>CM046658.1:81323398-82694648 GCA_025594165.1 Tamias sibiricus | reverse complement strand
TACTCTCTTCCCACGTTTTAACAGGGGTGCACACCAGGCCCTTCAGAAGTTTTGTCCACAATCAATGGGCCACACTGCGGTGTCCACTAAATTAAATGAACCAGTGCAGAAGAATCTCTTGTGAGATATTAAAAGGGTGAAAGGCTGTTTAATTCAAATCCTTCCGTAGAGTCTTTTCACAGCCCCCTTTACTTAGTACAGTATAAATTATTAACTAACTCCTTTCATCTCAGATCAATTTACAAAACAGAAACAATTACCCCTTGTTAATGAGAATGAACACTTCTAATAATTATGAAAGTTGCGTTTGATTCTGCTTCCTCACAGGTCCTTGTTTACAATCTAATTTAGAGTTGCCTGCAAAGGGAAATAAAACAAGAATTCTCAATTTGAGAAATGGCTGGTCATGAAGCAAACGGGCTTCGCATGTGAATGAACATTGTATGAGAAATACATTCAAATATGCTTCACCATACCTGTTTCCATTCAACTAATTCTACTCTCTGATGGTGCTTGCAAATATCGGGCTTTCTAAGGGGGCTGCTTTTCAGGACGCAGGTTTGAGAAGGTGTTCACACCAGCCTCTCTACAAATGGTGGGTAATTGTTGTCCGACAGGCTTACCTCCAGAAGAAGAGGGAGAAAGGATTTTACTGCAGCCTGCCATGCTGAGTGGGCTGAGGCCTCAGGCAGCCTCCTCCAGCTTAACTTTATCTTTTCCTTCAGGATCAGTGACGAATCCAAAAGGATAAAGGTAGACGTTAGACACCAAAGGAGCACTGAGTCGCAAATAGAAAGGCAGATTTTAATCTCAATTGGATAAAAAGGGGCCAGAGGAAATGACTCAGCTCACTGAAAGAAAAGGCCAAGTCTGAGGTAGGCCTAGCAGCTGGGTTTCTGCACCTGTCCAGCCCTCCTTCCCATGACTGGTCAACCCCCAGGCTCAGCTATTATTTTGGTTACTCAGGGCATATTCAGAGTCGGGAGCAGTGGTGGTAGAGCCTGAAGGGGAGAGGGAGGCACACCCTGCAAGGGAAGGAATGAATGGCAGAGGCTGAATGATCACTGCAAGGTCTTCTCTGATTATGAAAAAACTCAAACACCAAACAACAACAAACCCAAAAACAAAGTAGGTAGAATGTCAGTAATTACATCAATCAGAGAAATAACTTTGTAGAAGAGGCCATACAAATTAGACCTTAAAGTAGAATAAGAAATCTGACCATAGGGAAAGGAAACAGAAAATTATTTGAGGGCTGGGGTTGTGGCTCAGCGGTAGAGCGCTCGCCTAGCACGTGCACCGCCCGGGTTCGATCCTCAACACCACATAAAAGTAAACACATTGTGTACAACTAAAGGAAATAAATAAATAAATATTAAAAAAACTATTTGAGATCCTAGAAATTAATAAAATAGTTAGTATTATTATCCAGTTGTTCTATTTCACTGTGCTTATACAAAATAACATTTTTTGCAAACTAGTACAACCACTGTGGAAAGCAGTATGGAGATCTCAAAAAACTAGGAATGAAACTACCATATGACCCAGTTATTCCACTCCATGGTATTTATCCAAAAGAACTAAAATGGTATACTATAAAGATGCAGTCACATCAATGTTTTTAGCAGTGCAATTCACAATAGCCATGATAGGGAACCAATTCAGGTACCCATCAATAGATAAATGGATTAAAAAATGTGAAATATATATACACAATGAAGTTTTACTTGTCTATAAAGAAAAATAAAATTATGGTATATGCCAGTAAATGGATGAAACTGGAGAACATCATGCTAAGTGAAATAAGCCAGACTTAGAAAATCAAGGTTCGAATATTTTCTCCCATATGTGGAAATTAGAGCAATGTAAAAGGGCAGAAAGGTGTATGTGGGGTCATATATCATAAGGATAGAGGGAAGATCAATGGAGTAGAAAAGGAGATGGAGAGGGAGAGAGGAGAGATGGGAAAGAAGGAAATGTGGAACGAATTTGACAAAATTACAGTATGCACATGTATAAATAACCACAGTGAATTACACCCTTATGCATATCTATAAATCACAAATTATAAATAAGTAAGCAAATGAGTGAAAGACAGCAAAGTAGAGGAAGGGCAAGAGGGAGAGGGAGGAGGAGAGGGGAAAGCAGGGACAGATACCAAGGATGCACCAATGAAAGCAAACAACAACAACAACAACAAAAAAAAAAACCCAACAAATCTTTTTATTTAAAATAGGTTTAGTTGCAAAGATGGTGCAGAGTTATCATGTACACCATACCCAATTCCCCTCTTATTAACATTTACATTAGTGGAGTGCATTTATCACAATTAACAAACCAAAATTGACACAGTTGTTAACTAGGGTCCATAATCTACTCAGATTTTCTTGGTTTTTAGCCAATGTTCTTTTTCTGTTCTGAGACCTCATTCCTGATACACATTACATTTATTTGTCTTCTTGGTTGTAACAGGTCCTTGGTTTTTGGCAATCTTGATTGTTTTCAGGGATGCTGTTTTGTTTTTGTTTGTTTGTTTAGAATATCCTTCAATTTGATGTTTTTCTCATGATTAGACTGGGTTATGGATTTGCAGGAAGACAATAGAGGTCAAAATACAATTCTCACCATATCATATCAAGGGTACATACTATCACCGTGGCTTATCACTGTTGAAGCTGACCTTGGCCACTTGGCTGATATAGTGTGTGTCACGTTTATCTACTATGAAGTTGCTCATTTCCCCCCTTTCCATACTGTACTTTCTGGAAGAAAATTAAGTCACCCACTCCACATGTTAGGAGTTATGCTGTACCTCCTTAAGGACAGAGTATCTATAAAAAGTATTTAGAATTTTTCTGCATGGGGGATTTATCTATTTTTTTCTAGTTTCTTTACTTGGTTATCTATATAAGTATAGACTTATGAATCTTTTATTTATTTTTCAATTGTTTTTTAAAAATTCTTTTTAGTTACATACAATGCCAGGATACAACCTGATGTGATCACAAAGGCATGGAACACAACCTGCTCCAATTCAGTCCCTAGTACTTCCCTCCCCTTTGCCCCTGAAACCCACTTCCTTCCCTCCACTCCACTAATTCCTCTTCAATCCATTTATAGTTTACTACTTTTTAAAGATTAATTTCCTGTGGATACATCAAATTCTTTTTAATTTTTTTAAATTTGTTCTTTTTTGATTACATGAGATCAGAGTGTAGTTTGATATATTATACATACATGGAGTAAGACTTATTCTAATTAGGATCACATTCTTGTGGTTGTACACGATGTGCAGTTTCACTGTATTCATATATGAATACAGGAAAGTTATGTCTGATTCATTCTACTGTCTTTTCTACTTCCACCCCCTCTCACTTCCACTTTGTCTAATCCAATGAAATTCTATTCTTCCCTTCTCTACCTTCCCTTGTTGTGGGCTAATATCCATATATCAGAGAGAGAACATTCAGCCTTTGGTTTTTTTAGAATTGGCTTATTTCACTTAGCATGATAGTCTCCAGTTCCATTCATTTATTGGCAAATGCCATAATTTCATTCTTCTTTATGGTTAATATTCCATATGTACCGTATTTTCTTTATCCATTCATCTGTTGACAGGCACCTAGGTTGGTTCTGTAGCTTAGCTATTGTGAATTGAGCTGCTATAAAGATTGATGTGGCTGCATCACTGTAATATGCTGATTTTAAGTCCTTTGGGTATAAACTGAGGAGTGGGATAACTGGATCAAATGGTGGTTCCATTCCAAGTTTTTTGAGGCATCTTCATACTTCTTTTCATAGTGATTGTACCAATTTACAGTCCCACTATCAATGTATGAGTGAACCTTTTTCCCCACATCCTCACTAACATTTATTGTTACTTGTATTCTTGATAATTGCCATTCTGACTGGAGTGAGGTGGAATCTGTGCAATATTAATTTGCATTTCTCTAATTGCTAGAGATATTAAAATTTTTAAAAATATATTTGTTGACCATTCATATTTCTTCTTCTGTGAAGTGCCTGTTCAGTTCCTTTACCCATTTATTGATTGTTTTTTTTTTTTTTTTTTTTTTTTTTTTGGTGTTAAGTTTTTTGAGTTCTTTGTATACCTGGAGATTAATGCTCTATCTGAGGTATAGGTGGCAAAGATTTTTCTCCCATTCTGTAGGCTATCTCTTCATGTTCTTCATTGGTTACATCAAATTCTGGGATCTACCATGCCACATCCATGCACACATCTATGAAAGTTAGGTGAGAGTCATTCTATTGTTCTTCCCTTTTCCCATTTCTTCTTCCTCTTCCTCAATCCCTTTTGTCTATTCTACTGATTTTTCCTCTATTTTCCCTCTCCCTTTTCTTCTCTCTCTCTCTCCCTCCCTCTCTCTCTCTCACCTACCACCTTCTCTTATTTTGGATTAGCTTCCACATATCAGAGAAAACATTTGACTGACTTTGGGGACTGGCTTATTTCACTTAGCATGATAGTCTCCAGTTCCATCCACTTACTGGCAAATACCATAATTTCATCTTTATTTATGGCTGAGTAATACTACATTGTGTATATATACCACATTTTCTTTATCCATTCATCTGTTGAAAGGCCACCTAGGCTGGTTCCAAAGTTTGACACTTGTGAATTGAGGTGCTATAAACATTGTTGTGGCTGTATCACTGTAGTATGCTGATTCTGAGGAATCTCCATACTGCTTTCCAAAGTGGTTGAACTCATTTATAATCCAACCAACAACATATGAGTATACCTTTTCCTCCACATCCTTGTCAACATTCATTATTATTAGCATTCTTGATAATTGCCATTTTGACCGGAGTGAGATGGAATCTCAATGTAGTTTTGATTTGCATTTCCCTAATTGTTATAGATGTTGAACTTTTTGTTCACCTATTTATTAAACATTTGTATTTCTTCTTTTGAGAAGTTTCTGTTTTGATGATTTATTGACTGGGTTATTTGTTTTTCTGGGGTTAAGCTTTTTGAGTTATTTGTACATTCTGGATATTAATGGCCTGAGGATCAGGTAGCAAAGATCTTCTCCCATTCAGTAAGCTCTCTCTTCATGCTCTTAATTGTTTCCTTTGCTATGCAGAAGTTTTTAATTCAGTGGTATCCCACTTATCGATTTTAAAATTTTATTTCTTGTGCTTTAGGAGTCTTGTTAAAGAAGTCAGTTCCTGTGCTGGCATACTGGGACGTTGGGACTACATTTTCTTCTAGAAGTTGCAGGTGTCTGGTTTAACTCCTAGGTCTTTGTTCTACTCTGAGTTGACTTTTATGCAGGCTGAGAGATAGGAGTTCAATTTCATTCTTCTACCTATGGATTTCCAGTTTTCTCAGCACCATTTGCTAAAAAGTCTATCTTTTCTCCAGTGTATGTTTTTGGCAACTTTAAGATAACTGTATTTATGTGGATTTGTCTCTGTGTCTTCCATTCTGTTCCATTGGTCTTCATGTCTGCTTTGGTGCCAGTACCATGCTGGTTTTGTTGCTATAGCTCTATAGTATAATTGGAGGTCTGGTATTGTGATGTCTCTTGCTTGACTTTTCTTGCTAAGGATTGCTTTGGCTATTCTGGATCTCTTATTTTTACAAATTAATTTGCTAACTGCTTTTTCTAGTTCTGTGAAGAATATCATTGGAATATTGATGGGGCTGTGTTGAATCTGTATAGAACTTTTGGTAGTATGGCCATTTTGACAATATTAATTCTGCCTATCCAAGAACATGGGAGGTCTTTCCATCTTCTAAGTTCTTTACTTTTTTTCTTTAGTGATTTGTAGTTCTCATTGTAGAGGTCTGTCATCTCTTTTGTTAAATTGATTCCTAAGTATTTTAATTTTTGAGGCTTTGTGACTTATGAATATCTATTTTACACTTTGTTATAATCTGATACTGCTTTATTTATTGTGTGGCTTAAACTGGCTTTGGCTATTTGGCTGTTTTTCAGTTGGTTACTGCTATGTTCTTTTGACAAATCTGTTTTTTTTTTTTTTTTTTTTTTTTTTTTAAGTAATTCTTACTTTCTAGCATTATATGATGCTCTTGTGCTCTTGGTTCATCTTTTAAATTTCTTACCCAGACCTAGAATTATCCTAGAATCATTTATCCAAGACTCTCTTGCTCCTTTTGTTGGAGAATAGTATTAGAAATCAGTATTTTGGTGATAGTTGTGTTATCTCTTTAAAAAATATTATAATTGTTAAGGAGAAGAATTGTTGTAGTAAATCATAAATAAATCTATCCATCCATATACATTGCATCCACATGTACATTGCAAAGTTTTTGAAAACTTGAAATGTACCCGGTTCAGTGCTAGACACAGGAATGCAAACTAAAGAGTAATGTTTGTTCATATAAAAGTATAAGGTTGAGGGCTGGGGTTGTGGCTCAGTGGTAGAGCGCTTGCCTCCCATGTGTGAGGCACTGGGTTAAATTCTCAACACCGCATATAAATAAATGAATAAAATAAGGGCCCATCAACAACTAAAAAAATATTTTAAAAAAGTATAAGGTTGACTAATGGCAGGAACTTGACAACTACACAAATGCTATTATAAAAATTTTGTTTAATTTTACTTGACAAATATTTGTGATACTGTAGTGTGCATTTGATATTATGCTAGGTATTTGAGGTACACAGAGAAGCATGGTCCAATTACTGCTTTTGAGGAACTTACACTTTAGTGAGGCAGTGTAGGGTGATGAATGAACACAAGTAGATAGGCAATCAAAATATAGTGTGGTCTTATTCCACTGAGGGCCCTATTCCTAATACATAATTTGAGACTTGAATACTGTACCCTTGAATACTGCACCCCAAGCACTTTTCCAAAGGACAACATTAAAGCGCAATGTGAAGGCTGCAAAGGCCTGCATTAGCTATAAATCCAGCTCAGCCTCTCTTAGTGTATGTTGAGAAATTCTTCAGGGCTTTACTTGTGTACAAAATGTTTGCCCTTATCTCATCAATAGAACTGGGCTTATATAGAATATTCCATAACTGCTCCAGAAACTGCTCTAGAATGAGTACCTATATTTAATTTTGAAGAGGTTGCACCATTTCTCACTGCTGCCACCCCTTGGAGCTGGAGGGCATCAGTGTCCCCTTCTGTTTTTAAAGCGTTTTGTGTCTTGGCTCTGGCCTATTTACTCTGATATGGAACTCTCCTGTGGCTTAGAGATTTCCTCAGACTGAATCAACAGCTCAGATTGAAATCAGTTGTAAATATTTATATTTTAACAGAAGAAATAGATGTATACAACTCCCTGTTATGGTTTGGATATGAAGCCCCCCCCCCCCCCCCAAAGCTCACGTGTGAGACAATGCAAGAAGATTTGCAGGAGAAATGATTGGGCTACAGCCTTACTAATTAGTGAAATAATCCCTAATGGGATTAACTGAGTGGTAACTAGAGGCAGGTGGGGTGTGGCTGGAGAAAGTGGTTCTTTGGGGGCAGGGCTGTGGGGTATATATTTTGTATCTGGAGGGTGGAATCTTTGATTCCTGATCACCATGATGTGAACTGCTTCTCTCCTCCCCCCTCTCCTGCCTTGATGTTCAGCCTCACCTTGAGCCCGAGGAATGGAGCTGACCTTTGATGGAATAAGCCTCTGAAACTGTGAGTCCTCAAATAAACTTTTCCTCCTCTAAAACTGTTCTGGTCAGCTCTTTTAGTCACAGCAGTGAAAAAAGCTGACTTAGACACTCCCATTATCTTAACCTGGCTTTCTGTAGGCTTGATAGATAGTGAAACCATTTCATTTGTGTAAACAAATAGATGACCACAACTGTTAATAGTAGAAGTAAGCTTTTGCAGGCCTCTCAGTTTTCATTTCTAGGCATGTGACTTTGGAGAAGTCGTTTAATTTCTCAGACTCAGTTTTCTCATTTGGAATGGAGGATCATGACATATTAGCTTACTTTCTCATGCGGCTGGTTGAGGATCCAATGCATTCATGGATGGGAAATCATTGGTTTTCAAATGAAATGTGTGATGATAATAGTAGTACTGCTAATATTTTTTTTGAGATAATATTCATTGAATTTATAAACACACACATTTAGAACTAGATGGACCTAAGTCTAAATCCTAATCATGTGACCTTGAACAAGTTACTTGCCTATCTGAGCCTCAGTTTCCTCATCTCCAAAGTGTTTTTGTGTGTTGACAGCTGCAAGTTGATCTTTCTCTGGGGCAGTGAAGTTGGAACCTTTTGTTCTTCCCTCTTGCTGACGTTGTTCCCCTCCTCACCTGTAAAATGCAATGGCACTGATTTAGAAAGGGAGCCAACATGTGTGACTGAGTAGTTACTTGGACTGAGTTTATTTATCTTATTGATGAGACACTGATAGCAGAATTCACATCTAAGAGAAGCATTTAATTATTCATTTGGGGTGCTGGGGATTGAACTCAGGGGCACTTGGCCACTGAGCCACATCTCCAGCCCTAATTTTTTTGGTATTTTATTTATAGACAGGGTCTCACTGAATTGCTTAGTGTCTTGCTTTTGCTGTGGCTGGCTTTGAACTCATAATCTTCCTGCCTCAGCCTCCAGAGCCACTGGGATTACAGGTGTGCACCACCTCACCTAACTGGCATTTATATTTGTGAGGACTAAGTGACATAAATGATTAATTCCACGAGTATTTACTGATACATTCTAGATGCTAGGGAATATCAGGAGGAACCAAGTAGACAAAAAGTCCTACCCCAATGGAGCTTACATTCTAGTGGTGGAAGATAGAAAAATAAAATAGGCAAATAAGTAAAATATGTAGCCTGTTAGATGATAGTAAGTGTTAAGGGTAAGGATTAAGCAGAGGAGAAGGCTTTATAATTTAGGTGGGATAGTCAGGGCAGGCCGTGACTGAAGGAGATGTGGAGACAGTCCAAGGCTATCTGGGGAAGAGGAAGTCAACCTGAGATGAGAGCTGATAATAGGCATGGCTGGGCCATGAACTTCCTAAGTCAGGCAAAGCGGTGAAAGAGGCAGTCTTTGTGAAGACCTGCTTCTGATTTCTTCTTATGATACTCAACCCAAGCAGCCAGCTCCAGGTTGAGGTAGTCTGATTTGCTATCAAGTTGGCACCATTGACTGGCCTCAAAACAGCCACATGGCTTTTATACTACAAGCCTATTTTTGATGGCATACTCCATTGGGTGGGTGTGGTTTTACAGCAAAAAGATGACAAGAGAGCGTCCTACTAACTTCCAGTTTCTAAGAAATATTCCCATCCTGCTTACCAGGCTCTAGGATGAGATTCTCAACCTCTTCTTCTCAAAGGGTCCTGTATGGAGACACTGTACAAATATCCACAGAGGGCAGGGACACAGCCTGCAGACATGGTGAGCCTGGTGCTTCCTGAACACCTTGTTCATCTTAACAACTACCATAACATTTACCATGCACCTTCTCCATTTTTGTAAAATCCTAAGACTTCAAAGTAATCCTCCTTAGATACCCCTTAGTATGTTGGTAGGTACTCCAAGGATACTCAACTTTGAGAGTATAGAAAATTGGGCTCTACTGAGTAGAAGTATTTTGTTTTTCAGGTTAAAGACTGCCAAACAGTATTTTGCCATTGCAAATTGTAGCCTTTGCCTGATTTTCCTCTAGTTACATTTTCTAAAATATGATTTCCCAGTTTGCCTCGTTTTGACACCACCCCCTCTTTTTTGAAGATTTCAACATAACTTTAATAGTAAGGACACATCCAGAGATTAACTGCATATGGATAATTGAATAGGACCGCACCATCAATCAACTGAATCTAGTTGACATTTATATAATAGTTTATCCAAGAGCAGTAGAATGCATATTCTTCTGAATCTTATAGAACAAGACACCCTTCTCTTGCCTCATACATTCTTTATCCTTCATCTTTGCACTACTGCAATGCTTATTCTCTTTGTAGTCAACTTTCTTTGTTTTATTACCTATATTGCTTAAAAATATATTTGCTAAAACCAGGCTGCCTTTATTTTTCTTTTTAAGTAGCTTTATTGAGATATATTGCCTGGGTTTTGATTCTCAGCTCCACCACATACTAGCTCTAGGAACTGGACAAATTTCTTAACCTATCTATGCCTTAATTTCTTTATTTTATAATGAGGACAATCACAGAATCTATCTCACAGACTGTTGTGAGGTTTAAATGTGTTAATGTCCATAAAATGCTTAGAATAGTGAATGACACACAGAAAGTGCCCTGTAAATGTTATCCTTATTTATTATTAAATATTATCTACTCTTTTAAATTTACATACTTGGTCATCAAGGTGTGCATAATACCTGCAGGGATATTAACCTTCCGACTCCTCTACTCCAAATTATCTAGTTGCTTTCTTCCGGGTGCTCCCATGGTACTTCATACAAACTCCACCCCTTCTCATTGCATTGTAATTATTTGCTTATGAAAACTGTCTCTCCCTTTAGAATAGTGGTTCTCTACTGGCTGTGAGATTTTTCCAACCTTACCACGTGGACATTTGGCAATGTCTGGGATATTATTTTTTCGGTACCAGGGATTGAACTCAGGGGCACTCGACCACTGGGCCACATCCCCAGCCCTTTTTTGTGTTTTATTTAGAGATAGGGTCTCACCAAGTTGCTAAGTGCCTCGCCATTGCTGAGGCTGGCTTTGAACTCGCAATCCTCCTGCCTCTGCCTCCCAAGTGCTGGGATTACAGGCATGCGCCACCGTGCCTGGTGTCTGGGGACATTATGACACAACATTTGATAGCAAAACTGGGGTGGGTTGCTACTGGCCTGTAGTGGGTATAGGCCAAGGATGCTGCAATATGTTGGATAGCTCTGCAATAATTATTCAGCCCCAAATGTCAATAGTATGTAGAGTGTTTGAGGAATCCTGCACCAGAGTGAGTTCCAAAGGGCAAAATCTCATTCATCTTTATATTTCTAGCATCTAGTGTAAGCCTGGTCCATAGTAGATACTCAAAATGTTGAATCATTTCTTACATGAATGCCATTGATGCAGAAGACTTGACATCGGAAGTTCTGACTGCGTAAATACTTATGGAAGGCTCTTAACTATGGACTCTGACGTTTGCATGTTTACTAAATGTTTATTCATGATACTCAAAAGACAGTACCAATAGCTTCATAGGATAGAATATGTCTCTTGCTATATATTTAAACACACCTAGTTCTCATCTTTTTTTGGTAACACCTGAACATCTGTGAGGGAATAATCCCCATAGCTCCTCTGATGCAGAAGCATTTAGTAAGATTCAGACTTGCTTTAGGCTTCTACCTTAAAAGAGTCCTAAGAAGGTTTCTAATCTTTTCTGTTTTTCCCTTTTCCCTCTTAGTTTCACTCCTTGCTAGGCATCTGAAAATGTCTGGGAGGGAGAAGATTTCCCTCCTTTTCTGGTCCTTTCTTGAATTCCTGGGTGGGTCAGCATGGAGGTACAGCCTGGCCTTTTTCTTCCATCTTGTCAGTTGTTACCATCTGGGGACAGAGAGGAAATGACTAAAAATTGAACGAAGGCTTCCAACAGGGCTGTGAGGAGATCTAGCCCATTTTTAGCACCTTTTAATGTGAAAATGTCTCTCAGCAGGACTTCCCCCCTCATTGTTTGTTTAGTTATGTGATCAGGAAGTGGACACAATTTTCTTGAATTATTCCTGCCAGACACTAAATTATATCTCAAAGAGCAAACTGTTTGATTTTTTTCTTCACCATTCATTTTCATTTTTGTTATCACACTAAGGCTGATCTAGTTGAAGCCATTTTCTCACTAAATTCCAGTAGAATTAAAAAAAAAAAAATGAAAAAGAGAGAGAGAGGGAGAGAGAGAAAGAAATAAAGAAAAAACCCAGTTCAGAGAATAAAAAAGATGATGGAGCAGTTTACTACTGTGAAGATGAGTTTCCTTAACCTTCCTAAATGTACACATGGAAGAGAAACTACCGCAGGATAAGGACATTCTAGAAGGTGTTTTCCAAGAATTGCCAAGGACGGGGTTGGAGTCTTGTGAGTGGTTTGTATCTATTTGAAGTTGTCACTGACTAAAAAAAAAAAGAATGGTTTGGGGCTGGGTACTGTGGCACACATAATCCCAGTGGCTCAGGAGGTGGAGGCAGGAGGATCATGAGTTCACAGCCAGCCCCAGAAAAAATGAGGAGCTAAGCAACTCAGTGAAACCCTGTCTCTAAATAAAATACAAAATAGGGCTGAGGATGTGGCTCAGTGGTCAAGCGTCACTGAGCTCAATCCCCCACCCCCCCAAAAAAAGAGAATGGTTTGGGATCACAAGAAAAAAAGAGAAATTATGCCCTGTCACATGAAACAATTGAAGTTGACATTGGTTGTAATCTGAAATACTACTAGGGGGAGAAAAACCATACAATACCACGAACTATGAAAAAGTGACATAATTGCTAGCATTTAAAATTATTTCTTATCTACTTCTATTGTTTACAAGAATTGCCTGTGTGTGTGTGTAGTTTGAGTCCGATTTGTACACAAATGTTAGTTACTTCATTCAATAAATAGGCACTAATGACTCTGGTGTTCCAGGTACTAGTCAGGTACTGAGGCACAGAAATGAAAGACACATTATTAAGGGACATCTTCTCACCTACAGAGTGATCACCTTGCCTACCCTTGCTGTGAATGAGACTCTTCATCTGTAACTAATGATAATAGCTCTAGTGTTTTTTTTTGTGTGTGAAATCCAGAAGATATTTTTTTTTATATATATATGACAGCCTGTTCATGGGTAATTATAAAGCACCATACTTGTTGTTGTTGTTATTATTATTAAACTTCCAAGTATGGAAGCAACTTATATGATTTCTACCCATATCTTACAGGCTAGAACATATCTGAGTTAGCTACCTTACCAGGGCATCTGGAATGGGAAATCATCCATGAATATTTGGTGAGAACTAGTAAATATTTTTAAAGGGATGGGTCTTGGGGGCAAAACCCTCATGCATAGATTGATGCCGTATTGTGGGAATGAATTCTCACTCTCACAGGACTGGATTTGTTACTGCATGAGAACTGGTTTTATAAAGCAAGATTATCTGTTGTGTTTTGTCTGTTCTGCATGCATCTGCGTGCCCTCTGCTTTCTGCCATGACTTGAAGTAGAGCATGAGGCCCTAACCAGATGCAGCCACCCAATCTTAAACTTCTTAGCTTCCAGAACTGAGCTTAGTAAACCTCTTGCCTTTGTAAATTACCCAGCTTCAGGCATTCTATTATAGCTTTAGAAAATGAACTAAGACAACTGATTTTCTTGCTATAATGTATTTATAACATAAAAATTATTTTTTCTCTGACTTGGCTTGTATCACACCAGATCTCAGAAACCTTTCTTTCTAATTATTTTGACAGTCTCATCATTATCCCTGGTATGTGACTCCTTTCAAGTCTAAACCTTACCAACTATAGTAGATAATTATATAAAAAAAATGCAATTAATTATTCTCTATTATTTTACATATTATCTTATCTTGCCCAAATTAAGCACTTTTCCTGTATTATCAAATTCTGCCTAATTCATAAAATTACTCTGGAAAATAATGATCAGAAAGTGGAAGCAAATGGTACCCAGTGACACTTAACACAACTAATGTGTGTAGGATGTCATTTCTGTGTTTTTTATTTTGGATACAGAAATCCTCTTGCAGTTTTCTATGGATTCATCTAAAGAATTATCTGCTTGGGAGTTAATGCCTCCCAAAATGCCAGTCTCACCATCATGGGCGAATGAATTTGCCAATGTTCTAGTCCTAGAGGAAAGAAAAAAAGCTTTTCAGCTGGGGCAGTGTGGCTGGAGCTAGAAGGGTCTTGTTTGGTGTGAATGCTTTGGAAGGCAGTGTGACTTTGGCAGCAGCTAGTTGACTTTACCAGTGATTTTTACTTATTTCTTTCAAAAAGTTGTTAACATATTGGTAAATGCCAGCTATTTAAAGAATTTGGGGAGATGAGTGAGCTTCAAAAAGGAAGCTCTGCCCATGTATTGATTTGCCTGTTGCTGTTCCTTAAATATGATATTATGATGAAAAATAAAAAGTAAAACATGAAGGCTAACAGCAAATCGTTTTTTTCTTTTATTAGTTAATAAATGTTATTCTTATCATGGTTTAACGTTCACAGCAAAACTGATAGAAAACGCAGTTTCTGCATACTCCCTGACCTCACAGATGACAGACTCCTCCACTGCAACATCCTGCACCAGTGTTACATTTGTTACAGTGGGCATGAAGAGTTTTTCATTTATAAATATTTTAGGCACTCATTTGCAGCCCTCTGTGCTCTTTTTCAATCCTCTTCTCCTGAATTTGGAATTTCACATTTTCTCTAAGTTTTATTCCATATGTTTGAATACTTGAACAATATGGAGCCATTTGCATTTTTATTTTAACATAAGCATTATCATCTTTATGTATTAGATGGTAACTTTTTTTCCCAGTCAATATTATTTTTGTGAAACACTTCCATATTGGTTCAATAGCTCCTGTCCATTAATTTTCACTGCTATTAAGCATTTCCTTATTTGATTATATACATAAATTATTTTCTCTTTACTGCTGATGAACATTTAGATAATTTCCCTTTTTGCAATTAAAACTTCAAGCTGCTATCAATATTTCAAACTTTTTTCAATGTACGTTGTTTTAGTCAGCTTTTTCGCTTCTGTGACTAAAAGATCTGACCAGAACAATTTTTAAGAAGAAAAAGTTTTTGAGGGCTCATAGTTTCAGACGTCTTAGTCCATCGAAGGCCGGCTCCATTCCTCAGGGCTCATGGTGAGGCAGAACATCATGGTGGAAGAGTGTGGTGGAGGGAAGCAGCTCACATGATGATCAGTAAGCAGAAAGAAAGGTCTCCACTTGCCAGATACAAATATATACCCCAAAGCCATGCCCCAGTTCCCACCTCCTCCAGCCACACCTTACCACTTTAGTTACCACTCAGTTAATCACTATCAGGGGATTAATTCACAGATTGGGTTAAGAATCTTACAACCAAGTAATTTCTCCTCTTGAACTGTCTTGCATTGTCTCACAGGTGAGCTTTTGGGGGACAGCTCACATCCAAACCATAACATAGTTGTATAAGAGTTTCTTCATAAGAAATGGAATTTATGACCCATAGGATGGCCACATGCTGTTAACCTTGCTAGATCACTTCTCCAGTGATTGTGTGTCCATTGATAGTTTATGACTTTTCTCTTGGCTTTGCATCCTTGTTAGCATTCAGAATGGTAAGGTATAGCCAGCCAATAGGACAGGTGTGAAATAATATTTTAATTTATATTTCATGGTTTTCTAGTAATATTGAATACACTTTTATGAGTTTTGGCCTTTTAGGTTTCTCGTTGTTTGAAATGCCTCTTTATCTCTTTTGTTCTGAAAACCTTGACATTTAAAAATATCTTTTGAAAACAAATGCCTCTCCCAAAACAAAACAACCCCCCCCCCCACACACACACAAACAAAAAAACCACTTCTCAAACCAATGAAATAACTTTAGGTCCATTCTAGAATCTGACAGGGTTATTTTATGGTCAACTATGAGAAAAGTCATCCTATATATAATACATATCCAGATTAAGGCTGGAGGAGAAGAATGCTGTCTTGGCCTGTAGCCCTGTGTGAGTTTTTGAGTAGCCTGTCACCTCTCAGAAGGTGAAATGATGACCTGGGCAAAACCTCACCATGATCTGGAGTCCTGAACAAGGCACAGGGGACTGGCTGTTCCCTGTGTGCTAGGAATCAAGACCAGGTGAATGCTTCAAACTCGAGGATAAAACTGGAGATTTTATAGGGCTCTCTATACTTCTACCTAGCACTTTTCATCTGAAAACCTCAAGGCATTCAGGAAACATTAATTAATTAAGCTTTCCAACAGCCCTGTGAAATAGGTAAGGCTGTACAGGAACATCTCTAGGGAAACAACACAACAGCTGTTCAGCAACATGCAAATACCAAGTGGCTGGCAGTAAAGAACTATAGACAGAGGCAATGAAGAAACCATGTAAGCACTTGGAGGTGGGTTCTGTCTTAGAATTGGGCCAGATGCTGGCACTGCCAGCTCAAGTGTGAGGAGGAAGGCCGGTCCAGGCATGACACTGCTGAAAGCCCAGGTGGGACACGGCCATTTGTATTAAGTGCAGAACTGCAGTGTTTCCTGAGATATGATCATTTTTGTTTATTGTTAAAAAATTTTGTGGTATTAGCTATGATATTAATCCCATTTCTCTTTTGAGGAGTGAACAAAGCTAACGTAGAAAAATCAGTAAAATATGAACACTTTTGATTTAAAATTTCAATTTCTGATAATCAAAAGATTGCCCCTGAGCTTTCTTTTTTAATACAAGACAATCTGGGAGTGAAGGGAAGCCAGTTGGAAACAGTAAACACACTAACGTTGCCAGTGCTTAGGATTTAGGAGGAAATTTTTAAATGTTTAAGAGTATGAAATTTAAATTTTATAACTTTAAAGAAAAAAGTTAGGAGTCCGATTTAATGGTTTTTACTTCTATCTAAGGAATTTCCCATCTTAAGATCCTGAGTTAGTCTTTCTCATCTGAAAACTGCAGGCATTGAAGAATTTTCCATGTTAAGATCTTGAGTTATTCTTTACATCTATAAAGAACCAAGGTTATGAGCTTAAATGAAAAAGGGGGTGGTAGATACAGAGAAGAATTATTAACTAAGAATGTTAAGGGACAATAGCATTCATATTTATGGGTATTTCTACTTTGTGCCAAATACCTTACATATTTTAATCTACTTAAACCTTCATATACATATATATGCATGTATATACACATGTATAATACAAACATACATGTATCTATACCCACAGTACATTTATAAAATAAAAAGTAAAATATCTCTACCCTACCATATCTCCATTTTTGTATATATTTCCTGAAAAGAGGGTTTATGAATACATCTGTATGTTTAGAAATAAAAATAGCATAAATATGTACACATGTATATGTACTTTGTAATATATATGTACAGTTTTAATTTGCACAAATAGGATCATAGTTTTAAAAGTATAAATATATGTTAAGTACATACAGACAGACCAACCATATTAATTTTGTTGACTATATGGTGTGCCATTGTATTAATGTGCTAGAGTATATTAACTGGTTCTTGTTAGTAGACATTTAGATTATTTCCTGTCTTATGATAGACATAATCAAATTTTTATCCAAAAATTATGTAGATTCACTTTTCTACCAAGAATGAAAGTTCCAACAAGAATTTTGAGTTCTTTTTTTCATTTGCTAATGCCAATAACTGGTTATTGTGTCTTTTTAAATTTTTTTGTGGGGTGGGGGAAGATTACTGGGGATTAAACTCAGGAGCACTCAACCACTGAGCCACACCCCAGCCCTATTTGAGGGACAGGGTCTCATTGAGTTGCTTATTGCCTCGCCATTGCTGAGGCTGCCTTTGAACTTGTGATCCTCCTGCTTCAGCCACCAGAGCCAGTGGGATTACAGGAGTGTGCCACCACACCCAGTGAGAATCAACTTTTTGCATCTATGTTGAACATATTTTTCCAGGTATTTTGTCTTTTTACCTCATTAATGAATTTATATTTAGATAATTGATCATTTAAAAAAAAAATTCCAGGTTCTATGTCCTGTTTTAAAAGGTCTTTCTTTTTTTTTTCATTTTTTTTAATAATTTTTAATATGTACAACTCATAGTGCATATATTTAGTATCTTTTTACATACAACTGTTTGTATACAAAGTATATTCGTACAATTCAGGTCTTCAATCATGCATTAAGGAAAATGATATCCGTCTCATTCAACCACCATTTTATTTTTCTTTTCTCCCCCTCCCTCCCCTCTTGCTCCCTCCCTTACCCTCCCTTCCCTTGACCATTCTAGTGTTCCTCTAATCCTCCTATGTACCCCCATCCAACAATACTTTGAAATAGCCTCCTTATATAAGAGAGAACATTTGGTACTTGGATTTTTGAGACTGACTAAATTCACTTAGCATTATGTCTTCCAACTTCATCCATTTACCTGCAAATGCCATTAATTTGTTTCTTTTATTGCTGAGTAAAATTCCATTGTGCGTATATACCACATTTTCTTAATCCACTCATTTACTGAGGGACATCTAGGTTGATTCCACAACCTAGCTATTGTGAATTGTGCAGCTACAAACATTGAGATAGCTGTGTCACTGTAATATGCTGTTTTTAAGTCCTTTGGGAATAGACCCAGGAGTGGGATGGCTGGGTCATAGGATGGTTCCATTCCCAGTTTTCCAAGAAATCTCCATACTGCTTTCCATAATGGTTGCACCATTTTGCAGTCCCACCAGCAATGTATGAGTGTGCCTTTTTCCCCACATCCTCTCCAACATTTATTGTTGCTTGTGTTCTTGATGGCTGCCATTCTGACTGGAGTGAAATGAAATCTTAGAGTAGTTTTGATTTGCATTTCTCTAATTGCCAGCGATGTTGAACATTTTTTCATGTATTTGTTGATTAATCGTGTATCTTCTTCTGAGAGGTATCTTCTCAATTCCTTAGCCCATTTATTGATTGGGTTATTTGTTTTTTTAGTGTAAAGTTTTTTGAGTTCTTTATATATTCTAGAGATTAGTGCTCTATCTGATGTGCATGTATTAAATATTTGTTCCCAATTAGTTGGCTCTCTATTCACCTCACTGATTGATTGTTTCTTTTGCTGAGAAGAAGCTTTTTAGTTTAAATCTATCCCATTCATTAATTCTTGGTAGTAATTCTTGCGCTACAGGATTCTTATTAAGGAACTTGGGGCCTAATCCAACATGTTGGAAATTGGAGCTTACTTTTTCTTCTATTAGGTGTATTGTCTCTGGTCTAATTCCTAGGTCCTTGATCCACTTTGAATTGAGTTTTGTGCATGGTGAGAGATAAAGGTTTAATTTCATTTTGTTGCATATGGATTTCCAGTTTTCCCAGCACCATTTGTTGAAGAGGCTATCCTTTCTCCACTGTACATTTTTGGCACCTTTGTCTACTATAAGATAGCTGTAATTATATGTATTAGTCTCTGTATCCTCAATTCTGTACCATTGGTCCACCAGTCTGTTTTGGTGCCAATACCATGCTGTTTTTGTTACTGTTGCTCTATAGTATAATTTAAAGTCCGGTATGGTGATGCCCCCTGCTTCACTTTTCTTGCTCAGGATTGCTTTGGCTATTCTGGGTCTCTTATTTTTCCAGATGAATTTCATGACTGCTATTTCTATTTCTTTGAAGAATGACATTGGGATTTTGATTGGAATTGCATTAAATCTGTATAATGCTTTTGGTAGTATTGACATTTTGACAATATTAATTCTACCTATCCAAGAGCAAGGTAGGTCTTTCCATCTTCTGAGTTCATCTATAATTTCTTTCTTTAGTGTTCTATAATTTTCGTTATAGAGGTCTTTCACCTCTTTCATTAGGTTGATTCCCAGGTATTTTATTTTTTTTGATGCTATTGCAAATGGGGTATTTTTCATCATTTCCCTTTCAGAGTCTTTGTCGCTGATGTACACAAATGCCTTTGACTTATGTGTATTGATTTTGTATCCTGCAACTTTGCCAAATTCGTTTACTAGTGGTAAAAGTTTTCTGGTAGAGTTTTTTGGGTCTTCTAGGTAGATTATCATGTCATCAGAAAATAGTGCTAATTTGAGCTCTTCTTTTCCTATCTGGATCCCTTTAATTTCTTTTGTCTGTCTAATTGCTCTGGCCAGAGTTTCTAGTACTATGTTAAATAGCAGTGGTGAAAGGGGGCATCCCTGTCTTGTTCCAGTTTTTAGAGGGAATGCTTTCAATTTTTCTCCATTTAAGATAATGTTAGCTCGGGGCCTTGCATAAATAGCTTTTATAATGTTAAGATATGTTCCTGATATTCCTAGTTTTTCCAGTGTTTTGAACATAAAGGGGTGTTGTATTTTGTCAAATGCTTTTTCTGCGTCAATTGAGATGATCATATGATTTTTGTCTTTAAGTCTATTGATGTGATGTATTATGTTTATTGATTTCCGAATGTTGAACCAGCCTTGCATCCCTGGGATAAACCCCACTTGATTGTGGTGCACTATCTTTTTGATATGTTTTTGTATCCGATTTGCCAGGATTTTGTTGAGGATTTTTGCATCTATGTTCATTAAAGATATGGGCCTGAAGTTTTCTTTTTTGGATGTGTCTTTGCCTGGCTTTGGAATTAATGTAATATTGGCTTCATAGAAAGAGTCTGGAAGAGCTCCCTCTTTTTCTATTTCTTGAAATAGTTTGAAGAGCATTGGTATTAGTTCTTCTTTGAAAGTCTTATAGAACTCGGCTATAAACCCATCAGGTCCTGGACTTTTCCTTGTTGGTAGTTTTTTGATGACATCTTCTATTTCTTTGCTTGTAATTGATCTGTTTAAATTGTGTATAGCCTCCACATCCAGTTTAGGCAAATCATATGACTCTAGAAATCTGTCAATGCATTCAGTATTTTCTATTTTATTAGAGTACAAGTTTTCAAAGTAATTTCTAATTATATTCTGTATATCTGAGGTGTTTGTTGTGATATTCCCTTTTTCATCACGAATGTTAGTAATTTGAGTTTTTTCTCTTCTTCTTTTCGTTAGCATCGCTAAGGGTCTGTCAATTTTGCTTATTTTTTCAAAGAACCAACTTTTAGTCTTGTCAATTCTTTGAATGGTTTCCTTAGTCTCAATTTCATTAATTTCTGCTCTGATTTTAATTATTTCCTGTCTTCTACTGCTCTTCGTGTTGGTCTGTTCTTCTTTTTCTAATGCTTTGAGGTGTGATGTTAAGTCATTTATTTGTTGGGTTTTTTTCCTCTTAAGGAATGAACTCAGTGCAATGAATTTTCCTCTTACTACTGCCTTCATAGTGTCCCAGAGATTTCTATATGATGTATCTGTGTTCTCATTTACCTCTAGGAATTTTTTTATCTCCTCTTTGATGTCTTCTTCAACCCCTTGTTCATTCAGTAGCATGTTGTTTAGCTTCCAGTTGATGGAGTAGTTTTTCTTATTCCTTGTTTTGTCCTTGATTTCCAATTTCATCCCTTTATGGTCCGATAGCATGCAGGGTAGTATCTCTATTTTTTTATATTTGCTGAGAGTTGCCTTGTGACATAATATATGGTCTATTTTGGAGAAGGAGCCATGTGGTGCTGAGAAAAATGTGTATTCGTTTACTGAGGGATGAAATATTCCATATATGTCCATTAGGTCTAAATTGTTAATTGTTTTGAGGAGGCTTAAAGTTTCTTTGTTTAGCTTTTATTTGGATGATCTATCCATTGGTGAGAGAGGTGTGTTGAAGTCCCCTAGAATAACTGTGTTGTGGTCTATTTTACTCTTGAACTTCAGAAGCGTTTGTTTGATGAATGTAGGTGCTCCATTATTTGGGGCATACAGATTTATGATTGTTATATCCTGTTGATGGATGGTTCCCTTAAGTAATAAGAAATATCCATCTTTGTCCCTCTTGATTAGTTTTGGTTTGAAGTCTACCTTATTTGATATGAGAATGGAAACCCCTGCTTGCTTCCGCCGGCCATGTGAGTGATAAGACTTTTCCCAGCTTTTCACTTTCAGTCTGTTGATGTCTTTTTCTATGAGGTGTGTTTCTTGGAGACAGCAAATTGTTGGGTCATTTCTTTTAATCCATTCTGATAATCTGTGTCTTTTGATTGGCGAGTTTAGGCCATTAACATTCAGGGTTATTATTGAGATGTGATTTTTATTCCCATCCATTTTTATTTGAATTATAGTCTTTAGCTTGATTTGGTTTCTCTTCTGGTTGGTATTTCCTTTAGTTTAATATCTCCCTTTGGTGATTTTCGTTATCATCTTTCTCTTCTTCTTCATGAAAAATGTTGCCCAGGATGCTCTGAAGTGCTGGCTTTCGAGTTGTGAAATCTTTTAACTTTTGCTTGTCGTGGAAGGTTTTTATTTCATCTTCGAATCTAAAGCTTAATTTTGCTGGATATAAGATTCTTGGTTGACATCCCTTTTCTTTCAGAGCTTGAAATATGCTATTCCAGGATCTTCTTGCTTTTAAGGTCTGGGTTGAAAAATCTGAACATAGTCTGATTGATTTCCCCCTATATGTAATTTGCTTCCTTTCTCTTGTGGCTTTTAGTATTCTCTCTTTGCTCAGTGTATTAGGCATTTTCATTATAATGTGTCTTGGTGTGGATCTGTTGAGATTTTGTTTGTTTGGTGTTCGGTATGCCTCTTGAACTTGGTTTTCCCATTCATTCCTCAAGTTTGGAAAATTTTCTGTAATTATTTCGTTAAATAGGTTACTCATTCCTTTGGCTTGAAACTCTGCCCCTTCCTCTACGCCGATCACTCTTAAGTTTGGTCTTTTTATGCTGACCCATAATTCTTGGATGTTATGTTCTTGATTTCTAACAAGTTTTGCTGTATGGTCTAAATTCTTCTCTAGGACATATATTTTGTCTTCATTGTCTGAGGTTCTTTCTTCCAAGTGGTCTATTCTGTTGGAGATGTTTTCAATTGAGCTTTTATTTTGGTTTATTGCTTCTTTCATTTCTGGAATTTCTGTTTGGATTCTTTTTAGAGCCTCTATTTCCCTATTGAAGTAATCTTTTACTTCCTGTATTTGTTTTTGGAGTTCTTTGTCAAAATGATCTTTTGCCTCCTGTACCTGCTCCCTCATCTCATTTTTGAGTTCATTCTTAAGTTCCATAAACATTTGGCATATGTAATTTCTAAATTCCATCTCTGGCATTTGACCAACTGTGCTTGCCATGACATCTACCAATGAGGTATCTTGATTTGTTTGTGTCATTTTCTTTCCTTGTTTTTTCATGTTGCTTATGTGTCTATTCTTCCTGCACTGTGGGACCTTGACTATTTCGATTTTACCTTAAAGCCTTATGTTGTTCCTGCAGTACAATGCTATCAGATCACTTTACAATTCCTTTACACTTTTAAAACCTAACACTTTCTATTCAGAAAATCCAAGTTTGATCACAATGTACAGATTTTGTTAACCCAGATATTATTTCCAATTTACTCTGTATGCTTCTGATAGGGTTTTATAGCTTCAAGTATTGGATACAGAGGTGTTATGTTTAGGAAGAAGGAAGTGTCTTGATTTGTTCTTTCTTGGAAAGTATGAAAAGAGATATCTATTGAAGTGGTTTAGTGGAAGTGGTTTAGTATCAGTAGATGAGGGAAGAAAGAGAATGGAGTTGACAATTAGGTGGAAAGACCAATTTATATATAAAGTAAGTTGGAAAAGGAAAAAAAAAATGATAAAAGAGTAGGAATTGGTGTAAAGAGAGAAGAGAGAGAATCAAGGAAATAGAGAGTAAACTATATATAACACCACTTTGCTACCCAATTCAATTGCGCCGGTTCTAGAAATCCCAAGTTCTGCGTATAACTTGTTTTTGCCTCTGTTTAGTATGCACTGGCAGGATGTAAACATGAAAGATGAAGGAGGAAGAAAAGATACAAGAGTGAGAAGGAAGAAAAGAAGGAAAGAAAAAAGGAGCGGAAGCAAACAAACACACTAACAATCAATGCGGAAGGAAAAAAAAAAAAAGCAGAACAAAGCAAAGCCAAAAAAAGAAAAAGAAAAAACAAACAAACAAACAAACAAACAAGAAAAACCTCCCTGCAATCCAACAAAACAAGCAAACCAACAAAAAGAAAAGGAAAAAAAAAAAAAGTCGAACTCCAAGTCTCAGACAAAATGGGCCCTGGGAAGCCCCCCTCTTTTTTCCTTTCCAGTTCAAACCAATGTTATTGGATCACGTCTAGACAGTCTGTGATCCTGTTAGTGAAATCAAGGCTGCATCTTAGTCCAGTGGCTGTACGGTTCAGTGAAGGAGTGGCCCAGGGGGTTTGTGTGTGTCAGCAGATGAATGGCACCGGGAAGGGGACCCTCCAGAAGGCACCCCCTCCCCAAGCCCACCCACAGTTGCAGCTTCTTGTGGCCGCTGCGCTGGCCTCAGAAACGCCTTCCCCTGCTGACCAACCGAGCCTCACCCAAGTGTGCATTGTCTTCAGAGAGCTGGAGGGTCCCTGGATGGCTGCAGCCCTCGCTCTCTGTCTCCTCCCCTTTGTCTGGGTCAGCCACTGCAGCTTTCAAAGATGGCGGTGCTCTCCTTCCAGTCAACAGCAGCTCCGCAGACTCCCGTGTCCTCGCCGATCAATTTCAAAGCCGTTGGGTGGATGTCTCCCTGCCGAAGTGGCACCGGGAAGCCACAACTGTGACTGTGGTACAGATAGCGCTGCTTCGGACTGTGGCCCGCTCCACTCTGCCCCTGTTTGCTGATCGCAGATCTCTGCGCCGCTCTGTCCGGGGCCCCACTACTGAGGGTCGCGTCAGGTGGAGTGTGGATTTGAACTGGTGTTGTCGACCCGCGGTCTCCCGTGGTTCCCCAGCACCAATCCTGCCGGCTGTTATCGCTGGTTTTTATCGCCGGTTTCACGCTGGTGTGCCGTGAGTTTGGCTGCGGTTGCAGTAGTAGCGTGGTCTCCCCACACTGACTTTGTTTCACAGGGCCTGTGCACCACCCAGGCGGTTTTGCAGGAGCCTCGCGGCTCCAGCCGCTGCAGACAGCTTGTCTCTTTCTCTCTCTGGTAGTGGTAATCAAACCATCCAGGAGATCGGTATTTTCAGCCTATATATATATGATGAAAGGCAATTTATCTGCTTTGTTGGATTCTTTCCACGGAGCTGCCCTGAAGTGAGGCTTCCTCTAATCTGCCATCTTGGATCCGTCCTAAAAGTTCTTTCTAATTTCAAGACTATAAATAAATTTGCCCATATTTATTCTAATAAATTCATATGTTTTATTTTTATAATCTAAAAATTTTATTGGGCTAAGAAGCAATATAGTGATCCACCCTTTGTCTCTCCCGTCATGCTTTTGTCTTCTCTCTCCCTCTGTTGGCCATCAGCTAGCTAGATGTCCTAATTCTGGTTATTTTCCAATCCATTCTTGCCCCATTAATTTGAAATGCCTCATTTATCATCTTTTCATCTCCATCTTATGTATAAGAAGTCTAACAAAGCAGTAACAGAGACAAGACTTGATTCCTTGTTAGTCGAGGTCTGAGCTTTTTTTTTTTTTTAATATTCTACTAGGTTTTAGATTGATTCTGTCTTGATTTAGATTTAGATTTTATTTATCATTTTGATTCCCAGATCCTTGTTTCATGCCATTTTCTCATTGGTCCACCCATGACTTTTAAAATGAATTATTAAAATAAACAACCATACATCTACCACTCAACATGGAAACTAAAGCTTTAGTGAATATGGCCTCCTTTTCATGGTCCCCAGTCTTCTCTACTTGAATTTACCTCTCCCAAATCTTATGTTAAAAAAAAAGTCTACCTACCTGCCACCTACCTACCTTCCTAAAATAATGTTATTCAGTGTTAATTATTTTTAACTTTATAAAAGAAGCAAAAAAACTGTCTAAAATATATTGGGACTTTAAAAAAATTAATGCTATATTTCTAAGATTCATCCATATTTTTGTTATAGATAATTGGAAAACCATAGATACTATAAAGTTGAACATTCACATAGCTTAGAACTCATTAATTCCATGGTTCAGTTTATACCCCACAAGAAGCTCTTATAAATGCATACCAGGAGGTAAAACCAAGAATATTTACCATAGTGTTCTAGTAATAGCAAAACAAATAATCAAATCCCCATCATTAGAGGAAAGGATATTTATCCTGTTGGAGAATAAAAGGAAAAATTTTTTTCTATTTCAGAGAAACTATAATGCAATTTTGCTCATTTAAATATGTCATACTGAACTCAGCATATTAGAGATTATCAATGCATTAGCCTGTGGTGCCAAATTTGCCCAGATTTGGGTAGACTTAGAAGAAATCTACCATTATGTTGGTTCATATATTTGAAATTTGTTTAAATGTTTCATTGATTAGTAAGGTTGTAGTTCTACATTGGTCTTTTAAAAGTTCAAGCATATGATTTTCAAGAATACAAACAAAAATAAATATTGGCAAGGATGTGGGGAAAAAGGTACACTCATACACTGTTGATGAGACTGTAGACTAATGCAACCACTCTGGAAAGCAGTATGGAGATTCCTCAAAAAACTAGGAATGGAACCACCATATGACCCAACTATCCCACTCCTTGGTATATATCCAAAAGATTTAAAATTGGCATACTACTGTGATGCATCCACATCCATGTTTATAGCAGCACAAATAACAATAGCCAAACTATGGAACCAGCCTAGGTACCTGTTAACAGATGAATGGATAAAGGAAATGTATATGTATACACAATGGAGTATTACTCAGTCATGAAGAATGTAGAAAAAGGGGGATGAAAGGAAGGGAGGAGGGATGGGAATAGGAAAGACAGTAGAATAAACCAGACATAACTTTGCTATGCTCGTATATGAATACACGACCAGTGTAACTCCACATCATGTACAACTATAAGAATGGGATCCTAAATAGAATAAATTATATTCCATGTATGTATAATATGTCAAAATATACTCTCCTGTCATGTATACCTAAAAAGAACAACAACAAAAAGAATAAAATTATGACATTTGCCAGCAAAGGAATAGAACTGGAGAACATAATGCCAAGTGAAATAAGCCAGACCCAGAGAGTCAAGGGTTGCATATTTTCTTTCATATGTGGAAGCTAGACCAAAATAGGAGGAAAAAAAAAAAAGGTTGGGGTGTAAGGGGAATCCCATGAAAATAGATCAGTGGATTAGAAGGGGGTTGAGGGGTGAGGTAGGAGAGATAGGAAAAGGACACAATGGTGGAATGAATGTGATCAAACTTTCCTATGTACATGTATGAATGTACCATAGTGAATTTCACCTTCATGTATATCCATACTGCAATAATTTAAAACAATTCAACTATAAGTAAATAGAAGAAAAATCAGTAGGGCTGGGATGTGGCTCAGTGGTAGGGTGCTCGCCTAGAACGTGCTCGGCCCCGGGTTCGATACTTAGCACCACGTAAAAATAAAATGCATTATGTATAACTAAAGCAAATAAATAAATATTTTTTTAAAAAAATCAGTAGAGGAAAGGAAACGGGGAAGCAGGTGAGGAGGGAAAGGGAGAGTATTGGGGACTAAATTGGAGCACATTATATTTCCTGCTTGTATAATTATGTCAAAATGAACCCAAATGTTATGTATAGCTATAATTAGCTAATAAAAAAAGTTCAATCATGTATGTGTATACTTGAACGACATTCTAAAATTTTTCATAATAAAAATTCATGCTCCTATAATGGCCTAATAGCAATTTGTACAAGTGAAGGTACAGCAAGTGACCAGCGAATGTGTCATGTGCTTACATATTGATTATAGAAAAATTGAGTATTTTTATATTTCTAGTTGGGAATAATGTTAAATATTATTCAACATTATTCAAATTTGAATAAAAAATTCTGACATTGTAAGAGGAACCAATAGAAACACTTTACTATCTGCAGTTTCTTATCATAATAGATCAAGATTTTGTGTACGCTGACCAAAGAAAACACTCACTGAACTTGAACATAAGTTTTTTTTTCTTGTGGTACCAGGGATTGAACTCAGGGGCACTCGACCACAGGGCCACATCCCCAGCCCTTTTTTGTGTTTTTATTGGAGACAGGGTCTCACTGAGTTGCTAAGTGCCTCGCCATTGCTGAGGCTGGCTTTGAACTCGCGATCCTCCTGCCTCAGCCTCCCAAAGTGCTGGGATTACAGGCGTGCACCACCGCGCCCGGCAAACATAAATTTAATGTTAACCTAATTTGATTACAATTACCACTTATGCTGGTGTCCCGATCATCACCTGTTTGTCACTGAGGGAAGGGTTTCTCATTCTAAACAGCATATGCTGGATAAACATAGGATATCTAATATTGAACAGATAAATTTGACAGCAGCTTATTAGTCAAATATACTCACAGCCCTGGGAAAGGGAACCTAGCATTGCACTTGGGGGTTGTACTTGGGAGCAGATTGAACAAGTAGGGGCTGTTCTGACTTTGTAGTCGTAAGAAGATAAGGTGAGCCTCGGTTTCTGCGGAAGAACATGATTGCCTTGAGTAATTTTGCAGTGCCAGGGAAGTGAACCCCATTAAGTTGAGAATAGTGGAATGCAGGTGGACCCACCATCCAGGAGGGAAAATCTTTCTTGCTGGGTGAGGGACATATATGAGTAAAGCAGAGAAGCTTAATACTTTTGGGCCCTGTGAGACTCAAAGGTATTAGACTAATGGCCTTATACTGTAATCTGCTAACTTCAACTTTTTATGAGAAAGTGTTATAAGTATAGGATTTTGCAGTACTCTTTTCTGAAAAAATAATGGTTTTGCTAACCATAGATTTTAGAATAAGATATTGGTTTGAAAAAGGTTTTATAAAAATTTTCTCCATCATCTTGCTTGTATTGTTTCTGATAAGTCTATTGTCGTGTTTATGATTGCTTTATGTAATTTGTCTTTTTTTCTGATTGCTTTTAAGATTTTTCCTTTTCATTACCAGTTTTAAAGTGCTTGATTTTGTTGTAGTTGGTATAATTTTATTCATGATTCTCAGAGTTCATTAAGTTTCTTTGATCTTTGGATTTATAGTTTCATCAATTTAGAAAGTGTTCAGCCGTTATGTTTTCAAGTATTTTTTCTGTCCCTATCTCCCACTTCCTTTTGTTACTTCAAGATTACATATAAATTCAACCAGTTGGAATTCTTTTTTTCTTTTGATGTCTTGTGTTGTAAACTTCTATTGTGTATTTTCAAGTTCATTTTTTTTCAGTAAAGTCTAATATGCTTTTATCACATCCAATATATTTTTTAATCTCAGAGAGTGTAGTTTTCATTTTTAGAAGTCTGATATTTTTTAATCTTCTAAATGTCTAGTTAACATGCTAAATTTTTCTTCTAGACTCATGAACACATGAAATATAGTTATAATAACCGTGTTAATGTCTTTTTCTACCAGTTTTGTCTTCTGGGTCATTTCTTGGCTTGTTTTGATTGACTATTTTGGCTCATTATGGGTCAGATTTTTCTTCCTCTTTGAATGTCTTATAATTTCTGATTTGATGCCAGACATTGTGATATTATTTTATTTTTAATTTTTTTAGTGTGTCAAATACTTTTGTTTTCCTATAATGTATATTGTATCTTGCTTTCAATCTGGTACTTAGGTATGACCAAAGCAATGCCGATTCAGGTGCATGCTTTTCTTGTTGCAGAGGCAAAAGCCTTCTCAATACACTACCTGATGGTCTGTGAATTATTAGGTTTATCACTCTGGCTGATGGAAGTAGGAACTATATCAGCCGCTGTGTGAGTCCCAGGTGTTGTTTCTTCTAATTCCTATGAGTGGTTGTTTCCTCTGTCTTGGGGTTATGCTGATCAGTATTCAACTGATACTCAAATAGGACTCTTTCCAGATCTCTAGAGTTCACATTCTCTCTCTAGTGCTCTCTTCTTTGCTGTTCTATTTTGTGAATTCCAATATACCTTAATATTCCTGAACTCCATATTCTATTTTTTTGGTGCATAATAATTGTACAGAGTAGTGTATTTCCTTGAGGCATATTCATACATGCATAATATAATTTGATCAATTATATTTCTTGATACTTCCCCCTCCCTTCCCTCTCCCCTTCTCTGAATCCTCTTCCTCTACTCTAATAGTATTCCTTCTGCTTTCATGATGACCTATTTCTTTTTTCTTTATAGCTTCCACATATGAGAAAGAAACATTTGATAGCTGTGGTTCTGAGTCTGGATTATTTTGCTTAACATCATGCTCTTCAATTCCATCCCTTTTCCTGAAATGACATAATTTTCTTCTTTTTTATGGCTGAATAAAACTCTAGTGTGTATATATACCACATTTTCTTTATCAGTTATTTGTTGATGGACATCTAGGCTGATTCCATGATTTGGCTATTGTGCTTTGTGCTGTGATCAACATGGGTACATATGTATCACTAAAGTAAGCTGGCTTTAATTTTTTTTGATACATTTTGAGAAGTTATATAGCTGAGTCACATAGCAGTTCTATTTTTAGCTTTTTAAGGAATCTCCATACTGATTTCCATAGTGGCTATATTAATTTATATTCCCATATGAGTTCCTTTTCCCCAGCATTCTCACCAGTATTTGATACACAAGTATCAAATTCTCAATGATTGCCATTCTGATTGGAGTAAGGTAGAATTTTAGTGAAGTTTTCATTTCCATTTTCCTGATGGTTAAAGATGTTGAACATTTTTTTTCATAGCATTGTTGGCCATTTGTACTTCTTTTTTTTGAAGTGTCTATTCAATTCATTTGACTATTTATTGAACAGGATTATTTTTTGGTGTTGTTTGAGTTCTTTATATATTCTGGATATTAATCTTTTGTTGGAAGAGTAGCTGGCAAAATTTTTCTCCCATTCTGTAAACTGTCTTTTCAAACAATTGTTTACTGTACAGGCACTTTTTAATGTGCTGCCATCCATTTATTGATTCTTGGTATTATTTCCTGAGCTATAGGAGTCCTATGCAGGAAAGTCGTTCCTGGGCCTCTGTGTTAATGTGTTTCCCTGATATAATTTCTAGTACTTGCAAAGTTTCTAGTCTTATGACTAGGTCTTTGATCTACTTTGGGGTGACTTTTGTGCAAGGTGAGAGATAGAGATCTAATTTCCTTCTTTTATATCTGGATGTCCAGTTTTCCCAGCATAATTTGTTAAAAAGGATGTCTTTTTTCCAATGTGTTTTTGACATCTTTGTCAAGAATTAGATGACTGTAGCTGTGCGGGTTTGTCTCTGTGTCTGTTATTCCATTGGCCTATGTGTCTATTATTATGATAGTACCATGTTGGTTTTGTTATCCTGGCTGTGTAGTATAATTTGAAGTCAGATATTATGATGCCTCCAGCATTCCTCTTTTTCCTCAGGACTACTTTGGTTTTTCAGTTCTTCCATATAAATTTTAGAATTTTTAAAATATATCTGTGGAGAATGCCATTGGTAATTTGATGGGGATTGCACAGAATCTGTAGATTGCCTTTGGTAGTATGGCCATTTAGAAAAAATATTAATTCTGCCTATCCTTGAACATGGGAAGTGTTTCCATCTTCTAGTGTCTTCTTCAATTCCTTTTTTCAGCATTTGTAATTTTATTTGTAGAGGTCTTTCACTTCTGTGGTTAGGTTCATTTCTAAATAATTTTATTTTTTAAAACTATTGTGAATGGAACTTTTTTCCTGACTTCTTTCTTGGAGTGTTCATTATTGATATATAGAAAAACTTTATTTTTGTATGATGATTTTATAGCCTGCTGCTTTGCTAAATTTGTTTATCAGATCTAGAAGTCCTCTAGTGGAGGCTTTAGGGTCTTTTAAAATATAGAATTATATGATCCACAAATATGGATAATTTTATTTTTTTTCTTTTCCTATTTGTATCCCTTTTATTTCTTTCTCTTGACTATTTGCTTTAAAATATCAAGTACTATGTTGAATAGAAGTGGTGAGAGTGGACATCTTGTCATATATAACCTTTATAATGTTGAGGTAAGTTTCTTCAATTCCTAGTTTCTTCAGAATTTTTATCATGAAGGGGTGTTAACTTTTGTTGAAGGTTTTTCTCTGCATCTATTGAGAGGAAAATGTTGTTTTTGTCCTTGATTTCTATTGATGTGGCATATTATATTTATTGATTTGCATTATGTTAAACCATCCTTGAATTCATGGAGTAAAATACACTTGATCATCATGTGTTATTTTAAAATATATATTGTTAAATATGGTTTGCAGGTGTCTTATAAAGGACTTTTTCATCTGTGTTCCTCAAGGATATTGGTGTGTAATTTTCTTTTCTCAATATGTCCTTACTCAGTTTTGGAAACAGGGTGATGTTGGATTTGTAGAATGAGTTTGGTAGTGTTCCATCCCTTCTGATTTATGGAATCATTTGAAGAGCATTGGTGTTAGTTCTTCTTTAAAGGGCCTATAAAATTCATTTGTGAATCCATCTGGGCCTGGGCTTTTCTTTATTGGGAGGCTACAAAGCCTCCTTCAGTCTCATTGGTCTGTTTAGGTTTTCTATCCTCTTGGTTCAATTTTGGTAGGTCATATGTGCCTAGAAATTTATCCAACTCTTCTGGATTTCCCAATTTGTTGGAGTATAAGGTTTCAAAAAAGTCCCTAATGATCTTCTGGGTTTTAATAGTGTCTGTGGTGATATCCCCTTTTCACCTCTAATCTTATTAATTTGGATCTTTTCTTGCTTTTGGTTAGTTTGGTTAAGGTTTTATCAATCTTGTTTATCTTTTCAAAGAAACAGTCTTTATTTCATTGATTCTTTGTATTGTTCTTTTATTCTTTATTTCATCAATTTCAGCTGTGATAGTTATTATTTCTTTTCTACTGGTTTTAGGCTTGATTTCTTTTTTCAAAACCTTGAGATCCATAATTAGGTTATTTATTTTAGAACTTTTTGACTTTTTAAAACTGTAGGCACTCATAGCTATAAATTTCCCTCTTAGAACTGCCTTCAATATAACCCACAATTTCTGGTATGTTCTTTTTATATTACCATTTGAGTCTAATAAGTTTTTATTTCTCCCCTGATTTCAGTGACCCACAATCTCTGTTCTTGTATCATTACTGAAGTTTGTCTTGCTGTTGACTCCTAGCTTAATTGAATTATGATCTGACAAGATGAAAGGAACTTTTTCAATTTTTTTGGTGTGTTGCTAAGACTTGTTTTGTGACCTAGTATATGATCTACTTTGGAGAAAATTCTTGAGCAGCTGTAAGTGTGTATTTAGCAGTTGCTGGGTGAAATATTCTGTAGTGTCTATTATGTTCATTTGGTCTAAAGTATAGTTTAAGTCTATAGCATAAATCGGGGTATCTTTATTAGTTTTTTCTTTGAATGGTCTTTGTATTAGTGAGAATGATGTATTGAAGTCATCCACTATTATACTGTGGCCTATCTATACCTTTATATTGAGTAGTATTGTTTTATGAAGTTGGGTATACCAATAATCATAGAATATATATTTATAATTATTATATCTTCTTGTTGGTTTTTCCTTTTATCAATATATAGTGATTAGTTATCTCTACTGATTAATTTTGGCTTTAAGTCTGCTTTGTTGGAAATGGTAATCGCTACTCCTTTTTGCTTTTGGATTCACTTTCCATCTGTAAATGTCTTTGCCAGTAAGGCATGATTTATGTACACAACATACAGTTGGGTCTTGATTTTTAATCCAATCTACCAGTATATGTCTTTTAATTGGAGAATTAAAACCATTTACATTCAGTGTATTACTATAGAGAGGTATGTATTCCTGTCTTTTTGTTTTATTTCTAATGTTTGATCCATTCCTAAAATTGGCATTTAATTTATACTCTCCAAATGAGATTTATTCTTTCTCATGTTCTCTTGGTTATTTTTATCTTCTCTGTGTGTTTTATCTTCTCTCTGTGATTCCTTTAAGTATCTTCTGAAATGTTGAATTTGGGGTCATGAATTGCTTTAGTTTATGTTTATGTTAGAAGGTTTTTATTTCTCATTATGAAGGATAGATATGCAAGATATAATAATCTAGGTTGGCAGTTATTTTATTTTAGGTCTTGGAACACATTTCTGCTTGGTTCTTTTTCATGCCTTCCTACACTTTAGAGTTTCTTCTGAGAAATCTTCTGTTATTCTGATAGGTTTTCTTTCATGTGACTTGGTGCTTTGCTCTGACAGCTTTTAAAATCCTTTATTATTATAGGTTTTTGACATTTTAACTATAATATGTTCTTTTATGGTCATGTCTATTTGGTTTTCTAAATGCCTCCAGTATCTGCATGTTCATCTCATTCCCAAGATCAAGGAAAATTTCTGTTATTATTTCATTGAATAAGCCTTTTTTAAAATTTTTAAAAATTTTAATTTGTTGTATATGACAGTAGAATGCATTACAATTTGTAATACACATATAGAGCACATTTTTACATATCTCTGGTTGTATACAAAGTATATTCATACCATTCATGACTTCATATATGCACTTAGGGTAATGATATCCATCTCATTCTACCATCTTTTTTTTCCCCACCCTTTTGCCCCCTCCCTTCCCCTCCCTCCCCATTGGCCTTTCTAATGTTCCTCTAATCCTCCTATGCTCCCCATCCCAACCCCACTGTGAATCAGCCTCTTTATATCAGAGAAAACATTTGGCATTTGGATTTTTGAGGTTGGCTAACTTCACTTAGCATTATATTCTCCAACTTTATCCATTCACCTGTGAATGCCATGATTTTATTCTCTTTTATTGCTGAGTAATATTCCATTGTGTATATATACCACATTTTCTTTATCCATACATCTACTGAAGGGCATCTAGGTTGGTTCCAGAACCTAGCTATTGTGAATTGTACTGCTATAAACATTGATGTGGCTGTGTTTCTGTAGTATGTTGTTTTTAAGTCCTTTGGGAATAGACCCAGTAGTGGGATGGCTGGGTCATAAAGTGGTTCCATTCCCAGTTTTCCAAGGAATCTCTATACTGCTTTCCATATTGGCTGCACCATTTTGCAGTCCCACCAGCAATGTATGAGTGTGCCTTTTTCCTCACATCCTCTCCAACATTTATTTTTGTTTATGTTCTTAATAGCTGCCATTCTGACTAGAGTGAAATGACATCTTAGAGTAGTTTTGATTTGCATTTCCCTAATTGCCAAAGATGTTGAACATTTTTTCATATATTTGTTGATTGATTGTATATCTTCTTTTGAGAAGTGTCTGTTCAGTTCAATAAGCCTTTTTAAATGTATCTCTACTCCTTCCTTGAGACCTGTGAGTCATAAATTTGGTCTTTTAATGTTCTTGTATATTCTGTTCAATTTCTGATTTCTTTCTTGGTTACTGTTTAAATGTTCTACTTCATCCACTTTGTCTTTAAGCCCTGATATTTTTTTCTTCTGCTTGATCTAGTCTCCTGGTGAGATACTCCACTGAATTTTTTTTTTTTTTTTTGGTACCGGGGATTGAACTCGGGCACTCGACCACTGGGCCACATCCCCAGCCCTTTTTTGTATTTTATTAGAGACAGGGTCTCACTGAGTTGCTAAGTGCCTCGCCATTGCTGAGGCTGGCTTTGAACTCGCGATCCTCCTGCCTCAGCCTCCCAAAGTGCTGGGTTTGCAGGTGTGCGCCACCACGCCCGGCTTCCACTGAAATTTTTATTTGACTTATTGAGTCTTTCATATCCAAGATTTCTGCTTGGTTCTTTTTCAGAATCTCTATCTCTTTATAGGGATGTTCTTTTGTATCCTTAAGCATTGTATTCCTCAGTTTGTTTCTTAGTTGTTCTTTAAATTCATGGATCATTTTAATAATCAACATTTTTAGTTCTTTGTCCAGCATATCCTCCACTTTGACATCTATGAATTCAATTATTCGAGGTATGAATTTTTGGAAGTGTTTTATTACCTTGTTTTCTCATGTTTTCTGTGTTTCTATGTTGATATCTGAGAGGGATATATCTTCATTGTTATGTTACAGCCTTTTAAATGAGTTTCTTTCCCTCTATATGGCCCAAACTGCAAATAAATCTCAATGTCAAAGCACCAGCTCAATATGCTTAATGTGCTATGTTCAATCCTCAACACCTCTTTGAGAGGAAAGTCTAAACACCAGTAACGATGACAGATCCAAGGCCAACTGTATGCTAAGATATAATAATAACTTATTATAAATGTCCTCTACAACTCTACTAAACAAAGAGAAGAAAGGGAGAGTAATAATACAGAGTAGACTGAAAATTTTGGCAATAAAGAAAGAAAAATTTTAAAAAAAATTTAATTTAAAGCTATAGAGAACATATAAGGAAAAATGGAAGGAAAAAGCGAAAGAAGAGGAAAAAGGCGGGGTTGGGAGTCAGAAGAAGAAAAATGAGAAGGGGAAGAAAAAGAGAAGGGGGAAGTATAAAATGAGAAAAAATAAAAGAATAAATGCAATTAATTTTTAAAAATACATAAAGTTTTTATAAAATTATGCAATAAGGAATAATGAGGGGAATTGAAACAACCCAGCACATCAGACAATACCAGCAAAACAAAAACAAACAAATACTAGCATTAAAAATACTAACATTGCTCCTTGCCAAGGTTTTGTTGTGAGGGGCTTCTTTCAGTGACTTCTAGATTTGGAACATGCCAAGTGTTGGGAGCATCTTATACTTTCCCCCCATGTCTAGCTCAGCATCCTGCTTCAAAACAAAAACCAACAGCATAAAACAAAATGAAATAAAAATCCTGCTTGTAACTCAGGCTCCAGAGCCCACCTTCACAGTCTTCACCCTGCCTAACTCTGGTGCAGACTTTTGTGGCTCTATTAACACAGTTCAACCTGAGCATCAGTGTGTTTTCTGGGAGCACAGAGTGGACGTCCCCTCGCTGACAGCCACATACCCTAAACCATTACCACAGTCCTCACCCTGCCCGTCTCTTCACCCTTAAGGGGCTCTGTGAGCTCCTCTGTGGGCCCAGGCACTGGAGAGTCCTTGCTTACACAGAGGTGATGGTGTCAGCGAGCTCTTGGACCAGTGGGGGGAACGTTGGGTGATGGGAGTGTGTGCCCAGGAAGGCTTGGTGCACAGAGATTGTGCTCCTGTGTTCTGGAATGTTCCCACTCTGCTGGCTCCCCCTCCAGTCCGGGGTAGATCTTTCCAGCGATCTCACCATACATATTATTTAGATGGCTTGCTTCAAAGGTATTCCCCTGTGACGATATCTGCTTCATCTCCGGAGGAGATGAAGGTACAGGACTCTGTTGTTCCCAAATCTTAAGCTTGAGCATGGCCTTCACAAAATGGCTTCCCACCACAGCTCTCCATTCACTAGCTAAGAGAAGTGGGGTGCTGCTTGCTCATTCACCTGCTATGCAGTTTCTCAGTCTGCTAAATTCAATCTGATTTTTCTCTTTTACCACTGCTTCCAAGGCAATTTTTCCATCTTTGCCTCTGTCTTTCTCTCCCTTTGGGTCATCTCTCTGCTGGCAGTGTAGGGTGTAGGGAGGTTCAGAACTGATGAACTCCCTCTTGCTCTGTTTCAGTGATCAGAATCTCTGAGTCTCTCCCTGTCTGCCTACTGTTGAACCTCAGTGTATTCACTCAGTCACCCACCTCTCCATGTAGCTGTTCTCCACCGTCACAGTTCTCTTTTGGACTCTTGGTTTATTTTCTGCTGCTGTGGCTCCCCTGGGTCCCCACCAGTGCTGCCTGAAGTGGCAGAAGAGTTTCTGCAGGACCTCCTCTGGGTGTCTCTGGTAGGGGAAGTCTCCAACTGTGAGCATGTACAGTCTTCCTGGGCTGGGTGTTTGTTGTGGCAGAGCTTCCTGGTCACCTGGAGTGTCTGGAGTAATGGATTCTGAAATAGGGGGAAAAAGCATTTCCCAGTTCAGACTTTTTTTTTTTTTTTTTCAGGATCCATTTGCTAGCTGAGAACAGGAGAGCTGTTGTGCTGTTATGGTGGGATCCTCCTTGATGCTGTGCTGGGGCAACTGGTATCTCAAAGTGGAAAAGCATAGCCTTTCTCCTGTTGGTCTTGTGCCATGACATGTGACTAAGTCATTCAAGGTCACTCCAGGTGAACTGGGCTGTCACAAAATAATCATACACAGACAGAGAAAATATCTTTTTCTTTGGCTTCTGTGATGCCTCCTCTGACCCAGCTCCCACAAAGGGGGCAAGGCAGGCAAGAAAGAGAGAGAGGCATGCCTCCAACCCTGGTTTCATTGGGGGAGGCTGTTTGAAGGCGCATTCTATCCATATAAGGCAAAAGGGGTAATGGTATAAGGGCTGCCCACTTCCATTGATTAATGCCCACTCCCAGAGCTGTGCTCCTCTGCTGAGTGGAGATGGGGATCCACTAGCTTCCCAGTCAGGGAAGCCAGTCTTCACATTTCCATTGCTCAAAGCTAGGGGGTGCTCAGCTCCTATGTGGCAGCTCCCAACAGTCTTGTTTTCTTGGGGCTCCTAATTTATCCCTGTTATCTTGTCAGTGCTGCCAGGCTCACTTCCATGTTGTCTGTGGGAGAAATGAGCCTATCTGGGAAACTTCTGCAGCTCAGCTGGGGTCAGGAAACATCAGACCTAGGTCTTTACTTGGATGGAGTAGGTGTTATGCCTGGCCACTCTATTGTTCTTCCAGTCCTGGGGTCCCTAACCAATTAACTTTCTGTCTACCATTTGGAATTTTCCTTTGCTTGATTCTTGCATTCTTCCCAGAGTTCACAGTTGAACATAATGATCTGAAGTCTCAAATATTACTTTTTTAAAAAAAATATGAACAATTTTTTTTATTGTGGTAAAATAGCATTTTAATCATTTGAAGTGTACAGTTCAGGAGCATTAAGTACATTTACACTGTTATACAATTATCACCAATGTATATCTCCAGAATGTTTTCATCTTTCTAAATTTGATAATACATACCCATTAAACAGTAACTTTCCATTTTCTTCTCTTTCAGGCCCCTGGTTACCACAACTTGGTTTTCTGTCTTTATGAAGTTAACTAGTGTAGGTACCTCATCTAAAGTGAATTCACACAATATTTGTTCTTTTGTGACTGGCTTATAATGGCTAATAATTAACCACTCAGCATAATGTCCTCAGAATTCATCCATGTTGTAGCATGTGTCAGAATTTCTTTCCTTTTAAAGACTTTTTGTTTTTAAATGGTATTTTTTTTTTTTTTGACTATAGATTTCTGGGTAGGTTGTTGATATTTTTTTCTTGAGTACTTTCAAGATGTAGTTCCACTGTCTTCTGAACAACTCTATCCTGGACAGAGAAAGCTACAAGTGGCCACTAGATCATTTCTTTGACTAATTTTTAACCAGTCCCCTCTTTTTCCATCCAATCTCTTATCATTTAGTGGAGGTTTACCCACATGTTGCTTTCAATTCCTAAGCCTGGTCAGGTGACCTGTGTCACCTGACATGGTGGGTGTTTAAATTTAAAATTTTCTCTGCTCTGCTATACTAGACACTCTAATCTACCTTCCTCCCACCTTTCAAAAAAGTCATCAACTCTCTTGGTTATTTCCTCTCTTGTTATTTATGGAGGAGCAGATTTCAATCCAAGTGTAACCAGAGGCCACTTACTAAGTACTAAAGGGCTAACATATCCATAGTACAGACACCTGATAAGAACCGTTCAAAACAATGAGAACAACATTATATGATTAAATAGATAGATATTGAAGAGGAAACTGATAAAAGATAGCAGACATTCTTAATAAACAGAATAAAAATGGACAGAAACTACTTAAACAAAATTCTGCAGCAGGAGTCAGCATATCATGGTTTGTGGGCCAAATCCAGCTCACCATCTAGTTTTATAAATAAAGTTTTATTGAAACACAGCCACATTGTCTATTTTAATTCTGTCATTTTGTGCTACAGTGGCAGAGTTGAGTAATTGTGGCAATGACCATATGGACCACAGAGTTTAAAATATGTATTATCTGCCCTTCTACACAAAATGTTCACTGACCTTTGTGCTAAACAGATAAATGATGAAGTTATATCAAGCAAAAAGTAGAAGCAATTTAGTGATGTACCTTATCACAAATATTATCACTCTGTCCTCCTCTTAACAGAAAAGGGGATCTTCTTAAATACAAATTTGATAAGGTAATTTCTTATTAAAATCCTTCAATGTCTTTCTATTGTGCTTCCCAATTGTGGTCTGTGTACAAGGCCACTTATGACCTATCTTCTGTTGCTCTTCCAGCTCTCCGTATGCTCTTCCTCCTGTTCACCATACTTCAGTTCCACTGAAGGTCCTGAAGACTCCACTTCTTTCCTACTACAGGGACTTTGCATATGCTTTTCCTGTTCCCTGGACTTGGACTTGGACTTTGTCTTCCCCTCTGAAATGTAAATTCCATGAGGTTAGAAACTGAGTCAACTTGCTTCATTGCGACATCATTGCTCCATTTCTTGATTAGATGAATACACAGGTGTAGGAGTTTTTCTAAACTGTATAATGACTTCTCTAGATAAAGGCCTGTCTGTTGCTATGCAAAGTCTGACAGAAAAATTCATTAGTTTTTTCATTTATTTGGTAAACATTTATTGAACAAATGTTAAGTGTTAGGCCCTTAGGGTGATGGGACAGGAATGGAAGACATTATATTTGATTTCAACAAACTCACAGCCTGGTAGGAGACACAATCAGTAAACAACTGGTTATAATGGAGCATGATAAGATCTCTAATAAAGGAAAGTACAGAATGAATCTTATTTGATTCCTGAAGATCAAGTGGGTGAGGATGGGTTCAGAAGAAAGTGCTTACTGCTGAGTGGGATTCTGGAGCCGTGTCGTACTTGTCTTTGACATACTAATGCCTGATGCAATGCCAGGAGTACTTGAGGCACTATGAATAGGAATGGGAGTTAACCAGAAAATTGAGAGGATAGGGTTGTATGTTTAGAACTGTGTTCCAAGAAGAAGGAATGGCATGAGAAAAGAAATAGTGGTGGGATATAGTCCATTTGAGGAAATGCAATGAGATCAGTTTGGCAGGAGCAGAAGGTGTATGGTAGAGCTGGGGGAGGGGTGATGGCAAGAGATGAAACTGGGCAGGGAGGCAGAGACAGATCACGAAGTGAATTATATGCTGTGCATTAACGGAACCATTGAAGAACAGTGGTATGAATGTAACTAAAATCATTAGAATAGCAACTGAGAAAACAGCTCTGTTTCTGCTGTCAGATGTAGGTAAGAGTCATGTCAGAAGATTTGATGCATCTTTAGATCAAACTTCTTTTGAAAGGCATAGGCTTCTGTAACTCTGAGTTTACAATTACTCTTTTTTTTTTTTTTTTTTCCTGAGAAATTTACTTCGGTGTATGACAATCATATGCTGTTGACAAAACCACTTTTAGAATACCTCAGCTTGCTGCACTCTTCTCTGCAGGCCTGGGAAGAATGAATGGCCCTGTAACTTGCTTAGCAAAATCCTCCCTCTGCATGATTTCCCTCAGGTAGAGAATTGGGGCACATGGGGTAAACTTTGTAGGCCTTGAACGTGTGTCTTCGCTTCCTTCTTTGGAGCCAGGGACAGCCTGGAAATAAATATCTTTTTATGTTGAGTCAAGTTCAAAACAACATGCCAAGCACCCAATTTACACCTGTGGGGAAAAGAAGAAACTTCAATGAGAGCTAATTGAATAGCTTTGCCCTGGTAGCAGGCACTTGTGTTTCTGCTAGTGGAAAGAAGGCCCCTGGAGAACCAAGGACCAAGTGACCTAAATTTCCCTGGGAACCCTTGCATTCTGGAGAAGCACAGGATTTCAGAGGAAATATTTCTGTTTTCTGAACACGTGGAGCATGTGCAGGATGAGCAATCTGTTACTTCTCTGGCAGCTGCAGCTGTTCCCTCTGAGGCCTCTTTGAGCTGTCCGCAGAGAGCAGTCACTGGGTGGGGGCTACTGGGAGGGATCCCGAAGTAGAGTACAGGGTCCTACTCTGAAAAAACCAATCACACGTTTGTCTCTGGAGGTCTGGAAGGCTATTTCAAGGTAGGAACTCGTGGGTCCTGATGGAACTGGCCAGTCTTGCTGAGGGAGCGCAGACAAAGGGAAAGAGCACCATGGGATGGCAGAGCCAGACAAAGCCTTCCAGGGTGATGGATTATGGCCAGGACCTTGAAATTAATTTAGGAATTTGTCTTGAAGAAGAGGAGGTGCACAGTTATTCCAGGCAGGTGGAAATATGAGGGAAGTTGCAGATAGATCAACACAGCTGTCCAAAAGATCCTTCTGACCTTGTCTTTACCTTGCTTCAAACCTGTTGCTGGTACTTGACAGCTGGAGGATCAAGGGAAGCTCCTTAGCCTTGACATATCATTGACCTTTACTTATTTCCTCCGGCTTCCTCATTCCTCCAATCTGTGCCTTGGTTCTTATGCACTAGCAATATCTTACTCTTTGCACGAGTCCTCCATGCTATTTCAAGCCTTCATGATTCTGCCTCTGATGTTTCCTCTGCCCAGAATGCCCTTTCCTGCATTGCAGCCTGGTGAAGTCTAATCCTTCCTTTAAAGCCCTTCTAAGACCTCACTGGCTTCCCAAGGTCATACAGTGATGGAAGTTAGAGGAAGCTGCTTTGCTCTGACTGCAGAGTCTCTGATCTTAACCACCAGGCTATGCTATCTGACAGGAAGAACCCATAATGCACAACAATTTCATTCTGTTCAGAGTCGGTCTCATTTGGTGAGCTGAGCACTTTGGGAAGAAAAGTGCCCTGGATTCTAGTTTCTCTCCTGCTATCACACTTAAAGCAAGACATAGTTTACATGTGGGCTTTATTTTTCTCGCCTGTAAAACAACAACCTTGGTCTTATTTATCTACAAGTTATTTGATATACTATCAGCATATGTATTTTTCACATTCTGAGGATACTGGTAAAGTTTAGCTCATGGATATATATACCCAAGCACTTAAATGAATGACTTAAATGTCAGGAAATAATTTACTAATAGACTATAGTTTATTATCAAGGTAGGAATTTAAAAACAGAAATTGGGAGCAACATAGAACATATCTTTGTAAAATGTTGGAGGAAATGAAGTTAAAAAGAACCAGAAATCCTGGCCATGTGAACTGAGGCAAGATTATCCTTTAGAATTCTATTTCCTCCTCTTGAAAATGGGATACTAATACATTGTACTCTAGAGGATTGATGTGAAGCATAGATGAGGTCATGTGTTTAAAATCCTAGCATAGCTCATGACTTGTGATAAATAACCAATAAACATGAATGGTGGATCATGGGATGGTGCCATAGGACCTGGAAGAAATATGGGCAGCTAGATGACTAGAGAAACTTCAGATATCTTATCTAGTAAATATTTCAGCCACTGAATATGGTCTCTGCTTGGTGTGAACCAGAACTCAGAGTCAGCTTTCAGGAGGTGGTGGTGATACCTCATGGTACCTTGGACATGGGCTGGGATTGGTATAGCAGGAAAACCTGAGTACTAAACACAGTCGAAGCAGTAACAACAGCAGCAACCACAAAAACAACCATTATCAGGTCTTTCTGACTCCAGCGCCTGTGCTTTACAGCATTTTTGTGTCTCTGAGATGCCTGACAATCATTCCTCAAGGGAAGGGGGAGGCCAGATTGTTATTCCATGGCCTGAGACTCTTTGATGGGTGCAACAGTACTAGGGTTGTCCCTGCCTGGGAAAGGGTAAAGCCTGTGTGATGTCATCCAGTGGCAAGGAATAGCCCTCATGAGTCACCTTCCAGGGCACCTGAAGGTTCCAGTATTTATCACCCTTGGAGACAGAGGCATTGACATCTTCTATTAAAATGCAAATGTAATCTGGAAGGCATTGTGCATCGATCCTTTACCATCATTTCTGAAATTATAAATCAGATTTGCAAGTCTCTTGTTTGGGCACGAAGCCAGGGAAGGTTCAGAGCATAGAATATTCTGTCATCTCTAAAAATAGTTCAATACTAAATTGTCATAATATCTCTTCTATGCCCAAATCTGGACAATTTCATTTTCTTTTCACTGGTTTTATAGTTGAGTGAAAGTAATTCAGGTCCTACTCCATATAGTATTGTGCATTTTATAATACCAGAAAACATCTTTTTTTCTAAATGAAAGATTCTTAGGGAAGAGTTGCAGGCACGGGTTAGTTCAAGCTCAGTCTCTCATTTTTCCTTAAAATGTCCTGATATTCATTACCCTCTTTTTGTATATATGTATGTATATCTCCTGTCTTCTTTATTGACAGCATCTACCTTATATTCTCAAGGAAATAAATTAATAAACTGAGCACCTGTATTGTGAAAGATTCTGAGGAAAATATGAAAGTCTATAAATAAAGACTCTCCATTCTCAAAAACCTTGGAACAGAGAGATAATTTATAAAGTGAGAGGGTGACAAGGCCTGAAAATGGCTGTAGAGATAAAAGAGAAGAAGAATAAAAGCAAGGACGGGGTAAACAGGGGAAAGAGGCAAAATTTACTCAGAGGTTTTGAGCTTGGATGACTGGGGGAGCCACGATGTCATCCAGAGGAAGGCAAAGTGAGGTGGAGGGAAGGCGTGGGGCACAGGGACAGGCAGAGGAGATGCTGTTTGGTTGGAAATAAATATGCTGGGCTTTGATGACACAGACTTGAATGTAGGTTAAGATGGTCAGCTGCTTTGTCACCTCTGCAGAAGATCAGTTAATTGCCGACTTCCAGCTCGAATGTGGACTATTTCATCCTCCCCCTGATTTTTATTCAATGGGCTTTGTGCTGGGCAATAAAAAGGGTATAAAGTTCCAAAAGTAATAATTTTCGCTCTCCAAGAGTTCCAGCTGAGTGAGGGACTCTGTACTCAGCCGTGCCAGGTGCCGAACAGCGGTGTGAGCAAGGATAGGGGAGACAGAAGAGGGAGCTGCTTGGGTGTGACGAGCAGCAACATGCAAGTAGCTCCTGGTAGAGGGCACCTGCAGAATCCCAAGGTCAGCCTGACCCTTATGAACTCTGTGAGGAAGCTATTAGAAATAAAAAGACATCATTGCCCCGTATCAGGCTTATTTAAAAGGAATACAACTAATGTAAGAGGTATAGTTTTTACTGTAATAATCTTGTTAATGTGTGTATAAAATGCAATGTCACTTTTAATTCATTTATTCTTTATCATCTCATGAGAACAAGGAGCCTGAATGGAGAGCATCCAATGCTCTGGGCCTAGGAACAGCCCCCACTGAGGTGGGTAGGGAAAGCACAGGGGAAATGCCCTCCATGTTCCAGTGTTCCATCTGCCTTTCCATCCCCTTTTGTCAGAGGTGCCTTCTGGGTTGCCCACCTCCTTGAGGCGGCTGACACTGTGTTGAGGCCCATCCACTTCTTGACTGCCTGTCACCACCATTAAGCTTCGTTCTGATTAGCAGTTGTGACAGTGGCCTGGGAGTCTAAACTTTGATAGACTTCACAAATGCCATGGGACACGTGGCTGCTTATGTGGTTATTGTCTAGGGCTGTCCACAGGTGATGCGGTGTTAGAGCCCTTGTATATGAGATTGAAAACATCTGTAACAATAACAAGTTCTAGTAAGGTTAGTACTCTGGGCTTATTGAAAAAATTTCAGCTTTCTAATGGTGATATATGGCCACAATCACAGGGTCAGGGAAAGTGAGAATTTAGGTAATTTACTGGAAAAAGAAATTATTGACAACAAAAATATTAGATATTATGGAAATTTGAGAGAAATTACAGATTTAGAACATTTCATTTTTGGAGTAATACTACTTGCTCTTCACTTAAAGCCTACACCTGCATGTGATTGTAAAGATGTCAGAGTAAGGGCTTTATTCCCTCATTAAAATAGTGCCATCTAGTGGTGGATATTTCAAATTGTATAGCTAAGTGCCCAGAGAGCTGTCACAAACCCCCAGGGGGCTTGGCTTAAATACTAGGCAGCATTTACAATTTGGTTATTTATTTGTTCATCTATTCTTTCAGTTAGTTCACTTATCAGTCACTTCATGCTGGGCATCTTGATGGATGTTGTTTCTGAAGAGATGAGGGAGGCACTAGCTCTGACCTCTGGGGAGTTTATAGTCTAGTAGTGGGGGCTGTTAGTAGACTAGTGAATACAATCCAGAAATAACAACAGTGACATAAGGACACTAGGGGACAAGGAGACGTAGATATCACAGGGTGTTTGATTATTAAAAGAGGATTTATTAGATTCGCTTACACAACCAGAAGCTGGATAGTCCCACATGGCTGTATGCAGGCTGCAGAACTGGAAGAACCAGCAACTGTGAGTCCAAGATACTGAAGCCTCAGAACAAGAGGAATCACCAGTGACACTTCAGTCTGGGACCAAAGACTTCTGGAAACTCCCTGGAGAATCACTGACAGTGTCTGCTTTGGAAGAGTGAAGGAGCTGGAGTCTGATGTCCTTAGGTGATTGCAGCAGCAATCAAGAACCCATTCAAGAAGAAATGAGCTTGCATCTGCTACTGCTTCCTTGTTCTTCCAACTTTTATTCCATCCAAGCCTCTAACCTATTGGATGGTGCTGCCCACACTTAGGGCGGGTCTCCACTTCAGTTTGCTCTCCCTCATGACAATCATTCCTAGACACACCCTCATTGATACTCCCAGAAGCCTCTTCATTTTAGGAATCTGTTAATCCAATCAAGTTGACAGTTCAAATTAACCATTACACAGGGGTTTCGACCCAGTTGCTGGAAAGCCCCACTGTGTGTATAAGGACACAACCCGTGGGAAGTATGGAGGAAGGAAGAGGCCAGCTGTGGAGGATCATCAGCCTATTCAAGTGTTGGATACCTGATCCTGCCAGACCTCCTTTGGGTTCTCCTTATATCTCTGGCCACACTTCTAAATCAAGAAACTGAATGAACTTGAGGTTTGCTGTCAGATAGAACTCTCCCTTTCCTAGGCTTGACTCTTGGTCAAGCTAGGATACAACTTGCAGGACACAATAGTCTGTTAAAAGCCTTGGGAACCTTTCAGAAACTGATTAATAGATTTTTACATACCTTATCTGCCCTTTGCTCATTTATAGTTTCCTTTCTGCCCTGAGGGTTTTCTTATGATTATGAGTTCGTATTTTATACCATCTAAACACAAGTAGAAGACTTTTTATACCTTTTCTGCACTTGTTTTAAGTTCCACAGTGTGAAAATTTTCCCTTCATATGATTTTTGGGTAGAATTTAACACAAAAAGTTTCCACTTCATTTACTTTTTAACACCATAAATAAGCTTTTCCACTTTCCTTCTAATTGGTTCTTGTTAGTGTCCTTGGCTTTCTCCTCCTCCTGCCCCCTCTGTTCATCTGTGACAGTGTTTCTCCATCCCTCTCCTCTTGGTGAAGCTTTCTACAGTCATGGCTCTCACCTTGCTTCGCCTGTCTTTTTTCTATTCACCTATCCAAACCCCTTTCAACCTGTTTGTTACTCCTATCATCTCCTGGTTCTTCCTATTTAATGCTTCTCTGTCACTTCTCCATGTGTCTCTCATTACGCTTCTTTAACTATCTTTTAGATTCTACTCCTCAGAAGTTTGTAGGTACTGCTACTGATGGGAGGAATGAATGTTTAGTTTGTGCCAGTGACCACCATGGGAATACCATTCTGTTGGTGTGAGGAAGAAGAGATCTGTCAGAAAGAAACAGTGTTCTCATTCCTTCCTTGGTGGGTCAGACATGTATCATATGCTTGCTAGGTACTAGGCACTGTACAAACAGCCAGATGGGGACAGAGACAAAGAAGAATGAAATGGGCCCTGCTCTCAAGGAGCTCCTACTCTAACCAGAAACAAAGAGTTCAGCAGGTTATTGATACACTTATGATTTGGGCTATGTAGAGATAAATGGAAAGTGTTCTGAGCATGCAGCAGCCTGGGACAATGAACTCTGTCTGGAAGAGGTAGAAAAAACTTCACAGCATATGAGGCATTTGGTATAGAATGTGCAAAATGGTTTGGAGGTCATTAGTTGGAAATGGTTTGGGCACTGAGGGGCATTCTAGGCAGAGATGATTTACAAAAAAATGGAGGCCCTGATGAATGTGGTGGGTCCAGGGAAATGCATATGGACGATGCAGGGTATAATTGGGCAGAAGAGGCAACTGAAGAAAGGGAAAGAGTTTTGTGTAGTTTTCTATTCTGTGTCATAGGATTAGGGGTTCATTCCACAAACCTTTGGGAATGGATGGTACATAAGTATCTGGGTTGTGTGCAGATTAAGGAGATAGATAAAGTGAATGGATTTAATGGATCCTTCAGAGATCAAATGGGCAGAGCTGGAGACTGATTACATGTGGGAGGTAAAGAGAGGGGCATTTAGGATAGTTTTGCTTTCATTAGTATATATTTCTCTCTAGAATTTCAGATTTTCCTAAGAGTTATCCTTTTCAAGTGGGATTTTTTTCCCTAAAGAATCTAAAATTGAAAGTTTTTATTTGGCTATTGGAAATGCTATTCTAAATTTGGCTGACATTCTGTCCAGCCCTGATGTTTCTGAGGTAAATGGATGGTTCCATGGGCCAGCATCTGAAAGAGACAGATGATAGGGTGCAGTGTGCTTTGCAGAGCTGGTGTTATGGAGGTGGAAGGACAGAGAGCTTTACCTACTCAACTTATAGACAAGGTACACTTTAGATGTTTGTGGAAAGTAGGGAGTAATAATTCTGAATGGTGAAAAACATAGAATATTTATATTATCTTTATGTTAAATTTATTGATATGGGAGTGACTTGAAGGGGATATTGGAGGTCAGCAGACTCTCCTTTCTTGTTGTATTTTACCTGGGCAAGTATTGAAATTGTTTTATATTTTTCAAATTCAAAAAGTGGGTAGGGGAAGGAGAGGTTACACTTTGATAAACTTTATGCAGATTTATGATCACGTTAGGATTCTTCTTTATCAGGAGGATTCTCTAAGGGATAATTACACTGAGTTGTGTAGGACTTAACATCATGGCTTGAGACATGAGAAACATCAAATGTGGGATCCAGCAACGCTTCTCCTTCTCCCCTCCAACCATCCCCAATTGTCAGATTTAATTGAAGATTTTTCTTTTTTTATTTGTTCTTTTTATTTATACATGACAGTAGAATGTATTTTGACATATCATACATACATGGATTGTAACTTCCCCCAATTGAAGATTTTTAGATTCCAAGTTTCTTTTTTCCTTTTGTGGGGGTTGCCACATAAAACTCATTAACTGTTTAGATTTATCATTGGATTGCAGTAATTACCCCAATCCTGTGTCCTTCTTGAACCTATGAACTTTTGCTATATTATTTTGTAATTTCTTTCATCAGAATTGCTTTTTTCTGCCTTTGATTCTAAGTTTGGCCACGTAATTTTCTTTGGCCAATGGAATTTGTAATAGAGTCTGACTCCAATTTTGATATTAGACTGTCAAAGGATTTAAAGTCTTCCCTTCCCCACCACCATGTATCGGATACTTGAGGAAACATATGGGTATCTCCTGAGCTCTTGGCATATAGGGAAGTATGAGCACCCTAGCCCACATGATAATCCCTTCTCCATCTCTACCTGGCCCTATCCACTTTCTTCTGTCTTGCCATTCCAGATTGTCTTGTGTCTACTCTGTTCCCCTCAGAAGTCCCTTTGTGGGTCCCTTGTATAGTGTGTGAGGTGTCCTCAGTCTTGACATCCAACCTTGAAGAGGTTGTGGGAGGCCCTGCCATCTTTTCATGATGGCTAAAAAACAAATGTTAATATGTGTGGTACTTGCAGATGATTGGAAGAAATGCTTACATAGTCTGCTTTAACAATTGCTCCTCCATTAAGGCCATGAGATCACACCTGGGCTATGCTAATAAAGGGTGAAACACATGTAGAAACCAATTACCCAATCACCTCAGTCCACAGATCACTGACCCCAGATAAGTGAACAAGCTCTGCTAAGATCAGTAGAGCCCCCTAGCCAATCCATGGCCAACTGCAGAAACATTAAGGAGGTCAGATGAGATCAGCCAAGGCTAGCTAAGATCAGCTGAACTCCCAAACTTGTGAGCTGAATTGTTATTATTGAGTACCATTGAGATTTTGTGGTTATTATGTAGCACTGGTGTAGCAATAGATAAATCAAATGTGGAGGCTTTTGGATTGACCCTGGAGTAAATAATACCAAATCTCCAAATTTTAGCAACTTTTATTGAAACCAGCAAGTCCAAAAATTAAGCAAAGGATTATAGTGCAGCTCATGTTTAGCCCTTTCCCCCCTATTTTAAGAGTTTCTTTTGTTTAATTTTTGTGTGCTAGGACTCTTAATAAGCAATTTAAAAAAAGCCTTAAGTAAGATTAGCAATTTGCACCTTTTTAAAAATTAACAGCGCTCTGTTGTTTTGATATTGAGCTCCATTATCAATTTGCATCTTTAAAGAGGTGTAACCTTTCTCAGATATTTTGCTCTGTGTTCTTATATTTAACTAGCAAGACTTGATTTTTACATTGCTTATGTTGCATTTACTTCTGCATGATTAAAGCAACAGGAGAAGAAGAAAAAATGCAAGACTCAAGAATGAGCAGTGTGATGTAGATTTCTGTAACTGAGGCTATTCAGAGTGGGCCATGATCCTACCAAGAAGTAGCCTTGTGTGTTAAGAAGGGAAAAGGGTCCTAGAATTTCAGGAAACACATCGACAAAAATTTCTTCATGCTTGAATGCTTACAGACCATACCTTCTTATTTATTAAAGTAACTCCAGGGAAAACAGAACAACCTTCAGCCTCCTGTGGAGTCCTGGCTCTCTCAGTCATATGCCTGGAGCCATCTTGACTGATAGTCTTCCATTTTCCACACTGCTTTGTGCTGTCTGCCAGAGTCCCCCTTTCCCCACCCAGACCCTCCAACAAGCGATGCTCCCAGGTGCCTCACAGGCAGAAGGGCTCATGCATCTCACAGTCATCCTTTGCTTTCCACACTCACATCCCTTCTAGAAGGAAGATTCAAGTTGGTGGCAGTGAAGTCCCTTTTCATTAGATAAAAGTATACCAAATATTCCTTCTTTGATTAGGAAAAAAGTCTTAACCAAGTTGCACAGTAGAAAGAAATTTAGTTTTAAAAAAATGTTATTTTTTTTTCAGTTATGTCAAATTATTACATTTCTTTGTGACTGTGTAACCTAGTGTATGTTGTCAAACCATGAACATAATTGATATATTTTGTTGTTTTAACAATGGAGGGGTAACAACTGGAGCCTAACTTGTATATCTTTTCAATTTCTGGAGCTAGGGAAAAAACAGAACATCAGCGCTGGGGGTGCAACTCAGTGGTAGAGTACTTGTCTAGCATGTGAAAAAACCCTGGGTTCAATCCCCAGCACTGCATCAAAAACTGGCATGATATCCTACTGGGGAAAATTTCTGTTGTGATCCTAGGAGACTGCAATAATTCTTGGTAATTTTTTAGGGTTCTAAGTGAAATCCAAGAGCTTGGTTTCATCTTTAATTAAGGCCAATTTTACCTGGAACTAATTGTTCTTTTTAATATAGTAAGTGGAAGAAACAATGTCACTCATCGCAGAGGAGAAAAGTGTGAAGTATTCAGGCAGGTTATGTTTGTCTCCACTATATAATCTAAATCATTTGTTAGTCTTGCTTTTGATCTTGGTCCAAGCAGCTTACCATGGAATATATGCATATGCTGTCCCCCATGGCAATATTCTGTAGCTATTTATGTGGTGTTTGCTTTGGTGAACCTCATCCTGGAAATCACTGAGGGATGTCCTTTAACTTCTAATTTGTCATTATATTACAGTCAAATGGTCTTTTAGCTTTTAAATTTTAAAAGACTTTAGCTTTTACATTTCTATGATCCAAATTATGATCCAAATTATAGGCTGAAGATCCAAATTATAGACTGAAGAAATAAGACCACATAACATGGCATTTGAAGATATTTTTATCTGTATTGTTGAAATGGATATGATTAACTTAACAAAAGTTAATTTTGTCGTGCAATCAACTCAGTTATTCTTCTGAAGATAATGTAGAGAGACCTTTCTGATATAAACTGAAAAATTCTAAGAGGAGTGAACATTTAAGATGACAAAGAAATGTAAGACATTACAGGAAATAAACCGTATTTGAAACTTTTGGAAGACAAGATTGATGAACATCCCAGGTGTCAGTGGAGGCAGGGTTATGGTGTGTCAGATTTCCACACAGTTGCCTTTGGCTGGCCTCTGGCTCAGCAGTGAGTCACATGGCATTGCAGAGGAGATGCAGTGCCTCTCTGAGCTACCTGCTGCGACTGAACCTGAATGTTAGGCAACCCACTGCTCTGATTTAAAAAATTCTAATTTTATGTTTTCTACATTGCAGAGTAATTTGTTCTAGTTATTACAAGGGGAACAATATAAAGTTGCATAGGAGAACACTAGTCATTGCTGTTCCTTCCTTTCCCATGCCATACTCTTTTTTATTATTATTAGTATATAGTATTGGGAATCGAATTTAAGGGTAATTGACCACTGAGCTACAGCCCAGTCCTATTTATTTTTTAAATTATGAGACAGTGTATCACTAGTTTCCTGAGGTTGGGTTTGAACTTGTGATCCTCCTGCCTCAGCCTCCTGAGTCGCTGGAACTACAGGAGTGTGCCACCATGCCCAGCACAATGCCATGCTCTTGAAGGACTCAATTGACTGGTGTGGGCCTTTCCACACTTTGAACCCTTCTTGTGCATCCATTTACTGAAATATATTCTTCTCATATTTAAAAAATTTTATACTGAAATAGGACCATTATGTATATTAATCTTTATTTTGCTGTTTGTTTGTTTTTTCACTTGAGAGCATATCCTGGAAAATTTGAGAGTAGACATACATCTACCAACTTAGCATTATCCTTTTTTGTTTTTTTCTTTATGTGCACACACATATACACACATATAAATCTGTAAATGAGAACATTAATGGAAACACTCTTTTTTTTTGTCCTCTCCTCCTTTATCCCATCCCTTCTTTTTCTTTCTCAATTCTATAACCTACATGTACAATCTGGTAAAACTCTTTCAGTATTTTTCTCTGTTCTCATATAAGTCTTACACATAGGAGTGTGCTCATGGGTATGGGTATACACAGATCCATTTTACCCTGTATCATAAGCCTACGATGTACTGAATTCAGGTTGAGATTGGGAAATATGACTTTTCTTAACCTCTTTTCTCTGCTCCTCTTTTTTTTTTTTTTTTGGTCTCATCTTAGAAATGTTCTAAGTGCTTGTCCCTCAGCCCCCACTCCTATTTTTCTACATAATCCATTTAGGTGATCTTGTATATTTAGTGATTTTAAATACCATCCTTTTGCTATTGATTTCCAAATCTTCATTTCCAATTTAGACCTCTTTTTATTTCTATATGCAACTTGCTGCTGGATATTTCCATTTAATTTTTTTCATAGATACATGAAATCGAGTGTACCCAAACCTCTTCATTTTTTCCTCCCCTTTGTTTCCCATAGTATTTATTGTGATTGTTGCTACCACCATTCATTTAGATGTCAAGGTAGAAACCTGTCACTTGTAATCAATCCTCAACCTCTACCAATTTATCACTTAAAAGAGTTCTTGAGTTAGGCATGGTGGTGTACTCCTGTAATTCCAAGGACTTCAGGAGGCTGAGGCAGGAGGATTGCAAGTCCAAAGCCAGTTTCCTCAATCTAGTGATATCTTGTCTCAAAATAAAAAATAAAAAGAACTGGGAATGTAGCTCAATGGTAGGGCACCCCTGTGTTCCATCCCCAGATATGGGAGAAAAAACAAAACAACAGTTCTTGAATTTATTATCTTCTCCATTTCTCCCAGTAGTACCTAGTTGAAATAGTCATTAAACCTTATATGAATTATTGTAATGATCTTTTCTTTTTTTGTTTTTCATTCAAATCCATGCCATAGCAGGTCACTGATAATATGTAGCTTCCAATCTATCAAAGAAAACATTTTATTGTTTTGGTAGGGTTGGAAGTATAAAACAAAACCAAAGAAAAACCATGAGCAGGAAGAGAAATTGGATGGGAGTACCAATGTTAGGAAAGGAAACCCCATCCTAGCAAGCCGTGGAGCTCCAGCAGCAGGGGTGTGAGCACCCCTTCCACATTTGCCCCACCTGGGCCAGGCCTGCCATTTAGGCTCTTGTTTTAGTGATGCCTATGTTATTGCATTCATGGCCTTTCTCCTGCAGCCAGGGTGAGCTATCCCAAACCCAGATTTGATCTTTGTATCACTTTTAGGTGGTACTTAGAAAAATGTGGCTCACTATAAGGGCTAGGATCAGTTCAGATTTAACAGGCCAGAAGAACAGCTGATGACATGACACAAGGACCTTGAGTGATGGAAAAGCTGCCAGAAAAAGACCACTGGGTTCATCTTGTGGGCATTGGAGAAAAAGCTGACAAGACTTTCTTTGGCTCTTTTGAGGTATCATAAGATAACCAGTGGATTCCTAAGACTGGATTCTTTTCAGACTGTATTACTGATCAGAATATAAAGTGGCTCCTTTGGCCATTTATAAAAGCTAGAATAAATGTCACATGTAGCTCCTTGAGGCTCTCTTATATAGTTGTCTACTTGGGAGACAAAAGCCTAGGAAATAGGAAACAAAATACTGTAACTGGAGAGAATGGAATAAAGCATTTGAAAGAAGGTGTAAATGTCAGTGTTGGGGTAAAATTGGTACTGGGAAGGAAAAGGAACACAAAATTCTTAAAATAGGGGTTGTTTCAGTGAAAATCCTATCTTGTTTTCTCATTGTTGAGCTTTTTTAAGTCTCTGGAAAATGTTTTGGGAATAGGGAGATAAACTGAGGGCTAGGTCTCGTTTATCTGGATGCTCAGCCTCCTTGAAGACCATCTGGTAGTTTGGGCAGCTGTTAGGTTACGTGTCTTTTGCATCATCAGGATTTTCAAATTACAATATGGTGATGTGGACTCAGGAGGATGTGGTGAGGTCAGTGACCACAGGTAACACAGGGTTAACAGGTTCTGAAGGCTTCTCAGGGCTGTCAGTCATTTGCTTTTGGATTATCTTTATCCTTCTCAAGTACACATAGTCCCCACTTAGGTTCAACTTATGATGACTTTTCAATTTTATGATGGTGGGAAAGCAATACCCATAGAGAAACTTACTTCAAAATTTCTCATTTGTTTTTTTCCCCAATGGTGGGGATTGAACTATATTTAACAAAATTTAATTTGAATCTTCTGTCCTAGTGATATGTGGCAGGGTACTCTCAGTTGATTCTGGGAAGCTGCAGCGCCTGATTAGGGTTACAGTCACAAGGAGGAGAGCTGATACTCTATGGCATAGTGTATTGCTAAAGCTATGGTGTTTGGAGGTCAGTGTATCAAATGTATTTCTTACTTACAGTATTTCCCACTTGTCATAGATTTATCAGGATGTAAGTCAAGGAGCATCTGTAGTTAGGAATAGAGACTACTGTACTTCATTTGGACACCAACCACCACAAGTGCCATGTTATTTGTGAAAAGCTAGAAAAACCTTCTATAGGTCTGAGTGCAGAGCTATTTTGTCTGGTTTAGGCTCATCCATGTAGATCATGTATGTAGATGGAGGAAAGTCTTTTAATATGAGCACTGCTATATAAAGCCAGGATTGTTAGCTTCCAAGAGGGCTGCTTTTTGGTAAGGAATACTGGATCTAACATGCAACGAAAAGTGGTTGAGCTTTCAGTGTTCCCAGGGAGGAACTAGCACCAGAGAAAGTGGGAGCTGATAGTAGTATTTGGTTTTCTGTGTTTCCTGGGCTTGGAAGCAGGAATAGCTGCAAATACAAGAAGATAGAAGGTCTAAAAGTATCTGAACTTTGTTCTTTAAAGAGACTGATAATCACGCACTTTGTATAACTGACTTACAAAAAAATAGCTAGCAGATATTATAGTGATGTTCTTGTGTGCCAGGGCCAACTCTGAAGAGTTGCCCCCATAGGAAAATTCTCACTTTCTTTTTGCCTCCTTTGCAGGAAGTATCAGAGGTAAAACGAGATGATCAGCCCTGGGAGATCACCCTAATTTAGGAAAGCAGAGAGGTTTGGTGATACCTCTTGGGCAGTGGGAAGTGTTGCTGCTTTCTGAATTTTCACGTTGAGGACTCAGACTTAAGTGTATTATTTTGGGTTAGTCTGGCTGCTTCAAAGTTGTGTTTTTTTTTTTTTTTTTTTTTTAAGGAAAAATAAGGAAAATACACCTAATCAAGGTTGCATGGAAGAAACAACTTTACCTCATATTTTATTGGAAATTCTTCACAGTCCCACCACATCTGGGTGATTTTCTTCCCTTCTTCATAGATCCTTGGTGTGCTTCTTGTTTTGGCTTTTGCTCTGCTGGGTAGCACATGAGAGATGATACATACACAGCTTTGGAGACGAATTTCCAATGTTGAGTCTTTCAGCAAATTTGAATCTTAGCCAAATATCTTCTCCCATTCCTACTTTTTATTCCTGATAATTTCCTGCCAGCAGACTTCTCAGACAGTGACAAACTGAATCCTCATTAAAACAAAGAAAGGTTAAGGGGAAAAAATAACCTATTTAAAATGAGGTAACTCACCAGTCTTTCAGCTATAAATTGACAATAGGATTTATATAAATCCATAATTGTATCTCTTTTACCTGCAGTTAGGCTAGTTAATGATGAAAAAAGTATACAGCTGATGGTGTGGCTTTAATGAGGATTCTTTTTTACAGAGTTAAAAAAATCCACCAAATTAAATTCTGCCAATTTACTCCATTGCAAATTGAGCACCACCCTGTGAGCCAAAGGAAGGAGGGGAAAAAAAGAAAGAAAGAAAAAAAAAAAAAAAAGAAAAAAAGTCATCAAGTAGCTTAAATCAGTTACAGCTAAATGTGTAAGTCAGCATGTGCTTTAGCCTTTAGTCATGAAGAATATATTAGATTTTAAAAATAAATGGCTTTCTGCTGAGTCTTCATTGCAATGGCTTTCTGACTTTTAATTAAATTTTCAGTACTTGTGGGTGCTTCTTCATGTACTCTGGCCACAGAGCTTGCATCGCCTCCATCATTAAGTGGAGTGGAAAACCAAATTGGAGATTATTAAGCTTGTTCATTTCTTTGTTATCAGTAGCTGGTGACGCTCCCCTTTTTACTTGTTAAATAAGGATGGAGCTTTCTACCAGGATATTTTCAAGAATGAGATAAGCTCTCGTAAACAGAGCATGATTAGCCCTAATGCGGGAGCTTGTTAAATGTTCCTCATTATACATTTCTGGTCTGTTTCATCAGTGTTAAATGAACTTAATGTAAATTAATAAAAACAGGTTTGCATTATTTGTAACAGGATTGAGAGTAAAGAAGAAAACTGTAAGCAACACTAAACTCAGCAACTAATGTTGAAGTTTGCACTATTTCCCTGCTGCCCTTTCTGTTCTATGGAATTGAATAAAGTGTTCTGAAAGCTCCATATTTAATCTTTTGGAATACGGCATTACGGTTCAGGCCTTACATCACAGACTTTAATTGCTAATTTGGTGCTGTTCTACAAATTTTGTCTTTGCTCCTTTTGAACTTCCCAGGAATAAAGAGATTTATGAAAATCATATATTATTGTAGGAGACAATCTTCAACAAAGGAATTGGAATTTTTATACCGACAAGGTCAAGAACAACATAATTTTGGCTATAGAACCTAATGGTTGGTTTTAAATTCATATTTGTTTTGATTTATAAAAATAAGTTCCCTGCAGATGCTTCAAGGCAAATGTGTTATGTAAAATTCACATTGTTTTAAACAGTGACATTCTTAAAATACAGGGCTTTTTCTCCTAATTAAGGAGAAGCCAGACTGAAAAGACACTTAAACATGCACAGAAGGTCAAAAAGCTAAGGGCCACTAATCTAAATGATAAAATGATTTATCTCTGAGATGTAGAATTAGATGCCCACAAGCAAGTAGGAATAATTGGGGATCCCAGTATTTAAAATTTTAAGACCTTCACTAACTAAAGTAGAATGTGCCTAAATTGCAAACTCCTTTCAAATATATCATCAGAAATGTGAGGCTAGTGATTTGGACCTTGTGTTTGTTGATGCAGTCAGTGGCACATCAGTATGTGGTGGTTGTGATTATTTGGTTACCTTTGTAAACATCTTAATGCTTGTTTTAGTCAGCTTTTTTTGCTGCTGTGATCAAAAGACTTTTAACAAGAACAATTAGAGGAGGGAAAGTTTACTTGGGGGTTCATGGTTTCAGAGGTCTTACTCCATAGATGGCTGACTCCATTCCTCAGGGCCCGAGGTGAGGCAGAACATCATGGTGGAAGGATGTGGCAGAGGAAAGCAGCTGGGAACATGGCTCCAGGAAGCAGAGAGAGAAAAAGAGAGAGAGAGAGAGAAAGCGCCACTCTTAAATATATATCCCAAAGGCCTGCCCCCAATGACCCATTTCCTCCAGCCACACCATACTTGCCTATAGTCACAACTCAGTTAATCTCTATCAGGGGATTAATGCACCAATTAGGTTAAGGTTCTCATAACCCAATCATTCCATCTCTTGCATTATCTTCTTCTTTCATTGTCTCACACATGAACTTTTGGAGGACACCTAATATCTAAACCATAACAATGCTCATGAGGGTTAAGCTAGTGTTTGATATATAGTGAAGCCAAAATAAAATTCTGAAAAAATGCACCATACAGTGTGGATGCAGTCTCATTTTTAAGTAGGAGTTTTCTGGGACTTTAATTTTATTGAAAATTCTGTGGCTCCCCAGACTAATAGTTCATATTCAGCATTAGTTTAACAATAATGGTGACACATGTAGCAAAATCTTGAATTTTAACTGGAATTCTTAGAGAATGTCATTCTCACTGACCAGAACTGTGAGAACACAGAATATATTCCATAAATATCAACCATGACAGATATGATGATTCTTCATAGTGTGTTTTCCTGTTCAACCTGGATTGGCCTCAGAATCCTTCTCAACCCAGACCGTTCTTATCAATAGACTGCAGTTATATGAGATGAAACCTTTCTTGCTATCTCTACTATAATTAGTGAAATTTTGAATTTTGTAGATGTAGTTAGAAAACTTTTCTATTTTTCAGTTTTTATGGATGACATATTTTGGATTACTCTGCCTTACTAGAATATGGTGAGTGCATTTTAATTCTTACATCACTATTCATTTAAGTCTTCATTTCCTGAAGATCTTGTTGTGATTCAGTGCCATCATTATGAAAGTGGACTTTGTTTTCAAAATGAATTATATGTAGAGAAAGTACAGCAGATTAGAATGACACTACTGAACTCAGGATAAATACTGTAATCTCTCTCTCCCTTCCTCCTCTTCTTCCTGTCTTTCTAATAAATCATTGATTCTTTGGAATTTGGTTAAAACAAACAAACAAACAAACAAACAAACAAACAACAACCCCCCAAACCCCCAAGATATACATTAAAGCTTGGCTTAGAGGAAAGAGAACATTCTGCAATGTCCAGGCAATGCTAAATTGTTGTCCACGTGGCTTTGCTGTGGGACCATCCACTTTGAACTTCAGCCGCATTCTGCTTTGTAGCTCTTCATCTTCCACTTTAGATTGGTTTGGGGCTTATCCTTTGCCATCCTCTCTGGCTCCTCTTGTCCTGGCTCCTTTTACTGGATTAAGATGCCCATAACTCTCTCCTCTCCCTCTTCTCCAAGTAAAGTATGAAAACTAGATTCTGGTTAATTGACAGCTTTTATTCATACAGCTCTGTTTAACAGAGTTTACTAAATATATTACCTGAAAAACCCAGGATGTGAGAACTCATCCCTGTTGATACGTAATAAGGACCACCAGTAATTCTGTGTAAGTATAAAGATCACAGGAAGAATTGGAGCATTTCAGAATAACTTCAGAAAATCCAACAGGTACCTTAGTATTAAGAAAAAATAAATAAATAAAAGGACTTGACTCATGGCCTACATGTGGTGTATATATTGTAACAAAAAATAGCTCTAGATTGTCACAAAAAAATACCACAAAATAAATTTAAGTGATATACCAAAGAATGACAAGAAAATATCATTTAAAAACAAGGGGAAAGGAATGAATCATGTTTGTTCATAAAATAATAGTGAAAGTGATAGAGAATATTAATTGAATGCTTATTATGTGCTAAGAAGTATTCTAAGAACTTTATGTGTATTAGCTTATTTCACACAATACTATGTGGTACCTACTATGATTATTTATGAATAAAGACACTGAGTTGTAAAGATAGCAAATGACTTTTTCAATGTCAAACAGCCAGTGAATGTCAGAGCTTGGAATTCACAGGGAGTCTGACTTTAGAGCCCATGTCTGGTTTAGTTGCCATTTCCAATTCTGAATCCTGTGTTTTTCAATTCTGAATCCACTACCTAAGATCCACTACCTTCTTGAACTTAATCTAAGAAAGAAGTTACGTAGGTATAATCCCTGCCTCATGTGATGCTAGAAAGGAAAAATAGAGGCTCTGGAGACTAACAGACTGCCAGAACATTACCCCATGGGCATTCGTTTTTTTATTGGTACAAAGGTGCTGACCTCTGGGGAATCAGAATGAAACAAATCAGAAAGAAATCACCAAACTTCAGACTTTTTGGATAAAACTGGACCTAATTGTAGGAGTAGTCTTTTTATTATCAACTTCCCTTATTTCTTTTATGATTAAATATGGGTTGGGGGCAGGGAGAAAGGAGATTATTCATTGGTTAGTATTGGATGACTTGAAGTTTTTCCCAGACACCAATGGAGGTGGGTGAATAAAACTTAGAGTTCGTATATAAACAAAGCAGAGGCTGGTGCAAGACAAGGTGCAGAGCTGGGTTAAAATCCACTACCTAATTGGGTGGGGATTATGAAGTAAGTAAAACAAATAAAACTAGGAAGTGCATGCCAGTACTCCAAACAAAGCTGCATGGTGATAATGGTGATGGCAAAGAAACTCTGGTCATTAGTTGCTGCCCCTGATTATCTGAAAGTTATTATGGGATACTCTAAAATAACCAGTTGCTTTCACTGTGCTTTAGATTGAGTCTCACAAATAACCCTTTTATAAATAGATTACTATTACTTATTATTAGGAATCTATTAGAATTCAATTACTAATAGATTACTCTTTCCATACTTATTCAACATCTAATATGCATGGAGTCTGGTGTGGAATCATAACATGAATGCAATGACCTTTACTGACAGATTTTTAAAATTATGGACAGTTTTCTTTCAATCCTACTCGTGTTAGTACTGCTCGTGTAGTAGAGAGTGGCCTAGAAAAGTGCCATAAGCCAATTTAATTTTCATTAACATCTTCTCTGCCACCTTCCAGGAGTAGACTGAAAGGGCCTAGAAAGGTGCTAATTTGCAAGTAGAATACCATCTCATTCTGCTCATTGGCTACTTACAGAATCAATGTACACTGTGTTATATCCTCCAAGAGGGCACAAACACTTGAAAAGAATTGATGAGGAAAATGAGAATCTATAATTCTGACTTCTCAAAAACATCTCCAGTTTATTTGAGAAAATAAAAGAAAGGCAAAGGAAGGAATATTTCTTATTCATATAATCTTAGAGAAATCCTAACAGGTGGTGAGATTTCTTTCTAGAATGCTGTGTAATCTCATCAATTGTAAGTAAGTCTTGTGATATTTAGCAGAAGTGAGGATTGTCATGGAGGCGACTCTGCTGGAGAGTTCTTAGAAGAACCTGGAGTGGTGTTCATTCATGTTTGCCAATTTCATAGATTGTTTTTTCCAATGTAAGATTCAGAAGGCACAAGGATACTCTGTGTCCATTTGAAAACAATGTTTCCTTCACCAAATCTTCAGAGAAGAGTTTCCTCAGTATCAATTTGGTTCATGTGTCACTATGAGAGGGCAATAAGCCCCCAACATAACCATTCACCTTCCCTCATCCTGCCCTTCTTTCATTTATCCCTGCAAAACAGTCAATGAATCGACTGGCAGATCAGGAAGCTGCATGGTTGTCAAAATGTTGTCATAATGATAATAGCTACAACTAATTAAATGGTCAATTGGTGGAGGTGCTCCATGTGTGCTTTTTTTTTTTTTTTTTTTAATTCTCATGGCAAACCTACACAGCAGATACTATTCCTATTAGTCAGATGAGAAAGCCGAGGGCTAGACGTTTTCTGATAAGGTCACCCAAATAGTAAGAGGTGGAGCTGGGGTTTAAAATAAAGCATGTCCTATTGTAAAGCAAATGCTGTCTACACTACACCATCCTGCTCCCCTACATTACCTGCATTAAAAAAATCCTGTAGCACCTAATTCATGCTGGAAACAAAAGGACAGGCATTGCCAGTATTATCAAGTTAAATACTGTGAGGGCCCTGTCAGCCCCATCCAGCTATTTTTCTGACCACTGAGAGCGAATATTTCGGATCCAACCTTACAAAGCAGGCATCCCCAGCCATGCAGGTGGGTGGCTAGATAGGATTAAGGCACAGGGGCTCTTTGCTGAGCAAGGTGCTCCTTCCTGTCAGAACACATTTCCGCAGAGCCCTGCAGTCTGCAAGCTGGTGGCACCTCCTCCTGCTTCTGCCTCCTAGTGGGCTGTCTGAGGGAGGCTATACATATGTATTAAGTTATTAAGCGGTGGTATGGGTTCTCACAAGTTCAAACACAAAGCATGCTGTGTCTCTGCTCGAGCATCTCCAGGAGGGCCTGGATTAATAGAAATGCAAATGGAGCATCTGCACAAGGCCATATGATTAGAGCCTCCCCCTCACACCTCAAAGTCAAGAGCAGAAAAACACTGCATGTGAAATACAACAAAAAATGGTGATATAATATGCAAAGTCTGTTACCCATTTCAACAGCAGTCAGCAAAACATTTCTACTCACACCACTCAGAACAATTCTGCCCCAACTTTATTATGTAAGCTAATGTTTTTCATGGAGGATAAAATTGCTGTTGGTACGTTTGAGTCTCAGTTATCTGCTTTATTACTCAAGACTCTCTCTGCATACCACTGTGGAGCCCACTCTAGAAATAGGCTGTTAAAAGAAGTAGGACTTTAATTTTTTTTTTTTTTTAACCTCTGCCCCCTTCCTCTCCCTGGGGTAGCAATGTACTGGTCCCTCCTGGGCTAGCCTTTCACCCTCAATCTGGCCTGAGCTGGGGGCTGTGCACCAGGCTGGTTTGGGCTATAGGGCGAGTCACAGCTCCATCCCCATTTGAGGCGGGGTACCCCACTCTTTTTGTGGCTGCACTCTTCATTCTGTACGCTGGCAGGTGTCATTCTGTGGCTTTTTTTTTTTTTTTTTTTCTTTTTTCTCGGTACCAGGGATTGAACTCAGGGGCACTCGACCACTGGACCACATCCCCAGACCTTTTTTGTATTTTATTAGAGACGGGGTCTCACTGGGTTGCTAAGTGCCTCGCCATTGCTGAGGCTGGCTTTGAACTCGCAATCCTCCTGCCTCAGCCTCCCAAGTGCTGGGATTACAGGTGTGCACCACCATGCCCGGCTTCTCTGTGGCTTCTTAAGGACCAAATCCTAGCACCTTACCAAGTTGTGTTCCACAGATGGATGATTGGGTGCATGAACAATAAGTGAAAATAAAAACCTGCTTGCCTCTCAGTACATGATATGGGCAGGAGGGAGAGAGGATGATTTAGGACAGCTACCCCTACTGAAGAAAAGCTCCTGTGTAGCTCACCTGTAACTGCTCCTTCTTTGTCTCCTTTCTTTCTACTAGTGTTCTCCCTCCCTGAACCCAGCCTTCTCTTTTCCTTTAGCTGGGTGGTTTGGCATATGTATATTTAAATGGCTCTGGAGATTAATCTTTGTCCCACTGTGACCCTGTGAGGTTACATGGCTGAGTGAGAGAAACAATGTCCTCTTTCCTGCCTCAGAGAAAGAGGGGCACCAATGTGACTAGAGTGAGTTGTGTCTATGGATAAATTCTGAGGTGATTCTGGTGCCTGGATATATGGTATCTTCTGTAGTCAGGCAGCTGCAAGCTTTGAATGACAGTGGAGCTACTGAAGATGTTATAAATTCATCAATCTCAGTGCTTATGTTCAGACTGAGTTGTATTTCTAGAGAATGCTATTAGAGAATAAATTTATACTGTTATCTTTTGCTGTTCATATAAGGCATCCCATCTCACCTCCTTTTACCCTAATTGCTGTTACTGTCCCAGCACTGTTCCTTAGCTCTCACCTGGGCTATAGCCACATTCTTCTGGCCTCTAGGCTCTTTCCCACCATCCAGTTATACCTGTAGACACTCCTTGAAAATTCATCATTCTAAAGTAGCTCTGACTAGATAACTCCTCAGTTAAACCCTTTCAGCGATATCCATTGTCTAATAAATGTAACACAAACTTCCTCTACTGTCATTTAAAAAGATCTCCAGGATATGGACCCAATCTGTATCTTTCAACATTTTTAATTGGCAATGCTTAATTCATAACACATGATCTGTAGTTCCTTTTCTCTAAACCCTCTAACAAACACTGGTCCCCTCAGTTAACATGAAGCTCCTCCTCTGGCTGTCCCTACTTGTAGATTAATCCTTCAGGAAGCATCTTATCATCACCTCCTGTTGGAAGCCTACTGAAGCACGTCAGTGATTTCTTTGTATACCTGCCTAAAGCACTTTGTCCCTCTTTTTTGGCCAACATTCCATTTTCTTTTATATTCCAGGTAATGCTTGTCACTTGGATAGGTATGCAGTAGATCAAATTTCATTTACTGAATGAATGAAAGAATGTTGGATGAGTGTGCATCTCTGTCTGATCTTCCCTTAGAGTTTGTGTGATTCCTGAGGGAACTGCAGCGTGATGTAGCAGGAGAACTGGTCTTTCAGGTCAGAGACTTGGGATGGAGTCTCTGCTTGGCTGTTAGCTGTAGGACTTGGGTGAACTATAGAACTTCTTTGCACCTCATCTCTGTCAATGCTTGTTGAATGCATGAACTTTCATTGTGGGTATGTTTGTCATTCATATGCATATCTTTAGTCCCTAGAAATGCTGAAAAGCAAAGTATTGCTTGTCTTACAGATAAGGAACCCTCTCTTCACATATAAATCACGATCACGGCATGAACTGACATCATATACACCACAGAGCTAGTAAGATTTCACTTGAAAAATAATGAGTGAGGCACATATTAGATGATCGCACTGGCATCTACCCCTGCAACAACTATGAACAATGGGGACTGTGTGCTTGCTTTTAAAGATTATACATTTTGATAGTTTAACTAATTTGGGGATCTGGTAATAGAAATGACACAGTGCTGCTAATCCAAGTTTCTACAATGAGAAATTTCTTGGGAAAAGTAAGAAAAGGAGGGAGAAGTTCCCACAGCAATTTCTTGCATCTGCAATCCTAAATCTAATTTAGTATTAGTGCTCCTGACAGGAAAAGAAATTTCAGGGCAGTTACTCACACTTTTGAAGGTTTTATTTGGTTTAACCTCAGAAATAACTGCAGTGATGGAGCTGAGTGCTCTCAGATGCAGGTTTTCTCTCTGAAATAATGGACTCTTGAGTTTCTTCTCTTCCTAAAATTAGGTCTGAGATGCTGTAGGGGCTTCCTGAAGAGTGGCTCTAACTACCTTATGATGTTAAAACATAAAAAAATAATCCCCTACCCACTTAGTGGGGTATCTTTTTGAGAGCATGTAAAAACTGGGGAAAGTCACTGTCCATGCGGTGGATTTCAATGTGATGGACAGCATGGCACGCTGCAGCCTCATGTTCTCATCACCAGGCTCATCCCCTGTGAACCAGGGCTGCTCTTTGTACCGGGCCACTGAGTGATGGTGAGAGTCCCACTCAGGTCCCAGATACTCTCCAGGAGCCATTTCCATGTTATTTACAGCATTGTCTCTCTTTTTGTGGCATTTGTCCTTTTCTTTTGAAACCTCTCTCTGGTCTCTTGTCAAACTACAGTGGTGAGCATAAAACAGGAAGCACACACTCATTTTTCTGTTGGGGATAAGATAAACAACTAAACAAGAAACAGTCCATCTTTGTTACAAACACTACAGGTGTAACACTATGACATTTTGTTGTAGGACTGGCAAAAGAAGGGGCTCTAGCTTTGGTATGGAATGGAGCTGAGTATAGGATTGTTTTTGGTTTTTTTGTTTTGTTTGTTTCTTTTGTCTGATATAGTTCTCTAGGAAATCTCTGAAAAATCCTAGTCTTGCACGGCTTTTACAACTTATGAAACACTCCCCACAATATTTTAATGTTTAATAGAGCATCCCAGGTCCAGCAATATAGTTCAGTGGTACAGCACTTGCCTACAATGCATGAGGCCCTGGGTTCAGTTCCCAGTACCAGAAAAAAAAAGAGCATCCCTTTTACAGCTGATGTTATTCTCATTAATTGTATTTTTCTGATGATGACACTGAAAACAGGAGGTGTCACAAGTTAACTAACAGACACCATGGTACCTTGTGATGGTTACACTCTCACTAACAGTGATTCTCAGAAACATCAGATGTGGAACTCCACTGTCAGATGATGAGAACCTGGACACTAGATGGGGGCTGGTTTCCAAAAACTGGAGTAGACCTGGCCTGAGGGTTCCAGAATGTGGAATCTAGGGAGACTGAATATAGGGATGAAAAGCCCAACTAAGATCTAAGGAGGAGATTTAGTCCAGGTGTCATTTTGAAGGATCCAGATGAAGAGGAAGATTTAGGGAGGAGATCATAGGACAGACTAGTGTCCTCACACCAGGTTTCAAGCATTCAGATGAAAGATGAGAGTTGGAGCTTGGCGTGAATCTCTGTGTCATTGAAAAAATAGCTGTAGGAATATTGGGTAGAATACTTGTACCTTTGACTATGGGTTAGGAGACGCAGAGCAGGCTCAGGTGTCAAATCATGGATTTGGGAACAACTGAGTTAAGTCTTTGGAATGACAATACCCAGGAGATACAGAAAATAAAGCCAAGAAATGTTTGAATATGTGCTATGGGTTGAAAATAGAAATTATCGTTACCTCTAGGAATCCCAGGTCCTTACCTTCCCCCTTCCTTTTTCCATTTTTCACTTCATGTCTCTCTCTATCCTCCCTCTCTCCCTTTCTTCCTTCCTTTATTTTGTGTCTTATTGTATAACTGGCACTGTGCTAGAGACTAAGCTGGGCTCTGGTACACAAGTGGGTCTGAGAAAAGCATTTACAAATCTTTCATCAATGAAGAAAGCTATGTGTCTTTAGATCATTTTTCTCTAAAATTTAACTTTCACTTCAAGTAGCTGAATTTTTGTATGGAAAGTGAAAATAAAAAAATGGATGCCCATACTGTGTATCTACAATGTATAAGTGTGCATATGTGTGTAATTGTATATGAATATGTGTGTATGTACACACACAACATATATATATAGCCTACTGATCAGGGCGTTTAAAATGTGATAAGGAATATTTGTTTTCTAAAGTCACAAACTTGACTTTTCATACCTTTTGTAAGCTTATTATATAGGTATAAAGAAAATTAGAAGTCAATATTTAGTGACTTATCATCTTTTTGGTGTACTAACTCCAAACATTCCCCAAATCTCTGGTCGTGAGAGCAATGACATGTATTTCAGTATTTTAAATTCTGAGGTACTGTTCCTATATGAATTCAAATAACCTTAATCAGTCTTCTTAATTGCCTGGGCTTGTTGGCTTAATCAAGGCAGGCATGAGGATAGAATGGAGGTGTTTAAGGTAATTGTGTGGGTGATTTGTAGAATCCTAAACCTTTTGTTGTGGGAAAAAAGTATTTATAGTTTGGAAAACGGAGACTGGCTTTCTATGTGGCAACATTTAACCTTGGTGGCAACATGTATTTTTAATTAATATTCTTAATTAATAAATGTTTCCTTTACAGAATATATGACTATACAAAAATCTGCAATGTTCAGGAAGATGGTGGAGGTGTTAAAAAAACACAAATTGGTCCTAGAGTAGCAACTATTCATGTCTCCCCCCACCTTTTTTTTCAGGGAATCTATGTGTTAATGGTCCTGCAAAATCTTTGAACAGGACAGAGCTGGAACTCTACGAGAGGTGTTGTTACCATTATTGCTATTTAGCACCCAAAATTAATCAGCGTCACTTTCCCTAGCCTATGATACCAAATATTCAAAGCACTAGATGGATGTAAATTTTATCTTCATGAGCTTGTCACTGGGACTCAAGTATATTTTATGTACCTGGAAAATACTACCTAACATTCTAATTATGTATGTCTAATTCATTTGAACTCAGAAATTTTAAAATCTCTTGTGCATAGTTTTACTAAATGCTTGTCCATATCAAAATTGCACAGGCAAAAAGAAGGATTAATTAGCAAAATGAGAAGCTAGATATGGATTTCATGTCATTGTCCATACTAATCACTTATCTTTGGGATCCATTTTAGGAAGCTGTATACCTGGTTATGGGGATTTGCCAGTGCTGTTAGAGAAAGTGAGCAGCAGCAAATCTCTACCCTAGTGATAAGGGAAACAGTGTTTCTTTCTGTCTACAGGGAAACTCTCGCCTGAGATTCTTCAGAGGCTGGTCCCTATTCATTGGATCTACTAGCATTTTATGAAAGAGAAAGTGGCAGCTAAGGGATATTTGCCCATCTTACAGATAGGCTCACAAAAGGTATTTATCCCAAGTTGTAGATTGGAATCAAAAGTATAACCTAATTCTGAATTTATCTTGTGGCTCATTCCTGTGAAGAAAAGATCAGGTATGACTACAAAATGGATAAAGAAAAAAAAGCAAGTATTTGTAGTGACAATGAAATGCACTTTTCTAGCCCCTTGTCTCCCAAGCAAATATCTGGCTAGTAATGACCTCTTGTGTTTTTCTGTAGAGATGGATTTATTTCCAGGTGACAGTAGGGGAAGATCATGGGGGAGATTTGAGACCAGATCTGAGAAGATGGACGGGATTCTTCTGGAAATTTGAATAAGCTGTCAGTGAGAGGGTAGGACATGTCTGGACAGGATGCAGCAACAGATGCCTGGAGATGGAGAAAGGCCATGGTGGGCTTCATCTAGACTGAGGCTGTTGCTAGAGAGTGGAGCCACCAGCCAGCATGAATCACAGGTGAAACGTGAAGACCTCTAAGAGAGATGGAGAAAGGAGTTTTTCTCTAGAGCCTCAGAAACAGGAATTGCTGAGTTCTGCTTCAGTTCTTGCATTTCTTTAAGATCCCTATTGTAGTTATTACTCCAGTGTATCTTTAACTTAACTTACTTGTTTTCCCTCCCTGCCAATTTTTTTTGAGTCAGTTTGTATGAGGTTCTGCCCCTTGCAATAAAATCAACCAGACATAAACCCATTTTACAAAAGTAACATTCCTTTTTCCTTCAAGGGAACAACCAACAACATCCATTACATCACCAGCATCTGTTACAAGTCAGGGATAGTTGGCAGGGGCATTTTTCCTGCTCTACTGATATATTGCTCTGTGATTCCTTTTGGTTATTCTGGTGTAGACCAGGTCACCTGAGCTCACAGTCCTTAACTAGCTTTTATTCAATTGAGTGATCTGCAGATGAGTGATATGCAGAGGCTCAGAAAATATTGTATGGGGGTCTTTGTGGTTTCTAAGGATCCTGTCAAGATTCCTACTAGAAGTAGGAGAAGTTTATTGGTTAGGGCACTGCTATTTGTAGGAGGGCAGGAGGTTGGCACCAGGTAGAGTTCCTTGTTAATCAGATTTCTTGGTTAACACACAGTGATGCCTTTCTTCAGATCCTTAGGAACTCGGGGGTTTCCAATAGCCTTGCATAATGTCAGTACACCAAAAGGCATCTGTTGCATGCTAGAATCTCTTCAGCTCTGCTGTGTTGCTGCTCTCCAAAATGGTAGGAAAGAAATGGACCTGGCCCTGTTTGGATTTCCAAAGAAAAGTTCTGAGTTCATTGTTACAAGGTGGGTATGATAAGGGAAGGGGGAGGGATAAGGGGTACTAGAGATAACCCAGATCTGAAAAAGAAAGCATCTCTCTACACCATGAATTTGTACACAGTGGTGTTCTCCTGCTGCGATCCTGAAATCAGTGTCTAGTATGTGTGCTCTCATTGCCAAGTGATGGATCCTGGGCATTTCAGGTAACAAGCTACCTGCTGTCTGAGTGGAAGTATTTAAATGCCTGCTGTTTTTCATCATTCAAGTTGCTTCCCCCTATGTTTCTCCTGCTAGGAAGCAGGGCTGCCATATGTACAGGGCCACCTGGCTGGCAAAACATGAGGATCACGTTTGGTGTTGGATTTATTTGATGGCATCATATTCCTGGCAGCTGGGCTTAGGCTGAACTTGCTTTGGCAATTCTGGGAAGAAGGCATCATTATTATGCTCTGAAATGTAGATTATCTATGAGTTCCAGTCTGAGATTCTATTATTGTGATCAACATTGTCTCATCACACCTAGGATAGAATCATAATAAGTACTCTGGGTGTTAGCTTCAAACCTGAGAGTCTTTCAGTTGTAAGGATTGGGTAGAAGATTGGGTCCTGGAGTGGACAGGCTTGGAATTAGATTCAGGCATTTCTTTTACTGGTTGGCCAGGAACAAATCATCTAACTTCTCTAAATCTCAGTTACTCCATTTGTAAAATAAAGAAAAACAGTATTCATATCACAGGGTTGTTTTGAGAATAAATGAGGCAATAGCTGGGAAGCCCTTGGCTTTATATTTGTCATACATGAACATTCAATAAATATTTGCTCTTGTAGCTGGTGTCAGATGTGAGCAACTGGTCACTTTTTATCCTGTTCTTGTATCTCCTCTTAACCTAGTTTGCAATGCTCAAAGTGTTAGCTTGTAGAAAAGATGTAAGATTTATTTTCTACTTTTTCCTTTAAATATTTTAGGAAACTGAGCTTTGCAAGATTCATGCCATATGCAAAACAGTTCAAAGGAGTCTAAATGCTGGTCTTTGTTGGTGGTCCTGCCTTTCAGAAAATACTGTAGGTATATGAGACACGAAGGCAATGTGATAATAATTCTCCATGTCATAAGTGTCTCATTTGGGGTTATCTTTAGTTTTTTATTGGTGAATTTAATCTTAACAAATTTGTTTCATTCTCTTCTGTTCCCACTGGTTACAACCCTAGTTCGAGGTCTAGGCACGTAAATGGAGTGAAAGAATCATAGATCCTTGGTTGAAAGGAACTTGAAAGGTCATTCAGTTTTGCTGCAGGTGACAGCTTATTCTTTTGTTGTCAGGTTTTGGGTGTACCCTACTAGTTCTGGAAAGATCTACAGGGGAGGTGTTAAGAAGACATTATCTGAGAAGAAGGTGACTGCAGACATAGTGGCCTAGGAAAGTCTGTGAAAGCTTTTTCAAAGAGATGAAAGAGAAAAAGGCAAATGAAGAACAGCCTGTTTGAAAAATTAGAATATATAGAAATGAGATTGTTGTTGTTTTTTTAATTAGATGGCAAAAGGAAGTTTTCTGGAAATTTTAGGAATGGGCATCATATTACCAAATTTCATGAAGCATTTTTTTTGTAGATGGCTGACATAGCCTCTTTTTTCTGGAAGGCCCAGGAAAAGGACATCTCCCTTCCAGGAAGCTGTTAAGGCTGTGAATATCATGATCAAGCCTTGTTTCTGAAATTACTATTTAGGGACTATATATCTTTTTTTTTTTTTAATATTTATTTATTTACTTTAGTTGTACACAATGCAATGCGTTTATGTTTACGTGGTGCTGAGGATCGAACCCGGGCCGCGCACGTGCGAGGCGAGCGCTCTGCCGCTGAGCCACAACCCCAGCCCCTAGGGACTATATATCTTTTCTTACTTTTTTGTCCTAAGAGTTTGTCTGCAAGTTGTGAGAGCCCTAAGGGTCATAAATAATCATATAACTAACCAAGATATTGTTCAGCAACTATGTTGAAAGAGTCTGGAAAGAAAAAGTAAAAACGCAAACATACATTCCTATTTTTCATTTCAAGTACCAAAGTTGGAGAGTTGGAAAGCTAACCTGTTCATTTTAAGTTTCTGGAGAAATGAAAAATGAAGGCCAGCTTCATTTTAGTCTCTGTAGTCAGACATAGCCAGACGAAAGGCCAAATTAACAGACCATACTGGCAGCTATAAACAAGCTAATCCTTTTATTTATTGGAGCAATAGAACATGCATAATATATTGGACTTGTTACGTATAGAGAACCTCTCAGTGATAGCAAGACTGAGACTGTACTAGTGAAAGAACATTTACATGACAGAAAATCTGTATGTGTAGGAAAGAGGACATTAATCTGCTAGAAAATTAGGGATGTTACTGAGGAAACTGTTGGCCTGAGCCCACTGAATTATTCACCATGAAGTAATTACTGTGGATGCAGCAGGTGGCCTTAGTACCAACTCAACTATTCCAACCTAGAAAACTTCCCAATTATCATTGTTTGGATTAGTAGTTTAGTTGAATGCCCAAGGAAGAGAATGAGGTCAAAATTAAGAGATCCTGAAGGGAAAACTTTATAATACAAGCTATTTGACAGAATTAGATCAGATCATGGGAGGTGATAATTTTGTAGACATGCATATGTATTTTTAAATAAGGAGGAGGGTATAAATATAGGTATATCTTTCAGAAATAGCTAAGCTATATAACTGTTTTAATTCTCAATGCTTTTTACAATCGCAGGTGAAAATTCAGGATTTAAATAACCTGAGGGGGAAATAGATCCTAAATTAATATCATGAAGTGAATATTTCAGTGGGTCTTATGCAATGTGAGCATTTGGAGAATTTGTAGCAAATGCAAATTCTTGAGGAGAGTGGAGTGAAGGGGGGAGAGAAACAGTTTCAGTTCTTATTTTTGGAGAGGGTGGGTACCAGGGATTGAACTCAGGGGCACTTGACCACTGAGCCACATCCCCAGCCCTATTTTGTATTATATTTAGAGACAGGGTCTCACTGAGTTACTTAGTGCCTCACTTTTGCTAGTCTGGCTTTGAACTCTTGATCTACCTGCCTCAGCCTCCAGGGCCTCTGGGATTACAGGTGTGTGCTACCGCACCTGGCCAGTTTCAGTTCTTGATCCTCAACCTCATGCTTTTAAATATGACAACTATGTGGTTTTCAGGAGTATCTCAGAGCTCAAGTAATCAACTGTATCAAGATCCAGGGAAATGTTGAGATCCAACCTAAAGAAACTCGTAAACTTAAAAATACAAGTTGATGAAATCTTTCCATTGATAAGGAGGACCTGAAAAAGCTTCTGAAAGCAAAAGTCCAAATGTTGGCAGGCAAAGCTAAGGACAGAAAGAAAGCTCTTTGGATTCTGCAATGAAGATTCTCGCTCCTCTCAACCACCTGCAGACAAGTGGAGTTTGTTTTAATTGCCAATGCTCTGTCCCTGCTCATAAAACACTTTCTTACTATGGCATAGATAACTTGTCTATATCATTAGCTTCTCTCTGCTGACCTATAGATACTCCATCCCACCCCTCTCTCGATTTACTGGTGAGAAAACTGCAACTTATCGAAGTCACACACTTTATAAAGGGTCAAATCAGGATTTGAACCTGGATCTCTTAATCTTAAAGTCAATGGTTTCACCTGCTTCATCATGCTGTTCTCTCAAACTTGTGTGATGTTCTTGTTGGGAATATTTGCATTTCATGCCAGAGAATGTATGGTTTTGACTCATGGTAAAGGAATTTTTACCATTGTTGTTGGCCAGATATATTTTGGGGGAGGTGGCCCTCTCTTAGCTTCCCTGAAGTCATGTACTTTATTCTCTGGGTAACAGTTTGCCTCTACTCTCCAAATCTGAGCTCATGATTGTAGTGTCATTATCAGCTGTTTTTTTTTTTTTTTTTTTAAACTATGTGAGCAGGTGGGGTGCAGGAAAGGAAAGGAAACAACTAAGTTCTCAGTCTCCATTTTATAAAGAAGAAACTGGAAGTTAGGGAGGTAAAAATTCTCAAGAGACACAGGTTGTGTCATAACAAGAAAGAGAAGGTGCAAATCCAAGGTTTGGCCTTCTGCCATCTGTTCCCTTTCCACCAGACCCTGAACCACATCTACTTTATATAAAATGGGAAAACTTCTCTGCAAGTATAGAAAACCCTCCTGTTAAGCCCAACTCACTGTGTGGTTAACAAGGAAGATTCCTCTACAATGGCTTTTTTCTTACTTAGTGTTTCTGGCTTCAAGTATAGTTATTTATATGTTTCCCATTTGCTATTTGATTTATTTTAGAGATTGACACTTTTGCAAGCTGACATCTCGGCATACAGACACTTTTTTTTACTTCGCTGAATGCAGCTGATGCTACTTACTTGACGCCATGCAGAGCAAAACCTAGTTAAAGGGTTCTCTTTGTGCCACAATCCATCACTCCTTTTACAGTTCTTCAACTGGAAGAGTGTAAACTGCCTCCTAATTTTGGCATCTGTTACCTGCCTTTCTAGCTGCTCCCTGTTGCTTCCTGAGATCACTCTGACAGGTAGACACTTGAGGATTTCATTGCTACCCAGGAGTGTAGCAAAGTCCAATTTATTTAATGGTGTTTTTAAAGTTCCTATTAGCATTATTATGAGAGCTGAATGATTAACAGGAACTAAATATTAAAATAGAAGTTTGGTCGGCTACTGTCAATTGATTATTTATTTATTTATTCCATTTGAAAAACATTTATTGTTTGTACTGGAATATTTAGGGGGAAAATGCCCCTTCCCTCAAGGAGTTCTTAAAATAGTGAACAAGTACATAGTCATCTGTTTGAAAAAAACCCTGAAATAGGTCATGTTGCTGCCTACTTTTACATTCTTGTTGCTTCTTTATTTTTTTCCCACTTCTTAGAACAACGTATCACGCAGAGTACCCTACCCAAGGACCCCATCCTTCTGGTTTTCCTATCTTTCTCTCTAGCAAAATATGTCTGTTATATGGGCCTTCCTCTTGGGCTCTATTTCTCCTTTGGGGATGACAGACAAACCTGCTAAATAGACCCACCCCAGAGTGCTCAGGTCCTGCCCCTCCAGGTAACAGATGCTACTTTTTGGAACAGAGTGTTCAAGGTGCCAGGAGGTACTTAAGGGCATTTGTTAGGTCAGATAATGGTTAGGCTCTTTTTATCAGAAACTGAAATAATGAATGCTTGAACAAAACAGTAAAATTATTTCTCTCTTGGTGAAAGTTTGAGCTGGCAGTTGCTCCAGGGGAGTGGGATAGGCTTGTTCCACGAGCTAGTCCGAATGCCTGGGTTCTTCCTATCACACTCTGCCACTGTCCTCTAGATGTTGCCCTCAACCCCACACAGACCCACCCACTGTCACACCAGAATCTCATTCCACAGATACTGGGAAAAAAGACATGGAGGATAAGAAGTTTCCTTTATGGATGTTACCTGAAAGTAGCACAGATCACTTTTGCTTAAATGTTATTGGCCAGAATTATGTTCAAGGTCATATCTACTTTAATGGAATGCTGGAAAATGTAGTTTAGTTGGGCAGTTATACACCTCTCCAGAGGAGACTTAAGTTAATGAAAAGAAGAGGAGAGTGGCTATCAGGGGAAATTTCTCTACCTCAATGTACATATAGAATCTTTCATAAGGGAAGGACTCTGTGGACTGTGTAAACTCATCGATGATAAACACAGAAACAATGACCAGACCTGCAGATGTAAGTGGTTAGAAACAATTGTTTCAATGGGCTGTCCATTCATTACTTCTATTCCTCTCCCTCCTGTATTTTCCAAGGAGTGCATGGGCTCTAAAGACATCTACTCCAGCTGAAATTGGCACATGGTTCTGTTTTTGTAAGTGCACTTGAAATTTCTTACTACTCCCTCCATAGCATTTGAATTTATCTGCATATGTCTCCTTGGGCACCTTTGTTCACCCGGTGGAGCTGTTTTCCTTCTAATGAAGACCACTTACAGCCCTGTTATGGATCTCATTTTGAAACAAAGCTTTCTAGTCTAATTTGTCCAAAGTCCATTCAACAAATGTGTAATGAGTGCCTACTGTGGGTTGGTACAAGATACTGTGGTGATGTAAAAAGATACAGTCTCTGTTTTCCAGTGTAGGAGGTGAGACAGACAAATGCAAAGAAAGCTTTTGAATGTACTAGGCTAGAAACACACATAAATGGTGTGGAAGCACAGGGACAGAAGCAAGCAGGTTTTTTTTTTTTTTTTTTTTTTTTTTTTTTTTGGTACCGGGGATTGAACTCAGGTACACTCGACCACTGAGCCACATCCCTAGCCCTATTTTGTATTTTTATTTAGAGACAGGGTCTCACTGAGTTGCTTAGTGTCTTACTTTTGCTGAGGCTGGCTTTGAACTCACCATCCTCCTACCTCAGCCTCCCAAGCTGCTGGGATTATAGGTGTGCGCCATGGCACATGGCAGAAGGCATTTCCGAATATGAGAGTCAGGAGCGACTTCATGGAGGTTTGGAATTTAAACTGGAAAAGTCAATATTTCACTTGGCACATAAGAAACATGACAGGTTTTCAGTTTTTAAGTAGACCGAACTTGCTGGAACTTGGTGGGTAAAAGCCAGGAGAGGGGAAGAGCACTAATTTTTGGAGTCAATTCATGGAGATCTTAGCATATCAAAGTAAGAAATAAATTAAGAAAACTCTGGGAGCAGCATGTGGGATATCTTGGACTGCTATAAATGAGGGCAGAAGTATGTGTGTGTGTGTGTGTGTGTGTGTGCGTGTGTGTGTGTGTGTGTGCGTGTGCGTGTGTGTGTGTGTGTGTGTGTGTGTGTGTGTGTGTGTGTCTGGGGGAGGTGAAGTTCTTGAGACAGTGGGACTGGTTGAGAGGTGATATTTTTGGTTCATGTGAGAAGAACTGAAAGTATAAACCAGGAGTTAGGCCTAAGTATGGAAGTGGAATGAAATCGTGAGGATTTGATAACAACTGGCTTCTAGGGTGAGAGAGTACAAGAGGACTGTTAGTTTTCAAGCCTCAACCACTGAGAAGGTGAGAGCATTAATCGAGGTAAGAGACACAAGTTAATTTGTGGGTGTAGTTAGAGATATTAATACCCACTACATCCAGGTCTATTGTGCAAAGATATCAAAGGACCTTGGAAAACAAAGTGCCAAATAAACTACAGGATGACATTTTAACTTATATGTTCTAGCAGGCTGTCTGGAATGTTCGTTTCTGATTGACAGGGAATATGGCTGTTTGATTCCCCACTCTAGACCCTGTGTTTGGCAGAAGGCAAAGAATATTAACACATAAGGCTCCAAAAAGTCCTTAGTAAAGTAACACATTACACTTTGTTTAACCTAGCATTTCATTTGGCTCTGAACCCTTTCAGTGAAGATATTCTATAAATATTTCACGGAGTATTCCCTAGAATACACTGAGAAAAACTGCCTTAGGGTAATGTATGATTAAGGGTTAACAAATAAAAAGTCCCAAAGAAGAAGGGAATTGTGGTATAGGTCAGTATGTCTGTCCATCTCTTTCTCTATATAACAGAACTAAAGGCACTGCGATCTTTGGAAGAGGTGTCCCTTGGCAGAGTCACAGCCACAAAGAGGAATGAATGGTTGACCTCTCCCCCACACCTGATCACAGATTTTAAAAGACTCACCATCAATTTTTAAAATGTGTCTTTAAAGCTGTAAATATGGCCCTAGGACTTTACTCTTTAGATTCAAGTTCAAGATGATGGTCACAAGCATATCCCGGAGGCAGTTTGAGCACTTTAAAAGCTTCATTTAGTTTTCAAATGTTTATCAGTGCTCCCAGAGCCCTGGAAGGCCAAGAGAGGATTTCAGAATTCAGTAGAAGTACAAGAAATGAGTGGGTCCCAGGACCTAATTACCATAAATTTTTCCATAAGATACTGGTTTTATTATAGGGCAAAATTGCAATACACACACACACACACACACATGCATATACACATACACAAGAGGATTTATATTTTATTGGTTCTATGGGAACTCTTTGAAGCATAGGTAATGCAGAAAGAAAGAATTGTCAATGCAACAAATAACAGTAGTGTTTTTCCTTTGTATGGAGGAGTTTGAAGAAGGAAAACAATACTTTAAAAGAATTTATTGCAGCAACATAGCCTTTTACAAAATAGGCCCCACTGAAAAATCACAAGGCCTTTAGGTAACCTTGTTTTATATGTCAGTCAATATTATTCTAACTCTATTCCATAGGCACTGTTTTATAATTATCAAGGCTGGGTTTGAAGCCTTGGATATTTCACGGTTATATTAGAACACATGTTCTATTACTACTTGTTTAATAAGTAGTGGCCATGCTTGCCTCTTGTCAAAAAAGACTGTTATTTCATGAATGATTAAAGTGCCAGAAACCCAAGATTTATGGCTCTCTTGCTCAAAATACTCGTGTGGCTCTTGTCTGATTAAAGGTAACTATCACTGAATGTATTTCATTTACAGTGTAATTCATGGGTTACCAAGGTAACATCCAGGTTAATCATCTGCACCACACTTTGCCTAATTGAGGGAGAGCACTTCAGTTCCCACTTCAGTCCCTGAAAGATAACAATCTTTTCCTTTCATTTTTTTTTTTTTTCCAATTTGACATTTGGAGGATGTTTTGGATGCTCTTGACTTCAGAACCATTTCCCTCGCTGGCTGGTGCTGACACTCAGTCCTATATGCTCATATCAGCTGTGCTTGAATGACTGGGTTTTATAAAGGGCATTTTCCTATTTGTTATATGTAAATAGGATCACATTATCATGAACTGTTCTCTGGAATTATGGTAAGATGGTTGAAATTATAACTGTATGTCAATATCAGCACATCAAATGTGTTTCTTGTTTACTTTTCTCTTCTTGGCTCCTTGGGTGTTTGACCACTTGAGTGGATACAAATGAACAAGAAATTTTATTTGAAACAAGAGACTTGGCTAAAGTTCCTAAAACTTTATGGGCAAAGCTGTCAGACAAAAATTCCAAGTATCTCTTAACTTTCTTACTCCATCTTCCTCTGGAAGAGTGCTCCCATAAGCCAGCTACTAACAACTTTAAAGGTGGATAAAGGACACATGATTTTGAACTTCTGGAAACAGATTTGGCATCTAGCATAGGCAACCATTCCCTGCAAGAGCCATGTTGTGAGACCAGGCAAAGTCAAGAGTCTTAAAATGGGATCTATATTTGCCCAAGGTGCTAATGTTCAAGTAGATCAATTTTGGCCTTTACTAAAGAGAATATTAAGTTAAGAGTTGAACTGAAAAATCAATAACTTATCTTAGATTCTATGGTTTTCAAGAGATTCCCTCTGAAATTCTGATTTTAAGAGTGCTTTATGCCCTTTTTCTGCTATTTTATTATTGTTAGATTTTGTGAAATAATAGCTGAAATGAAATTTTGTTTTATTCTGTTTTATCCAATATGACATCATTTTTTAACACATGTGAATTGTTGAATGCCAAATATTGAAATTACCTTTTACCCATACCCTACAATTAAAGATTAGAAGCTTCTTTTTGTAAATATTTGGAAGAAAAAGTCTAAACATGCTAGAATAATTAATTCATTACACAGAGTTCTCCAAAATCTATAGTTCTTCAAGACTCTAATGAAGAACTCTGTGTGAATTCTCTATTCACTACTCGCTTGTCTCGAGTTATCTTTTCTTCTGTATAATGGGAATGAATGCTTACCTTCCAGGGCTTACCTTGGGGGACTGAGTGAGAGACTGTACATAAAGGACCTTCCCAGTGACTGGCACTCGATCATGACACTTAATGTAATGAACAATTTGTAAAAAAAAAAAAAAAGAAAGAAAGAAAAAAAAATTTGGCCTCAATCTGCTGTTACCTCAAAGAATAGATAAAATTTTCAATATTATTTTCATCTTCTGTGTCCTAAACAAACTTTGAAAAACTTCTACTTGTAGATTTTGTGAGTCTTCTTCTTGAAGGGGTTTCTCATCTTGGCTTTATGTTATTTATTTATTTATTTTTTACATCAAACCAAACAATTTCTAAATTGCAACTCTGAATTCTATTTCCTGTATTGTCTGTCAATATAATCCACTGAAGCCTGTGCATATTACTATTTTAGATAATGTATGTCACTTCTTTGAAAAAAGGATAAAAATGCTAACTAATATGAAGTATTATTATTGTAGTGATGCGATGGGAATCATTCCCCAAAAAAGGAAGTGCTAAATGCAGACCACTATGGGAATGCCACTTTTTATATATAATGAGTATTTATTCAGTTTATATTCTTAACTGATATTTTGGAAACAAGCAACGTAAAATTTTCCATATGAAACAATTTCTTTGAATTGTATACCATGGTCTGACAATAATACAAGTATACCCCAGGATTTCTTTTATTATCTAGTACAGGCTGCTGAGTCAAGTGATATATCTGTTTTGTTTTGCCACCAATGGCAATGCCAGCTGTTGAAGGCAGTTATCTGGAAATTTGCAAATCTGGACATGTTGTGATGACTTTGTATCATGAAGATATGCGTTATTGGTATTGGTACTTTCTGGTCCCCCATGTCACACAAAATGGGTGAGTTTGGGGTGAAGGTAATTCCTGCTAATCCGTATGTTCTCTGGGCTGTGTCCACGATGTCTGCTCCTCTTACCTCTATAACTTAGAAACACCCTAGGGAAATCTGTAGCCTGCCAAACTGATCATGATTCTCGATCTGAACACTGACCTCACTACCTTGTGTTGTATAGAAAGTTACAGTTCTTTTCTGTCGATAAGGAAAATATTAGCTCTTTTTACATAATACTTATGATAAATAGTTTTCCTAGATTGCTGTTTACCTTTCAGTTTTAATTCTTTGAATGACTTACATGAGTTAAATCATAGGCTTTTTACTTTGTGATTTCTTTCACTCTTTTAAACCTAGAATTGAAGCTTTCTTTATAATTTCGGTATTTTATACTGTCTTCTAGGTTGTGTTTAATTTTTTTTTTAATTGCAGGACTTTTTCACTTGGGATTTATGTTATGATATAAGATAGTGACTAAAATGACTTCTTTTCCTGCTGGAAAGCAGTACTGTTTTCTGAGCCAGTATTCCTCTTCTCTGTATCACCATAGACTTCTGCTTTCTCCTCCATTCTATATCACATATTCAGTAATACATGTCTGAACATCTGTTTCATTCCATTGACACAGCCATTGGTTCTTGTGCCTGTTTTGCCTTGTACCAGTAATTGGTATTAAATTAATATCCAGTAGGGTTAGTATTCCAACAAGGAATGAGGATTCTTTTGTATTAGTAGTTGGCAGGGGAGCTTCTTAATAACCTTGTTATTAACTTACAAAATAATATCATATAAATCCATTTGCATTCAAACACACATGTAGCCTTAAGAAGCATAATAAAAACTTACTAATGCTGCTTTAGACTAGGCTTTTTACACATTTAAAGAGCTGTTTTTCTGTTTACTTATTTCAAAACTTTCAAAGGGATATTTGATATATATCATGTGGCCATGACATGAAACCTAGTTTTAGAGAATTTTCTTTTTTCTAAAATCAACCTGTCATTAAATTTAGGCACAAAACAAAGTAGAGATGAATGAAAATGGAAAAGACCCAAGTATTATTAAGGTCCTTATGAACATTCCTGAGCTATAAGATTATATCTCTTTCTTGCATTCCTCTCCCTTTAAAATGCATTTTTACTTAATATAAAGCAGTTTGGGCAAAGTCTTTCAGTTATTTAAGGGCTGAATTTTATATCCTCCCAATAGTTACCATGATTCTAGCAATTTTTATGAATTTGAGAATGTCAATCTCTTATTAGCTTCTGATCTGAATCCTTATTTGAACTTAATAGCATCCTTGTATATTTTTTTGTGTTATAAATGACATAGGAAACATCGATGATCTATTTTATTCTGAAGAGTACAATGTGCTTGGGATTGATTCCTCTGTTTACCAGAACTTAGCTGTTTTCAAATAAGGATTTTTAGCCAGATGTCATCTGTGCAACTTTTTCATGTTCTAAGAATTAGCATTTAATCTCTGTTTAGCTGAAATTTAGTTAGCAATGTTGACACCTCTGCATTTCAACACTGGGAAATCTTTGTGGGACACAATTCCTTTCAATCAACTTAATATCCCATCTTGGTCTCTAAGGGACAATAATTGAGTTTAGGCTAGTTTTAAATAGCGATAAGGACAGGGAACACAGATGGGTATTTCATTGATTAACACTAACCCTGGCCTAAGGCCCCAGTGTCAGGCATTAGATTAGGACATTACGAAGAGAATGACAGAGTTTTGGCACTTTATTCCTCTCAATAACATTCTTTCACATATTAAGTTTATCCCCCCCTAGGTAGCTACTTTATCATGCAGGGGCCTTAATCCACTGATGTGACTCTCTCGCTCTCACTTTGATGCGGTCTCTGTTTACAAGAGTAATGCGGCCTGTGTAAGACAAAGTACTTGGGACAAGGACAACTGAATACGGCTTTTAGATGCACAGTGATCCGACCTAAAAACAAAACAAAACCCGCACTGCACACACACACAAATCCACAGATACACATGCACACACAAACACCAGCAAGATGAGGCTTTTTTGAAACGAAGTTATGAGGTTTGCATCCTGAAGAATCAGACATTAGGATTTCATCAAGAAGGCCCACGTTACTGATCTCCTTGTTTGGCACTTTATCTTTTCTTCACCTTTGACCTTCCTTTCAGGCGCTCTTCAAGGCATGGTGAACGTAAGCCCTTGTGGTGTTCTTTTAGAAGTAGGATTGCTGCCATCCCCTCTGGTGAATTTAAGCAGCTGCTGGAATCAGTGACAAGGTTGGGTACAGATTTGGTATCCTGGCTGGGAAAGAGATTATAGGTCAGTCCCCAGTGCTGGGAGACAATAGATTCAAGCAGTTCAGGATTTTTTGGATATCCGAAAAAGATTTCATGAAATTTGTAAAGATCTAACAGTGTATTGCAGATTTCATGTGGTCTAAACAGCTTATACTAAGTACAACTCCCGGTAGTCAGTAAATGGTGTTTTCACAGCTATGCAATTTTCCTAAGATCAAACTGCTCTGGAATAGTTTAATTCCACTAAATTGTGTGGTTGTTGGAGGAAGCAGGTGGCCTCTTACATTTAGATGCTTTATCTGTTAAAGGGTATCCTAACTTTAAGAGAGTCCTGGTCTTTTACCATGACAACTTACATGTACACTCTAGTAAATTCAGATGACCAGGTGATGCCTTTTTAATTCTCCAGAGCACTGACAAGTTACATAAGGTTAGATACTATAGGAAGTATCATATATAAATGCTATATGTGATAATAAAATGTTTGGCAAGTTATATGGTTAGATACTATAGACAGTTTGACTTATACGTGATATCCATAACTATTTTTCCCACAAAAGAACAAACATTAAAATACTTCTAGTTTTGTCCTTTGTCATCATCTCATCCTATTCTAAAATCTCAAGGGAAAATCATCACTGTCATTTCCCTAGATTTGAGAATTGTTTTTAAATTATAATACTCTTGTTTCTAATGTAATTAGGAACAAAGATATATCATAATTATAGGTCAAATTTTTAAATTTCTGAAATTCAAAATCCAACCCACCAAATCACTATTTTTAGCACTTGGAAGGAAGAAAATTCAGCATATTCTTCATAGCCTTTTTTTTCTTTCATCTACTTTTCCTCCAAAATCTTTTAGTAAGAATCCACAATGGCATTGTATAGGGATCCCTGTTTGTTATAGCTAACAATAAATAAAGACTAGGAAAGGCCCATGTTTAAATGATAAAACATTTGATATAACCAGTGTATGTCCCACATCAGAAACAGTAGAAATGGACAAAGAGCAAGCCCTCTGGTCTCGGCTGAGTGTCTCGCTGCAGAAAGGGGTCCACACAGTGTACTCAGTGGGTACATGACTGCTTTTCTAAAGCAGGCTCATTCAGTGGAGCCTGCCTTGGGAAAGTGGAAATTTCAGCTCTTTAGAGTTGGTAGTATGTTTTGCAGGCAGACAGTAATGCTTCATACTACATCTTTCCCAAGCAATTGAAACCCTGTTAAGTCATTTGTTTGAATAAATTCAGAAAACATCATTGAGAGCACCACATTACCAAATGGCACCTAGTAACCACACATGGACACCAAACAATGAACTTCCTGTGGAGAGCACTACTCATCTGGTTCAGGACACCGATCAGAGGAGAGGATTGCAAACCTTTAAATGATTTTTTTTGGTTCCCAAATTTTCTTCAGTCAAGACCTCTTTTTATTATCTTATTTGTGTGGTACCCACACTTTGAAAGCTTTGCAAGATTTTACCCATAAGTTTGGTTTTCATCAGACTAACAACTAACTGCAAATAGTTCAGGAAGGTTATTCTATTTGGAGAGGGGGAGGATTCCTAGAGATTTTTGTGACCTCAGATTGGGAACTGGTGATCTCATGTGATCTCCTTTTGTCAATGAAGGACCAGAGCTTACCTGACTTTCCCCCTGAAGATCACACAGTTAGTTTGAAGTGGATTAAAAATCAGGTTCTGAATAGAAACAAATTATTTCAGAGAACAAGTGAAAAAAAAAATTGTTTTTCACTTTTTTGGTCCCCAGACCCCATCTGAAGGAAAAGGTGTTTTTATACACAACTAACCTTTTCTTTTAATTGGGAAACTCCTAATGACTAAACCCTAACACCAACAATTATGACAAACAAAAGCATTATAAGCGACTCTCTCTCTTTGACACTTTCACATGACTTTCATCATTATGAAATTGGCTTTTATGGTATTCATATGAGTTTGACCTGAGCCAACAAAAGCCAGGGAAATCGATTAGAGAAGAAAATTCAGCCTTAAATCATGTGTTCCCAAGGGGGCCACTGATAGCCTCTGGGCAGCCAGAAGCTTGTATGTGGCTCATCTGTGACAAAATTCTTAAATAAGATGAGGCAGATGCTGAAGTTCAATCCAAAAAAAAAAAAAAAAAAAAAAAAAACAAACCAAAACAAAAAAAGTATCCCTTCGGTCCATTCAAGTTCCACCTAAGCTCATGCTTTCATGCCCTTTAAGTCCTGAATGAACACTAGCTATAATAAGACAAAAAGCTGATGTGGAAAATGAGGCAGTTTGCCTGAATTCCTAGATTAGTTTTTTCCCCCCAATAAAGTAATAATTTGTTCATCTTGGTGCTGGTGAATTTGGTCTCTTGCATTCTCTGGCAGACTAGGAAAAGTTAGCTCAAGTTTTACTCTCTCTGCCATTAACAGATGGCACGCAGATCTAAGCATAAGCTGTGGCTCCCGGGCCACAGGCAAAGGGTGAGGGCCGCTCCCCTGTGGACACCCTCAAAAGGCCCTAAGCTTGAGTAGCACAAATGAAAAGGTCTAGTGCTGGTGTTAATTACGCAGAAACCACACAGAAAGTGCTGGCTGTTACTGAGTTGAGAGGTTGGGCATCTCTTCTTCCCCAGATAAAAGGCTTGATATGAAAACATTTTGCAGAGGACAATGAAGTGAAGATTAGCATAATCTTCTGCAGTATCCTCAGTAAGCTATCCATGAGTGAGTTGCTTTTTTCTCATTCCTCCGGCTCTAATGTCTGGATTTAAGGAATGGTATTGTTAAGAGTAGGCTTTGTCCTTGGAGCCTGACAGTTGTGTTTTTCCCGCCTTCGTGTGATCATCCCAGTTGCTAGTCTCCTGCTCTTCGGGTAGGCAGACAATGGAAGGAAAAATGAAGTGTCAGTTCATTGACAAAACCTCTCTGTGCTATGTTATTCTTAATCCAGACTCCTTAGGATTTTTCTTTTCTTTCCTCCTACTCCTCCTCCTTCTTCTTTTTTTTTTTTTTTTATTTTAACATTCTCTCACCCATGTTCCCTGTTTGAATAGGGGAAAAGTCTCTTTAATATTACCCTGAAGAAAATGTGGAGCAAGGAACACTGAACTTTGGGGTTTAGGCAGCTTTAAATATACAAATAAATAAAATGAAATTTGTTCATTGTTTTCTCTGTACTTCAATCATTCAACTGCCACTCTTACATTGTATATAAAGACGAGGGTAGCTGTTAAATTGGTTATTCAGATCTCTGCAACTGAAAACCTTGAGTGTTGAGGTTTTTCATGAGAAGAATTTAACCACTTGCACAATGCAGCTTCATGCGCCTCTCTCGGGGGCTGGTCCAGTGGCTAATTCACTGGTTTATTGGCCACTTTGATCCTGGCTGCCCTGTTTTAAGTCTTGCTATGACTGGTTAAGCTAGTGCTCTGTAACCCCGGGGATAACTTAAGGGTTCTGAAAGTCATGAGGCACGGTCCCCAAGATCAAAATATAAAAATAGGTCTGGGGTCAGGGAACTCGACAGGCCCCGGAAGCTCTTCACTTTTGCAGCTGGAGACGGTCTCTTATGTATTTAGAATTCGTCATTAGGATTCTGACAAAGAAGTGCAGTATGGGATTGCTGCAGGGCAGGCGCTTTGAATCTTATTCCTGATAAAAAAAAATCCAACTTCTGGCTGCTGACAGGAGACAAGGCAAGTACAAGGAACGCATTAAAAAGCAGCTTATGTCTATTGATGGCTGAAGAAGGGTTAGAACGGCTGAGTTTGAGTTTGGGTGAAAACCTCAGAGTTTATTTTTATACAAGATGGTTTTGGGGAAGCACTGGTGTTTTTTAAAGACCTAGGGAAACTATTAGTTAAGGATATATTAAACATCTGTGTCAGACAATTTGTTGACCTTTCCAAAATTCTACCATTTTGGCCTGGATTCCGTTCTGGATCTAGACCTCCTACTTGTTGTACTGCCCAGGTCCCACAGAAACTTGGTGTTTACCTCATCAAACTTTCCAAGGATTTTCTTTCCTGATGTGAATCCCTTGAACACATCTGATTTTCCTTGTTAGAGGTGGCTCATTCCCATTCAGTCTATAATGCAAACCAGGATCAGCCATTTGATGCAAACAAGTTCAAATGGGCTTGGAAGGGTGGTCTGAGTCACCACACTGTCATGATATGACTTTGAAGAAGACTTTAGAGACCTTTCATGTCACCTGATACTTATCATCACACCAAACTACGACTTGGAGCTAAAGTCCCAATGAAGTTGCTTCACTGTGAGATTCATACTCTCTGTGATAAAGTGGAAGGACCACTTGAGATGGAGCCTGGCATACCTGGCAAGTCTCAGATCTGTTTCAGTGGCTTGTGACTGACCTTCTCTGAATATTATTCTGTCAATTGTTCTATGGTCTTTTCAGTGGCAACTCCACAATTCTTTTGAAAACATTAAAGGAGATCATGCATTTTAGAGCAATTTTTTTTTTTTTTTTGTACTGGGGATTGAACCCAAGGGCATTTGACCACTGAGCCACATCCCTAGCCCTATTTTGTATTTTTATTTAGAGACAGGGTCTCACTGAGTTGCTTAGTGCCTCACTTTTGCTGAGGCTGGCTTTGAACTCACTGTCCTCCTGCCTCTACCTCCGAGCCACTGGAATTACAGGCCTGTGCCCACTGCCCTTGGCCCATTTTAGAACAATTTAAATACTTCAAATTACTCTATCTATGTAGGGTATAATTATGATACCTTTAGAAAGTTTCTCCACTAAATAATTATTCATCCAGCAAACATTTATTCAACACTGATTATGTACCAAACTGTATAAACCTTAGGGGGTGGTGTTACAAAGACCAATAAGGCACAGTTCCTGCCCTTAATTAAGGAAGTCCCAGGCAGGAGGTGGGGACCAAAAACTTGCAATGGAAACTCCTATCAGTTTAAGGAACTCTATCCCTTCCATTAAGAGTTGGTTGAGAACCTACTACATGCCCTGCACTGTGCTGAGTACTTTGGTGATGATAGTAAGTTATTGAGAAGATGATAATCTTTAAGGGAAGATAGACATGTACAATGAACTCCCTATTCATTAATACAAGCAGTAAAATGTAAGCACCAATGGAACAAGGTGCATAATAAATTCACAGGAGATAGCCATAATTCCTGAAGATGGAAGATGAGTTGGCTAAGTACAAAAACCCTTTAACACTTAATTTTTATCTCCTTGAGGCATTTAGCCATATCCAATGTATATTATTGTAATAACTGCTATCATTAGTACTGCACCTATTAAGCTCCCTGAGGGTGGATTCTTATTCATCTTTTTTTTTGTCTTCTGTAATATTTAGCAAATGCCTTGCACAGAGTAGGAAATCAAATAATATTTGTTCAACGAATGAATATAGGTTAGAGGGGCGATTTAGTAGTGCATAAGTAGAAATACTAGAGACTTTATTTCCATTCTTCTACCTCCGAATCATTATTTTGGTTTGCCTCTATATCTCTCAATGTATCCAGTGGTTTTAAGTAAGTAAGTACATGAATTTTGCATGAGCACACCTGGAAAATGTTTCTCTTCCTAAGCTAGCCAAATGCCTTGCCCACACTATTTTTAAGCATTTTTTGAAATCCTACTTCCCTGGTGAAACCTTTGTCTTGGATTAGCAAAGGGCTCACATCCCTCTCACCACCTACCCCAATCTCTGTAGAAAACGCAAGAGGGACCTAGTTCTGATGCTTTTTTCTGCTTTCTAGTTCTCAAAGAAAATTCTTTCAAATTTATTGTCTCTACCTCAATTCCAATAACCTACTCTTTCAATCTCCATCTCTAAGATACTTTTAGAATTGATTTACTTTACCTAATTAGATATTTTTATAGTGAGCCAGAGTTTCCATCTTGGAGCTTTCTGTCCATATAATATGTTGCCTCGAGATTTTAAGGTCCTGGAAGGCAACTGTTGGGCCCAAGTTATTTGCTTGTGATAACACAAGCCCAGTGCTTACTACAGCTAGACACTTATTAGATGTTATGAGTCATCTTTTCCTGAATATTTGTGAGAATGTTAAACTAATGACAGACATTATTATAGATTGAAAAGTTTGGTATTTTTGTCTGGTACCTTTTTTTGACTGAAACATATCAAGGCATTGGCAATACCATGATATTCTCCAAGTGCCTCATCCATGGATGGAAACAGGAAGTGGCTGTATTATAGAAAGTGTGATTGGCAGGCCAATGGCATAGTATCATCTAGAATGGTTTGTTAAGATAGTTTATTTTTCCCTATTTATTTACTCTTTTGGGTTACTCCACATAACAAACCAAAGCAGTGACAGGCTGAAAATGACTAACATAAACAGCTTAGTCTGGTCTGTGGCCGGCAGTGGCTGATCCTTTGGAACTCAGAGACAGTTTTAAGTGCTACTGATCAGTTCTTACAAAGTCTGCTCCATCTCAATCGTCATTATCCCAATGATGTCTTTCTTTGTATTCTGTTGTCTTGGGTCTAAGACATTGTCTTTTGTCAGATTTTATTTTCTAAAAATGTTGCTAATAGTATGTGTTAAAATCAATGCAAAATAGCAGTCATTGAGGTCTGAAACAGTGGACATTATTTTTGGGGAGGAAAAAATGTCTAATACAACTGCTTTAGATAGAGCTCCTTGGCTGTGTCAGGATGCGATCCAACCCATGAGACATTCCTGTACTGCCAGACCTGGCTTCACAGACAGTGCAGGGTAAGGGGAAAGCAGCAGCTTTGCGGTCCAAATAGGATGACTGGATCATGTTTTCTTGCAAGAAAGAAAGGCAGAGGTAAGCACTGAGTAAGGAAAAAGAAAAAGAAATAATACAAAAAAGAGAAGAATACAAAAATACAGAAATAATACAAAAAGTGTTTCCATTGGAAGCACTTTGACATTTGTGAAGAGTCTTCATAGAAGCATTGTTGATGCAAGTAACTAAGATGGTAGAGTCTCCAGGGCACACTAAGGGACTGCTGTTCTTGTCCTACAGGCAATGGGGAGAAGACCACAGGGATGTGGGGTACTATTAAAAAGAAGTGAAAGCCAGAAGTATCAAAACCACACCCTATCGTATGTGACAAGCAATTCTACTGATCTGGCTTGGGTAGTGTGGATATCTGGCTTTTGGGGGCTGCTCAGACCTGAGATATTACAAACCCATGCACATCCTCAGTGTGTCTTTGCCACACTGTCATTTGGGATTAAGTTTTTCCATACACAATCCCTTGGGGTTATGTTTACCCCTCAAAATGTGGGTGGGCTTATTAACTTCATTAGATTAAGGGATTCAAAAGTAAATTCATGGTGATGATGGAGTATTAGTTTAAAAATTTTCAATAAAGCACCTAAGCAATATGCTAACTTGAAACAGACTTACAGGCTTATTAGGTTAATCGGATGAACGATTAGTCAAAACATTGATCTTGGAGGGCAGGGACTGCCCCTCATCCATTTTGTGCTCCTAGCATGGAGCACAGCACAAAGAAGGTACCCAATGCATTCTTAATGATTTAGGTTAAATTTATGCATCTTGACTTAACAAACAAACAAACAAAAATATGCAGAGGGAAAAATGATATGACTGCCCATCTGACCTCCAGTGACTTGCTTTGGTGAACAAGTTTGGTGAACAAACATAGCCCAGTGCTTACTTGCATTTGAATCACTTGGAGCTTGTGGCCATTGAGGGTGGAAGCCCAGCTGTCTTGAAAGCAGGGTGATGGAGAATCCCTTTCCCTATTGTTTGAAAATCTCACCTTTAAATCCATGACCTTGAATGAAGGTGTAGATTCTGGAAAACTTCCATTAAAATACATATTTGTTATATGGTATGGGAAATGAACTAACTTGTAGATACCCTGTTCACAAAAATGCCTTAGCATTTTTCAAATAAAGTAGCAGAGAGCAATTCCTCTAGTGAACAAGACCTGGAATAGGTTTTGTTTAGAGATTGTGGGTGAGGGAAGAAGCCATGAAGCGTAAGGTATCATCCAGCTGGTAAGTCTCTGCATTAGGCAACCAGGACACAGAACCAAAGAGCAACAGGAGTAGGCTTTGGGAACTAAGGACCTCTGGTTCTGTTTTCTTTTTGATGCTGTACAACTGTGATGTTGACCTTGTAACATGAATTCCCAGAACCTAACAGAGTTGTCCTTAAATAATAATCTACCACTTTTGATCTTGTTTGTGTTACATTCTATAATTTTGACTTTTTGGACCGAGTAAGGGTAGATGAGTCAGACTAGTAGCCAGCCAATATTATTCCAGTCAAATTGATTGTGTGTTGTTCTCAGTGAGTATATGTCTTTTTGTTTTGGTGAAATATCATGGGGAAAAAAAAGCTGTTATAACACCTATTACAATATTTCCAGAGTGACCCAGCAGGAGGAAAAACATTCAGAAGAGGAAGATTGGAATGTAGAGACAAAATAGCTGGACCTAAGAAAGGTTGTGGGAAAATGGGGGAATAGGAGCTAGATGCACTAATTATGTGAAAGTCCTGGTGCCTCTATTGTACTTTGGGTTTCTTACCCTTGATGAACTGGCAGCATTTAGTGGTCTGTCAGCTGTGTGAGAAGACAGCAGGGGAGGATATGGGTTGAACTTAACACATGGACAGTGAAGACAGTATATTCTGTGAAGACCTAAAGAACCCCGAAGAGTCATTGTAGTGCCTGAAAGCCAAAAGAGAGTTTTTTCCCAATGTACGTTGCTCTTGAGGTCTAATGGACTCTTACAGAAAAATTAAAATTGGTTACTTTCTCTACCACAGATTTCTTTACCTATGGTGCAATAGAAGTAGGTGTCTTATAAGCAAGTATTTACAGAGCACCTCGGCATCTCTGTTACAAGAAAATGCAAAAACATCTCATTGCTCTAAAATTTGGATGATATTAGGGAAAGAACAATGGATCTAGAGCCAAAGATAGGCTTAGATTCTTAGTTCTCCACTGAATGAATACTGTTGCAGAAATTAATTTCTTTGTGAAATCAAGATAGTTCTACATGGTTTATCTACCTTAATGGGCCATTATAGAGTTAAAATGGGAGAGCATGTACGAAAGTGCTGAAATACCACACAATTATAACATTATTTTTATTTGTAAGACTGACGTACATAAAGCAAAAAATGACTACTTTTTTTTACTTAGCGTGGATAATTAAATATTTAGTATGGCTGGATACTGTTGCAAGTGCAGTGGGAGATCAGACTCAGAGACGCAGGTGTGGACTGCAGTGGCCAGTGAAGTTTCTGGTTTATTCCCATTGTGCTCCGTGCTTATGCATCCCTCATCTCTCTGAATGTCTTCTTACCCTTGAACAAAGCAGACTTAGTTAGCTCTGGCTGCCTTTGTTCCCTGACAGTAGTTAAAGCTTCAATTAGGCTGGTATCCATTGAAAGTTGACATACCCATTTCTTTTACGTATTTGTACAGACATAGAAGCTAGTCTGTATTTGGGTTGTGTTTTGGCAGGGTTTGAAGTCATGTTCAAAGATCTAAAAAAAAAAAAAAAAAATTGAATGACTGAGGACACAGACTAGAATTCTAACCTTCAGTTTATGTGCAAAATCAAAAACATGCAAAGTTTGTGGTATCTGAGCTTCATCTGATCGTTCCTACATGAAAGTATAAAAAGAAGGCCTAGAAATAGGAGTCTTGTCAGTTTGAATGTTAGTTAAATAAGTACATAAGATAAACAGTTCATGGAAGGTTATGCAGCTGAATTTTCAATCAGAATGCACATGAGACCATTGCACTACCATCTCCTGGTAATCAGAGGCGGGTGGATTCTTTGCTCATCCTACTTATGTAGACAAGGTTGTGATTTTTAATGCTAAAGCTTTATTATGCCCACGTCTCCCTTCCTCTGAAATCTGTTAGGTCTGCCACTCAGACCTTATTTACCCCCAACTTAACCAAGCACGTAAGAAAATAAACAACCCCTACGTTCCCTTGATATCACCACTGCTCCCTTCATAGTGTCTCTGTGAAAGATTTTGGAATTGGGTAGACTTCTTGGGCACTTTTTATCTTATTAGAAGAGGGATTAAATCCTGAAATAAAGATTCCTAGTAGGCATGGAGTAGGAAAGAAAACTGGACATGGAGGCATTATGGACTAAATGTGACATGTCCTCACAATTGTTCCAAATAGTTTGTGTTTCTATCTTACGCTCTGCACAATGAGGGGAGTCATGACTATAATAGTGTACTTAAATTCATTTAAAAAATTGCTTTACAGTAGTAGGAATTGAACTCAGAGCCTCGTGCTTGCTAAGCAAGTGCTCTGCCACTGAGCCACATCCCCAGGCCAAGTTCACTGATTTGTAGACAGCTGGCACTCTGCTAATGTTTGTGAAGTGGGGCAAAATATGCAGTATGGAAAAGCAAGGGCTTGAGAGTCAAATGGACCTGGGTTTGCATACTGTTTCTGCCATCTGCTTGTTGCATGACTCTGGGAAATTTATTTCACCTCTGTGAACTTATCATTTTCATTTTATATAGGAAGCAATTTTAGACCTATCATTTGTGGTGGGTGTGAGAGTTGAGTTAAATAATGTGATGCTAGTCAAGGACTCTGAAGACTCACTGCTTGTCAGAATCAGCACTCAATGCAGGGTGACCTCTCACCTCATCCTCACCATTGTAATCAGAGTGAATGGATAATTCTAGCCTATTCCATTCTGACTCTCAGTTTGAGCTCTTCAACTTTGCCTGGTCAATGTCATTCCCCAGGAACTCTGTTCCCTTGGGAATGAGTCCATGCTGATTTCAGAGGGCATGAACTATGTTCTTAGGACTCTGAAAGCTGCTTATTCATTATATCTCTTTTCTACCCCTGGCCTTTTCACTATCAGATAGTCATTTGTGTATATTTTCCCCCCACTCAACATAAAGCTTTTGAGGCTCATTCACATTGTTACATTTAATAGTAGTTCATTCCTTTTTCTTACTGAGTAGTATTCCATTTTATGGATATATCACATACTGTTTGTCCATTCTCAAATCGATGGACATTTGGACTTTTTTTTTCTTCTAGATTTTGTCTCTTCTAAATCATGCTACTCTGGACATTCATGTGGAAGGCTTTGTGTGCACTCATATTTTGATTTATCTTTGGTAGATCCCTAGATAATGAAATTGTTGGATACTGTGGCAGGTTTATATTTAACTTGAGAAAAAACTGCCCAAGTGTTTTCCTAATTAACTATACCATTTTACATTCCCAGCAGCAATGTAGGGGCTACAGTTTCTTCACATCTTTGCCAACATTTGGCATTATCATACTTTTTGATTACAGCCATTCTAATGAATGTGTAGTAATATCTGTGGTTTTAATTTGTATTTGTCTAATGAAGCATGATGTTGAGCCTATTTTTATGGGCTTATTGGCATCTGTTTAACTTCTTTAGTGAAACATCTACTCAAATATTTTACCAGTTGAAGTTGTTTTTGGTCTTATTATTGAGTTAAATTCTTCATATATTCTGAGTCGAAGTCCTTATCAGTGTTTCAGTCAGTTTTACATCACTGTGACTGAAAGACCTTACTCTACAGTTTTAGAGGTTCAGTCCACGGTCAGCTGACTCCATAGCTCTGGGCTCAAGATGAGGCAGAATGTCATCTCAGAAGGGCATGGTGGAAGAAAGTAGCTCAGGACATGACAGCCAAGAGGTAGAGCAACAGCTCTGTTCACCAGAGACCAAATAGAAATCTCAAAGGCATGCACCCAGTGATCCACCGGAGTCCTCCAGCCACACCACTACACCTGCCTACAGTTACCACACAGTGGTAACTCTCACAATCAAACATTCACAATCAAACCATTCTAAACTTTCTGAACTTTCTTGCTTTACTTAACACACGAGCTTTGGGGTACCTCATATCCAAAACATAACAGACAGGTATGGCACTTGTAATTATCTGCCCATCTGTGGCTTGATTTTCCATTTTGTTAATAGTGCCTTTTGGAGAGTAAAAGTTTTCAGTTTTGATGAGGTCTAACTTAACTTTTTTCTTGACTGGACTTTGCTTTTGATTTTTATATTTATGAAAGTCTCACCTACCACATGGTTGCAAAGATTTGCTCCTATGTTTTCTTTATGAAGTTTCGGTTTTAATTTTTATAGTTACATCTGCAATCCATTCTAAATTATTTCATTTGTGTGTATATAGTGTGAAGTAAAGGTCCAAGTTCTCCTGCTCCTCCTTTTCTTTTTTCCCTTCAAAAATGTGTGTGTGTGTGTGTGTGTGTGTGTGTGTGTGTATGTGTGTGTGATATATATAGCATATGGATAGCCACTTGTTCCAGCACTATTGGTTAAAAAGACTATCCTTGCCCTACTGAATTACCTTGTTGATCATAGACTGAGGGTCTATTTCTGGAATCTCCATTCTTTATGTCTGTGTGTCTGTCCTTTATACCAATACCACACTGTCTTGATTACTGTAAATTTATTTAAGTTTTAAAATCAAGATAGTCTCATTTCCCTAACTTTGTTGTGCTTCTTCAAAGTTGTATCTGATCTTATTTTTTTGTATTTCTAAATTAAGATAATCAATTTTTACAAAAGTTTCTGCTAGGATTTTGATTGTGATTACATTGATTTATAGATTAATTTGGGAAGAGTTGAAATCTTAGCAATATAGAGTCTTTTAATGAAAGAAAATGTGTTATTATTTAAATGTATTAAAATTTCCTTTAGCAATATTTTGTAGTTTTTGAAGTTCCACTTATTTTGTTTAATATGTTTCAAAGTATTTTTATTCTTTTTGATGATATTTTAGATGGAATTGTTTTCTTAAGTGTATTTTAAACTGTCAATTGCTGTTGTATGAGGCATACTATTTTTTTGGTATGTTGTTCATATATTGTTCCTGTGACCTTGAAAGACTTGCTTGTTAGTTCCAATAGAATTTTTTTAAAAATAATATATTTCTTAAGATTTTCTATACAACATTGAATCATCCATGAGAGAAGACAGTTTTATTTTTTTCCATTCCAATGAGGCCTTTAATTTCTTTTTCTTGCCTGACTGCACTGATGAAAACCTCCAGTACAATGCTAAATGGAAGTAGTGAGAGTAAATAAATATTCTTGCCTTGTTTCTGATGTTAGCACTCAGTCTTTCACCATTGTGACCCAACTGTAGGTTTTTCATGGATGCTTTTGTAGGATTTTGGAAGCATCTCTTCATTTCTAGTTTGTTGAAAGTCCCCCCCCCCACACACACTTTTTAAAAATTTTTTATTTTTTAATATTTTATTAGTTGTAGGTGAACAAAGTACCTTTATTTTATTTATGTGGTGCTGAGGATAGAACCAGGGTCTCACACATGCGAGATGAGTGCTCTCCACTGAGCCATAGCCCCAACCCCTTCCCCTCTTTTTAATCATAAGTGGGTGTTGAGTTTTGTCAAATATTTTGTCAATTTAAATAATGACTTTTTGTTCATTTTTTTGTTAACATAGTGTATTACATTAATTGTCTTTGGATCTTAAGTGAAGCTTTCCTTAGATAATTCTTACCTGGTCATAGTATATAACATTTTTTTGTGTATTATGGATTTCAGTGTACTAATATTTTCTGGATGATTTTTTCACTCATATTTATGAGGCTACTAATCTCTAGTTTTCTCTTTTTGCGATGTTTTCATCTGACTTATCAGGGCAATACTGTCCTAAAAAAATAAATTGAGAAGTTACTCCTCCATTTTCTGAAAGGATTGATATTATTTTGTCCTTAAATACTTTTAGAACTTAATCAGTGGACTGGGGTTATAGCTCAATGGTAGAGTGCTTGCCTGGCATGTGTAAGGCACTGGGTTCGATCCTCTGTACCACATAAAAATAAACCAATAAAATAAAAAGGTGTTGTGTCCATCTACAATTAAAAATTAAAAAAAAACAGAACTTAATCAGTGAAGTCTTCTGGACCCCAGGGGCGGGGGGCTAAAATTCTTATTCATATTCTTTAATATATGCAGATTCAAATATTTTATTTCTTCCTGAGAAGTTTTGGTAATTTGTGCTTTTTGAGGAATTTGTCTATTTCATTTAATTTGTTGGAATAAAGTTTCCATAATATTTTTGTCTTTGTCATGTATATACCCTTGCTCATTCTTGATTTTGTTAATTAGTGTCTTCTGTGTTATTTTTATGACAGTCTAATTAAAGGCTTATCAAATTAAAATTTTTTTTTCAAAAAAACAACTTTGGTTTCATTGATTATCTCTTCTTCTCTTTCACATTTGTTAATTTCTGCTCTGATAATTAATATACTATTTCTTTTCAGCTCTAAAAACTTCCTTTAGTATTTATTACTGGTTAGGTCTGCTTACAATAAATTCTTTCAGTTTGCATTTACCTGGAAATGTCTTTAATTTGCCATTATTTTGAAGAATAGTTTTGTTGGATCTGGAATTCTTGGTTGAATTTCTTCTTCTTTCAGGAATTTGTGTCATTCCAATGCTCCCTGATACACATTGTTTCTAATAAAAAGTGTTTTATGAGTTAAATCCTTTGTACAAGATAAGTTGTTTTTCTTTTACCACTTTCCAATTTTTCTCATCATCCTTGATTTTCAGTTGTTTGAGTGTGATATCTCTAGGTATGAATCTCTTTTTCCTATTTAGATCTTGTTGAAATTCTTAAATATATATGATTAATGTTTACCCTCAAGTTTGGGAGTTTTTCAACCATGATATCTTCAAATATTTTTCTGTTCTTTTCTTGTTCCCTAGTCTAGAACTCCTGTTCAACTTTACAAATATTAGTAAGATTAATGTTAGATCTCCAATATTTTGTTCTATTTTCTTCAATGTTTTGAACAGGATGTAGAAGTTCTTTGAGGTTGGGTAATTTCTATTGATCTGTCTTGGCATTTATTTATTCTTCTGTCATCTCAAAATTGCTACTGAACTTATTTGATGAAGTTTTCATTTCAGCTATTGTGATTTTCAACTCTAGAACTTTTATTTGGTTCTTTTTCATAGTTTCCACATCTCTAGTGGGATTCTCTTGTTTTTGAGTCATTTTTATGTTTTATTTAAATTACTGAGAACAGGTTATTTAAATTCTTAGAATATATTTAGAATTGATACTTTGAAATTTAATATTTACGATTTATTAATTATAAACTGTAATCTACTTGTTTTTCTTGTCCCAAATATAACTTTAAAAGGTCATTTTGTTAATGTTATCATTTTCAAGCCTTTTTTTACTTAGGTATTCATTTTTAATACTTTAATAATTTAATAAAATTTTAATTTTAATCTATTCTTGCATTCATCCTATGTGTCCTTTCCACCTATCTTTTAAAAATCACTAAAGAGTTCCCTGTGCAGATTTTATGATCTATATCCACAAGTTCTCCTTAGGTTGCAAGAAACATTTGGTCTAATTCAAGCTTATTTAAACAATAAGGCAAATTTATTAGCTTACGTAAATAGCATGTATTACAGTAAGTCTTCAGGTGTAGCTTAAAACTAGGAATTAATTTCTTTACATCTTAGTTTCTCTATATTGTTACTCTATTACCTTCTTGTTGTTTCTAACTCTTAAGACAGCATTTCCCTCATAATGGGAATATGTCTTCCAGTAAATCTTGGCTTTATGTCCTTCCTTATATATGTAGTCATTTATGTAGAGGAGATAGACTCTTCTGTAACTTTGCAGAAGAATAAGGAGGATTTTCTTAAACAGAAATCCCAGAAAACAGCTTTTCAGGTCTTGTTGTATCTAATTGGGTTAATGCCCATCCCTAAGCCAAACGGGAATGGGAACTGGGAATGGGTCATTTTAGCATTTGGAAGGCTTAGTTCACTGATCTGTGAATGAAGGAAGGGATGCAATCCATAAATGAAAACAGTGGTTTTGTTGGCATGAGAAAGATGGCATACATCCTGAAGAAGGAACCAACAAATATCTTCCATTATCTCCTCTTGTTACTATTCTCCCCCCACCCCCCACCATTGAGATGAGGAATTCATGTTGAAACTTACCAATCCTCTTATATTATCTTGTTTTTTACAGTCTGCAAGTTACCTCCTCTTGGGACCATATAATGGAAGCATGCTTGTTTTCTCTGCGATTTATAACATATCTACCCCTTTAAAATATGGAGGATTTTGGTGGTTTTGCCACATCTTTATTTTTTTCCTTATCATAGACTCTAGTTATACTTTATCACCCAGTTTTTGTGGATTACAATTCAATTTAGATGAATTGTTTCACTTGTCACTATCTCTATGTTCTGAGACAGGAAGTTGTTAACAAGGTGAGGTAAAAGTTTACAGAATCATTGCTTTTCAGTTGAGAGGACTTCCAGTAAATGTCCTTATAGTTAAAGTCTCCTATCACTGTTGTTTCTTACCTCTTTGTCAGTTTTATGGTCCTCATAATACAAAGGCTCTGTCCTTTTGTCTTATGTGTAGTTTAGTGTATTTTCCAAGTCAGGGTTAGTGTTCAAGACGGTCCTCAGAGCTGGTCAAAAATGAGACCAATTTTCTCAGAGCTTAGCTGTACCATGTGAAAGGTGCACATGTGCATGCCCACCTCTGCAAAGCTGGGGGGGTTGGCAATGGAAGGAGCTGGTTATCAGTCTATCAATTCAAACAAGAAATATATTTGGAGACAACAAGATGCTTAGTCAATATCTAGGAAGTAGCAGGGAGAATAAGAACAGAGACACAGACTGAAGGACAAGCCCAAAGGACAAAGAAGGAGAAGGAACCAATGGTTAGAAATGGTACAGTAGGACACAAGATAAGGCATGGCCACATACATGCCAATTAAGCTCAGAAACTAGTTATAGTACTTTGCTATTCATCAAAGGCCATTCAATCAACAGATATTTATTAAGACTTTAATAATATTGATTGAGTTCTTACTGTGGGTTGTACACTCAGTTGAGGACTTTGTTTATTTAAACCCTTCCACAATTTTATTACCTCCATTCACAAAGGAAAAATGAAGGCTTACAAATCTTAAATAAACATGCCCTCAGATCTCACAATGTGTAAGCCAGATTCAAGTATAAAGCTTCTAGATTTAGAACACATGCTCCTAACCCTTACAGTATACATATGAGCTAGACTTTGGGCTATGGTGATGACCATGACAGACACAGACTTTATCCTCAGGAACATAGAGTCCTTTCCTTAATATTCCTTTTAAATTTTAATTTAAAGACATATATCATTTCTTTGTGTTAAGAAGATTCGAAATCCTATCAACTATTTGGAATATTCAATTAATTGTTATCAACCACATTTATCCACCTGTGCTATAGGACATTAGAAGTTATTCCTCCTATCAAACTGCACCCCTATACATACTAGCCATCTTCTAGCCATTACCTTCCCCTACACATTTCTCAGGCTCTGGTAAACATTATTCTATTCTCTACTTCTCTGAGATCAACTTAGTTTCTGCATATAAGTGGGAACATGCAGTATTTGCCTCTTTGTGTATTTTCCAGTATTATGTTTAGCTCAGGGATAGATGTTCTAACCAGGAGAATAAGCCATCACACAGTTCAATCAAAAATTCTGTTTTGCATCATTATAAATATCCATTAAGAAAAAATCTAATCTTTAAATAATTGACATGTAGTTCAGTTCAGTGGATTTATATGTTGGCATGGAAAATTTCAGGTAGCTAAATTGCTCTTCCTAATTGGGTGGAGATAACTTTTAAGTAAAAGTCAATTTAGAAAAAATCCTCTTTCTTTAAAATTCAAATTGAGAATTGAAAGTCATGACAATAAGAGGGGAAAAGATAAATGGAAAGAATTTAGTTATGCCTGATAGTATTATCAACTGGGTAGAAAAAAATGTACAATGTTTTGTTTTGAATTTAAGTCACAAGTTGAATTTAGCAAATCCTATAAACTTGAATGCTTTCGATATGATAATTATAAGCACACATTTTACCTGCATAATATTTTTCTTCTGATAAACTATATGGCAAAAATAAGTTTTGTGAATTTTAAATACATTGTCATATAAGTAAAAATTGCAATATTGATTCAGTTTTTTCCTACTATAACCTAAATATAACTTAAAATAAGAAGCGAAGTGATGATATTCCTGACCTTTCAAAGGATCCCTGTTACTAGACTATTCCATGAGTTTTAGAGTTTGGCTGAAACTATGAACAGAAGGGATAGAACAGGACACCTTAAGCTTTGTGGGGAAAGGCTTTTTACTTTATTGTTCACTGCAGTATCTTGTGCCTGAGGCACTGCCTGGCCTATAATTAAATGAACACAGGCATGAACTAAGGTCTATGAAGATGCAGAGGGAAGAACAAGGTATCTACAGTGGTGGGAGAGGGGCCAAAGAGGGTAGTGGGAACTTTTAGCCTGGGTTTGAGATAGACAGACCCTTGTGGGTAGAAATGGCAGATGACGAGTATAAAAAGATACATTGCATCACTATGCCAGAGTCCCCTCCAATGTTCTACAATGTTCTGAGCTTTTTTTCCTGTTATTGCATGTATCGCACTGCAATTCTCTTCATGTGCATAGGTAACAGCTCAGTCATGGTGCCCTGGTGATCTTCCACATTTACACATCAGCTAAGTAGACACTTGAGTCTGACAGAGTGTCCATGATTCCTCCTGGGATTGTGGTTGCTGAGTCTGGAGAGGAATCACCACAGGCAGGTTCTTGGGTCTTATGGGAGCTGCCACAAAACAGTTCCTCATTCATCTCTCTGGTTCCAGATGAACACAGGACTCTTCACCCCAGTTCTTGCTGCTCTCTCCTTAGAATACAGCTACAGGTTTCTGTGTAAGTCCATCAGAGTACTTGTCTGTAGGTAAAAGCTGGCTCCTGTGTGGCAGAGCAACCTATTGCTCATGCCATCTGTTGTCTGGCCCCTCCTGCTTAGTGTCATCCTGTGGAAATACTGATAATGGGGAGCTGACACCATGAAGATCTTACTTTGGTTGTCAGTCTGAATAACAAATTGTCCAAATTCCTCCTTCCTGTAGGAGTCAAGGGAAGAGAGGAAGCCAATCTTGCTACAGTGGTAGTAACCATGTGCCCATTTGACCATGAATTCACCGAGATCCCCAGTGTTCAGCAAAAGGTTTCCACATAGGCAAAGAGTGCATTTTGACAAAATGAATGCAGTAATCAATGTCAGTGCACTAGCAAGTATCTTGTATCTGCACTGGAGTATGGGAACTGGCAGTGGAAGAAGATGAACCCACTGGGGCCAGATGGTCGAGGGTCCTGTATGCCATGCTACCAAACAGGTGAGGCGGTGCCCTGAAGACTTCAAAGTAAGAAAATCACATGATTACATCTGTCTTTTTAGGAACTCCAGGAGTAATTATGAGATTAGTTACAGGCATACTAAGAAACTATAAATTCAGGTGAAATGATAAGGATTTAAATTAAAAGCACAACAGTGAGATTGAAACTGGGGAATTAGATTACAGAGGGTTTTTGTTTTGCTTTGTCTTCTATCTTTCCTTCCTTCCTTCCTTCCTTCCTTCCTTCCTTCCTTCCTCTTTCTTTTTTTCCCTTTGTTTAAGAAATAACACTAATGCTGATTTGAAATGAAAGAATAAAAGAAGACAAAATGAATATAGTTTGTTTTGTAAATTTTACTCTTAAGTGCCTACTATTTACTTGACCCCTTTCACAATATTTAAAGCTTAATTATATATTTAAATAACTATGTACCTAATATCATGAACTATTCTGTTTTGAAATCTGGGTTGCACATTTCTGAGGCTGCAGAAATGTTTAATCATCCCACTAACTTGTACCTGCTCACATTTCATAGCAGCAAAATCTACCATTATATACTTCTAGATTACAAGCACCTTGAGGATAAGAGCAATGCATTAATCATAATTCTATATTATTTGTAGCACCTCGCACAGTGTTGGACCATAGTAGATATTTAATAAATATTTGATGATTATTTATTCACCAATCAATATTGATTTACTAACTTAATTATGTAAAAGTCTTACCTGAAAATATCAAGATTTTTAAAAACACCACAAATATAAGAGTAATTTAAGTCCAGATGTCACATTTCATAAAGACTTTCATCTTTATTTCTATCTTCTCAAATAACATTTATAACATATCTAATCTATTCTCAAACATATCATAGGCAATCCACATATAAAAGAATTAAAAAGGATCCCTTTCCTTTGGAAGTGTGGCATTTAGTTAGAGAGACAAGATATATCCTTGGGTGAAACTGTAAAATGGCAAAACAGAATGAAATGCTGCAAGGGTCTCTAATCCTCTAAAATACTGGAGGATCTCTAAGGGGAAAGATCGGGGTGGGATGGTTTCTTAGGAATAAGTACTGCAAAAAGGTGGGATTTTAAAGACATTTTGATTAAACTGAACTTGGCATTAAGTGCAGATTCTCCATTATATTTCAGAGGAAAGTAAAAAGGTCTCTTAGGTGAGCGGAGCGTAAGAGCAAACATTCCAGAGAAGGTAAGGAGAGGGGAAACTGCAGAGGTCAAATTTTATGTTCAGAGAAATGAATCACCATAGTGAGAACCATTTGAGAGCTATGCGTTTAAAAACTAGCACTAAAAATAATGTGTGCTATCCTTTATGATTCATACTACATTTATAATCATCGCGTCAGTTACAGGGCATCTCAAGAAAACAGAATGTTCTTAAAGAAAGATTCATTGAAACATCATTTAAGAGCCTCCTGGGGTCTGGGGCTGTAGCTCAGTGGTAGAGCACTTGCCTAGCTCATGTGAGGCACTAGGTTGGATCCTCAGCACCACATAAAAATAAATAAATAAAATAAAGGAATTGTATTCGTCTACAACTTAAAAAAAAAGAAGAGTGTCCTGGAAGAGAATATTCAACTTACCCACTGGGCTATACACTCAGTGTATAGCTAAAGTTAGTAAACAGATTTTTAGTAGAAATAATATATTATTAATAATCTCAGAGATGTCATCTCACATTCTAGCAATCAAAATTTGGTACCTTTGCACTCTGGCCTTGGAAGTATGGTTTTAGTAAAGACAGTTATCTTTGATTTATGGGTGTGTTTGACTAGTAGCCATACAAGATACTTAATTTCTCAATTTTATTTCCTTACCTTTATAATGGACTACTACAAACAAAGACCTCTTTTCCTCCTTTTCTCCAAAGCTCAGTTAACATTGCTTTCTCCAGTTTTATTCAGTGACCCTACCCCAAATCATTAGATTGTTGTTCACTACCCAAGACAGAAATGTCAGGTATTCTTATATGTTGTCAATCTGTGTAGATACCCGTGCTGACTAATTGACCAGAAAGACTGCTCTCTGCTTTTCCCTTTCTTAGAGGGCTCCAGCTATATGCAGATGATTGTTCTTCTGTGTTGCTCGTAAATGGTTTATACTCTTGTAGAAAGTGGGTAAGTAGCAAATGCATATTAACTGCTATTGAAAATGTAAATTACTTAGGAACTCTGTGTTTTATGTATGCTGTGTCTGTACATATTTAAAACCAATACCCCTTCTACTTCTGAAAAGTATTGCAGACTTTCAAACAGAGCAATCAAATAAAAATAAACTAAGAAGTAGTTAATAGAAGCAGCAAGCTTGATGTTACTACTTAGCCAGAATATTTGGATACAAGTGCTCTGGTTTTTTATCATTCAATGAGAGATTCCAAATCAGCTCATCACCAAATCAGTACCACTAAACAGAAATATAGGACATTGTAAGACGGGTCTGTGATGCATTCAAATCTTGAGATGACTTGAGGGTCTGAGCTGGAAGAAGCAGGAATTTTCTTGTCAGTCTTTTCTTTGTGATTGTGACCACTTACCCTGGGGAAAGAGGTCCTGGCCTGAAGGTGGCACATGCCATGTAGCTTCCACACAAAGAGTTTTTGTTGTTTCTAATCCCTGCTAGACTAGGTGCCTAATTTTCTAATATATAGATCAGAATTGCAAAAATGAGCTTAGTACTTGTTACGATGGACTCAATCAGGTATAACTTATTGTTATTTAAAATACTCCAAAAGAAGATATTGAAAAATGCTTAAAATTGGGTTGGTTGCTCTAGCAACAAAGCCAAGCTTCTGAAGATTATCCTCAGTGACTGAAGCTTTGGCAGCCAAACAGCAAAAGGAAAAGGTAATTAGTCCTGGAACTTTGCTTTTAAAACTTGGCTTTAAGCAACAACATCAACATCCTAGATGGTAATATCAAAAGGCATTGAAATAAATCCTGGAAATCATTTTAATTTTAAATTGGCATACAAGAATTTTTATCTTGTGATTTCTGTTTATAGGGAGAAGAAATTCAGTGGTATTCAACCTAAATAATAACGTAGTTACAAATACTAGATTACTGGCTACCTAATGAAATAGGGATGAAATTGGGTAGATATGAAATAGCAAATATTTTTGCCTAAAGTAGAATTATTTCTGTTAGCAACCTGTTTGTGTTCCTTTGAATAAAGAATAATTTAAGGTAATGCAGCTATAAAAAATGGTGATTTTGACTATTATACCCTAAATTATGTGTGATAAGAGGAAAGAATTGACCAGCTTTAAAAAAGGAAGTAAATCTTTGCTTTAATCTGTAGGTTTAGTTAGGTATACTTTGATGGGAAAACTAGAATGTGAAGAGATTGTTAGTTTTCCTATTTCCTCCTTTCCCAAAATTGAGTTACGGCACTGACGCACTAGAATAGATCTTAGTTCATGGATTTAAGTAAAGTACCAAGAGTCTGGAGTACAATCTTGGTTTTTAAAAGTCTAAGTTCAAGAAAGTCCAATTCACATGACAAGGAATCCTTTGCTGGAGACTCACCTGAGTTGGCTGCTCAGGGTCTGGAACTTGTGATAATAATCCTGTGATTTCTGTTGTTTGTTGATTTGTTTGGTTAATATAACTCTTCTGATCATAGTTTTTGTAAAGTCTTACTGAGTCAGAAATGTTCTCTTAGATAAAGATATGCTCCTATGTACCAAAGATAACATATGGGCTTTAGAAATGGTTTGAAATATATTGATTATAGAATCTGAAAATCAAGAGGAGAGGCTAATGGCATTTGATGTGGAAGGTGCATTGCTGAGGCTAATTTAATATAGACTCTAAGCCTTGGGAACCTCAAGTAATATGGTATGGTCCCCAGGTTGCTCTTCTTGGATCCTGGGGTTCTGCTGTTCTAGTAGCTGCCTTTCCCTTTCCTAAGCATGGTTTTCAGGACTTAGTTCATTTCTTTGGTGACTTTAGTTCAGTTCATCTTTAGGAGGGCCATTTCTGTGTCCAGCAGTGTATGAAGCACTGAGGGAGTACAGAGATGAATAAAACATAGCCTTTCACATATCCTTTAAAGAGTCTATAGTATGGCAGAAGAGGAGGAAAATGCATGCAACTAGGTTTAATTAATACAAGATTAAAAACTTAAAGGAAGCAGATTTTGAGTTGTGTTTTGGCAAAGATGAGGCATTAAGGCTGAGGGAACAGCAGGAACAGAGGTATGGAGGCTGGCAGTGTCTACCCTGTCTTACCTACTGTATCACAGTTTAGGCAAATTGAAGAGTAGGAAGAAATGGAGAAAGAGGAAAGACAGTTCAGAATCTGATTTTATTCATAAATTAGCCCATGCTATCTTTCCAACCTCATCTCCTACTGCTTCATTTAATTAGTTACTAAATATTTATCAGAGGTGCATTTTGAGCCAGGTTCTATAACTGAATACAGTGGTCAGGAAAAAAGGACTTAGTCTCTGAGTGATGGAGTTTAGAGAAAAATGAATGAATGTGGCATTGGGCATTAATCAAATCATAGCACAAATAAATATGTAATTTCAGACTTTGATGTTTGAATTTCTGACTTCTGTTGTGAGAAGAATGCACACAAAGAGAGCTCTCCAAATGCTTCAAAACCCTGGCTCAGGATGGGATCACATGGAATGGTCAGATAAAGTTTCCCCATAGAAGTAGTACTTGAGTTAAAATCTAAAGGATAAGTAGAAATAAAGAAAATCAATTCTGGGCAGTGAGATTAGTGTGTAGAAAGCTTCTGAGGTTGGGAGGGGCATCACAGATTTGTGGCTAAAAAAAGCCTTGGTTGTTGAGCAGCAGGTGGGGCAGGAAAGAGCATGGGACAAGTCTGGAGAGAGAAGCATGGACCAGGTCAAACAAGTTTTTGCTAAGGATTTTAGTCCTTATCCCAAAGCAATTGGGGAACCTCTGAAGAATTTTAGGTGGGAGATTAACAAATGAGATTTTGCATGTAAAATATTATTTTTACTATACTATAAGGAATGCATTGGTCCAGAAAGGGGATGGGGGAAACCAGTGATGAGGCTACTGCAGAAATCCAGTAAGAGTGAGGCTGTGGTGGCAGCATATGGGTAGAAACAGTCAGAAGCAAACTGAGATGAAAGAACAAAAGTATCATAGCTTGAGACAGGCAGAATGTAGGCAGTAAGGGAGAATGAGGTGGCAAAGCACCTACAGGGGGTCTTCTGGCTTGTCCAACTGTAAGGATGATGAAGCCAACCCTGGGATAGGGAGCTGAAGGAGAGGTGAGGCTGGAACTGGGGCTTTGGGGAGAGGGTTTTAGACATGTTAGATTGGCAGAGACACTCAAGTGGAGCTCTCAGGTGGGAAGATGTCTAGATGTGCTTAGTGCTCCAAGCCAAGATTCGTGTTTAGAAGCCATCAGATATGATTGTAAGCATAGAATTGGGTCAGGTTAGTGAATGAGCAAGTAGAGACCAAGAAAACAGCCAATGACTGAAACTTGATGGACTCCAACATTTCACCACCTTAAGATAGATGAGGACAATCTTGTAAAAGAGATTGAGAAGGGGCTGCCAGAGAGGAGCAAGACTAGTGGAATTTGAAACATCCTGGAAATCAAAAGAAGATGGTGCTTCTAGAAGGGAGGAGTGACATTTTGAATCTTTAAAAGGTCCAGCATTCAGGGTTTTTCCAGCTTATATGTATATACAGTCCTTTTTCACCAAATATTAGGGAAACACATCCCAATGCCATCTAAATACCCATTTTCCTACCTAAATTCAGTTTGTAATTTTACGTAGTGATAAGCACCATTTATGTGAAGAAAGTTTTATGCAGTATAATTATACTTTTTAAAGCAAAATAATAACTTGTGCTATTGCAGTAGACATGACAATCTTCTTTTATTTGTTAATAATATTTATTGTGAGATATATGTGATTGGAGAGGAGATTAAAACTGAGTTGAAAACAAACATCTTATTGTTTAAGAAAAAAGTGTAAGTCAAAAAACTTCTATTATTTCTGTGGTTATTGAATGAATGGGAACAGTGGCTTTCTTATTAAAAAATTCAATTGTCCAGGAAAACATTTTAGAAAAGAAACCTAAATCTTAAACCCATTTCTGCAAAAATATATATTATGGTAATGTTCCTGATAGATGAAAGAGGTCTCTGGGAGATTATGTGATATGCTTTCTTTGCCTGCCTCTATTACCGGGTGGAAGTCACATTTTGTAGTGGCAGCAACATACAAATGTGCCTGTGTGTGGTTTTCCCAATTTCCTTTGTCATGTACAACTTTTGTCTTCTCTACAGAAACATACATGCAGAGATTATTGCTCTCATCTATCCATCTCGCCATATAATTTTTACAGCTGTTCCTCAGTTGTTAATATATTTCTGTGGACTATGTGTAAATAGACATGAACAAACTGTCTAAAAGTTATTCAGCTAGTCAGTGAACCATGTAATCTGTTGGTTCAGAGACAACAGATAATAGAGTGAGATATTTGCTTTACCTTCTACACACTCCATGTAGCATTCAGGATCCAAAAGTCAATTTGTGTTCTGTTGGGGCATGTCTCATCACACTATATTATCACATCGGGGATAGGAAATTTGGATAATGACTATCTGATTTAGAAAAAAAAAAAAAGACTATTTAGTGAATTGAATATCTGTGAGGTGGGAATTTTGAACTAGAATTTGGTTCTGTGCTTGGTTAATTTGATACTCTATATGTGTTTCATCACTGTTTTCCTCTCTTTTAACAATGTAAGTTAGAAATAACCTTGTTAATTAGCATCTATTTTTAGGTTGATGACATGGCACAGCCAAGACAGAGTGAGAACATTCCAGTACTACCATAGCACAAGCAATAAAACTCCTTTCTAAAGGGAAGGTAGACAATGGAAATGAAAATTGAAGTACCCCATAGTTATAGTACCAATTTTGAAGAGTTAGTTAGAATTATGGAAAATGTTAGATGATAGATTCACGTACGGTTTACTCTTATTCAGCACAAACAGCTGAAATTGTGGGGTAGCATGGCACCTCTTCAGAGAAACTTTTGTTGCCTTCCTATTGTCCTGACATCGAGGTCTAATTCCCTCTATACCATGTTCCATGTATCTTTAACTCCAACCTCTGTACTTCTAACAAATCGAGCTAGCCTAACAATTCTCTGTGTGTTGTGTGTGTGTGTGTGTGTGTGTGTGTGTGTGTACTTTTGAAAATCTTTCTATGGTTTTGATCATGCTGTTTCCCCATCATTTCTACAGGCCCCCTTCCCATCTATCTCTGAAGTCCAGCTCATGCTCTTTCTTGTTGATGGAGTTCTTCTTGACCTCTTCTGGCTAGAAGTGATCTCATAGCACTTCATCTGCACCTCTCCTAAGGCAATTAACACCTTCTTTCTCCATTTTGATTATGTATATATGTGTCTTACTTCTCTAGACTGAAATCTCTTATTTATGGAATTGATGAGCGGTTAGTGAAATTGATGAAAAGTTACGATGAGGAGAAATTCTTGAATAGAGGGGGGAGTCTGTTTAAGTCACATTTTATTTGAATTTGTGGAATAACCTGGAATTTCTCCAGTTTACTCCCAAGAGCCTCCCCTAAAATCAGTAGCCTTAAATCAGTATAGATATTGGGATTTATTCTGCTTATCTCTTTTACTGTTATGGTTTTTCTTGTGTAGAGACAGTTAGGCATACAGGCTCGATAGATGGGTTGACTGAGCGCACTCAGCAGAATCAGTACATATTGGACTGAGTGGACTAGAGAAGGCGGAAGACTGGTGGGAGGACATGGAGGACACAGTCTGTGGTTGGGGAGCAGATGTTATGTTAGAGTCGTCTTTCTTTCTACTCTATGTTCATCTCTGTCTTCTCTGACTTTCTAGTTCAGCTCTATCAATAAAATGCAGTTTAGCGCTTCTTTGGCTCAATGCAATAGCTTTGCTTTCCCCATAATGTTGAAAGTTTCTTGAAAGCAGGGGCACTTTATTCTCATTTTGTGTGTGTGTGTGTGCGCGCGTGCTAAGACAGGCTCTACCACAGTTCCTGGGACATATGGACACTCAAATATTAGTTGCATCATTAACTGATTCATCAATTTCTTAATCGGTGGGCCACTTGTATTCAGTTAAAGAGTTATTTATTGAGCACCTACTCTGTTCAAGGCATTGTGTGACATGCATCAGCAAATACAAATATGAGCAAGTGGTGGACTCAGACTTTACAAGTAGCTGTAAGCTAATTACAGACAATGAAATAAGAAAAAAAAAAATCCACTGAGACATCTGGATACTGGGCATGAAGTTGTGATACCTGCAAATAAGTAGCCTTGTGGATTAGTATAGAATCCTTGATAGAAGAGGTGGGTGAAACTTTAATTGGAATGTGACAAAATGAGTAAGATTTAAATGGGTAGAAAGGAGAATATTGAATGCAGTATGTGTAATGACAGAAGTAGAAATGACCATGTATATTCATGGGCAGTAAAAACAATGCTTCTGAGGGTGAAAACAGTAATCTTAAATTATTTCTTCCAAATTGGGGATTCAGGGACAATAATTTGAGATTCATAGGATATCGAATTTTTACTCATACCTTTTTAAATATTACTACTCTTGTCCAATTGCTCACTTAAATAGATCAGTCCAGTGATTCCTAAAGAGCACAAAAGGTGAATATTCTGTCACTGAGACTCGCTTTCAAAGCTCATGACTACTGAATTTTCAGTGACAAAGGTTCCTGACCTCTGTGCTTCCCTATGTTAAAATCTATCCTTATTTTCATTGTGTGTTATCACATTACAGGTCTTTTTCAGTGTTTTACACTGAGCCTCGCACCAACCAGTGGCATTTTCAAATGCTGTGCAGACATAGCTCATTCACCCTGGCAGCTCCAGAGGTAGGGAGGGGCAGGTAGCATTGTCTCTGTGGAATGAATGAGGAAGCAGAAGGGCAGAGAGGTTAAGTGACTTGTATGAGATCACACAAGGGGTCAGTAGCTGTGTGTGAATAGGACTCAGCTTCCAAACTTTTAGTCCAGGGCTCTGTCCACTAAGCCCCCTTTCCACTGCAGGCAACTCAGAATGTTAGAAAAAAGAAGTGTTTCAGCATTCTAAGTAGTTAAGGAAAAAGAGTGAGATGGTTTGAGAAAACTTAATTTTCATTTTAGGTAATTGTTGCAGAATAGTATTTTATTGGTTGATTGATTTTTATTAGAGCATGATACATCTTCCAGTTCCCAAATTGTAGTACCTTGAAGGTGATGTGGGTCATTGGAGCCTTTAGAAGGTTAAGTCTCAAGAAACGAGTGGCTTCCCTTCCAACCCTGCTCCTTAATCAAATTGCAAATGTCCTCGGGAGTGTTCCATTCAGACACTTCAGAGTGCTCAGTCACTTAGGGCGATGTCACCCCCAACACCACCCTGGTTCTTTTGCTGCTTTCAGATCAACATAGTTTATAATATGTTCCCACTTCCTGAGGGCCACAGACTACAGAAAATAGCAAGTCTGAAGTTCTGGCACTGGCTGGGCAAGGACTGTTGTCTGCTTTTAAGTCTGAATACAACAGCAATACACACAGCCCCAAATGGTATCTTTGCTGCTGCTTCCTTCTATCCCAACACTCCAAGGCCAGCAGAATCTGTGCTGCTTTTAAAGCTTCCCTAACAATTTTGTCTTGAAATCAAGTCTTGAGTACAATTTCCCCTGAAATAATAACTTTCCCAGAAAGTTGTGTCTGAAAAGTAGTTTCAAATGAAAACTGTGTCATTCAGCCTGAGCCCCTATCCTACAGTTGTGCCACTCTACAGTCGGACTTTTTTTTTTTTTTATCTTGACCCTGCATTTTCTTTAAATCTTGACCCTACAGAGGATTTCTAATGAAATGGTGAATTGCTTTCTGCCCCACTAGAGAGAGACAATTGAATATAAGTTCCATTAAATTCAGAGAAACGAAGACCTATCCTGTGTGGGGTTTTCTAGATAAATCTGCTCTCGCATATACATTTTTAATGACAATGTGGTTTCAAACTCAGTATTATTCAATGCCAAATCAAAGCTGACTCATGGAGAAAAATACTGTTTGATTCTATTTAGGCCACATTTCTCTCCCCACTTTAGGGTGTCTGCCTGTGCAGTTGGGGGGGTGGGGTGTGTATAATACGGTCTGAATACATTCTTATGAGTATTAGAAGTATGGAAAAACAGAGCCCTCCGTGACCCCCAGAGCCCTCTGTTGATCACTGGTGTTTGTTGTAGGAGGAAGGCAAACATAAGCATAGAAGTGTTATTGAACAGAAACCCCTTCAAAAATGTCTCTGGGCTTTTGTTCCCGGGTTGCATAGCAGTAGGGGGCCCCTCCTCAGAAAGCATGCTTATGCAAGTATTAAGAACCGGCAGAGATAAGAAGCAAAGCTTGAGAGACCTTCATCATTAGCTGCTAGTGGTAGAGATTAGTGATCCTACCACAGGATTACAGATGGAAAGAGTGCCAGTGTTGGTTAATTGTTCATTAATGCTTGTAAAATAAGCCAGCTGGAGGAAAACTGACCATTGTCTGCTCTCTCAGAGTAAAACTAAATTGGATCTGCTCATCAATGGCAGTATTGATGTCAGAAAAGAAAATACACATGTAAACTGCTTCCCTATGACTCCCTCACAATTTTAAATATTTAATTAAAAACTGTTATCCTAATAAGCAATGATTAAGTTGTCAATGCTTCTTTCTGTCTGTGACTGACCTTTATCTCAACTAGACACCTTCCTTCACATGCGTTTGCTCTTTCAGATTTGCTCAGACACAGGAAATAAAACCAACTTCCGAAAGTGGCTTCCAGATACAAATAAGCCTATATGACTTGTGGTTATAATTTTGAGATAGAGTGGACACGCCACTTAAGAATCCCAGGGAACTTTAGGCCCTTCTTTATCGCTGTCTCCCTCCTGATTGCCTCACTCACCCCCAGTGTGTCCTGCCAGGGTGAGGCTATCCCCTCCCTTCCCAATCCATACAGGCACAACAAGCAAGGTTAAATGATTTGCCCAAAGTCACACGCTGTCCCAGTCAGGAAAAAGTGGACAATGCACATTTGCCTTGTTTTAAGGTCAGAGACTATAGATAGAGTCAACAGTTACTGAATCCCAAAATTGGGAAAAAAAAAAAAAAAAATCTAAGCATGTTTCCCTTAGATCTTTTATTTGGAGTCAGGTTTGGAGTTGGTTTAATCATTCGGGAAGCATTGAGTTTGTACTGTGCGCCATAGTGATGAACCAGCAAAACGAAAGGCGCTGAGCTCCTGCCCTCAGTGTGCTGTGGTGTAGTGAGCGGGGAGATCATGTCAGAGAGTAGAAAGTGCTGGACAGGTTAGGAGGTGGGAAAGCGATGGCGCAGGAGGTGCTGTCATAGAGGGTGTGATTCAGGCTTGGAGACATGACTCCCTAAGGGAGAAATGGAGGCATATACTGCAGCTCCTGTGAAGACCCTGGGTGTGGAGGAATCCTGACGTGTTGGGGACACTCTATAAAGAAGCCATGCCCTCTCAGCATTTAGAGCTGAGTTCAGGGTAGCCACCTGGGGAGGTAGATCTCTTGAGGAGGTGGCTTATACATCCATGTTGCTGAGGAGCCGAGGGTGAGTGTCCACCGAGAAGTGCCGTCTGGCTCCTTCATTTGGATCTTTGCAGATGGACGTCATCTGTGGACCCTTCTCTCTATTCTTTCACTCATTCATTCAACACATATTTATCAAATGTTTATTAGTTACCATCTCTAGGCACCATGGTTTATCAGGAAATGAGAGGGTCAGAACGCTCATTGTCAGTTCTAATGTGGTCTCTTCAGAGAATAGTTCCTCCACGTCATGCTGACTTCTTTTATTAGTTTCATAGCAGGTTTTCCTGTTTATCTGTTACATGTTTGTTGTCTGATCCCCCCTAAACATAAGCACTATGAGGGCAAGGACTGGTGCCCCCTCGCTGATCACTGGTCTCCAGGGAAATGGAAAAGCACCTGGAACCCTGTAGGCACTCTGTCACACTGGATGATCAACATGAAGGAAAGAAAACAGCCAAATCAGATTAAAGGGTAGATGGCACTTTATGGAAGGGGGGAAGGAAGGGAAGTAATATTTGCGGAGCACTAGCTGCCTGTAAGGACTGTCAGTGGCTTCTGGAATGCCAGGGTAGCACCACATGGCCATGTCCTGTAGCTATGCTGTTGTGCTAGCTTGTACAACTCCACTTTTGTTTGTTTGGAGGGCAGGCATATTAAGGTACATTAACATTGCCGATTTGGTTGAACCTTTTGTATTATTCACATTATAAAGATGTGCATATATGATCAACAAAGAAGACATCGTCAAAACTTAAAATGTCCTCCAATTCCATTGTTAAATAGTTGTCATGCAGAATTTAAGGTCACTGTCACAGAAACTCATACTGATATTGAGTTGCTATTTTGTGTTTTAACTAATGCTAGAATGAAATGTACAAAACCCCTCCATTTATATTTTGTACTCTGAGCATCTCATAGATACTAACCTACTTACTTTCAAAATACACAGTTGAGAAGAGTAGAGGCAGACTTTCATAATTATTCACTTTTTTAAAAATTAATTGGGAAATTGTGATGCAGATGACAATGACAGGTTCTGGATGTGACAAATCGAGGTTCTAAATCAAACCTGTGTTAAGGATTATCAGATGACGTACTCTTCCATGGCAGAATGACAGTTGTTGTTGTTGATTACAAAGCAAGTAGTAGAAGTTAATTTGGTATATAGGACTCCTTATTGTAGCTGTTCTGGCCTTGGCTGTGCCTCCTACTAATCCTGATTTTTCAGTTGCCTCACTTTTGACTTGAAATGCCTGATCAGTCAGGTGCCATTGGTTAGAAGCAAGGCAGCAAATTAAAAACCAAGCAGCTCTGCAGACAGAAATGAACACCAATTCTTACCAGGTTCTCTTTTCATATTACAGTGCTAGTTGTGATACAGATATAAAAATATTTCAGGAAAATGGACCAAAATCCAGAATCCTGGGCTTCAAGTTGGCCCTTCAGGTTGGCCCTATTTTGAGTCGTTAGAACTATAACTTTCAGCTGAACTGTTAAGTGGTAGTTGTAAATAACAGAATGATTGTTAGAGACCCAGAAATATGACATTGTGTCTGTATCACTACCAAAGACTGCTTTGACTGAAATGTACTATTTAGAACAATTCTATTATAGTTTACATAATGTCATTTGGAATTGTTCTCTTTTTGGGCATTGGGGTTTCAAGATGAAAAGGAGAGAGTCTGCAAAATTTGACCAAAAGAGGACTAATGGGGAGAAAAGGGAGACAAGGAGAAGAGAGGGGAAGGGAGAGAAAGGGAGGAGAGGGGAGAAGAGAGACAAGGAGAGAAGAAGAGAGGACAGAGAACAAAATCTTTGTCCTAACCACCAGGCTGACATGGCTCTAGTCTGGAAGAAAAAGGCTTGGGAGTGATGGCCCCTAAGGGCTTGTGAAGGCCCTGCTAATATAGGTTTGGAAGAAAGTTTATTGGTCCTGACCCAGCTCTCATTGCCAGTCCTGGTCTGGTTGCATAAGAGTCCAACAGATTGAAAGTGGCACTGTGTATTGTTAGAATCAGTTTTAGCAAGTTATAGGGATGATCTTAACTCCCTACACCTTGCATCGTAAAAACAGTTTTTAAAAAAGCTTTTCCTCACCTCTTTATAGCAGTGACGAGCAAAATTCAGCTTGTGACCATCTAAATATATCAAATTCCCTATTGCATTGTCTAAGTCTTATTTTTATATCTTCATAACACTGGTGAACAGGACCAAAGAGTCTACTTACTATCTGCATCACTTTGTTCTGCACATTAGGATCCTAAAGTGAAGAGCAGAGGCCCAGAGGTGGAGGGAGCAGCTCTGTAGGTAAAACTGCGGATGGATTCACCTGGTCTTGCCAATGCGTGTCACTAAGCTGTCTTCTCAGGAGATACTTTCAAGTACAAAGCACTTTCAGGATGCACACACAAATGATTAAAAAGGAGACACTAATGTCTGAAAGGGAGGACTTCTACATCATAAAAGATATGCTAAAAAGCCCATTATACTATGGGCAGGTTTAATATTTTTTCTGGGTATTTTTTCGAGGACTTTTGAAACCGGTGACGAGTTCTTGCTCCCCGAACGCTTAACGCCGAAGAAGCACTCCGAGGCAAGCGTGGACAGCTTTATTGAAAGGATAGCAAAAGACTTCCCCCAGAGGGAGAAGGGGACCTTAACGAGGCTTTCTCCCTTTTATATCTAAATCTTTCTTTCATCCCTCGGAATGTCCTTCCTAGGACTGACTTGAGATTTAGGGTTTTAGTATGAAGCATCTCTGGGAAGTTTCATTAACATTCCATAAGATGAGCCCTAAACTTGGGAACATTAAATGAAACTCGATGTTAGACCCGATTTGCCTGACTACACTCACTACCTAGCTTTAAATCTGGCTTCATTCCCCCCTCTAATTTTTTACTGCACATGGGGCGACGACCGAATCTAACTTCTATCGAGTGGTCCACGATAGAAGTCCAGTTGAGAGTCAATAGGCTGAAGGGTCATTTGAGCAACTGGTGGTCTATAAAGAGAAACAAGAATTTATGAGTACTGGAATGAGATTAATGCAACAATAAATGCCACAGCATAAGAATATACCAATGAGTATGATGAGGACAACAAAGACTAGCAATGTTTTCCACCATGAAGTACCAGAAAACCAGGAACTATATATATTGTCCCCATGACACGGCTGGTGAAGACATGGCTTCTATCTGAGCATGCAAGTTTTTAAGAATTTTAGTCACATTGCCAGAACTATCAGGGATGTAAACACAGCATTCAGTTTTTAATAATGGCACAAGTATCGCCTTGGGCTGCAGTGAGGACATCTAAAGCCATACGGTTTTGTAGGATGGCCTTTCTCATAAGCGTTACTTCAGTGTTAAGGAGAGAAATACTTTCCTCAACCTCAAGGAGCGCGGTCTGGGTGTAATTGTTCAAGGTTTCCACGTGCCACATTACATCCTCTAAACCAATATGTGTAATAAACAGTGAAGCTTGGTGATATTGGAATCCATTGCTCTTGGGCATGTGGGTGAAATCAAGTTGCCAGTCTTCCCCAGGGAACTGTCCTGTCCTTTGTAATCCTGGGGGCTTCTTGGCAGAGTTAAGTGGGTTATTTCTTTGGCACATTTCACAGGCCTTGACTATTTGATGGATAGTCTTTGGAATATTTTTTCCTTCAAATATCTCTCGGGTTAATTTAAGAGTATTTTCTTCTCCTAGGTGGAAAGATTGGTGTAGGGTGTGTAAAATCTTCCATTGGGAACTAGCAGGTAAATAAAGCTTGCTGTCTTCCATTTGAATCCACCCTGAGGGTAAGAGGCTACCTCCTTTAGATAAGGCCTGGTGTGTTTCCTCCTGAGTATACTGAGGTCTTATCTCTGGAGGAGGGCCTGTCCATATCAGGGGAGCTAAGGTTGCCTTCTGTAAAGTTCCCTTAGCAGCTTCTTTGGCCTGTTGATCTGCAAGTCTATTACCTTCAGCTATTTCATCTATTCCCTTTTGATGACCCTGACAATGTATGACAGCTACTTCCTTGGGCAAATGAACAGCATCTAGCAGTCTTAAGATTTGCTCATAGTTCTTTATAGACGTTCCTCCGGTTGTTTGAAATCCTCTTTCTTTCCAAATTGCTGCATGTGCATGCAGGATTAGATAGGCATACTTAGAATCAGTGTAAATATTAACTCTTTGCTGCTTCCCTAACTCCAGTGCTCTCGTTAGGGCTATTAGTTCAGCTAGCTGTGAGCTTGTGCCTGGGGGCAAAGACTGTGCCTCAATGGTGTCATATAAAGTCACCACAGCATATCCAGCCTTGCGTTCTCCTTGCTCTATGAAGGAACTCCCATCTGTGAACATGGTGAGGTCTGGATTGGACAAGGGAAGGTTCTGAAGGTCCTCTCGGGCTGAGTAATTTATAGCTAAGACCTGTTGGCAGTCATGCTTAGGATTTCCTTCTAACTTTTCTGGAAGGAAGGTGGCTGGGTTTAAGTTGGAGCAAGTCTTTATCTGGGTTATGGGTCCTTCTAAAAGTAAGGTCTGATATTTTAGAAGGCGACTGTCTGAAAGCCATAGTCCTCCTTTTGTGTTTAAAATTCCTGTAAGGTCGTGGGAAGTGTATACAGTAAGGTCTCTTCCCAGGGTGATTTTAATTGCCTCAGGAGTTAGTAAGGCTACTGCTGCTATTACCCTGAGACAATGAGGCCAACCTCGAGACACCTGATCAAGTTCTTTGCTGAGATAAGCTACTGGCTGTTGAGCAGGTCCATTCTTCTGCGTGACCACTCCCAGAGCTGTTCCTCCTCTCTCAGTGACAAAGAGGTTAAACTTTTGCTTAGTAGGTAAGCTGAGGGCAGGGGCTTGAAGTAGAGCCCCTTTTAATGCCTTAAAAGCCTTAATTTGTTGGGGTTCCCATGTCAGGGAAGTTGCTCCTTGGCTTAATATTTCTTTGAGGAGGCTATAAAGAGGCTTAGCTAGTTCCCCATATCCGGGAATCCAAAGCCTGCAGTATCCAGTTATTCCTAGGAAGCCCCTAAGTTGTCTTATGGTCTGAGGTAAAGGATACCTTCCTATGGGGGCTATTCTTTCCCGCCCTAGTCTGCGAGTTCCTTGAGACAGCTGTAATCCTAAATATTGGACTTGTTTCTGACATAATTGAGCCTTCTTCTTTGAAACTTTATAACCCTTATCAGCTAAGAAGTTCAGAAGCTCGGTAGTGGCTTCTTGACATTCCCTTTTGGTAGAGGCATATAAAAGTATGTCATCTACATATTGGAGAACAGTTACAGATGTTTTGTCTCTGAATTCCTTTAAATCTTTAGCTAGAGTTTGGCCAAACAGGTGAGGGCTGTCTCTAAATCCTTGGGGCAACACTGTCCAGGTTAATTGAGATCCACTATCTGGTTCCTCAAAGGCAAACAGATATTGCGATTGGGGGTCCAGCGGAATACAGAAGAAAGCATCTTTTAAATCTAACACAGTAAACCAGGCTGCTGCCGCTGGAATTTCAGATAACAGAGTGTATGGGTTAGGAACCATAGGGTGGAGGGGCACCACTGCTTCATTAATTATTCTGAGGTCCTGAACGAGGCGCCATTCCCCGTTTGATTTTTGAACTCCTAAGATAGGGGTGTTACATGGACTATTGCAAGGTACTAAAAGTTTTTGCTGTTTGAGGTTCTGAATGACTTTCAATAGTCCCTCTTTTGCTTCTGGGCGTAAGGGGTATTGCCTCTGGTGTGGAAAGACAGAAGGATTTTTTAAAGCTATTTTGATTGGGACTGCACTTTTTGCTCGTCCGATTTTACCTTCTGTGGCCCACACTTCAGGGTTTATGTCACATTCTAATAGAGGTAAACATAATGGTCCCTCTGGCCCCAAATTCATTGTAACAGAGGTCTTAAGTTTTGAAAGTAAATCCCGTCCTAATAAAGGGGTGGGGCACTCTGGAACTATCAGGAATGCATGAGAAAACATCATCCCGTCCCACTCACAACTCAGTGGGGGAGTGAACTTTCTAGTTATACACCTTCCAGACACTCCTTGCACCGTCATGGTTTTAGAGGAAAGGGGTCCAGAATACGTCGTGAGAACAGAATAACTGGCACCAGTATCTAAGAGGAAGTTGACCTCTTGGCTCCCTACGGAGAAGCAAACCCGGGGTTCACGTGCGGTGATAGGAGTTACGGGAGCCAGAATCGACCCCGGGCCCCATCAGGCCTGTGTGGGAGAGTCTGGCCTCAAGGACCTACGCCCCTCAGGACAGTCACTCTTCCAGTGGTTGCCTTGACATTTAGGGCAGGGCTTCGGAGGTGGCCGCTTTGCTTGTGAGCACTCCCGCTTGAAATGTCCTTTTTCTCCACAATGGAAACAAGTCCCTTTTGTGGATTGGGGAGCATTTCGTACTCCTCCTTTTCCACCCTGGGAGCTTACTCCTTTAAGAGCTAATACCAGCGTCTCAGTCTTTTTTCTGTCTCTGCGCTCTTTCACCCTTATTTCCTCCAGGTCTCTATTATAAAAGACGGAAGTAGCAAGTCGGAGGATATCATCTAAAGACTGATCAGGGCCATATGCCAATTTTTGTAGCTTCCTCCGAATGTCTGGGGCCGACTGGGTGATAAATTTGTCCTTCAAAATTATGTGGCCCTCTGCGGATTCAGGATCCACGGTGGTGTGCTTTCTCATTGCCTCCCTGAGTTTCTCCATGAAGATAGCAGGACTTTCCTGCGAGCCCTGAATAATTTCTGACATCTTAGAATAGTTAATGGGCTTTTGCTTAACTCTTCTAAGGGCCTCGAGAATTAGCATTTGAAAGTGACTAAGTTTCCAAGCATCTTGTTCATCGTTTGGGTCCCAATCAGGCTCGTTCCTGGGAACTGCCTGTGCTCCTGTCGGGTAGTTGGGTTTGCTTCTAGTCTGTGCTGCCGGGGCATGAGCAAGGTGTAAGTCATCCCCAAATTGCTCGGCTGCTCTTAAGGCAGCTTCCTTCTCATTAGAAGTTAAAGTCTGGTTAAGTAACAGCATAATGTCTTTCCAGGTAAGGTCAAACACCTGGCATATGTTTTGAAATACCTCAATATATTTATCTGGGTCTTCTGAAAATCTCCCTAAGTCAGTTTTTATCTGTCTTAAGTCTTGAAGGGAGAAGGGAGTATGTACTTTGACTGGTCCAAATTCTCCTCCTGGCATCTCCTGGAGGGGTAATACATTTGACTTGTCCATTGGGACAGATGGAGAGAGGCCAGGGTATGGGGGACAGGAGGGCTGCTGCTGGACGTCAGCAGAGAATGAAGATTTGGGGTGTCCTCCTGACTCCTTCTCCTCGACAGGTGGTTTCTTAGGATTCTCTTCCTTCATAGCAGAGATCATAGCTAAGTCTACTTTACACTGCTGACATAATTGGGGGTCTTCCCTTAGGGCAAAGAAAGCCTGAACATACGGCACCTCCCCCCATTTCCCTTCCTTTTTGCAAAATCTATCAAGCTGCAAAATCGTATTGAAATTGATATTTCCCTCTGGTGGCCAGGATTCTCCATCAGGGAGTTTGTATTGAGGCCAGGCCTAGCGGCAGAAGAAAATAAGGCGCTTTTTCTTGAGTGTCTGTGGGTCAAACTTGTTCTAGTTTTTCAATATGCAGGTAAGTGGTGTACCCGGCATATTGGAGAGAGAAGCTCCCATCTGAGTAAGAGAAAAAAACAGGACTCAGGCGCCCGCGCCAAAGAGAACTGTTCCTATTAGGGACATCTCCCTATCTCTGGAGCTTCCTCACGGTCCAGAAAACCCGTCTCTCATCACCTGGCTTTGCCAAAGTCATTTCTGGCCTCCTTTGGCAAAGTGCTGGGGTCTCAGTCTGCCCTGTGCCAAAGACCCTAGGAGGATTCAGACTTAAGGGCATTACTGCTTTCCTCCTTGCCACTATAAAAACCCATAACATAAATTCGCCTATTTTCTTGTTAAACTATTTTGCTCTGTGGACTAAAGGGACCTCTTGCAGGTGAAGGGGAGACATCTACTTGTTGTAAAGTATACCACCTTTCCTATCGGAGGGACCCTGGAAAGGTTGAACTTTAGCCCCTGGCCACTTACAAAGAACACATCACATTTTAAACATCAGGATGAAATCAACCTACACATGCAAGAGAAATATAAACATTTCCTACAAATTATCTTAAGTCTTTCCCACATTTCTACAGCCTGAATTGCTAGCATTATGATCGGCGATGCAAAGGGAGCATCCAGGAGGGAGTGGATGCGGGGTGGGGGAATGTGTGCTGGCCCACACGGAGGCAATTTGTAATTGGGGCTTTCCCTCAGCGCCATTCGTCTACCGATCACCCAGATACCCCTAAGGGCTGTCGGGAGAGGGCTCAAGGGAAGGAACCTTAGGAATACGTCTGAGTGTGGCCCAGACCCGAATTCCGCAGTTGTTCCAACTCTCTCCTCCATCAAGTCCATCCCACTTCTACCATGTAGGGATGTATCATGAAGTTGAGGTCTGTGAAGTCCTCACACGATAGCAAGTGGCCATTATTTCACACCTTTACACATAACCTAAGTTATATGGTATCTCCTAACCTAAGTGATATCTCCAAAGTAGAAATCTGTTCACAGCATTTTCTTTCCTTAAAAACAACCTGTTGACCATATATTACAAGAAAAAGAAACCCAGATTATTCACCCTGATAAAACTAGCTTCTTAGATGGACTGGAACCATTAGGAAAATAGCTTTACTTTTTTTTAACATTGATATCACACTTGATATATTTTGGGCAGATTCCATTGCTTTCTCTAACTTTTGGGTATGAGAAAAGCCTCTTTTTCAGTATTAATAATTCAAGCCAATGTAATTTTAAACTTCTATTTCCTGTTTTATTAAAAAGCAACTCTCTTCTCTGTTTAGGTCTCAGGTTTGGGACCACTGGCCAGGAAGAGGGGGTTTAATCACAGATTTTCATTTTTCTTGATCTAAGTTCTCCTTTTCCCATTTAGATCCTTAGGATCCAAGAGGAGAGGAAGGGAGAGAGGATATGAATTTGCAGCTCTGTAGGAATTGTGGTGTGTCATGCTGCATTCCATGTTAACTCTACCTTCAGGGACATATTTATGCCCTCTTGGGAGACCCTGTGTTCCCTGCCTCAGATGCTTATCCATCTTAGTCCCTTTCTTCCTGTGATAAACTTCTGTCCCTTTTACCTGGAATCACCTTTCCTTAACAGGAATTGCTTTTGAGTAGGGACCACTACGGATGACCAGAGTCAGACTATCTTCTCTTCTTCCCTTTGGCCCATTGGAAAACTTGCCCATCTGGTCTTGCCTTCACTGGTTACTCTACCCAGTCTCAAATAGGCACCACCCTCTTTCTGTCTCATGCGGCCCCCTAGACCCTGGACGCAGATGTGACGCTTGCCCAGGACCTCTGTGAGTTCTACTGTGATACTAGCCCTGGGAAAGCCTACCAGTTCCCATTTCTAAATAAGCATCTAAATTGAGTTTCAGAATAAAATCTACCCTCTAGGTATTAACTCCAGATCTTGTGAATGTTCTTTTGAGGTCCTCTTCACTTGGCTAAGGATTGATAATGTGCAAACATCACCATTCTTCAAAGAATCTTCTTCTCAATAAATACCTAACTCTTATATAGGCTGTTGATGGCAAGCAAGTTTTGCTGACACAGAGAAGTTTTACATAAAAGTATCTAGCACCACACTAAAATGTGGCACATTTACCTTCCATTCTTAACTTTAGGGTTTCAGCTGACATTTGGAGACAATAGTTGGAGCAAGTTTGTTCCACTTTTAATCCACTGGCATTTAAAGTTTTTACTAACCACATCAGAGTCTTTCCTTCTTTCTATGTTTTCGATACACCTCTCCTGCATCTTTTCATCTTCCTCTTTCATATAATTTTGCTCTAACTTCCCTTTTACCTCTTCTCTTTTTCCAAATGCAAGCGCTCTATTTGTTTTCCAGCCTCAATACCTTTGCATTGACTTTGCTTGTTGAAATTTTACTCATCCTTATGGGTCTTGCTTGATTGTTACATTCTCTATAAAACTTTCTCAGATCTTCTTCATCTAACTCTCACCTATCCCAATACTCTCTTGCTTCACACTTTTTGTTCTTATTATAGCATGCAGTGGGGCTCTGTTAAAGAAAGAAATCATAGAAGAACTCAGAAGATGGAAAGACCTACCTTGCTCTTGGATAGGTAGAATCAATATTGTCAAAATGTCCATACTACCAAAAGCATTATACAGATTTAATGCAATTCCAATCAAAATACCAATGTCAGTCTTCAAAGAAATAGAAAAAGCAGTCATGAAATTCATCTGGAAAAATAAGAGACCCAGAATAGCCAAAGCAATCCTAAGCAAGAAAAGTGAAGCAGGGGGCATCACCATACCGGACTTTGAATTATACTATAGAGCAATAGTAACAAAAACAGCATGGTATTGGCACCAAAACAGACTGGTGGACCAATGGTACAGAATTGAGGACACAGAGACTAATACATATAATTTCAGCTATTTTATATTAGACAAAGGCGCCAAAAATGTACAGTGGAGAAAGGATAGCCTCTTCAACAAATGGTGCTGGAAAAACTGGAAATCCATATGCAACAAAATGAAATTAAACCCTTATCTCTCACCATTCACAAAACTCAATTCAAAGTGGATCAAGGACCTAGGAATTAGACCAGAGACAATACACCTAATAGAAGAAAAAGTAAGCTCCAATTTCCAACATGTCGGATTAGGCCCCAAGTTCCTTAATAAGAATCCTGTAGCACAAGAATTATTACCAAGAATTAATGAATGGGATAGATTTAAACTAAAAAGCTTCTTCTCAGCAAAAGAAACAATCAGTGAGGTGAATAGAGAGCCAACTAATTGGGAACAAATATTTAATACGTGCACATCAGATAGAGCACTAATATTGTTAATAGTCTTCTTTATAGTAGACTTGTGTGTCTGTCTACTGCACAAGATTATGACTTTCACTCCATTCACTCATTACTCGAAACTGTCTATTCATCTTCTCAGCACCAGAACATGTATTAAATGATGGGAGTAAAAAGTTGAGGCCAAGCACAGTAATGCGCACCAATAATCCCAGCAGCTTGGGAGGCTGAGGCAGGAGGATCACAAGTTCAAAATTAGCTTCAGTGATGTAGCAAGGCCCTAAGCAACTAAACAAGACTCTGTCTCAAAATAAAAAATAAAAAGGACTGGGGATGTAACTCAATGGTTAGGCACTCTTGGGTTCAATTCCCAGTGCAAAAAAAAAAAAAAAAAGAAAAAAAAAAAAGAAAAATGTAAGGCACAGTCATTGACCTCAGGAGTTATTCTAGAAAGGCAGATAGGACATGGACATGAGAAATTTTAAATGTCAATGCAGAGAAATGCACACTTAGGGTTGACTAAGAAATAAAGTATGCAAAAATCTCTTCCCTGAATGGGCTTACAGGTTAAATTGAAAAAGAAGGCAATAATTGACAGAAAATATTCATACCTTCCTTTCACAAAGGTTTATTCCACATTTATCAGGCAGAGGAAAAGCCCATGAGGATACAATAGAAAAAGAAGACAAATCTATATTCTGGCATAGATTAAATGATATCAAGGAAAAGAAGTTAACAATTATGAATGGTGAGTTTTATGAAATGTAAAGTGCAGGGCATAATAGATGGCCAAAGCTAGGTTAGGGACCAGAAAGACGCCTGAAAGTGTTGTTGAATGTGCTTTTATTGACAGAGATCTTATTAGGAATTCTAGGAAATTTTTGTAGGGTTGGAAAATGAACTTAACTTAGGTGTACATATACATAATAATCTGATAACTCATGAACTTGCCCCATTGCCTTGAGAAGTTCTTCGACATGATTTGCACTAAATTAGGAGTCAGTAAACAATGTCCACAAAGCTTTGATGTCATGTCTTTCTAGTTCAGAAAAGGACCATGTTGGTTATCATAACTATCTCTCCATCTCCACACAGAACAAGCTAATCTCAGCCAAAAACACATTTTAAAGATATATATATCATGACCTTAGTCTATATTATTGTTTATTCCCCCAATGTAGAAAAGCAATACTTTAACTATGACTAGAACATTTCAGGTATTTAAGTAAACATTAAAATTTCAAAATGAAAAATTGATCTGGCCATAAGTAAAAGAGTTTTATGGCTCAGAGTAGTCTGTTTTTTTTTTTTTTTTTAATGTTCTCCCAATTAAGTTTTCTATTACTTTGTTATATGTCTACATAGTATTGATTGCAGTGAATTTTAGATCTCTAATTATTTGCCTATTAGGCTTTACATTATTTTGTCTTTTGATTCCATTAATTAGATAGTAATTAGATAACAAAAAAGCTAATCATGTTGAAAATGTTTCTGCCTTCATTGATAACTGGAATAGGATGAATGAGTCTCTGTAAAGTAATTAAGCCAAAGTTATACCTAAATTCTCAAGGATATTAATCTTACATTAAGACAGCAGTACATTTAGCCTTATAGATATATACAAAGCAGTCATGTATTATAAATATCCTATTATCCTCATTATGTCATATAAAATCTTATCAATAGTAGGCTTTCAGTAAGTATGTTCATGGTAATTCATTCTTGGTTATGATATTTCTCATTGATAAGGTGCTTTCACAGAAAGTACTAGATTAATATAAAAATTATTTTAACAGAAGATTCTTATTTTTGATAAAGAGAGAGGAAATGCTTGGGTATGCCAAATTAAACACCCTTAGGTATATAATTTTATTTTGATATCTAATTCATAAGCAATAAATGCATGCATATGTATGTAAATGCTCTCTTATCCACAAGGCTGGAATTGGTATCATGCAGAACATTTCTTTGTGAAAAGTATAGAGTCCTTAAGAGGACCATCTGATGATACTTTAAATTTGTAAACCCTCACCAAGAATGAGTATGTTTCAGATGTATTACCATAAGTAATGAGAGTAAGGAGCTTTCATTAGGAATACAAGTATTTTCCATGGTTTCTCAGAACACTTGGATGATGCTTAGGATATGATGTTGGGAATCTTTAAACCCCAACATGTCTTCTTTTCTGAGATTGAAGTTTTTATATTTAGAGTAACCATTCTTTCATACATCTATAGTCAAATCCACAATCTATTTCAGAAATAATCTTTATGAACAATAACTGAAGAAACCATACAGAGGAGCTCCAAGGGTCCCTCAAAAGAATGTATCTCTGACTTTCCCAGTGTGCATTTGAATGACTCTGTCAGGATGCCTTTGACAGATGATAAAGTGTTTCTCATAATATTTCTGTGAAATCTTACTAGCTGCCCTATCCCCCTCTCTCACAATAAGGATTATTGGTCAAATTAATTAATTTAGAAACACTAAATTCTAGTAAGACAAACTTATTTGCTGTTTCACTTCTTAGAGCCTTTTAAATCTAATGCATTTTTAAAAATCTCTGTTTGGATAGTATAGAGTATTTGCAAACACCTAGGAATATGGACTCCGGTGACCATATCATCAGATCAGAGCACACTTTGGGAAAGACAAATTTAGGAGGTCCTTTCCATATCTTACATCTTGGACAATTGCTGGTTCATCTGAATTTACTCTAGCCAGGGACTGAGAGTCAGGAAGTGAAAGCTAATGAAGGGAAGGGAAGTCATCCATTATTGTAAGTAAATGTGTCTATATCATGTTTATGATGTGTAGTTGCCTCTGAGGAGCCTCCAGTTCACTGTGCTGAGCACTGGGGATATAAACAAAATACTTTCTCATATATAAAGAGATTATGGTCCAGTTTGGGAAAAAATGAAAAACCCAATCATTTCGATATTATGCAATTGCCAGGATAGAGGCATACACAAATGGAAGGGACCCTTAGACAATTCTGGGCATTCAGGACTTTGTGGAGTTGATGCCATCACAGATTCTTAAAGCAGGATCAGTCCATCCTCCAGCACAGAGGAGGGGGGAAAAAAAGCAGGGCAGTAGTGTAAACCCGTGTGGGAGTGTGGGAGAGGTGGCTTCCAGGCAGAACAGCATGACCATGAGCACAGATGAGGGAAATTAGGGAACCACTAGCATTTGATTTTTGATATTACTGAGAGAGGACTACTAAAAAGGTACCCCTCTGGAGGAGGAGGCCATGATATTGGAAAAGGGGAGGGCTGTTAGGGTGCATGGGACACAACCATTTCACTCACCCACAACTCTCAGGCCATAACCAATGTCACCCTTAGAAGTGACCTCTAGGGAGAGGGAAGTTTCTTTTTTCTTTTTAAAAATTTTTTATTACATCAAAGCAAAATACATCTAAGAGTGTCTCAGGTAACTAAATTTGAGTTTGTGACAAAAGGGAAAAAGGACAGTGATGGTCTTCCAAAGCAAAGAGGGGCCTCTGAGAGGATGCTCGGGCCTTTCATTCTTGCTCATTATACCGTAGCTGGCGGACTGGGAGGGGAAATGTTTCTCTGTGCGGCAGCTCATTAGCAAAAGAAGAACTCTGACATTAGTTAAAATGTTGATAGATGTGACAGGTGGTGTGAAGACACAATGGTGTTGTCAAATTGGAGTGGGAGCCCTCCAGCCTCGTGCCTTGCTTTATATAACCAGTTTTTGCAGCATGTACTAAATCACTAAAAAGAGAGCCTTTGATGAGTAAAACATACTGGAAAAGTACAGATTACTACTTTGTGGTTTGAACCAACCTATGATTTTCTATGTAAAGAATTTTCTTATACTTAGTACTTATGAATACCCACTCTATTGTTTGTCTTTATCATAGGTTTCTTTTGGTTATGCATAGTTGATATATTCTCATTTTCTTTTTGTTTCCAAACTCTCTATTTGATTCCTTTCCCCTGCCAAAACATGTGCCCAGGGCTCACCTATTGGGAAAAACATGAAAAAACAAAACAAAAATAGAAACAACTTAAAAAAATCCCATTTCTTGATCCAGGAACCCTTTTGAGTTCCCATACAATCTCCTCTTCCTTTTATTACCACACTGCTGGCTACAAAAAGAGTTTTGTTCACTGATCACTGCTTTCAAACTATCCACTCATTCTTTAAATGTTTACAATACAATGTTAGTTTCCCACACCATTAAGGAAATTACTCTCTCCAAGATCTTCAGTGACTTCCTAGTTGACAAATCTGATGGTCATTAGTTTTCTTTTTCAGTGTTTATCAGCTTATTCTCTCCATGCATTTAATGGCACTGGGGCCAAAATATTCTTGCAGCTCTCTACTCCATTGTCCTAGTGACAAACATATCCTTGGTTCTTCTTCTAAGGACTTGGGTAGGAGCCCCAGGTTTGCCACTTACTGTATATCTTGGTGCACATTAACTTTTCTGAGCTTTGGTTTTCTCAAGTCTGAAAGACAGGAGGGATAATTCCTACCTAAAGAATTGGTTCAAAGATTAAAATGGTTCAAAGATTAAAATATTTTCCTTATAATATCTTTAGCACAGTAGTAGTTTTTCAACAAATATTAGCCTTCTCCTTTCTTACCTCTCTGAACCATTTTTCTAGCTCGTGCTTTGGACACTCTTCTTTCTACCCCTTATTTTAGTATTCTATAAGCTTCTATCCTTAGTCTTTTTCTCTAGAATCCTTTCCTTGGAAATCTCACTCATTGCTCTAGGTATTATGCTTAGGCCTGAATGCCCCATCTAAATATGAGTGATGTCTAACCTTCTTGGTTCTCATTATCCATGCTGGTGTGGATACTCCACTGTGGCCTTAACAATTAGTGTGTTCTCCCAAATTTGCCTTCCTCCCCAACCTCACATTTTTCTTTTGTTGTTGTCGACAACACTATCATCTTCTTAATCTCCTGGTTAAAACACCTTCCTCTTTGTCACCCCATATCCAGCTTGTGGTCATATCTCATAGATTTCACTTACAATTTGACTTGAACCTCCTCTTTCCAGTTTGTCTGTCACTATCCTGTTATAGGCCTTCACTATTGTTGTTGTTATAATAGGCACTTAGCTAGTCTTCCTGCTTCTATTTTTTCCCTCCATTGAACATGCATGCATATAAACCAGTTGTGTTACCATACTCTGTTGGTCTTGTCATCCATTCTTCCATGCAAAAACTTTCCTCTTCCTATCCAAGGTGTTTCTTGACCTGGCCCCAAATCAAATTTCCAATCTAATCTTTAACTTCTTATACTGCTCCATTCAAGTTGAGCTACTGATTGCTGCCCCCGCCCCCATGTGCTTGTCTCTCATGTGCTAACTCTGGTCTCTATTGCCCCTCCCTCTCCACTTACATATATCTGAATGCCACCTATTCCACAGCTCTGCTCAGATGGCCTTACACTTGGGAGAATCACAAAATTCAACAACAGAGTTACTGCCTCCAACTAGATGTAATCTTTCCCTCTTCCAAATTCCCATAGTATTTTATCTTTGTCTATTTTATGGCATGCCACATGTCATGCATGGAAAAATCAATGAATGAATTCATATTATATATATAATGTATATACATACATATATATTCTGTATATATGTATGTTAAATTGTCAGTATAGAAATTGAAATGGGGACTAGGGAACCAATTGCTACTTATGCACATAAGGCCAAGGTTTGACATAGGGCAAACCTGTAGGGCAAACTTGGCCCACTGCCTATTTTTGTATAGGTCATGAACTAAGAATGACTTTTTCATTAAAAAATTTTTACCTGAAGCAAAACATGAGTAACATATACACTTCATCAGCTTAACCATTTTGAGTTTCCTAGTGTTAAGTACATTCACATTGCTCTGCAGCCAATCTTCAGAGCTCTTTTCATTCTACAAAACTGAAACTATATCCATTATACAACAACTCCCTATTCTCCCTTTCCTTTGGTCCCTGGAAACCACTTTTCTACTTTCTGTCTTTATGAACTTGACTACTTTATGTAGTCAAATATATTAAATTATATAGTCAAATATATTAAATTATATAATATATAGTCATATATATTAAATTATATAGTATTCATTTTTTGTGATTGACTTATTTTGTTTAGCCTAAGATTATCATTTGACTACACCCATGTTGTAACATGCGTCAGAATTTCCTTTCTTTTAAAGATGGAATAATATTCCATTGTATGTATATGCCACATTTTCTTTCTCTGAACTGTTTGTTCATCTGTTAATGAACACTTGAGTTGATTCTATCTTTTGGCTATTGTGAATAATGCAGCTATGAACATGGATGTACCCATCTCTCTTTGAGATACTGTTTTCAATTTGTATTTATTTGAGGAACTAATGTACTGTTTTCCACAGTGGTTGTACCATTTTACATTTTTACCAACAGTGTACAAGCTTTCTCATTAATCCACAACTTCTCCAACAGTTGCTGTTTTCTTTTCTCTATAGCAACCATCCTAATGGGCATGAGATGGAATATCATTGTGCCTTTGATTTGCGTTTCTCTAATGATTAATGATATTGAGCATCCTTTCATGTGAGTATTAGCCATTTATGATCTTCTTTGGAGAAATATCTATTCAAATATTTTTGCCAATTTTTAATTTTTGTTGTTGTGAAATTGTAGGCATTCTTTATATATTATAGATATTAACTCCCAATTAAATATAAAATTTGCAAATTTTTCCTCCCATTCCACCGATTGCTTTTTTCTTTGTTGATTGTTTTCTTTGATGCACTGAAATTTTTAATTTTGATGCAGTCCAATTTCATTCTTATTGACTCTTCACATCTAAAATGGTGGAATAAACAAAAGGAAGAAAAATAATTTTGTGATACATTAAAATTATACAGAAAATAAATGACAGTGACCAAATTATATTGTTAGATTGTGTGCATATACAAATATATAACAATGTATCCCATTATTATGTATAATTATAATGTTATAATAAAAATATGGAAGAAATTCAAACCTTAAAGCCTAAAAAAGGTTTATTGGGACAGAACCATACTTATTCATTTACATCTTATCTATGGCCACTTTCATGCTACCAGGGCATAGTTGAACAGTTGGGACAGAGAGCATCTGGCCCACAAAGCCCAAAATATTTTTCTTTTTGTTCATTTATAGAAGTTTGTGGACCCAGTATTAGACTATAGTTTGTATCCTTGTTTAGTTCAAAGGCCTGGTGTAGTATTTCAGGTAGATTACAGCTTGGTAGTAGGAGGCCCACCCACTACTCCCCCTGATATCTTAGGAAATGATATATTATTTAAAAGAAAACAGGAGACTGAATGAAGCAAATTTGGAAGCCTTGGGGATTGTCTCTTGCCCTAACAGGGCATGCTGCTCTTAGAAACTCTCTCCATGACAGATCTAAGCTCCCAGAGTTGAGAAAATTCCAAATTCTTGCTACAACACTGCCCTTTTATATGCAAGGCACATCACCAACCTGGAAGAACATACATTAACAATAAATGTGTTTCTGTATAAGACATCCTTTATAAACACAGAGCTCTCCTGGTTCTTGACCAAACTCAGCATTGACAGGACAATATCCAAACTAACTTGAGGAAGCAGAACTGGGGCCCTGGCATTCCTTACCAAAGTCACTGCTACCAGCTTTTCCATATCTTAGTGATTTCCCAGAAAAGCAGCCCTCCCTTCAATTAATACATATTCAAAAGCCTTTAAAGATTCTGGTGCTCACTTTTATTTGAGGCCCATAATCACAAACTGTTTCCATGGATTTGGGAACCCCAGTTTTTTATTTCTTAGCTCACATGTGCTTGTGGCACTGGGTCCACATCACAGTTACTTATGTAGAAAAAAAGTAGAAGCCTAACAATTAATCAGGCTTGTTGGCTGCAAGCCACATAATTCACTTAACTACTTAAAGCAGAAAGGGATGTATTAAAATATGTGAGGTACTTCACAGAACTTGTAGGAGGAACAGAGAACTGTGTTGCCAGGGAAAGTGCTCAACCACATGATGAAACTGTCCTAGCAAAGCCATGGCAGAACTGCCCTGCAGTGAGACCTGATTGTCTGAGACTGGACATGAGAGGTTTTTACCTAGTCACCAAAGAAAATCAGCACTTTTTTTTTCATGGCATAAAGGAAAAGCTCCTATCTTCCCCTGCCTGTCTTCTCTGTACTGCTTGCTTCTGCATTTGGCTGCATCACTTCACTGGAACCTTTGCCATTGTCCTGAACCATAGCTGCAAAGGAATCTGGGCAAGTACAGTTTTTAATTTCCCAGTCTTTGGAACAGAAGAATACAAACAAAAAAGGGAGAGGGGTGGAATAGGTTTTAATTAAAACAATTGGCTTATCTGCTATAGCTGATATGAGATTCTTTGTTTCTCATTGTAATATCAATACATAAATAATCTTAGCTGTATAAAAGAGACTCACCCAAGCACTTTCTCTGCTCTTCAGATACTTTAAACCAATAAGTAGAAACAGTAACACAGATGAACACAGACAGAAACCAAAAGACAGGTTGGAGAAATGTAGATTGCTAATGGATTTAAGATTTTTTTTAAAAAAATATTTATTTATTTGCTTTAGTTGTTCACAGTGCAATGCATTTATGTTTACGTGGTGCTGAGGATCGAACCAGGGCCGCGCACGTGCTAGGCGAGTGCTCCGCTGCTGAGCCACAACCCCAGCCCCGGATTTAAGATTTAATATGATCAATATTAAGCACATTTGCAAACTTGTTTTAGAGTCAGCTAAGAGAAAGTTCTCTCTCTCACTCTCTCTCTCTTAATTAGTTCTGGAATAAAATTCAATGGGAGGATAGAGGATTTCCAAAACTGTTTGCATAAGGGAAGGGCATGCTGGATAAGATAAGGGGTATGTGAAAGAATGGAGCATATAACAAGTGGCACTCAGAAGAAAGCTAAGAGGCTGGAGCTGGAGTGTTGACCTACAAGTACTTGACCTATGAAGAGCAGTGGGAAAGGATGGGGAAGCAGAATGGTTTAAGGGAAGCCCACCCATTTTTAGTTTCCCAGAAGCATCCATAATGCCTATCCTTTCTGAGAATCAATCAAGTTGCTTAATACTATGGGAATGAATACCCCAATAGTGAAGGAGGGTAATACTAATATGTGATAGATACTTTCCACAGACTGCCATTGACAGCTCTGTGGGTTTGGGGCTTCCCTGTGCTTTGGCCATCTGATGGGATGAAAGACGGCATGATCTTGTCACACACCAGCACTCCTTAGCACTCTCATTTTCAGATTTGGCACACATTGACCAAGCTTCTTTGTGAGTCTACATTGACCCTTTGGTTAGTCACCTTCATGACACTGGGGGCAGTGTGAAATTCGTTACATCCTATATTCCCTTTGCTGATAGATGAGCCTGATAACAAAAGCAATGAGGAAAGTGAAATTGGCAGAGGCATCAGAAGAAATTAGTAACAGCAGGAACTAAGGTACTTTTTTTGTTCTAGCCTTAAGTTAACCATAAAAGGCACCTTTTAAAGTAGCATCACATTGAGGACTGATGGCATGTAATTTTATTTTCTTACATTTGAAATAAGCCCCTTTATTCCTTTTCAGTTTCCTGTATTTCATATTTTTTCCCCAACATCTACTCCTCAATATATATATTTTTTGTTTTGGTTTCTGTGTTCTGATTTTTGCAGTTTCTTTTGCTCTAGGTAACTTACAAACTTAGTAGAGTTATAAAGAATAGAGTTACTAAAATTATTGTTCACAGACAAGCTACTGGTCCTTAAAACTATTTGTTATTGATCTGAGATGGGATAAAAAGAATTTGATTCAGAATGTAAATCAACTACATTATCATATGCTACTTAGCTCAGCTGACATCTATATTTTTTGTAACACAACTTTCTCAATGATGGAAGTAATACAATTGGCATTCTGGGGCAAGCTTGTGGTGTTGTGGCTGACCAACATTTTGAGTGGCAGCAATAGAGCATAAAGCTGTTGTTTCCCAGAATTATCCACCAAAGTTAGGCCACTGTGAATAGGAAATGACAGTGAAGAAACTATCTTCATTCTATTAATTCACTTTGGACTCTGTAAAATATTTTCTTTTAAAAGAAAGACTCATCAGAAATATTACTCAGGAAGAATGGAATTGGAAGCCAAAGAAACCTCCATGTACTGAGTAAAGATATGGAGTCAAAAGTTGCCTATTGAGGTCAGGGTCTTTTTTTTTTCTTCCTTCATTTTTGCACATCCTGCCTAATATAGCATCCATAAGAGGTAAAGGCATAACGTAGATGCTCACAAAGAGTTTATTGAATTGAATCTGCTTTTTTTTTCCCAACAACTTTTTCTGATCTTAAAAGAAATTTAAACTTCCAAAGTTTTTGCACTGAAGAGTGTCGGTGAGCATGCAGTGGCTTGAATCCCTGACAACATCTTCTCACCCATTGCTGGAGGAAGCCTGATGAGTCTGTGCCCTTCTCAGGAGGTATCTTGGGTCTTAGCATCCTCTGAGTGCAAGGGAGACTTTTCCATCAGAAAATATCTGTTTCCTCTTTCTAACACTTAACTTCCAGGCGGGTATCATGAGTGCCCTTAACCTCATATTTTACACTTTCCCTAGTGTTTTTTTTTTTTTTTTAACTTAATTTAAAGTCAACATGCTTGAGATTCTGAAAGTTCTTAGAGAAAAACAAAACAACAAAACCCAAACTATAGCAGAATTAAAAAAAAAAAAAAAAGAACCCGACAGAGTAAAAATAATCAATTGCTAGTTGGCGAACCTTTAAAGAGTATTAATTCAGTTGGATAAACTGTAGTTAAGTAACTTTTATCAAGCAAACTGGGTTAGGTGGTTAAAAGCAAGAAAAAAAGTACTAAAAACATACAGTGGGTAGCAGTTTATGTGTCAAGAAAAACTGAGAGAATTTTTGAAGCTCTGATGTCTAGCAGATAGCACTTAAATCATTTTTCTCCAAACTTCAGTCATAATACTTCAAAGAGTTATAGCCATAATACAAATTTTTAGACTAAGAAGTGGTGTTTGAAGTTATTTTATAGGATTTTGCTGTAAGGGCTCCAATTGATTTGTAGTAAGATAAAAGAAGAAAACTTTATTTTCCAAGCTTTGTCGGAAAAAGCTTACCTTCCATTGGTTGTTGTGCCGATGTGCCTGCAGGCCATGATGATGTAGACACTGATATTATAGCCTATATGAACTGAGCTGCTGTACACCGCCTGCTGTTTGTGTTATGGTCAAAATCTGTCACAAAACTGGTGGTGATTTATTAAATGTTTAATGAAGTAAGACAAAACTTCAATAACTACAAACAGAAAAGTAGACTATCACATTAAAATATAATAATACATATTATATTTCTATTTTTCTTCTCAATTTTCACTTGCTAAAAATGATAAGGGCACATTTGAAAATCCAGACAGTATAAAAGGAATACTGAGAAGTAGCCCTCGTGTTAACAAAGGATATGCTTTGGTTTTGTGCTTTGCTTTCTTTTTCTTCTTTATAAGAGAAAATGAAAAAAAAAATCTCTGTTCTGGAAAAACAGAGAATATGCAAATCTCACTTACTAATAACTTCTATATTAGATTTTCTATTAATAGTCCAAAATACCCCATTATTCTTGTGGAACCAGATGACAGTTTTGAAGTGTGGAATTTAATGTGCTGCATCTGTTTTATGGTATTCTATTTAAACATTGCTCTGATGACCTTTTCTAAGTCCATAAATATGAAACAGTAAGATAATAAACAATCGCAGTCATGTCTAAAATTTCCTTTTAAAAATAAAAATAGGTTCTATCTTTTTCCTTCCTGAAGCTAGGATATAATTTTAATTGAAAATCAAAACAAAACAGGTGTTTTTATACTGCTCACCTGGCTTCCTGTAGGTACCAAGCCAATGTCCATTCCTTGCTTGTTGGTGGGAGGGTGATAATGGGAGATAGCTGCTATTTTCATATATTATTATATTGTGTATATTACTCTATGCTCACTATATGTATTACTCCTCTAAACTATTTAATGACTTTACAGTGTCAATTTTTAGTATAAGTGATTATTTTTTATGTTTGTAGATTACGATTTACTTACTCCTTACAATGGAGATTCATACATTAAAGGAAGATGGAATTTCAAAAGTCCAAAAATATTGATTTTGTTATAAACATGAAATTTCAGTATGACTAGATGAATATCTTGCTTATATAAAATTTCCAAAAGGTCTGACCATTTATGTTATTCGAGATTACCAGAGGGCCAGTATGCTGCTAGAGGTAACAAGAGTCATTTCTCCATAGGTTTGTCTGATACAAACTCAAAGGACATCATCTAATAAAAACTTAAACTATTTGGTAGAGGCATGACACAAAAATTGGTTGATAGGCTGATCATTTCACTTTTTAACTGTCCTTCCCCACACTTAGTAGATGAAGACTTCATAATGACTCTATATAAAAGTTTCAGCTTCCACACTTTTGCTTCATTCATTCATTCATTCATTAATATTTCTTCACAAAACATTAGCTAAATACCTACTATGCATGCCTCATAGGAAGCACAGGGGAAATAGCAATGGGAAAAAACAGGTAAGGTCCCTGCCCTCATAGTTTTGCAGCTAATTCAAAAGACAACAAAAATAAAACACTGCATTAAGTTCTGTGAAAGAAACGCAGCGCATTGTTATAAGCACTTGACATTCCTCCAGTACATACAGAGTGAGCGATAGCTATACCATAAAGGCTGACAACTGAGCAGCAAAGTGAATCACCACACAATTTTCCTTGACTAACTCAAGTGACTTTTGTGAGCCTGATTATTTCCCCCTTGTCTTAGCATATATCAAATCAAATTAACCATGAAGCAATCCAACCAATGGATCACTTATCAATCTAATAATCTGGCTTAAACTTTAAAATTTTTTAAAAATAAAATTTGTGAATGTTTCTTACCTGAATCAGTATTTCTTGATTTTTGTTCACTATTTAAAAGTGAATCTTCTCCCTTTCTGTAGGCTCTCTGTTCACGTTCTCGGTTGCTTCCTTTGCTGTGAACAAACTTTTTAATTTGATACCATCCCATTTACAGAAAATCTTTACCACCAGCACCTCATATAGAGAATTAATCTCCAAGATATACAAAAAAACTCAAAAAACTTAACATCAAAAAAATCAAATAACCCAATTAATAAACGGCTAAGGAACTGAACAGGCACTTCATAGAAGAAATACCATCAGTGAAATATATGAAAAAATGTTCATCTCTAGCAATTAGAGAAATGCAAATCAAAACTACACTGAGATTCCATCTCACTACAGTCAGAATGGCAATTATCAAGAATATATAATGGAATATTACTCAGCCTTAAAGAAGTATGAAATTATGGCATTTGCTGGTAAATGGATAGAGCTGGAGAATATCATGCTAAGCGAAATAAGTCCATCCCCAAAACCCAAAGGCCAAATGTTTTCTCTGATATGCAGATGCTAATTCACAATAAAGAGGTGGAAGGCTAGGGCAGAATAGAGTTACTTTGGATTAGGCAGAAGAGAGAGAAGGGAGGGGAGGGGGCCTAGGGTTAGGAAGGATAGTAGAATGAAACCGACATTATTACCTTATGTGTGATTATACATCATGTACAACCAGAAGAATGAGAATGTATAATGTGTCAAAGTGCATCCTACTGTCATGTATAACTAATTAGAACAAAGAATACAAGTAACAATAAATGTTGGCAAGGATGTGGGGAGAAAGTTTCATTTATACATTGCTGGTGGGGCTGTAAATTGGTGCAAACATTCTGTAAAGCAGTATGGAGATTCCTCAGAAAAGTTGGAATGGAACCACCATTCAACCCTGTTATCCCACTCCTTGGCTTATACCTAAAGAACTTAACATCAATATACTACAGTGATGCAGCCACATCACTTTTTATAGCATCTCAATTCACAATAGCCAAGCTATGATAACAATTGAGGGGCCCTACGACAGATGAATGGATAAAGAAAATGTGGTATATATGCATGATGGAATATTACTCTGCCATAAAGAAGAATGAAATCATGGCACTTGCTGGTAAATGGATGGAACAGGAGACTATCATGCTAAGTGAAATAAGCCAGTCCCCAAAAACCAAAGGCAGAAAGTTCTCTCTGATATGTGGATGTTAACCCACAACAAGGGAAGGGAAGATTAGAAGTTCATTGGATTAGACAAAGGGTAATGAAGGGAAGTGAGGGGGAATGGGAATAGGAAAGACAGTAGAATGCATTGAACATAACATTCTTTTTTTTTTTGGTACCGGGGATTGAACTCAGGGGCACTCAACCACTGGGCCACATCCCCAGCCCTTTTTTGTATTTTATTAGAGACAGGGTCTCACTGAGTTGCTAAGTGCCTCACCATTGCTGAGGCTGGCTTTGAACTCATGATCCTCCTGCCTCAGCCTCCCAAGTGCTGGGATTACAGGCGTGTGCCACCGCGCCCAGTGGACATAACTTTCTTATCCTTATATATGAATACACAACCAATGTAACTCCACATCATGTACAACTACAGTAATAGGATCCTAATTGGAACGTAATAATTATTCTATGTATATATAACATGTCAAAATACACTCTACTGTCACGTATATCTAGAAACAACAAAGAAAGAAAGTTAGATTTTTACAAAGGTGAATTTTGGAAGTTACGGTAATAATGAATTACTGCATTTGCATGACTCTGTTTTCTCTTACTATAACGAAATCTGAGGATGGGTACTTTATAAATAAAAGAGGCTTAGCTCACTGTTCAAGGGCATGGTGCCAATCTCTGCTTGGCTCTGGTGAAGGCCTTATGGCAGATGGCATCACAATGGTGAAGCATGTATGAGAGAGAGAGAGAGAGATCAAATAGCAAGACAAGAAGTCAAAAGGGAATTCAGGGGTTTAGCTCAGACTTTTGTTTTTAACAATTTACTCTTGTGAGAACTAAGTTAGGGGCTCTCACAAAAACTACTTTAATTCCTTCCAGTGCACATCCCCAAGGACCCAAGGACCTTTCCACTAGGCCCCACCTCACCATCACCACACTGGGGCCCAAGCTTCTCACACACGGACCCTAGGAGGAAAACCACATGTAAACCATAGCACCACTTAATCTCCCAGTTCTCCCAGAAAGATAGAACTACTCACTAACTCCTGTGTCGACTGTTTGAATTCAATCTGGTATATTTAGATAAATCTCACATTTGGAAAAGTGCTTTGGCCATAATATCATAGAGTATGCCCAGCGCGTGACGGGGATTCTCGAGGTCTGGTTTCCAGCAAAGGCCTTGCTACAACCATCTGTGAAGTAAATCCGTTCCATTCAACAAATACTTAGTGACAGTTTGTTTAGTACAAACTACTCAAAACTTCACAAAAATTGACCTGTCCTTACGGACATTTACTTATGAGGAAAAACAATTTCCTTAATAACATGTGATGAAATACAATCAAGAGTCGTGAATTGGGCTGGGGTCGTGGCTCAGTGGTAAAGCACTCGCCTAGCATGTGCGCAGCCCGGGTTCAATCCTCAGCACCACATAAGAATAAAGGCATTATATACAACTAAAACAAATAAATAAATATTCAAAAAAAAAAAAAAGAGTCGTGAATTACCATTGTTTAAATGTCAGGGAACAATAATTGTGGAAAGGCTCCACAAGAGCTAGCATCCAACATGGGTCTTGAAAACAGGTAAAATTTCAATAAGCAAAGACTGGAAGATGCAGGTTTCCAGGGAGACAGCTGCAACAAAATAGAGGCAGAAAAGCCCAAGTCAACCTTGGTGAGGCGGAACTCCATGCAAAGTAGAAGAAAACATCTTTTGCCTTTTGTCTCTCCTCATACTTCAGTATTCCCTTTTCTTCGTTGTGTGATAAAATTTTAAAATTGCCTTTTGGTTTCTTTGAGTCTGATTGTCCTGAACCAATGGAAGCGAGTTAAGAAGTAACTCTGGCGAAATGCACTTTACATAGGTGCTCAATAAATCCTTGTCCTACCAACAAACAAAAGAAAGAATCTCTTTCCCATCCTCTCTGCCCTTTCCTTCCTACCTCTTTCTTTGGCCCTGAAAAGTCATCAGCTCAAAGGTCTGAGAAGCAGGAAAGTGATTCAGAAAAGTCATTTTCAGCAGGACCTCTTAGCTCACGGTGCCCATGGAAAGTCCTAATTTGTGGCTGCTTCAGGTGATGCTTAAGGAGGGTCACCCTCTTGCTCCTGGAGTACTTCTTAATGCAGCTGAGAAAGTTTGCAGTCTCTTTCCTTTGTCACTGCCTTTGGCTACCAGTGAGGTAGTTAAAGGGGCTACAGAGAAAGCAAGCTAGCCCAGGGGAAAAACAAAAGCAATTGTCCTGGGAGTGTTCTAATCCACTCGTTTAAGAAAACAAGATCTCATGCTTCCTGGGGTTGCGGGGTTACTGTCACCTGGAATCTCATTCAATCAGCTAGGTTTCATGTCCTTCACATGTGGATGGGATAATTCTGCATCATCCTAATAGAGCAAGCACATGTGTCCAAGGAGCCCCATGGCATTCTAAAAATATATTTTGCAAGACACTCTAGGCAATGTCTTTACATTTTAAATATTATTTTCATTTGCTTTTTTCCACTAAGAATATTTTTTATCATATTTAATCAAATTCCAAAGAGAATGAGCTGGAGGAGTTCTAGACCTTGGTGACGATGATCCCTGGCCTTGGCATTCAGCTCAAGGTTCTGTCCTGCCAACTTGTCTTGAGGCTGCCAGGGAAGGCATTCGCTGTTTGTCCTCATCTCCGTGGGATTCTCACCACGCACCACTGTGAACAGCTTACTCCTCCATTTCCTCTTCTGACAGCTCTAGGGATTTGAGTGGAAGCAGTGCCAGGTTTTCCTAGTCTAAGTGCCACACTCAAACAATTGGAGCAAAATGCACCCTCTCCCATTACACTCTGGCACACATTATTGTTATCTGCAGGTACTTTTATGCCTTGTTAGGAGGTGGGATTTTAGAAAGGCATCACACTGCTTTTAAACACCTTCTGTACTTCACAGAGTCGTCATAATAATCACCTAAATTGACAGACAGTAAAATTTCAACTTTAATTTGCTTAGCCTTCATAGAAGATAACACAGTGTGAATGGTTCCCCTGAATAAGCATATAATTGTTTTGTTATACCCATGTATTACCCTTCTCAGAAAAGAAAGGAATCTAAAACAAGACAGCCTGTTGAGGCTGCTAAATGAGAAAAATGAAGCTTAATTAAAAGATCTACCTTTGCAATAAAGGAGTTCTATGTATGTGTGCATGTGTGTGTATGTGTGTGTATTCTTTCCTCACTATGAAAGATTTTGTGATAAATATTACAATCATACTTTTATAATTATTTGCAAGCATGACAAATGGCAGTCTGGACTTCCTTACATAACCTGTATCACTGGGTTTTATTTTACTTATGTCAATAGGAAATGTAGCAGAAAATGGTTGACCAGTGATTCTGGAAATCTAGAGCTACATTATAAAGTCAGAGACATCCATTGCCAGAGTAAACATGCAAATGCATGCACCAGTTTCTTTCTTGTTTAGTCCACAGGACATCTAGTGGTAAGCTGTGCAGTAGCAGCAACAAGCTCTGGCTCCCGTTAGCTGTTTCCATTACCCAGTACCTTTCCTTATGGATGCCAATCTCTTCTTCATTACATGCTGGGAAAACAGAAAACTGACCATCTGTCCTAATTGCAAAGTGTTTTATGGAAAACAAGCACAAGCTGATCAGTCAGATTTTAACACTCAATGGCACCTCTACAATTTTAGGCATAAACTACAGTTTATCACTAAAACCCAAAGTTTTGAATCTAAGATAATGCTATAATCATTTTTGTGGACAGCATTTCTTTCTTGGACATTGTGGTGTACTTTATAAGTAACCTTGTATTTTTTTCATATTGTTCTCTTAGTCTTGTTTTCAAAACTTTCTACTCTTACTTGGGCAGGATTATATTTTGTTAATATAAACTGATAAATACATGTTATATAATTATTACCAGTTAGTTAGCTCTTGCCCTCACATAACTTTGAATATTGCCTACTAATTTTATTTTCAATAATCACTTCCACTATGTAATATGTAGATAAATATGGGTCCTCTAAGAAATAAATAAACATGTTGCAACCAATAAATGTCCAAAAGTCAGGGCATTTCTTTCTACATAAATTCCAAGAATTTGGTTTTCCAAATTGATTTAAAAAATCAATATGATTGCATTCTTTTAATAACTTTTTAAACTAATATCTGAAATGATTATGGACACAAAATCTTATGATGTGGCTATTAGTAGGTTAATTAGGTAGTAATGAACGAGATGCCATAGGTTAGCACAGACTTAGCACAATAGGATTTGTTTCAGCATGAAATGATGTTGAGTGTTAAAAATTTAATCTTTATGTGCTAATATGCATGGGCATACCTTGTTAATTATTGAGGAGGGATTTTTTTCTACTTCTAAACACTAACAAGTGGGTAATTCAGAAATAGATTGTTTTGTAGCTGTCCATGCAGATTAGTTTGACAAAAGGTATAAGATGTGAAAATTACATAGCATGTTAATATGAATACTTAACCATATATAATATCAGTTGTAAATGTCGTAATGTGGATCATAATGTTTGAAATAAGTGAAGTGAAGATCATTATCAGTTTTAAAATTTATTTTATTTTAAAGCAAAGCATTCAAATCTGTGCATAAAAGTATATATTTATTACCATTGTTGTCTTTTCAAGGTGTATTTCTTCCTTATTGAAGAAAAATCTCATTTATTTTGATGTCAGTAGTTATAATTAAACTAGTGATGTTGGTTTACATAAATAGCACTAAACTTATGGAATATTAAATTAGGCATCCACATACAATGACTGATATAGTACTAAATCTCATGACGTTTTGTTTTATCCTTATCTATAAAAAATTGTAGAAAAACCATTTTGATTATGTCCTTCATTATTTGTGACTCTAATTTGAAATTAATAGTGAAATATAAGACATTTTGGTTCATTGGAAATGAAATAATTGCTTATGAATCCATTTTGTAAAAATAAAACACCAAGTTTCACAAATTCATGTTCTGTGAGATATTTAAATACTTAACAACAGGCTGGTTTCTAAGAAATATTTAATTACACTGCCTTGTATACATTATATAACAGGTGAGACAGGTCAATATGATGTCATGGCATTAGAAGGCCAGAGAAGTAACACCTCTTTTCCTAACTCATTCAGAACCAATTGAGAGACCAGCACAGAGATCAGACAGATTGATTTCAAAATCTTAGTATTATTTTTTAGCTGCTAAATCTTTATTGGGTAGTGTTTGGCACAGTGGGTCTGCTGATAATTTGCCCTAAATTAATCAGGCTTATTTGCCTGGTCACAGAGATCCCTCTTTCCCACATAAACACCACTGTCCAATGGAACAGAGTCTATTTTGCTAAGTTCGATGCTTAGCCAGAAGAGCAGTGAGAATGCCCTTTCCTCCAATGGTGGGCAGAACTGAAGAACTGAGAGGGGTAGGGCTGGCCCAAGCTACATTTGTTCAATATTTCTTGGAAGCTAACCAGTAGGTCTTCTTCAGTAACTGTTACAGACCAAATTGTGTTGCACCCTTTATCTGCAATCCATCCCCATCTTCTAGATTCATATCGTTGAAACCCTACCCTCCAATATTTGGAAACAGGACTTTTGAAAAGGCAACTGAGGTCAAATGAGGTGATAAGGGTGGGGTTCTCATGCTCTAGGACTGGTGTATTCGTCAATAGAGGAAGAGGCATGAGAGATACCTGCACACAGAGAAAAGGCCCTGTGAGGGCACCTTGAGAAAGCTGCTGTCTGTAAGCCAAGGAGAGAAGCCTCAGGAAAAATTATCTCTAATAGAATCTTAATCTTATAATTTCAGCCTCCAGGACTGTAAGAAAATAAATGTCTGTTGTCTGAAGTACTCACTTTGTAGTATTTTGTGATGGCAGGTCTAGAAGATGAACACAGTGACCAAAGTATTACTCTTGTGTAGGTGCCCCTGTGCGGATATGCCAGGATTGGGGAATGAGCTTCATTCTAACAGGGGCTGTTTCACAAATCAATGTTAATTTTGTCTCCTGTACGAGATTATGAAGGTCTCAAGTTCAAAGATTATGTATTCTGCCTCTTTATCTCGGCAAAGCTAATTAGCATGTATGTAAGTAGTCAGTAAATACTTTGAGAATAGTAATGCTTTTTGCATTTGTAGAGTTCCTGACTTTTAAATTTTATTATTTTCTTTTTCCTAAATTTTAACTGTGACCATCTTTATTAGTAGTGCAAGAAAACTAATTCTCCAACAAGAAAGCCCTGCTTATGTGGGAGGATTTTTATTGTTGTATATTTATATTATATTGCCTTTATCAATATAAAACTACCAACTCAAAGAATTGGAAGATGAAAATTTGATGATTTCATTGCAGATACCAAGAAAATATAGTTCTTTATGGGTTTGTGTTCAACATATAATTGGAGTCCATTTGCATTTCTTAAAGAGATTATTTTTGAATTATTTTTAGACTAAAAGAATTGCAAAAATTGTAGAGTTTCCATATTCTCCTCACTAGAATCACCTAATGTGAACATATTATATAGCCAAAATGCAATTACAGAATCCAGCAAATTAATACAGATAGAACCCATTAATGAGTCTACAGACCGTATCAGATTGTTCCCAATTGTCCTCCTTCCTCTGGACATTTGCCATAACATATTTAATTGCTCTTAATTTCCCCACTCATGATAATTACTCACCATTTGTCTTTCATGACCTTATGCTTTTGAAGAATACTGGTCAGTCATGTTGTAGAATGTCCCACAATGCCTGTTTGAGGTTTTCTCATGATTAGATTGAGGTTAAACATCTTGGGCTAGAATACTTCAAGCAATGAGACATTTTCAGTGCATCATATTAGGTGTGGTTTTGATATTATTAATGGTGATTGTAAATTGGACCACAGGGAAAAGGTGGTTTCTTCCAGGATCCTCCATTGTAAAGTCACTGTTTTTCCATTTTTAATTAATAAGTAACTTGTGGGCAAATGCTGTCAGGCTATGTAAATGTTCTATTCCTCACCATACTTTACCCACTAACTTTAGCATCCATCAACAATTCTTGCTTTAAACAACTATTTCTGTGGTGCTTGCCTAATGGTGATTTTTCTACCACCATCATGCCCTTTAATTTATTAATTGTAATTTTTACAGTAAGAAAGAACAGTCCTTTTTCTCAGTTATGTATTCATGTAGGTATTTGTTTATGTATGTAGGTATATATGTCATGAATATAAGTATGGATTTATGGATATTTCTGTTATCCTATTTGTTGTAGTTTAGTATTCTCATTTATTTTGTTGCAAGAATCCCTTTCAAAAACATTGAATTGGTGCTGGGGTTGTAGCTCAGTGGTAGAGCACTTGCCTAGCATGTGTGAGGCACTGGATTTGATTCTCAGCACTGCATATAAATAAAGGTTCACTGACAACTAAAAATATATTTTTAGAAAACATCAAATTGTTTTAAATACACAAATTCTAAATAAAAAGAGTATGAAACAGACTATGCCATTGCTCAAAGAGTTAGAATAATTATGGAGACAGAAATACACCCCCAAAGATACAATAATATTACATTTATATAACAGCTTAAGACATCAGTAGAAGGCACAGCAAGAGATGATCTTTGATTACAAAGTAAGGCAATGAGTGTTCAAGTGCCAAGTTGGGATAAGGTCTCCATGTGCTCTGTCAAAGTGCTGACCACCAATGGCCTGTTCCTCAAGGGCCTGTGTCAGGTCAAACACAGGTCCTTTTAAACCCATTCTGAATTGTATTAAATCCAGTACTGTATTTAATACATTAATCCCTGAATATGGGAAGAAGTCAGCCAACAATTATGTATACTTCATTTTGTAAAATAATTGTGTCTTGGAAATGTCCTATTCTAACATAAAAGTTTTGTAATTATGAGTTTAAGTGTTTTTAAATCTACCATAGGAGTATTACTTTGCCAAGTGAAAAAAATCTTTTCTTTATCTGATTTTAGTATATGAGACTTAATATTACAAGTTCTTTTTTTAAAAAATGAATTCACCTAAATTGAAGATACTTCAAATATTTCTAGAAGTAAAAATCATAATGTAGAAGAGGACTTATAAAAACAATCAATGGCATAAAGTCATTCTTCTTTATGGCTGAGTAATACTCCATTGTATAAATATGCCACAGGGGAAGGAGAAGTACAGGAGATTGAATTAAAACAAGTTATATTCCATGCTTTTATAATTATGTCAAAATGGATTTTTCTGTCATGTACAAGCCAAAAGGAACTAAGTTTTTTTTTTTTTTTAAGAAGAAAACAATTGGTGGAAATTTTTAAATCACTGGGGCAATTACATAAATTAAATTTCAAACTATTTCATTAGAGACAAATTAAGAATTTAAGAAGTATCTTTGTAAACCAGAACCTACTTTTCCTCCCTGTAGGAAAATATTTTATTCTTGATTAGTTGACCTATTTCTTTAAAACTAATAACTTAGTCTCAAAATATCTCACACAGATACTTAGTAGCATTGTGCATTCCAAGTAAATATAATTATGGATGCATGTATTTTAAAATGAAGTATTTTTCATTGGTCACCAAACATTTGCTTCCACTACTTTGGTTTCTTTGTTATTATATGAACTGTTGAAGTTATGTCCAAACTTTTTTAAAATGAAGAGCATGTATTCAATTACAGGATTTATTACAGAGACTCTAAGACTATGGTCATGCTTAATTCATTCATTACAGTAAACTTGTAAAGCTTTTCTTTGCAGTTTATTGACCTAACCAGGTGTTTAAAAAAAAAAAAAAAACTATCCTCTTCAAATATTGTGCACCGGTCTATTCCCACAACCAGAAAGATCTAATAGCTCCTCTCCAGCATCTTGTCTTTGTAGCGTTTCACTTTTTTTAACCTAATGAATACCAATGGTGAATTCACACAAGAAAATGATCTATTTAATATATCATGTTACAGAGGAAGAGGTACGCATTGATGAAAAACTAGGTGCAATATTCTATGCTTGACAATTGAATGGGTTTTTTTTTTTTTTTTTTTTTTTTTTTTTTTGTACCAGGGATTGCACTCAGGGGCACTCGACCAGTGGGTCACATCCCCAGACCTTTTTTGTATTTTATTTAGAGACAGGGTCTCACTGAGTTGCTAAGTGCCTCACCATTGCTGAGGCTGGCTTTGAACTTGCGATCCTCCTGCCTCAGCCTCCCAAAGTGCTGGGATTACAGGCGTGTGCCACCGTGCCCGGCTGGGATTTTTATTTATTTATTTAGTCAGAAAATTGCAAATATTATACTTTTAAAACAAAGTACAACTTCCATAGAAACCATGTTTAATTATCTTGAAGAAGACAGTGTCCTCAAAGTCCCTAGGCCTCCTTCTTGTCTATCTGAATCTCAAGTCACCTGTTTATACTTTTTCAGGAGTGTGAGCCAGTTGAATATGAGAAGGTATCTCTGAATAAGCCAAACCAAATACAAATGACATGGGCAGTTTTCATCTTCTAGAACTCTCTGTATCTCTTTTCCATTCCTGGAGATGTGGCTACTTAGTTATTTTCTAGGACACTTTGGGGTCGGTTATTAACACAATGGATATCAAGCAAGAGATATAATAACAAAAGGAGCTCTAATGAATACATGCATACATATATGTACATGTGTGTGTCATGTTTATCTGTACATGTACACACATTATGTATTAAGATCATTCAAAAATACACATGTGCCATATACATACATACACATCTTCATAAATAGATACATGCATGCAAAATGTATGTGTATGCGTATGTGTGTACCTTCACAAATGTGGGTAGTTGAGACCAACCAGTCTGGAATGCCGGAAAGATCTAGATTCCAATTTCACTTCTTTCACTTATAAACCAGGTCACTCTGCATAAGTGACTTCAAGTTCTGATCTCCAGTTTAGCGTTATGTGAAATTAGTCTTGTTCTGTTTATCCCAGCTTTATTCTCTGACAGTATGAGAAGAATCAAATGGGATTTTATATGTGAAAGGATCTTATCAAGTGTAAAGCTCTTATTTGTAAGCTAACACTCATTGATCCATTTTTTAATATAAGTACAACATGCTATCCTGAAAATATGTACAAGACATAGTCTTTATGAGCTCTCTTTCAAACAACTTAGTCTAAATGGGCATAGGAGCCAAGGGGAACAGTCAGATAAACAGAAACTTACATGCAGTATGATAAGCCTAATAGCAAACTCACAGTGATATATAAATTATTTTGAAAATACATAGCCCCATATGATAGGGGGAAGGAGGGATAAATAAGGTTTCTAGAAAGAAATGCTTCCTGGACTCAGTTCTGCAAAGTGAGAAGGAGTTCTAGGGGTAAAGTAGGAGGAGTAGAAGAACAAAAGCCATTTTGAACAGAGAAATTCATGAGCACAAATAAGGAAGATAAGGAAGGCACAGACTATGTAGGGAATCAACAAATATTTCATGATTGTTGAATAGTTAAGTAGGAAGGGGGTAAGACAAGAAAGAAACTGTTCAGGGTCAGCTTATCCTAGAGAAGAATGGGAACCATGGAAGAGTTGCAAGCAGGAGAGTTGCTTGGACAGATTTCCATTTTGGGTGAATCACTCTAGCATTATAGATATGATAGATGTAATGGGGATAAGACTGAAAGAAGAGAGACCTGAGGAGAGGCTGTTGTCATCGAATAAGTCAACACTTCTCATTTTGGGCTGTATGATTCTTTTGGGGGGTTGGGAGGGCTGTTTAATACATTGTGGGATGTTAGAATATCTCTGGCACCTACTCACTAAATACAAGTAGTATTTATCTTCCAAATTTCTTCAGATGTTTCCAAATGTCTCCTGGGGACCACAGTTGCCTGGTAGAGAACCACTGGTCTGGGTGAAAGCTGTGAATGGTCATTCTAGCACTTGACAAAAGGACTAGAGAACAGACAATAGATTCTAGAAGGGTTTAGGAAGTTTTGAAAAAAAGAGTTCCTGAGAAATGATCATTTTGGAGAGTAAAGGAAGTGGGGGGCAGTCAAGAATGACCTGTAGATATTTGATTTGGTTGACAGAGTGGCTGTTTATGCCTCCCACTGAGATGTCTGATAAAGTAGGATGGGCATCTAAGTGAATATGTCTGATAAAGTAGGATGGGCATCTAAGTGAATATGACACAAGGGTGTCACTGGGCGCCTTCCTCCTATTCAGCATCAGTAGGTTTACAAATATCATCTTTATCAACTAGAGTAGAAGTGAGAGGAAATTATTGGGGCAAGGAGAGAAAGATAGAGAATGAATGAATAGCTTTGTTGAATAGATGAGAAGATATTGGGTTTCTAGAAGGCCATGAAATCGCCCAGCCCTAGAGAACAAGAGAAAGGTGTTTTCATAAGTCTTCCTGCTTCAGCAATGGTGCTATGTTCGGTTGCTCTAGGGAGAGCATTTTTCAGGATTGGAGTTGGAAAATGAAGCAGTAGTAAGTTTAATGTATGTTTAAGCTATGGTGCCTCTAGACTAGTTTTGTTTAGTTGCTTTACAGGTTTGTTCAGGAGGAGGAGCAAGAGGGTTCTATGGTAACAAGGGAGGTCTTGAGGCATGTATTTTTCGCAAAATGTGGACATTTGAACTTTTGGGGGACAAGAGGATTAAAGCAAGTGGTGGTAAAAATGGGGAAATCCCAAGAACACTGAGAATAGGAAGGGTCAAGGGTGGGGGAGGAGAGAGAAGAATTTATTCTGGATAGTTCTGGACAGCAGGAAGGACACATCCTCTGAACATGAAGGGAAGAAATAAAGAAGAGAGGTGCACATTAATATTATATTCAAATTTGTAGTTTGTCATTCTGGAAGTTGAGGAAAATTATGACTGATGTCTCAATTTTTGTGATGAAGAAGTTCTCTGATCTTTGCTAAGAGTGAGAGCCATGGAAGTCATGAAGAGTAGAATAACTAAGAAAGAGAACTAAGGAGGAACTCACCACCAGCAAATAAAAAGAGGCAGGGCAGAGCTGCATTTCAAGAGCCTGAACTTGCAGGTCGTTGGTTTTTCTCAAGCAACAGTCTGAACTCTGCATATGCAAGTATAGAAAGTAAGCATAACAGCGTATTAGTCTTTTTTTCTGTTGCTATAACAAAGTACCTAAGGATGTTTTGCAGCCCTGTAAAGAAAAAAGGTTTATTTGGCTTGTGATTCTGGTGGCTGGAAGGTTCAAACAGCATGTCATTAGCCCCCTGGCTGGGGCACAACATGGAAAAGAAACAGAAAAGAGGCCAGCCCTTGAAAGGGAAGGATTACATAATGGGAGACTGAGGATGCTACAGACAAACCAAAGTGATTTTACAAGTTGGTTTTTATGTTACACAGATGCAGCCATCAGGTGGCTCCTCCCCACCTACCCCCAACCATCCCTTTTCAAAGCCTGTACTTGTTATTAAGAAGGTCCACTATCCATGAATTGAGATTATTTCTGTATTCTACCCCTTGAAAGCAATAGGTAGTTCTACCAGAGAATAATCTTAAAAATACTTTTAAAAGTTATTGCCAATCAGGTTAATTGTCAGATGGGGGGGAAAACCCTTCTATGATAAAACTAACTCCTTTATTGATTGTTAACAGTAAAAAATGTGTGTCTGAGGACAAGTCATCTAATCTTTCTTGGTTTCCATATCTCCCTGCAAAATTACTGGATGAGTTGATTTCTCCAATCTCTTCTAGTTCTAGGCTTCTTCTCTTCTGTAGTCCAACATGGAAAATGTGTTGGATAACAACAAGATCCAATTTATTCAATAATTGCTAATGAAAATATAGCACAGTGTATTGACCAAATCATCTTCCAGCCCAAGGGTCAGTCTGTTGATAGATAAATTGGAGATAACAGAAAAATACAGCCAAAACCTTTTCATCAATCTTTGGAGGATAAAACTAAACCAAATGACATCATTAGAAGAAAGCAAGTGGAAGATTCTCTTTTTGAATTAAAGTCTTATCTAATCAGGCTTAGGTTAGTTCCTAAACAAATAAAATTCAGAGCTTTGTCTTGTCTCCCTGTAAGATATTACCATAATGAGGGAGGGTATGAAAACAGGTTGACTCATCTCAACAGAATTTTCAAACCTAGCTAAATGAGAAAAACTACATATTAAGAATTTCAGGACTATGTTTTTTGGTTTCCATAATTTTAGGAATGTGATGGTGAGCAACCAGTCTAATTTTGAAGTGTTTAAATGTACAACTGGTTTGAAAAATTTAATGAAAAGCACTTTTAAATGCCCAAGTCTGTATAAAGTGATCATTTTCTTTTGTTTTCCTGATATCGGACAACAAGCGGAATGTATTTGCTATTTTAACCACTCATAGACACAGTCTTGTTCATATAATTATAAGTACTTCAAATTATTTTTCCTTTGAGAGCTTTCACAGTATATTCTCAGTTGATCTCATGGGTCTCAGAAAAGTAACTTTCTTTTCTTGGGTCACCATAGAAGCAAGGGAGTCATTTTCATTTCCACGTACAATAAATCAATCAACATTTATAGAACACCTATTTTGTTCTGGGCCTTAGGCTAAGCAATGTGGTGGATACAATGATGAATAAGATATGATCTCTGCCCTCAAGGCAAGCCAGGCTTTTAGACAAAAAGATACCAAACAAACAATTCGGGGCAGCATATGATAAGTGGTAAATGAGTGGCATGGGAAATATGAGGTCTAGTGTTTTGGAGGTGGGAGAGATCATTTTGGCCTGAGGTGGTTAGAGAGGGCTTTGGGGAGTGTGTGGGAGATGACCCGGACCTTAGAGGAATGAGGTTTTGCAATAACTAAGCAGAGAAGAGGAGAGCATGGCAGGCAGAGGAAATGGAGTAAAGAGAGCTGGAGCTGTGTTCGTTATCTGACCAAGACAGCAAATAAGCAGCCTCTGCAGGCTGTCATGCAAGTCAGGCTGTGCACGGGGCAAGAGGCTGGTCTGCACCCTAACTAAAGACGGGTACATGATAGCAGAGGCAACACTGGGAGGGCCAGGCGCAAGACTCCTCATGTTAGATGCAGCAGTAGTGGGTTCTGGTCTTCTGGCCCACAGAGGGCCACAGGGGCACAGAGATTGGCATCTGGGCATCTCCCTGGGAGCTTCTTCTCCAACATGGAGGCAGAGCCATGGAGTGCAAAGAGCCTCAGAATCCTGCCACACATAGCAATTCATTTATTTAACTATGTCTCAGGACCCTCACTTTCAAATGAGATGAAATGATCTAAATAATCTCTGAAGTCATCTTCAGGTTTTATTTTCAATGTGCTCTGTGAAGGAACCCTGTTTTCGTCCTCTAGAGTGCATGTACTCTTTTAAAGGACTAAGTTAACTATCAAGACTTTTTTTTTTTTTTTTTTTTTGTACCAGGGATTGAACTCAGGGGTACTCAACCACTGGGCCACATCCCCACCCCTTTTTTGTATTTTATTAGAGACAGGGTCTCACTGAGTTGCTAAGTGCCTCACCATTGTTGAGGCTGGCTTTGAACTCACAATCCTCCTGCCTCAGCCTCCCAAGTCCTGGGATTACAGGTGTGCACCACCGCGCCCGGCAAGACTTTTTAATTCTATTTTTGTTATTCAAAATAGTAGTCAAAATGAAATAAAACCATTTTACATAGATATTTACTAAGTACAGGCAGGAACAATGTAGGCTAATGATTAAGCCCAGTACCTGGGTTCGAGTTCTAATTGTTTACTTAGCATTTTTGTGACCTTAAGTTACTTAATTTTTGCAAACCTCAGGTCTCTTTGTCTGTACAAAGAGGATGACAATAGCACCTACAGATGATGATTTACTATAAGATTATACATGAAAGTGCTTGGCATGGTGCCTGGCATGTGGAAAGTGTTCAATAAATGTTAGCTCTTTTATCATTATTAATGTAATGCTGTTAGCTGTGGTTGGCATTTCTTAACTTCTAAAAATGATTTTGAAGAACTAAGAAAGATGGGAATTATATTATCAGGTAATTATAAGCCTGGAAGTGTTGCATGCATTATAGATTGACAAGCAGTAATAGAAAGAAACCCAGCAAGACTAGAAATTTGAAGCAGAAAATAACTAAAGTTTAAAACAGGAAGAAGCTAAGTGCCTGGAGATAAATGATTAGAAACAGAGCTGTCCAGTGAAAGGGAGAAGTGCCTCAAAAGCCCTAGAGTCACAGTAAACAGCACCTGGAAACTGAACCTGCAAAGTGATAAGATGATACAGTTCTGGATGCCGGATTATTAGAAAGGTGTTAACCAATAAGGAAGAATGGGAAGTAGAAAAAGAGGGCTCGGGGGACTGAAATTTGATTGAAGATTTTTGAAAACTAGACATCTGTATCACTGAGAAGCGTATCTGTCTTACAATATGCTTGTCAGGCATGTGGATAGGAGAGGGAGAGACAGGAGGGAGGGCGATGAGATAAAAGGGGAAGGTGGGCGATGTCCTCTCTGTCCGCAGTGGGATCAATTCAAGTAAAGGAAAACATTTCTAATAGCCAGCCTCCCCGAGGAGGCCATGGAAGCCATTTACATCCCATCAGGACAAAGCCCAGGAGAACACACTGCGGGTAATCGTCAGCAATGGCAGGGACTAGACAAGACTGTGCTTCTGTTAAAATTGCAGCGCTTTCTTTGTGGGATGTCACTGTGACTCAGAAAGAACAGTCTGTTGGATTAAATGAATTCATATTTGCATAAGTGCTTAGAATAGCTCTTGGCACAAATTAAGTGTCATATAAATGTTTGCTAAATAAGTGAATTTAGAATTTCCCAAAATATTTGGCAATCAAATCAGAAATTAGTCTCACTTCAGAGATGAGCAAATCTGCTTGCCAGCTGAGAAGGCAATCAGTTAGAAAATTAAGTCAAGAAAATTCTTTTGGAAAGAACACGGCTATTGTGCTATGATCTTACCAAAATCACTGAGACTGGAGGTCAATTTATGGAAGAATCCCTGCTCTGCAGGCAGAGTGAAAAGTTTAGGAAGAAAGCTGTAGAAAATTTCACAAGATTTCTGTGCTGAAAGACCATTACTACTGAGAGCCTCTGGGATGCCAAGCTCCTTTCATCTTCTCTGTTAAACATTTGCTCAGCATTTGCTGAGAGTTTACTGTTGACTATGACCCTTTGGTTGCATTGCATCTGCCCAGCTGCTAACACGCACCTGCATGCCATCTGCACCATCACCCTGGGAATTCAGGGAGGTCAGACTTTACCTGGAAGTCCCAAGAAAGACCACTCTTTCATGGGCAGCTCTGTTGGACCCTACCTCTTCATTATTGCCAGACAGATCTCCACCTCAGAGGGAAGTTTGGTTATCAATGTTATAACTTCTTCTCTCTTCAAAAAAAGACCTCTTCGTTGCTTTCTGGACTTTTATGGCCTTTGTTTTCTCTTCTTCATATTTTTCCTTAAAGCTCCTTTTTCTTCATTCAGGGCTTCTTTTTCTTCATTCCTAATGATCATTTATGGAAATTTCAATGTCCTATGGGTGATTGAATCACTTTGAATTTATACTAGTATGGGGTCAGTCTCCCTAGATATTCTTCTAAAATAAAAAATGTCTATTTGACTCTCTTTCAGACTTCAGCCTCTGAGAAGTTCAGCATGGTAGAAACAGTCCAAACAATGAAGTTTTGGGGTGGAGGCTCAGACCCAGGAAACAGATTTGGGATCCAAGCAGGTAAAAGAAGATGCAAAATGTAGTTGGGATAGTAGGCATGCTTTATTTAACGGTAGCAATAACCCCTAGCCAGCCCTCAGCTCCAGCTTCAGCCACAACCAGTTCCATTTAGCCCCTTGAGTCCTTTCTACAGTCCTTTTTTATGTGTGGGCCAGACAAAGAAGGCACATTGCCAACAGGTTACATAAGTGGCCTCATGCTCATAAGCAAGTGTTTATGACCTTGAGTACATAGGCTGAATCAGAGTGTTTATGGCCTTGCCTACACACTGAAAATATAGCCAGCTGGAACCCTTAGTGAGGGAGCCTAACTAAAGCCATTTTGGGCCTGCCCTAACAAATGATAGTAGCCAATGCTTTGCTCACATAAGACTTTCCTGTGGGTTATCCCCTATAATCCTTACAACTATACCAAGTGGTGAGTTGTGGGAACATTGCCATCATCTTCCTTGTACACATGAGTAAATTCAGTGATTTTCTTGATGTTGCACATATATTTTGTGATAGAAATAGAGCTTCAATCTGGGACTTCTGAATGGAAGTTATGAGCTCTCTCCTTTTTAGGATTGAATCTGATGTCCAGAAATATAGATTGTATTTTAAAATTTCTACTAGGTTAATTGTTTTTGTTTTGTTTTGTTTTTTAATATTGAGTTAAGAATACCTTAAATATTTTGGATATTAACTTCTTATCTGATATGTGGTTCACAGATATTTTCTCCCAAGCCATTGGCAGCCTTTTTATTTTGTTGTTTCTTTTGCTGTGCAGAAGATTTTAGTGTGATATAGTCTCACTTATTTATTCTTGCTTTCATTGCCTGTGCTTTTGGTGAAATATAAAAAAAAATCCTGGCCAAGGACAACATCAAATATTTTTTTTTCCCTATTTTTCTTCTAGAAGTTCTATGGTTCCATGTTTTATGTTTAGGTTTTCCATCCCTTTTGAGTTTATTTTTGTGTATGCTGGAGAATGAGAATCCTGAATAGACATTTCTCTAAAGAACAACAACAAAGGCTGACAACTATATGAAAAGGTGCTCAACATCACTAATGGTTAAAGAAATGCAGATTAAAAGTACAAAGAAATATTACCTCACACCTGTTAGAATGGCTGTTATCAATGCAATGAGCAATAACAGATGTTGGCCAGAGTGTGGAGAAAAGTAAACCTTTGCACAATATCTGTGGGAATGCAGACTGGTGCAGCTAGTTTGGAAAACAATATGGAGGATACTAAAGAAGCTGAAAACAAACTACCATATGACCCAGCAACCTCTCTTCTGGGTATATACTCAAAGGAAATGAAATCACCACCTCATGAAGATATCCGTTCCCTGATGTTCAATGCAGCATTATTCATAAAAGCCAAGATGCAGAAAGAAATAACTTGAGTGTCTATCAATGGATGAATGAATAAAAAATTGTGACAAAGAATAGACTATTATTCAGCCTTTAAAAAGGCTACCATTTGTAGCCGGGCGCGGTGGCGCACGCCTGTAATCCCAGCACTTTGGGAGGCTGAGGCAGGAGGATCACGAGTTCAAAGCCAGCCTCAGCAATGGCGAGGCACTTAGCAACTCAGTGAGACCCTGTCTCTAAATAAAATACAAAAAAGGGCTGGGGATGTGACCCAGTGGTCGAGTGCCCCTGAGTTCAATCCCTGGTACCACAAAAAAAAAAAAAGGCTACCATTTGTGACAATGTGGATGAATCTAGAGAACATTATGCTAAGGAAAAATAGTTTAATCACAGAAAGAAAAATATGGTATGACTTCACTTTCATATGGAATAAAAAATAAAATTCAACCAACCAACAAAAACCCTTGAACACATAGAAACAGAATAAAATGGTGGCAAGGAGTGTGTAGGGAAATGGGGCAATAGATGTCAAAGGACACGAAGGTATAGTTATGTAAAAAGAGTGAGCCTAGAGTTTTAATGTACAGCATGAGTCCAGCTAATAAAATTGTATTGTACATGGAAATTAGCTAAGAGAGTAGATTTTAGATAATACTACCATAAAAATGGCAATTATGTGAGATGATGGATATGTTAATGTGTTAATGTAGTCATCACTATGTATATCAAAACATGATGTGGTACATGTTAAATATTTATTAAATAAAAACTTTAAAAAATAAGTTTAAACTAGGTTAATTAATTGTGATGCTCTTCTAATGGTTGAGTTACAACTAGCTTTCTCATAATGAGATGGAAAGATTTTCCTGCAGCTTTTAGCTTTTAGTTCTTTGTTTAGTCCCATTTTTAAATATTGTGTAACTCACAAAATCCAATATTTTCACTTTTTATTTACTTTGTTGTGAAGTAATAAAATATACAGAAAGCTTAGAAAATAGAAAACATTATTCGTAAGTCCTTTACCTAATTTATTAGTCTTTTCATTCCCTTCCAATCTTTGTTTATTAAAACACAAAGTTTTAAACAAAATTGTAATCATAACATAATTTTAATTTTGTATTCTGCTTTTTGTATTTAGCATAAATGCAGTTCTATACTGTTGTATGTTCACAGTACATTCCATACTGCAATTTAATCATTTCCATATTGTTGGCTTTCAGGTAGCCTCTTGTTTTTTTTTTTTTTTTTTTGCCATTATATATAATACTGAATATATTATTGTATTGTTTCACCATTATAGACAACATTGAAACCCTTAATCAAAAAGCTTTCTTTCTATCCAAACATCTCTTTAGGATAAACTTCCAGAAATTAGCTTCTCTGTAAAAAAAGGTATAACTCTTATTTCCCATAGTCAAATTCCTTTCTAAAAATGTTGTCTGAATTTTTAGCACAACTACTAAAGTTGGCACATACTAAGATAAGTAATTGTACCTTTACTTATCTTTTACTTTTTTTTTTTTTTTTGCTATCAGTTTAAGAAAACAAACAAACGTGGTTCCTTGATGTTTTCACTTGCACTTTTTTCATTATCATCAAGGTTGAACATTGCTCCTGGTGTTTACTAGTTGTAGTTCCTCCTGTAGAACTTGCATTCATTTCCGATTCCAGAGATAGCATGTTACATCCTGAATTTTATGCAGTCAGATTCCCTGGAAGCTACAGAACCTGTGAGGTGTGGGTTATTTTTTTTAAAAAATGCATTCTTTGATTTCCCATTAAAAGGTTCTCTAGTTCTCTAGGGTGCAAATATTCCTGTGGGGATGGTTGAATGCACCAGTGATTTCTAGGGCAAGAATTTCTAGGTTTGACATGAAACTTGCTGTCATGGAATTATTCTCTAATTTTCTGTATCCAGATACTAATGTGGCCCCTGGTGGTGTTGGGCACCAAAATTGTCAACAGTTTACATTTTGCAACCTAAGTTTAATAAAAATCAAATAATAAAGGCATCCCTGAAAGTAACTTTTATTTTTTCCTCTCATGTTCAAGTAGGGAGAACTTTTGAAAATTTTTCCTCTTCCCAATAGTATTAGAAAATTTAAAGTCATTCCATATACACTTTAAAGAAAATAGTCACTACATAATAATGAGTGTTTTCTATGATTTCCGATTCTAGGAATCTCTAACGTTAATTAGCAATGCTTCTCACATATGTCACATTTCTTCATACTTCATGATTTGGTAAATGCTATTCTTTTTCCTGGAAAGCTCTTCCCTGCTGTATTGCCAGACAGCCTGTTGCTCTGCATTTAAGAATCTCTCAGTTAGCATCCAAGTGTAGTAATACAAAACACATTACCTAGTTGAGTAAAAAAGGAATTTGACAAATTTGCATGCCCATGAATCCACTACCACAATTGAGATGTACATTTACATAACCTCAAAAAACTCCCTCGTGTTCTCTCCCAAGCACATGCAGTCAGCCCGAGACAACTAATCTACTTTGTGTCACTATAAATTAGAGGTGTCTTTTCTATAGTTTCATATAAATATGATCATATGGTACAGGTTCTTTTGATTCTTCTTTCGGTCAGCATGTTTTTGAGATTTGTTCATGTTGTGGACAAATTCCACAGTTCATTTCTTTAAACTGTAGACCTTTATATGGTAGAGTAGCAGTCCATAATGTGCTTATCCATTCACCTGTTGATGGACACTGGGGATTCTTCAAGTGAGGGATAATAAAAATACAGGTGCTATAAAACATTTTTCTGTAGGTATTTGTGTGGATATATATTTTCATTCCTCTCCGTAAATATCTTGAATGAAATTATTGGGTTATATGGTAAATGCATGTTAATCTTTATTAGAAATTGCCAAAACATCCTCCAAAGTGGGTATAACATTTTACATTCCAAATAGCAATATATGAGAGTTTCTGTTGTTCTATACCCTCATCAGCACTTATATTGTCAGTCTTTCTCACTTAAGCTGCTTTAATAGCTGTGTAGTAATATCTAATTTTCACTTCACTGATAACTACTGATGTTGAGGTTTTTTTGTATATCAATTGAACATTTATAGATCTTTTTAAAAATGTATTTATTTATTTTTATGTGGTGCTGAGAATCAAACTCAGTGCCTCACATGTGCAAGGCAAGTGCTTTACTACTGAGCTATAACCCCAGCCTCAATATAGATCTTATTTTACTAAGTTTCTGATTAAATTTTTGTCCATTTTAAAATTTTGGTCATCTTTTTCATTATACAATATTATTATACAACATTATAGATATAAATCCTTCGTACAATACATGCCTTGTAAGTATTTTCTCTTAATCTCTGATTATATTTTAATTTTCTTTATTTGAAGAGTAGAAGTTTTAAATCCTGATGAAGTTGAAATTATCTTTTTTTTAATGTTTCATTTATGTGTGTTTGTGACTTAATGCATCTTTGCCTACTGCAAGGCAATGAAGATCTCTCCAATGATTTTTTCCAGAAATTTTTCATAGTTTCATTTTTTACATTTAGGCCTATGATCCGTTTCATGTCAATATTTGTATATTGTGTAAGGAAAAGGTAAAAGCATGTGTTTTCCATATAGATTTCAAGTTTTTTATTACAAATTGTTGAGATGACTATCTATCAATGACCTTGGTGTCTTTGTTGGAAAATCAAAATGCCACTAACATGAAGTTTTAAACCTGAATGTTCTGTTCTGCCCCCTTGACGTCTTTGTCTGTCCTTATGCCACTACCACAGTGTCTCAGCTCCTATAGCCTTCTCATGCTTTCTGAGCTCAGGTAATTTATTTGATTTTATTATCACTTTTCAAAAAATTTTGGTATTCTTTGCATTTCCATATAATTTTTTGATAAAATCTTGTTTTTCTTTTCTTTTTTTTTTAAGATTGCTTCTACTATGATTGGGATTGCATTAGATATATAGATAAGTCTGGGGAGAACTTGTATCTTAAAAATACTGAATCTTTCAATCCACAAATACAATCCATCTTTCCATTTAAATTGGCTATTTTTTAATAACTGTCATCACTGGATTATAGTTTTCAGTATCCAGGTATTACATATATATTATTAAATTTTGCTGTATGCATTTTGTACTTTTGATGCCGGTATAAGTGGTATTTTAACAATTTTATATTCCGGTCAATACTCAAATATAAAAATAATTATTTTATTAAATAAAAATATTTTGGAGTTTTTGTAGATTGAATTCTTACACAGGACTTTGCTAATCCACTCCTAAGGTTTAGTAGCTTATTTATTCATTTATTTATTTTTGGATTATCTAGTATTTTTTATATACCTTTTATGTTATCTATGAATAAAAAGTTCTACCTGTTTTCCAATATGAATACCTTTTTTTTGTTTGTTTGTTTTTCTTGGTTTATTGATCTGGTAAGATCAGGATAACTAGGATCTTTGGCATTATAATTTTCATCAGAATTGGAACAATTTTGGTTATTTTTCAAATATTTTTCTCTTCCTACTTTTTTACTGTAGGACTTTAATTTCATGTGTGTTAAACCACTTTGTATTATATTATGGATCCCTAAGGTTCTGTTTGTTTTATTCTCACTCTCTTTTGTTTTTTTCTTCCTCTGCTCTATTTTGGATAATTTCTATTTCTGTATCTTCTAATGAAATAATCATTTCTTTGCCGTATCTAAACTATAAATTTTTACTTCAATTATGTATATTCTTCACCTCTAAAAGTCTCTATTGGTTCTTTCTTTCTTTCTTTCTTTCTTTTTTTGTACTGGAGATCGAACTCAGGGGCACTTGACCACTGAGTCCCAGCCCTATTTTATATTTTATTTAGAGACAGGGTCTCATTGAGTTGCTTAGTGCCTCACTTTTGCTGAGGCTGGCTCTGAACTCACGATCCTCTGGCCTCAGCCTCCCAAACCACTGGGATTACAGGCGTGTGCCACCACACCCAGCTCTTTGGGTTCTTTCTAAACCCACTTTTTCTATGCTCATTGCATATTTTTATTTAAATATTTGAGCATAGTCTGCATCCCACAAACCTGTCATTTTTGCTTCAGTTTTCATTTATTAATTTGTTTTTCTTCTGAGTTTTGGTTACTGTATTAGTGAGGGTTCTCTAGAGGAACGGAATCAACAGGAAGTATATTTATAAAAAGGGGATTTATTAGGCTGGCTTATGCGACCAGAAGCTGGATAGTTCACAATGGCCATCTGCAGGCTGGAGAGCTGGAAGAACCAGTAGGTGTGCAGTCCAAGAAAAAGAGGGATCAATAATGCTACCCTAGTCCAAGATCAAAGGCTTCTGGAGAATCACTGGTAGAGTCTGCTTTGGAAGAGTGAAGAAGCCAGAGTCTAATATCCTCAGATGAGTGTAGCAAAAATCAAGAACCTGTTCAAGAAGAATGGAACTTGCATCTGAGGCTGCTGCCTTGTTTTTCCAACTTTTATTCCATCCAAGCCATCATCCTATTGGACGGTGCTTCCCACACTTAGGGAGTGTCTCCATGTCAGTTGGCTATTCTACTTGCCAATCATTCCTAGACACACCCTTACTGACTGACACACCCATAAGCTTCTTAATCTTGGGCATCTCTTAAATCCAATCAAGTTGACAATTCAAATTTACCATTACAGTCACATTTTCCTGATTTGGGGATTGTCTTTATTAATTTCTGATTGAATATAGGACATTGTGAATGCTATATTATTGAGAATCTGATTTGATTATTGTCCTATTTTAATAATAGGACAGAGTGTTGGACTCTGTTTTAGTAGGTGATGTTACCTGAAGATCTATTAAGTCACCCGCATATCTGTTCCATCTCTTATAGTTCTGCTTTTAAACTTTCCTATGAAATATTTTTCACACCACAGATAATCCATCCTTACTACCAAGACCCCAATGGAGCTCCTGCAAGTATCACAGGTGAGCACCAAGGATTCTAATTTGAAGTTTCAACTTTTCCCTATCATGTGTGGGGTTGGGGAGTTTTTCAGCTCACAACTCTTTGCTGGTGCCTTGGCTGTAGCTTCCTGCTTCTTGGAATCTACTCTGAAACATCCTGTCACTGATTTTAAAGCTCAATTTCCTCAACTCAGTAAAGCCACTGGGCTTCAGTTTTCATCATTTGAAAACTAACTCTGAGCCATCAGTTTATGTGGCTTTCCATGCTTGTGTCTTTCTTGGAGAACAGATTTGAATCATCTGCTATCTAATGTCTGATAACCATTTTATACAGTTTTCTAATTGTTTATATTGTGAGGTTAAGTTAGGACTTTTCTTTCTCTACCACAGAAAGAAGCAGAAGTCTACATTTAGGGTTTTATAGATGCCAACTAAGCATGTTTTGGAGACTCATAACAAGTTAAGTTTGCAGAGAAAAGCAACTTAAGAAGATATAATTAATTACTCTAAAAATGATCTTGTCTGAGCACCTATGCCCATATGGCTTTTTTTTTTTTTTTTTTTTGGTACCAGGGATTGCACTCAGGGGCACTCGACCACTGGGCCACATCCCCAGCCAGGATCTCACTGAGTTGCTAAGTGCCTCGCCACTGCTGAGGCTGGCTTTGAACTCGTGATCCTCCTGCCTCAGCCTCCCAAGTGCTGGGATTACAGGCGTGCGCCACCGCGCCTGGCTGGCTTGTTTTAATGTAATGCCAAATACTCATGTTGAATATAAGCAGTGTCCTCATTTTTATTACTTTTTGAAAGACTAACTATGATCTTAATAACTTTTCTTTCTACTATCACTCAGAGTTATTTATCAATGATTAAACCATTGCATATGTCTGTTCTACTAACATGAATGTTTACTGTGGGAAAATGTTTGTCATGTGTTTTTCTCTCTAAATTAAAATGGGAGGAATTCAGCAAAGTAGGTGCCATGATGATAAAGGCTGTTCGCAGTAAGTAACAGTTTGGGATATATAATAGTTGAAATAATGATAATATCCTTTAGCTGTCATGTTGCTCTCTTGGAGAATCCAACAATGTTAGGTGATCTAAGATGCTTTTTCATTCACTGAAACTATTTAGGGAATTTATCTACTCTTTAAAAAAATTGTCTTGTGACTCACCACTTGGTTCAATAAAATTCAGTATGGAAAATAATAATAATAATTTTATACAGAAAGATTTTTCTTATCTAATAAAACTTGCCTGAATTGGCTCTGAAGCTGACAGGAGCCTGACATTAAAGATAATTTTGCAAAATTCCACTTAGTTTTAATTCTGTTACCCAATACTCATAAGCTGATACTATTTGTACACTTCATTTAATCTATCTTGCCATTGATTGTATAATGTTAAGAAAAAGGTCAACTAAATAAGCATCTTCATATATAGAAAAGTTATTCTATATATGAACATGCTGATTATATTAATTATATTTTTGAAAGAGCTTTTAAAACCCTTATTTTGACATTTAGCATATTTTTTAAAAATTACATTTTACTCATGAATGTTGAAACTGGAAACCATAAGTGAAATAAATTGGCTAAAGTATAACTTCACATGTCTCTATGTTGGAGTTGGACTCATCAAGTCCTTTTTTAACTTTTAAAAAACAACATTGGTGTTTATCTGTGTAATATTCTCTCAGTAGCACTGATGATACAGCAATTCTTAAAAAGCACGCTCAGTTGTTGTCTTTGGGATTTTCTTCCAAGCTGCTGACACAAATTGTACGAGTTTTGTGCTGAACCTTTCTTAAACTTACCAGATAATGACAACAGAGGTTTTTAGACAACAACTAGGCTTTACATTCCTTTATAACACAAGCTTCGAATGGATTTCCAATCATTTAGCCCAGGTATGCTCTTTGAAAAGAGCAAGTTCACGTGCATGAAGGAGATGACAACCACGTGGTGACTGCTACCCTGAGTGAGATTCAAGAGGCATGGTATTGTAGGGTGCAGCCTTATTTCAAAGATGTTACAACAAGAACAAAGTTATTTTTTAATCGACTGAAATATAGTATTCTTTTTCTCTTTCCTTTATTTACTCTTGGTTTCTTCTTTTTCTTCTCTTTCCCTGAACTATATGAAGGTATTCATGGATTAGGAGAAAAAAGACCCAGAAATGGATAAACCCATTAGAGTTTTGTCCTAGAGCCTTGACAGATGTAAGAGCACAGTGCTGTGGAGCAGAAGAAAGAGTAAGTCACTTAACTGCTGTCTGTGAAAGGCCTGACAGGCAATAAGATAAAGCTGGGCCTTGAAAATTAATGGAGGTTCTCCAACCATCATGGAGCAAGGGCTGGCTAGCAGGGAGAACACCGCCAAATACTAAATGTGCACACCTAAGTTGAAGCAGTTCTTACTTCTTTATTATTCTCTGATGGATGTACATAACTGATCTGCCCAGACAGCAAAGGCATTTTGAATGCATTGAATTTTTTGAGACAACTTGAATTAAGTGTTTCATTCTTCTAACTTGAGACTTTAGATGATTAAAATGTTGAGAAGAACACAGTACATAGTATGTAAGAAAATTATAAACAATTTAATATATGGTTAAGTAAATATATGTGACTATAAATAGAGATGCATATACCAATCTTTAATTAAGGAATGCTATAACCACAGCATGCTTCTTCTTCTTCTTCTTCTTCTTCTTCTTTTTTTTTTTTTTTTGGTATGTTAAAGGTGATTTATTTATTAATTTATTTTTTAAATTATTTATTTACTTATAGTGCACAAGTATAGCATCTTTTTACATACAACTGCTTGTATACAAAGTATAGAAGTACCATTCAGATCTTTAATAGCATGCTTCTTTTCTTAACCTTTTCACTAGGGAATGAGTATAAGCTATGTTCAGAAGTAACTATGAGAATGTTTCTCTCTTGATCGTGTCTTTTTTTTTTTTTTTTTTTTTTTTTCCTTCTTTACCCCATCCTAGGTGATCCTCTTCTTATTCTGTGGCTCCATGAATCCACCTGAATTCACCTCAGATTGACTATTTCCTTACATTATACCTAATATCCTAACCACAGAGGAAATTTGGTGGTTGGGTTCTCTTTATAATCAGAATTTGTACTGGAAAGTAAAAAACCTTAATCATTTTAATTTCAAAAGTCTAAACTAGCTATTTCTATTTTTATTTATTATTGCATGAATCCATGTGGTACTGGTGGTATTCTTTTCCTTTATGTGTACACTGCAAAAAAATTATGCTGCAGTAGCCCAAGTATAAGTTCCCATTAACATTTTGGAATAAATAAGGTGAGGAGGGACAGGGGAAAAGGTTTAAGATCCTTGCTCCTGGTTTGCTTCCTGCATCATATTATCAAATGTGCCTCGCCAACTGTAGAGGCCAGACTTTTGCTTTCAATAATTTCATTTGTGTTTATGAGTGTATTATGGCACCTAGAAGGCATGACAAGAAAATGGCATGATGCAAAGTTTAAAGTAAACAAAATACAGTGGCACAGACAGAGGCTGAAAAAGTCTAATAGAACATGAAGCTAGAAAGCCAGCTAATGGCAAATTCTGAAGGGCACCATATCTTATATCCATCAATTTTTACTCTAAAAATTCAGAGTAGTATCAGGACTAAGGAGATAGTTCAGTGACATGTATGCAAAAATATAATTTGATCAATTTCACTTCCCATTTCTTACCCTACCTTTCTTTCTCCCTCCCTTGATCCTCTTCTTGTACCCTAATGGTCTCCCTCCTACTTTCCTGGGACCCCTTTTTCCCCCCAAAGTTTTTTCCCTCTAGCTTGAACATATGAAAGAAAATATATGATACTCTTCTGTCTGAGTCCAACTTAGTTCACTCAAAATTGTGGTCTCTAGTTTCATACATTTACATACAGATGACACAATTTCACTCTTCTTTGTTGCTAAACAAAACTTCATCGTGTAGATGTGCCATATTTTCTTTATCCATTCATTTGTTGACAGATACCTAGGCTGATTGCATAACTTGACTATTGTGAATTTTGCAACAATAAACATGGGTATCATGTGTCTCTGAATATGCTGACTTTAATTCTTTGGAATATATACCTATAAGTGACATAGTTGGATTGTATGGTAGTTCTATTTTTAGTTTTTGGAGTAGCTTCCATACAGGAGCTGTACCAATTTACATTCCCACCAAAAGTATTTGAGTTCCTATTTCCCCATATTCTAGCAGACTTTATCATTAGCTCTTGGCCATTTATATTTCTTTTGAGAAGTGTTTGTTCAGATCATTTATTGAGTGGTTTTTTTTTTTAAGAGTATGAAACTATCTTTCTCCTCATCAGAATTTCTCCCTAGTTTTAGTTCCAGTTGATGATTATTTCCTAATATGATCTTGGAAAGTCACAGAATGCTGGCTTTTTCTTAATTCTTCCCATATCTCCCAGTCAGCATTTGTTTTTGTACTATGAACAAGAAAGAGCTCTCCATTCCCCCAACTTCTTCCTCTCTCCCTCCTGCTCTCTTTCTCCCTCTTTCTTTCCTTCTCTCTCTACCTCTTTCTTTCTTTGCTGTTCCTTAACTCTGTGTTATAACAAGATGTTCTAAACTCCTCTCCCTCTACCCTTCTTAGTATTGGAATTGGCCATTTGTTTGAGGAGCCCTATTTCCAAGATCTGAGTGCTAGGTGTGCTTGTGGCTACTGGGATGTGTTTGATTCTTAGCTATTGACTCACTGGGCAGGACCTGAAAATAATATTCTGCTATATAGATAAACAAATATACCTATGAACATTCATATTAATATGCATTGTACAGATGTATGCATACATACATACATATTTTAAAAATCATGATAGCACCAGTTCTATTTATACCTCAGAGTCCTTTCTTGCTTTCCCCCATTTCATATTTGTATATCCCTTCTTCCACAATGGGACTCTGGTTTTCAACAACACCTTTATTCATCTACTTAATCCTGTAAAACATCTAAAATAGTTTCAGAATTGTTTCACCTATGCTGTATGATAAACAGACCTATTTTTAAAAGTTCACGATTTTCTTGCAATTCTAAACCACCCCACCACACCTGCCTACCCACTGTCTCATGACGGCAGGTATGTAGTCAAACTCCGTCCATAAATATTTGGTTATTTGGACTGACTGACTGATTGACTGACTTACTCCCTCCCTCTTCTCCTTTCCTTTCCTTCCTTCCTGGCATTCCTCTGATATACAATTATTTTGCTTCAGCTTTCAGTTCTAGGGTCCCCTCTCCTCAAGTTCTTACTCATTTTATATCACTTGGTTGAGCATATTTTCAGTCAAACTATTCAGAAAGTGTTCTCAGGGGAGTGTCACTCCCTCCTATGTTCATTTGCTTCTTTTCATCCTCATCCTCACCCCTTGTAAGTAACCAGTTTCATTGTTTTCTGGTTTATCCTTCCTTATATGTGTGTGTGTGTGTGTGTGTGTGTGTGTGTGTGTGTGTGTGAGAGAGAGAGAGAGAGAGAGAGAGAGAGAGAAAATAAGAAGAGATTTTTGCATTTTTCTTCCTTCCACAAACAAGGCTTTTTCATTTAAAAATATCTCCAGAAAAATCACTCCGTAACAGTTCATAGAGATCTCATTCTTTTTTTATAGCTATATAGTACTCCAGTGTGTGTGTATGTAGCAAAGTTTATCCAACTAATATCTTATATTTAGATATTTAGGAAATTTCCAATATTTCACAATTAAGATAATGCTGAAAAATAATCTTGTGGTTTTGTATTTTCATATTGTGGAAGGTGTATCATAAGGGTAAATTCTTAGATGCAGGATTGATGGAACACAGGGCAAATGCATTTGCAGCATTGCTAGATATTCCCATTTCCCTCCATAGAGGTTATATTCCCACCACAATGTATGAGAGGGCATGTTTCTCAAATCCCTGCCAAGAGTAATATTTAAATTTTAGATATTTGATTCATTTCATCTATGTGTTTTAAAAGAAAAAGTCATATTTTAGAATATATCATGTCTTGGAAGAATGAATAAAAATCATCTTTTCAATCTCAAAAATTTATAAGGAAGAAAAAAAATCATGTATGACAACATCAATGATAAAAATTAAGAATAGAAAATGCAAAAAGAAGAAAATGCTAGAGACTATGAGATCACTAAAACTATTTGATTATACTCATTAATCAAACTTCAAAACTCAAAACAACAGTATTTTTGAATATCAAACAATTTCTTGTAATTTTGTATTTATGGAGGCTAAAAATTTGGACAATAATTTTTTCTATAATCTACACATTTGACTATCATTGGTATTGTATAATGGAAATGAAGGATTTCTTAAAAATATTTGCCCAAGTTATGAACATAGTTTCTCCTAGAAACACAGTTTCTTCTAGAAAATGCACCAAAAAAAGTATTTTTTTTAGCATTTATATTTTGCTTTGCACAAGACAATTAGTTAAATATTGAAAGCGAGAATTTATTTAGTGTCACAGACCCGTGGGACAAAGAGTACATGGGCAATTTAGCAGCTTAGCAAATTAAGAGATTATTATGCCTATATTATAGTGTCAGATTTTAAAACCTGACTACTAAAAAATTAATCACAAAATTCTAATTAATGTTTAAACATAAGAGTATGATTATTTCATATTCCAAAATTTATTTAAATTCAACTTTGGCAGAATATTGATTTCAGTCAATATTGAAGATTAGGCCCTTAGCTGAAATGGCCATTTGGTATACCTCTAATTCTAATTATTTCATGAATCTGAAAATGTAAAGATTGGTCTCCCATAGCAGTTCATAAAATCTTGAACCTAAGTTCTTCCCATGAGCCCCTCTGGGAGGTATTGAGGAGAACTTAAAGGGCTTGTGAGTCAAGATGGAAAGAAAAGGAAGAAGAGGGAAAGAGATGAGGCAAAGAAGGAAAATTGAGGCAGGACAAAAGGCAGGCAAGCAGAGATTGGTAAAGGAGGAGCAGAAAGAAGAGAAAACAAGAAGGAGAAAAAAACTTCTGTCTGGCAGACAGGGTCAGTTTCCCGGGGGGTCAGTTTCCCAAGTATGGTCCTCCTGAGTGATCACTCTGCCTTCCTAAGAATCACACATGAATTATCCCAGAATGGGGAGCATTTCTTTGTTGTTCAGAGTACACACACACACACACACACACACACTCACAAACTTACGTAGAAATATTCAACAACTTATCTTTTAACAACACCAGTAGTAAACAATAACCATTGTAAGATAATCTGCCCTTAAATCTGGACTAAAAGGTGATCATGGGATGCTAGAGCTGGAAGGAGTCTCTCCCATCATCCTGTCCATTCCCTATTCCACTAGGAATTACCCAAGGTCACACTGCTGCTACAGGTAGAGACAAGGTGTTTTAGTCCACTTTGCATTGCTCTGACCAAAAGACCGAAGAACAATTTAGAGGAAGGAAAGTTTATTTGGGGCTCACAGTTTCAGAGGTCTTAGTGCATAGACAGCCAACTCCATTGCTCTCAGCTCCAGATGAGGCAGAACATCATGGAATAAGGGTTGACAGAGGAATATAACTCTGGCATGGTACCAGGAAGGTCTGAGAGAGAGAGGGAGAAAGGGAGAGAGAGAGATTGTTTGATTCTGGCTTACCATGGCCAAAATATAAACCCCAAGGGCACACCCCCTGCTACTCACCCCCACCAGCCACATCCTACCTGCCTATAGTTACCACCCAGTGATTCCATTCAAGTGGATTCATGCACTGATTAGGTTTAGACTCTCATAATCATTTCACCTCTAAACTTCCTTGCGTTGTCTCACACATGAGCTTTTGGGGGACACCACATAGCCAAACCACAACACAAAGCTAAAACCCAGGTCATTGGGTGTCCAGTTCAATGCTTCTTCCAAGACACATGATATCTTTCATGCTTCTGTCAGGAAAGGAGAAAGAAAGAGAGAGAGAGAGAGAGAGATCCTCAAGTGCATAATTTCTAAAAAGATACTGTAGTAAATAGAATTATACTTTCTTTTAAAGGATAAAGAAACTTCAAATTTTTATTTACTGCACTTTTTAAAAGTTTCACAGTGAATGGAGGAGATTTTGAAAACATCTGTTTACCAATTTCCTTCTGGTAACAGAACCTCGGCGGCAATAACTAAATCACCTTCATACTCTTCTCTGTGAAGCCATTAAGCCTAGAAACATGCTGTTTTTGGCAATACAGAAATCAAAGTGGTAGCACAGCAGAGCAGATCTGTGTTAAAGAACAAAAATCCACAGGCTGCTTCAAATATCAACAAGGAACCCTGAAATTTTCTATCAATTTCTTTTCATGGCCTTGTGACATTTTCAACTTAAAACTATATTGCTTAACATCAAGGCACTTTGAGAGAGCTTCAGTTGGAAAAGGTAATTTTTGAGTGAGATTCAGCAGAAAAAGGTAATTTTTCAGAGAGGTTCACTGGAAAAAGGTAATTTTCAGAACCAATTGCTGCATTCTTTTGCTGTTATTTTGTCTTTTTTTCTAAGTAGCCCTAATGTCATTCATGGGCACTCTATGTCAATACACCCGTACTGGCTAAGTCGTTTGTGCAAAGTAAGTTTACAGAAACTGTAGCTTTAGGCTATGTTATTCCAGGGCTGTGAAGATCAAACAATGCAATTTCACTTGGAAGTTTCATCAATTTTGCATCAATGTTGATGTTCGAGCTGGAGGCCTGCTCCCAGAATCATAATTTCAGCCACAGAAAAATTTTGTTTTTGATGGAGAATCTAATTTCATATGATGATCATTGTTTGGTAATACAGTAGCTCAGTAATGCTGCTCTATAAACCTCCAATGCTGACCCGGCAATTGATGGGCAGGGAATGTAGGGACTTAATAGCTGATCTAGACTGCATCAATTCATACTGTTTTGAGATACTAAAGGAAAAATAACGAGTTTTAGAATGCATGTTATTATATGTTATTTGTATAAGTGGATGAACAAGTATCCTTGAAAGCTGAGACCTTTCATCTGTTCATTTTTGGAGAGCTCCAATCTTTAGAAAGGAAATTATGCAATTCAGCTTTAATGGTTCAAAATGAAGACTCTGAAATTATCAGGCTTCTCATATATTTCTCCTTTGATTATATCACCGTAGAGAAAATGAAAAAAACCTCCTTCAATGCAGGATGTGAAAGTTGAGAGACATAACAAGAAATATTCTAAAGTCTCCTCTTTGTAAAGTAAAACAGCAAGCCCTAAACAGGCTGCATCTCATTCTCCTTTAAGTTACACATTTATTTTATTTTATTTCAAGTGAATATTAATGGCTTTCTTTTCATTACTCTCTTTGTTTGTAATTCAGCTTTGTGTGTGAGCAACTGTACCATACCAAGGTTCATGGTCACTGGTTAGAGAAGCATGTAGGCAACCACAGTTGGGATCATTTCAGTTCTAGAAACTGCACAACTGCTTTTCCTCTCTGAAGAGCTTCACCAACACTTCCCTGCCCCTCACCAGCACTGTGTATTGAATAAAGTCAAATAATGATGGCATTTCTATTTAAAATTCCTTTTTGTTATAAGAAAAATAGGTGTTTCACCAGGCGTGGTGGCTCAAGCTTATAATCCCAGTGGCTCAGGAGGTTAAGGCAAGAGGATCACAAGTTCAAAGCTAGCCTCAGCAACTTAGTGAGGCCCTAGCAACTTAGAACTTGTCTCAAAAAAAAAAAAAAAAAAAAAAAAGGAGTGGGGTGGGGCTGGGGATGTGGCTCATTGGTAAAGTGCCTCTGGGTTCAACCCTTAGTACAAAAAAAAAAAAAAAAAAAAAAAAAAAAAAAGAAAGAAAAGAAAAGAAAAATAGGTGTTCATCATCTGAATGTGACTGTCAATTTGCTTTGGTATTTACACCCATTGAGGAAATAATTAAGTGAATCAATTGTGATCAGGTTTTTGCTTCTCCTCTTCATGAGAAATTTCTCTCATTAGTTGACTGTAATCCAGTTAGTTGTCTGTTTTAAAGCTGAAATTGATAACCAGTTGAATCAATAATAACTAACTGAACATGCACCCTGATGAGATATTCAAAAATTCATTGTCAGTCACTGAAACATATCTGCTGCCAGGGATAAGTACAATGTGCTCCTGTCCCATTAACCAGATCCATTTCCAATTCTCTACCTTCCTGGCAGAATTTTGCCAGCCAGCAAAGAAGTATTTTAACCAGTGGAATTTTGTTTCATTTCATTTTAGTCAGAGTGTAGCATTTAATAATTCCAAAAAGTTTTTAAGCATACAGATCACATTTTAAAGGTTTTTACCACAAAATAAGAGGCATGAGAAGACTTCAGGAGGTGATGGTACATGACCTTGATTATGGTGATAGTTTCATGGGTCCAAATTCACTAAGTACGTAAACTCATCAACTGTATAAATTACAAAGTTTTTTTGTATGTCACGTATACCTTGGTAAGGCTGCTAATTTTTTTTTTTAATAAAACTGTTTGGGGGAGTTCAGGTCAAGAGAAAATGAAAAAGTCACATATCATTAAAAATTTGTTAATTACATTTGAGTCACTACAAATGTGAATGACTTTTATTAGGAATCTGCATTTCCAGCCTAGTAAACATTCTTCCCCCATTAATCTGATAGCTATTGATCCTGATAGCTGCCTTAGCTGGCCAGTGTTTCTATTTGTGTGTACTCTGGGTTAGCCCAAGAATAGCTGTCATGGAGGGAAATGGGTAATCACAGGGAAAGCTTGAAACAGCTAAGGGGGAAGTGATACCATGAATTGACAAAAATGTACATCCTTGCCTCAGACATCCATATCCTTTGTAGAAAGACCAGAGTTTTGGGATCACTTAGACCAGTGTTTTGAGTCCCAGCTCTGCCTCTTGTTGGCCACATAACCTTGGCACATGACTTATCATCTCATGGCCCCTGTGTAGATTTTTTTTTTTTTTCTAATCCAAGTGGTCGCGATACTACTTACTGTATATGGTGGTTGTGAAATTAAATGAGACAGTATAATTATTTGTCCACCTAGAGCCCTGCATAGGGCAAACAGTGGTACATGTCATTAAGGTGTGTGCCAAAATATAAAAGTAGTACAAGTAGCTTAAAATTAAGACAGTCTGAATGGATACTGCATATCGGATGGCAGAGTCAACACAATTTATTCAAATATCATCCCATTTTGAATTGGCAAACACTTACTACTCTAAACTTATTGTTATGGTTTGGATATGTGGTATCCTCCAAAGCTCATGTGTTAGACAATGCAAGACAATGCAAGGTGAAATGATTGGGTTGTGAGGGCCTTAACCTTATCAGTGTATTAATCCAGTGAGAGGGATTAACTGGGTACTAACTATAGTCAGGTGAGGTGTGGCTGGAGGAGATGGGTCATTGGGGATATGTCTTCGGGGTATATATTTTGTCCCTGAAGAGAAGCTCTCTCTGCTTCCTTTTTGCCATGTCACACACTGCTTTCCTCCTCCACAACTTTCTGCCATGATGTTCTGCCTCATCTCAGGCCCAGAGCAAAGGAGTTGGCCATCTATGGACTGGGACCTCTGAAACCGTAAGCCCCAGATAAACTTTTCCTCCTCTAATTAGTCTTGTCAAGTCTTTTGGTAACAGCAGCAACAAAGCTGACTAAACCACTTCTTAATCAATTAAAATAATTTTTTTATGAAGGTAAGGTGTGTTCCCTTTTGATATTGAGCATCTGGCCAGGAAATGTGTCCTTATTCTAAGCTTTGGAGGTCAGAGAGGGAAGTGCTTGCTCCACTCTCTTGGAGAAAAGGCTTCATTCTCAACGAGTGGCAGAGGATCTAAATAACACATCAGAGCTGCATGTGTCATACTTTACATTCCTAAGAGGTAGAACACTCCCTGGTACGTAGTAGGGGTTCTATAAATGCTCCCTGAAATAAATCATGGGTTGTGAAGGAATGGAATGGGATTGTTAGTTTTCCCCCAGAAACCACAGCAGCAGGCATCCTTAATGTAAGATAACCTAACCTCACATTCTTTTTAATACCTCAACCGTTTTTTACCCCATGTTGAATTAAATGTGCTGTCATTATTAATAAACTTGAGTATGGATAATTTTTCTGTTTCAAATTTTAGATTTTTAAATATTTTTATGATTGTTTTTGAAGCTACGCCTTTAAATTCATGCTCATTTTCAAATGGACAAATTTAAGGAACGCTTATATTTCCCAAACTGCAGAGTTCTGATCCAGGAATGAGAGCCTTTCAGATGTAATGTCCAGACTGTCTCACCCACATCGCTGTAGATCCTGCAAGATATAATGGATATAAATGAATATATACAACATGTCTAAATACATGAATATATTTTTATGTAAGCATGAAGATGTGGATGTAAATACAGAAGGATTTTCCCCTGTGATTTTCAAAGCTCTGTCTTTCAGCCTACGTATATTCTTATTGTTAAAATCCTAAATGAAATCTTGCCAGGCCGACATCTCAGGTGAGCTTTTCTCTATTTCCTCTCAAGACACATCCACTCAGCTCAACTTGAACAGTCCAGCAAAGCAAGGCTGTCACAGATCATGGCCAGGTGACTCAAGGGCCAAAGGACCAGTTGACAATGGAAAAATGCTTTTCTACGCTGGCAAGAGCTTGACATATTTTTATAGAGAAAGTTGAGTTTCACAAAACTGAATTCATTTTCAGAGAAAATGAGAAAAAAAAAAAGCAGAATATTTCCTGAGACAGTTTGCGGGGTGATGATAGTTTTACAATTTGTCAACCAGACATCTCCCTGAATCTCTGGATTTCTTCATTCCTTTGTTTTTGTAGGCAGCATAACATTTTGTTTTTGCTTTTGTTTTGTTTTCTAAGGATATGAAGGGCTTTTTATTTTTCCAAATTGTACTGTGACTTATTTAACTTGGCTGCTATCCCAGGTTATTGTTTGTAACCAGGTTCAGGTTCAAAGGGGCAGGACCAGGGATAATTCAACTAAAACAAAGACAAAAAAGAAAAAGCAAAAACAGCAACATCTATCCTTTCTCTCAGACTTGCACTTTGGGGCTATGTGAGGTGTGGGGTTTTATCAATTACACCTGAGTTAGCAGGAAAAAGAGTCTCTCCAACTATAGAATTCACTCCTTCTTGCTTCTGCTATTCGGTTTAGAGCCACAGGGACACCATCCATCAAAAGAACCTTTCCTGAAGAGGAGAATCTTGTTAAGGCTGGCTGTCAGCTTGAGAAAACTAATCATGGTATTGAACAACAAAATGATTTTATACTGCTTTCCTCCTTCTCTTCTACTGAGCAGGCCATTAAGGAGGAAGGCCGACAGATGTTCAGCAACCAACTAAAAATAGAAAACCTGCTTTAAATATCAAGTGTGCCTGTTTGATTCTGGAGTGAAAGGATATATGTCTGGCATCCATACAGAATAGAATTCAGATTGAGGCCAGAGTCTGACTCGGATTTCACAGTTGAGATGTGGACTGGTAGGTAGGTGGTTCCTTTAGCCAAAGGACTTAATGACTTCTTCATAATAACTTTCTTTTCTATGGCCAGATTATGTCAAAATGTGTCCGTGTTACTACTGATCTGGGTGTGTATTATGTCCTATGTTAGCTCAACTTAGAGTCAGAAAGATCGATTAGTGGGTTTGAGTCTGCAAAATAGACTCAAGGCATTTTATTTTCTGCTTGCTGTGTTCTTTTTATCTTCTCTTCAATGTAGCTTTCCTTCCCCCTTCATGCTATGGTACTAGCTGAATGCTGATGACCTAATAGTACAATAACAGGCAAGTTTCATTTAATGGTAATCTGCTGGCCACAGCTGCCTGGGTACCCACTGTTACTGAGCCAGGACCCCAAGACAAAGCATTTTCATTCTTTCCCTGAGACAAAATCTTGGAAACATTCATTCTTCAAGTTTCAGTTCCCTGGACCTCACCATATCCCCACCTCTCTCCCCAACAACCCTTCCCCACCAAGTTCACCATGTAGTACTTTGTACTGTTTACTTAATGGTAATACATTCTAGCCAAGGCTTTCCTATTTGTGCACAGTAAGTAGATATCTGTTGATGAATGAGATTGTTGCAGGCCTGGTGGCCTAAAAGCTTAGCTTTATTGTTAGAGTGGCCATTCTAAACTTTTTCTTGAGGAGACAGGATCACTTCAAGTCACATGCAAATTGCCAACCTTTGAACCACAAAGTGTACACATATGCATACAAAAAGTCACAGCAAGCAGAAAACATGCTGCTTAATTTTTAAAATGCACACTTTCTGTAAGACTCTGAGGTTATGGACTTGTATGTGAACATTTGTATCTATGGGATTGTGAGGCAACAATGTATAGAAGAAAAACTGAACATATATTAATTGGATCTGGATTTGAATTCAAGTTCTGCCAATTACTGTGTCTTTAACCAAGTCACTTAACATCTCTGGGCCTTAGTTTTTAATTTTATTGGTTTTACATGTTTTTAAATTGACAAATAATAATTATCTTTATTTGTTGGGAAATGGACAGGTAAAGAAGAAAAATAGTCAAAGGATTCAAACTTTCAGTTAGATAAGAGGAATGAGTTCTGGTGACTTATGGTACAGCGTGGTGACTATAGTTAATAATAGTATATTATGTATTTCCACAGGGGTAAAAGAAAGGATTTTAAATGTTTTCACCACAGAGAAATGATAAATATTGAAGGTGATAAGCTAATTATCCTGATTTGATCATTCCACAATGGGCCTTAGTTTTCTATCTGTACCTGTCACCTATGGATAAAGATAACATATACATGTGAAAAGAAAACATCTAAGTATAACATTTACATCACTCTCTTCCTGAGCAAAAGAAGATCTTCACTGCCATCTCTGAGCTGGAGTTCTTGGGGTCAGATAGGCTTAACAGTGGCAGAACATAGAGTGAACCATGAAGGAAAGGAAAGTAGTACTGGACAGAAGACTGGACCAAACAGCAGCGGTGCCCTGAGGCTGCTCTGTGCTGACTGCTAGGATTTGCTCCTGAACATACATAGGACTCTTCCCAAGGCTCCCAAAATTGCATGGGGAGGTAAAAACCTTCATCATCAGGCTGAGGGAAAGGAATCAGGTTGTGACTACTAAGGTAACTCTGTAAGTTCCAAGAATGCAAAGAATTTAGCTTTGTTTACTGCTGTATCCCATGTGCCTAGAAGAAAGCCCAATAAACACTGTACGCCTAATTAAATGAATGAATGGATGGATGAATGAATGGGTGAATTTGCATATACAGGTTATACAAGTTAAATAAGTAAATGAATGAATGGATGGACAAACTTGCATATGCAAATTATATAAGTTAAGTGTAAAAAAACTTATGTTGTAAATACAAACAGGATTGTTTAAAAAGTTGTGTGGTTCATAGATTCAACATTGCTAAGATGTCAGTTCTCCACAAATTTATCTGCAAATGCAATAGATTCCAAACCAAAATTCCAGCAAGGGTGTGTGTGTGTAAGTTGTAGACTGATTCTGAAATATATGGAAATATATATTCAGGAATTTAAAGAACCTAGAAAAAAAATTAAGGAACAACATACATGGAAGATTTATTTTTCTGACTTCAAGCCTTATTATAAAGCTACATTAATCAAGATAGATTGAAATTGGTAAAAAGATAGCCACATAGATTGTTGGAAGAGAGTAAATAAAGAGTTTATAAATAGACCAAGAGTATATAGTAAACTGATATTTGAAAGGGGCCAAAACAGTATAATGGGAGGAAAGAAAGCCTTTGCAGCAAATTATGTTGGATAAAATAAATACCCACATTGGAAAAAAATTAACATTGATTCTAACCTCACAACATATAGAATATAAAGAACTCTTACAACTGAATAAGAAGACATGCCTCAATATAAAATGGGCAACATGTTTAAATAGACATTTAAATAGCCAATAATAACATTAAAAAATGTTTTACATCTTTAGTCACCATTGAAATCCAAATTAAAACCACAATGAGATACCAATTCATGTTTAATGGATGGAACGAATAACAATAAGAAGGCTGACCAGACAAGTGTTTATGAACTGGAACTGTTTGTGGAGTATAAAATGGGGAGTGCTTTAGCAATCTGTTTGGCAGTTTCTTAAAATGTTAAGCACACATCTACCATATGATTCAGACATTCCACTCCTAGGTATTTACCTGAAGAGCAACGAAAGCATATGTCCTGACAAAAACTTGTGCACAAACACATAAGACAACTTCATCTGTAATAACCCAAAACTGGTAATTGAAATGTCCATCCATCAACAGGTGAATGAGTTAACAAATTGTGATACAATCTATATTATACCATACTTCTTAGCGATGAAATGGAATGAACTATTGGTATATCGACAAATCTCAAAATCATGCAAATGAAATGAAAAATATTTTAAGAAAGTACATATGTAGGCTTCTAGAAAAATGCAATCTAATCTATAGTGTCCAAAAGCAGAGAATGCAGCTCTAGGGAGATGTCTTACCAAGGGACATTGGAAAACTTTTCGATTACATAAAATTAAAACCTAGGTAATCATAAGCCAAGTTATAAGACAAGGAAAGATGCATCATGAATAATAGAAAGTTAAAAATCTATAATATATGAGAAGCATTCACAAATTAAAAATAAAAGAATAAACAACTCAGGCTGGAGATATAGCTCAGTTAGTTGGTAGAGTGCTTGCCTCACATGCACAAAGCCCTGGGTTCAATCCCCAGCACCACACACACACACACACACACACAAAATCCTCAGTAGAAAAATTGACAAATAATATCAAAAAGCAAGTAACAACAATAAATAAATGTACAATGTATAAAAACATGTTCAAACTCATTAACAACCAATAAAATATTGAAACAATAAGATAACCACTTCTGTCTAATAGATTTAAAAAGAGAACAAAAATAATACTTGGAGTAGCAAATATGTAGAAAAAATAATACTTTAATATGATATTATAGAAGTATAATTGGAATAGCATTTTTGTAAAGAAACCTGGCTGAACCTGTCAAAGTTTAAAATGTACATAACTTTAACTTGGCAATCCACATCTAGGAGGCTACAATATAAGACATTGTGAATGTGTCCCAAACCATAGGAACAGGTTCACGGCAACATTTGAGGATTATAGTATTAAAAAAAAAAAAAAACTGAAAAGCAAAACAGGTAAATTATAACCCAACAAAAGGGCTGGCAAGATAAACTATATATGACGCATCTTTGCATTTAATTAATGTAAGGAGTCAGACCTATGCAGTGACATGGAAATATCTCCAAGAACATTGCTAAGGAAAAAGGGCAAACCACAGAACAAAATGCATAAATTTCCACTTAGGAAAGCTTAAACTATACACATTCACATGTATCTACCACACAAATATCTTTAGCTTTATGGGTTATAGCTTTCTTTTCTTGCTTAAGAAGAATAATCCACACCATGATATCAAAGTATTCTCTATATTTTAACTAGTAATATTCTTTGCTTTAAAGATTAGGAGGATAAACTGTCATAAAAAATAAAAGACACCTGTCAAACAAACAAAATGATTTATTAATTGCTTAAAGAAAGTAAATTCTGTAGCCAGGCTGTCTGGGTTCTTTTCTAGCTGTGACATTAGGCAGGTTATTTAACCTTTCTGTGCTTCAGTTTCTCCATTTGTTGGGAAGAAATTAGTAATATTTGCAACGTTATAGAATTGTGAGGATTAAATGAGTTAGCAGAGCATTCAATAGTTTAATACACAATGTGTGTTAACTAAAAATGGATATTGCTGATGTTATTTCCTGAATCTAAGAAGTGGGAAGAGGAAACCTGGCTATTAAGTTTCAACAATGCACTGACACAGTGCTCATACCCAGTGTCCTGTGTGGTAGAGGTATACCACTGTGGCTCAGAGAAGCTACATGACTCACCTGTGGTCACACAGGTAGAAAGTGATGAAACCAGAGCAGCTGATGTTGTTTTGCTCTGTCCTCTATAGTGGCAGATGTGCATTCAGAGGCACCCTTCAAATGTCACCTTCTTTTTGGAAGATTCTGCTTTAAGGTTTATAACTTGGAAAGATCATGAAACCTGAAGATTTCTTCTAGACTTTTATAAATATAACAAAATAACTGGAAAAAAATTATAGATGCAGGACTATTTGACCATAATGGCCCATGTTATTACTATTATTCTTTATTATTCCTAAAATATATTATCTATGTTAGTCTGTGGTCTATCTGCCTTTATCAAAGAAGAAATGAGAGAACCCATGTTAGCTCCTATAGGGCACTACTTTCTTTTTTTTGGTACCGGGGATTGAACTCTGGGGCACTTGACCACTGGGCCACATCCCCAGCCCTTTTTTTTGTATTTTATTTAGAGACAAGTTCTCATTGAGTTGTTAGGTGCACCTTGCCATTGCTGAGGCTGGCTTTGAACTTGCGATCCTCCTGCCTCTGCCTCCCAAGCGCTGGGATTACAGGCATGCGCCACTGCGTCCGGCAGGGTACTACTTTCTATTATTGATTTAACATTGGTTAAAGTCTGGTGATAAGCTAATAAACAATTGTGGTGAGCTAAATAAATAATTTTTCCTTTCTTCTGCCTTATGTACATCTGTTTAGATGGTCCGCATGTGCTTTGTTTTCCAGGGAAATGTGAGAAACCAGTGATCACTACTTTATCATCATAGTGAATACAGAAGCTGCCATGCGTTAGTGGTGACCATAAAAGGCCATGTGACACTATGATCAGCATTTAAGACTCAGGAGCCCAAATACATGGGCTGAGATCCCTCTAGTTTCAAATGTCTAAAGGCTAAAAGTCTCTGATCATAATGGATCCCTCTCTACCCTCAACAATATATCATGACAAATGAAAGAGCCAGCTTGCCACAGTTCTCGATGGACCCCACAGGTTGGTTTGTATGGAGGGAGAAAAATAAGAAAGAGAAACAAGGCAGCTCTGCTTGTGGGCATGCTAGAAGGGCCATGTCTTGTGTGTACCACCTGCCTGTATCCCAGGTTGAGTACGGGGAGGGAGAGAGAAAGAATCTCCAGAGAAGCCAGAGTTACTGAGAACAGAGGGCCTGTGCTTTACTTAGAAGCAAGAGTCTTCTTGTTGCAGACCTCCAGCACAAGGTGTGGGCAGGAGCACGGTGTATGCACACAGGGATGGCTTCATGAGCAAGTCAGTGACCTGTCTAGTCACTTAGGGCCTCATGTTTGGTCTAATGCTCTCTTGTCACTATTCCAAAATCATTTAATAATTTTTAGACAAAGAATCCAGCATTTTAATTTTGCACTGAGCCCCACAGATTATCTGGTCCTGTCTACATAAAGGGGACTGAAATGGCTCTGAATCCCCAGCATAAAATTAGAGGAACATGAGGATGTCTCTACCCACTGAGAGGAAGAGAAGTGGTTGGGAAATTTGTGACCAAGCTGAAGAAGTTTGCAGTGGGGACAGGAAAGATACTGTAGCAGCAAGCATGGGCTTGTGACCAAAGACCAAAGGGGAGTGCTGGGGTTGTAGCTCAGTGGTAGAGCGCTTGCCTCACATGCATGGGGCCCTGGGTTCAATCCTGAGCACTACATGAAAAAATGAATGTATAAGAATATTGTGTCCATCCACAACTAAAAAAAAAATATTTAAAAAAAGACCAGAGGGGATAACAGAGATGTGGGTGGATGCTGGCATGGGCGTACCTGATACCAAGGACTAGATGCTCCCAGCTGAAGCTTTGACATGTCATAAATATCCTGGGACTTCTGGTTCCCCAGGGAAATAGAGGGGAGGAGCTGAAGTAGTCTGAGATTTTGTTTCCCATGTCCTATCAAATGAGGGCTGAAAATATTCAAAAAACACAATGCTTCTGACATGCATGAGTGTATGAACAGAGGTAGTTTTAACCGATTATTTCATAAGTAATGGTGCCTTATTTTACAGATTGGTTTGTTTATGTGTGTATGCACTGCTATTTATGTAAGCAGTATGTATCTTGCATGTGGGTGGTTTTATTTAAATTTAAAGCTGATGGTTTTATTGCTCGTACTGAATAGAGTGGAGTTTGTCCTGCTGGCAGTCAGCTTAGATGTTGAATTATTTTTCAAACGACTTTAACTGATTAATTCTCGGGTGACCTAAACTAATTTCTTGGCTTTGTAAATTTCAGACTTAATTTTCAACCTCTCTCATTTGGGTATGTCTTGGAAAGCCAACATGCATTTGTTAAACTCTAAATTATAGGAGACAGGCAACCATCTGGAACTGGAAAAGTGCGTTGTTCAGAAGAGCCCTTCAGGTTGTGAAGCACCATTCATGCGCTCTTGGGTTTGCCTTGTGCAATGGAGGACAAAGCCGACTGCGGCCACCTGGGGTCCTCTCCAGCACAAGACACTCAGGATGACGCTATACGTAAACGGGATGTATGGCTTCAAAGGAACACCACGTCTGAAGGAAGGCAAACCATGCGTAATATGATAAGAGCTTCCCCACCGTAAGCATAAAATATTTTGAAATCCTGAACTGAGATTTAAGTTGTTATAATAAATCTTGCTTTATTAGTGACTGTTTCCAAGTGCAGGGAATCTTCAGTGCCTTTAGACAATGTGCTGAGAAAACATCTCTTCTCTGTCCTTGCAAATGTCCCATCTGTCTTGAATAGTGTGTGCGTGCTTCACTGCATGCCACAGCAGTGAGAGCACAGCATCCAAAGAGCAGGTGTCAGGTAGACATCAGCAAAGCAAAGTCTAAACACAGAAGATCAGATTGGACAGGGGCTTGGGGGTGGGGAGAAAAATGATATAGCTTCTAGTTTACCAGATAGGGCTCATCTGAAAGAGCATTGTAGTCTAGTTTTAAAATGATAAACACATAGAGCTGAAAGGGCCCTTGAGAAGTCATCTGATCCATCCCCCAACCTCCAGGGAGGTTTTATCTAAACCATTTTTACCAAGAGGTATCTGTCGTGTTCTTAAAATTCTGTGGGGAAGTAGATATGACAGCCTCTCTAGTATCCCATTATAATGCTTTATAACCACAAGTGTCAGGAAGCCCCTCCTCGTACATATATATTCTTCCCTTCTCTAGCTAAAGCCCATTGTTTCCTGTTCTATCCTCAGCAGAGAAATGTTCATACATCTGGATATAGCTTCTGAATAATAATCTGTCCTATGTTTAAGGAGACATTAAGTGACCCATTTCTTTCTCTTCTTGAGACTAAATAATCCCAGGGGTTTTATACTTTTTGCATCTGCCCATTTCCTATGTCCCTTTGAAGTTTCTGATGTCTCAAGTTGGGCTTCTTTACTGGGTAGGAGATTTGACTTATGGGGGTTTCCAATGCCAAAATTTTTCCTAGCACATCTTCTACATGGTTTACTTTCAAACACTATAGAGTGGCATAGGCATATGTTACTGGATGCTGTGAAAACATACCATCCCAGTTTCCTACTCAATTCGAGGGTTCCTGGCACAGCCTCTGGAAAGCAGACTAGGATCATGAGAGGTGCTTGCAAGGATTGTGGGAGCTGGTTTCACCTCACAAGATGGGAAGGAATGTGTGATGTCTTGATATTACATCTTTAAGAGCCCCTAGGACTCCAACCCAAATGCCCCTGAGATGATCATTTTCAAATGCTACAATCACTTTGGGATCCTTGCCAAGTTCATGCCTGAAGACTAAAAGGCAAGATCTAATTCTTCTCACTTTAAGAGGCTTAAATAGCTCAGCTTGGGACAATTTGGGAATTGTCCCCATGGGTTCTAGGCGAGCCCATGCCTTTCATTTCCTTCCTTCCTTCCTTCCTTCCTTCCTTCCTTCCTTCCTTCCTTCCTTCCTTCCTTCCTTCTTTCTTTCTTTCTCTTTCTTTTAGCAGGAGCTGAACCTGGGGTACTTAATCACTGAACAACATTCCGAGCCCTTTATTTTTTTATTTTGAGATAGGGTCTCACTGAGTTACTTAGGGCCTTGCTAAGTTGCTGAGTCTGGCTTTGAACTTGGAATCCTCCTGCCTCAGTCTCCCAAGCTGCCGGGATTACAGGCATGTGCCACTGTGCCACACTAAGCCCATGACTTTTCTGAAGCAAGGCAGGGAGAATTAGCAATGACAGGGAATTGAGTACTACCTGTGACCTTCTTCCCAGCCAAACAAAACCAGCACTCATAATCCCTGTCTTTCAAGGTTCTGTTCTGTGAAATTTGGGGGGAATTTGGAATTTTCCCTAGAGTTCTTCCTTCAGAATGGAGTGATGGCAATATATTAAAATAGATGAGTGGGAAATACTTTAAGTACATTATATAAATTCTCTTTTGAGGAGCTAATGCCAAATTCCAGTGGCTTTCGCCCCAACAGCATTAGGAGCTGATAGATCTCTTTTATAGTAGTTGAAAAGCTACAGAATCATTTCTATTACCAGGTAACTAAAAGCATAATGTATGCAACCATATTTTACAAAATGTAAAAGGAATTGACAATGAGAAAATGAACAACCTGTTTAAAAAAATGGGCCAGGGCTTAATAGATGCCTCATAAAAGAAGATGTACAAATAGCAAATAAGCATATAAAAAGATGCTGCACATCATATATCATCAGAGGAATTCAAGTCACAACAGCAGTGAGATGTTACTACACACCTGTTAAAATGTCCAAGGTATAGCACACTGACAACAACAAATGCTGGTGAGGATGTGGAGCAACAGGTACAGCCATGTTCAAAGAGTGTGATGGTTTCTGATAAAACCAAACATACTCCTACTGTAGCATTCAGCAATCATGCTCATTGGTGCTTATATTAAAAATTAAAAACTCCTGTCCAAACAAAACCCTGCGTATTTCATTCACAATTGCCAAAACTTGGAAGCAATCAAAATGTCCTTCAGGAGGTGAATGGATAGGTAAACTGTGGTACATCCAGACAATGAAACATTATTCAGTGCTAAGAACAAATTAGTTTTCCTCCATGAAAAGACATGAATACTACTAAGTGAAGGAAGCCTATCTGAGTAGGCTACTTACTGTACAATTTCAATGATAGGACATTCTGGAAAAAGCCAAACTAGGGAGACAGTAAAAAGTTCAGTGGTTTCCAGAGATTGAAAGTAGGGAAGATAAGAATGAGCGCAACACAGAGGGTTTTTAGAGCAGTGAAACTACGTGGTATCACAATGTTAGATAAATACCATTATAAAATTTTCTAAACCCATAGAATATGCAACACCAAAATGGACTTTGCATAATAATTATGCGTCAATGTGAATTCATCAGTCATAACAAATATACCACTCTGATGGTGCATGTTGACAATGCGGGAGATATACGGGAGGTCTCTGTACTTGCAGTGAACCTAAACATGCTCTGAAAACAAAGTTTATTAAAATGTTTTTTAAAAAATAAAAGGCAACACAAATTTTCATTCTTGTTGTGATTGTTAAAGTCTGACAGCCTGCCTGAAAAGGGTTTTCCTGTGGCTAGTATTTCATGAAAAGTGTATTTTCTATTAACATTCATGTTTATAATTACCCTGCAGTTTTATTTAGACTCGGATGGATAGAAGCAAAACATGGCAGATTTCTCACAGATCCTAGCAGCTGATGGGCAGAGGTTAATTTGTCTGTACATGGACACATTAGCTTGTCACATCTGCTATTAATTGCAAATAGATATATTAGTCTAATTAAACATTGCAAGGAACTGACCTAAATTGTTCAATGCCTGTTGCTGTATCGACTCTGCGATTAGCACACTTCGGGCTGCATGTTTATCCTTGCTGTACTGATATGAAGTAGCAGTCTCAACTCTACAGCTAGTATTGGTTCTTGCAGTCATTACTGTTGGTATGTTAACTACGCTTGAAATGGAAAAATAAAACTCATGTGACATAATCATGTGAATTTGCTGCTGAACTAAAACCATTTCTACCCCAGTGCCTTGACCAAGAGCATTTTCAAATGCTTATTTTCTGTGGCAGCTGTCTAAGTGGGTTGTAGCCATTCTAATTTTGGAGCTCATTATTAGGACAAACAGTTGTGGTACATCAATAGCCCATCAGAATTAATTAAATGGGGAGCAAGGATGGAATGTTCATCAGATCACTCGCAAGCAATCAGGGCAGAGGCTGTGTCTCCTTTTTAGACTAGAGACTGTTTGTTTTGTTTTTGGTAAGTTTGTGTGTGATTTGCACTTGGAACATATTTAGTGATGACCAGATAGAAAGTGTTTCTGTGACAAGTATATAAATGGCAGAAGCCCAGGAATTGGGTGCAGTTTTGGAATTAATATGCATTTATTTTCTTAATTTTTATCAGTATTATAGTCCACATTGCATCTGTGTAAATAAATCTTTCTTTTCTGGAATGAGAACATTTCCCCTACTAATACCCACTTTGTGTCTATGGTATGTAAAAATGTTTTTATATTTAAACATAAAAATGTTTAGGAAGAATGTATAGGCGTTTTCCACTAAAGTAGACTTTCCAAAAAGTGGGAAAGATAACACTAGTTTTTAAACAAAAACGTTTAGTGAAATCAGACTTTAAAGTGGCATAACCAGGTTTGCATCCAAATTTTCAATGATAAGGGGACACTTTATGGTCTTGCCAAGTTCTGATGCCCCTATGAAAAGCAATCTTCCTGAGCCTGAGAAAGTACCTGGTAAAAAACATGCTTTTGCTGCAAGTGCTGAAGAACTTTTCAGGCAAAGAACAGTGAAAATTCTCTCTTTTCTCCTTCTTTTCTTTACTATCCAGTCGTGTAGCTTGGGAACTTGGAAATAAATATACTTTGCGTGCTTCCCCTAACAGATTGAATAGTGGATCTGATGAAAGATTGATGCAGTTGGCCCCTTATACTGGAGTCTGGGAGGCTGCAATGTTGCTTTGGGAATCATTCCACTGGCTTCCCTTTGATTCTGGACTTTGCTGTCCTCTTGGCAGCATCAGGTCTTCCCTGCTCTGCTCGAAGCTTACTGGCATCACTCTTCATGATTCAGGCAATGGGCTTTCACCTTGATCTTGATAGAGAAATGAGATCTAGGATTCTGAATTCGGGAATGGAAGCCAAGAGCTCTTAAGAAGATCTATTTGTTGTTCTCCCCCCTCTTGTCCCTCAGCTACAACTGTGGAATAAGAAAGGCCCTTTTGTTGAATAGGTGCATTGTTTCATCTTCGCTGGTGGAAAAATCCACTCATTTTTCATTCAACAAACACAAAGAGGGATGGCATACAGATGAATTAGAAATGATTCTTGCTCTTGAGGAACTCGTGGTACATGGAGAAGTTGGGAAAGACATACTAACTAATGAATAATAGGAGGAAAGATATATAAAGGACCAAGGAAGCACAAAGGAGGGGATCATTAATCTCTCTGGGGCAGGAAGAATCTATAAGGAATACTTCACATGGAATACTTCACATGGAATACTTCACATGGAATACTTCACGCAGCACATGGACAGGGTACAGAAGAGACTCACTGGCTTTTGATCAAGAGTACTTGAGGAGTCAAAGGATATTGGCATCAAAAGGCATTTATTAATTTGATCATTCAATAAATATTCATTAATGCCCACTTTGTGCTCAGCACTGTTCTAGCAATGGGGATGTCACAGTGAAAAGAAAGATAAAGTCTCTTTCTTATGGACATTAAATTTTAGTTGGGGCTACAGATGTTTATCAATTAAATGACTGAGACTTCAAACAAGGACACATGCTATGAAGAATAGTGAAAAGCAGGGTAAAGGATAAGAGCGATGATGATGGTAGTGGTGAGCTGTGCTTTTTATGTGGGATGAACAGGGGAAGCCTGTCAAAGAAGAAAGGATGGGTCAGAGAGCTGAAGGAGAACTGTGGTAAACCACAAGGGTATGTGGGAGAAGATCATTCCAGGTGGAAGGCAACCACTCTGTCCAATTTTTCAACACTAGTGAGAATTGTTTCATTAGGGAAGAGAGAAGGAGATTTTCACAATTCCATGGGGTAGATGCTTCAATATGCCCACTTTACAGATGAGGAGTATACCTTTCCAAGCCCTATTAAGAGCATTCTGCAGAGCAATAGGAGCCTGGGTTTCTTCTCCAGGTCTCCATAACCAGTGGGGCTCAACATATTTTTTGTACAATTGGTACAACTTGATGTTAGTTAGTGATTCTGTGAGCCCCAGGAGTCTGAACCATACCTGGGTTTGCCTCTAAAGTCGTGACCTCCAAGCCTGATTTGCTCTCAATTTTTAAAATTGCATACTTTAAAAATTATAGACACCAAGACCCCACATGTGGAGATTCTGATTCAATAGACCTGATTGGTCTATTAGATTGGTCTATAGATTGGTGTCAGTTTCCCCAAGTAAAATCTCTCCTAGCTCTCCCAGGTTTGATAACCTCTGTTCTAAAAATGTTTCTCAAACTTCTGTGTGGCTTACAAATCACTTGGGACTCGTGTTAAAATGTAGATCCTGGCTGGGCACGGTGGCGCACACCTGTAATCCCAGCAGCTCAGAAGGTTGAGGCAGGAAGATCACAAGTTCAAAGCCAACCTCAGCAACTTAGTGAGACCCTGTCTCAACATAAAAATAAATAAATAGGGTTGGTGATATGGCTCAGTGGTTAAGGGTTCCTGGGTTCAATCCCCAGTACCAAAAAAAAAAAAAAAAAAAAAAAATGTAAATCCTGGTTCGGTAGGTTTGAAGATGCTCCACTTCTAACAAGCCAGAGCTGCTGGTCCTTGGACCACACCCTGTGTAGCAAGGTTCTATGCCTCATTGTCAATCATGGATCTGGATCCATTCATTGGAATATGGGCAATAAGGAGCAGTTAAACTCCAGTGAGGAGAAGGCTCAACTGAGCCCACCTCTGCTATCTGAATAATGTCCACAGATATCCCCCAAAGCCCAGGCTTCCGTCTCCAAGAGACTTGCAAGACAGGGCAGCTCTGAAGCAACAGAGGCACTAGTGAGGGGACATAACTTGGCAGGATGGCTTGAAGGCCATGACCTAGGCATTCCTGGATCACTCTCCTCCTTTCTTCCTACCCAACCAATCTATCTTCCTATTATGAATTGAGGAAAATTACACCCGAAGTCTTCCTGCCTGCTTCCTACACACTACACAGACCCTGCCACTGGTCCATTCACCCTCAATATCCTTCATCATGCGTATATTCTCCATTACTGTTATTTGCCTTGTGTGAGTCATTCTGATTTTTCCAATGAGATTACTAACTCCGCAAGGCTCGGGCACCCACAGGGGGTTGAATTCATAGTAAGAATCATAGAATCCTGACACTAGAAGAGAGCTCATGAAATTCAATTTCCCTCTTAGCTGTGATTACTTCTACAGTCCTTCACAAAGATAATTACCCAGCCCCTGCCTGAAATACTGCCAATTGTGGAAATTCCACTTCCTCATGTATTGCTCAGTTAAAGACAAAACAAAACAAAACTCAGGGAATTGAAATCTGGCCTTTCCAGTCTTGGTGCTCTATATTCAAGGTGAGAATAATGATAACTAATTATTTTAAGTGCTTAACATTTACTGGGTTTCATTCTAAATTTTGCTTATAGTTTATGTCATTTAATCTTTACAATAATCTTATGAGGCTGATATTTCATTAACCCCCTTAGGAACAGAGAGAGGTCAAATAAAATTGTCCAAAGTCATACAGTTAGAAAGTGGAAGAGCCAGGATTCAAAGCAGTCTGACTGCAGAAAATATACTGTCTGAATGTAGCATATGGCCCTCCTGGAAAATCAATCGGTTATATTCATTGTTTGCATGAGAAAAGTCAAGGCCTCCCACAAGGACATTGTGACCCAGTTAAGGGAAATTCCTTTTTACTTCAGCTATACCTGCTGAGTTAAGTGAGCCAGTCTACTCGCTGAATGGGACAGTGTGGCCTGATGGTTTTGGAATCTCCATGACATGTTTATCAGTTCTATTATGATTGGGAGAGGTTAGGGGAGGAGAAATTCTTATCTTATCCGTTGGTTTCCAACAAGTTAAATTCACATTGGTCCTGAAAAATAACAATGGGCTTCTGGTCTAATGGCTCCCATCAAACTTGAAGTCAAATCCAAATATCTCATCATGGTCTTCAGGGCTCATCATGGATGAGCAAAGTCCCCAGACTCACTGATCCAGATACTCTTAACATACAGATGTAAAATGTGAAGTGTGATACTGAAGGACTCTGGAAGGGACAAAAATCAAAGACCACATTCCACACATCAATATTTAAAGTCATAAATCAAACTGTCAAATAAAATTGTTCTATTTTCCCATTTTGGCAAATTTACCTTTCTAGTGACAAAAAAATGTGTGAAGTTATGGTATATGGTTTTTATATAACTGAAGGTCTGCAAACTATCAAATAATTCAACATAATTATTATTTCACAAAGCTAGATATTTAATAAAAAAGAAAGATTAGAAGTTTTCATGGTTTCAAAGTTTAGTTTTTTAGCCAAAATTATCTATTAAGATTAAAAGGCAAATTATAATTAATGACTATCACAATTTTAAATAAAATTAGTGAAGAAATCCAAAATTTTATTTAATATCTTAAAATTTTAAATACCACTCAGTATTTTTGTACTATTAAAATATGCAATGTTCTAGAGCTTACAGTCTATCTAGTTGGCTCAGTATTGCACTTCAGATCTGTTACATCCAATAACACATCTGCTACACATACAAATTTAGAAGAAATATGTGCTGTTTAATAATGTAAACATGTAACCATTACAAAGACCACCCTAATTTATGAACACTGCCCAAGCCAAGAAGTGGAATGGGAAAAGTTGCAAGATAAACAATCTGAGAAACAACCTTCATTATGTAAGAATCAAAGAATCAATTGTATTCATGCTTTCTGAGAAAAAGGATTTGACAAGTTAATTAGTCCTTTTTTTTTAAATTTTTTTTTTAAAGCCAAAGTGCTTCTATCTATCAATCTCTTACTCAGGGCATTATGAAGCTGTATGTTAACATAGCAAACTTCAAACCTTGGGTTTAGATGCAGTTTTTATTTATTTTTATTTATTTAATTTTTTTTTTAGCAAGAGATCCAGAGATCTAGTTCTCTGGAACCTAGAGAGAGGAGTCATGAGAGCCACTGTTTGAAACTACAGAATGTGCTGGGCTCGGAGCAGATCATCAACTTCTGTAGGTAGCACAATGCACCTGCTGTTTGTGCATGTGCATGAGCATGTGTGTGTGTGTGTGTATGTGTGTGTGTGTGTGTGTGTGTGTGACATCCAAGTCTTTCTAAAGTGAAGGGTAAGACCTGACCCCCTCTTACTTGGTGTAAAGGGGGATATTGCTCTGGCCTGGACACGTTTCAGACACACACATATCCTGCTTCTGGGTCTTTGTACTTGCTCACTTCATTGTGATTCTCCACAACTTTGTATCATTTGCTCCCTCACTTTATTCAGGTCTCTGCTCAAATGTCATCCTTTCTGGAGGCCACAATGGCCACTCTATCTAAAATAGCACTCTTGACCCATCATTATCACCTGCTCTGCTTTAGATTTCTCTGTAGCTCTTACTAATAACTGAAATTATTTATCCGTCTCCATTATTTTGTACAAGTTATTCTGAAGAGAGGAGCCTTGTCTCTCTTCATGGCTCTGTCTCTACTGCCTAGACTCGTGCTTGTCACATCTTGGGTGCTCAATAATATTTCTACGAGTGAATAAATGAGCGAATGAGTTTGGAATAACTGTTTTTATCACAAGGAAGGAATGAGTACACCTCCATGAAAGGTTTTGAGTAAGGAAAGGACTATACTTCACCCTGTGGTTTGCCTGAGTTCCTAAGCAACAGCTGGCACAAGGCACACCTCTCTCCCACTGCAGGATACCTGAGAGCTTTGACTTTTTCCCTTGGTCTAATGAAGAATAAGGCAGGTGCGACACAGCAAATTAGCAATACTTTTCTCATCCCTACCTGGGAACTTGTAGAGCTGCCTTTCAATTATAACAGTGCTTTCTCTATAGCAAAAAAGAACAGGAACACAGTATTAACAAAGGCCAAGATGATCTGCCTTCAACTAATACCAATTAACACTTCCCAAGTGACAAGACTAGCAATGAAGTGGTGGTTTTCACCTTCTAAGGAAGAGATACATGAAGGTTTCATTTTGTATCTCCAGAAGAGACAATCAGACTAAATGTTGCACATGCTAGGTCTCCGCAGAAGAATCTCTGGTCAGTAACCTAAATCATATGCTTCAGACCACTGCATTGCAAGACACAGAAAATGTGAAAAGGAAGAATAAGCTAGAAGCTTTCCTTTGAGAAGTGAGTGAAATGTTATTACAGAAGTAGTTGTTAAAACGAGAGTTAAAGTCTATTCACCGACTTCTTTATTTTAGCAATTGTCACCAAATTATATTCTTATATTTTGTGTTATAAGGAACCTGGGGACACTGCCTGGAAGTTAAACAGGGGTAGCTAGACTACCAAGCCTCCCTGGATGGGTGGCTATTTTATTGCTGAGTATCTGTGGAGAATTTCTGTGTGTGTGTGTGTGTGTGTGTGTGTGTGTGTGTGTGTTTAACTTCATATTATTTTTATTGTGATTTTTCAGTCTGAGTATGGATGGGAAAATATTGCATAAAACCCCACTGGGTGAAGTTTTCCAGGAACTTGCTTCCAGACCATTGCCTCAGTAAATGTTAAGGTGGACGAGTGAAGAGGAAAGCATAACTGGATGGGGACTGACCAGCCAGGAGTGAGCAGTCACACTGCAACGGTTTACAGACAGCCTGGGTGTATTTTTTTTAACAATGTATTAGGCACTGTCATGGCATTTGGGACACTTGTGCTGTTTTGTGGCCATTTCTTCTTCCTAAGACCAGATTCCTCCAATGTTACATATGTTAATTTTATGCAATTTCAGTTGATGTCTCAATTTATTAAATTTGGTGGCTCAACTGAAAAGAAGTCATAGGAGACTTTTACTCCCAGATAAAGGAAGAAGACAAATTTCTTCTTATTTCTACCATTAAGTATAACTGAAAACTACAATGCTGTATATGAAACAAATGTAAGAAAACTCTGAAACCTAGAGAAGAAAGTAGAACAGCTAGGAATTGTGTGACTCAAGGAGCAACAGAGTGGTGAATTGCCTGGGTTTTGTTTTTTTAAATAATTTTATTATAATTATTAGCACATATTAATTGTATAAAACATGGACTTCTGTGTGACATTTTCATATGTGCATATAAGGTATTTTGATTATATCCACTCTCCCTATCACCTTCTCTTACTCTCCCCATCCCAGATCCCTTCCCCTTCCCTAATAGCCAAAATTCTTTCTTCATGTGATCTTTTATTTTTCTCTAGATTTCACATAGAAAATATGTGGTAGTTGTCTTTCTGAATTTGGCTTATTTTGCTTAATATGATGATCTCCAGTTCTATCCGTTTTCCTGTGACATGACTTCATTCTTTGTGGCTGAATAATACCCCATTGTGTGTGTGTGTGTGTGTGTGTGTGTGTGTGTGTGTCAATTTCTTTATCCATTTGTCCATTGATGGTCATCTAGGCTGATTCCATAACTTGACTATTGTGAATTGTGAATAGTGCTGTGATAGAAATGGGTAAGACTTTGATTCTTTCAGATATATACCCATGAGTGGCAAATCTGGATCATATGTTGGTTCTACCTTCATTTTTTGAGGAACCTCCATACTGATTCCCACAAACAGTATGTAAATGTTCCCTTGTCCTACTTCTTAAACTAGCATTTGTTTATTTTTGTTTTCTTGATAACAACCATTCTAACTGGGGTGAGATGGATCTTGGTTTGGTTTTGATTTGCATTTCCTTGATGCCTAAGAATGTTGAGCATTTTTTCATGTAACTGTTGGCCATTGTGTTTCTTCTTTTGAGGGGTGTCTGTTCAGATCATTTGCCCATTTATTGACTGAATTACTTGTTCTTTTAGTGTTAACTTTTTTAGTTCTTTGTATATCCTGGATAATAATCCTCTTATCAGATGAATAGCCAGTGAAGATTTTGTCCCATTCTGTGGATGTCTATTTGCTTTGTTGAATGTTCCCTTTTCTGTTAAAAAAAAAAACCTATTTAATTGAATGTAGTATTCTTTGTCAGTTCTTGCTATTATTTTCTGAGCTATTGGAGTCCTGTTCAGGAAAATTTCACCTACACCAACATCTTGAAGTGTTTCCCCTATGTTTTCAGGTCTTAACATTAGGGTCTTTGATCCATTTTGGAGATCTAGTTTCAACTTTCTATATGCAAATATACAATTTTCCATCACCATTTGTTGAAGAGGCTGTCTTTATTCCAATGTATACTTTTCCTCCTTTTTGGGAGAATCAAATGACTATAGTATCAGTTTATTCCTGGGTCCTCTATTCCATTCCATTGGTCAATATGCCTATTTTTATGCCAAATATCATGCTGATTTTGTTACCCTGGCTCTATGGTATATTTTGAAATAGGGTGGTGTGATGGTTCCCAGCATTGATCTTTTTGTTCAGAATCACTGTGGCTATTTGGGATCCTTTGTGTTTCCATAAGAATTTTAGGATTTTTTTTCTAGTCCTATGAAGAATATTATTAGTATTTTGATGGGGATTGTCTTGAATCTGTAGATCACTTGCAGTTGTGTGGGCATTTTAACAATATTTATTCTCCTAACCCATGAATATGGGATGTCTTTCCATCTTCTAGTGTCTTCTTCAGTTTCTTTCTTCAGTGGTTTATAATTTTCATTGTAGAATTTTGTCACCTCCTTGGATACACTAATTCCTAAGTATTTTTCCTTTTTTGAGACTATTGTAAATGGGATTGTTTTCTTGGGTTTTTTTTTTTTTTCCTTATGTATCCCAGACATGTAACTGAGGAACCATCAACCCAGAAGTCCTGACAGATCCAGAAAGAACAAGTACCAAAAATACAAAATAAAACCTTGTTTTCTTGAGCCAAAGGACAAAAGAAAGAAGAGTCTAGCAAGACAGAACATGTGCAGATAACAACTACTTTATTAATCAGGGTTCTCCAGAGAAACAGAACCCACAAAATGTGTATGTATTTATCTTAAGGCATTGCATCTTTCAATACTGACAAATATGATCTGTATTTGGCAATCTGGGAAACTAGGAAAGCTGCTGGTATGGTCTTTAACCCCTGAGCTAGCAGGTTTGAGACTGAGGAAGAGCTGATGTTTCAACTCAAGTCTGAGGTGGGGAAAAGAGTTACCAAAAAACTATGCACTGGTTCAAAGGCAGTCAGGCAAGAGGGCTTTTACTCACAGGGAGGTCAAACCTTTTATTCTATTTACAGTTTCAACTGATTGGACAGGGCCACTCACATTAGGGAAGACAACCTGCATCACACAGCTACCAATTCAAATGTAACATACCCAGGATAATGTTTGACCAAATACCTGGGCAGTTTAATGGTCCAGTCAAGTTGATACATAAAATTAAACACTACAATTGATCTTCTCCAGGCAAACACCACAGAAAGAAAGAGGCACCACACAAGCCCAGCCCAAGTGGGGAGCCTGGAGTTCTAGTTTTTCCACTCTGTAAGCAGGCAACACAGGCCCTTCCCACCAGGGTAGGATCAAAAGAGCCCAGTGCCAAGTCAGGATCTTCACCACTGCATAGTGGTATGGAGCCTGTCTTTGTTCCCACCTGAATCTGTGGAGAATAAAGATGGCACTGCTGTGCTCCTAATTACAGGGGTATCAGCACAGGACTCTCAAAAGTCCTGCATGTCTACCCATCAGTGAAAAATCCCATCCTCCCATCAGTGAAGAACAAATGGAGAACCTGGACTTCTCCCAGCTAATAGTAGAAGGCAATGCCCTCATCTTCCTAGCTCTACCTGAGTAGTGCAAGAGGAAGCAGTTAATAAAAGAAGGTATAAGATCCACAGTCTCAGAGGATGATGACCAAAATGTCCAGGATTCAATGGAAAGTCACTTGTCATACCAAGAATCGGGAATATTTCAATTTCAATAAAAACAATAATCAAGAGAAATCAACTCAAGACGACAAAGATGTTAAATTGTCTGACAACAATTGTAAATCAGTCATTATAAAAATTATCCAACAAACATTTGAAACAAACAAAAACAGAAAGTATCATCAAAGAAATAGAAAGCATAAAGAAGACCCAAATGGAAACTTTAAAAATAAAAAATACAATAATTGAAAAGAAAAATTCAAAGGATAGACTCAGCAACAGAATAGAGACAGAACAGTGAATATAAAGATAAAACAATAGAAATTTCACAGTCTGAACAATAGTGAGAAAATAGGCTGAAAAAATGAACAGATTTATGGGACTATAAAACATGTAACACTATCAGAGTTTCAAAAGAAGATAACAAAGAGGGTGGGGCTAAAATAATATGGAAGAAATAATGGTTTAAACTGACAGCTTCAAGAAGCTGAGTAAATTCTAAGGAGGATAAAATGCAGAAAATTCACGTTAAGACATCATAGACAAGCTTCTGAAAATTAAAGAAAAAAAATTAATAAGTATCCTGAGAGAAATGACACCTTCCCATCAGAGGAGAAACTATTAGAATGATAATATATTTCAAATAAAAAATTATGGTATGGATATGTAACAACAAATCCATCATTACATACAACAGTAATGCACCAATAAAACAATGTGGGAAAAAATTATGGAAGCCAGAGGAAGTAGCAAAAGATTTTCGGGAAATTAAAAAAGAGAACCATCAACCCAGAATTCTGGATCCAGCAAAAATATTCTTCTGGAATGAAGTGAAATTCAAGACATTCTTAATAAATTCTTAGTATTCCTCTTAGTATGAGGAATACCAAGAACATCCACACCAGCAGACAAACAGAAAACACTACAATGGAAAAATGAAGCTTACAACATGGGAAAGGAAAAGAATAACACAAAGAATAAGAATATATTAAATGTTACCTTTTCCTGTTGGGATTACTAAACCATATTTAACTGTTAATATAAAGATTACAATACTGTGCAATGTTCTAAATATATGAAGAATATTTCAGTCAGTTTTTGTTGATATAACAAAATACCAGAGTTGATAAACAAGAGAAATTCATTTCCTACAGATTCAGGGTCTGGAAGATTCAAAACCAAAGTGCCTGAAGATTTGGTGTCTGGGGAGAACCAGTGCTCTGGTACATTAATGGTAACTTCTAGCTTTGTACCCACTTGGTGGAATATAGAAATGATATTTCTGGGACTTCTTTTATAAGGCTACTGATCGGATTCATGAAGGCTTCACCTCATGATCAGATCAACCCCCAAAGACTCTACTTCCTAATGTTGCCACGTTTCAACAAATGAATTTGTAAGGAATACAAACATTTAGAGCCCAGACAACAGGAGATATTTAAGGCAATTACATTATGAATGGGAGCAAGTAAAGTGATATAAAAAGAGGTAAATTTTCTAAACTTCAGTTGAACAGGTAAAACGTCAACACAGTAGACTCTGATAAGTTATGTATACATAATGTTATACCTAAAGTAGCCTTTAAATGTAAGCTGTACAAAGAATGATATTCAGGAACACTGTTACAAGTAAAAATAGAATTTAAAAATATTCAAGTATCCCACAGGAAGGCAGAAAAAAGAAAACAGAAACAAACAAACAAATCACCAGAGAGAACAAACAGAAAACAAAAAATAGATTTAAGTCTTAACATACCAAGAATTATATAAAATATAAATGGTATAAATGAACCAATGAAAAGACAGAGGTTAGCATAGTGGATTTAAAAACATTATCTAAGTATATGCAACCTATAGCAAACTCACTTAAATTATAATATAGGAAGTTTCAAAGTAAAGATTAGAAAAATACATACCACACAAATTTTATTGATAAAATGAGAAGATTTGTTATATTAATATCAGATCAAATAGACTTCAGAGGGAAAAAAAATAATACCAATTTAGAGAGGAACATTACATGATGATAAAAGGGGTTGATTCACTAGTGAGACAGAGAATTTTAAATATGTATGCAGAGAGAGAGAGAGAGAAGAGGGAAAGGGGTGGGGGAGGGACTGCAAAATATGTGAAGCAAAATGGATAACTATAAGGAGAAATAGACAAATCCATAATTTCATTTGAAGACTTTCACAATCCTTTCCAATTAATAGAAAATCATCAGTAATGCAGAATAAAATAACACTATCATATAATGGGATCTAATCACCATTTTTAGGATAATTTACTCCCAAACAGAAGAATGTACATTTGGTTCAGTGCACACAGAATGTGTTCTCTGACCACAATGGAATCAAACAAGAAATCCGTAACAATGACAATAAAAAGGAAAAATCTCCAAAATCTTGGAAAGTAAGCAGCACACTTCTAAACAATTATTAGGTTAGCAGAAAGTTTAAAAGAAAATGAATGTTGGGTTAATGAAAATGAAAATGTAATGTATCAAACTTTACCCCATCTCCTTGATAAAGGCTCTCCTTCCAAACATGGTCACATTCTGACTTTTTTGTGGAGGAAGATAGAATCCAGCTCACAGCACTCGTTAAGCCTAGAGATGACAAAGACTTCTTGCTCTCGTTAGTTCCATGAGTGCTTCTTTATCTCTTTTTGGTTCCCCTAACCCTGACCACTCCTCTGTAAAGAGTCCCTTCATTCAACTCTCCTCAGTTCCCCTTTGAGGGGAACATCCATTATCTGCAGGAACTTTGACTAGGATAACATCATAGAGGCAATATGGAGCAGACACTGAGAAACTTGGAGACAAAGTTAAGAGTAGAGGGCTAGACAAAGTTTCAAGCCTGTCCAGCTGGCCATACCCAGACATCACATTTCTGAATCCAGACTGAAGGAAGGGGGAATCAGTTTTGAGGTGACTCTATCATTGTCTTAGTAGCCTGGAAGGGAATAACTCTGGGGAGGATAAGAAATTGAAAGTAGATATGAATCAATTTAAAGATGATTTGTATTAAATAAAAGAACTTTTAATAGAGGTTGCACAGGACCAAGCAGACTGTTCTTCTTGCACAGGATAATCACACGTGTTTAGAGGGAGATAGAGAAGGAGGTGCCAAGGAGAAAGGACAGGTTGAAAATACACGAAAGAGTGAAAGAGCAGAGCCTCTGACACCAGGCATGAATCAGTCATGAAGAAACACCACCTGGAGTTGAGGAGGGAGAAACTGACTTGAGAGCGGGACTGTGCCTCCACTGAGATTGGAGGGAACACGTAAGTGGTCATGAAGCAATGGAGCCGAGTGGAAACAGAGAGGACTTTGTTCCTCAGTGCATTTTATTTCACCCTACAGTAAGTTGAAATTACAGTTGGAAAAAAAAAAAATCTTTACATTCACATTCATGATTTGTTGATTTCCTATGTTCATTTCTGGGAAATTCTAAGTAACTAATGCTTTACTTTTATGTGTAGAATCTTCTGAGCATCATTGCACATCTATCACGCAAAATATGTTATCAGTGACTCACCACATATGAACATTAGCACAGTTCTTATTCTTTATGTCACAATAAATGTTGAAAACATCCCCTAGTTGCTTGTAGATGCCACTTACGGTTCTTATTTGTTAAGATGCACACACATTTGTGGCCATTTTAAATATAGATGAACAGGGACTTTTGGCTTACCCTATCTAATAATTTGGAAAAGCAATCTAGAAAAGAATTTTCAAGCTAAAGCACCTTTTAATTTAGCTTCCACAATGGAATTGTTATGATATATTATGTTAGCAATTCAACAGTATGTGATGAAATTGATGTACTAAACCTACGGGGCTTTAAATTTATTTTCATCTGAAAAGGAATCTTGGAGATCCTCTGGGCCAATTCACTGCATTTCACAGATGAAAATACTGAGGCCCAAAGTGTGAAATGGTCTACATAAATTCACACAAGGAGTTGGGGGACAAGAACCCAGGATGCCAAATCTGAGGTGAGGGCCTTGTGTTCTGGAAAGGACAAAACAATCCCATTTGAAAAGCATTTGATTTTATGCTATGTTTATCCTACTATGATGAAACAATTTAAAAAGAAAGAAAGAAAAACTGCTCAAGAGAACAACTCTGAAATGATAGTAAGGCCACAGGAGCATGTGGCCCTAATGCTTAGGACTCGGGATTGTCACATGCGTGGTGCCATCTGCAGACAGAGGTCTTCCAGGCGGCCCCCTCTGCCCTGCAGGCTTGTGGAGGGCAGGGTGTGCTGACAGCCAAGTGGCACCTGTCTTCTGGAATTCTTACCACCAATAGGTGTTCTGAAAATGCTCAGGGGTGGTTGTTTTGGGTTTTGTTACTAAAGATTTATTTTTTCCTTGCCTAGAGGGAGAAAGAGAACCCTAATGCCATTTATTTCCCTCTAAATTTGCATTTAAAATATTGTTGTCATCTTTATCCACCTCTTCACACAGTCTTCTGTGTACCAGTTTATTTCTTGATCCATTGCTTTGTTGATGTTTGTTTATAGTTTTATTGTTTCAGCTGAGAGAAAAAGAGGGTAGACCTTGATGCTGGAGAAGAATAGGCGGAGTCCTCACTCCAGCAGTGTGTACGCCACACACATAGAGTACAGTTCCCTCCTAGTGAATGACCTTCTGATCATCCAATGGAGAGGAAGAAATTTCCTGGGGATGGCAGGTAAACAGAGTTGTGGTCTCTGGCTAAGACCAAACACTCCTGAGCTCTGAGCTAAGAAGAGATCATTTATTCATTCAACAATTTGACAAATATTTATTGAATACCTTCTCTGTGCCAGGTACTGTGCAAGCCTTTGGGGTTGCAGCCAGGAACCAATCCCTTTGGCTAAGCTGCAGTACAGGTAGGTGGAAGAATCATGGTCCATGTGTGGTTCATCTGTTGTATAAGGCCAACCCAGCCTGGAGAGAAGACATATACCAAGGCAGGCTTTAAATAACTAAGTCTCTTCCACTCACTACTTTTTCTCCAAGATCCTTCCTGCCAGGATCTCAGAAAAATATCAATGATCTGGAGGTCTCTTTCATGATCATATTCCCTCTCTATTAACACTGGGCCAATATTCACCTTTAACTACCTTCTTTCAGAGTTTTGTCTGAGTTTTTTTTTTTTTTAATTTTTTTGTAGTTGTAGATGGACTTACTACCTTTATTTATTTTTTTTATTTTTATGTGGTGCTGAGGATCGAACCCAGTGCTTCATGCGTGCTAGGCAAGTGCTCTGCCACTGAGCTACAGCCCCAGCCCTTGTCTGAGTTTTAATTAGTTGGAATGGTTATGCAATAATGCCTAGAAAGGGTATATTTTGACTTTTTAGGTGCTATTCACTATATGCCACCACAGGGATAATCTGTACATTTCATTACAAAGAAAGTGAAATTATTTTCCATTTTGCAGATGAGGAAATTTAGAGAAAGTAAATAATTTGTCCTGAGGATTACAGGGGTTTTTGGCAGTAGACTCAGGACTTCTGGCTCCAAAGTGCATGCTCTTCCTTCTGTACCAAGCCACCCAGGGTCCTGGGCCGCTGTCTTCAGGACCTCCCTGGGGATATAGCATCAAGGTCTAAGTGCGGCACAAACATGTGCCACTTGGTCATGAGAAAACCTGTCTCAAGCAGGACATCATCCTTTTAAAAACCTTTATGACTATCGTTAAGTTATCAACTTTTTGCTAGGCCCCATTTGAGGTTCCAATTAATAACAGATGAAGTTTAGTAATAAAAATAATCATAGTAATGATGACCAATGTTTACATATTACCACAGGCATGGAACCAACCACTGAACAGGGAGTAATTTTGGGAGGTCTATGTCCTAAATCACCCAGGCATATTAGAAACATGAACTTTATAAATTGATTTTTAACTATAAGCTTAATGGTGCTTGTTTAAAATTTTAGTAAGCACTGACTAAAACCACTGGGCATCAATTTAAGAGAGAGACTATGCTTATAAAAAATGACTCATCACCTTAGATTCTTTCTGGAATAAGGCGATGAGATGATTAAATAGATAAAATACAAATAGGACTCTCACTTGTCATGATTCTGGATATAGCAAGGAGATAAGCCCTGATATGGAAAGAAGCTGGCAGAATTAGTGGGAAAAAGCTAGCCTCAAGGCGTAGGAAATAACCAAATTAAATGGGCTGCTTGCAGGCACAAGTCTACTGTGGGCTAATTTGTTTCCTGCAAAAAGAAAAAAAAAAAAAAAAAAAACCTCGACTCATTTTTGTCCTCTTAAATTTTAAACAGGCTCTGCGTAATTGCATTTCCTTTCTAAGGGTGTTGCTTGGGCAGGGGGGATTGTGGGATGGGGGCTGGAGAGAGAGACAGAGAGTGGAGAGGAAGAGGAAGAAAGAGAGAAAGAGGAAGAGAGAAAGAGGAGAGGAAACCTTGAGATCCATCTCTTGCTTATCAGGGATGCTAATAACATCCCACCTGCCAGTACAACCAGGAGATGGGTATGTTTCATCTAAGCATCTTCTCTTTGAAATATCAGTGCTTGCTCTTTTTCTGAAGAAAATTCCAACTTCAGTTTTCTTTCATCTCTGACTCTGCACGAGAAGCTATAGTTTAATGGCACTTAGTAGACCAATTGATTAAACATTGACCTCATTTGCAGGCTTAACCCAGACAGGACAAGAGAAAGCATGAAGCCTGTTTTTCCAGGCCACATGCTCAGGTTTTCTCCATCTCTTCAAGACACTTACATATTCACCAGGTATTTATAAAAGGCTTACTTACTATGTGTCAGGCACTGTGTTAGGCGCTGGGGAAACAAAATGTGCTCACAAACTATTGATGAAGAAAAGCCTATGGGTCATACGTGGTTCAGTGTAGCTAGAGAGTGTGAATATGGGGAAGGGGTGGAGGCAGAGCAGTAAGTGAGGTGAGGCTGGAGAGTTAAACAGAAATGTTTTGGACAACAGGCCTCATCACAAGTTGAAGGAGCTTGGTCTTTACTTTGATTAAAATAGGAGCCATTGTAAGTTTTGCACAAGGGATAACATGATGTGCTTTGCATTCTAGAAATACAGTCATGGCTGAGCACATGGCCATGCCCCCTCTCAATCCAGCTAGTGAGGAAGTCTTGTCACGTCAATAGCCAGAACATACCAGTATCCCCATTGCCCTATGTCAGACTAGCCTAATTTCCTCCTTGGTCTATTTCATGGTTTCAGAAGGGTCTCTCAGATTTTTCTTCATTTTTAGACTACTGTGAGAGTAGTTCTTCTAAAGCAAGTCATATTATATCATGACTTAACTTGAAAACATCTGAGGACTCTCCCCACCCAAATAATAAAGTCAAAACTCCTTAGCAAGGAGTCAGGCTTCAAATTATATTCTCAGTATTTCTCCTCAACTGGGCTATTAACTCCACTAGGGCAGAAACCAGGCCTGATTCGTCTCAGTAGACTCAATGTCTGGCATGGTGCATGACACATATTATTTGCTCAATTAATGTTTTGCTGAAAGAGTAGGGATATAAATGAGGCACTTTTCTGCCATGCTCATCTACTTCTTTTCAAATTAAAACAGTCCATGTTGCATTTTATGCAGGCAACATGACCGAACATGCCTCAAGTATCAGCATCCTCATCCTCATTCTGCCCGGAGCTATAGTGAGCATCCTGTCATTGAACACTTACCTGGTAATGGATGAGAATGTAGAACTGCTTCTTTCAGAGAGAAGTCTGCAATCATAGCCTGAGCAATTATAAATAGGGCTCAAAGTGGAATGAATATGTAAGAGTGATTGTTTGTAGTGAATCAAGACCGAGGGCTATGGCATCACTTTTGGATTAAAGGTCTCTAATTGCCTTCTGGGTAGGAAAAAAAATTAATATGGCCCTCAAAGGCAAGGACTGGCACTCTTCACACTTAGTTGGATCTTTCAGACCTTCTTTAGAGGGGCACCTACCCCAGAGAGAATGAGGGAGACAAAAACTCTAAAGGCTAAAAAAAAAAACAAAAAAAAAAACTTATGTTTAAAAAAGACAGATTATAATACATAAAAATATTATAATATAAAATACCATTAATTGGTGTTTTTAAATATTAATATTTAATACATTATTTAATATACTAATGTAATTCATTTGAAGTCACATCTCCCTCAGACATTTAATATTAATATTGGTGATATGTGGATAAGAAATGCCCCTTTTATTGTATGCTAAAGAAGCTGGTGTTATCCCCAGAAGATAAAAAGGGGAAAATACTTCATGATTATCTTCAGAGGTATAAGTTTACATAAAATAATTGTTTTCTATGTTGTATGTAGTTTAGGCAAGAGAAGCAGGGTTTTGATTAGAATATAAGGGTGGATAGCAACTTTCAACATGAAAATTTACAGAAAGCCCCCTGAGGGAGATCATGGGGTCTCTGGAGCTCTTAAGACCAACATGGTCACCTTTTTGCCCTGAGTGGCTAGAGATTTGCCTCTTAAAGGAAAGGGGCACTTTACTTTATCTGTCTGGTCTCTTGCAGTCCTGTAACTCCATAGTCATTTTAGTGTGGAGTTTGATTTTATGATATTTTTGGAACCAGCAGAGATGTTTTATTTCAGTGCATACATCAGTTGACATTTTTTGAACAGATGAATTAAGCTCTACCTAGAAACCATCGCTCTCCTTACAAGTACAGACACAGGCGATGCAGTTCCTGCCATCAGCTGTCTTATTTGAAGCAGGTTAATAACTAGCAATGATGACCACGGTTTTTAAAAATAAGACTTTTTGTGTTTGTTCTTTTCATGCTTAGGCAGTGTTTTATGAAAATGTGTATTTATTGTTTAAAATATGTTTAAGGGTGGAGCACATAATGAAGAAATAAGTGAGTGCAAAAATGATTTTTTTTGTTACTGACCAGTCTACTCCTGCTCTTCCCCCTGGATTCTTTCACACAAAGAACACATTGTTATTGGAGCCATTACAGAGCTCCTCTGCTCTGCCAGGCTCTGCGGGGCTCGAGGGAAATGGCTATAGATTGCAGCAGAAAAGTCCATCAGACAGATCACATGTGACCCCACTGTTTCTAGGAAAGAATGCACTAGAACACTTCAGCTGAATAGACAGATTTTCCAAATGTTTTAAATCAGTTTTGAGACAAAAAGAAGAAGATGCTAAGAAATGGATTTGGCCTATACACACTCGACCATGCAGTGCACATTTCTCTGGAACACAGACATTAGGGGCTTTCATGTGGATGGGGGATTGTAAGGGAAGAAAAACCCCAGCCCACCACAACAATTAAGCAGCAATTGAAGAAAAGCAGGCAAGAAAAGATGGCCCTGTGTTAGTACAATAGCTCAGGGGCTTTTCATTTTGGGGCATAAAGACAGAACAGAGAATGTTGTTTTCTTTTTAAAGCCCTTTTAAAAATGGTAACTGCATCCTGCTCTTGTAGATGTATTACTTATGACATCCCAGTTTTCATCCGTTCATGATTTTACATTAGAGTTAAATCTCTGCAGCTTGAATCTCACGGCTGAGTTAGCCAGAGCCCATAAAATATTGAAACCTTTAGAGCAGCAGCCAGCCAGGTTGAGAGAAGTTCATGTCCAAAGCTGAGCTTTAGATTCTGAGACATCCCAATTGGAGTGTAGTACAGAAAAAAGCACTGATAAAATTTTCATAAAAATGAGCTAAGGATATTGCTAGCATGCTTCTCAGCATCTATATGAAAACTTAATCTGAGCTAATGGAAAGGATATGAAAGCCTTTCTCAATTCAAACACAGTCAATGCATGATTCATAAATTATTGTCAGAGAAGTGATTCAGCTCCCAGATTTATTCTCTTTTGGGTAGAAGCAACCAGAGGAAAGCTGGGTCTTTTTGACCTTTAATGCCAGCAAATTTTACAGTAGAGCTGTCAATATAACCAAGTAAACTGGTCATTTCTCCAAACAGCAACAAAATACCCACATAAACCCCATGCGAGCTAATATTAAGTTGGCCCACTAGGTTACTGGCAGCACATTCAGAGCAGCAAGTACCAAACATCTGAGCTTACCTCACTGCACAGAACTGAGTGAAATCTCTATGTGGCCACGGCCACATCATCCACAGTAGTTTGGGTGAAATGTGGCTGTCAGGTGTTCCCTTACCTTTATATACTTTGGGAATTGACAATTACATGTACTCATGTTACTCTATAAAGAAGGAATTATTATTAGCAATATTGTTATTATTAGCAGTTCAGCTTTATAGATAAAGAAAAGGAGCTGTGCAATGGATAATAAAAAGCAATAGTGTTGTATGGAAATTATGGACGTTGTTCAGATTAATGTGAAATCAATGTAAGTAGGACAGTGGGATAGAAACTTAAAAATCCTGCATGTTGGGAAGCATGTTAGAAACATCCCTTTAATCATATTTTTCTTCCCCTCTCAGACATTTTTGAGCCCCTACAAATGCATCCTGGAGAATATAAAGATGAAAATGTAACTGTGTATGTTAATAAGCTATGCAATAGAGCCATAGAATTGAGCCATAGAATTTCAAGTTTGAAAAGGTTCTTAAAGATTATTTAGTCCAGTTCTTTTCTTCAGACCAATTCTTCTCTTCAGACCTTAGTTATGTGCACGATGCTTCCACTGATTGTATAACTACCCTAGATTGCACATGCTGCATGAGAATCTCTACCTTGGATAATAGTGGTATTCTCTTAGCCAATAACCTAAGTAGAAACCTAGAATCAATTTTGATTTGTCATCTCTCCAATCCATGCACTTGGAGAACCGTGTGCTGCATGCTTATTGGCAGATAAGTGATGTTTCTCAAAACAGTCCTGGTCCCTTAGCTGTGTTGCCACAGTCTCTGTTCAGGCTTGATTGTCCCTCACTAAGACCATTTCAAATATTGTCAGTTTTTCTGCCTATGATCTCTTCTCCTTCCAATCCTCCCTTCTGTCACCATAACTTCTTTCCTTATTTTATCACCCATGAATTTTTTTTTTTGAAACTTCACTGAAAAATTTTATTTCACTCCAGTCAGAATGGTTATTATCAAAAGTATAAGTAATAATAAATTTTGGCCACCAAGCCACATCTCCAGCCCCATTTTGTATTTTATTTAGAGACAGGGTCTTGCTGAGTTGCTTATGGCCTCATGAAGTTGCTGAGGTTGGCTTTGAACTCGCAATCCTCCTGCCTCAGGCTCCCAAGCCGATGGGATTACAGGTGTGTGCCATTTCACCCATGAATTTTTAAAAATTTGTTATGACCCCTCATTTTTTATAGAATTAAGCCCAAGCTCATTAGCATGTTATTCAAGGTCTTAACAATTTAACTGTGAGAGGTCCTTTCCAGGAGACCGTGCTCTAGTCTAGAGTAGTTGTTCTCAACTCTGGTTGCATATTAGACCCCCCTAGGAGTGGAGCTCTCATCAAGTATCCAAGACTGGGCTGATTGAGAATGTGGGGACAGGACCCAGTCATGGTTATAGATTTTTAAAGATCACCAGGTGAATCAGTGCACAGTCAGGACTAGAATGATTGCTGTAGGAGTCCAAGGTCACATCCTCCTCTTTCAGGACGCATGAACTTCTATGAACTTTGTGCCTCCATTCAAGATGCTACTATGGCTGGATATGCCAGTCCCTTCATTTGAGCTCAGAACAAAGGCAAATGTTAGTATTTAGAGTTTAGTTTTTCAGAGTGATTCCAGATGTTGAGGGGACTTTAGGAACTCATGAGGTTTACCAAGAAGAGAGATATTGGGGGAAATATTTACTGAGCATCACATCATATCCTAGGGACTTTCATGGGCTGCAAGTGTAATGAAAATGTTTGGACCAGATAATGTAAGCTCTAGGAAAGCAGGAATCTTATCTGTCTTGGTCCAAGATGTAACATGAGCCCATGAAAGAATCCCCAGAATATAGTTGGTGCTCAGGAAATGTTTGCTAAAAGAAAAAAAAAATGTTATATTTGAGGTGACTCAGATATATAAATAATGCTTACCCAGAGTTTTTGGCTACACCACTAAGTCAGCCCAGCATTTCAATGGACTAAGATAGTTCTTGAATTCTATAGCATAAAGTGTGAGAGTTCTCCCAGGATTCTGTTACTTGCAAACACATAAATTAGCTACTGGGGCAGGGGTTGAATCATTGTGGAGCAAAATAATAGGAAAACTGAAGGCAATCCATCATTAAGTTGATAAATACGTTACATGAGGTATGACCAGAATTTTAATAATGAAGGTAGATCTCTCTCTCTCTCTCAATGTGTGAAAAACAAGGCCACTTCTTATACTTCTCAAGTGCAAGTGTTTCAAGAGCAAGCACAGTTTATTTCTTGAGGCAGAAAGGTACACCCAGATATTAGAATTCTGACCCTTCTGGGCCATCGCTGAGCCCTATCATGGTCTTGTGTGAATTCTATTCCAGAGAGACAAGATGACCATGAATTCCAGGGATTTTGGAAATATCTGTGCAATTAGAATCATGTTTAGGGTAGTTGCTATCTGGGCTTTTACATCTAAGATCTATGAAGTAATATTCTAAGACAGAAAGAAAATGTAAGTATGTAATTAGGTCAAGTTGGAGTCTTTCTTGTTGAATTCCCTATGGGTGGGCCTGATGGAGAACAGCTCACACTGGCCACCTTCCTCCAGACCAGCCCCTTCCCACTGCCTCCTACATTCTGGAGGCTGCAGATATGGGAAGGGTGTGGGGTCTGTTGCCATCTTCAAGGACAGGAGCCAAGCTATACCTGGAAAGTCAGAACATCATGTAAGTAAACTCTGACTTTGAAAGCCATTTCTTTCCTTCAGGGATTATACCAAGATGTATAGTATACATTCTGAAGAAGCCAAGGGGTGGGAATAACAACTAGTATGCTATTTACATCAGACTAGGGGAAGATAGAAGCTTTTTCTAATTAGCTTTTCAAAATCACTGTGATCACAAGGCTGGGATCAGAAAAATAGGATGAGGTATCCTTGTATACCTGTGTATGGAGCATTTCAAAACACTTATTGTAATTGCGAGACTTCAATAGAGCTGCTATTTCAAGAGCTGCTAGAGATAAAATTCTACTGTGTGGTTAAAATGTTGGCCTTTGTGCTAGAAGATTAAAGAGCACAATCTCCCATTTATGTCCCTTTTCCTTATGAGCACATAATTGTATTCGCAGCATTTAACAAACTCCTTAAAGGAGGTACCTTATTTAGGTTGATGTAAAAAAAAAAAAAAAAAAAAAAAAAAACCTGAAATCAGCCTCTCACCTTAAGTGTGTGTGTGTGTGTGTGTGTGTGTGTGTAAAAGCCCTTGGAAGCAGGACTGTTTTCCTGCTCACAGTTTCCTTACATTGTGGCAGCATCTGAGGCTATTTGGTCTCCAGTGTCTGTCACCTATAGACTCAGATTTTACGAGTGCTGACCTCATTTGCTTCCTTTGTTTTTAATTGCCCAAGCAGCAATGAAAAAGGAGGCGAGGAATACCATTACGGCTCGCCAAGTTAACATACATAAATGGCACTGTTATATGGGGAGGCTGTAATAAGTCATGTGACAGAGAGCAAAGGCAGCCCAGCGTGCAAAGGGAGCAATTTTCTGCCCCGCAAACAGCACTTCAGGTGCTGTCGTTCATCTTTCTGTGACTTGCTCTGTCAAAGTCCGCCCAGAGCAGAGGTGTTCAGGGACCCAACAGGCCATAAGTGTCCAGCTGAAAAACCTGGGAGATATCCCCAGGCCCTAGGAGTTCACTTTTTCAGTTGCACTGATTTACTTCAGAATGCTCCTTCAGGGAATTTCTGCCTCCCCTTGCTTTACTTTCCCATTTCCTTTCTTGTCATCTTTAAAAATCCATTAAAGATCATGCAGGCGATTTCTGCAGGCTCAAATTTCTGAGAGTTTCTGTCGCTTAATAAAATGCACCCTTTCAGTGGGCTGTGGTCTCCTTTGTGCTTTTAGGGCTTGGAGACTAAGACTTTTAATTAGAGGTGGTGATCATAGATCAAGAAAGCAAAAGATGGCTGCAGTTCTCAGGGAAGTCAACGTTTCCTGTCCAGGGATCTAAAATGGCTACTTGGCTCACAGATCCAGGGTAGAAGTACTAACTGGATTATCAGAACAGGAAGCAAAATTAAAATATGCTCCCTACCTCCATTTTCTCCTAATTGTTTGTTTCAAAGTCCTCCAATTGCCAAGGTTAAGTGTTTATTGTCAACACCCACTGAAGGCTGCTTTAGGAAAAGAAATTCAGCTTTTAATTTGTTTACAAATCCAATTTCCAAGGGTACTCCTTACCCAGAAAGCACAATTTCCTCTGAAATCTTGCCTGTAATTTGTCTTTCCTCCCACTGAGTCCTCTGTCTACACCCTTCCGCACAATTCATTCGTTGTATAATATGCACGTAGCCTTCTCCACAATACAGGAAGATTATATTCAAATGCCACCTCGCCGATCGTATCATATTAATTCAGATTTGTCTATCATTTTGTGTGGTTGCTGCTTTGCCTTAGGTATTATAATAACAATACCTCACCTGTCATATCCCACTAGCACTGCCTCACCTAGAAAATTGCTCTAATGCTGCCTCGGATCTCACAGACCTCTTTTATTTTTTTAATTTTTTTTGCACAAGCTTACCTATTATAGCACAATAATTGAACTTTCATTGGAGGCCTCCACATATATTTTTATTATATTTTATAGCTAGTCTAGCAATCATTACATGTTGATTCTATAGCAGACTGGATCATTCAAAGCCAGCCTTTTTTTTTTTTTTTTTTTTTTTTTTTTTTTTTGCTTATCTGTAAAACATCTTGTTCCCTTTTCAAACTACTGCCATTCTCCATTTGGGTAGCTTCAGTAAGTAATATTATGAGATAGATGAGCAGCTATTCAAAGTTTTATTTATTTGGGGGATTTTAATATGAGGTAATATTATATGGTTCTGTGAAAAGATGCCTGAATGTCTTGAGTTTGAAATCTGAGCTTAGTATTTCCATTTCTTGTGACAAAAATTTGAATGTACATGTTCAAAAACAAAATATAATTTCTTTGAAACGTATTTTTCAGAGAAATTTAAGTGTGGCAAATGCCAGATAGAGATTTTGGCTTTTCAAAATAATATAAATGGATTTTGCATTTATGCAATTTTTGTATTTTTTAATTGTGAAAGTGGCTTAAGTAATTTTCAAGCATCCACAGCCACAGGTAATTTGGTTTCAGGGTTTATGAGAACTCTAGCTGCTTTAACATGGATGGCATTCAAAATTAGAAGAAGGCTACCTTTTAAGTGCTATATAATGAAAAACAGATGATACATTTAAATAAAGCCTGCCACTGCCTTGTCATGTATGCCATGTTCCAGAGAAAAGAGGAAGTTGCTGAGAACAAATACCATCTTATTGACTAAGAAGCCGTCACCAATGTCTTTTTGCATAATTAAACTGGACATGTTTTAGAAAAATGAAATGACAAAGATATACTGTTAAGCTGTAAATAGTATTCGATGGCATTATCAATTGCAGAGGTTCTGAGGTTTGCATATTAATTGCAGGAAGGTGCTAATTTGAGTGCTTTAAGCTCCATTCACAAGCCTGTTTACATGCTTTGTTCCACCTGGACCTGTTTGGAGGTTTGTCAAAAACCTAACAAGCAGAAAAATATTGCATTTGAAAATACACATGCATGTTTAATTAAGTCAGGGCCACTGAACATTCCTCAATATATTTAGCTGTTGAGGTTTAAGCGCCATCAGAGCATCAAGCATTATCACCTTTTGAAGTATTGCCGAATCTTTAATATTTAAAGCACAAAGCAGACTGTAATAAAAAATTCTAGCAGACCCTAGAAGATTAAAGACGCATTATAAATGTGACAGTTTGTAAATGGAACACCAGTATTAAAGGATCCCCCCGATATTTCACAGCATATTTTTCAGGTGTATGCTAAATTATGAATACAATTAAATAGCTGTAATTATTCTCCAGGAGTGGACAGCACATTTAAATGCCTATGATGTTTGCAATTGGCTACAGAAGAGGAATTTGCTGCAGAGTAGCCTGAGTGGGCAAAGGTAACAACCAAAGCTCTTTTAAATCTAGTGAGAACTTCACTTACCCTGTCTGGTTTGTGTCCTGTAAGAGCCCAAAGTCAGTGACTATCCTGGATAAGTCTGCACAACTGCAAACAAATGTGTTGATAAGGACACCCAGAGTCATGTGTTTTAGTTGCCACATTTGCAGTCCCCATTCAACAACAGAGCCTGCAATGTGTATATTCTTGGCATACCCAAGATGATCAAACAGGGCCTGGAACAGAGTGAGTTCTAAGTAAATATTTGTGAAATGAAAGGATTAATCAATGAATAGTAAACATAAAGTGATACACCTAATTATTTAATATTCTTATAAAATGAAGTCTTCTAGTAATTACTTGTATTGTGATTGAGTCAACCCATAACATGTAGGGAGAAAAGAGGTGTGTTTTACACTCTGAAAAAAACCATGGATCACATTGTTTTTAGTTATCAAATACTTTGTGGTAGGTGAGGTGGTGTACACCTTTTAAGACTAAGCACTGCTTTGCTACGAGTCACATGAATACAATTAGGGCAAATCACTGGACCTCAATCAATTTAGCTTCTACATCTACTAAATGGGGCCAATAATTCCCTTTTGTCAGAATTAAATGAGACAATGAATGACAAGTCCTTCACTTGGTGCAGACAGATAGGAATTATTTAATATGATAACCTTTCACTAAGAAAGATAGCACATGTTAGTATTTTAGAACAGAGATTCAGGCTGACACTGCATGAGTTTGAGTCCTGGCTCTGCCACTCTCCTGGCTGACCCTGGACATGTGATTTGACCTACTCATATCTCTGTTTCCCCATCTATAAAATGGAGGAAATAATAGAACCTACTCCATAGGTTCATTATCAAGATTGAATGAGTTACTGTTTATAAGATGATTGGAGCTGAGCATGGCACATAGTAAGCAAATAAATTCTGTGGAATAAATGAAATAAACTAAAAATCAACTCTCCGCCTGCCATGGGAGACTTCTTTGAAAGTGGGTCTTGTGATGGCTGCGACTCATGAGGAAAATGGACTGTGCTTCAGAAGGGCCCTAGGAGAAGCTGTGCTATTACCTCCGAAAACTCTTAGAAATCAGGTGATACATAGCAGTCCCCCCCTTATCCCCATGGGATATGTTCCAAGACCCCCAGCAGATGTCTGAAACCCACAGAGAGTACCAAACCCTATTTATTCTTCTTTTTTTTTTTTTCTATCCATACTTGCCTATGACAAAGTTTAATTTGTAAATCAGGCTTAGTGAGAAATTGACAGCAACCAATAGTAAAATAGAATAACTGGAACATCAGACTATAATGAAAGTTATAAGAATGTGGTATATCTCAAAATATCTTATGTACCATACAGTATTTTTGGACCCTGGTTGACCAGATAACTGAACAGCAAAGAGTGGGGGACGGTGGGGGGAAATCACTGATATTGGGAGGACTATTATATAGAAAGAACTGCAAGGGCTGAGTTTTGGCTGAGTTTCCAGGACTCAGGAAGAAATTTGGTTTCCAAATTCTAGAAACCAACAGAGCTGTTGGGAAACTTGTCTCCATGTTAGGAAAAAAGAATTTCTCAGCCAACTGTCCCAGCAGAAGAAAGTGGTTGTCACTTCTTCAGTACTCTGCTGAGGCCCTGTGGCCTTTCCCAGTCCCCATTAGATGACTCACCATATTAACTCTTGCTATTGTAAACCCACTGTTCCAAGCACTCTACAAACACTATCTTTTTATTTTTCACAACAACCCCATGAGGAAAGCACCATCATTATCACCCTTTTACAAGTGGGGAAACCAAGGCACGGAGCAGTTACATAATTTACCTAAGGTCTTAGAACCTGTCAAGTGTAAAGCCAGGTCTCAATTCCTGTGGTCTGACTACATAGTCCCTATTATTACCACGACATATACTATCTTTTTGTGACTGAGTGTGATTGCTCAGAAAATTCAAAATAGATTCTTTAAGTTCTAATGAATCTTGGTGTCAGGGTAAATTTATATTGTGTGTGTGTGTGTGTGTGTGTGTGTGTGTGTGTGTTCACTTCAAAGATGCCTTATGAAGAAGAACTTGAAATTCTTTTTGCAGCAGAAAAAATAAGAATGAAGATTCATAGGTGGGCGAATTTGTGTAAGAAGCACATTTCATTTGTCTGAAAAGAAAGAAGTTAAAATCTAGAAATTTTGCTTTTCAAGGTTCATTATTGTTAGAACTAATCTGATAGCTAAGATTATGCGGGCTAAAACTATGCATAGGAAAAAAATCTACCCAACATCTCCAGAGAATACCTTCACCATGAAGGAAGTCTCCATTGATGATTTTTGTTCAAAGCCCCACCCTCTAGACTGGGACAGGGCAGGAGGGAAAAGAAAAAGATTGTTTTCTGTATAATGTATGACTGAAGTGAGAAATATCATTTGATCCAACTAGCTGGCTAGTAGTTATTCTTTGGAAACAATGTGTGAACACTATGCAATGAAGATTCATAGCATCAGAACACTTAGGGTCATAGATCCTTGTAGCAGTGACCTCATTCTGCTCACACTCTCCTGTATCCATACCCTGAGGTATTCCTCTCCCATGCTAGTTCTGGGCTCGGCTATATGATGGTGACTTGCTTTGGTTGATGAGTAATAGCCAATGTGACATAAATGGAGACTTGAAAACTGCTTTCTTATTGGGATTTGTCCTCTCTTGTTATTAAGTCTCTGCTACCACATGAAGAACCTGAGGTAGTCTGCTGGTTGGTAAGAGATAAGCAATGTAACTACCCACTGAGAAATCTGCCAATTTCCAGAGATATCAGTGAGGCCATCTAAGGAACAACTTCTAGTTGTCCCTCCAACCACATGCAGATGCTTGAGAAAGCCCAGCAGAGAGTAGCCAGCCCAGGCCAGAAAAAAACACTCATCTATCCCTAATAATCATGAACTAACTAAATATTTTATGTACCAAGTTTTGAATGTTTGTTACATACCAAAAACTAGTGGATGCAGGTTTCAAGAAGCAGGAAGTTTCTGTAACAAAAAGGAAAAATTGATTTGGAATTGAGCAATGGGAGAGGCTGGGAAAATGTCAAGGAAGCCTCTAAATCAACCTGGAAAAATGACAACCAATGTTCCAAAATAATGCAACAATTGGTCATTAAGTTAAGTGGTTTGTTTTGCAGCAATAGCCTATTGACATATCAAGTAAATTTTTGCAAAAAATATTCAAGGTTAAATGAAATATTGGCTGAGTAGCTTAGTTCATCCTGAAGAACCACTGAGACCTCTTCAAGAATCTATATACTAATTCAGGTGGCATCTGATGACAATGACTGAGCTTAGCACTGGAGCATAAATCTGCTCTTCCTTTTGCTGCACCCACACCTTAGAAGCTACTACTAATAAAGCAAGGCTATCACTGTAGCAATAGGCAAGGACTAACTCCCTCATTTATTAATTCAACACAAAACTTTAATTTCCTTTTGAGCTAGGTCCTAAACACACAACACTAGAAAGAGAGACACAGTTTCTAAGAAACTGTATATTTTTACATATAAGAAATGCTTTCAACTGATTCTCAAAAGAATTATTTTTGATAGACTCCTAATGAATGCCTACTGTGTGCCAGATATTGAAGCCATTCTTAGATCATAGTTAAACAGAAATAGAGAAACACATAAAGTGACAGGAAGGACCCAGTTTAAATAGAACAGGTGCTCCAGGATTAACCAACCTTCTGGGAAAAGTATAAATGCTATTACAAAAGCTTTTAGTCAAGAGTTAGGAGTCATCGTAGTCTGACTCTTAGTTCTGCCACTGGTCAGCTATAATTTTCAATAGTAACTGATGTTATTGGGTGTTAGTCATGACAACATGCCAAATAATATATTAACTATTTAAAAATGCACTGCTTCATTTAAATTTTACAGCTATCCTATGTACCATTATTACTGCAATTATACAAATGAGAATGTTGAGGCTCTAAGGACTAATGTTAATTGCCCAATGTCTCAGAATCAATAAGTGGCAAAGCCATGATTAAAATCTAGTTCTGTCTAACTCTTGAGCCAGGACTTTCATCAACTGCTAACCAAGTGACTTTGAACAAATCACTTTTTCTAGGGTCCAGTTTATTCATGTTTAAAACAAGGAATTCAAATCAGATAAACTCTAGATTTCTTCCATCTCTAATAAATTATGATTCAAACATTGCATATTAACCATAATGTCTTCTTACTAAGCAGAGTTTGAAAGATCTTGGATGAACACTGCAGTGGATTTGAAACACTTCCCTCAGAGAGAATCTTTCCAACATCCATCTCTTATACCTTCCAAATATAATGTAATTTGTTTTGATTTTCAAGTCTGAGGCCCAGTCTTCTCTCTTATTTTTTCTGTGTTTCTGCCTCTCTACTTTAAAAATTTAAAAAAGGGGGGAAATACCATATCTTTTGGGGAGACAAGAAAGGACTTGAAAATACAGTACTTCCAGTTGTACCGCAGCAGAAGTTGTAAACTTAAATATTTGTTGGGAAATTACTTTTAAAATTAGATGCATGAAATGGCCCAGATATAAGAGAACACTGGTTTGCTAAGCTCTCACATTGCTAGCATGGATAATATCTACCTAGTTACATTGTTTTGTAAAATATCATGTAGAGAACTTCTAGATAATATGGCAAATGAACCACAACCACTTTTCTCTCCCTCCTGAAACTCAATTAAATGACAACAAAAGTATATACAAAATATAAGACAAAGAGAATAGAAAAGGAAACGAGAAGCCAGGCATGGTGGTACACGCCTGTAATCCAGCCACTCAGGAGGCTGAGGCAGGAGGATCACGAGTTCAAAGCCAGGCTCAGCAATTTAGCAAGGCACTTAGCAACTTGGTGAGACCCTGTCTCTAAATAAAATATTTTAAAAAATATTTATTTTTTAGTTGTAGTTGGACACAATACCTTTATTTTTTATGTGGTGCTGAGGATTGAACCCAGGGCCTCGCTAGGTGAGTACTCTACTGCTCTACTGCTCTACTGCTGAGCCACAACCCCAGCCCTCAATGTATTTTTGTAATCACAAAAATTGATATAAAATAGTAACTGCTTTAGCAGAGTAGAGGAAGCAACCCCAAAAGCCTATACAGAGGGAGAAAACTATAAGAAGCAAAGTGGTTCACTCTGCAGATCCTGGAAGTACTCTGACTTGGAGACATCTGCTGTCACAAGAGTATGTTGTGCATATGGAGTGTGGGAAGCGAGGGCAAAGGCTTTGATAAGTGGTGCTTCTTCAGGGCAACTAGTTAAAATTCCTCGTAGAGCATTATTGGATCCATAAGTTCTTGCCCTACCTAGTGCCAGACAACTTCCTTTCATGTAGAAGATCAAAGGGATATTTCTGGATAAATTGTACCAAAGAAACTCTGAGTTTGGAGGGAGAAAAAAGCAGCAAAGAGTGAAGGGGAGGTGTACAGGTCTAAAAAGTTTAGAGGTGAGAGTTCCTCTTCTGGCTCTGGCTGATCACCTTGTCTCACTGAGAGCAGCTGGAAGAACGGAGAGAGTAAAATATTTCAGAGTATCTGCTTGAAGATACAATGGAGTTACCAATACCATGAAGATTTAGGGGTCTGGGATCTCTGGTAGAAGGAAAGTGCAATGTGGTAAGACACATGCAGTGCTGCTTTTCTCTTCATTCTACAGGAGGCATCCAAGAGGCTGCGGTCTTAAGTGGACCTACAAAGACAGAAATGAACATTTGAGACTGAAAAGATATAGGGAGGGCTTCATGTCTCAGGGTTTATAGGAATACGGATGAACTCAAAATGCACTAATCTTTTTTTTAAATTTAATTTAATTTGTTATACATGCTTTTAGAGTGCAATTCCTTTCATATTACATATAAAGAGCACAGTTTTCCAAGTCATTGGTTTTACACAAAATATTTTCATACCATTTGATTTTTTATACATGCACTTGGTATATTGATGTCCAACTCTTTCTGCCATTGTTTCTATCCCCTTGCCCCTTTCATCCCCTCCTCCCTTTTTTCTATTTAACATTCCTTCATTCCTCTCATCCCTCCTCCCTTGCTGCTATAATTCAGTATCATCATAGCAAAGGGATCAATCGACCTTTGCTTTTCTGGGATTGGCTGACTTCATTTAGCATTATTTTCTCCAACTCAATCCAAAATGCACTAATCTTAGAAAGTCTGCAACCTAGCCTTGAATTCCAAAATGGATTAAAGCCAAATTATATGCCAGAAGCAAGTGCACACCAATACTAGAGGAAAATGATATTACTAAGAGCCTGAAATTTTCTGTTTAAATTTTCATATGTAGTATTTAGGATTTAACTAAACAAACAGAAACAAGTATATCAGGAAACAAAAAGAAGACTGAAAAATTGGGGGGATTACAATATGCCAAGAAATCCAGATACTAGAGTTATTAGACAGAGATTCAAATAACTATGGCATATTGTACAAAAGAAAAAAATAGAAGGCTCAGCGGAGAAATGAAATATTTACAAATAGATGAATAATAGCCAAAAAATATAAAAGCTGAAATTGAGGTAGCAATATATGGGAGGTTAAACAGTATTGAAGACGGGATAGGTGAGCTGGAAGATATGTCAGTAAAAAAATAAAGACTAAAACATGTAGAAAATCAAAGTGAAAATTACAGGAAAAGATACAGAATATTTATGGAAATCATAAAAAGACCTATCAGGCCTGCAATTGGAGTCACCACAAGAGAGGAGATATAATACAGGTTACAAGCAATATTAAAAGATACAATTGCCAGAGTTTTACAAAATTGATGACATCAAGCCACAAATTCAAGAAGTTCTATTAACTTTTAAAAAGATAAATTGAGAAAACTACAACTATACACATAGTAAAACCACTAAATACAACAACAAAATATACACACATACAATAGCTAGATTGTGGAACCAACCCGATGCCCATCAGCAGATGAATGGATAGGGAAACTTTGGTATATATTCACAATGGAACACTACTCAGAACTAGAAGAGAATAAAATTATGGCATTTGCAGGTAAATGGATAAAATTGGAGAAAATAATGCTAAGTGAAGTTAGCCAATCCCCAAAAGCCAAAGGTCGAATGATCTCTTTGATATGAGGATACTGACTTATAAAGGCAAGGGGGGGGGATGAGAGGAATAAAGGAACTTTAAATAGAACAAAGAGGGGGGAGGGAAGGGAGGAGGCAAGGGGATAGGAATATTGGTAGAATGGGTTAGACATCATTACCCTAAATACATGCATGAAGACACAATTGTGGTAAAAATACTTTATATAAAACTAGCAACTTGAAAAATTGTACTCTTTATATGTAATATGAAATGAATTGTACTCTGCAAACATGTATAACAAATTGGAATAAAAATAAATTAAAAATAAAAGAAAAAATGGAAGTCAGGACACAATAGAATATACTTGATATATTGAAAGAAAACAATGGTATAACTAGAATTCTGTACCTAGAAAAAAATATATTTTCAAAATGAATGCAAAATTAGTATACATTTAGACAAACAAAAACAGAGGTAACTAATCACCAGGAGGTGTATTTTAAAAGAAGTGCTAATAGGATTCTTTGGTAAAAGAACATGAATAATATTATATAGAACTTATAAAAGGCAGAAAGGAATCCAAAGCAATGGAAAGTATAGCTATGTGAGCAGACTGTATAAAAATGTTAAATAATATATTGTGCAGTTTAAAAATATATTTACTATTTAAAGTACTGAAATATATGTCAGTAAAAATCAAAATGCAGAAGGAAGTAAACAAAGTTAAATGAAAAATGAAAAATATTATTTCTAGGGTAACCACTAAAGTAATAATAAAAGAATACATAGCCAACAAGACAATAAAAAAGTGCAAATGAATGATAAAAATATTTATTTAATCCAGAAAAATGTAAGAAAAGAAAAATAAGACATACAGTAGTGTGGGTAAAACATAAAACAAAGAATAAAAAGATAGATTTAAACATGACTATATCTGTACTTAATGGTAAAAAAAATTAAATCTAGAATTAATTAACAATTATCTAGATGAACAACTGGCATGCAATTTGCAAGAAACATGTATTAAACATGAGAATAAAGAAAAATTAAAAGCAAAGGGATTAAAAATATATATCATGTATACATAAAATAAATGAAAGCTGCTGTGGTCATAGTAATATTAGCAAAGTATAATTTAAGGCACAACTCTGGAGATAGGGTGGGATGTCTGATAGGTAACATACTGGGTTTATGTGCCAGAAATATGTAATTATTATAGAGTCTTATTACCTAATAATACAACATCAAAATACATAAAGTAAATTGATTGAAGCAAAGTAGGGGAGGTTAGCATTTACTCCCATATCTGTTAGGACAGGTGGACAAAATATCAGTAAAGACAGTCAAGATTTGAATTCAACAACTTCTCATTAACATAAATAGAACATTGTACCTAGAATTGATGAATATGTGTTCTTTTCAAATGAACTTGTGACATTTTCTAAAATTTACCATTTTCTAGGCCATACAGCAGGTCTCATGAACTTTGAAGGATTAATATCATTCAGAATATGTTATCTGTCACAGAGAAAACATATCAGCAACATAAAGGTAACTGATAAATCCTCCAAAGTTTAGAAATTAAGGAAAACATATTTTAGTTACCCAAGAATCAAGGAAGAAATCACAACTAGAAAATAATATTAAATGATTGATACAAAAATAACATATCAAACTAAGTGTGATATAGGTAAAACCATGTATACATATAACTGTAACAATTTAATTATCTTGAGACATTAGAAAAAGAACAGAAAATTAAACTCAGGAAGAATGAAATGATAAAAATAAAAGCAGACACAGTTCTATGGAAAAATATTCAATTAAAGGATTCATGAAGCTAAAAAGTTGGTAAAATCTACTAAAATTATAAGAATTTATAAAGGTTGTTCAATAAAATAAGAAGGAATGCATAGGTTACCAATATCAGGTGTTTAAAAGTAGATGACTACAAATTAGATTCTATAGATATTAGGAAGATAATTAAAAGATCTTATGGACAACTTTAGGGCAATATATTTGAAAATGTAAATTAAACAAGTACAATCCTTAAAAAACACAATTTACAAAAACACCCACAAGAAGAAACAGAAAATCTGAAATTTGTTATCTTTTCCAAATATTTAAGGAATAAACATATATCAATGTCATACAAATGCTTCTAGAGACTAGAAAATAAAAGAAGACTTCCCAAATCATGCTTTGAGCTAGTATGATCCTTAAAACAATCTGCAGAGGACTTTAGAAAAGCAAAATTGAAAGATATCATCTCCTTTGAACATAGTAGCCAAAATTCCAAAGTCAGTATTAGAAAATAAAGCCCAGCCATATATGAGAAGGAGAAGGAGGTTCCTGTTGGCTAAGTGGTATTTATTCCAAGAATGTAAGATGAACATTTGGAAATGCAATTGAGGTCAATTTGCTACATTAACTGAATAAAGGAGAAAAACATGATTGTCTCAATAAATAAAAAGCTTTTCATAAAGGGAACATCCATTTTGATAAAAATGATCAAAAGAGAAACTATTAAGATGAATAAGTGAATTTAGCTATAAGTGAATCAATTATGTATAAGCAATAAAAATTGATTGCAATCATAGTCATATTGCAGATCAAATACCAAGGAAAAAAACTAACAAAAATTTTCAGAATGTTTATTTAAAGATGCATCATATTGCTAAAGAAAATTAAAGATCTAAAATAAAAATCGAAGGATGTTTAATGAGCTGGAACATTCAATGATGCAACATGACAAGTCTCCCCAAATTAATCCATAAATTCAATGTATACTCACAATATCTGTGGATCTCCTTCTACACTTTGAAAAACTAATTTTAACATTCATATGAAAATGTAAAAGACTAAGCATCATCAAGACCAGGAATTAGTAAACGTTTTCTATAAATGGCCAGACGATAATAATCTTTGGCTTTGGGGACCAGACTTCCCCTGTCACAATTACATAACTCTGCCATTGTAGCTGGAGAGCAGCCAGTATACAAATGAAAGTGATAGCTCTGTTCCAAAAAAGTTTTATTTAAAAATTTGGTTGTGTGCTGGGCGCGGTGGCGCACGCCTGTAATCCCAGCACTTTGGGAGGCTGAGGCAGGAGGATCGCGAGTTCAAAGCCAGCCTCAGCAATGGCGAGGCACTTAGCAACTCAGTGAGACCCTGTCTCTAAATAAAAATACAAAAAAGGGCTGGGGGTGTGACCCAGTGGTCGAGTGCCCCTGAGTTCAATCCCTGGTACCACACAAAAAAAAAAAAAAAAAAAAAAAAAAAAAAATTTGGTTGTGTGATTGGCCATATACTGGCTATAGTTTGTTGACTCCTGGTCAAGACGAGCTTAAAAAAGAGGAACAATGTTGAAGGACTTTCATTGGATGTCCAAATCTGAAATTACAATATGGAGACAGTGTGGTGCTGATGGAAAAATAGTCCAATGGAATATAAAAGTCCACAGACAAACCCGCTCATAAGCAGATACCGTTCTGGAGCCCATAGACAGCTTTCTTTCCTTAATCCAATTCAGACTAAGTGAAATATTTTGAAAGGTTTCCTCCTGTCTAATAGTATGAAAAAATGAAAAGCCCAAAGCCACTGTGTGATTAAAGGTATGGTTTCTGTGGTTAGTCTACAGTAAGTAGAAAAGCCTGAAAATGATCAGTTGCATTCTCCTGGGGGAAGAATCAGTGTACCTACACTTCTGAGCCATGAACTCATAGTAACAGTTAAACAGCAGCAGTGTTTTGTGGTGACTAATATGGTATTTCCATGTACATGTGGAATTAAAGTCTTGCCTGCCTTTTATGTACATGTTTGAATTGGAGGACTCTATTCTGGGCATGCGTGCATTGCCTGACTCTTTAACACACAGATGATGTATTAAGATATTGGTTCAGCTATTGTAGTAGTCTAAATTTAAAATGACCTAAACAGAATAAAACATTTATCTCTATTTCCATATAAGTCTATATTGGAACATGCTCCAAGAGTAAGGTGGCTCTTCAGGGGCCTCCAGATATCCAGGTTCCTCTTGTCTGGTGGCCTTGTCACTTCTTAGGCCATATCTCTTAACCTTTATTGTGCATGTGACTCACCTGGGATTCTTGCTCAAATGTAGATTCAGATTCAGGAGGTCTGGGATTAGGGCCTGAGCTTCTGCATTCCTAACAAGCTCTCCAGTGATGTTGATGGTGCTGTCAGAGATTGTGCTTTAAATATGAAAGCCTCTACATCATAATGGCACATCTGAATTCCTTCAAACTAGAAATTGTGTTAGTTTCCTATGCTATAACACATTATCACAGACCTTATGACTTAAGCCAACAGACATTTATTATAGTTTTGAAGGACAGAAGTCCAAAGTCAGTATCATTGGGCCAAAGTCCATATCAACAAGGCTTTGGTCCCTCTAGAGGCTCTAGGAGAAAATAGATTCCTATCCTTTTCCAACTTCTGTGTCTGCCTGTATTCCTTGGCACATATGGAATCAGCCCTCTGATTCCTTCATGTAAGACTCCAAAGGCTCATTTTGGACCTCCAGAACAGTAAGAGAATAAACTTGGACGATTTTAAGCCATTGCGATTGTGGCAATTTGTTGCAGCATAAATAGGAAACTAATATAACTGTAAACCCTGACTGGAGTTAGCATCCAGGGTTTACTCTTATATTAGTAAATATCAACTGGACAGGACATCAGGGGAGAACCAAAATAGAGGCCTATGTCCATGAACAAGGTATGTGCAAGTACCTCTACCTAGGAGGTATCCTAGCACTCTGATGGCTGACCTGGCCTGTGGTTTATATCTGTTCAGCAGTAGGGCTGCCTGGGACCAGTGTGGGAGCTCACACTGGGTACTGGCACTGGGCACTGGGAACATTGATGGAATAGGACTAAGGGAAGTTAGAAGGGAACAGGTCAAGTCTAATAGTTAGCAAAGGGGAGGCAGAGGAAGGTCAACATCAGACTCACATCAGACTAATAGGGAGAAATATTGAGAACAGTGAAAGTAGTTCTTATCTCGGTTGGTCTGGGACCTGGGCCAGACTAAGTTAATTGCCTTTCTGTGCATTTGCATTTGTTTCATGTTGATGCTATAGCATTGTCCACGCTAGAATGAAACTGTCCACTGCTCTGCCTCTCTCCCTACATCAAAAACTCCATGAGTCTAAGGAACTGTTTTAACATTGCTATTATTCCTCCTCCACCCCTAGTTTATGCCATGTGGTGGATATTGAATAAATATTTATAAAAGGAATTTCTGAAATGCTATACACAGGTAAATAATATTACTACAGATACAATCTGTCCCTCTCTGCATTGATCTAGAGAGTCATTAGCAGTGGCTTATAAAAAATCCTTGGTAGTAATTACCACAAAACATAACCATGTAGATTTGCCACATATAAAACTAATGCAATCACAAATTAATCCTTCTATTTCAAGTATTTTCCCATTGACTTTTGGGTTCTATGACTGCTGTCTCATCATGGCATCTTAATTTGTATGTTATAAGCATTCAGGTTGGGAGTCCCTGTCTTCCATTGTACCTAAGTTTGGGTTCCCCATAAAAAAACTTCAAGTATATGCCATATAGTCAATAATTTAAATAAGGCATTTCATATTGGTGAAATTCTCTGCAGTTGTTTTTATTGTATGAAACTTTTCCCTAAATGATGGTAAATCTGTACCCTGCTAGTTCTGGCTTCTATCACATTTTGCTTCTGTGGGAGAGGAAGGAATGTCTATGTTCTGAAAAAGTGCCCTGTCTTTTCTCATCTTGATGGCACAGCAGGGAGAGTTGAATGTACTAGTTACTGAATGACTTAAAAGAGAGACAAATCTTGATCCTGAGAATGCCATGCATGTGACCCAGGAAACTGGCACTTATAGGTCCAGGCCATGCATTTATGAGCATGAAGTCTTAGGCCTGGAGGTATTTTCATTATAAATTCATGCAAATTTAATCTACCCAGTAGAAATCAACATTAGAAGTCTGAAATGAACTAATACATTCAGATAACGTTGTTGGCAGGGACTCTTTATGCCATGCAAAATAGCTCTTCAAAGGCTTTTTATTTCATACCAGGGTTTCTTTCTTATTAGAGGGAGTGATAGTACTAAAATCCTCCATTAGCTCGCTATCGATTATGACCATGTCAATTCCATTCTGGTGTTGTATTTTAAGTTCTTATTTGCTATACAAACATATTATGCAAATAAAGAAAATAATGTTTAGGAGTTTTCTGCACATGTAAACATAGATAAAGGGGTTTTTTTGTAAAGAATTAAACAAGTCTTATGTTAGAAATGGATTCTTAAACACAGGGTGTGCTACAGCATTAGTGGTGGTGGTGATGATGATGATGATGATGATATTTTTCCCACCGTTCCATTGTGAAGGGTAGGTTGTGAATAATTTTAAAAGTTTGTCTTCAATATCCATTTTTAAATATAATATAATAAGACTATTTGTGATATTCCTTTTCTAAGATTTTTCACACCCTTGATAATTGGATAATAAATAATAAATATCTAATAATATTTTCCATGAGGAATAATTAGGATAAGCCAAATATTATTTTTAAATATTATAAAAGTTAGGAGACTGTTTTCAAGTCAACAATTTATATGTGAAGGTTGAACTTGGTGCTGGGATGTTAAAATAAAAATTATCTTGAGATAAGAAACAGTTCCAATGTAACTAATCCAGAATTGGATCTTTTATACTTAATGATAACTAACCAGTCTATTTGAGTATTTGCTAAGGTGTGACCTGCTGATCACTAGTTATTTAAAACATTCTTTCAAAAGGTAATTACATGATCAAACACACTTAAGAAATGCTGTGAACTGCTTTCTCCTCTTATAGACCTTCACTGTGTAAAATATATTAAGGACTTGTGTTAGTAAGCTGTTAATTACTGTGACCAAAATCCTGACAAGAACAACTTAAAGGAGAAAAGGTTTATTTTGGCTCACAGTTTCATAGACTCAGTCCATGGCCAGCAGTCTCCAAGGCAGAAGCATATGGTGGAAGGGTATGGTAAAGGAAAGCTGCTTTCTCATGACATCCAAGGAGAGCAGTGGGGGGTGGGGGATATAATTCAATGCCACACCCCCAGTGAGCCCTACTTTTTTCAGTCATGCTCAACCTGCCTACAATTACTACCTAGTAGTCCATTCAAATTGACTTCAATCCATCAAATGGATTAATCCATAGAGCTGAGGTTAAATCTTTAATGACCCAATAATTTCCTAAACACCCCACATCTGAACCTTGATGCACTGGGGACCATCTTTTCATCACATGAGTTTTTGGGGGGACATTCCAGATCCAAACCATAGCAGAGTTTTAAGAAGTCTCATATTAGAGAAACATGTTTAACTGTGTGCAATCCAGTACTTCAAAGTTGTTTGTCCAAAGCATAATTTCATGCTATTTTATTTAAATATGGGTGAACTTACTCTGTTTAATTGATTTACAGAAGTAAAGCCCTTTACTTTATGGTAAACAGATTATCTGACAAAAATGATGGTCACTGTGGTGGTTTCATTTTCTTTTCTACTGCTTGACTTATTGAGGTAGAATTGGCATACAATGATCAGCACAGATTAAAAGTGTACAATTTGATAAGTTTTGACATATGTATATATACTCTTGAAATCTTCAACAGTATCAAGATAATAATGATATCACTCCTAAAGCTTTCTTTAAGCTCCTTTGCAATCCCTTCCCGCCAGAAAATGTTGACTACAAATTGTCAGAGTAGACAACCTTGTCTTGTTCTTGGCTCAGGAGAAAAGTGTTAACTCAATCTCTCATCATCAAGTGTGATGTTAGCTGCTACTTTTTTCTATGTCTTTATCAGGTTTAAAAGGTTTTTTTTCCATTCCTACTTGTACAAAGATTTTGTCAGAACAATTTTTTTTGGTCAAATGTATTTTTCTGTTATCTATTGAGTTAGCTATTAATATGGTAAATTCCAACCAAACTTGAACTCCTGGGATGAACTTCTATTTGTGATTAAATAGAAGATAAGTGATATAATTGTATACACGTGCACACACACATACAGGTTGAGTATCTCTTATCTGAAATGCTTGGGATCAAGTGTTTTGAATTTTGTATTTTTTTTTCAGATTTTGGAATATTTTCATATAAATAATGAGATATCTTGGGGCTGGGACCCAAGTCTAAACATGATATTTATTTATGTTTAATATACACCTTATACACATAGCCTGAAGGTAATTTTATATAATATTTCTAGTGCACTTGCATTTTGACTGCCTTGTCACATGAAGTCAGTTGTGGAATTTTTTGCCTGTGATGTAATAATATTAGTACTCAAAATATTTCAGATTTTGGAACATTTTAGATTTTGAATTTTTTGATTAGGATTCTTGGTGTGTGTGTGTGTGTGTGTGTGTGTGTGTGTGTGTGTGTAATTAGATTCAATTTGTGGAAATCTTGTTGAGAATGTTTTGCATCTTTATTCATGAGGATACTGTATTTATCTCATTTGGGAGTAATGCTGTGCTCTCAGAAGGAGTTGGTGTTGGGTTATAGTTCTTCCTCTCCAGTTTTCTTAAGAGTTTCCATAGAACTGATATTCTTTCTAGCTTAGTTGTTTGGTAGTATTCAACTGTGAAGTATCTGGGCTTGGTGTTTTCTTTGTGGGATTGTTTTAAACTATGAACAGAAAGAGGAATTTCCAGGTTATCCATTTTTTCTTGATAGCTTTCATCTCTTTGATAGTTTGCATCATCCAATAAATATGTCCAGGTCTTTGTAGTTGTTGGATATATTGGCAAACTATTATTCACAATACTATCAATTTCATATCTGTACAGTCTGTAGGGTGTCACCACTCTTGTTCTGGATATTGGAAATTTTTGTCTTCCACTTTTCTTTTTCCTGATCAGTCTGTGTAGAGACTTACTAATTTTATTAATCTTCTCAAAGAATAAGCTTTTGATATTATTGCCACTTACTGATTACTGTTCTGATCTTTATTATTTTCTTTCTTCTAGTTACTTTTGGTTGAATTTACCTATTTTTTTCTGAAGGTGAAAGCTTGATGTCATTGATTAAACACTTTCCCTAATTTCCATAATAGAAATTGTAGTGCTATCAATTTCCCCTAGTTAGTACTTTGGCTATATTTCACAAATACTGATATTTTGTATTTTAAGTTTTTATTTAATTCAAAGTTTTGTTTCATTTGATTTTTTTAACTTATGGGCTACTTCAAAGTGTATTGTTTAGTTTCCAAATATTTGGGAATTTTCTAAACATTTTTCAGATCACTTAGTAATTTGATTTGAGTCGGTGAATATGCTCTGTATTACTTGAATGTTTTTAAATTTATCAAAAATTATTTTATAGTTCAGAATGTAACCTATTTCAGCAAATGTTATATGTGTATTTGAATATGTATTTGCTTTACTCTGTGGAATGTTCTATAAATGTCAGTTCAAATTGGTTGATATTGTTGTTTACGTGTTCTGTATTCTTGGTGATTTTCTATGTGTTGTAACAATTATGAAAGAAGGAACTGAATTATCCAGCTCTAATTGTGGATTTGTCTATTTTTCCTTTCTGTTTTATGAGTTTTTGCCTCACCTTTTTAACTACACAAACATTTGGGATTATTATGAACTTTTGATGAATCGACTCCCTTTTTATTATAAGAAGATACTTGTTATGCTTGATGGTATATATTCTTTTGCTCTGAAATCTGCTTTGTCTAATATTAATGTAAACACTTCAGTTTTCCTTTGGTTAATATTATTATGATGTTTCTTTTTCTTTCATTTTATTTTTAATCTACTTGTTCCTTTATATTTAAAGTGGATTGTTTGTTCACTGTATATAGTTGGATCTTGCTCCTTTTATCCATCTGATGAGCCTGTGCCTTAAGAGGGTTGTTTAATCATATACACTTAACATAATTATTGATATGATTGAGTTAAAACCACCATCTTGCTATTTATTTTCTATTTGTTCATCAGTGCTTTTTCCCCCATATTTTTTCTCCTTTCCATTTGATTTATAAAAAATAAATTATGATTACATTTTATTTCCTTTTTTGGGAAATCAGATATAACTTTCTGTTGGATTACTTAAGTGGATACTTTGTGTCTATAGAACATATATTTTAACTTTTCACAGTTTATTTTCAAGTGATATTATGCCACTTCAATATATAGTTAAGAACCATGTAACAGTATACTTCCATTTCTCCTCTCCAGCCCTTTGTACTACAGTTGTTATACATTTTACTTTTATATATTTATCATAGTCCATTTTTGCTGCTGCAATAGGATACCCAAGACTGGGCAATTTATAGTGTACAGATATTTATCAGCTAATGGGTCAGAAGCTGCGAAGTCCAAGATCAAGATGTTGGCATCGGATGAGGACTTCTTGCAAATATGACAGAAAGCAAGAGGGAGAGGGAGAGAAAGAGAGAGAGCGAGAGAGAGAGCGTGCACACATGCACAAGAAGGAGGCCAAACATGACCTTTAATTATGAATTAATTCCCATGATAATGGCATTAATCCATTCAAGAGGGCTGAGGCCTTGTGGCCTTTTCACTTCTTGATGTACCACTTCTTAATACTGTTACAGTGATGATCAAATATGGCAAGTCCTCAAATATTTGGAAACTAAGCAATGCACTTCTAAATAACCCATAGGTTGAAGAAGAAATCAAATGAGAAAGCATTTTGAATTAAATGAAAATGAAATCACAAAATGTAAGAGCCTTAATGAGGAGGTAGCTAAGATGGCGGCTGGCTGAGAACCAAAGAGGAGGCATTTAATTGTTTTCTCCTGACTTTAATGTAATCAACTAAGAATCTTTCTGTGCCCATGAACACTGTGTGATGCACCTGTAAGTTGAGCTTGTGACACATGTATACTTGTTAAGGTGAAGAGTATTTAACCAGGAAGGGTTGGAGTTGTGAGGGGGTTTTGTTGGAGTTGGAGAGAGAAGTCAGAAGAGAAAGCAGAATAAAGAACCTGCTCATTCCCAATCTGCCTCCGAATTCTTTCCCGCGGTATCGTTGCTGCAGGCGGCAACAGCTACAGGCAGCAACAAGTGGTGGCCCGTACGGGGAATTCGGAATCAGCAGGTAAGAACTGAGGAGTCTCTAGTCAGAGCGATTAAGATGGGCTCAAAAATGACAAAAATCCGAGCTGCTAGCCGGGCGTGGTGGCACACGCCTGTAATCCCAGCACTTGGAAGGCTGAGGCAGGAGGATTGCGAGTTCAAAGCCAGCCTCAGCAATGGCGAGGCACTTAGCAACTCAGTGAGACCCTATCTCTAATAAAATACAAAAAAGGACTGGGGATGTGGCCCAGTGGTTGAGTGCCCCTGAGTTCAATCCCCGGTACCAAAAAAAAAAAGATCTGAGCTGCTAAAGCTATTCAAGATTTATTAGAGATATCTGAAGAATACGTGCTCTCAATTGAACCTGGGACTCAGGATGGTACTAAGTCAGTTAGGACCAGTGAGAGTAGTAGTAGTGATGAGAAATTAAGTAAAAGTGATCAAGAGAGCACAACCTCCACTGAGTCAGTTAGGACCAGTGAGGATAGTATTAGTGAGGAGGAATTAAGTAAAAGTGATCCTGAGAAAATGAGCAAAAGGAAATTAAGGAGGACCAAGATAAAGGACCTTCAAGTGGAGGAACCACTTGTGTCCTTTGCTCCCTCATGGGTTGAATCAATTACAGAGATGATGAGGGTCTTTCTAGGTGCTTGCGTGCCCTTGAAGCAGAGATTAAGGATCTTTCTAAGCGCTTGCATGCCCTTGAATGTCAAAACTCGCAGGGACATTGGGATCTACCGATATTTGAAAATCAAAACGAGCAAAGGTATCACCAATCTTTAGATTTCAAAACTATAAAAAATTTTAAAGAAGCAACAATGACATATGGACCCCAAGCTCCTTTTACCATAATCATGTTAGAAGCCCTTAATACTTTGAATTTAACTCCTTCAGATTGGAAAGGCTTATGTAAGGCAGTATTGAGCGGGGGACAATACTTAATTTGGAGGTCTCAATTCCAAGAGTTCTGTGTTGAAACAGCTAGAAGAAATGCGGCTGCAGGATTTCCACACCATAACGTAGACATGTTAACCGGAGAAGGGCAATATGCTGATTTACAGGTTCAGATTCAGTACGATCCTGGAGTTTACGCTCAAATATATGCCACAGCTGTTAAGGCATGGAAAACATTACAAGGAACTGGTGACTTACAGGGTAGCTTGTCTAAAGTGATTCAGGGACCTAATGAGCCATATGCTGACTTTGCTGATCGACTTTTGCGAACTGCAGGTAGAGTGTTTGGAGACGTTGATCAAGCCATGCCATTAGTTGTTCAGCTGGCATATGAAAATGGCAACAAATATTGTCAAGATGCTATCAGACCTTGGAAATATAAAAGGGACCTTTCTGTATATATAAGGCTATGCAAGGACATAAATGATGCATTTGTTACAGGTAATGTAATCGCAGCAGCCATGAGAGGTGCTTCTCCTCAAAATTTTACAAGAATGGCTCAACCTAAAAATTATTATAGTCAATCAGGTTATTTTAGAAAACAATATCCCCAAAGAAGGCAAGATACAATAGAAATAAGGCCAAGCTCGTCTCGTGCCCCAGGCCGCTGCCCCAGGTGTAAAAATGGAAACCATTGGGCTAGTAAGTGCAGATCCAAAACTGATGTTTATGGTAACATTTTGTCTGGCAATTCAAAAAACGGGGCATGGGGCCCAATGCCCTGGGGCCCACAAATGTACGAGGCATTAGAGGGGGAGTATCCTCAAACATCCATCCAGATGATTCCTCAACACAATTCCTCTTACCCATTGACTCCCTTGTCAGAGGAACAAGAGGAAGTGCAGGACTAGACCTCTGTTCCACCACCCGAATAGTGCTAACACCTGAAATGGGGGTTCAACTGATTCCCATGGGAGTCAGGGGACCTCTTCCCTTAGGGACTGTAGGACTTATCCTCGGACAGAGCTCTAAAAGTTTATCTGGACTTCAAGTGATTCCAGGTGTGATTGATTCTGACTTTGGAGGAGAAATCAAGATTATGCTCAGTTCACCTCGAGGCATTAGCTCTGTTAACCAAGGTGAAGAATTGCTCAGTTGCTTCTCCTTCCCAGTTTACATGACTCATTTAAGAGTATGCCTCAAAATAGGAACAATAGGGGATTTGGTTCCACTGGCTCGGGACCTATGGCTTGCTGGGTTCAGGATTGTTCACAGAGGCCTATGTGCAAAATAAAAATTCAAGGAATAGAGATGGAGGGGTTGATTAACACTGGGGCTCATTCTTCCATTATCAATGTATGACAATGGCCCAAACACTGGCCTTTGCAAAAGGTTTCAATTAATTTGAGAGGCTTGGAATATTCTAATAGCCCAGAACAAAGTGCAACAGTTTTAAAATGGGAGGATGATGAAGGGCATCAAGGAACATTTCAGCCTTATGTTTTGTCCAGCTTGCCAGTTACCTTATGGGGAAGAGATGTTTTGCAACAAATGGGAGTACACCTCACAACCAAGCCTGCAGGTGTTAGTAATAAAAGATGGAGTCCCAGGGAAAAACAGGGATATGTTCCAGGTAAACGACTAGGAAAAAGTCTACAGGGTGATCCTAACCCTATTGAGCTTAAAGGAAATCGTCATCAAAAAAGTATAGGATTTTTTTTTTTTTTAGGGGCCACTGAGAAAACAATTTTGAAAATACCATGGCTTTCTGATAAGCCAGTTTGGGTCCCTCAGTGGCCCCTATCTAGAGAGAAATTACAAGCGGCCCACCTACTAGTCCAAGAACAACTAGAAGCAGGACATACAGAACGTCCCTGGAATTCCCCCATATTTGTGATTAGGAAAAAATCAGGAAAATGGCGACTATTACATGATCTTAGAGAAATCAATAAAACTTTGCAAATTATGGACCCTACTCAACCTGGACTTCCTAATCCTATAGCTATTCCTAAAAATTTCCATCTTATAACCCTTGATATAAAGGATTTTTTTTTCTATTCCTTTACATCCTCTGGATGCCCCCAGGTTTGCTTTTTCAGTTCCCTCTATTAATAATGATGGACCTGATCAAAGATTTCAGTGGAAAGTTTTACCCCAGGGTATGGCTAATAGCCCTACTATGTGTCAAATCTATGTAGATAAAGTTATTCAGCCTATCAAGAACAAATACCCAGAGCTTATGTGCCTCCATTATATGGATGATGTTTTGCTTGCTCATCCTAATCAAGAAGTCCTATTCACCATATTTAGGGATATACCAGAAAACTTGAAATGATATGGACTAAACATTGCTGAAGAAAAGGTTCAAACTAGATCTCCAATATTATATCTAGGATTCCAAATTATGGATACTTTTATTAGGCCTCAAAAAATCTTAATAAATAAGGAACATCTAATAAATAATGATCTTCAAAAATTGCTGGGAGACATTAATTGGCTTCGCCCTACACTAGGCCTCACTACTGGCCAGTTAAAACCCTTATTTGATATCCTTCGTGGGAACCCTGATCCATCTTCACCACGAACATTGACTCCAGATGCTAGGGAAGCTTTAAAGTTGGTAGAAAAGGCCATTGAAGGATCCCATTGTGATAGAATTGATTTTACTCGACCGCTGATATTGTTCATTATTTCTTCACAATATACACCCACAGGAGTATTTTGGCAACAGGGGCCTTTATTATGGATACATTTGCCCATCTCTCCTAAAAGTACACTTGAGTCTTATACCTCCATGGTGGCTAAACTTATTCTTCAAGGACTTAAGACTTCTACTAAAATATTTGGCATTCACCCCACTACTATTATTACTCCCTATTCATCGTCACAGGTTGAATATTTATGCTTCAATGATAAAGATTGGGCTATAGCTAGATGCTCTACTTCTGCAAATTTTGATCACCATCTTCCTAAGTCTCCTATACTATCTTTTTGTATCAATCATCCTATTATATTTCCACAGGTAATAAAATATCAACCTATTCCTAAGGCTTTAAATGTATTTACAGATGGGTCCTCTAATGGCACTGCTGCAGTGGTCACTCAAAAAGAAAATATGATTCATATTACTGCCCATAAATCAGCTCAATTGGTAGAGCTATAAGCTGTTATTATAGCTCTTGAAAGTTTTAGAGAACAGCCCATAAATATTTTTTCAGACAGCCACTATATTGTACATGCCGTCCCTAAATTGGAGCTAGCAGGTCCAATAGCACCTCATACTCCAGCCTTTAAATTGTTTTTTCAAATTCAAAACCTTCTATGGGAACGTAAAGAACCTTTGTTTATTGGACATATCAGAGCTCATACTAATTTGCCTGGTCCTCTACATGAAGGTAATCAAAAGGCCGATGCCCTTACTCAAACAATCTTTATATTTTCAGCAGTCCAACAAGCTACCTCGTTCCATTCTCAATTTCATGTTAATAGTACTACTTTACAACAAAGTTTCAAAATAACTAAAGATCAAGCTCAAACAATTGTGAAGGCTTGTCAATCTTATGTGACACATTTGCCCAATCCACATTATGGGGTTAACCCAAGAGGATTAATGCCCAATCATTTGTGGCAGATAGATGTCACTCATGAGCCACGTTTTGGAAAATTGCAATTTATTCATGTGACCATAGATACATGCTCAGGCATGATTTTTGCTTCCTTACATGCTGGAGAAAAAGTTAATGATGTTACATCTCATTGTACAAGCTTTTGCTGCACTGGGCATTCCCAAAATGCTTAAAACAGACAATGGCCCTGCATATATGACCTCATCTTTCAAACAGTTTTACACAAAATTCAGTATACTTCATAAGACTGGTATTCTGTATAATCCTCAAGGCCAAGGTATAATTGAACGAGCTAATCACACACTCAAACTTGTGCTTTTGAAACAAAAAGAAGGAAATTGGACAAATCCTAAAGATAGATTAGCCGTTGCCCTTTTTACTTTAAATTTTTTAACTTTGGATTCCAAAGGATATTCGGCTGGAGACAGACACTGGAATCCACATCAACAACATAAACCTTTGGTTTACTGGAAGGATGTTCTTTCAGGGACATGGAAGGGCCCAGACCCAGTATTAATTTTGGGGAGAGGATCTGTTTGTGTTTTTCCACAGCATGAATCCTCGCCGGTATGGATACCATCAAGATTAATAAAACAGGTACCAAATCAAAAGGGCCAAGATGAAGTTGTTGCAGAATCAAGATTAATAAAACAAGTGCCAAATCAAAAGGGCCAAGATGAAGTAGTTGTGTAATGATTCCCTTAAAAGAGGTATCAATCCGCGCACCTGCGTGAGTTTGTCTCTTTTTCCGACAAAGGAACCTCATCTTTGCCTTTTCAGCTAAGAAATTTTAAAGCTGCGCGCTTTTTTCTTCAATAAATTCACAACTTAAGTCTCATTCCTCCAGGCCGGGACAAGAGGATCTCTCCTTAGTGTGCACACAATTGTGTTTTTCTTTTTTATATATGTCTTTATGTCTGTGCACTTGTCTAGATTTCATGTAAATGTGATATATCAAATATATGTCTTTATGTCTGTGCGTCTGTCCAGATTTCATGTAAATGTGTCGTCACAAATAACAAAAACCAAGCGCTCATGAAAATCATTTCTAAAAAAAAAAAAAAAGATCCAAATAACTTTAATTCATTTAAGTTAAATATATTCAAATTGGGTAAACAATTAAAAAATGAAGGTACCTTCAAACTTAATTTATAAGTATCTCTAGGACTTCTCTTCAGCAAGGAATATGTCTAATACTGTATAGCCTGATATTTTGGTATTTGACTTGGGATTGTTTATTTGTAATAAACTTTATTTGTTAAACAGCTGATTAATTTAAATTGTTTCAACAGGTATTATTTGTAATTAACTTTATTTGTTAAACAGCTGATTAATTTAAACTGTTTCAACAGGCATATTCATAAAAAGTTGCTGTGTATGCAGAGGCTCAAAAAGTTCCAGCTTACAAAATATTTTTCTAAAATGCTCTTAGTCTTTCTTTAATCCGTTCTGAATGTGATATTTTGCCAGCTAATGTTTGTGGGAGCTCAAGCAGCAATGTATGTGAGCAGAGATCAACTTCAGATACCTGACCTAAGATCTAATAATTCTATTTTTTAGTTTGAATTGCACTCCTACAACTCGCTTCTTGACTCAGTGCTGGAATGGCACTGCCTTTCCTCTAATGATTGTTGCTTGAGTTTCTAGGTACATCCCTATGCCAGTCTTAGTGGGCCCTGAAGATTTGCCAGTGGCATTGTCTAGACATAAAAGAGACAGCTGCTGCTGCTACAGCTGCAGGGATCGCAGTTGCTACAAGCATCCCTGCTGCTCAAGCATTAAACAACCTCACCAGCAGTGTGGCCTCTGCTCTGCATGCACGAGGCCTCCTAGATCAATGTGTTAGCAAGTGGACATTTTGATAGATCTTTCTACTATAGGATGTTTGGACATTGTACGGGACTATGCCTTGCGGGTCCCCCTTTTCTTAACCCTAGTAGGGCAGCTGATTTGTCTAGAGAACTCAGTGCGTTACTTTATGGAACTTAGGGCAGCTGATTTGTTTAAAGAACTTGTTACGCTATTTAATGGAACTTGGCTCGTCAGCACAAAGCTTACCACCTTAGAACTGGAGCATCTCCTCATGATTGGTTGGCTCCATTGGATGGCTGGTAGTCAATGACGGGAAAGTCTCATGTGACCGACATATCAACCTAAGACAGGAGTCAAGGGCACAGCCTTGATTATCCGATGACGGTAAGAATGTTGGTTGCATATGTGGACGCCTAAGACAGGCACAGTCGATCCTGATGGGGTGAGGGTCGTCACCCATCTATTTATCCCTCTTTTAAAACAAAAGAGGGGAAATGTAAGAGCCTTAATGAGGAGGTAGCTAAGATGGCGGCTGGCTGAGAGCCAAAGAGGAGGCATTTAATTGTTTTCTCCTGACTTTAATGTAATCAACTAAGAATCTTTCTGTGCCCATGAACACTGTGTGATGCACTTGTAAGTTGAGCTTGTGACACATGTGTATACTTGTTAAGGTGAAGAGTATTTAACCAGGTAGGGTTGGAGTTGTGAGGGGGTTTTGTTGGAGTTGGAGAGAGAAGTCAGAAGAGAAAGCAGAATAAAGAACCTGCTCATTCCCAATCTGCCTCCGAATTCTTTCCCGCGGTATCGTTGCTGCAGGCGGCAACAGCTACAGGCAGCAACAAGTGGTGGCCCGTACGGGGAATTCGGAATCAGCAGGTAAGAACTGAGGAGTCTCTAGTCAGAGCGATTAAGATGGGCTCAAAAATGACAAAAATCCGAGCTGCTAGCCGGGCGTGGTGGCACACGCCTATAATCCCAGCACTTGGAAGGCTGAGGCAGGAGGATTGCGAGTTCAAAGCCAGCCTCAGCAATGGCGAGGCACTTAGCAACTCAGTGAGACCCTATCTCTAATAAAATACAAAAAAGGACTGGGGATGTGGCCCAGTGGTTGAGTGCCCCTGAGTTCAATCCCCGGTACCAAAAAAAAAAAAGATCTGAGCTGCTAAAGCTATTCAAGATTTATTAGAGATATCTGAAGAATACGTGCTCTCAATTGAACCTGGGACTCAGGATGGTACTAAGTCAGTTAGGACCAGTGAGAGTAGTAGTAGTGATGAGAAATTAAGTAAAAGTGATCAAGAGAGCACAACCTCCACTGAGTCAGTTAGGACCAGTGAGGATAGTATTAGTGAGGAGGAATTAAGTAAAAGTGATCCTGAGAAAATGAGCAAAAGGAAATTAAGGAGGACCAAGATAAAGGACCTTCAAGTGGAGGAACCACTTGTGTCCTTTGCTCCCTCATGGGTTGAATCAATTACAGAGATGATGAGGGTCTTTCTAGGTGCTTGCGTGCCCTTGAAGCAGAGATTAAGGATCTTTCTAAGCGCTTGCATGCCCTTGAATGTCAAAACTCGCAGGGACATTGGGATCTACCGATATTTGAAAATCAAAACGAGCAAAGGTATCACCAATCTTTAGATTTCAAAACTATAAAAAATTTTAAAGAAGCAACAATGACATATGGACCCCAAGCTCCTTTTACCATAATCATGTTAGAAGCCCTTAATACTTTGAATTTAACTCCTTCAGATTGGAAAGGCTTATGTAAGGCAGTATTGAGCGGGGGACAATACTTAATTTGGAGGTCTCAATTCCAAGAGTTCTGTGTTGAAACAGCTAGAAGAAATGCGGCTGCAGGATTTCCACACCATAACGTAGACATGTTAACCGGAGAAGGGCAATATGCTGATTTACAGGTTCAGATTCAGTACGATCCTGGAGTTTACGCTCAAATATATGCCACAGCTGTTAAGGCATGGAAAACATTACAAGGAACTGGTGACTTACAGGGTAGCTTGTCTAAAGTGATTCAGGGACCTAATGAGCCATATGCTGACTTTGCTGATCGACTTTTGCGAACTGCAGGTAGAGTGTTTGGAGACGTTGATCAAGCCATGCCATTAGTTGTTCAGCTGGCATATGAAAATGGCAACAAATATTGTCAAGATGCTATCAGACCTTGGAAATATAAAAGGGACCTTTCTGTATATATAAGGCTATGCAAGGACATAAATGATGCATTTGTTACAGGTAATGTAATCGCAGCAGCCATGAGAGGTGCTTCTCCTCAAAATTTTACAAGAATGGCTCAACCTAAAAATTATTATAGTCAATCAGGTTATTTTAGAAAACAATATCCCCAAAGAAGGCAAGATACAATAGAAATAAGGCCAAGCTCGTCTCGTGCCCCAGGCCGCTGCCCCAGGTGTAAAAAAGGAAACCATTGGGCTAGTAAGTGCAGATCCAAAACTGATGTTTATGGTAACATTTTGTCTGGCAATTCAAAAAACGGGGCATGGGGCCCAATGCCCTGGGGCCCACTAATGTACGAGGCATTAGAGGAGGAGTATCCTCAAACATCCATCCAGATGATTCCTCAACACAATTCCTCTTACCCATTGACTCCCTTGTCAGAGGAACAAGAGGAAGTGCAGGACTAGACCTCTGTTCCACCACCCGAATAGTGCTAACACCTGAAATGGGGGTTCAACTGATTCCCACGGGAGTCAGGGGACCTCTTCCCTTAGGGACTGTAGGACTTATCCTCGGACAGAGCTCTAAAAGTTTATCTGGACTTCAAGTGATTCCAGGTGTGATTGATTCTGACTTTGGAGGAGAAATCAAGATTATGCTCAGTTCACCTCGAGGCATTAGCTCTGTTAACCAAGGTGAAGAATTGCTCAGTTGCTTCTCCTTCCCAGTTTACATGACTCATTTAAGAGTATGCCTCAAAATAGGAACAATAGGGGATTTGGTTCCACTGGCTCGGGACCTATGGCTTGCTGGGTTCAGGATTGTTCACAGAGGCCTATGTGCAAAATAAAAATTCAAGGAATAGAGATGGAGGGGTTGATTAACACTGGGGCTCATTCTTCCATTATCAATGTATGACAATGGCCCAAACACTGGCCTTTGCAAAAGGTTTCAATTAATTTGAGAGGCTTGGAATATTCTAATAGCCCAGAACAAAGTGCAACAGTTTTAAAATGGGAGGATGATGAAGGGCATCAAGGAACATTTCAGCCTTATGTTTTGTCCAGCTTGCCAGTTACCTTATGGGGAAGAGATGTTTTGCAACAAATGGGAGTACACCTCACAACCAAGCCTGCAGGTGTTAGTAATAAAAGATGGAGTCCCAGGGAAAAACAGGGATATGTTCCAGGTAAACGACTAGGAAAAAGTCTACAGGGTGATCCTAACCCTATTGAGCTTAAAGGAAATCGTCATCAAAAAAGTATAGGATTTTTTTTTTTTTTAGGGGCCACTGAGAAAACAATTTTGAAAATACCATGGCTTTCTGATAAGCCAGTTTGGGTCCCTCAGTGGCCCCTATCTAGAGAGAAATTACAAGCGGCCCACCTACTAGTCCAAGAACAACTAGAAGCAGGACATACAGAACGTCCCTGGAATTCCCCCATATTTGTGATTAGGAAAAAATCAGGAAAATGGCGACTATTACATGATCTTAGAGAAATCAATAAAACTTTGCAAATTATGGACCCTACTCAACCTGGACTTCCTAATCCTATAGCTATTCCTAAAAATTTCCATCTTATAACCCTTGATATAAAGGATTTTTTTTTCTATTCCTTTACATCCTCTGGATGCCCCCAGGTTTGCTTTTTCAGTTCCCTCTATTAATAATGATGGACCTGATCAAAGATTTCAGTGGAAAGTTTTACCCCAGGGTATGGCTAATAGCCCTACTATGTGTCAAATCTATGTAGATAAAGTTATTCAGCCTATCAAGAACAAATACCCAGAGCTTATGTGCCTCCATTATATGGATGATGTTTTGCTTGCTCATCCTAATCAAGAAGTCCTATTCACCATATTTAGGGATATACCAGAAAACTTGAAATGATATGGACTAAACATTGCTGAAGAAAAGGTTCAAACTAGATCTCCAATATTATATCTAGGATTCCAAATTATGGATACTTTTATTAGGCCTCAAAAAATCTTAATAAATAAGGAACATCTAATAAATAATGATCTTCAAAAATTGCTGGGAGACATTAATTGGCTTCGCCCTACACTAGGCCTCACTACTGGCCAGTTAAAACCCTTATTTGATATCTTTCGTGGGAACCCTGATCCATCTTCACCACGAACATTGACTCCAGATGCTAGGGAAGCTTTAAAGTTGGTAGAAAAGGCCATTGAAGGATCCCATTGTGATAGAATTGATTTTACTCGACCGCTGATATTGTTCATTATTTCTTCACAATATACACCCACAGGAGTATTTTGGCAACAGGGGCCTTTATTATGGATACATTTGCCCATCTCTCCTAAAAGTACACTTGAGTCTTATACCTCCATGGTGGCTAAACTTATTCTTCAAGGACTTAAGACTTCTACTAAAATATTTGGCATTCACCCCACTACTATTATTACTCCCTATTCATCATCACAGGTTGAATATTTATGCTTCAATGATAAAGATTGGGCTATAGCTAGATGCTCTACTTCTGCAAATTTTGATCACCATCTTCCTAAGTCTCCTATACTATCTTTTTGTATCAATCATCCTATTATATTTCCACAGGTAATAAAATATCAACCTATTCCTAAGGCTTTAAATGTATTTACAGATGGGTCCTCTAATGGCACTGCTGCAGTAGTCACTCAAAAAGAAAATATGATTCATATTACTGCCCATAAATCAGCTCAATTGGTAGAGCTATAAGCTGTTATTATAGCTCTTGAAAGTTTTAGAGAACAGCCCATAAATATTTTTTCAGACAGCCACTATATTGTACATGCCGTCCCTAAATTGGAGCTAGCAGGTCCAATAGCACCTCATACTCCAGCCTTTAAATTGTTTTTTCAAATTCAAAACCTTCTATGGGAACGTAAAGAACCTTTGTTTATTGGACATATCAGAGCTCATACTAATTTGCCTGGTCCTCTACATGAAGGTAATCAAAAGGCCGATGCCCTTACTCAAACAATCTTTATATTTTCAGCAGTCCAACAAGCTACCTCGTTCCATTCTCAATTTCATGTTAATAGTACTACTTTACAACAAAGTTTCAAAATAACTAAAGATCAAGCTCGAACAATTGTGAAGGCTTGTCAATCTTATGTGACACATTTGCCCAATCCACATTATGGGGTTAACCCAAGAGGATTAATGCCCAATCATTTGTGGCAGATAGATGTCACTCATGAGCCAAGTTTTGGAAAATTGCAATTTATTCATGTGACCATAGATACATGCTCAGGCATGATTTTTGCTTCCTTACATGCTGGAGAAAAAGTTAATGATGTTACATCTCATTGTACAAGCTTTTGCTGCACTGGGCATTCCCAAAATGCTTAAAACAGACAATGGCCCTGCATATATGACCTCATCTTTCAAACAGTTTTACACAAAATTCAGTATACTTCATAAGACTGGTATTCTGTATAATCCTCAAGGCCAAGGTATAATTGAACGAGCTAATCGCACACTCAAACTTGTGCTTTTGAAACAAAAAGAAGGAAATTGGACAAATCCTAAAGATAGATTAGCCGTTGCCCTTTTTACTTTAAATTTTTTAACTTTGGATTCCAAAGGATATTCGGCTGGAGACAGACACTGGAATCCACATCAACAACATAAACCTTTGGTTTACTGGAAGGATGTTCTTTCAGGGACATGGAAGGGCCCAGACCCAGTATTAATTTTGGGGAGAGGATCTGTTTGTGTTTTTCCACAGCATGAATCCTCGCCGGTATGGATACCATCAAGATTAATAAAACAGGTACCAAATCAAAAGGGCCAAGATGAAGTTGTTGCAGAATCAAGATTAATAAAACAAGTGCCAAATCAAAAGGGCCAAGATGAAGTAGTTGTGTAATGATTCCCTTAAAAGAGGTATCAATCCGCGCACCTGCGTGAGTTTGTCTCTTTTTCCGACAAAGGAACCTCATCTTTGCCTTTTCAGCTAAGAAATTTTAAAGCTGCGCGCTTTTTTCTTCAATAAATTCACAACTTAAGTCTCATTCCTCCAGGCCGGGACAAGAGGATCTCTCCTTAGTGTGCACACAATTGTGTTTTTCTTTTTTATATATGTCTTTATGTCTGTGCACTTGTCTAGATTTCATGTAAATGTGATATATCAAATATATGTCTTTATGTCTGTGCGTCTGTCCAGATTTCATGTAAATGTGTCGTCACAAATAACAAAAACCAAGCACTCATGAAAATCATTTCTAAAAAAAAAAAAAAGATCCAAATAACTTTAATTCATTTAAGTTAAATATATTCAAATTGGGTAAACAATTAAAAAATGAAGGTACCTTCAAACTTAATTTATAAGTATCTCTAGGACTTCTCTTCAGCAAGGAATATGTCTAATACTGTATAGCCTGATATTTTGGTATTTGACTTGGGATTGTTTATTTGTAATAAACTTTATTTGTTAAACAGCTGATTAATTTAAATTGTTTCAACAGGTATTATTTGTAATTAACTTTATTTGTTAAACAGCTGATTAATTTAAACTGTTTCAACAGGCATATTCATAAAAAGTTGCTGTGTATGCAGAGGCTCAAAAGTTCCAGCTTACAAAATATTTTTCTAAAATGCTCTTAGTCTTTCTTTAATCCGTTCTGAATGTGATATTTTGCCAGCTAATGTTTGTGGGAGCTCAAGCAGCAATGTATGTGAGCAGAGATCAACTTCAGATACCTGACCTAAGATCTAATAATTCTATTTTTTAGTTTGAATTGCACTCCTACAACTCGCTTCTTGACTCAGTGCTGGAATGGCACTGCCTTTCCTCTAATGATTGTTGCTTGAGTTTCTAGGTACATCCCTATGCCAGTCTTAGTGGGCCCTGAAGATTTGCCAGTGGCATTGTCTAGACATAAAAGAGACAGCTGCTGCTGCTACAGCTGCAGGGATCGCAGTTGCTACAAGCATCCCTGCTGCTCAAGCATTAAACAACCTCACCAGCAGTGTGGCCTCTGCTCTGCATGCACGAGGCCTCCTAGATCAATGTGTTAGCAAGTGGACATTTTGATAGATCTTTCTACTATAGGATGTTTGGACATTGTACGGGACTATGCCTTGCGGGTCCCCCTTTTCTTAACCCTAGTAGGGCAGCTGATTTGTCTAGAGAACTCAGTGCGTTACTTTATGGAACTTAGGGCAGCTGATTTGTTTAAAGAACTTGTTACGCTATTTAATGGAACTTGGCTCGTCAGCACAAAGCTTACCACCTTAGAACTGGAGCATCTCCTCATGATTGGTTGGCTCCATTGGATGGCTGGTAGTCAATGACGGGAAAGTCTCATGTGACCGACATATCAACCTAAGACAGGAGTCAAGGGCACAGCCTTGATTATCCGATGACGGTAAGAATGTTGGTTGCATATGTGGACGCCTAAGACAGGCACAGTCGATCCTGATGGGGTGAGGGTCGTCACCCATCTATTTATCCCTCTTTTAAAACAAAAGAGGGGAAATGTAAGAGCCTTAATGAGGAGGTAGCTAAGATAGCGGCTGGCTGAGAGCCAAAGAGGAGGCGTTTAATTGTTTTCTCCTGACTTTAATGTAATCAACTAAGAATCTTTCTGTGCCCGTGAACACTGTGTGATGCACTTGTAAGTTGAGCTTGTGACACGTGTATACTTGTTAAGGTGAAGAATATTTAACCAGGTAGGGTTGGAGTTGTGAGGGGGTTGTTGTTGGAGTTGGAGAGAGAAGTCAGAAGAGAAAGCAGAATAAAGAACCTACTCATTCCCAATCTACCTCCGAATTCTTTCTCGCGGTATCGTTGCTGCAGGCAGCAACAGCTACAGGCAGCAACAACAAAATATCAAAATTTGTGAAATGTATCCAAAGCTGTAACTAGGGGAAATTTATAGCATTAAAACCTCTATTGAAGGGAAAAAAAATCTGTTGTCTTTTCAAATCACAGCAATATGTCATATGCCATACAATAGATTATCATTATTTTTGCTCTGAAGAGTTGATTCTATTTGAAGATTTAAGTAATAAAACTCTTTATATTTAACTACATAGTTGTCTTTTCTGATGCTCATCATTCCCTTGTTTAGACAAAAATTTACATATGCTGTCACGTTTTTTTTATTTTAAGAACTTCCTTTAACATTTCTTGTAGTGTGGGTCTACTAAAACTGAAATTGTTTTGGCTTGAATATGACTCAAAAAGTTTTTCTAACAAAATCAGGATGTGATTAGTGATTGTGGAATCATGGTGCAGTAGGTTGAATAATGCCCTCCAAATTTATCTTCACCCAGAAGCCCAGAATGTTACATTATTTAGAAGGAGGGTCTTCGTGGATGTAATTTGTTAATTAAAGTGAGGTGATATTGGATTAGGGTAAGTCAATATCCAATATTTGAATCCTTATAAAACACAGAGAGAAGAAGGCCATGTGAAGATGAAGGCAGAATTTGAAACTGTGGAGCTACTAGACAAAGCCAAAGAACACCTGAAACTACCAGAAAAAGCCACAAAGAATTCTACCCTAGAAGGTTGTATATGTTGTTATTGGCAGTGGTAGTGATTTACAGTACTTGGAGATTGAACCCAAGACCTTGCACGTACAAGACAAATCCTCTACCACTGAACTACATCCCCAGCCCTCTACCCTAGAGTCTTCAAGAGGGAACAGACCCTTGCCAACACCTTAAGTTGGGACTTGGAGCCTCCATAACTGTGAGGTAATAACTTTCTGTTGTTTTTGTAAAAAAGTTTTCTTTCCATATTCATTTTTCCAAGTTATTTTAGTGAATAGCCTTCTAGATAGACAAGTTTTCTTTCATCACTTTAAGATGTTTTCTACAGCCTTCTCTTTTGAGTTGTTTTAGATGAGAAATTTTTGTCATTGCTACCTTTGTTCCTTTACACACAACTTTTCTCTGATTGCAATTAAGTTATCTCTTTATCATTAGGCTCAAGCAATTTGATTATGACGTGCCCTTTTATTTCTTCATGTTTCTTTTGCTTGGGATTTATTGAAGTTCTGGAAATGTGGGAAACTCAAGAAAATTTTTGTTCATTTTTTCAATTACTTCTTCTGTCCCTCCTTTCTCTACTATTTCAGAGGCTCTAACAAAATTGATATTATGATTGAAATTGTACCACAGTTCCCTGATGCTCTACTTATTTCATATTTTTTAGTCTCATTTCTTTCTGTGCTTCATTTTGGAAAATTTCTGTGCAGTACCTTGACATTCCTTAATCATCTACGGTGTCTGGTTCACTCTTATTCCATCCAGTATATTCTTTATCTCAGACATGTAGTGTTTTGTCTAATTTTTAAATTTGTTTTAATTAGTTATACATGACAGTAGTATGCATTTATGCACTTTGATATATAATACATAGATGGGATATAATTTCTTATTTTTCTGAGTGTACATATTGCAGAAGACATGTAGTTTTAATCTCTAGAAGTTTATGTGAGATTTTAAGCATATTCTACCTCTGTACTTATTATATTCAATCACTCTTCTAATTCGAGGAACACGGATATAGTAATTACTTTAATGTCCTGACCATTGATTTTTTTTATCTATGTCCTTTCTCAGTCAGCTTGGATTCATTGCTTTTACTTCTTATTATGTGTCTTATTTTCCTGCTTTTTGCATGCCTCCTAGTAATTTTTGTCTGGATATCAGACTTTGTGAATTTCACCTTGTTGGATCCTGGACTTTTTAAATTCCTATAATCTTGAACTTTTTTTGGATATAGTTACTAGAAGACATATCTTGATTTCTTTTAAACTTCATTAGGTGGGAGAAGTTTAGGGCTAATTTTTTTCTCCTATTATTTTAGCAAAATCTTTCTAGTTGTTCAATCCAGTGCCCCAAATTATGAGGTTTTTCTGTTTTGGTGGTTAATAACAGGCACTATTCCTGCCCTTTTGGATTGCAGGAATTATTTCTTATAAGCTTTGTTGGTGGCTCTTTCTCCAAACTTGGGTAGTTTTCTGACATGCACACATTGATTGTTCCTCAGCTGAATACTTAAGAGAGACCCTGTAAAGATCTCCTGGGCCTGCTTTTCTGCCTGATCCTCTGCTCTGCAAGCAATAGCTGCCTTGACCTCCCTGGACAGCCAGTCTTGCATTTCCAACTGAGGGAAACTATGAGGTGCCGCCTGGGATTCACCCCCTCTCCCTGCACAATAGCCAGAAAACCCTCTCCAGTCTATGATCTGGTAACCACAGGGCTCAACTCACTTCTTTCCCATCTCTCAGGGATCACTTTCCTTCATTGTTGATGACCAATGTCTTGTTGTCTTATTTCTTTTTTCTTTTTTATTGCTTGTTTCTTGTTTTTGTTTTGTTTTGGTTCTGGTTTCTGGTTGTTTCAGGCAGGCAGGTAAATCTGTTACTCCTCTGGTTACTGAGGAATATATTGCTAGTCTGTCTGAGTCTCTTTATATGCCAGACACGTGGTCACACACTGGGCGCAGACTATCAATTAGGTAAAAAACCTTCAAACCTACAGATTTTGTTTCCTTCATTTTCTAGGAAAGCCATAAAAGATGAATAATGCTTAGCCTTTCCCTTTATCCTGTAAGTATTCAAGCCCACCCTGGTTTGATGCTGGCTTATTTGCTTGTGACATATCAAAGTAAATTTTAGCCCTGAAGCATGGGCAAAACTGACTTTCCTGAGCATGGTAGTTTTGCCTCTGCACATCCCTGAATTTTCTAGGTCCTATTTTCTTCCTACATGGAGCTGTTTTTTGTAGGTGAGCATAAAGTAAGCATTCTGAGCCTTTTGCTGTACTAAGACACAAAAAGAAATATATTACATTGGAGCAGATGTCTATAAGAAATGTAAATAGCTTGGCTTCCCCCTACAAAGCCACAGAAAGCCGCAAGTTGAAAAGCAATTTAAATTTGGGGGAGCTAGGTTGTTTGGCCACTTTCAGATTTTAGCACTATGTAACTTTTGGTGATGCTATTTGTTTTTTAAATTTTAATTTAAATGAATAGTCCAAGAGGTATGTCCAAACCACCCAGGACTTTGATTTCTCCCTCTCCTCAGTCTCTACCCATGGCATGTTCCTGGGTGAACATATGCTGAGATCCCTTATGACTAGTGATAACTTTTCCTGACCAGCAGAGCCAGTCATTATTTATTATACTTTGCTCTCACTCCTTCTCACTCTCCTAGTGGGAACGATGCAGTGGCTGCTGGCTGGAAAATTAGCCCAGGGAGCTTCTTCTGTTGGTCTCTTTCCTCATTATACCAGTAAAAAAATTTAACTGTGACATTCTCTATCCCTGCATGTATATGTGTGTGAGCATGTGTGTGTTTGTGTGTGTGAATATATATATCGCCACATAGGTTGGAAGCACACTGTAGGGGCTAATAGTGAGTAATTTAACTGGCTTTCTCACACATTTTACTCTCTTTCTTTCTCTGGAGCGGCTGCAGAAGTACAGTGTGCTCGTGTATCGTTGCTCCATATTATAAGCCAAGCTTGTGGGTTTATGTGTCATCTCACTGTTTCTGCTGGGTTGTTTTCTGGCTGGATGTGATATCGTTTCATCCGTTGTCAGGGGGCTGCCCCAGATACCTGGGATGCTCAAGAGATGCGACACTTACTTGCCATGTGATAGCAAAGGCTTCTGTTTATTTCTGTGGCTGCTCCTCCCGCAACTCTCTGTGGGATCCCTGGATACCTGAGCTGATGGGGAATCTGAAAACCACACAACCTCACCGAGGCTTTAAGGATTTTTGCTTATGGGTGTTTTTAAGTAAGCGTCGGGCCACTGCGAACTACAATTTGCAAGAACTTCTTTATTTTTTTAAGTGTCCTTATTATTTTAAGCCTGTTCTGGGTCACAGTTTCACAGTTCCAGGAGCTTTTAAATAATGGCATTGTTAGTCCCACACAGCTTAGCCCTGGAAGGGTGACTAATAGTCACTCGAGGAGGCTGAAGGCCTCAGGGGCCATGCTTCAGACCTCCCTCCTGCTCAGCAGCTTCTGGCATGGTGCTAGGCACTCTGCAAGAACCTGCTGACTGAGCAATTGATTTAGGCCAAGATAGCCTCTCTTCTCAGGATGGAGTTTTTTTTTTTTTAATCCAGGCCAAAGACTGAGCCTATTTCTTTTAAAATGGTTTGCCTGCTAAAAGAGTTGAGAAGGTAAAATATGGGAGTGAAGGATTAAAAAAAAATCCAAAAGATTCTGTCAGTTTCAAAAAATACTACAACCTATTAGTTTTCTTTAAATTTTTAATTTGTTTTAATTAGTTATACATGACAGTAGAATGCATTTATACATTTTGATATATCATACATAGATGGGACATAATTTCTCATTTTTCTGAGTGTAAATGTTGTAGAATTATATTGGTCAAAAGACAACACTCTATCCAATGTTTGGGGGAAAGGGAATATAATGGAAATAAAGAAACTATTACTTTTCAGGTTTGATTTCTGTGTTTTAAGTCAGAGAAAACTATTCTCTCCTGTCTGCCTTTGGATCAAAAGAAGGGGAAGAGACAAAAACTGGTTTTTAGAAGATGTCTTGTCAGTAGTGACCAGAGCATCAAATATGGGATTAATTCAACTCTGGAGAAAAATACTTTACATTTTCTATGGTGCCTTGATCTATTTAATTGACTATCTGACTATTTAGCTTTGTAAGTTTTTCAAGTTGTCTTAACAAGACTCTATAATTAGGTCTGAGTATATAGGACAGTTACCAGAAGAAAAGCTGCAGTTATTTTATATTTGCATCTTATTGATGAGCTTTCAGGTCAACATCACCAATTTATTTTAGGGGGGTATGTCTTCATGGACAGTAAAAACCTTGTTTCCAGATTTTCACAAAAGGTTTGTGTAACCCTTAACCTAAAGCAGTGTCTTCCATTAGAAACATGTAAGAACACAGGTTCTTTGTCTGGCCCTGGGCCTACATGTGGGAAGTTAACCTTTGTCCAGTCCATTCCAGGGCACATGGTGGCATAACTCAAGGAGTGGGGACCGTGCAACTGTGCAAGAGAATTTGCTGTGTGCATCTTCCATATTCTAGCTACTCTGGGAGAAGTCATGTCACCCCATGATGTGTGATGCTGCTCCAAACTATTTGCAAGAAATAATCTAAATGTCAAGTTGTGGGCATCATGGGGCACAGCACATGTTGAGACAAACCAGAGTGTGAGGAAGCTTAGAGTGAAGTAGGTTTTGAAGTCTGTGCAAAAAGAAACCCTAGTCATCAGATACAAGGAAATGCAGAGCCAAGAGAACCCTTGTTTCAATCATTTCACAATCGAATTCATCAAGACCACAGCTACTCTTGTAGGTGTTCATATATTTCCTCAAAACAATTAAGTCTTCCTTTGAGAAGCATTTATTGAACAGCTTCTATGTGGCAGACCCTGTGCCAGACTTTTACATGCATAGCAGTGAACAAACAGGCCCTGCTCTCATGAGCCCATCTTCTCGAGGGGGAACAACAGACAGTGTAAAGCCAAACGATGTATTTCCTTTCAGGTGGTGATAAGTGCTATGAAGAAAAACAAAGCAGGATAAAAACAGAGTAAGGGGCAATATGCTATTTGATACAGAGGTTTGGGAACTTCTGAAAGTTGACACTAAAAAGAATCAGTCCCTTCAAATTCCAATTCCTAGTCTTCCCTGACCATTATAGCCTTTTCTCTTTTTTAATATCTTTATTTATTTATTATTATTACTATTATTAGTTAATGTGGTGCTGAGGATTGAACCCAGTGCCTCACTCTTGCTAGGCAAGCATTCTACCACTGAGCTACAACTCCAGCCCCTATAGCCTTTTTCTTAATTATGACACTTTTCCTTGTCAGTACAATCAAAGCTGTGTTGATCTGGACATTTATGTCAAGTTCATAACTGACTACACGGCCAAGGATCAGTTCATCTGATTCTCAAGGACTGAACTGGAGGTTAGTCAAGTGGGGTCCTTTCCTCTTACCCCACTTTGCTCCCTAAGTCACAAATCACAGGCTAGAGTTTACCCAAATGCACCAGAAACAAAGAGGAATAAAAGAAATTTTAAAGTCCTCAAGAAGATTTTTAATGAAAGAAGTCCTCTAGGAAGAGCACAGTAACCAGCCTTGGATTTCAATCTTGGTTTTTCTACTTATCAGCAGAGTGACTTTGAACTATCTACTTAACTCCTCATGCCTCAGTTTCCTCAGATGCAGAGGATAATGATAGTGCTTACCTCAATAGGATCTGCTATGAATCAATTGAGATCTCTGGATAAAGCTTTTAGCATGGTTCCTAGGACTTGAAATGCACTAAATGTTTAAAATAAGTACTACCATTATTATTGTTTAAAATAACATTCATTGGCACAGCTATTTTTCTGTATACCACATGGTCTAGGAGAATGTGTAAAGAATTTCTGGCCAGCATGATCTTTACCTTATTTCTTCCATTCATTCACTGAATCATTTGGTCATTCATTCATTTAAGAAATTGTTATTGAATGGCTGGTGTGTTGTCAAGCACCATGTCAGAGTCCGTGGAGAGTAAAAGATACACATGTTTCTTGGCTTGTCATAGAGAGGATTAAAACTTCAAAGAAAACTTGTTCCAGATGACCTTTGAAGTCCCTTGCAAGTTGGATTGCCTAGCATTCTAAGGCACTTACCACCAAAGAGACAGTGAACTAGAAGCTCCAGGAAGTGCTGAGTCTGTAGAGGGCCCCAGTAACCCCAGCATGGGTCAGGAAATGCCTTCCAGGGTCTCAGCCAAAAATAGCAACTGGTTTATAGGATTCTCCATTCCCTTCCAATTCCTCACATATTAAAAACATGCTAAGAACCCCTACCTCGCACACTGGTTTAGTTTGTCAGGCATTGTTACATCATCATCTCAAATGATTCTTTCACTACAACTAGCCAGGACAAGTGCAGTGAGGACACTGAGACCCAGAAATTTAAATGAATCTTCTAAGTTCCCATCGTGGTAGTCCCAGAAATCCTATAAATGTGGCTTAAGAACTGGGAAGCAGCTCCAGGATTCCAGCAGGCAGAGTGTTCCTGGTTGCCACAGTGGTGCTCCTCCATTAGGAAAGTCCTCTTGTTGCATCCAGTCTGCCTCCTTGGGGAGGCCAGTCACTGAAGAGCATAAGGAAGAGCCACTCTCCTCTCATTGCTTGAGCAGACCAACCCTGAAGGTACAGTATGAAGAGACAAAAGCACAATCCCTTGGCCCTCCCTGTTCAGGCCAGAACTTAAAAAGCAGGCCTTCTGTATCCAGTTCCACTATCTTTACCTTCCGTGCCATGCTGCCTACAAGAATATGAGATTTTCCTTGGGGGCAATCAGGGGCAGATGACCCTGAGACCCCGCTGCCCCTTCCTGCTCCCTCCCAGCTCACGTCTAGGCCGCTGGCACACGGGCCAATAACTGGGTATGATAGCCTGGGTAACAATACATACCTAGCAACCCAGATGTCAGATACTGCCATTGCCCAAAGGGAAGGGGGAAGAGTAAACAAAGCCCCTGCCCTCCTCCATTTTGGGCCGCTCTCTGTTTGAGTTGCAGTGGCAGCGCTCTGAGCTAGGAAAGGAGCCGGCTGGCTCCAGCAGCTCATAGGCGTGCTCCCCCACCTGTCTGATGACCACTGGGATAATTCAAAGAGAAAGAGTAAAAACGCACCCCAAGGTATCGAGAGGGAAGGCGTTTCATCATGAAGAGGGCCGAGCATGCAACAAGCTTCCTACCTGCGCTCCGTCCCCGGTTTGCCTGCTCCTTGCTCACGTGACCCTGGAAGGACCAGGCCCGCTTTCCTGAAGGGGTTTCGCCCGGGAGCTCACACAGGAGTCTCTTCTTTTATCATGTCACAGGATGGCACACCACAGTCTGTCCCACTGTATCTCGCAAGAAGCTGATATTCCAATGATGTTATTAAAAAGTGGCACCTTTTGCCACACTGCGAGAAAATCTTTCCAGTGGGGGCAAGGAGACTGCGATACATTTTCCCCAAGGAGCTCACCACAACCACAGCATTTGATGTATGGTGACATCTCCCCCACACTGTGATGCATGCCACACACATGTGCGTGCGCGCGCGTGTGCACACACACACACACACACACACACACATTACAATCACATTTCCTAGCTGAGACAAATAAAGAAGTTAAGGGACTTGTTCAAGGTCACACAGAGGGACAAGAAAGTCAAGTCATTTACACAAGGGCATAAAGCATTCAGCCCAGTGCTTTTGGGCTCTTAGTCCTTCTTCCTGACCTCTAATCACCCACCACCTCACCTCCTTTTCAGCTGAATAAAATGTGTGATGCACACTAGAAATGCCACTGCAATTCAAAATATCACTTACAAACCATGGCTTTTAGCTAACAAGAGTGCTGTTAGCTCTCACTCCCCATGGGTATTTCTCTATTCAGGATTGTGTGTTTTTATTTTTGCTTTCTGGGAACGCAAATCCATGCTCTGCTTAGCATAATATCCAGATCTGAGTGCTGAGGAAAGCCTCATGTAAACAGGCATGAGGTTCTTGCTTCTTCCAGCTCCATCCTGACCAGCCATGGGAACCTGAGGTCATTGCTTACCATCTCTGAGGCTCAGTTTCATGGGTAGAATGCAAACGATAATTCTCTACCTGCCAACCTCACAACATTTTATGAAAAACAGATTGTAAGATTGAAAAGTTTTGAAATTATTCAAAGAGGTGGCTTTCTGTCCAGAGAGATCATGATAGTGAAAAGCTAGTGGGCTAGGAGTCAGGCAGTGCTGGGTTCAAATTCTGATTCCAATCCCGGGGCATGTTATGTGACCTCTGACTCTGTATGAAAGGGGGAAGTAAAACCCATCTGGCAGAGTTGCAGGGAGGATTAAGTAAGATTCTCTTATAGCATCCTACAGAGCAGCTGGCATGAGGGGTGTGACTATCAGGCGTTAATTCCTTTCTACTTGGAACCCCATGCCTCTGGCTTACAGCACACAGACTCCAAGACCCTGGAAGGGAGTTTCATAGCTTACTGGTTTTTGAATACCCAGTATCTGTAACTGTGTCTGCTATGTTAAGGGAACTCATAGTGTTTGTGGCTAGAAATGACTATATAGGTAAGGGGTGAGAAATTTTAAATAATTTGTTTAGTTTGAAGCACTAATTTTAATATTTGATGCCATCCAGAGACCCGGCTTCCTAATTGGGAACATGGAAGTGAATTTGCCAGTTTTATTCATATTGGAACAATTAAGTGATAATTTGTGCATTTAACTCATAGATTGGCTTAGGATGATCCAAATCTAGCAGCAATTTTCTTCACACAAAACAAATCTGACTTATCATCTGGCCCAACTCAACACTGCAACAACCAGTTTCACAGCAGGAATTCACATAGACAAGTAAACACTTGGGGAATATTCCCTTGTGAAGCAACCACATGCCTAGTCAGAACTGTCTCATAATTTAAGAGCCAATTTTTTAAATAACTGTCAAATTAAGCTGGCTAATTGTTCTGGTCTCCAGCTAGTCGATCACAGGTGGAGAGGAGGGGACTTATCTCAGTGGTAAAAGGAAGATATAAACAAAAGAAACCCAACAGTGCCCTGAATGAAATTATACTTGGCAACATGGATAATGGTATGTTTTTACAAAGTCCGTTTTTATATTACTTTCCTGGCATTTTTTGGAAAGCTGTTCTGGTTAGATTTGTTTCTCGGGTATTCAATTATACATGCATCATTATTTTTAATATTACTCATGAAGTTGTCGAACACAATTCTTTCCATTAAATTTATCCTTAAATTAGTGCTGTGTATCTTGATTTGAAAAAAAAAAAAATGAAAATGTTGTACTTAAGCATGGAACTTAAGCATTGGACATGGAACAAGAGAACAGCAAAGGGCAAAATATTCTAAAGCCTTGAGAACTGGTTTTGAATATGTTCTTTCTCCTGCTCCCTGAGAAATTAATGCACAGACAACCCTGAAACTTCAAAGCAGTAACACACTGCCCTGGGAATTGCAACCTCCATCTTGGTTGTTTAAAAATGAACACACATGAAAATGTAGCCTCAGCTTCTCTTTTCAAGTTTTTTTTTTTTTTTTTCCTGTTGAAAATTAATCAACAACCCTCCAGTTATTTATGGCTTAGTAAATGAATAAGAATAAAAAAGTCAGATCTGTCTAAAAACAAAACAAAAATATTTTTCATCACAATAGTGAGACATGGCTACACTCCAAAAAATATTTGTGTGTGTGTGTGTGGTGGGGGGATTACTAGGGATTGAACTCAGGGGCACTCAATCACTGAGCCACATCCCCAGCCCTATTTTGTATTTTATTTAGAGACAGAGTCTCACTGAGTTGCTTAGCACCTCACTTTTGCTAAGGCTGGCTTTGAACTCTAGATCTTCCTGCCTCAGCCCCCTGAGTGGCTGGGATTACAGGCATGTGTCACCATGCCCAGCTTCCAAAATTTTCACTGGGCAGAAAAATGTAGAGTGAAGCTCACCTTCACTAACACCATCCTGCACTCTTTGGCAATGGTGGAGTGTTTTGTTCTTCCTTCCTGAGAAAGTCCACACTTATATAAGATTGTGTACCCATCATCTCCCTTTCATGAAAGGTTACTGCCAAGTGTGAGCATCTGGACCCAAACTGCCTGTCTCTGTCTCTTCGTAGAACAAGCAGGCCACGTGTGCAATGGTTACATGATCGGATGTTGAAGCCAGCTTGCCCAAGCTTATGAACTAGCTGCTTCACTCTGGGTAGGTTACCTGACAGCCAAAGCTCTGCTTTATCACCTGCCCAGTAGAACAGCACTATTGCCACCTGACAGGCTTGTTGTGAGGATTGGGTTACTACAGCAATGTGTCCAAACAGTGCCTGGTTAAGAGGAACCCCTCAATAAATGGTAGGTATTACCATAAATCTGGTTGCTCCAAAGCTTCAAGTTGCTGCCTTTATTGTGATCACATCTATTCTCAGCTTCATATCTCCTCCCATTTAACATGCATATATGTTTTAATGTGGCATAAGAAGTAAGGTTATACATTTTCTCTTCAGCTGCTCTTTCCTCAAAGCACCAGCACTTGGAAGCTCATAAACACCCTTTCCAAAAGCTTTGGAAACCTGGGGGTGAACTCATTTGGCATCGCTCATGTGCTCAGAAGTCTATGGCCTATTTCTGACTGATGAATTTAAATCTGAGCTACACTGCATTTTAGGAATCTTCCAGCACAAAAAGAAAGACTTGGCTTCAGAAGGGATCATGACTGGCCAGTTGATCTGTTAAATAATATGCCAAATACTGAGGAAATAACGAGGAGGAGAAAATTACATTCACACTTCTTTATTGGTGCCATTAACAGTGTTTTGTCATCCAGCTGATGAAGCGGTGCCATCTCCCCCAAAGCATCACACCACAAGACTACCTGGAGCCTTGTCCAACCCTTCACCCCTATGTCCCAGCATCTCCCTCAGCTCCCAGGTGGGGGGAGGCAAAGGGGGACCCCAAGTGGACTCCGTGAGGACGCGCTAGTTTAGTGGAAGCCAAAGGACGGAGCCACTTTCCGTAAGAATCCTCTAAATGTGTAAAAGCCATTTCCAAATTGGTGTCATTAGAGCCATGGTGAGCCCCCTACTTCCCCCTTCCACTGTGGAAGTCAGGGGGACCCTTCCCGGAGCTAGGTTGTAGCTCAACCCACCGTGTCGCCTGCCTGCTATTGTGTGTGCTGCAGGGCTGCAGAGACGGTAAGGAGAACCACCCTCACCTCCTTTCTGCCTTCTCCCCATGCTTATTAAAGCAAGGGCCTTCTGCCTGATCTTGGGCAGACTGGGGAGGGAACAGAGCTCTTCTCAAGTCTCTCTCACACACACACAGCCCTTATCTTTCCTCCTCTAGAATTCTCTTTCCCTCTGCATTCCTTCCCTTCCTCAAGATCCCTCTAAGATTTCATTTTGTTTCAACAGTGGATCTTTATCTAAATGCAGAGTGTTTTATTCCCCAGAATCTGACAAAAGACTTTTACAAAATGTAAATTGGATTGTCGCACCCTTGGTGAAAACCTATCCACCCATCAGATTCCAAATTAAAGTCCAAAATCTTTACTCAGACTTTCAAGGCCAGAGCTGATAAAACCGCCCTCCATCCTTATTTTTTCCTCTCTTTGTCTGAGGACTCCTTTCCATAAGAGCATCTACCATGAGTTAGGCACACTGAATCCTCACAACAGTCCTTGGAACTCAGAGAGGTGATCCCTGTTTTGCACATGGGGAAACTGAAACCCAGAGTAGTAAGTAACAAACTGCTAGTAGGGAACAGATCTGGATTGAAATCCAGGCTATTCAGCTCCAGGCCCTTTCCTCTTACCACTGCACGGTGCAGCCCCTTTCCAACATTTCCAGCATGCAAAGCTCTTCCCTGCCTCAGGACTCCTTCACATGCTGTTCCATTGTCTATTCTTTTCCCAACCCCTCCAAGGATAACTTTTCTTCATCTTTTAGATTTAAGCTGTTTCCTCAGAGAAACCTTTCCAGAGCTGTCAAAACCACCACCAGCCATCTAAACCACATTCCCTTGTGATTCTCCCTCATAGCCCTCTGCCCTTTCCTTATTAACATAAACTATTACTTATTAACATAAACTATTATTTATGCATTTTGGTATAGTTATGTAACTTTTGAAAATATTTTGCAGTTCTTGCCTATCAAACTTCTCTTTGGGGGTTTATTAAACTTTCCCAACCCATTGACATCTGGTTTGTTTATGTGACTTGCTTTGAGAAAGAAAATATGCTCTGAGAGAAAAATTCTAGAGCCATGCTGTGGTTCTGCCATCGTTCCTTCTCTGAAGATAGAGGCTGCTCTTTCCTATTAATCCAACATTGAAAGAGCAGGAGGCAGAGCTGAAATAGAACATGAGCAAGAAATAAACCATCATTGCAGGCTCTCTAGGATTTGGAAGTTATTTGTTACTGCAGCATTACTTAACTGAGATTGACTATTCATAGGCATTAGCATTGATCTCCCCGAGAGACTGTGTATTTCATGAAGTCAGGAGTTTATCTATTTTATTTCTGTTCTTTATTCTTCATCTAGCAAAGGGCCTGGCACATTGAACTACTCAACAAATATTTATTAAATGAATGTGTACTGAAGAGACACACAAAACAGTACTTGAGAACTGCTTTTTGGTGTGTGCTGTTTATCATGCTGAGTGATTAGCTTTTTGTAAAGCCGATCAACTCTCACCTTCCACTCTGTGATACACTACCCCAGACACCCTCCACACCTCTTCTCTTACTCTATCTCCCAGCAGACACATAATTTTGACACTGCTGTTAATATGTATGCAGTTGCTATGTAAGGTTTGATTCCTAGGAGAAAAGTTCCTTTATAACTATTAGTTTCCATAGGAAAAAAAAAAACCAAAGAATTCTCTTAAATATCTTCTTTTCAATAATGAGTAGCTTGTCCCCAAACGGCCAAGGGACTTTAAAAAAACCTATCATGGCTTTGAGGCTCTTTGCTCTCTGTTCAGGCAAACTGAAATCAAATACACATACTAGAGAAAGATATTACGGAATACATTTTGAAAATATAAGGAAATTCACTGCCTTTCACTGAGGCAGAAGTATTCTTTCTATATTTAAACTATTTCTAACTTCTAAAGGTGGGCACATGGGTCATTTTACCCTACAAAAGATTTTGCTAAGGATTCTGAGTCATTGAGGACATATGGACAGAAGAACAGTGTATGCCCTGAAAACAGCCAGGTCCTTTGTCCCTTCTCGCTGCAGATGACAGAAACCAGATGAGCTTGAAGCTTCAATGAACCATTGTCTCTGTAGACAAGAGTAGGGACTTTCCCATTTATACTTGAGTCTCTAGCACTTAGCCTAGTCACAGGCTTACTAAATGTTCTTCAGTGGTTTTGTTGAAATAAATGAGAGACTGGAAGTGTAAGGAAGATTTGGGGCACCTTCTCATTTGCATCTTTCCGAGAAAATGGCAACAAATGGAGTGGGGGATGGTACACCTACACAATACCCACCATTCCTCCTCAGAACTCCCCTCACAGTAAGGGCCTGGCCTCCATCTTCTACCTGGTGCCACTCTTTTCCATTATTTGCATGCTGTTGGTTAAGCAGTGGGGCTATCAATCAGAAGTAGGCTGAGAGACAGAAGAGAACCCCATTCTAGTACTGGCTCTGTACTGTCCTTACGTGAGCCTGGGGTAAATCTCTTCACTGTCCATGGCCTCATTTGCAAAATGAGCTCATGGCCCAGATGATCTCTGAGGTCTTTTCTAATGCTGACATTCTGTGCCCTTTCTTTGAAATACCCCAGACTTGGGAGGACTATGTCATTCACCATTGCTTTTATTGCCTGGTCTTTAAGTTCTGTGTGCACTAGACCAATTAGCCGGGTAATTGTTACTGAACACAAGTTTATTCCTAATTAGACAGTGTCCTGGCTCACACCATAGCAATTAACCCCCAAATGGAATAATTGCTCTAGAATAATTATTTTAAAACTCATCCTTCCTTATTATTGACTCTGCTTTGTTTACAATAGGAGAGGAACCGTCTGCTGTAGGCTAGCAGATTTTTCCTGACCTCTCTGTGACTTTGCCATGTGGTGCTCCATTCTTCACAACTAACTTCTAGTTGCCCAAGTGTCACTGTGGCCTGCTGTCAGGCCTCTCCCTTGACCTATGACATTTCAGCTCTCATGGATATGGTGATAATCTCCCCTGTGTGCCTATAGGCCTCCCATAGTCCACCCTGGGACAAACCTATACTATGAATAAAAATACCACCCCCCAAAAAAAAACCACCCCCAAAATATACAGAAAAGGGGGCCAGGAAATTGCAGCTTATTTTCAGTCTTCACAAGATAGCCATATTTGGATTGCACCAAATTAACTACTTTTGTCGGTTTCCAAAATTTATGAATAAATGCGTAAAAGAGGGTTGCCAATAATATAACCCACAGTTAGTTAAGCACAGGCTTCCAAACAACAAGCTGCATTTAATACAGCACAAATGGAGGCAGTGGTGAGAATTGTCTACTACCAAATTTGTCAAAGCAGTTCATAGGTATTTAAACTCAAGTATGTTTTTTTTTTTTTTTTTTTTTTTTTTTTACAGTTTGAGGTAATTGGCCTATTTTAAATAACTGGCAACACACATTTACTGTACCTTTTCCCCTTCCTTTCTCCCACCACTGCTAAATCAAGACATGCTCACAGCTCCAAGTTACCAGCAACAGAGCAGTTTGCAATAGTGCATTACCTGGTCCCAGGGTTTGACCAAAGATTTGCCATCTGGAGTAGAAATTTTGTGCTAGCAACAGGAATGGAGCTCAGGTATGTTTCTGACTGAGATAGGTGAGAGGTTTGTCAACCCATGAGGGAGGCACAAACAATGGAGCAAAGTGGCTGAGAATTTATTTCATGCATACTCCTGCTCAGCCAGCACTTACTAGCTGTTTTCCTGGATCCTTTTAGCCTCAGTTTCTTTAGCTGTAAAATGGGGATAGGCCTATCTCACATTGTGTGGCACAGACACAACAAAGTATGTAAAGTGCCTTATGTTGTTCCTGACACACAGTTACACACAAAAAAAATGTTGGCAATAATTATTAGTGGAATAATTAACAGCCCTGAATACATATCTGTTCATCTTGCCATTAACCAAATGTGCAAATTTGAAAAATGTACTCACTGCTCAAAATACTTTGTTTCTGGTACCAAAAAAATAGATGATAAATATGCAAGTCTACAATAATGATCAATCTTAATGTCGCTCTGTAGAGTTAGAGAATGCACAGGTACACAGTCCACAGACTTGGAAGCTGTGGCCTGAAATGGATTTTTTTTTTTTTTTTTTTTTTTTTTTTTGGCATTGGTTGTATCTCCTCATTTCCTGCTCACTTCAATGCCTCAGACAATGAAGACCTAGAAAGACATAGTTTTATGTGGATTTGTAGATTTTATTTGTTTGTAAGCACCTCGATGAAACACTGGGCATTCTCATAAAAATTAAGGCCATTATGTTCAATTTCCATTTCTTTATTAATCTGTAGCAATTAATTGCAAGTTCATTTTTGCAGTTAGTGCAGAGGCTATTCTGTGAGCCATTCTCTGTGGCAAGGAAGACTCTCAGGTAAAATTCGTGGTTCCAGGATACCTGCTATGATAAATGGGCTGTTTCTTTTTCTGGGGGATAAGGGACAGAAAACCAGATTGAGGCAAATCAGTCCATACTTTGTTTTTCCACTGCTTCCTCAACCCTCGACCCCAACATTGTTAAATTCATGAAATGAGATTACAGTGGAGATCATGGGCAACCTGATCCCCAAAGGACAGCCTGCAAACTGACATGGGCCGGGCAGGTAGGTGCATGGAAAAGAAGCATCACCCACTTTACAGTGAGAGACCATCTGGGATGAGCAGAATCTAACAGCACCAGGGTCATTCTCCCTTCAGTACCAACCAAAGGAGCCTTCTGCTTGGTTGATTCTCTCATTCCTTAAGAGTTCAAGACCTAAAAGGGGTGAGGGAGTAGGGACTGAGCTGAGGCTGACTGAAGGCCTTCTGTTGTAGCAATCTTGGATTGGCGGTGGGAAGTGGCTGGGATACCATCCTGCTCAGTGTCACTCTCTGGGAAATGGATTTATACTATTTGTTAAGAGGACCAGTGATGATGCTAGCAGAACTTGAGAAGGATCAGCTCTGGCTTTCTGACCTCTGGCATACAGTCAAATGTCCTTATCTGTAAATGAGGGGATTGGATGGATCAGAGACAACCTGGGGCCTCAATTTCCTGGAGGGAGTGCTCTTGGTGAGGTAGACTTTATTAGTTCACACTGAGAGCTGCTCTGTCCTGGGCACATGGAGAAGTATACTTTCCATAGAGAACTACCCTTGTGTTTGGGCAGGGACATGTGACCAGTTCTAGACTAACTGGTCTCAAAGCAGAAGTAACATGTCTATTCTGGGCTCAAACACTTAATTGATTTGAGACCCTTCTCTTCCTCCCTTTCCCCTGTGCATCAAGCAAGGATGCTTTTTGTTTTAGCTGGTATTACTCTAAGACGTCGATGTCCATGCCAGCCTAGATTGCAAGTCACTTAGACCCACAGTAGATGTTTTAAATGAGACACGTTTTTGTTCTGTTAGCTTTTGAAATGTTCAACCTCAACTTCTTTTTTTTTTTTTTTTAACATGGATTTACTAATATAATCTACCTCATAAGATTCTAGTAAAGGCTTATATAGTTATATAGTAAGTACTCAATAAGTATTTAGTTATCATTGTTATTCTCCTTTGCACCTATAATTCTATTATACTATGCTAACTAGATGTTATCCTGAACTAGAAGTGTTTAGCTGGAACTGCTGTCTGATTTGGACTATGTGTACCCAACTGTTATGGTTTGGATTTGAGATGTTCCACAAAAAGCTCATGTAAGGTAATGCAGGAATGTTCAGAGGTCAAATATTTAAATATAAGAGTTGTAACCTCATCAGCAGATTAATCCACTTATGGATTAATAATTTGAATGGTGACTACGGCAAATTGGACGTGGCTAGGGGAAGTAGGTCACTGATGGCATTTTCTTGGAGATTATATCTGGTCCGTAGCTCCTTACACACTGGCTTCCCAGTTGTCATGAGCTCAGTCACTTTCCTCCTCCTTGCCCTTCCACCAAAAGTTCTGCCTCACCTCTAGCCTAGAGCAATAGAGTCAGCTGACCATTGACTGAACCTCTAAAACTGTGAGCCCAAAATATAGTTTTCCTCCTCTAAGTTGTTCTTGTCAGGCATTTTGGTCACAATGGCAGAAAGCTAATGCACCAAAACAACCCAACCCCCCTGCCCCAAGTTTATATATTAAAGCCATAAGCCTGGGATGGTTAATCTGAATTGTCAATTTAATTGGATTAAGAGGCTTCTGGGTGTATGGATGAGGTTGTTTCTAGGAATGATTGGCATGTGGGACAGCAAACTGAGGGCAGCACATTTTAATAGGTTGGGGGGCTTGGGTAGAACAAAAGGTGGAAGAATGAGGAAGCTGATGCAGACACAAACTAGATTCTCCTTGAGCAGGTACTTCAGTTGCTGCCACAATAGCCTGAGGATGTTGGACTCCAGCTCCTTTAGTCTTCAAAGCAGATGCTGACCATCAACTCTCTAGGGAGTTTTCAGGCTTTTAGTCCCAGACTAGGTCTGCATCATTGGTCCTTCTTCTGAAGCTCCAACTTCTTAGACTAAGCAACTACTGGTTCCTCCAGCTAACCTACAGATGGACACTGTGGGACTATCCAGCTTCTGATCCTGTAAGCCAATCTAAGAAATCCCCCTTTTATAACTATAACTATATAACTGTGATATACACTGTATAACTGTGATATTTATATAACTGTTCTATATATATAGGTATACACACACACACACTGTATAACTGTGATATTTATATGGGGATAGGCCTATCTAACTGTGATACTTATATATCACAGTTATAACTGCTTAGTCTGGGTTGTGTGCTGTACTGCTTGTCCACATCCAGGGATACTGTTGTGTTATGCTGAAAGAAAGAGGCACACTACATTATTCATTTGTTTGGGGAATATTTATGGAATATTCTTATATAAATATGGGAGTGTTCAGAGAGAAAATACATAGCCCTTGCCCTTAAGTGGCTCAAAGTTTGGAAAAGAACATTAACAAATGTAAGCTGCCTGGTACCGTAAACCGGGAGGAAAAACTCTCGGAGGCAGAGTTAAGCTTTTACTACTTTTACTTCTACTTTCTTAGAGCTTAGAGAGAGGGAAAGAAAGATTTTTCTTCTTAGCTTAGAGTAGAGTAGCTTAGAGTAAAGAAAGATAGAGCTTAGCTTTTCTTCTTAGCTTAGAGTAGAGTAGCTTAAAGAAAGATAGAGCTTAGCTTAGAGAAAGACTAGAGCTTCTTTCTTCTCTCTTCTTTCTTCCTTCTTCTGTCTTCTGTCTTCTGTCTTCTGTCTTCCTCGGGAGCCTCGGCCTTACTCTGACCAGTCCTCTGGAGCCTCGGCCTAACTCTGGCCAGTCATTACTTCTTCTATCTGGTTTCTCTTCTGTAACCGCTCTGCCTACGTTCTGGCCGCTCTGATTCTTCTGACCGACCGAGTGACTGCCCGGCTGACTGAATTCTCCGTTCTCCTAACTCGGACGGCTTTCACCCGGTTATATACCTTCAGGTTTGCGGGTGCCTACAGGTGCGTCACATACATATCAGGTGGAACTTATGGCTTCCAGCTAGCTACAACAGCCCTTCCTAATTAGGGCTCCTTCAAACAAATAAGAATATAATCCAAATTTTTGTTAGTGTGGAGCATTGTAAGTGCTGTGAAGGAATGCAGATAGATAGATAGATAGATAGATAGATAGGCAGATAGATAGATATAGATATAGATAGATATCACAAAATCATCCCTTGGGGGGAATAATCAAAGAATACTCCAGATAAAGGTAACACTTGAGATCAGTTCTGAAGGGCAGTCATATATCATCATATATGATATTCATATATATCATAATTATATAGTTATAGATATATAGTTACAGATATAGTATATATTAATATATCTCCCATTTTTTTCTGTTCTTCTAGGGATTCCTGACTAATACACCCCCAGTGAGATAGTATCTGGAGACAGAACCTTTGGGTTTGGGATGTTATTGAGTTTACATGAGGTTTAGGGCAGGGATTAGTGTACTTATAAGAAGAGATCAGATCTCTCCCCAGCCCCTCTCTCTTTGGGTGTCATGTAAGGACACAGTGAGGAGGCAGCCATTTGTAAGCAAGGAAGAAAATCCTCAATAGGAACCAAATCAGCCCACAACATGATTTTGGACTTGGCAGCTTCCAGAATTGTAAGAAAATAAATTTCTGTTGCTTAAGTGGCCCAGACCGTTATTTGTTACACCTGAGCAGAGGCCTGCACTGCCCCTTTTGCACTCCTTCACTGCACACAACGCTCCACACTAGCAACAATTTGAATTGTGTTCTTATTTGTTAATGTTCTCTACCAAACTTTGAACCATTTAAGGACAAGAACTATATATTTTCTCTCTGAACACTCCCATATGTATATAAGCATATTCCATAGATATTCCCCAAACAAATGAAGAATGCACTGTGCCTCTTTCTTTCAGCATAACACAAAAGTACCCCTGGGTGTGGACAAGCAGTACAACACACAACCCAGACTAAGCAGGAATCTGCCCTCCTTGAGTTGTTCTCAAGAGCAATGGCTGCTACTATCTTTTTGTTACTCTGGAAGTAAGTGAACTCTTTGAGATGATTTCAAATCATCACTTTCATCTTGACATGGAATAATTAAGTTATGCAAACAAAACAGATGCAATGTATGTTTGATCCTTAAAATATCTGGTAGTTGTATAGTGAATCTGCTCATGAAGGCAAAGAAGTGGAGAGCAAAGGTAGCACATGTTAAGTCAGCAGACCGGGCTTCCATCACAGGTAGGTTCTTGATTATTCACAGCTGTTGATTTATTACAGATTACAGATTGTTGGTTACAGCCAGGAAGTAACAGCTGTTGATTCCTGGCAGTACCTGTCTCCATCACATAGTAGTAGCTGTGCAGACTGCAGAGTTCACATCTTATCTCTGCCATTTACTGGCTGTGTGACATACAGCAGGCTATTTAATCTCTCTGTGCTTTCATTTCCTTATCTACAAAATGAGAATAACAATATATAGTAGCACTGCTTTAAATGGTTATTATTTAAATGAATTTGTATTGTAAGGTGCCCATACCATTGCCTGGCATATAATAACTGCTACGTATGTTTTTGTTCAACAAACTTGAGGATTTTTATTTAACTTTCTGTGTCTCAGTTTCCTAAGACACAAAGTAAACACAATACAAAGTAAACACAAAACAAATTCTCAAGATTGTTCTGAGATTTAAATGACTTAATTGTATTGCAAGACTCCTAATACAGTTTTGCACAAAGCAGACATTCAAAAATCTGGTTCTCCTTTCCCCTTCAGACTGGAAAACTCTTTATGATGATGCATTGGAATTGATCTAAACTCCATCCCTATCTATTATTCTCCCTTTCTGCATGCTTCAACAGTTCTCTATGGACCTTCCATCACAATCCCACTAGACTATAACATCCAGGGGCCAGTGCTGTGAATTTGTTCACCACAGCAGCGGGCATACCCATTGTACATATCAATTGGCACATGGTGTATTCTCAGTACATAGCTGCTAAACGAATAAATGATTATTAAACCCTTCACTTCAATGCACTTTGTCCACCACGTAGTAGCTCTGGATACTTCAAGACAGATTCAACAAAATGGACAACTCATGATCCCAACCATTTTTCTCTTTCTGTGTAAAAATTCCAACTATATAAAAATCACTGAGCAGGGTTGCAGCAAGCTGTCACTTTGTGTAGACATGTGCAAGCACAAAGCCCTGTGTGATGGGCAGAGTTCTTGAGTTGTGCCTTGTTGCAGTCTGTCAAATGGAATATGTTAGGAAAGGAAGCCTTAGCCCACAACTTTAAAGTTACAAGTGGGTATTTTGCAGGTAGAAAAATAAGGGATTTGAGAGGCATGTACTTAAAAAACAAACAAACAATTCTTTGCTTTCAAAGTTTTAATTTAAGATAGGTCTGATCTTAGTCCCAAAACATTGTAACAAAAGAAACTTCAGGATGTTTCTCATCGTTTGGATCCTTTTCCATTATTTCTATTGTCCTGGGCAATAAATTTCAGTATTTGATCAAATAATGGCAGATTCCATGCTATCCCATTCAGGTATCCCCAGTTTATCTATAATGATTTTCCTCTTGTCAGCTCATTTCTTAAACCTTTGCTGAATCTGGTTTCAGTGGTACTATAAACAATCATCATTGCATTGTAAAACTGGAAACTCTCCACTAAAATAGTGTTTTGATCTGGGTTGCCATAGTAATAAGTGTATGCTCCCCTCTTTGGAGGCCTTGTTATATGAAGTATCTGTGATTTGCTCAGAATGGCCCCAGTTCATCTGTCAAAATGGGTTTTTCCTTTTTTAAAATAATGATCTAGAAAATCCCACGGTGGCCACAAATATTTTACAGCCATAACGAGGAGCATTGGAGTAGTCAAGCTTTATAAATCTATGCCATTATTACATTAGAATAAATCACATTTCTTAGGTATATTACATAGGCCTGTGTAAGCCTAATTTTAGATCTGCTGTTCAACAAGGGTGCGGTTGTTTATAATAAAAAGAGAATTATTAAGTGCGACTTCAAAAATGCATCATATGTCAGTTCATGTAGAGAGACCCTGGAGCAAAAAAAATGGAAATTACTTCTTATTTCTATCAAAATACTGCAAATAGCTATTCAGGTTCAAACTTAGTTACAATTAGAATGTGATGAGCAATGATTTTTTATAACAGCATGAAATTGTACATTCCATTCACGTTTTGGCTCAAGTTATTCATTGGTAGAAGGGGAAAAAATGAGAAATCTTGCAAATTTGTCAGTGTCACCACAAAAAAATAATGATGGTATATTATTTAAAATAAAAATGTTCCAGTCAGTTACAGTAATTTGATACAAGAACTATGATATCTTTTCCTGCAGGAACGAGAGTAAACAAACACTATATCAACAAACCAGCAATATTATCCACAAAAAGGTGTAAGATCATTTTTCATCTAAGACAAATGGTTAAGTTGGTTACTTTCTGTAAGTCACTACCAGCTACAGGGTTGTTTTATGTAATTCACTGCTGGCTACTGCCTCATAATATCTGATGTGGGAATATTAACAGCATCAGTGGGCAAAGGAACAGGAAGAATCCATCTGTATTCAATGAATTCTAATTAAAAAGTAATTACTGCACAATGAGGTAGCTGCCAACTTTATTCCCTCTTCCCGACCACAAACCACACACATAGAGCATTAGTCTTCTGCTATTTGTATCCTGCTAAACAACCAGAAAGGCAGGCAGCAGCGAGACACACATTTCCTTGCATTTTTCAGGTGACTTAGTTTTAAACAACTGCAGCCCCAGAAGACATTCAGGGGCAAGAGGTGGTGCACATCTTCTGTTATAATTGACCTGGGCTTTGAGATTTCTCTGTCATGATGTATCCCAGAATGTTGCATGATGGGAAGACCCTTGTTATTCCTCCACCAGCCGAGCCAAACGGACAAGATCAAGTAGGCCTGGGACTTGGGAAAAAAGGGAAGAAATATTGACAGATAAGTAACCACTCCAGGAAATGACAGACAGCTGGAGCTGTGTCGGTCCTCTCAGGATTCAGAGGTAATCCTTTAACCTCATGCTCAAACTCTGTAATCTTTCAATGAGATGGAAGAGAAGGAGGAAAAAAGCAAATTGCTTAATCAAAGCCCTTAATGTGTGACCAGGATTAGTGAGTAAGTCAGAATGACAACCTGCAGGTATAAAAAGGCTTCATAAAGTGGCCTCAGTACTAATGAAGTCGTATCCGCAGGGCCGAAAAGAAGGAAGAAGTGAGCTGGCACTTCAGTTGGCACAGGCACCTTTCTGTACAAGAAAACAGGCATTCAAACTGTTCTCCCGACCACCAGGAATTTTCCTTTAGCTGCCAAGAGGTAGGGCCACAGCCGGCATTCTTCCTGGTTGGCAAAGTTCCCACTTCACCCACATTCTGTGAAATTGTGTTCATCTAATAGACAACATAACAGGTGTCATTTGGGTTTCTGTCTCAAGAAGAAGAATAGACTCTGGCATAAGTCATTTGCTGCTGAGGGCACTAAAGATGTCGGGGTTCTTCTTCAGAAAGGAAGTGCTAACAGACTAAAGTGGCTCTTGTCAATTCACATTAAAAATGGAAAATAATAGCACACTCGATTTATACAGCACTCTTTAAAACAGACATTCATGTTATACTGAGTTTTTGTGTTAACCTTGAGAAATGGGGGACAGGTACATCAGTTACCCCAGCCTACAACAGGGTGTTCTGGAGTCCTGATGGGTGACCCATTATTGCCATGGTCACTGTTATGTATCCAGACCATTGCTACTGAAAGCCATATTTTTCAGAAATTTCATCTATCTTTCTCCCAAGGCATTACTAATCGCCTAAGAAATAAGCAACCACAGGTGTTTTTATAGCGTTTGCAGTAGGCTGGTCCTGGCTGAGCCCATGGAAAAATAGATGTATGGTGTCTACAATTGTCCCCCACTGCCTTTCCTCTAGTTTGGCATCAATTATCAATTGCTATATAACAAATTTCCCCAAAAACTTTGCAGCTTAAGACAATAAAAATTTATTGTCCTACAGCTTCTGAGTGTCATGAGTCTGAGATTAGCTTACTGAAGTGGTTCTGGTTCAAGGTCTCTTCTATGACTAAATCACCTGAAAGTTTGATTGTGGATGAAAGATCACTTCCAAGAAGGCTCACTCATGTGGATGTTGACCAGAGTCTTCAGTTCCTTGCTTGCTGCTAATGGGAAGCAGTAGGACAGAGCCCAATACAGAGACAGTAGTGTCTTCTATAATCTAATATTGGCTGAACATACTATCTCTTCTACTATTCGCAGTTAGTCATACAGACCAACCCTGGTACAATGTGAGAGATGAATACAAAAGAATGTGGGCACCAGGAGGCAGGACTCATTGGAGGCCACCTCGAGCTGGCTACAATTGTATTACTAAATATGCCTGAGGCCTTTGGTTATTTTTGGAATGAACTAAGAAGAACAGTGTTGGAGCACTGGTTATTATATGATATAAAGCTGTGTACATGTATGTGGGGGGGGGGGTAGTGTTTCGCTGGGTTCCAAGACAGTATTCAAATGTTTATTCTCAGTTAGGTCAAAGAATAAGATTTTACTTCTTAGGAAGAGAGAGTGAGTAGGTCAAAGTGGAAGAACACTGTGAGACTTAGAACACAAACTCTCGCTTCTGATCCCATTTAATAAGGGGTTGCTTGGAGAGAATTTTATCCCCTTTAGGAGGAGACTGTGGAGCAGTAACACCCTGCATTCATGCCTGCTGTGTCCAGCAGGGATCAGGGAAGCAGGGTCCTCCCAGAGTCCTCTGGTAGAGAAATGCTTCTTCACAAGGCCTACGAAGAGGACAGAGGTAGCAGACCGTGAGCAAACATTCCTGATCATACATGGCACTGTCTTAGGGAGAACAAATACCTGTAATGCCAAAATCCTGCTATTGTGCAATAGACACAACAAAGCTCACTAATGCTCATTTGAATTTTCAGACTAGTGAGCTCCCACCATATAATTCTAGATCTCAGGACACACTCTGGTTAGGCTAAGGTAACTAAAATGACCCAGCTTGTGTGCCATCAGACTGCCAAGGGATAGTGTATGCAAGAAATAACCTAGTAGATACCCTGGGGTCAATCGATGTCATTGCTGAAGCCTGTTTTTAAGTGTATGCCTCGCATTTTGTCTCTGCCTCTAAGCTTCAGAACCCCTGATGTGTCTCTTTACTTTTTTCCTGCTCTGTCCCATGGTCTGAAAACTTCTGAGCTCTTGCCTCCTGTTTACTTTACAAACTTTGACTCAGCTTTCTCCTTTCGGGTATATGTCTCCTCAGACAAACATCCCCCGAGCAGATTTGTCTGTGTGAGCTGAACTAATGGATCCCTGATGGAAGAATCACATCTGATTCTTCTTTGCACCTTCAATACCTAGTGTAGCATCTGGCAGGTAGAAGGCCCTTAGTAAGTGTTTGGATTGAGTTGAATTATTGCTCTAGTCCTAATTTGTCACAGATCTTCTTCAATACCAAAGCATGCTCTTAATTTGGAAATTTTTTACTAATGTCCTAACTGTGGGTGGCAAAAAAGTCATTTGTTATTCAGTTATTCAGTTTGAATACTCTAATGGTGTACTACATGCCGGTTTTGCCTCATGAACTACATGAGCAAACCCATAGGACATTTGGTCTCATCCAGTCCAGTTTATCCAATAGGTAGTTAGTAAATGTTGGTAATTGATATAATGATCTCTGATAATTATCTTCAAATACATAAAGGATTATCTCATAAAAAGGAGGCTAAATTGATATTAAAAGACTGAACTGGGCTCTTTGAGTAGCAGTTATCAGGATGCAGATTTTAATTCAATTTAAATAAGGACATTTTGTGCTAGCATTGTTAAATACAATTGCCTTGGGAAATAAGGAGTGTCCCAGCACTAAGAGGCTGAATGACCATGGGTCAGGAAATATGTACTAAAAATAACAACAATAATAATGGTGGCCAACATTTATAGGATTCCTGCTATTTTCCAGGTACTGCAAACATTTTGTGAAGAAGACACTATTACCATCAACATTTTGTAGCCCAAATAAGTTCTGAAATCAAACTCTGGTGATCCCACTCCAGAGCCTGTGTACTTAATCACTTGCTCTTCTGTCTCCTGCTGAAAGAATTCCTCAGTGAGCGGAAGGTGAGCCAAGACCATTTTCCCTCTAACACAGATTTTTGATGCTTTAATCTCTTCATGGGCCCCTGTGAGGCTGGGAACCAGGATTTGTAGTTACATGGACTAGTTGCGGAGACATTACAAAGTCCTACCTCAACTCTTGCCCTCCACTCCACTTGCATGGGACCATGGCTTTTTTCACTTAAGGCTAAAACATTTGTTTAAACACAAAGCCTTGAGAAGGACCATACTTTAAGCTCGTGAAAGATCAAGAAACCATATCACAGGAGGAAATGTTGGAAGATCTGAATCTACTTTGGTCAAAAAAATGAAGAAAGAACAAGAAGAGACGTGTCTTCAAATATTTGAAGAACTGTCACTTTAAAAAGGAGGTTGACTTATTTTTTGTTTCTGCCAAAGGCACAATAGGAAGCAGCCGTGAAGGCGGTCCCATGGCTGCTTCTGTTCCACGCAGAGAAAGAGCTTCCTAACGACTGGCACTGCTCAGCTCCTTGGGATTTTGCAAGCACCCCTTTATTAGAGATTTCAGCAGGGATACTGGGCAAGAGATTCTTCCTTTATTGGAACTTTTCGATTTTAAATTCTACATTTCTTTGGTTAGTAAACTAGTCTGTGTTTCTGTGCTTAAGAAAACATTTAAAAATATTAAAAACACAAAGTAAAACTCACCCATAATCTCACCACTTAATCAAGGAAAGAAGCCTTAAAAAAGGTCTCAGTCCCTGTAATTCCCTCATCCTTTGATAACAGCTTGGCTAAGCTCATCAAAAGATAAAGGAAGCTGGGCATGGTGGCGCATGCCTGTAATCCTAGCACTTGGGAGGCTGAGGTGGGAGGATCGCGAGTTCAAAGCCAGCCTCAGCAATGGCGAGGCACTTAGCAACTCAGTGAGACCCTGTCTCTAATAAAATACAAAAAAGGGCTGGGGATGTGGCCCAGTGGTCAAGTGCCCCTGAGTTCAATCCCCAGTAGCAAAAAAAAAAAAAAAAAAAAAAAAAAAAGATAAAGGAAATCAATTAATAATATTAATTAGAATTAGCATTTAAAAAGAGCAAGAACAAGTATCATGATACTGATTGATGAATACATATATATATAATATTCTGTCATAACTATATATGTTTTTATGTCACACACACCTTTTTAGAGTTAACTTACTCAAGTGGTGCCTTTGGAGCCAACCTTAAGGATGAAAATTGGCTTTTAAAAATAAACTTCATTTTATGAGTTTTTTCCCCAATTTCTTCTTTCACCTAAAAGCTAAATGTAGTCCAGAGTTCTCTGGTTTGGGGAGTGTCTTCTGCTTCACGATGAATTCAAGGCTAAACAAGGCAGAGTGCATGGAGATGTGACACACAGGACACATGGGTGGTCCACCAGAGAGCACCTGAAGCCATTACTCATATCTTCTCCCACAAACCTGTTTCTCTTGTCTTAATTTATTTCAAAATAAGGCCCTGTCCACCCAGCTCCATAGGCCAAACACATGGTATCATCACCCTTGACTCATCTCTATCCCTCACTCCCCATCAGAAGTCCTGAGGGCTCTCTGCCTCCTAACACATCCCCAAGTCAACCCATTCACTGTTCTTACCAGATGACTAGTCGTCCTGCCGGTGATACTCCAACTGTCACCTGTTTCTGCTCCTGTTCCCTGTGAGCCTTCTGTATATTGCACCCAGAGTGACTTCTCTATTAAACATAAATTATTCAATCATGTCACTCTGCTTAAATGACTACAATGCCTCCCATCACACTTAGAAAACATTCCAGACTCATTATTCTGGCTCTGAAGCCTGCACTGACCTGACCCTGACTACTTCTATAGCTTCTCCTACACTTTCCCAGAGCATGGCCTGTGGTCTAGTCCTAATGGACACCATGGTGGTGCCCAGCTGGGTGTCTCTGCACTAGTGGTACCTCTGCCTGGAACACCACTCACATTCATTTCTGCACATCCATCTCTTCCTTTTGATTCAGAGCTCAGCTTAGCAATCTCATCGAGAGGCCTCTCTGATGCCTCATCTGCCATGGTTACATACTCTATAACCATCACTTTATTTTAATTCTCTTGGTAGCTCTCATATGATGATTTCTATCTCTTGTCTTTCTTGTTTCCTCTCTTGCTTGCTTTCTTGTCTCCCTCCCCACCCCCAGAATGCAAGATCCCCTTGTTAATCACTAAATCATCAGTTCCTGGAACAAAGCCCAATGCATAGCAAGTGCCCAATAAATATTCGTTGAATAAAGGAAAGTGACTGCCTGGTTGTCCCAGACAAGGAGCACCCATTCCATTGACCTTTTCTTATTCCCAAATTCTCCCGGTCTTAACCGGATAATATCAGGTTTTGCATGCTGTGGTAATGAGCCCAACTCTGAGATCTTGTAGCCAATGAATAAAAAGCCTAACTCTTGGGGCAGATTTGTGAGCATGTGTGAAATCAAGCATGAAAAAGAAACCAAGACTTTCTTACGTGGATTTAATTTGTGAAGATAACTGCTAACAAACTAAAAAAGTTGGAAGGAGACATCAGAATCAGGCAATTCCCCATTTGCTTTCAGCACCATTAGCTCTGCAACCATTAAAGCGCTGTCACTGATAGAGGCAGCCAGAGCCAGAATTCAACTTTCATAAATTAACACTGCGAGTGCCTTGTGTTCTTGAGGTAGCCACAGATCATACTGGCATTGGCCAAATTTAATTGCAACAGATGAAAGGGGTTGAATTGGTCTTTTGTCCCTTGAAGTCACTGTCCTGAGTAAAATTCCAAAATGATTCCTCTGGAATCAAATCTTTCAATCCATAGTGTATTAAGTACCTACCACATCAAAGCCATTTTCTAGGTACTTTTACAAAAATAACATTTAGTCGTCTCTCTATCCCTGTGAGCTTACTCGTTTTATAGATAGAATTAGGCTCAGAGCGGTCAAATTACTTCTCAAGGTCACACTGCTGAGGCATAGGCAGACTTGGAATGTGAAGCCCGACTTCCCTTGTGTCTCACCCACAATCCTAACTACTTGTTTTGCATTCTGATGTGGACCACAGCCTCTGGGTTGTATGGCCAGTGGGGAGTAGCTCCAAGAAACCAACCACCTCCCAAGGCAGGGAGAAACTCAGGAATTTCTGTTCAAAGCTGAAGATCAAACTTCATGACCCGGCCACCAGGTTCCCAGTGGCCTGTCAGCTTCCTGGTGTGTTATTATTTGTGTGGTTGGTCTATATTGTTAATTCATCCTCATGCCTCTCACTCTTAGTGATCAGTGAATGCCTGCTCTTGTGGACAAAAGTTCATTCAACTTTCCTCCTTAAATCATTCTCACAGTTAAAAATATAATAATATGGGCTGGGGTTGTGGCTCAGTGGTAAGAGTGCTTGCCTAGCATGCGTGAGGCACTGGGTTTGATCCTCAGCACCGCACAAAAATAAACAAATAAAATAAAGGCATTCTGTCCCCCTACAATAACAAAAATATCTATCTATCTATCTATCTATCTGAATATAGTCAATGTTTTTAAAAATGTAACTTTCCAAATATAAATTTCTTTCACTGTCTCTTCCTTTTGATATTGAAATAGTTTTATATGTCAAGCAGGTGAAGAATGGGGGGAAACAATTACTATGAGCCAGGCAGCCTGGCACTGGGACAAGGGGGCACAGGCAAGGGCCTGAGGACAGCAGTCCTCTTGAGGAGGTCTCACCTTACCTGGGCCCACCATACCCACCAGTTCTCCACGGGAGGACAGTGAAGATCAACCACATAGCAGAATATCAGATTGGAGTGTGAAGCCTTCTTAATGATATTAGCTTTGCACTGTATGAACTCATATTCCATCTGGCCCTTTGTCAGTTCACTAAAACTGCATTTTAAAAAGTAGACATTTCCCACAGTATGAAAGAAAAAAGTTTATATGCACTAGAGAAGATAATATCCTGTTCACAAACATGAGAATATCAATTATTTAAATTCTTGAATGAATTAATAATTCATTCAAGAATTCATGATTAATCATTATACTTTTTAAGAATGGCGATTCTATAGAACATTTTAGTAACAGGAAATTTTATTAATAAGAAGATCTTATTTGGTAATGTCAATTATTCTTTACATTTTTTACATGAATCACTAAGTCCTGCATTTGCTAGATTATTTTAAGGAAAGGTCATATCTTTTGTTTCTTTGTTAAAATTTTTATCTTTTATCACCTACCATAAAATGGCCAAGTTCTATATAGAATTTGTTATTCAGTTCAACCAAAATGTGTTCTAGTTAATATAAAGATGCAATATTGCAATATTTGATAATAATAGCATACTCCAAAAATTCAACAATTTAACTGTTGCAGTTGTTGTTGTTATTTCACACAAGGAACTAAGACTGTGGATTCTGCTGTCCCCAAAAGGGGGTGGTATTTGTCTGCTAAGTAGAGTGTGGGTATATGGTACTGAGCTCAGTAACATTTCTTTTAGAAACAGAAAAGAAAAATTCACATAAACAGTGTTTGAAAATGGAATTACTTTAAATTTTACACACTAATTCCACAAAACTCATTCGCCAACCCTCAGCATTTCCTAGGGCATCAGGAAAACCAAGGCAGAATATGGGGAAACTGATCCTAGAAAATTACTGGAGGTTTTGGCCCTACTTTGGGCCTAAGGTCCTTCTGGTGTATCCAAGCAGGTTTTAATATCAAAGATTATTTAAAATAAAACAGTGCAGAAAGAAAATGATTAGTTGCTGATTAGATGGAGTGGAAATTAAAAATGCAAAATGGCTTTAAAACTAGAGGGGATGTGGCTGTGTCCCTGTAGTAAGCTGTTTTTAAGTCCTTTGGATATAGACGGAGGAGTGTGATAGCTGAGTCAAATGATGGTTCCATTCCAAGTTTTCCTAGGAATCTCCATACTGCTTTCCAGATTGGCTGCACCAATTTGCAGTCCCACCAGCAATGTATGAGTGTGCCCTTTTCCCCACATCCTCGCCAGCATTTATTGTTGTTTGTTTTTGATAGCTGCCATTCTGACTGGCGTGAGATGAAATCTTAGAGGAGTTTTGATTTGCATTTCTCTAATAGCCAGATATGTTGAACATTCTTTCATATATTTGTTGATTGATTGTACATCTTCTTCTGAGAAGTGTCTGTTCAGTTCCTTAGCCCATTTATTGATTGGGTTGTTTGTTTTTTTAGTGTAAAGGTTTTTGAGAGCTTTATATATCCTTGAAGTTAATGTTCTGTCTGATGTACTTGTGGTAAAGATCTGCTCCAATTCTGTAGGTTCTCTGTTCACCTCACTGATTGTTTCTTTTGCTGAGAAGAAGCTTTTTAGTTCAAATACACCCCATTCATTAATTCTTGGTTTTAATTCTTGCGTTATAGGGGTCTTATTGAGGAAGTTGGGGCCTAATCCAACATGATGGAGATTTGGGGCTACTTTTTCTTCTATTAGGTACAAGGTCTCTGGTTTAATTCCTAGGTCCTTGATCCACTTTGAGTTGAGTTTTGTGCATAGAGAGAGATAGAGGTTTACTTTCATTTTATTATACGAGGATTTCCAGTTTTCCCAACACCATTTGTTGAAGAGGCTATAGCAGCACAATTCACAATAGCTAGATTGTGGAAACAACCCCGATGCCCATCAATAGATGAATGGATAGGGAAAATTTGGTATATGTACCAATGGGACACTACTCAGCACTAAAAGAGAATAAAATCATGGCATTTGCAGGTAAATGGATGGAGTTGGAGAAAATAATGCTAAGTGAAGCTAGCCAATCCCAAGAAACCAAAGGTCTAATGATTCCTTTGCTACGATGATACTGAATTATAATGGCAAGGGAGGGGGATGAGAGGAATGAAGGAATATTAAATAGAACAAAGGGGAGGCAGAGGAGGGGACAGGGCAAGGGGGTAGGAATAATGGCAGAAGGAGATAGACATCAATACCCTAAGTACATGTATAAAAACACAAATGGTGTGAAAATACTTTATGTAAAACCAGTGACTTGAAAAACTGTGCTCTTTATATGTAATATGAAATGAATTGCACTCCACAAGCATGCGTAACAAATTAGAATAAAAAAAAAAAAAAAAAACCAAAGGGGAAATAAACCCTTAAACAGAGTGTTTCTGTTGCAGACAAACTTGCTTAAAAGTGTTAGCATTTAAATGGTCACACCTTGGCTTTGAACTTAACACTCCATTAAGCAGCTGAGGGAGCTCACACCTCTGTCTGTGGCGCCTTTCACTCTTGTTGAAACCCAAAGAAAGAGAAGAGGAGCAGAGGGAGGAGTAAGAGGAGAGAGAAGCTACAAATGGAGCAATGGCAAAGGTGACATTTTAGTTGTGCCTGCTGTTCCTATGCGAGTATTAGAAGCATCTGTTTTCACTCCCTAAAGTGGTGTGATTTGGATAATAAATTAATTGGTCAACTAAACAGGATATGAAGCATTCAAAAGTATAGTTACAAGGCAATAGTCATTTCTTTCTTTCTTTTTTTCCGTCTTTCTTTCTTGTTTTGGTACTGGAAATTGAATTCAGGGGCACTCGACCAGTAAGCCACATTCCCAGCCCTATTTTGTATTTTATTCAGAGACAGGGTCTCACTGAGTTGCTTAGTGCCTCGCTTTTGCTGAAGCTGTCTTTGCACTTGCTATCCTCCTGCCTCAGCCTCCCAAGCCACTGGGATTACAGGAGTGTGCCATTGCACCCAGCAAGGCAACAGTCATTTCGATTTGTAAATAAAAATGGAAATAACAACATTTGTTCCTTGGATGGCGTACCTTCGTTCAGAAATTTCTATGTCATTTCACATGATAAGACCAAGTGTTCATGACTGCAGGAGTAAAACCAAAGAATTTGAGTGTCTTGTAAAGGGACCCTGGAGGCTATGTGGTTGTCATTTTGTAAATTAGAAACTGAGGCTCCAAGAGGTTGACCTGCCTAAGGCCACACAGCTAGCTGAGAAGCTGGGGACAGGACTCAAGTCTCCTAAATGAAAATTATGCATTTTCAATGTGTTAGTGTTTTCAGGAATGTAAATAATGGCCCCGAGAATTAAGGAACAAAGAGGTATGGCAAATTACACAGACTCCCTTCTCTAGGTCAGAGGGCTGAGAGGTCAGCCATGCTAAGCGGGACAAAGTTTCTAATGCTCATTGATGATTTCAACTGAGAAGGAGACCAAGAATTTTCTCAGAATAAACAAAGCCAAGAATCTAATTGGTTCCCAGCTTTGTGATTTAATAGCTGACTGGCCTTAATTGAAGTTACTAAATGTCTTTAAAACTCCCATTTCCTCATCTACAAAATGAGCATAAAATTAATATTTGTCTCAGATGAACTATTGTGAACATTAAGACAGTTCAGGAGAAGCACTTAGCCCAATGCAGGGCACAGGGGGACACACCCAGAAAATGTTAGCCATTGTCACCATCACCACCATCTCTAGGAACAGTGGCGGCATTTCCCCGCTCCACTCCTAAAACACCTGTTTTGGATAGTCAGCTGATTTCACAGCCCACTTCACCCTTTTGGCTTGTATGATGTACTACACTAATCTCATTTTTGTTCCATGTGGCCTACAGATATAGATGTTCTTGTTTACTTTTAACAGATAAGGAAACGGGCTCTGAGGGATTAATGATCTGCCCCAGATCATATAATCAGTAAGTAATGGAAGTAGTACTCAAATCTATGTGTTCTCATCTTTTCACTTTCTCTGTTTCTGGTAAGAAATTATAGTGTGGGGTGCTGAGCCGCAAGACTGAGAAGGGGAAGACGGCAGGGAGTTGACCTCCAGGGCAGTTGTTAGGATAGCGACTTGGTATGGTGAGTTCTTTACCACAGTGCTCTACAGATGTTGCCCACATACAACCAAGGGTTTCTCTACACGTCCAAGGGTTGCAAGCTTGAAATTTGGAAGGAGCTTAGATTCAGCCTTTGGAATCAAAAGAGAGGCTACTTGTCTTCTCAACAGGAAATACTCTGATATGACCCAAAAAGAAAGTCAAGCTGAGACAGAAACCTTAGTGTCCCTGGGATCAGTACCCCTACTGAAAGCACAACCCGACCAACTATGGTGACACAGATATTGAGAAGTCCCTGGTGCACTCTGCTCTTTTTACACTTTTCACGTGCGTAGAAAGAAACCCAGCCAGGGATGCAACTTCTCTGTGTTTCTTCGTAAATTCTTGGGATACTTTCAGTCATCAGGTCACCATTAGAACACTTTCTGTGATATGATTGATCCTTTGTATCATCACCACTAGTTGAATAGGAGTTATTCCTAATCACACAGAGTGCAAGGAGCAGAGAAATTCTTTACTAACAAAAGCTAATTAATAAGTGCACAAGCCAAACAGAGGCTGAAACAATTGATGAAGATCCTTCTCTGTTCACACAACCCAAAGTGCTCACCATGGACAGATCAAGGTTTTGCACTCCCAGGAACCCACCAGGAATTCTCTGCTTATGGCTCCATATGACTGTCTGTGACTTCCAATAATTCAGTAGTTATGAGCGCATGCTTTAAAGGTTGCTCCTACTTCTCCCACCTTGCGACTCCAGACAGTTGATTTAATGTTTCTAAGCCATAATTTCCTCGTGTGTAAAATGGTGGTGATAACAAATGCAACACATTTGGTTCTTTCCTGGCATGTAATAAATGCCCCTTTAGTGGCATTCTGCTAACATACTTGCTGAAAAATGTTAGAGCCATTGCAGAACATATATCTTCATAATTTTCCCAGTTCTTTTGACCACTTCCCTCTTTGGGATATATCTTCCCTTTTTGGGATACCATTGGCCCATCTGTAGGTTTGCAAGTAGGTAAGAAGGTAGCATTCTTTTTCTTCCTGCTGTCTTAAAGATCCTTTCCTTGACCCTAACTTGATTATTAATTGTAACAATTAAGTCATGAGAGCTGTTCACCAATGCTTTAAATAATCCCAAGCCAAAAGTATTTTCATACCATTTGAGCTTTTATACATGCACTTAGTATATTGATGTACAACTCCTTCTGCCATTATTTCTATCCCCTTGCCCCATTCTGTAGGATCTCTGTTCATCTCACTGATTATTTCTTTTGCTGAGAAGAAGCTTTTTAGTTTGAATCTATTCCATTTATTAATGCTTGGTTTTAGTTCTAGCACTATAGGGGTTTTATTGAGGAAGTTGGGGCCTAATCCAACATGTTGGAGATTTGGGCCTACTTTTTCCTCTATTAGGTGTAAGGTCTCTGGTTTAATTCCTAGGTCCTTGATCCACTTTGAGTTGACTTTTGTGCATGGAGAGAGATAGAGGTTTAATTTCATTTTATTACATAAGAATTTCCAGTTTTCCCAACACCCTTTGTTGAAGAGGCTATCTTTTCTCCAATGTATGTTTTTGGCACCTTTGTCTAATATAAGATAAATGTAGATGTGTGGGTTTGTCTCTGTGTCTTCTATTCTGTACCACTGGTCTATTGGTCGTGGAGCGAGCCTCTCTTTCCAGATCCTCTCCTGGCCGTAGTGTGGTGGAGCAGGCAGTCAGGCTTTCTTCTCCCCACTCTCCTCCTCCTGGGTCTCCTCCCAGTCTAGTTGTTTCAGTGGTGGTTGGGCAAGTGGGCAGCAGGGCCCTTCCACAGGGTGAAGCCTGCAGTTCCTGGTCCTGGTGATGGCGTGAGCCGGCGGTCAGGCGAGCTGGTGGCCAGGCGAGCTGGTGGCTGGGTTGCTCCTTCTGGCGGGTGCCTACTGCTTGTTCTGGTCACAGCTGGGCAGGTGGCAGTTCCCCAAAGAATGGACTGGGCCCTTCCTCTGGTCGGGCCCTGTCTGCAGCAGGGAGCTGCTAATCCCAGCCCCAGAGGCCATGACTGCGTGAGCCAGTGGCCAGGTGAGCTGGTAGCTGGGTCGCTCCTTCCAGAGGGTGCCTACCTCTTGTTCCATTCGCAGATGGGAAGGTCGCAGTTACCCAGGAAATGGACGGGGTCTTTCCTCTGGTTGGGCCCTGTCTGCAGCAGGGAGCTGCTATTCCCAGCCCTGGAGGTGATGACTGCCAGGCATATATATTTATGACAGTTATTTCTTGTTGACGTATGATTCCTTTAAGTAGTATGAAATGTCCATCCTTATCTCTTTTGATTACCTTTGGCCTAAAGTCTACTTTGTTTGATATGTAGTCCGTGTGAGTGGTACATTTTATCCCATCCTTTCACTTTCAGTCTGTGGCGTCTTTTCCTATGAGATGTGTCTCTTGGAGGCAGCATATTGTTGTGTCTTTTATTTTTAATCCAATTTATCAGCCTATGTCTTTTAATTGGTGAGTTTAGGCTGTTTATGTTCAGGGTTATTATTGAGATATGATTTGTAATACCAGTCATTTTCAATTTTATTTAATTTTATTTTATTTCTGGTATTTAGATTGATATGATTTCTCCTATGGTTAGTTTTCCTTTATTGTAGTTCTTGCCTTTGTAGGTGTTCATTATTGTTTTTCAATTCCTCCTCATGGAATATTTTTCCAAGAATATTCTGTAGTGCCGACTTTCTTGTAAATTTTTTTAGCTTTTGTTTATCATGGAAAGTTTTTATTTCATCATCAAATCTAAAGCTTAATTTTGCTGGATATAAGAATCTTGGTTGGCATCTCTTATCTTTTAGAGCCTGGTATATGTTGTTCCAGGCTCTCCTTGCTTTGAGGGTCTGGGTTGAAAAATCTGCTGAGATGCAAATTGGTTTTCCTTTATAGGTTATCTGATTTTTCTCTCTTACAGCCTTTAAAATTCTATCCTTATTTTGTATGCTAGGCATTTTCATTATAATGTGCCTTGGTTTAGATATGTTGTAATTTTGTACATTTGGGGTCCTATATGCTTCTTGTATTTGGTTTTCAAATTCGTTCTTTTTGTTTGGGAAATTTTCTAATATTATTTTATTAAAGAGATTTTGCATTCCTTTGGATTGATTCTCTGCACCTTCCTCAATTCCACTAAATCTTATATTCGGTCTTTTGATGGTATCCCATAATTCTTAGATATTTTGTTCATGGTTTCTTATCATCTTCACTGTGTGGTCAATTTTATTTTCCATAGTATATATTTTGTCCTCATTGTCTGAGGTCCTATCTTCCAAGTGATCCAATCTATTGGTGATACTATCTATTGAGTTTTTTAAATGGCCTATTGTTTCTTTCATTTCAAGTATTTCTGTTTGTTTTTTTCTCAGACTCTCTATCTCTTTCTTGAAGTAATCTTTTGCTACCTGTATCTGTTCTCTTATCTCTTTGTTGGTGTGATCGATGGTTGCCTGTATTTGATCTCTTCTCTCTTTGTTGGAGAGATCAATTTTTGCCTTTATCTGCTCTCTTAGGTCATTTTTTAAATCCCAAATCATTTTAATTATGTATATTTGTAACTCCTTTTCTGACATTTCACCTACTGTGGTTTCTATGGATTCTATTGCTGTAGTATCTTGGTTTGTTTGGGGCATTTTTCTCCCTTGTTTTTTCATGATATCTATGTCTTTTCCTCTCTTGCAGTGTAAGTCTGAGGTATTACTGTTTCTGTCCTATTGTCTTATATCTTCCCTACAGGTTATCTGATGCCCCACTTTTAAGGGAAAGATCAATATTACAGCATTCAAAGAACCCAACATGTTGCCATATATCCGTTAGTTTCTATTTTTATATTTACAATTTTGACACTTTTAACCATAAATGATGAGATCAATTATCTTCTACCATTTAGTTAGTATTTTTTGTGTGGTGGTTCACAGTATCTAATGGTAGAAGGGGGGACTTATGGGTTCGCTAAAATGTTTGTGAGGTAAGATGTGAGAAGATAGAGTTATTAGATTATTTGACTAGTGAGAGGATAATCATTAGAATTTGGCTGTTAGTAGAAGAAGCAAAAGATAGGTATTCCCATGTAATATTCCCTGTTCCTGGGCCTGGGGCCTGTTCCCTGACCTGTAGGCAGAGGTGGAGACTATCTGCGGCTCCAGAGTGGGTGGGCAGAGCTGGGAATGCACTCAGACTGGCTGAACTGGAATTCTTATAGGTGGGCAGAGCTGGAGTGCTCGCTGGTGGGCCTAGCTGGAATGCTTGCAGGCTGGGGCTTGTTCCCCTGCTGTCCAGAGCAGGAATGGCATCTCTGAGATGGGCGGGCAGAACTCAGAATTTTGAGCAAAAAATCTCCACAGGTTTCTCTCTTTTTTTTAAAATTAATTAATTTTTTTTTTTTTATTCTAAGTTGTAATAAATTACAGCAGAAAGCATTACATTTCATATTATATTATAGAACACATTTTCACATATCTTTGGTTGTATACAATGTATATTCACACTATTCATGTCTTCATACATGCAATTGGGGTAATGATATCCATCCCATTCTACCATCTTTTTGTTTTTCTTCTTCACCCTTTTGCCCCCTCCCTTCCCCTCTCTCCCCATTGGCCACTCTAGTGTTCCTCTAATCCTCCTATGCTACCCATCCCAACCCCACTGTGAATCAGCCTCCTTATATCAGAGAAAACATTTGGCATTTGTCTTTTTTGGGATTGGCTAACTTGACTTAGCATTATATTCTCCAACTTCAACCATTTACCTGTGAATGCCAAGATTTTATTCTCTTTTATTGCTGAGTAATACTCCATTGTGTATACATACCACATTTTCTTTATCCATTCATCTACTGAAGGGCATCTAGGTTGGTTCCACAGTTTAGCTATTGTGAATTGTGCTGCTATAAACATTGATATGGCTGTGTCCCTGTAGTATGCTGTTTTTAAGTCCTTTGAGTATAGATAGAGGAGTGGGATAACTGGGTCATAAAGTAGTTCCATTCCCAGTTTTCCAAGGAATCTCCATACTGCTTTCCATATTGGCTGCACCATTTTGCAGTCCCATCAGCAATGTATGAGTGTGTCTTTTTCCCCACATCCTCTTCAATGTTTAGTGTTGTTTGTGCTCTTAATAGCTACCATTCTGACTGGTGTGAGATAAAATCTTACAGTGGTTTTGATTTGCATTTCTCTAATAGCCAGAAATGTTGAACATTTTTTAATGTATTTGTTGATTGATTGTATATCTTCTTCTGAGAAGTGTCTGTTCAGTTCCTTGGCCCATTTATTGATTTGGTTATTTATTTATTTATTTATTTTTTGGTGTTAAGATTTTTGAGTTCTTTATATATTCTAGAGATTAGTGCTCTATCTGATGTGCATGTGGTAAAAAATTGTTCCCAATTAGTAGGCTCTTTATTCACCTCACTGATTGTTTCTTTTGCTCAGAAGAAGCATTTTAGTTTGAATCTATCCCATTTATTGATTCTCGATATTAATTCTTGCACTACAGGAGTCTTATTAAGGAACTTGGGACCTAATCCAACATGTTGGAGATTACAGCTTACTTTTTCTTCTATTAGGCATAGTGTCTCTGGTCTAATTCCTAGATTCTTGATCCACTTTGATTTGAGTATTGTGTGTGGTGAGAGATAGGGGTTTAATTTCATTTTGTTGCATATGGATTTCCAGTTTTCCCAGCACCATTTGTTGAAGAGGCTGTCTTTTCTTCAATGTACATTTTTGGCAACTTTGTCTACTATAACATAATTGAAATGATATGCCTTAGTCTCTGTGTCCTCTATTCTGTACCATTGGTCTACCATCTATTTTGGTGTCAATACCATGCTGTTTTTGTTACTAATGCTCTGTAGTATAATTTAAGGTCTGGTATAGCGATGCTACCTGCTTCACTCTTCTTGCTAAGGATTGCTTTAGCTACTCTGGGTCTCTTATTTTTCCAGATAAATTTCATGACTGCTTTTTCTATTTCTATGAGGAATGTCATTGGGATTTTAATTGGTATTGCATTAAATCTGTATAGTGCTTTGTATGGTATGGTCATTTTGACAATATTAATTCTGCCTATCCAAGAGCAAGGTAGATCTTTCCATCTTCTAAGGTCTTGTATAATTTCTTTCTTTAGTGTTCTGTAGTTTTCATTATAGAGGTCTTTCATGTCTTTTGTTAAGTTGATTCCCAAGGTTTTTTTTTATGCTATTTTAAATGGGTTAGTTTTCCTCTTTTCCCTTTCAGAGGATTTGTCATTGATATTTAGAAATGCCTTAGATTTATGAGTGTGGATTTGTATCCTGCTACTTTGCTGAATTCATTTATGAGTTCTAGAAGTTTTCTGGTGGAATTATTTGGGTCTTTTACATATAAAATCCTATTATCAGTGAATAGTGATAATTTGAGTTCTACTTTAACTATCTGTATCCCTGTAATTTCTTTTGTCTGTCTTATTGCTCTAGCCAGCGTTTCAAGTACTATGTTAAATAGAAGTGGTGAAAGAGGGCATCCCTGTTTTGTTCCAGTTTTTAGAGGGAATGCTTTCAATTTTTCTCCATTTAGAATGATGTTGGCCTGGGGCTTCGCATAGATAGCTTTTATGATGTTGAGATATGTTCCTGTTATCCCTAGTTTTTCTAGTGTTTTGTACATGAAGAGGTGCTGTATTTTGTCAAATGCTTTTTCTGCATCTATTGAGATAATCATTTGGTTCTTATCTTTGAGTCTATTGATGTGATGAATTACATTTATTGATTTCCATATGTTGAATCATCCTTGCATCCCTGGAATAAACCCCACTTGATCATGGTGCACTATATTTTTGTATCCAATTTGCCAGAATTTTATTGAGAATTTTTGCATCTATGTTCATGAGAGATATTGGTCTGAAGTTTTCTTTCTTTGATGTATCTTTGCCTGGTATTGGGATCAGCGTGATATTGGCCTCATAGAATGAGTTTGGAAGTGCTCCCTCTTTTTCTGTTTCCTGAAATAAATTGAAGAGTATTGGTATTAGTTTTTCTTTAAAGGTCTTGTAGAACTTGGCTGTGTATCCATCTGGTCCTGGGCTTTTCTTGGTTGGTAGACTTTTGATGGCTTCTTCTATTTAATCACTTGAAATTGGTCTGTTTAAATTGTGTATAACATCCTGCTTCAATTTGGGCAAATCATACGATTCTAGAAATTTGTTAATTCCTTCAATGTTTTGTATTTTATTGGAGTACAAGTTTTCAAAATAATTTCGAATTATCTCCTGTATTTCTGTAGTGTCTGTTGTGATATTTCCTGTCTGTGTATGTTAGTAATTTGAGTTATCTCTCCTTCTCTTTGTTAGCCTGGATAAGGGTCTGTCAATTTTATTTATTTTTTCAAAGAACCAACTTTTTGTTTTGTCAATTTTTCAATTGTTTTCTTTTGTTTCAATTTAATTGACTTCAGCTCTGATTTTAATTAGTTCCTGTTTTTTACTGCTTCTGGTGTTGGGTTATTCTTCTTTTTCTAGAGCTTAATGTTAAGTCATTTATTTGTTGCCTTTTTCTTCTTTTGAGAAATGAACTCAATGCAATGAACTTTCCTCTTAGAACTGCCTTCATAGTGTCCCAGAGATTTCGATATGTTGTGTCTGTGTTCTCATTCACCTCTAAGAATTTTTTAATCTCCTTTTTGATGTCATCTGCAACCCATTGTTCATTCAGTAGCATATTATTTAGTCTCCAGGTGTTGGAGTAGCTTTTATTTCTTATTTTATCATTGATTTCTAATTTCATTCCATTATGGTCTGATAGAATGCAGGGTAGTATCTCTATTTTTTATATTTGCGAAGAGTTGTTTTGTGGCATAGTATATGGTCTATTTTAGAGAAGGATCCATGTGCTGCTGAGAAGAAAGTGTATTCACTTATTGAAGTCAGTTAAGTCTAAGTTGTTTATTGTATTTTTGAGTTCTATAGTTTCTTTGTTCAGCTTTTGTTTGGAAGATCTATCCAGTGGTGAAAGGGGTGTGTTAAAGTCTCCAAGAATTTTTGTGTTGTGGTCAATTTGACTCTTGAACTTGAGAAGAGTTTGTTTTATGAATATGAATGCTCCATTGTTTGGGGCATATATATTTATAATTGTTAAGTCTTGTTGGTGTATGGTTCCCTAGAGCAGTATGTACTGTCCTTCTTTATCCCTTTTGGTTAACTTTAGCTTGAAGCCTACTTTATTTGACATGAGGATAGAAACCCCTGCTTGTTTCCTCAGTCCATGTGAATGGTAGGATTTCTCCCAACCTTTCACCTTCAGCCTGTGGATGTCTTTTCCTCTGAGATGAGTCTCTTGGAGGCAGCATATTATTGGGTCTTTTTTTTTTTTAATCCAATCTGCTAGTCTATGTCTTTTGATTGGTGAGTTTAGGCCATGAACATTCAGAGTTATTATTGAGACATGATTTGTATTCCCAGCCACTTTGCTTATTTTTGATATTTAACTTGACGTGGTTTCTCCTCTGATTGGTTTTTCCTTTAATGTAATACCTCCATCTGCTGATTTTCATCATTGTTTTTCTTTTTATCTTCATGGAATATTTTGGTGAGGATGTTCTGTAGTGCTAGCTTTCTAGTTGTAAATTCTTTTAACTTTTGTTTATCATGGAAGGCTTTTATTTCATCCTCAAATCTAAAGCTTAATTTTGCTGGAAATAAGATTCTCAGTTGGCATCCATTTTCTTTCAGAGCTTGGTATATGTTGTTCCATGATCTCCTGGCTTTGAGTGTCTGAGTTGAAAAATCTGCCATGATACAAATTGGTCTCCCCCTATATGTGATTTGATTCCTCTCTCTTGTAGCCTTTAAAAGTGCTCTATATGTGTAATATGAAATGTAATGCATTCTGCTGTCATTTATAACATCTTAGAATAAAAAAATAGTTAAAAAGAAAAAAGATTCTATCCTTATTCTGTATGCTAGGCATTTTCATTATAATGTGTCTTGGTGTAGATCTGTTGTAATTTTGTACATTTGGTGTCCTATAAGCCTTTTACATTTGGTTTTCCAATTCATTCTTCATGCTTGGGAAATTTCTGATATTATCTCATTGAAGAGTTTGTGCATTCCTTTGGTTTGAAACTCTGTGCCTTCCTCTACCCCAATTACTCTTAGATTTGGTCTTTTGCTGCTGTCCCAGAATTCTTGGATGTTCTGTTCATGGTTTCTTATCATCTTCACTGTGTAGTCAACTTTATTTTCAAGATTATATACTTTGTCTTCATTATCTAAAGTTCTTTCTTCCAGTTGATCTAGTCTGTTGGTGATGCTTTCTATTGTGTTTTTTATTTGGTTAATTGTTTCTTTCATTTCAAGGATTTATGATTTTTTTTCAGAGTTTCTATCTCTTTTTTGAAGTAATGTTTTGCTACCTGTATTTGTTCTCTTGTATCTTTGTTGTAGTGATCATTTTTGCCTATATTTGCTCATTTAGGTCATTCTGTAATTCAAAGATCATTTTAATTATGAACCTTCTGAACTCCTTCTCTGACATTTCATCAACTTCCCTGAGCATAGGTTCTGTTATTATAATATCCTGGTTTGTTTGTGGTAGTTTCCTCCTTTGTTTTTTCATTTGTCTATTTGCCTTCCTTTCTTGCAGTGTAGATCTGAGATATTACAGTTTCTACCCTATATTCTTGTAATATCTGTGCAAGTTGTCTGTGCCTCAACTTAATGTTGGGCTTTCAGAACCTGCAGGTGTCCCTCGATGTATGCTACTGCAACTAAAGGTGGTGTTGGCAGTAGTGGAGGTAACTTGAGATAACAGTGAAGGTGCCCCAAGATGAATGCAACATCTTCCAGAGGTGGGGCTGAAAGGGTGGGCCTTATAATGTCTTTAAGATGCCTGCTCTGAGATGCGGCTGCTTTTAGGCCCTGTCTGTTGTCAAAGGTAGGGGCTACTGCATGGGGAAGGCTATGGCTATGTCTGCAGTGTCTCAATATGGAAGTGGGTTAGGCTTGTGCTCCCAGGTGGGGTTGGGGTAGTGGACTCTTGACCTACCCCTGGGCTGGGTCCCACGCAGGTTGGTGTGGGCCAAACTGGTTAAATCTGAGCTCTTGTGGTGGTCTGCTGGTTGGAAGAGGCGGTCCTCTGAGTGGAGGTCAGTGAAGCTGTCCTAGGCCTGCCTGATCTCTGTGGGTATTGGCTGGGCTGACCTGGGCCCAACTGTGGTGGGGCAAAGGTTGGTGGGACTGACCTGGGCCTGGCCACACTCTCCACAGGTTTTCAAAATGAATAGAATCTTACATGTTAGAATGTAACTGGGACAAAGTCCTTCATTTGAGTTCAAATACCAGATGCATGAGGTTAGAATCTGAGGGAAAAAAAATGCAATCCAAAATACCACACAGACTTTTTTATTTGAAACTAAATTCATAGTTCATACTGTTTCTGCCAAAACAATGGATATAAATTTGCATAATATGAAGGTCTAAGGTCTCTAAAATGTAGACTGCCCCTTTGGTGTTGCTTGTTTGGGCAGACCACAATAACTGAACAAAGTGACAGATTTTATTCTTTCATCCTTCTTTCAAAAAGGAAAGATCATGACATATGCCATTACACTGGGATTGTGCAAGCATCAGCTGAATGAGGACATAGTTGGGAACTTCTTTGCTAAGGAGATTCAAGTATCAGATGGCTATTTAGACCAGGTGCCACTGAGGTCCCTTTCAAACAGAACTCATCTTTCTGATGGTTCATGCTACCTCACAGGATTGCAAATCTTCTTATTAGAACTCACATTTAATCCTTTTGTAATTAAAAAAAAAATAAGTGAAGTTACAGATAAAAGATCACAGATGTAGGTTTCTTTGTCATTTTGAATGCCAAGCTTCCCTGGATCTGATTACACTCATTATCCCGAGTTTGATTCTTACTCAAATAAAATTGCTTTCCAAAGGACGTTTGATCTGACTTCTCTAGAACCCCACATACATCTTAGTCATTTCCTCCTCTGGGCTGTGTTCAACTACTATGCCCTTTGGAATCCCCCACTTTCCTCTCTCTCTACCAAACCACCGGTTCTTCAAAATCTGGCTCCATGCTGGCCTCTTCTAAGAAGACTTCCTGTCTCTCAGATTCTTCTAAGATCCTCGAGGACTCTCTGTAGTACACCCACTCTTGCTGACACACTGCCTGCAAATCATTCTCCAGTTGTTTCATGTTTTCTGTGACTCTCCAACTGAACTCTAAACTCCTAAAGGGCAGTGAACCTCTGTCAATGGAGATAAAAAGGAAAAGGGCTCCGGATTTTCCTAATGATCACACAACACCGGGCACAAAGCAACCACCGGGGGCCTGAGACCCATCAAACAGCGCTGAAATTCCACTAGGATTAAGGGTAGATAGGGCCATCCCAGTTTCAGAAGATCAGAGACATTCACATTCTGTTCTTAGTAGTTCACCAGTCCTTCCAAATCACCAGGACGGCACACATAAAAGTTTCATCTAGCCACTAGCTCTAGCTGAACATATCACAGGTTACTTAAAGTGCAATTTATTTTTAATAGAAAAATTGATTCTGGAATGAAACATGAAGTAGCCTTTTTTTTTTTTTTTCCCCCTTTTTGGTAGTAGACTAACCTTTTAAAGAATAGCATTCTTGCCCTAGAGAGGGGCATAAAAGTTTAAAAGGTTATTTTCCACATTACATGTAACCCACATGCTCACCTTTCCTATCTCTTTGCTGGATCTACGCTCAGGGTGCCTGTGGCGCTAACTCACTGAAAATATTGGCTCCATTAATGCATGATTTACTTCTCTTTACTTGGCAAAGTACAGAGCCCATATTTCAAAGCAAATTCAAGCTTTTGTAATTCATTACCTACTCTGTAAGACGTGATGGCATGGAATTTTCTCTCTTCAAAACTCAAAAGAGCAAAGCAAATGCTGAAGAGAGGTCTTCCCTGACTCACCAGAGGAGCTGGCTGCTCCTTGGTGTGAGTCCCTATGGCACTCTTGCCTTCTTGCTCTCTTCAGACTCATCCTCGCTGATTGAAACTATTTGTTTACATGTCTATCTCTCCTGTTCTAACCGCCATCTCCTAGAGAGCAGAAATTCTGTTCTATCCATCTCTTTGTAACTCTGCATTGCAGGTTCTCTGGTGTAGCACCCAGAGCCTTCTCCAGACAAGGTTCCCCTTCTTCCAGGTGCTGGGATTGCTGCCTGTGGCCAGGTCATAGCTGAGTCTCTTTTCTGGAAATTTCACACAGCTAAATAGAACTGCTGTGCCCAAACTTGGCCTCCATCCAATGAAGGTACAAAGGCCAGGCCTCATTGCCTCAACTCAGGAGAACTGTAAGGGGTCATTCAGCTCCTGACTTCTGTCAGCTGAGTCTTTTGTTGCAGCTACATCACAGCTGAACTTCTCTATCCAGCCCTGCTTCTTGCACACCCTCTCAGATAAAGTTCCTGAAAGCCATCCCCAACCATTCTGCACACAAATTTTCATCTGAAAGTCTGTTTCTCAAAACCAAGTTAAAACACTACAGGCCCGACCACAGTGAGAAGTGCATAGTAGGCAGTCCATTCATATTTGGTACACGGGAAATTAATAAATAATAGCAATTATATATCCCAGCAGTTTACTCTCATTGCTCTTCTCCCTGTATCTTCCTAGGGTTACTATCCTTGGTAACTGATGTAGACAAATATTGACTGAGCATCTGTGAGCTAGGCAATGCGCTAAGAGCAAGGGAGTCAGAGATAACTCAGGCTCCCCTTGACTGTCAGCAGGAAGGAAACAGCCTCACATGAAGCACAGCCAGGCTTTGTGTTCCTAGCAGATGAAGACACTGTAGTAATGATTCCACATCTATCTGCATCCCTAAACATTTTATCTTTACCCTTAGCTTTTCATAGTAGCATCTTTTTGTGTGTGTGTGTGTGTGTGTGTTTAGATGGTTTTTATTTTTTTTAATTATTTTTTATTCTAAGATGATATAAATGACAGCAGAATACATTACATTTCATATTACACATATATAGAGCACTTTTTTTTACAAATCTCTGGTTGTATGCAAAGTATATTCACACCATTCGTGACTTCATATATGCATTTAGGGTAATGATATCCATCTCATTCTACCATCTTTTTTTTTTTCCTTCACCCTTTTGCCCCCTCCCTTCCCCTGCCTCCCCATTGGCCATTCTAGTATTCTTCTACTCCTCCTATGCTCCCCATCCCGACCCGACTGTGAATTGGCCTTCTTATTTCATCTCACACCAGTCAGAATGGCAGCTATTAAGAACACAAACAACAATAAATGTTGGAGAGGATGTGGAGAAAAAGGTACACTCATACATTGTTGGTGGGACTGCAAAATGGTGCAGCCAATATGGAAAGCAGTATGGAGATACCTTGGAAAACTTGGAATGGAACCACCTTATGACCCAGCTATCCCACTCCTTGGTCTTTACCCAAAAGACCTGAAAACAGCATACTATAGTGATACAGCCACATCAATGTTTATAGCAGCACAATTCACAATAGCTAAACTGTGGAACCAACCTAGATGCCCTTCAGTAGATGAATGGATAACGAAAATGTGGTATATACACACAATGGAATATTACTCAACAATAAGAGAGAATAAAATCATGGCATTTGCAGGAAAATGGATGGAGTTAGAGAATATAATGCTAAGTCAAGTTAGCCAATCCCAAAAAGCCAAATGCCAAATGTTTTCTCTCATAGTAGCATCTTATGTATACTCTGAGAGTTCAAGAATGGAATGGCTGTGATATTTCACTAGAACTGGATAATTGACCCTAATTTTCACTTAATAATTTTAAAATAAATTATTTTTAAAGGAGGCCAACAGAATGTTAAGAAGAAGAAGAAGAAGAAGAAGAAGAAGAAGAAGAAGAAGATTCTACTTGGCACATAGAGAAGCAATGTAAGCTATTCCATAATTTCCATAGATGATGTGACACTATTAAAGTTAGAAATTAGAAAAATCCAAACATCTTACATGTTCAGTTAGGAGTTACTACATGCAAAGGGCAGAATATTTAGGGGTTAAAGTAGGCAGCATAGGGTCCCAAAACTTTAGCTAAGACATTACTAAGCATGAAAGAAAGGTTTATCTAGTCAAAGGTAAAATGTGGGCACAAGATGGAAATCACCTGCATTGAGACAAGAAAAAGAGAACTACAAGGGAATAATCAGTGATCAGGGATGCTCTAGTGAGGAGCCAGAACTCTACACCTACCTAGCAGTAACAGTGAGCCCATTCCCTGCCACAGGTGTCACCAGAGGCCAAGTGAGGCACCCGGACTTCTACCCCTCACTGGCAGTAATAAGCTTCCATGGTTTCTTGAAGCCAAGTTTTAAATTTTAATTATTTTCAATTTATAGGGGTATGCATAGGCTTCTTTCAGTTTGTCAGAGTGGTGTTAGAGAAGAAGGCTAAAGAAAAGGTTTAAATAAGACCCAGAATCTCATAATAATAATAATAATAATAAAATACATTTCGTTTAAAAATTGCTTGTCATACCAAGAACCAGAAAACATCAAACTGAATGAAAAAGACAATCAATAGGTGCCAGCACTGAGATGAAAGAGATGTTTGAGTTACCCGACAAATGTTTGAAAACAGATAATAACACTCTCCAATGAAGAATTATGAACACACTTAAAACAAGTGAAAAAATAGAGTATCAGCAAAGAAGTAGAAGATACAGAGAAGAACAAACATACAACAAATGAAATTTAAAGTTCAAAGACAAGCTCGACAGCAAAATGGAAGGGACGGTGAAAAGAACCAGTGAGCTGGAAGACAGAACAATAGAAATCGCCCAAGCTCGGCAACAGAATAAAAATAGACCGAAAACAAATGAAGTCTCAGGGACGTGTGGGATATTACAGAAGTTCTACATTTGTTCATCAGAATCCCAGAATCAGAGGAGGAAGACAAGAGGCTTACAAAAATCATGACTGAAAACATCCTAAATTTGAAAAGACAGATCTGTAGATTTTAAGCAGGGTCCCAATCAAGACAAAATCAAAGAAATATACAACCAGATGCATATAGTCAACTCCGTGGATACTAAAGACATCAAACAACAAACGAACAAAAAACTCTTAAAGTGTACTGAGGAATAAATAATGCCTTACCAGCAAGGGAAAAACAATAAGAATAGCAGTGGAGTCCCAATTGAAACCATAGAGGCCAGAAGGAAATGGCATGACATTTGTCGAGTGCTGAAAGAAAAGGAATCAGAATCTTATATCCAGTGAAACATCATCATTATTAAAAGGAAATCAAGACAGAAGAATGGCAAAAGAAAGTTCTGTAAACAGAAAGGAAATGAAAAAAGAATGAATTAAGGGGTGGGGCAGGTGTCAGGAAGAAAAGAAGACACAATAAGCAAAAATAAGAAATACAGTGGTCTTTTCTCACCCTATTCCATTTTCTAAATTACACTGATGATTGAAACAAAGATTATAACAGTGTCTGATGTGGTTTGAAATGAACATAGAGGAAATAATCAAGACAATTGCATAATAAATGTGGAGAGAGTTAAAAGGACACAAGGAGATAAGTTTCATACATTTTACTTGAAGTAAGTATAAGTATGGCATCAAGAGACTATAATAAATTGTGTATACATAATGTAATACCTAGAGAAACTATTTAAAAAGCTATACAAAGAGACACTACACTAAAAAACACTACATGTAAATCAAATGGAACCCTTCCCCAAAATGTTCAAGAAACCCAATAGAAGGTAGGAAAAAGAAAACAGAAATGAAAATATGGACCAAACTGGAAACAAAGCAATAAAATGCTAGATTTAAGCCCTATCATGTAAATAATTAAATTAAATGTCACTGTCTAAATATGCCAGCTAGAAGATAATGATTTACAGAGTGGATTAAAAACTATATGTTATTAATAAGAAAACACACTTCAATATAGCAGTATAGGTAGACTGTGAGTCAAAGGTTGGGTAAAGATAAATTGTGTAAATGTTAATCAAAGAAAAGCTGTAGAGGCTATGATAATATCAGATAAAGTACATACTAGAGCAAAAAAATTACCAGATACAAAGAGGGGCATTGTGCAATGAAGAAGAGTTAATCTACCAAGAGGACATAGCCATGCTAAATATTTATGTATAGAGCTATAAAATAAATAAAGCAAAAACTGATAGAATTGAAAGGATATTCAGGCAAATTGACATTTGTCCTTGGAAATTTCAATGTTTCTCTCCCCAAAATTTGATAGAATAGTTAGACCAAAAAAAAAAAAAAAAAAAAAAAAAAAATCAAGGATATAAAAGAAATCACCACCATCATCAACCAAAAGGATCTAATCTACATTCATAGAACAGTCCATCCATCAACAGGAAAACACTTGTCCTTTTTAAGCACCCATGGAATGTGTGCCAAGAAAGACAACATACTAGGCCTTGAGAATAAAAGAAAACTCAAGTTTAAGAGAATTAAAATCATACAGAATGCATTTTGCAACACAATGAAATAAACTATAAATTAATCACAAGGAAATAATAGTAAAATATACAAATGCTTTTAAATAATACACTTCTAAGATATCCTTTGGTCAAGGATAAAGTTTTCAAGGACAATAAAAATACACTGTACTGAATGAAATAAAAATATAAGATATTAATATTTATGGGATATAACTAAAGCAGCAATAAAAAGGAAATTTATGGTAATAAAGTATATACACTAGGGAAAGACAAAAGTCTCAAATCAATAATCTATGCTCTCACCTCATATATCTAGAAAAAGAATAAAATAAATGCCACTAGCAGAAGGATGGAGATAATAAAAATAAGAGAAAAAATCAATGAAACTGAAAACAGAGAAGTTATAAAGAAAATAAATGAAACAAAAAACTAGTTCTTTATTAGTAAAATTACCTATACCAGGGCTGAAGCAAAGGGATACCACTACAGACCCTACAGATATCAAAAGTGTTATAAAAAGATACCATGAGTAATTCTAAACACAGAAATTGGACAACTTAGATGAAATAAACCAATTACTCCAGAAACAAACACACAAAAAAAAAATGGGAATACATCTTTGAATAGCCTTGTAGCTATTAAGGAAATTGAATTCATAATCTTAAAAACTCATCAACCAAAGGAATCTCCAAACCCAGAGAGATTCATTGGATAACTCAACCAAATCTTTAAAGGAGGATTAACACATATTCCACAAAATTTCTCCCAGAAAATATACGAATACATAACACTTCCCAAATCATTTTATAATGTTAGTGTTACCCTCATACTAAGATCAGAGAAAAATGGATGCAAGGAAGGATAGAAGGCAAGAAGAACAGAAGGAAAGAAGGAAGAAATTAAAGACTAATAGCCTTCAAAAATATAGACTAAAAAAATCTTTAACAAAAATATTAGTAAGTAAAATTTAATAATATATAAGAAAAAATAAGAAGGCAGGGCCAATGGAGTTTCTACCAAGGATGCAAGCCTAGTTCCATATTTGAAAACCTATGTAATCAATTATACTAACAATCTGGGAGATCACATAATAATATCAACTGATGCAGAATAAGCATTTGGCAAAATTCCACATTGTTTCATAATTAAAACCTCTCAGAAAAAATAGGAAAATAGGGGGAACTTTCTCAAATTTCAAAGAACATCTATAAAAAATTTACAGCTAACATTATACTTAATGGATAAAGACTGCATGCTTTCCCTGTAAGATCGAAAACACGGAATGGATTCTATTTTGCTGCTCTTATTAAATGTAGTGCTAGAAGTTCTAACTAATGCAATAAATCAAGAAAAAGAAATGAGGCATATATATCTGAACAGAAGAGAGAAAATTGCCCCATTTGTAGATTTTATGATTGTCATCAAGTACCCCCATGAAACAAAACAAAAACAAACAACAAGAAACTCCTAGAACTAATACAGAAGCTTGTCAAAGTTGTGGGATATACAATAAGCATACAAAAATCAAATGTAATTCTAAATAATAACAATAAACATATTTAAAACAAAATTCAAAATACAATACTATTTGTGTTCACTTGAAAAATTTGAATCAGCTGGGCACAGTGGCACATACCTGTATTCCCAACTACTTGGGATGCTGAGGCAAGAAGATCACAAGTTCAAGACCAGTCTCAGCAACTTCAAAAGGGTTGGAAATGCATCCCAGTTGTTGTTATAGTCAGCTTTTATGCTTCTGTGACTAAAAGACTGGACAAGAACAACATAGAAGAGGAAAGGTTTATTTGGGGACTCATGGTTTTAGAGGTCTCAATCCCTAGAGAACCAGCTTTATTCCTTGGGCTTTGAGGTGAAGCGGAACATCATGGTAGAAGAGTGTGGTGGAGAGAAGTGGCTCAGGACATCACACCAGGAAACAGAAAGAGAGCTCCATTCAACAAGGACAAAATATATGCACCAAAGGCAGGACCCCAGGGACCTACCTCCTCTAGTCACACCCTACCTACCTATAGTTACCTCCAAGTTAATCCCCACTAAGGGATTAATGCACTGATTAGGTTAAACATTTTATAACCCAATCATTTCATCTATAAACCTTCTTGCATTGCCTCACAGGTGAGCTTTTGGGAGACAACTCACATCTGAACCAGAACAGTGGTAGAATGGCCCTGGGTTCAATTCCTAGTAAAAACACACACACACACACACACACACACACACACACACACCATACAAATTGGATCTACCTGTAGAAGATTTGCATATTAAAAACTATAAAATGCTGGTGAAAGAAATCAAATGAAAGCTAAATAAATGGAAATGTATTATTTTTATGAACTCAAAGTCAACATTGTAACGATATAGATTCTTTCAATAATTATATACAAGTTTAATTCCTATCAAAATCTCAACAAAATTTTTTCTAGTTATAGACAATATTATTTCAAAATCTACATAGAAAGGGGGAAACTTGCATATTTAAACTATTTTTAAAAGATAAAATGAGAGCAATTAGTTTACTCAATTCCAAGATTTACATAGTTATAGTAACCTACCCCCTGGTTTGGCAAAAAGACAGACACAAACTAATGGAATAGAATAGAGAAACTATAATACATTCACTCACATAAAATATGCCCACTGATACTAGACAAAGATACAAAAACAATTAAATGGAAGAAGTATAGCCTTTTTAAAAAATAGTACTGGATCAATTAGAATCCATAGGCAAAACAAAACAAAAATAAACCTAATACTACTTAAAAATCAACTCAAAATTAATTACAGACTTCAGTATAAAATCTAAAACTCTAAAACTTTCAGAAAGAAACAGGAAAATAGCTTTAGGATCTAAGGGTAGGCAAAGAATTCCCAGACTTCACAGCCAAATTATGTTCCATAAAAGGAAACAATAAAAATTTAACTTTACCAGTATCAAAATTTTTGCCGGGCTGGGGTTGTGGCTCAGCAGTAGAGCACTTGCCTAGCACATGTGAGGCCCTGGGTCTAATCCTCAGCACCACATAAAAAATAAACAAATAAAATAAAGGTATTGTGTCTAACTACAACTAAAAAAATTTTATTTATTTATTTTTCTATTTATTTTGCATTGTGGAAGACCCTGTTAAGAGGATAAGAAGATAAGCTACACACTGAGAGAAATCTTTGCCAACCACCTATCCAACAAAGGACCAGTATCTAATACATACAAAGTACTGTCAAAACTAAGCCAATAAATACATCCAAATGGAAAATAGACAAAAGTCATGCACAGGCATTTCACTGAAGATGACAGATGGTAAGTAAACACAGGAATGGATATTAGACATCATTAGCCATTTGGGAAATGCAAATTAAAACCATTCACTATATTTGAGTGGTTACAAGAAAAAATAGTGACAAAATCCAATCTTGCCAAATATTTCTACTGTTTACAAGCATTCAGTCTATGGTACTTTGTTGTAATATCTCAAATTACTAAGACAGATGGTATGTCTTATGTGTATTTTACTACAATCACAAAAAGTTTTCAAAAAAAAGAAAAGGAGGACACAGACGTTATTTAGAACTATCCAGATAAGGAGGAAAACTATCAATTTGAATTATCTCAGTAAAACTAGGACATGTTATCAGACCTTTCTGGTGCCTTGGTGAATGCCCCTCAAAACCATGTCACTCCCTTCACTCTCAATCCATGCTCATCCTGCAGCTTTCTGATTTTTATCAGCCTCTTAGATGAGTTTTCTACAGGGTGGAGAATCTGCCTACAGATCTTAGTGGTCTTGGCTCATTGGCAGATGAGTTCTTGGTAAATGCACACACTGGCACACTAGTTTAGGTAGCAGCCTCTTGTGGGTAGACTTTAATCCCCATTGTGCCCACTGCCTCCTGAGTGCCCTAACAGATAGGGTCCAGAACCTGCCAGCAAAGGGCCAGGGCTTAGACTATAATACCCATGTGTATTTTCATCCTCACATGCTCCCTGAGCAGCCAGCCCACCTTGCTCCATAACATTTTTCAAAAATACTTTTTAGTTATACATGGACATAATATCTTTATTTTGTTTATTTTTATGTGGTGCTGAGGATCGAACCCAGTGCCTCACACGTGCCAGGCAAGTGCTCTACTGCTGAGCCACAACCCCAGCCCTGTTCCATGCCATTTTGTCCTGTTTTTTGGCTTCAGCTGAGACAGTACCTCAGAAGATTGGCTCTGGGGGAACACAGCAACCTACATATTTTATCCTGAAAACAAAGAAATCAGCCTTTGAGATTGTAAATCCGTGACTTGCTTATTCATGGTAAGTGAATTCTTTGCCATAGTGATAACTCTTTTATTCTGGGTTGCCTGGCTTTATGTCTAATATATAAACATGAATATGCCATATATACCAATGTTTTTCCTTATTTCTATATCATTTCCTGTTTCCATCTATGTCCTGACACATAGAAGACTGAGTCTGCTTCCACTCCGACCTTGCCAATTAAGACCCATATCGTGTAATTCTTATCTTTCAAATGTCTGTATGTTTCATTGGGTTCAAACCTGACAACTCTCCATGACACCTACTGATCTGTGAGTAGCTCACACAGAAATCAGTGAGGAAGGTGGGTAGCCTACTGGTACAGACATTTAAACCTACCTTGCCTGGCAGCATGTGCTGGGTGGACTCTCCAATGCCTGGTGACTGATTCATAGACTGGGGCCTTCTGGGATTTGACCATTTTCTTACTCAGAAAATAGGATCCACACCACCACCATCATTAATCATTCAACACCTTCCTGAGCAAATCCTTAGTAAACAAAGAAATAACGGAAACTGACAAAATTGATTTGTGGTGGATTTTTAGTGAAGCCAAGTTTGTGGCAAGTGAGCAAAGACTGACCAAGGCCAGAGGAACTTGCCCACAAGTGGAGACAACCCCTAATCCCCTGGGAATATCTCCACCTGGTCAACATTGCAACCAGGCCAATGTCCTGCAAGGCTCCTTTTCCTCCCAGAGTTTGGAAGAAATTAACATTGTCCCCACTGAAATATCATAACCATTTGGGCCCACCAAGCAAGTTCCTCAGGCAGAAGGATGAGTGAGACTCTTAAAGCATTTCAAGGAGCATTTGTATTGCTAGACAATTAGAAGCTCAATAACCAAATCTCTGAACATAATTTCAGTTGCTTAGCTGAGTGCTAAGAAAGAAAGGCTTCAATTCAGCATATTTTGAATTTTGTATTAGGGTTTCACTAATTAAAAGAAAAAAGTATTGGCACCATATCTAATCCTTCCATTAATCTCTCTCAACATATATTCTGCTGCTTGTTATTGTATAATCATTAAATGTAAAATATTAAACTGGACATTTGACTTTATTGATCACTTTATGGACTAACGATACAGCGAGTAATTATCTGCCAAGACAGATTCATTGATTGGGCTGTCATTGGGAGAGCTGAAATTGACACATAGTTGATTATTATTCTAGTGTGGTGTTTGTATCAATTATTTTGTCTCATTCTCTCTCTCATCAAAATCATATATTTATTGTTACTTTCTGTTCAAGAACTCAAAAGCAGACTTTCAATCTTAAAAACAGATGGGTGGTTCTTCTAAGTATATCAGAAACATTACAGTCTAAGTGTACAGACATGGTTTTGTAGACTTGAGTATTTTAATGTTCTCACACATGACAACTTTGTACTAGCATTTTAATCTCTCCAAGCCTCAGTTTCTGTCCTTGAAAAATCATCCTATCTCTTTGGATGTTTCCATTCTTCCTTACTGTGCTCATCATATACAGTTTCACTCAGTTTTGCTTAAAAGGACTGAGGACTTTCCAACTCTCAGGGACCTTTCAGGAGGCTAGGGACACCAAGATGGTTAAGACAGGTCCCTGCCTCCAAGGGACTTCAGGGTCTAGGCCTGGATCCAAACAAGGGCATGGAGGTGTTGGAGGAGGATAAGGCTGAGTGCAGACAAATTTGGAACTAAGCTGCCTCCTGGTTCACTGTGATGCAGGGTTTTGTTTTCAAATCCTGTGGTAGTAACAGAGTCAAAGCTGCCTACCAGATTTTTGGGAATTTAAAATCCCATCTGGGACATGCAAGAGGCACTTGCAACTGTTTTCTGACACGTCCAGAGTCTTGTGGAACTTTGTTCTTGGAATAGATTTGGAGAGAAATCCTAATAGGGTGTTTGGCCTGTCCCCTTTTTTGGTTAAGTCATGGATATGCAGAAGTACAATATATCTTCCCATATATAGTTCTTTCTAAAGTTAATTTTACATTCCAAAAGGACAGGGAACATGCATGTTTTGTTTTGTTTTAAAATCTTTCTCCCACCCCTTTGTTTCTTCATTCAGTAGGAAGTTGATAAATGATAACAGAAAACATCTTGTAAGGTAGTTGGAAGGTAGTGGCCTACTTTGAACAATCTCTTTTCCATGAAGCTAAACTCTAAATTTCAATTAGAACAATGTTGGCCCAAGTTAGATGTGCATTTTTCTTTCAGGTATCCCAGACTAAGAAGCTTAGGTCTCCTTAAACATTGAGGGCTTAAGGGTTGGTGATGTGAAGAGTGAAGAGCCCAAACCAGCTTCACCTTAGCACCTTTTCAATATTGACTCAAAATGCAGCCTTCTCTCATAGAGACAGCATTACCCACAGGTTAGGAAGCCTGAGCTTTAGTCTCGGTGGCCCTGGGAAATGACCCAATTCTCTGGGCCTGGTTCCTCTTCCATTAAATGTAGTAGTTGGGCCAGATGTTCAGGAAAAGTATTTATCACTCTGGAATTCTACCATGTTGCTTTTACCTTGAGTTGGGATACAACCTCTGTGACTCCCCACTTCAGGGATCTAGATAAAAGAAAGAAAATGACTTGCTACTAACTTGTCAATGACTTCAGCTTTGGGAAGCCCTCGTGAGTGAGCAATAATTATGTCATGAAATTCCAAAGAAATCTGTGGTATACCCTTCTGTACTTTAAGAGAATTGTAGAGGCAGCCTTTTGAACTAGAACTTCACATATCTTCAGAGCAGAGTTTCTCAATTTTTTTCTTTTATAACTTTTTGAAAATATAATTGAAACTGTGAATCTTCTCTGAAAACATAAACATAACATTCTGCTTACAATTTCAGGGTAAGTTGGAGAGAGCACAGGGGTCTCTTCCAAGGTTGAGAATTCCTCTCTAGGTGTATTAGAGGGCCAGGTTTTGCTCTGAGGTGAACACTTTTTTTGTCCTTTAACATTTTTGTCCTCAGCTCAACCTGCTAGCTGTGTGACCATGAACAAATTGCCTAAGCTTTCTGACCCCCTCTAGAAACACAAGGATGATAAATCTACTAGCAGCTGGTTGACAGTACTAGCATTAGGAACTAATGTAAGTAAAGCACCTGACAGCATTCCTGACATGCATCCAGAGGCCTCCTAACTGCTCTGCTTCCTTTCCCTTCCTCATTTTTAAAATCCCTGTCAAACCTGCATAGCTCTATGCATTCCTTTTGCTTTTGCATTTGCTGCTGCTTCTTTTTTTTTTTTTTTTTTTTTTTTTTTTTTTTTTTTTGTACCAGGGATTGAACTCAGGGGCAATTGACCACTAAGCCACATCCCCATCCCTATTTGTATTATATTTAGAGACAAGGTCTCACTGAGTTGTTAGTGCCTCACTTTTGCTGAGGCTGACTTTGAACTCATGATCCTTGTACCTCAGCCTCCTGAGCCGCTGAGATTACAGGCATGTGCCACCATGCCTGACTACAGTTTTCTTTTTGTGTTTTCCACATTCCTCTTCATTGCCACGCCACAGCTTTCTACTCTAGCTTACTGTTTGCATTGTTCAGTCTTTGGTAATACACTTAAATGTCTTCCTTTCTGTTTAAAATTGTCTACTGTTTAGAAACAGTACTATTGTACTTCTTTTGCCAAAATGGGGTTCATTTTTAATTCTCTAGATTTGCTACTTCTAAGGTAAAGCCTTAGTCACATTATCATGGCTTGGAATTTCCCATTTAAAATCTTTCCTGGGGCTGAAAATTAATCTTTCCTTAGGCAGTACCTAAAGGGTATGCGTATCAAGTGATCTGAAGATCAATTAAACACTGACTGAGCTTCAGTAAAGACACTGTTTCTCCACACACAAAAGAGGTCATTGTGACGCAGTCAAATCCAGGAACACTGGGTTTGGTTTGCCCATGCACCTTTCAGAAAGGCAGGAATAACCTGGAAAGTTACTAGGATCCAAACTGAGAGAATGACCTTGTGTCTTCAGAGTCCAAGAGAAGGAGTGGAGAACTAGAAACTCTGTGCCCAGTAGACATTAGAGTTTACAATATGGTGGCTCACGGTCCACACATGGCCCACAGATATGGGGATTCTCAGTTGTGCTTTCATTGTGTTTTAATAAACCATATATCTAGTATGGTTTATACTTAAAAGTATAAATTTCATGTATATCATATACAGACACATATACACACATACATTCACACTAAAGGGATATTGTGACTTCTCCTGAAAAGTCAGAAGAATATTTAATAATACTAAATTCAAATTTCCACCCAGCAATCATAAGTTGAAGCAGAGCAGCAGACATTCTCATGGGAGCTCTTGATTCAACACAGTTCTTAACATTCACTCAGTGAGTGTGTGCATGACACTGCATATGGTCCCTGGCTTCCCATTCACCTTACCTTGGCAAACCTTTGACAATACCTTTGTGTCTATATGTATGTGTGTGTGTATGTGTGTGTGTGTGTGTGTGTGTGTGTGTGTGTGTATCTTTTGCATCTTGTACATGTGTATCTGTGTGCATTTGTGTGCATGTAATCTGAATTTAATTTCTTTTTTTTTGTGTGTGTGTGTGGTACTGGGGATTGAACTCAGGGGCACTCGACCACTGGGTCACATCCCTAGCCCTTTTTTGTATTTTTATTAGAGACAGGGTTTCACTGAGTTGCTAAGTGCCTCGCCATTGCGGAGGCTGGCTTTGAACTTGCGATCCTCTTGCCTCAGCCTCCCAAAGTGCTGGGAATACAGGCATGCGCCACCGTGCCCGGCGGCCTGAGTTTAATTTCTTAGATGCAGATGGTGTTGGCTCTTTGTTACAAATGAGTAAATGTGCAAACTTACAACTCACATAGGGCACACTTGAGAGGAGACAGTAAGGAGTATAACCTGAATCCTCTTACCTACTGTAACCCTAAAGAAGTCATTTTCAGGGCTGGGGATATAGCTCAATCAGTAGAGTGCCTGCCTTGAATGCACAAGGCCCTGGGTTCAATTCCCAGCACCACCCCCCCAAAAAAAAAAAAAAGTCACTTTCAACATGAACAATTTGCTCCTCATAAAGTTGCCAATGTCTGGATGACCTGTTTGGTCATCACACATGGGTGGCAGGCATCTTGTGGGCAGAGACCAAAGATGTTGCGAAACATCCTACAACATGCAGGACAGTCCAACATAAAAAGAATCATCTGATCCAATATGTTAAAACGTCACTGGGGCTAAAAGTGAGAACCCCTGTTTTAGAGGGCTTTGATCAACTTTGTAAGAACACTGGACTTTGTCACTGTTGTGGAAACAACAAGGGGCTCCTGACATAGCCAGGGGTCCTGACAGAAGAATAACTAACTTGCCAAGAACCACTTATTGGACTGTTGACATCAATAAATCTGCTAAGCAATATGTAATTTATAACTATATATATATAAGATTTGTAGAAATAAATCTATAATAAATCTACAAATATGACACATATAAGATCTTTATGGAAAAATATATAAATCTCCATTGAAAAGCATTAAAGAAGAAAATGAATGGAGAAATGTACTGTGTTTGAGATGAGGAAGCTTCAATAATGGAAAGAGATTTACTTTCCCCAAATTAATTTATAGATTTAATGTATTTTCAATCAAGTCCTAATGTACATGAAAAAGGGAGTTTACTATTTATGAAGACTTACATAAGATTATAGTTATTGTGATGCTGCTATAGGGATAGACAAATAGATAAATGGAACAAAATAAAGAGACCTCAACAAATTCACTTACATACAGAAAACTGATATATGAAAGAGCTGGAATTGCCATCAGTGGACATTTTTTGGATAATGTGCCATTCAATAAATGGTACAAAGATAATTAGATATTTTAGGGGGGTAAATAAAGATAAATCACTGTATTGGCCCCACTTGTCAAAGTGTGTATATGCACACATGTGCACACACACACACACATGAAGCTTGGCCCTTTGCAAGGTGCCAGGAATCCAGAAATGAAGGGTGAGGAGTTCCTTCAGTAAGGAGCACCCAGCACTGTTTACAAACAGTGACAGGAATAATAATGGAAATTGAGCCATAATCAGCCTGGCAATGCTAGAGAAGATGGCCTTCAAAGAGGTGATGATTCATTAAGGATAAAAAGAAGTTTCTCAAATGAAGAATGTAGTAGGGAGTAATAAAAAGTGAAGGAGTATTACATGTCAAGCACATATTTATTGGCATGTTATTCAGTAATTTCACTAAGAAGATAATTCTCAAAGAGGGAATGTTGCTAAAAAAAATTCAGAAGTTTCTCTCATCTATCCCATTCTATTCTAGTCAATTTATTCTATCCATTCAGTATATGGATCTTGGAAGGGAGTCATTAGGTCAGGAGTCAGAGCCAGGTTGAGAGTACTCTTCATAGTCAATGGAGAGGCTTTCCCATAGAAACATGGAAAATGCTCCAAATAGATGGGGTTGCCTTCTTTGGCTTAAATTATGTTTGGCTAGGACATGGACCACAGTAATGTGCTAGCCCGTGTGTGCATGTGTCATCGGCATGTGTGCCTGTGTCTTATGTGTGAGAGAAATGACTATAGATTGAAAAAGATCCTAATGTCATCAGCTGAGAAAACAGTCACTACATTTCCAAACAAGAGTTCAGACATCCGTGTGGTAAAAATATAATAATGCAAATAAGCATTTGTTAATTTAAAATCTTTTTCCTTTGGGGTTAGGGTTGTGGCTCATGGTAGAGCACTTGCCTGGTATGTGTGAAGCACTGAGTTCAGTTCTCAGCACCACTTATAAACAAATAAAATAAAGGTCCATCAACATCTGAAAAAAAAAAAGTTTAAAAAAATCTTTGCCTTTGTTTATAGTATTGACTTAACTTACAACTCTTATGAGACCCGTATATGAAATTCAAACCCATGCTTTCATTTATTGACAGGCCTAAATGACCTGTGAGAAACAGAATGATTTCATGGTAAAATAAATTTGATAATAAAAGAATTCTTGGGGATGGGGTTGTGGCTCAGCGGTAGAGCGCTCGCCTAGCACGTGCGCGGCCCAGGTTCGATCCTCAGCACCACGTAAACATAAATGCATTGCATTGTGTACAACAAAAGCAAATAAATAAATAAATAAAAGGAATTCTTATAGTACTAAATTAATTATTAATTTATTGACTAGTCCAAGCTGTGCAAAGAAGGAAAACCTATCAGTAACTAAGAAATGTTCTCTATTTCAATTTTATTTGTAGTGAAATGTCAAATGATCAATATAAACTGAACATCTTTAGCATATTTATATTCTGTCACTTGTGCATTATTTGTTGCACATCAAAAGGAAATGCTTGAGGAAATAAGACATATCATAAAACCTAACTGTTTGCAACTGACCATAGGTGTTAAATTTTTCTTTAACTGCTGATTTTTCCTTGTTAAAACGTTCATAAACGTAAGGAAGCTTCAATAGCTCCTACATTCCTAACCCCAAATCCATGAGTATGTTACTGGTGTTGGATTAAAATTAGCTTGTACACTATTTTGAAAAAGATCATAAATTGCTTTAGAATACAATATTAATTGTTGGGCATAAGTAAATATATTTTAAAAACAAATATAAATTATTATAACACTAATATATATGTCAATAATTAATTTGTTTATTATAAATAAGCCTGATTGGTTTATGAATGCAGAAAGGGGGTTTCCTAAATTCATCCATTTATCCAGGTTTTATTTTTTATTCATTTATTCAACAGAAATTAGTTGGAATCATAGGTCTGGGTACAAACTGACAATTATGCCAAATTGTCAGTGCTAGCGTAGACTCACACATGTTTTTCTCATAAGGATTTTCATAGTATCTGACCAAACGTTGTGTCAGTATTTTCACTGTGGGCTGTGGTCCTCTCACAACATTGGGATCCCTATTAAAATGCAGATTCCTGGGCAATACTCTTACCTCTATTAAGACATCTTTGTGTGTGTTACAAGTAATGCTCAGTGTTTTCTCCAGATGATTCTTTTGTTATTTTAATTAGGCATATATAATAGCAGAATGCATTTTGATTCACTGTACACAATTGCAGCACAACTTTACATTTCTTGGTTGTACATGATGTAGCATCCTACCATGTGTGCAGTCATACATGTACCTAGAGTAATGATATCCATTTCATTCCACCATCTTTCCTATCCCCATGCCCCCCTCCCTTTGCCTCATCAATGTTCCTCCATTTTTCCCACCTCCTCCCTTTATGGATCATCATCCACTTATCAGAGAGAACATTCGGCCTTTGGATTTTGGGGATTGGCTTACTTCACTTAACATTATATTCTCCAACTTCATCCATTTACCTGAAAATGCATAATTTTATTCTCTTTTAATGCTGAGTAATATTTCACTGTGTATATATACCACAGTTTCTTTATCCATTCATTTATTGAAGGGCATTTAGATTGGTTCCACAGTTTAGCTATTGTGAAATGAGCTGCTATAAACATTGATGTGGCTGTGTCACTGTAGTATGCTGATTTTAAGTCCTTTGGGTATAAACCAAGAAGTGGGATAGATGGGTCAAATGAGTGTGACTTTTTTACCACATCCTCATCAACATTTATTGTTGTCTATATTCTTGATAACTGCCATTCTGACTGGCATGAGATGAAAAATCTTAAGAGTAGTTTTGATTTGCATTTCTCTACTAGAGATGTTGAACATTTTTTCGTAGTTTGTTGATCGAATATGTATCTTCTTCTAAGAAGTGTCTGTTCAGCTCCTTAGCCCATTTATTGATTGGGTTCTTGCTTTTTTTGGTGTTAAATTTTTTTAGTTCTTTATATATCCTGGAGATTAGTGCTCTATATGAATGTGGCAAAAATTTGCTCCCAAAATGTAGGGTCTCTCTTCACCTCATTGGTTGTTTCTTTTGCTGAGAAGAAGCTTTTTAGTTTGAGTCCATCCCATTTATTAATTCTTTTTATTTTTTTATTTTTGGTACTGGGAATTGAACTCAGGGGCACGCAACCACTGGGTCACATCCCCAAGCCCTTTTTTGTATTTTATTAGAAACAGGGTCTCACTGAGTTCCTGAGGCTGGCTTTTAAACTCTTGATCCTCCTGACTCAGCTTCCCAAGTGCTGGGATTATAGGTGTGTGCCACCATGCCTGGCCCATTTATTAATTCTTGATTTTATTTCTTGTGCTTTAGGAAGCTTTTTAAGGAAGTCAGGGCCTAATCCAACATGATGAAGATTTGGGCCTACTTTTTCCTCTATTAGGCACAGTCTCTCTGGTATAATTCCTAGGTCCTTGATCCACTTTGAGTTGAGTTTTGTGCATGGTGAGAGATAAGGGTTTATTTTCATTTGGCTGCATATGAATTTCCAATTCTCCCAGTACCATTTGTTGAAGAAACTATCTTTTCTCCAGTGTATGTTTTTGGTGCTTTTGTCTAGTATGAGATAACTGTATTTATATGGGTTTGTCTCTGTGTCTTCTATTCTGTACCATTGGTCTACAAATCTATTTTGGTGCCAAATCTATTTTGGTGCCAATACCATGTCATTTTTGTTTTTATAGCTTTGTAGTATAGTTTAAGATCTGATATTAGGATGCCTTCTGCTTCACTCTTCTTGCTAAGGATTGTTTTGGCTATTCTGGGTCTCTTGTTTTTCCAAATGAATTTCATAATTGCTTTTTCTATTTCTATAAGAAATGATGATGGGATTTTAGTTGGAACCACATTGAATCTGTATAGCTCTTTGGGTAGCATGGCCATTTTGACAATATTGATTTTGCTTATTCACAAGCATGGGAGATCTTTCCAGCTTCTAAAGTCTTCTTCGATTTCTTTCTTTAGTGTTCTATAGTTTTCATTGTTGAGGTCTTTCACCTATTTTGTTAAGTTGATTCCCAAGTTTTTTTTTTTTTTTTTTTTTTTTTTTGAGGCTATTGTGAATGGGGGTAATTTCCTAATCCTCTTTCAGAGGATTCATCACTGATGTATAGAAATGTATTTGATTTATGGGTATTGATTTTATATCCTGCTACTTTGCTAAATTCATTAATTCTAGAAGTTGTCTGGTAGAGTTTTTTGGATCCTCTAAGTATAGAATCATGTTGTCAGCAAATAATGATAGTTTGAATTCTCTTTTCCTATTCATATCCCTTTAATTTCTTTCATCTAATTTCTCTGGCTAGAGTTTCAAGAACTATGCTGAACAGAAGTGGTGAAAGAGGACATTCCTACCTTGTTCCAGTTTTTAGAAGGAATGCTTACAATTGTTCTCCATTTAGAATGATGTTGGTTTTGGATTTAGCATAGATAGCTTTTACAATGTTGAGGTATATTCCTACTATCCATGGTTTTTCTAGTGTTTTGAGTGTGAAAGGGTGCTGTATTTTGTCAAATGCTTTCTCTGCATCAATTGATATAATCATATGATTCTTATCTTTAAGTCTATTGATGTGATGAATTATAGTTGTTGATTTCCATATGTTGAACCAATCTTGCATCCCTGCTGGAATGAACCCTACTTGATCATGGTGCACTATTTTTTTTTTTTAATTTTTTTTAGTTGGAGTTGGACACAATACCTTTATTTTATTTATTTACTTTTACGTGGTGCTGAGGATCAAACTCAGGGCCATGCACATGCTAGGCATGCGCTCTACTGCTGACCCACAACCCCAGCCCAGTGCACTATTTTTTAAATATGTTTTTATATACAATTTGCCAGAATTTTATTGAGATATTTTGCATCAATGTTCATCAGGGATGAGATTTTCTTTCCTTGATGTGTCTCTGCCTTATTTTGGTATCAGGATGATACTAGCTTTGTAGAATGAGTTTGAAAGGGTTCCTTCCTTTTCTAGTTCATAAAATAATTTGAGGAGTATTGGTATTAGTTCTTCTTTATAGGTCTTGTAGAACTCAACTGTTGTCGCCATAATATAAGGGGTTGAGGTCTTTAGCACCCCCGGACCCGGGATGGACCTCTCTGTCTAGCAAAAGAGGCCAGAGGGGCCTACCTCAAAAAGGAGACTAGATTGGGAAAGTAAAGGCCGCCGATATTCCCTCCCCCGCCCTCAAAGGACACAGGAACATACCGGGGAGCCCGGTCACCGGTCAGTGCAGGAACTTGGTTTATTGAGGAAGTTGGACGGTCTTATAGAGGACATGGGCCAATCAGTAGAAAGATCATAGGGACACATAAGGAGCATGGGCGGATGTCATTGGCGGAGCCATTGGCCTATCCTTGGGGTGGTTTCAGTTCTCACAGCCACACCCCCTGCTTAGCCTAGGTCCTGTAACAGGGCGTGGCAATGTGGCAAGCAGCCAGAAAGCCTGAGCTTTTCCATCCCCTTGGCAGACAGTGTAAGGTCCCAACAAACTGTGAATCCCTTTGGTCCCGGACTTTTCTTGTTTGGTAGGCTTTGATGGTGTCTTTTATTTCCTTGCTTGAAATTGATATGTTTAAATTGTGTGTGTCCTCTTAACTCAGTTTGGGTTGATCATATGCCTCTAGAAATGTGTCAGTGTCTTTGAGGTTTTCTATTTTACTGGAATATAAATTTTCAAAATAGTTTCTAATTATCTTCTGTAATTCAATAGTGTCTGTCATGGTATTTCCTTTTTCATCACAAATTTTAGTAATTTGAGTTTTCTCCCTCCTTCTTTTCATTAGGGTGGCTAAGGATTTGTCAATTTTATTTATTTTTTCAAAGAACCAGCTTTTTGTTTTGTCAATTTTTTGAATTGTTTCTTTCATTTCAATTTCATTGATTTCTGCCCTGATTTTAATTATTTCCTGTCTTCTACTACTTTTGGGGTTGGTTTGTTCTTCTTTTTCTAGGGCTTTGAGATGTAATGTCAGGTTGTTTATTTGTTGACTTTTTCTTCTGCCTTCATAGTATCCCAGAGATTTTGATAAGTTGTATCAGAGTTCTCATTTACCTCTAAGAATTTTTTTTATCTCCTCCCTGATGTCTTCTGTTATCCATTTGTCATTCAATAGCATATTGTTTAGTCTCCAGTTGTTAGAGCAGATTCTCTTTATATCTTTATCATTGATTTCTAATTTCATTCCATTATGGTCTGACAGAATACAGGGTAGTATCTCTATTTTTTGTATTTACTAAAACTTTTCTTTGTGGCATAACATATGGTCTATTTTGGAGAAGGATCCATGTACTGCTGAGAGGAAAGTATATTCACTTGTTAATGGATGGAATATTTTATGTATGTTTGTTAAGTCCAATTTGTTGATTGTGTTATTGTGTTCTATAGTTTCTTTCTTTAGTTTTTGTTTTGAAGATCTATCCAGTGGTGAGAGAGGTGTATTAACGTCACCCAGAATTATTGTATTATGGTCTGTTTGGTTCTTGTATTTGAGAACAATCTGTTTGACATACAAAAATGCCCCATTGTTTGGGGCATAAATATTTATGATTGTTATGTTTTATTGATGTATGAATCCCTTAAGCAGTATGAAATGTCCTTTTTTTAATCCTTTTTCACTAGCTTTGGTTTAAAGTCCACTTTATCTGATAATGAGGATGGTAACCCCTGCTTGTTTACATGGTCCATGAGAGTGGTACATTTTTTCCCACCCTTTCACCTTCAGTCTGTGGATGTCTTTTCCTGTGAGATGAGTCTCTTGAAAGCAACATATTGTTGGGTCTTTTTTTTTTTTTAATCCAGTCTGTCAGTCTATGTCTTTTAATTGATGAGTTTAAGCCATTCAGGGTTATTATTAAAATATGATATGTATTCCCAGACATTTTGGTTTATTTTTGGCTTTTAACTTGAGTTGGTTTCTGCCTTGATTGGCCTTTCCTTTAGTGCAATTCCCCCCCTTTGCTGATTTTCATTGTTGTTTATCATTTCCTCTTTCTGGAATATTTTGCTGAGGATGCTTTATAGTGCAGGCTTTCTCGCTGTGAATTCTTCTCACTTTTGCTTATCATGAAAGGTTTTTATTTTGTCATCAAATCTGAAGCTTAATTTTTCTGGATATAATATTCTTGGTTGGCATCCATTTTCTTTCAGAGCTTGGTATATGTTGTTCCAGTATCTCTGGCTTTGAGGGTCTCTGTTGAAAAATCTGCTGAGATACAAATTGGTCTCCCTCTATATGTGATTGATTCCTCTCTCTTACAGCCTTTAAGATTTTGTCCTTATTCTGTATGCTAGGCATTTTCATTGTAATGTGCCTTGCTGTAGATCTGTTGTAATTTTTTACATTTGGTGTCCTGTAAGCCTCTTGTATTTGATTTTCCAACTTATTATTCATGTTTGGGAAGTTTTATGATATTATTTTATTGAAGAGAGAGTGCATTCCTTTGGTTTGAATCTCTGTGCCTTCCTCTATCCCAATAAGTCTTATATTTGGTCTTTTAATACTATCCCATAATTCTTGGATGTTCTGCTCATGGTTTCTTATTATCATCTTCACTGTGTGGTCAACTTTATTTTCCAGACTATATACTTTGTCTTCATTATCTGACATTCTGTCTTCCAAGTGATCTAGCCTGTTGGTGATGCTTTCTATTGAGTTTTTTATTTGGTTTATTGTTTTGTTTTGTTTTTTCATTTCAAGGATTTTTTATCTTTTTAAAATTTTTTTCAGAATCTCATCTCTTTCTTGAAGTAATCTTTTGCTACCTGTATTTGCTCCCTTATCTCTTCGTTGGTGTGATTAATGGTTGCCTGTATTTGTTCATTTAGGTCTTTCCTTAATTCACAGATCATTTTAATTATGTATATTCTGGACTCTTTCTCTGACATTTCATTGACTGTGTCATCCCTGGATTCTATTATTGGTTTGTTTGGGGCACTTTCTTCCTTTGATTTTTCATGTTGTCTATGTGTCTTCCTTTCCTGCAGTGCATATGTGAGGTATTATAGTTTGTACCCTATAATCTTATAGTGACCATGCAGATTATCTGTACCTCACCTTGGTGTCGGGCTTCCAGAACTTGCCAGTGTCCCATGGTGGATGCTACCGCAACTAAAGTTGGTGGTGGCAATAGCAGAGGTAACTTGAGATAGGAGTGGGGTTGTCCCAAGATGGATGCAACCAGTTTCAGAGATGGGGCTAAAAGGGTGGGGCTTACAATGGCTTTGGGCTGCCTGTTCTGAGATGCATCTGTCTGCTGTTACAAGGTGGAGGCTACTGCATGGGGAGGGCTATGTCAATGGCAGCAGTGTCCGAAGATGAAGGTGGGCTAGGCTTGGGCTCCCAGGGGGTCCAGGGGTTGGTGCTGGTCCTATCCTGGGCCTGGGCTCTGGGGGGGTGGGGGGCTGGGGGTGGGTAAGGCAGTCCTGGGCAGGGGCCTGAGCTCCAGCATGGGTCTGCCAGGCAGCCTCCAGATGATTCTTAGAGATCAAGTTTGAGCCTCCTTATCCTAGTTTCTCTTACTCTTAAGGCCATCCCTTTGGATCTTTTTTGCTTCAACTTTTCTCTCTTTTGTTTTCTACATCAACTTATTAATTTGAATAGTCTTATTTCCCCAAGTCAACCTATACCCAAAGGATGGATAAGAGTGGCTGAGGAGGTATACCAACCAACAAAAAGGAAGACCTTAGGCTGTGAAACAGAATGTTACTCACTTTACTCCTCACCTGTCCTTCTTTTCCCTTTTATTCTTTTTTTTAATAGTTCAAAGGTGACACCTTTGTCATTACACTTCTGAAATTACCAGTGAATTTTGAGTTACACCAGAGTGAGTGATTCTCCACTGGGCCATGCATCAGAATAACCTGTATTTCATATATTCACCAAGCTAGAAGAAAGTCCGGACATCTTAAGTAGAGTTATGGAAGATACACACACACACACACACACACACACACACACACACACATTACAAGGAAACTCAGGAACTTCAGGAAATTAAAATTACCATGTCTGAAATGAAAAATATATGAGGTGGACTTAATGACAAATTAAACATTTTTAAAGAAGGATAGTGAACTTGACATGGCAATGACTATCCAAAATGAAACACAAGGAATAAAGAGCTAAACAACAACAAAAATAACAACAAGCATTAGGACAGCTTCAAGCAACCTAATATGTGATTGGAATTCCCAATGGAAAGGATACAACACAAAATCATGTTATGTAAAAGAACCAATTGATAAATAGGAAATTGAAATTACAAGCTTCTCTTCTTCAAAAAATTCTGTTAAGAGAATGAAAATATAAGCCACAGACTGAGAGAAAATATCTTTAAATCATATGTTTGATAAAAGGCATACTCATAAAAATAAGTCCTTAAAATGCAATAATAAGAAAAAATGTGCAAAAGATTTGAACAGACTTCTCTTCAAGATTTATGGTTGACAAATGAGCACATGAAAAAATGATTGGTATCATTCATCACTAAAGAAGAATAAATTAAAACCACACCTGTTAGATAAAAATAATAAGACTGACCATGCCAAGTGTTAGCAAGACACCTTCATATATTGCTAATGAGAATGTAAAATAGTATCATGACAATTTTGGAAAATAGATTAGTAGTTTCTTAAATATAAACATACAAAAATACAATGATCCAGACACTCCACTCCTAGAGAAATAAAATCATATGCCCACACAAGTGTACATAGCAGCTTTGTTTGAAATAGTCAAAAAACTGGACCCAACTCAATGCTTATCACCAGTTAATGGATAAACAGATGATATTACATGTACATAATTGAATATTGCCCATCAATAAAAAGGAATGAGCTCTTAATACACAGAGCATGTATGATTCTCTAATTATACTGACTGAAAGAAGCCAGATGAAAAAGGGTTCATCCTGTATAAGCCCATATACATAAAACTGTAGAAATACAACTAATCTATACTGACAGAAAGCAGGTCAGTGGTTGCCTGGGGACCAGAGGTGGGTGAGGAGGAATGTGAGGTCAAGTACAAAAGTACACAAGGAAACATTTGGGGGAATATGTTCATTATCTTTGTTCCAGTGATGGTTTCACAGGCATATACCAAACTATATACTTTAAATATGTGCAGTTTATTACATAACAACTGTAAGTCAATAAAGCTGTTCAAAACTAAGTGCTAGACAGAGAACAGCAATACATCAGACTAAGTGGTTATTATTAATAACCCCTGAGAATAAAAACCAAAAATTAGGCGGGAAAGTTTTTGTTGCTCATGCCAAACGGTTCTGTTTTAACTGAACATTTTTTAAAAAATCATAACAAAGAATTGGGGCTTACATACATGTGTCCTCTGACTCCACAGCTATCCAAAAAGAGCACATGTAACATTTGTAACACTCCAAAGATTTAAAGACTCTTTACTTTTGTTGTACTAATGGAATAATTTTAGAGGCAGCCCACCTTTTCCGTCTCTGTCTGGGGTGGGGGGGTTTTCTAGCCACACACCTGTTATAAAGGAATGTGAAACTATCTTTACCTGGAATCTCAAAGGTCCTCAGAGTCCTGATATCTGGCCAAGCTAGGAAAATAATCAAGGTTGTGATGGACTATGAAAACAAGCAGTTGTACACTTGGCACTGCCTGTATGGATTGCTCTTGATTTCTGACCACCTGTTCTCATGTACATGCTCTATGTGGGACAAGAAGGTTTTCCCAGCATGGCTGATACTCCCTGGACTCTCTGCATCCTTCAGGGTGATCTGTTAACTTCCCAGTAAAAGCTAATATAAAATGGCTGTACTGTCCCCATCCCCTATCCAGATGCTTTGACTATCAAAACTAAGTCATATTCCTATTGCTGATGGAATCCTTTCATTTGCCAACAAATAGTCATTGTGCCCACATTCTGCTTTTACCTGCTGAAAGAAATAAAATCTCTGTCTTCATGGATGTTGGGAGGAAAAGTGACTAAAAATGTAAAAGGAAAGTATTTACAGAATTGGAAGCATTGTGTTGAACGGACAGGACTCCACAAGATCACAACAGAAAACTATTTTAACCCTATGGTTACTTTAAGCACATTCAAGAGTTTGATTTGCCAGAGAGCAGTCCACTGTGTCCCCAGTCCCAGGACTCACATGCTGTAACGATCTCTAGCATTCCAGCGTTCAAATGCTTCCTTGACTTTTTCCCCAGTCTCCCAGTTCTGTTATACAGTTCAGGTGTGTGATGTGTTAAGGTGTATGAAACCATGCTCTATCTAGCCAGCAGTGTGTGTGGTCAACCCTTGCTTGGGCACAGAGCACTCCTGGCACTTACTGCTTTGTACCAGGATTTCAGCTGGAACAGAATCAGAAGCACTCATTTTAACATTCTGTTAGAGAATTATAGATGATTGACATGTCATAGCAGGAAAGAGGCAAGAAGATCATGTAATTCAGGTGGAAAATAGATTTTATTTGCTCTAAATTTGGTTAGTAGTAACTTCCCGGAATAAGAACGAGTAGGATGGCTCAGACTCAAGGGTCTAAGAACACAAGGAGAGATCCTGCAGGTTGGCCAAAGGCAAGGGATGGGGCAATGACAGCTGCATGCTGGTGTCTGCCATAATCCAGTCTTCCTCAGGATGAAGACCCAGTACATTTAAAGAGACAAAGGTTTCTGCTATATAATCTAGGACTTCCTATTACCTACAAAGTAAGGCTTAAACTTCTTAGCTGGAAATCAAGAAGACATAATTTGGCTTTAATATATATGTCCAGACTTCCTTTCTACTGCTTGCCTAGGCTTCCATCTATTTTTCAGATCAGTGACAATGGACCACTTGCCTTTCCATAAGCCCCCAGTGAACTTCCATGTCTTCATGATTTTATTTATTTGGGGTAGTTTCCTCTACTTAGAACTGTCTGCCCCTAGTTCCCTCTGGTATAAAACCTTCCCTGAACCTCATTGCTCCCTCTGCTTTCCCACTACCCTTGATTGTGCCTATACTACATGATTCCTGCCTTCTCCTTCTACCCAGTAAAAGAAGAAGATATATTTGCATGTTTTCAACATCCTCCAAGACACAGACTTCTACATATCTTCCCATATCTCTTCTCGACTTCCTCTTTGGTGGTAAGATCCATGGTGGTTAGCTGAGTACATCAGTGCAAAAATAAAGACAAGATTTCCAAGCCTCCCTTTTAGCAGGGTATATGTGACCAAGTTCTGCTCAATGGATATGAACACTCCATGTGCAACCTCTAAGAAATATCCAAAGGGGGCCTCTGCTCCTTTTCTTCTCTTCATCCTTCCCTGCGTCCACAATGTAGTTATGGTGGTGGAAGTTGAAGCAGATGTAATAGACCATGACAGAAAGCCACAGTTGAAGATGGTGGAGCAACTTGTTGTAAGAGTCTTTGGGTGACCAGGCCTGGACTGCTTGCTTCCTGATGTTGTTAAACCTAAGAGAAAGCAAATGTGCCTCCTGCTTAAGTCTTTACTTTGTGTTTTTGTCTCTCTCAGCCAAATCAAAATAGTTATGCCCTTCCTCTTTCTCTCCCCATCCATCCTACTCCACACACTGGGTGATAACCTCCTCAAAAGAAGTGAATTCCAGCAGATGTTCAAAAACTCAAAAGCTAAAGACAATCAGGCAGGAGATTTCTGTGTATGAATGGGTTGTGCTTGGGAGGACCATGGACCAGTGAGCCTCATCACAACAGGAAAGCTGTACAAACCACACGTAATACCTAGCATGATGTTGCACACATGTTCCATGAACCAATAAAACTTTTCCAGGAACACTTTTCTTTGGTTCTCCTTGACTTAATAAAAACAAATTCTCATGTGAACATCCACAGCACTATATTTTAATAGTATTTTAACCTCTTTCTGTCCTGAAGTATGATGACTTAAAAGCTCACCTTATAGTCCTGACTACTATTCCAACTCCTTGGGGTCAGAGGACAGGTCTTATTGATCTTTGTGTCCTCTAGGGCACTTCTGGTGCTGGTAGACATTAGCTGGCTTCCACAAATAAAAGTGAACCAAATAGCTCATAAAGTGCACTCAGAAAAATGACTTCAAATCCACATTCATTTTTCCACTTAGCCCAGAATTGGGCCTCATCACTTTCAGTGGTGCTTCTTTGTCTGCTTTCCTCCCAGTGGCTGGTAAACAGAAAGCAAGGAGATAAGCATCCTGGGATGGAGAGGCTGCAGCCCCCCAAGCTGAGGCTTAGTGCTGGTGTGGGTCAGCCCGCTCAGGCGGGGCTTTGGCGCCAGCATTATCCTACAGAAACCCTGCTTGTTTCTTCTAGTTGTTAAACAAAGTAAAAACCCACCTGCTCAGCCTGAGCAACTGTTTCTCAATCAATAATTAAGTAACTTTAAGGTCCCGATCCATACAAACTTATCAATATTTTCACTGAAAAGGAATCAATATGGAAAGAGGGAAGCATCCAAGTAAACCCTTTTAATGGCTGTGTTTTGGCTGTGAGAAGTAAATGAATTGATTAAATGAGTAGCCAATATTGGCCTGCCAATGTAATTCCTTTCTTACTCTCAGAAACATTCCCACCAACCCGCTTAACACTCTCCCTTGGTGTTACGTTACCTTGATAATGTTCTGTTCTGAATTTCCTACTCAACAGGAGGCATTTTTCTTTATATTAAATGGAAGACCGTTTCTGAATTAATAATTATTAATAACTAACTATATCTAGACACTGTGTTAGTGCCTTACATGAATCAGTGAACACTAACAAAACCCCGTGAGATAAGTTTCATTATTAATTTCCATTTTACAGAATTCAGGGACAAAGTTTTTAGAAAAGTTAAATACTTGTCCCCAAATCACAATAGTTCCTAAGAGTCAGAGCCAGTACTTTCTCTATGTTTGAGTATCTTCCCCAGATTCAGCATACCAGTTTTATCCAGCCTGCCCTTTTGGGCTGTGATGGACGCTGCTGCCCAGCCTCAGCCATTATACAGAGCACGGTAATAGAGTTTTTTCTCTTCAGGGGTCAGCCATAATGTAAAACAAGTAATCCTTTGGAACATGATTCACTTACCTCCCTCTTGGTGAATTGTCATCACCCAGAATATTTGTGGAAATTAGACTTCAAAGTCCACAGAGCCAACAGCTCTGAAATCTGAATGAGTTTGGTTTAAAATTCCAGTTCTGCTATTTATTTCCTGGTTGTACAATCTTGGGCAAGTTATTTATTCTCTGTGATCCTCTATTAGCATGTTTTCATAGTAGGGATAATGGTGTGTCGTGAAGATTAAATGAGATTAACCATGTAAACCACAGTGTGGCATGTACTAATTATCTTTTGAGAGAAAAATTTTATTCTGCAAAAATGACTTAGAAATAAATCTTATAAAGAAAAAGGAGTGTCTACGTTTGTGCTTCCATAACAAAATACCATAGACTGGGTAATTTATAAGCAATAGAAATGTATTTCTCAAAGTTCTGGAAGCAGGGCATCAATTTGCCAGCAATTTCAGTCTGGTGAGGTCTGGTCTCTGCTTCCAAGATAGTGCCTAGAACACAGTGGTTTCTGGAAGAGGACCCATGTGTTCTCACATGGTAGAAAGGATGGTATGAAAATGAACTAACTCCCTCCATCAAACCCTTTTTTATACCCGATCCCTTAGAGGGTGAAGCCCCTAACTCAAGCATCTTCTAAGTACCACACCTCACAACACTTTTATACTGGGACTAAGTTTCAACATGAATTTTGGAGGAGACAAAAGCATTCAAACCACAGCAAGGAATTTAGAGTAAAGTAAAAAGCTAAGTGTGACTCTAAAACACTCCTGCCAGTGTGCACGATGGCCTTACCCACTGACGATGAAGAAGGTTACAGAATGAGATTACAGACATGCGAGATTGGTGCCACATTTCTGGCATAAGGACAGCTTCCCAAGTGACCATTTCAAAAGCATGTGAAGGTTGGTAATTTCTGGGAGTCTTCTTTTTTTTAAATCACAACTCATGTACAATAAGCCAGTGACTCTCACAGACATGCTGTTGACTGAGAGAAGCCAGAAAAATAATATATGCTGTATGATTCTTTTTATATGAAGTTCAACAACAGGCCAAACAAATTTATGGCAATAGACATCAGAGCAGTGGTACCCCTGGGAAGGTGGTATAGAGTGAGAAGGGTGAGGAGGGAGCCTTCTGGAGTGCTTGGAATATTCCACACCTTGAATTGGGTGGGGGTCATGAACATGTACACACGTAAAAATGTGCTGAGATGGGCACTTAAAGATTAGGCACTTCATTATATTTATGCCATTCCTGAATTAAACTTTATTTTTTTTTAAGTCAGATTTTGTGTTTATCAGACAACCAAGTGGCCTCTCGCACTTCTCACCTCACCACACTCCTGAGCCTGAGCTAGGCTCCCCCTGGGACAACAGCAAAAGAGGCCGATAGGAAGTACTCAATTTGAAATAAAAAGCTGACTGTGGGCCCTGTCACAGAAAATATTCATCCAGTCTGTTGTCTTTAAAACAGTAACAACATGACATTCAGAATTTGTCTGTAGACGAGATTTTATATTTGCAAAGCAGAAGTGAACATTCTTCATCAAACCCCAATTTCAGAATGTTGTATGTGTGTGTATGTGTGCTGCTTTTTGTGCACGCAGACTCACAAACTGGTCTTCTTTTGTACTTTAGAAGAAGCTTTTCCTAAATGTACATGTTGTCAACATTTATCAAGTAAACCATAAATATGAAAGGATGGGTTTGCATCTTTAACATTTAAGTAACAAAAAATCAGAGACCGGAGCGTTGGAAGGGACCTTAACGGTAGAGGTCATCAGCTCATCTTCCCACCCTGTCAGAAATCCTTTCCGTGGCATCCCTGACTGAGGGCCGTGATATTACAATGAAGTTTAATTAAGACACCTAGAGAGTTTCTGTCTTGTTTGCTACTGGGTCATCTGGGGATGTGAGAAGCTGAAGGGTGGGTATGGGCCGAGAAAGAGAAGAGCCGCCAAATAGCTTTTATGTGTAATCAATACAGAACAATTCAACAGCTATAAGAATTGCTACATCTCCCCTTGGGCTCTCGGCCTTGTCTTCCAACGCAAGCCACATTAAGTCTAGAGCGATTCAGTCGGTGCTTGGATTGTTGGAAATAGACATGTCAGGGAAATGCAAAAGTTGGGCTGGCATTTTAGGTCCGCTCTGCCCTTCAGCAGCAATGGAAATCTTACCTCCCATTACAGCTGCCCCGGTCACCGCGGAGCCTTCAGCCACCCTGAGCTGTTGGGAGCCACTGTACACACTTTTTTCTTCTTTGTAAATATTTTTTTCAAAGGTTTACTTTTTTGAAAGAATAAATACACATTCTCATCGGTAAAGGTTGAAAGTCCCCTTTTCCATCTCTCTTTGCCCTTCCCGGAATTGCCTCTCCCCTGCGGAGCACAGCTGAGAGGGGTTCACTTATGCTCTGCAGAAAAAGGATTTCCGTGTGACAGAATGGAAAATCTCCAACTGTAAAAGTGACCTGAAAATTGCACAAAGCACTTACTAGCTGCTGATGGGTCCCAGTCATAATTATTGATCTGCAGGGTCTGAAAGTTAGGTAATTAATGCTTGGGAGGGTGCAAAAGACACATTTTAGATGAAAGTAGATTATATCTGTCTCCATTCTATGTAGTCATATTTTAAGTACTTGCTACCCTATGTTTCTTATAAAAACATCTGGTTAATATTTATGTAGCAAAAAATAACAATTGATGATGCATGTCAGTTTGAAGCAAATCTCATATCTTGCTCTTGTTGCAGAGCCAGCTACAACAGTCACTAGACAGAAAGGAAGCTAACTAAATATTTAGAGAGAAAAGAGAGTTGAGATATTTATTGAGATACAGAAGCCCTTTTTACCCAAATTATATATGAAATATTTGCTTGGAACTTTTTATCACCCAAAATCTCTAACAGAATATTCAGTCCCCAAAGCACTGAAAACATTGGTATTGCTTCTGTATCTGGGGATATGAATATTATAAGAAAAAACTCAAGCATTCATACAGAACAGGAGAAAGAAGGGAAACCAGTATTTCCCACATGCCCATCATGAATGAGGCATCATGCGAGAATGAGAATTACCCCAACCTTCTAAGATGTTGTGAGAACTGAATTAAGCAATGGGCATAAAGAAAACAGCACATTACCTGGCATTTTGCAGAAATTTAATAAATTGTACCTATAAACAGGTAAACCTCACAATTTATAGGATGTGTATGTGTGCATGTATGTGTAGAGTTTAAAGACCACAACAACCTGGCTACTTAACATTGAAATATTTTTACCATTTCCTTTGCTACTGTAGGAATTAGCAAAAATTCAAACATTAGAAACATAAAAAGGAAAAAGCAACTCTCTCCCAAAATCAGCCACCATCAACATTTTGATGAAAATTCTTCAATCCCCTTCTTTTTCTACATACACACACACACACACACACACACACACACACACACACTTACATACTGTTTAGACATTTTGTAACCTACTTCTTGAATTCAACATCACACCCTCCTGTCTGTTTCCATTGGAGGACAGTTGAGAAATCCAAGGCTCAAAGAGGTTTTATGCATTTTCTCAAGATCAGTTGCTTTGCTACAAAAAAGAGCAGGGTCAAATTTTAAATCTTAGTCTAATGCAAAATCAAGCTCTTTCCACACAAAGAAACATAAGGCAATTCCTAGTAATTACAAATTTCCCTTAATAAAAATTTGATTGTACACAAAATTTACTTCTATGTACTTTTTTTTTTTTTTTTTTAGTACCAGGGATTGAATACAGGGTTACTTAACCACTGAGCTACATCCCCAGCCCTTTTTTATATGTTATTTAGAGATAGGATCTCACCAGGTTGCTTAGGCCAAATTGCTAAGGCTGGCTTTGAACTCACAAGCCTCCTGCCTCAGCCTCCAGAGCCACTGGGATTACAGGCATGTGCCATCATGCCTGGTTCTACACACCTTTTTAACAACTGGTTTTGAGTTCATTTGAATGACAAGGCAATCCTGTTGGGAGTGATTTTTAAAAAGAGAGAACAGGGTTTGGGAATAGAAAGAAGAGGTAAAACCGAGGGCAAAGAAAAAGGAGATTTTTCACTGCAGCCTTGGGAAAGATGAAGGGACATAGCTCCTGCCTTGGAGAAGAGAGCAACAACATATTTAGGAGGCACCACCAGCAGCAGGAGCCTAGGAAAGAGGTTAGTTAACACATGCAGACCTAAGCAATCTAATCCCAAGGCTGTTCAGTGCACTGAACACCTCCTCAGCTGAGCAAAGATGAGGCTCTCCAAAGCCTTCACCAGTCCAGGCAGCCCAGACACTGGCTTATGCTTGGTTTAATGCCCAGCTGTCACTGTATTGAAATCCTTCATAATTTAACATTGATCTTGGTTTTGTAAGTTGACTCTGATGGGCACAAGCAGAAGAGCTAGGATCATTACACAGGCTCTACTTTCCAGGCCTCTCCATTTGCTCATGACATGCATGATGCCCCACGAGTTCAGAATTCCAGTGGGCCCACCATGTTTGGGAATTTAGAGAGACTCAAATCAAATACAAGGTACATGGGTCCCACCTATGAGGAGAACTGGGCACTGATCACCCCTAGAGGTCACACTTATGTTTGAATCATAATTCACTTTGAATACAGAAATAAGGTAATTAACTCAGCAATAAAATAGAATAAAACAATGGCATTTGCAGGTAAATGGATGAAGTTGGAGAATATAATGCTAAGTGAAGTTAGCCAATCCCCAAAATCCAAATGCTGAATGTTTTCTCTAATATAAGGAGGCTGATTCACAGTGGGGTTGGGATGGGGAGCATAGGAGGATTAGAGAAACACTAGAATGGCCAATGGGGAGGAAGAGGAAGGGAGAAGGCAAAAGGGTGAAAAGAAAAAAAACGAATGAGATGGATATCATTACCCTAAGTGCATGTCTGAAGACACAAATGGTGTGAATATGCTTTGTATACAACCAGAATATGTAAAAATGTGCTCTATAAGTGCAATATGAATTGTAATGCATTTTGCTGTCATATATAACAACTTAGAATAAAAGAGAAAAAGAAAGGAAGAAGGTAATGACAATCTCAGAAACACACATGACCAAGAAACTCTAGTGTCTCCTTTCTTACTTCCCTGTATCAAACAGCCACTTCTGCTTAAAATGACGACACAGAAGTAGAAAACATAGGTCAACCAGGAACTCCTTTTCCTTTTAGTTATCAATAAGCCTGAGGTAGAAAGTATTGATAGAATGTGCCCATACCAAGAAGTGAAAACAAAGCAAAAGCATTGAGTGAATTTAGGGATGAGTTTCCACTGTTCTGATAAGAACAAAAACATATGCCCATGGATGGATTAATTGTATCATTTAAATCATTCTGCAGACATGTTAAATGTTCTTATATTTGCATTTAAAACAGACACTAGGCCAGGCACTCTGGTGCATGCCTGTAATCCCAGCAACTCGGGAGGCTGAGACAAGAGAACTGCAAATTCAAGTCCAGCCTCAGCAATTTCTTGAGGCCGTAGGAAACTTAATGAGATCCTGTCTCAAAATTAAAAAAAAAAAAAAAAAAAAAAAAAAAAGAGCTGAAAAAAAAGGGCTGAGGATGCAGTTCCGCATTCCTGGGTTCAACCCCCAGTACCAAAATACAAAAGAAAACAAAACAACAAAAAAACAAAACCCAGACATTGGTCAGTATAATGAAGGATAGTAATATGCTAATAATATGCAATTTTAATTTTTCTTTACTCAAAATGCCATTAAAAAGCACCATGACAAACAAAGACCTCAGAAGAAAGCAAAAGGCCTTATGTCTTGGTACCTTTAACAGAATTTCTTTCCCACTTTTTAAAGAGGGATCCTGTATTTTAATTTTGTACAAGCCCCACAGCTTATGTAGCCAGCTCTGACTATATTCATTTGAGAGTAAAAATAAATGTCTTCCTGCTATCTATTGATTCATTGCTTCTTTCATTAGCAAGTACTCAGCATTCACTGTGCGTCAGGAATATGCGAGGGGCTAGGAATAGGTGATGAACAAAATAAACCTGGTCTCCACCCCATTAGCCACAAAGTCTAGCTTTCTAACTTAAAATAGAGCTGTGCTTCATATTTTCATGTTAGTCTAATGCAGATGAGATCTCTCCTCTTGCTGAAGCTTAGTTTCCTGTCAATTGCAGTGAGGAGTCTTCTTATGAACACATCTCAACTCCATCTACAGGAGCAATTTTATCATTCGTGGTTAATCAGCAACCACATAGAATATGGGATCTGGGCTGAGAAGCCACTGACAAAGTGCACTCATCAGAGTCCTCATCTCTGGCTAAGTCAGTGTACCTGTTCCAATGTCCCCATTTGAAAGATAGAAGAACACAGGTCTCACTCCTATTATGTTATTAAAGAGCTGCACAACTTTAGAAGCCTTCCTGGCTGGAAGAGTCTGTGTACAGTTTTCAAGTATCTGCATATGTTATATCTCATAAAGATACCAAGAGCCAACTTCAAAAGAGGGCATAGTGAGGTCCACAGACCTGTAATGCGGGCCCTATGGTAGGGGAAGACAGACAGACTCTGGAGAGGCAGGTTATCCATCACCACTTGATTGATGGTGGCTCTCTGGAACCAAGCTCTTGCCATTATTCTGGCCCAAGGCCTCCTCTGAGAGGGCATGACTAATGCAATCTATAGGGCCAGGAGCCACCCCTTGGGCCTAACTGTACTATACATTACAAAACCCAGCCACATGCACTAACTTCCTAATGTGGAAGGGCCGATCTCTGTTTGTGAGCCTTAGAAACTACTACCAGGCTTTCCTGCTTGAGGTGGGTCTAGGTCTCAGGGAAGGAGAAATGTGCCATCATGTAAGGAGGCTTATAAATGCTGAGCACTTGTCCTCACCCACAGTAAAAAGAGGACTGCGGGGAAATGTACTCCAGCACCTTCTTTTAAAATGAGAAGCAAAAGATAAAAGATCCAGATCCCAGATGTCCACTAATTAGCCTATGTGCCCTCAGTAAGTCACTTAGCTTTCTAGGCCTCAGTTTCCTAATCTGTTAAATAAGAGTTAAACAAGATCATTTCTTATATAAGCTAAATCTCAAGCATGATTTTATTATATCTTTGTCTACTATCTTCTCCCGTCAATGTTTTCCAAAAACACACCACAGTTTTGAGGTCAGGGACCCCATGTCTTTTGTCCTTGAATGCCAAATGTATAGCATGTGCCTAGTGTAGAGTAGGTGCTCAAGAAATACTTAATGCATGAATGTTTCCTTGGAAAACCTCTGTGAATGGAGTTGCTTTCTATTATCTCTTTCCAGAGAAAAGAGTCAAAAATCTCTGGTAATATAATGAGAAGGAAAGCATTCTAATAGTTGATAACACAGAATGTATTAAAGCAATGTTCAGTCACCATACATTAAGTCTTTTTAATATAGCTTTTAAACAGCTTTTCTTATTAGCCAAATGAAATACAGTAATCCTTTAACTCTCCTGTGTCAGATTATCAGCTATTTCAAGTAAGTGTTAACATTTCTGTCACTGGCAAAAGTGAATTATGTTTTCCTTCCCAAGCTTGCATCAACATGCCCAACAAGCGGGCCGCACACGCCTCTCTAATGGGACAGTGTGAGGTGCCACTGCTTGGTGATTACGAGACAGCCCGACATCTGGGGGAGGGGTATGTCAGCCCCACCCTGCAGGCCCAAGCAGGGCTAAGCAACCCGGCAGGATGAGTGAATGAATGAGTTGGAGTGTCATCCTGGGTGAACAATAGGAGACTTACAATCACTCTGGCTTTGTTCTATAAATAACCTGCACAGAAAACTCTAGATGTTGCTATCCCTTGTGATTTCTGTGTCAGGGATGCTGACAATATAGACAATACCAATTACTTGATGCCCCAAACTCCCATTCTTTAGAAATCTGGAAAATCTCTCTACCAGGAAAATTCAGTTGGGTAAGACAAAGTTCTTATTTTGCAAACCAATTGATCATGGTGTATGAGAGATGGTGGGAAGATTTTTGTTAATTGCAAGAAAAAATTTGAATTTCTTAGCAGGTGAATGTGATCATCCCTGGAGCCCATTTCCTACTGCCTCGCTGACCTCTTCCTGCTGTCTAGTGAGCCAGTGTCCAAGCTGCTCCCCCATGCCATATCTTTCAGCTGTTCTTCCTTCTGCTTGGAACAACCTCCTCATCTCATCTGTCTGAAGGTCTACTCTGCAACATTTGAAAAAACTCCAACTGGGTCAAAAGTGCATTTTGTCCTGGAAAGAGAACAACATATTGGAGAGTCGGAGCTGGAAGACTTGGGTCCATTTCCCAGCACCACCACTGAGGAATTTTGTGATCTTTATCTTTCAGACCTAAATTTCATCAGCTTTAGAAGGGGAAAATATTACCCTTCTCCCAGAATCCTCATAAGGATTAAGCAAGATCATGCTTGGGCACGATGCCTGACACACTGCCCACTGATGGTCATATTGGTTGTATCTGAATTTGAATTTTCCTGAATTCCCTTAGATATCAATTTAACAAGGTAAATTTGAAATAAGATCCTAATCACTTTACATTTTCTTCCTTCAACCCCATAAGTTAATAGAACTACAAATTTAACAGTATTCTTTTTACACCTGTGTTTGTATAACATGAATAATCAAAAAGTGTGTGGCTTAAAAATCTGTCTTTCCCATTTTGTCTTTTGGGTCTTCTCCTTGCATTAACCTCTGTTTAAAAATACTGGAAACTAAATGTGAATGGAACCTATGAAGTTCACCAAACTTGAACATGGGTCAGTGTTTAGGAACCAAAATCTCGCTTTATTGATACCTACAGAAAATTCCTCGGATATCCATAGCTGTTCTCCCTGCTTGCTATATCACAAGATTGCTTGTGATCCTCTGACCTTTTGATCAACTGCTTGTCTATCATCTAACATCTTCTGCTAAGCAAAGAGCAAGGTATCCCTAAGAGTAGTTATTAATTATTAATATGTATTAATAATATATTGCATTACCCTTTCACTGAAGTACTGGCTTTTGGATATAGTCAAGTTTTATAAATTGTTGTCAATTTGAATAGGGCAATTTGAATAGTCATGCCATTTTTTAATAAATCATTGCAATCTGGATCAGTTTACCCTAGATACCCTCTTGTCAGTTGCCCAAGGAAGAGATTCTGCATTGAAGATTTGATGGTTTTGTTTGTTCCAATTCTACTCCATCTTTTTCTCTGGGAAAAAAAAAATCATATTTTTCTGTGTGGTTCATCTGAGTTTAGCCCATGTGGATCAACTCATTAAATGATTTTTCCTCTGTCCCCAGAGGTAAGCATATAGTCTGGACCCAGCCAATCAGTATGCAGCATCCTTCTGGTTCAGGGATGGGCATGTGGCATAATCTCAAACAATCAGAACGAATCCCCAGACATTTCCCCCTGAGTCTGTTTCCTCATCAGAGAGAAAAGGGGGGGGGGGGTACAGGGAGTTTAGGTTGAGGGGACATAGTTTATGTGGCTCATGTTAGCAAGGTTAAGAGGGAGGTAAATGAGTAGCATGATCCCTACCTGAAAATTATGAAGAATTATTTCTAGAAAAATCATTGCGGGGGGTGGGGGGGAGGGCTGGGGTTGTGGCTCAGCGGTAGAGCGCTTGCCTAGCACGTCGTGCACAGGCCGGGTTGGATCCTCAGCACCACGTAAGAATAAAGGCATTGTGTACAACTAAAACAAATAAATAAATATTTTTTAAAAAAAGAAAAGAAAAAAAGAAAGATCATTGCTACTTTTTATAGAAATTTGATTTGTGCTAGGCAGTCATGCTAAGTACTTTATATAGATCATCTCATTTAATTTTCACAATAACTGCACGAGGTAGATTGTACTATTATTATCCACAATTTACACAATAAACGACTTGCCCAAAGTCACACAGCTAGCAAATGAGATTGAAACTAGATCTGTCCTTTCCTAGCTCCCAGCTCTTACTTTGAATAGACTGTTACTCATCAGTCTTGTTGAAATCTTATCAAAGAGCTCCTGAATTCCCTGTGATGTGGGTTTGTTAAACCAGGTTCATGTTAAATGAGAGGAGGAAAATATTTATTTTATTCTCCTGTCAATTGAAATTATTTTGATCATTGTATATTCACAATGTGCATTTTGAAGAGAAATATGCAGATTAAGGTCTGTTACCTTTCCTAGACAACCTGGCTTCACTCCCATATGGAGTTTAAACTGTAGTGACCTTCCAATGGTCATAGGAGACCTTGTAGTATGGATTCCACTTCTTCATGGATTAAAAAAAAATCTTTGGGGCCAGTAAGATAATTAGAAATTACCTTGAGATGTGATTTTGAATTTAGAAACACAAAACTGAATAAAAGAGTGATGGATAATTTCTCATGACATGAATAGACCTATGAAATATGTATTTCACTTTTCCCCATCTTGCATCAACTCATTTGGTATTTCAGTTTGTATAATAGTTAAAACTCCTGGCAGAGCACAGGCAGTAATTGCAAACAGCTGTAAAGTATTACTCATCCTACTGATCAAAATGACTTCCCGCTAAATAAACCATGAAAAAAGCTTTTCCACCCACAGAGAAGTGAAGTGTAAATGATATATAGACTCCACCACGAAGAGAGCAACAGATTGCATTTTCCTATAACTATGGTTTTATATAGTCACAGCCACTTCCATAACTGGTTTAGAAACTCAGCTACATTCAGGAAAAATAACTTGTGTAATAGCATTGATGTGGCAGTAGGGATCCTGGGAAGTATTTGAAGTTGGGAAGCTTTGAGGACAACTGCCTCACTTCTTCCCTTAGACTTTCCAACTTGATGAAAACAATTCACAATGTGGCTTTATGCAAACTTACTTTGAACATTGATGTCTTTTACTCTTATGAGATATAGCCTCTATAGAACATTAGCTAGACATCTATGAATGGTATTACTTTGGATTTATTAACTAGTGTGACATCATGATAAGTGCCATATCAGAGCCATAATTGTCCAAGAAAGTTAACAAAGTTGAAAAAAATTGAGAGCCCCAAATAGGGAATAATACAGAAAGACCTGAGCCCAGAGAATGGAGTCAAATAGGGTGAAGAGAACTAGGGAGGATGGTTTTGAATTGACACTGAAGAATGGGTTTGACGTGCATTTATGAGGCTTACCATATACTTCTCATCTTCCATCTTCACGTGGTATTTCAGTTTGTGTAATTGTTATAATTCCTGGCAGAGCAGAGGCAATAATTGTGAACAGCTGTGAAGTATTACTCTTCTTACTGTTCAAAGCTGTAAAGTATTGATCGTCTTGCTGCCTTGGTCTTCCTATTATGGTTTTGAAGGTTCGAGGAAACGTGGAGACGGCAGTACTGACAATGTCAGTGCTACTGCCGTGAACGTCTCAGGGCTGCACTCTTGGATGGAAGAACAGGCAGGTGCTAGAGTCACAAAGCTGACTTCTAATGTCACTCTAGCTAGTTGTCTAAACCTCATTTCCAGTTCTTTGTCATTCTCTTAAATTAGGAAATTCGGGGACTCTATTCACCAAATTATAGAAGTTAAAGCACCCTTTCCCATAGACAAAGACATAGATCTGTGCTCCCCACCTTCTCTCCATAAGCCAAGATTCATATGTAAATTGCTACTAATGCTGTCTTTCCAGCCTTCCCCTTTAAAGCCTCACCAGGTCTACCCTCATAAATTCACATCAAACTCATCCTTCAGTGTCAATCCAACGCCATCCCAAGGGTTGCTCTTCACTCTTATTCTCCCTGGTTCGTTTCACCCCATTTGACTCTAAACTCCAGCCTGAGGTCTTTTGTGCTCATCCTTTCTTGGGGCTCTCAATTTTTATTCAACTTTGGTACCTTCCTTTGACAATTTGTGACATGATTGAGAAATGGCACTTTATCAGGATGTCACATCAGAGTTAATAAATCCAAAGCAATACTGTTCATCTCTTTTCCAAATTCAGCTCTTCCTTGGGTTGCACTGCCCTCTCGGTGCCACCACTCTTTGCCCTGTAGGGAGAACATGGGCCACTTCCTTGACACTAAATGAAGGTGCTTCATAAATATTCGTTGAATATGTGAATTAATTTTCTGTTTTTGTTTGTTTGTTTTTAAATATTTATTTACTTTAGTTGTACACAATGCAATGCATTTATGTTTACGTGGTGCTGAGGATCGAACCCAGGCTGCACACGTGCAAGGCGAGTGCTCTGCTGCTGAGCCATAACCCCAGCCCCATGAATTAATTTTCACAGAGCGAACTACTCAGAGCCTTATAAAGGGGCTGACCACCACACATGCAGGTTTTATTCTTTAAAAAGGCTGAGTAAGGGGCTAGGGTTATAGCTCAGCAGTAGAGCACTTGCCTCACACATGTGAGGCACTGGGTTCGATCCTCAGCACCACATAAAAATAAATAAAATAAATAAAGATATTGTGTCCATCTTAAAAAAAATCTTAAAAAAAAAAAAAGAGGATGAGTAAGACTTTATACCCAGATTGTAAACATCCTTCAAGGCAGACTCAGGATACATATTAGAGAATTACTGCACTTGTGGAACCTGAATATTTTAATAATGAAAATACTTAACACCAAAAGTGTAAGACTTTTGCCAGCTGGATCTGGACATCAACCATACTGAAGGGCTTCCTGTTACCTTCTCGACCATGTGCCAAAATGCTGGGAAAGAGCAGGACAGGAAAAAAAAAAATGCTTCTTTTTCACCAACTAAGAAGCTAAAGCCCAAAGACATGAAAGTCACGTGGTCAGCTATAGCAGAGCTGGAGTTCAAACCTAATTGTGTGTGGGGTGAGGGGGACTCCAGGCTCAGTATTCTTTCTCCTATGAACAACCACCTCAGCTTGTGGGTGATTTCCATTACCAACACGGTGCTATGGTGCCAAAGGCCACAACCACTCTACTGCTTCCGCAACATGGAGAAAAAGAGGCTGTGTCACTGTGTACTTAAAGCCTTTTAAGGTGTGGTTGCCTGACTCTGGGTAAGGGTAAACTATTCTTTCCAGGATGTACCTGGAAAAGTTTCCACTCCTCTCTAGTTTAAGGAGCAGGATACAGGGAAAGTCAGATGCATATTCTGGGAGTGATTCTCAAGCTGTCCTCTTACTTATGTGGAGGGTGGCAGACACCCATTGTGCAGAGGTTGAGTCTCATGGGACAGGGTTGGTTGCCTACTCCATGTCCAATTCCTGTCCTTCTTCATAATAGATCCAACTGTTTTAAAGGTGGTAGGCCTGCTCTCTAAGGTCATACACTGTAGAAGAATCAGGTTTCTGCTCCATGGCTACCTACAGGGGATGAATTGTGATTTGTCTAAGCCAGTCTAAATATGGGTGCTACTGTCATGTCACTTAATTGGAAACATTCTTCGTTGTATGGGACTGTCCCATGTATTAAAGCTGTTTAACATCACCAGAGCTTACCCACTCAATGGCAGTGACCTCTCCAGTCATTGTGACAAAAAAGCCCAAAGTTATTATAGATTTTTATCAGACTCAAAATGAAAAGGCCATGGAAGTATCTTACAAGTTTTAATCTCTAAACATGTGAATATCAGTCTCCATAACCCACTGAATCAAAAAGCTTTCAGGGTCCTTTCTTATTCTTATTATGAAAGTTGAAAAGGTCCTGGAGGCCCCAAGTGAGATGACCACTGGGGGTTATGCCCAGATGTGACTGGGTCATTTCTGGCTCTGACCTCCCAAGAAGCCACTGTGATAGAATTTCAAATACCTGCTGTATAAGAGAGTGGCTGCAGCTGGGTTTTTGTCCCTAAGCACAAGAAGCTCTTGGTGGTGACCTCTCGGACTCCCAGATAGCACGTTTGGTGGTTGATTGTTGGTGATTATGGTGTTTTACTATTTTACTATTGGTTTTTTGATTTGGGTGTTTGTTCTTTTTTGTTGTTGCTAGTGGTGCTGGTGGTGGTTGTGGTGGGTTTTGGCCTCTTGTTTGGTTTTGATATTTATTTATTTATTTATTTTTAGCTAGCATCCTTAGTTGGTGTTCTGTTTAGGATGTGCAGCCAGAGTAGTGAGCATAGTATAGTGCCACGGGAGCCAGCTCCTGCTACGAGGTGGCCCTCATGGACCACTCTCTTGTCCTGAAGGACACTGGGCAGGAGGGCTTCTGCCAGGTGGTACTAGCTCACCATCTCCTCACTGGGGCAGAAATGGTGGTGAAAGTCATGTGGAAGACAAAAGGGAAGGTGACCCTCCTGTCCAAACTGGATAGGTTGATGGCCCTGGAACACCAAAAAGTGATCCAGCTCTTCCAGGTCATTGAGACCACCCACATCTACCTGGTCATGGAGCATACAGGTGGGGGAGAGCTACGGCGTTGCATCCCTGGTGGCGTAAAAGAGGAAAAGGCCCGCAAAGTGTTCAGGTAGAGCATGTGTGCTGTGAGCCACTGCCACAGAAGGGCGTCATTCATCTGAACTTGAAGCCAGACAATGTCGTGGCGGATGCTAGGAGCAACAGCGTCAAACTCATTGACTTTGGCCTGAGCGCCAGCTTTGCCCCTGGGCAGAAGCTGAACAAGTTCTGGGGCACTCTCCCCTACCGTGCCCCTGAAATCATCCAGGGGCAAGAGTGTGAGTGTCCCCTGGTGGACATCTGGAGCCTGGGTGTCACTCTCTTTCTTATGCTCACAGAGAGATGCCCATTTAAGGCAAGCACTTCTAGGAAGCTGCAGAAGCTAATGGTGTGGGTAAGCTATGACATTCTCCAGTACATTTCTGAGGATGCCCGCAACCTCATCCAGCAAATGCTGATGGTGGACCCCACGCAGAAGCCCACCCTAGAGCAGGCAATGGAATACCCGTGGCTGAGCCAGGGACAGTCCTTCCAGCAAGCCACTCCACAAACACCCTGACCTATCATCATGATCATTATATTTGACATGGGTTTTGACCCCTATAATATCTGGGTGTCCCTGCAAAATTGCAAATTTGATGAGGCCATGGCCACCTACCTCATCCTCAGGCACCTGAGAACCCAGGGGGTCAGCTGTACACTCCAGGCAAAGCCTGGACCACTGGATGGTTGGGCCTCACCCAGGCCCCAAGGATCCTCCCAGTGTCTGCCCCAAGAGGTGGGCCAGTCCAGCCCCTGGATGATCCTCAGCAGGTGGATGGCAGAAGCCCGCAGCTCTTCCTCACAAGGTGCCTCCTCAGGACAATCTCTTGACAGCACCAGGTCTGGAAGGAGGTCACTAGGAGGACTGCCACTAGCTTCCAACAACAGTGCTACTGCCTGCCTGGCTTGCGCCGGCCCTCCTTTGGAAAAAAGAGTGGCTCCAATGCAGAGAGGCCAAAGACGCCCTAGGTTCCAAAACAGAGTGGCTCCAGTGAACATGGCCAGGTGAGATGGAAAAACCAACGGACAGCCAGAGGACCCTGAGCTCTGAGCATCCTGACATCATGGAGCGGGCATCAGTCACAATGGACTTCAGCTTCAGCAATGAGGTGTGCCAACTGGCTCAGCCTTCCCCAGGCAGATTCCAACCAAGACCACATCTGGATCCACTGGGACTCTCCTCTACCCCCACCTGCCACAGACATCAGAGACTCTTTTCCCTGGGACACTTCCCCCTACTCTGCTCTTCTCTGGCCTTCCTTCCATGCTTCTGGGAGAGCAGAGATGGTTCTTAATAAATTTATGTTTCTCACAAATTGTATAATGAAATTGATGTTCCAAGGATTTCTTTTTTTAAGGCAGGTTGAAAAATAGAAGAAAAAAGAAAAAAAGTTAAAAAAAAAAAAAAAAAAAAAAGAGGAAGGCCTCAGGATAAGGACAGCAGCCCAACAGCCATCCTGCCCAAGGCCCAGACCACTGTGCGTCCTTTTCCTGTTCTGTGTAGATAGACTCGCATGCCTTGAGCCAGTGTAGATGGGGACTCACTCCCCTTTACCTAGTATAGAAGGAGGTCCTCCCCTTGAACCACTGTAGACTTGATTGCATTTGAACCACTTGCTTTCTCAGAAAGAATCCCTTTCCTGGACTTCAGGCCCATCCTTGAGGTGTGTGGAGAGGGTGGGTGGCATCTGTTGGAGAAGACACATCTAGAAATGCATTGGAGACTCCAGAGTGTTCTGAGGCATCACCTCCGTAATCCCACGGGCAGGGAAGTGAGAGGTGAGCCAGTGGGTAGGGGTGGGCCTACTTGTAGCAGTGGCTGGTTGCTTCACCACATGCTGGCAGCCTCTGTACACAAAGTGTCCTCCTGGCTGCTGCTAAAGGTCACAGAGAGTGAGCAACATGGGCTTTGGGGACTGGAGGGAGATGTTAAACCACCTCAGGGTTGCTACTTACATAAAAACCAAGTGCACCCATGTGGACTTGCTCTTATCTATCTTTGGGTTCTAGGGACACTCAATTTTGTAAACTGAAGCTCACACACAAAAAAAAGAGTATAAAACCCTCAGGCCAGGTAGGGGAGGGGTGGGTGTTTAGGTCAGTGCATGTCCACAGCTCAGAGGAGTTTATGGGTAAAGAGCAGTCCAGAAACCCAGAAGTGACAACCTTCTTCACAGATCCTGAACAAAAGTAGGTCTCAATGTACTCAGTGAGAGCAAGACCATGGCTCTGAAAGCCACCATGCATAGGTTGCCCAGGAAGCTCAGAGAAAAGGAACCTGAAGATAAATCAACACAGTTTGCTCAAAGCAAACAACAGAGAGAAGAAAGTTTTTCCCACAATGGCCAAAAAAATAAAAGGAGGTACAAAGGTATCTGAAAGAGATAGCACAGATACCAGGCTGTGCTGTGAGGTAAACTTGTTCCTGTGGTTGGATCAAGATGCAATAGAACACACAGCTAGCAGTGAAAGAGGTTACCCTGACTGCAGCTCTGCCTCTAATTCCTGAGCAACTTCAGCCAGTTACCAGTAACTGCTCTCCACATCCTTTTTTTTTTTTTTAAACTATAAAGATTAATCTAGACAAAGGCATCTGAGTTTTCTCCTTGCACTCATATTCAGGGTTGCCAAATGTGCTGGCAGGACAAACCATCTAATTTTAGGGCCCAGTGCAAAATGAAAATGGAGCGTTCTTTGTTTAATAATTAAGACTTGCAAGATGTTGAGAGTGGAGCGTTAAACTGAGTACAAAACTCTTTGAGCCCAGCACCCTCTGTACTTGCATAGCTCTGACCTTGAAGCCAGCCCAGCTTCCAGCTTCTCATCAGGAAGTTGGTCAATCACTTCGGGATTTAGAAGTTGGGTCTCCCAGGCTAAAGTTGCAAGGGGAGCACATACTAGGCCAACCACAACTGGAGACAACACAAAGACCCAGGCATAGTACAAAGCATTGGTGAGGAGAAGAAAGGGGCTTGGCACAAAAAACAAACCTGCCCAGGTCTCCTATCCAGGTCTCAGTTGTGGATAGGACTGCCCCAGCTTTCAGAGCCTTCAAATAAGATCTTAATTCTGCTTTGAAACCTGGTCCAAGTCTGAAGTGGCAGATTGTACATTGTCACATTCTTCTGTCTTTCAGAATAAAGAGCTTGAATTAGGAAGTCTAGCAGACAGTCCTTCCAAAAATGGTCAATATGCAGGTGGGTAGTGCTACCCCTCTCCTGCTGAATACATAGCCACTTGAGGTCAGCATGATGGCAGTGGTGGCCTGAGCCTTGAACATGTGAAATAGACTGCATTGCTCATGGCCCCAAAGCACCACACTTCTATCTGTCTTGGTGCATCATTTCAAGTCTCAGCACTCAGAATGAATGCTCTTAATTCTATACAGTCACTAAATGTCAGTGAAGACCATTAGCCAGCCATGCCTCAGTGCATAGGGTTTGAAGGGACCTCCACTAAGGCCCCGCCTGTCACTACCCAAGTTCTTCCTATCAGAGGGTAATTGTCTGATGCCTGGCAGGTTGTTGTCAGCAGACCAGTCAAATCCACATCCAGTGTTTCCCATAATGAGGTCTTTGGTGTCAGGTGACATTAAAGAATGAGAGTGGTGAAGAAACACCTCGGGTGAACCACTTTCCGATAGCCTGAGAATGCAGCTTTCAAATCACTCCCATTAGTGGGCTTTAAAAGAATTGGGGAGGCTTAGTGAAAGAGAGAGCACCAGGCTGGAGGTTGGAGGACCTGAGTCCAGCCCTAATTCATTACAGGCTGAATGACCAAAGATAAGTCATTTATCCTGCTGGGTTTCCATTTTCCCATTGAGAAATGGCAAATACCTGCCTCATGGTGACTTTGTGGCACAAAACGAGATAACATAAAAAACATTTTAAAAAGTAAAATCACTCTGCAACTACTGAGTCTAACCCCATAAGCTTCATGAACCCAATAAAATAAGTCATGATGATAATAATCTTTTGAGCTAGCCCCCAGGTAGAAACTGTTATTCCAAATACCCTCTTCCAAGTCCCTTGAGAGGCTCTAAGTTTATCTGTAAAATCTAGAAAGGGACACACGCTCAAATTAGCAAAGTCATATCAAAATTTGGAGAAGAAAAAACAAATAAGAAAGAAAAGAGGTTTAAGAGATTTACCCCACCAATCTCTTAGTAATTTTCGTGCTCATTATCAGTAAGCTGTGTTTTTCTTGTAAAAGAGCTACTTGGGCGTGCAGTGACTTGAGATAATTAAGAATGCATTTACATTTTATGGAGCCACTAATGCCCTCAGCATTCTAGGACCTTGCATTAGATTTGCTCATGGTACTTTCCCCAATCAGTGAATATTAAAATCTTTAACCTGTAGTCAGGCAGTAACCTCTCAAGACACTAGGACTTGATTCAGTGATGTCAAGAAGTCAAAAGGGGGTTTGTCAACAGAGAAAAACTATAGCTACACTCCAAATCCTGCTTCTGTGTTTTTTTTTTCTCTAATTTCTTAATTGCTTGAGGAATCTCATTAAATTTTGCAGATAAAATAGAAATTGGAAGAGCCACAGAATAACTTGGCAAAGGATGGCTTTTAACATGGTTCCCAAATAACAACACAAAAAAGGGATGCTGAAAATTATTGGCCTTCTGAAAAATGAAGATCTCAAGAAGGTGGGGAGTTTGGCCAGATGATCTTGTGAGGGCCCTTCCATCTCTAAGTACTATGTAATGTCCAAATATGAGGATGTTTGATTGCACCATGTCCTGGTCCTCTTGAGTCACATGCAGAACAAAGATTCAGACTCTACCCAGTGCCATGAACTCTTAACCCGTAAGGGAAGAAACCTGCTATAGATAACTCCTGAGGTGGGTTTCCAATGATAACAGATGAAAAAATTGACCACCACCCCTCCATATATGCCTTTGTAAATCTAGTCAGCTATTCTGAAAACTGACATCTGAACTAGGGAACATGATGGGCTGAATTGTAAGCATGTCACCACATTGCCACTCCCTTCATTTGGGCAAGTGTACATAAATAATGAGCTAAATAAGTTACAGCCCAACACAGTCCACACAGCATCAGGCAGTTAAAACCATCTGGGACAAGGTATGTGGAGAAGGGAGTATAAAAACAGAGTATTTAGAAGTCTGATCTGTCTGGTTCTAATTTTCAAAGTCCGAAGAGAGATGTCCCCTAGGAGACTGGACCCTGCTTAGAAAGATATTTGGACTAGGCAATAAAATAATATGAAAATACCAAAAAATAAAAATGAGGAAGAGAAATAGATATGTAACTTCATCACGGGACTCCTGTGGTATCTCACAACACCATGCTTCATGAACCCCAAAGAAAGCAAAAATCCAGCTAGTGTTATAAATCCTGGTCAGCTGAATTATTTCACATGTTGCAGCCTGACTTAAGTTATTCATCGCAGAGGCTAGCAGCTCCCAGATGCATCCTTCCATGTCACTGGACAGGGTAAAAATAATAAATTGGCCATTGTGAGACACTCTGAGTTTCGTGGGGTTGAGCAGAGCATATTTTATATTCTTCTCTTGGAACTGCCTCTTGTTGGTAGTAAATGGTTGCCAGCGCTGCTGTTTCTCAATAGACAAGTCCTAGAAGTAAAGATAATTCAATTTTCATTCACTCTTAGGTCTCTTGCTACCCATGTTCTTCCTTGACACCGACAAGGCTGTGCCTGTCTTCCTGGCCTGAGGCCTGAAGTAGCATTGTACAGTTTGCTCCTTGCCGGAAAATGCCACGAGCCACTCTAAAAAAAAAAACTCTCACCCAGGGCAGACCACTCCAGTGAGCACAAATGGCCTGGTGGCTGTCTTAGCTAGTCTTCCTCCTTAACTCATTTCTCTCCAAAGAATAAAGATATCAAGGTATTGATTCAGCAGCAGCTCTTAAAAGACAATCAAGTTTGGTTTAAATCTTTAATAAAAGTTGCCATTACATTAGAAAATATAATAACAAGTATGGCCCCCGTCTGTTAGATTTAAATTAAATTACTACCCTTGTAATATTGGAGTGGCAAGTATAACTTCTATCACTTCTTTGGAAAGCAATATAGCAAATTGTTAAAGCACTAAAATGCGCAGAATTTCTGGAACCAATAATCTCATTTATGAAAATTCATTCTAAGGGTATTAATCAACAGGAAAAAAAGTGAAGTACATGTGCATGTTTATTCCTGTGAAAACATGGAACTTATTAAACAAATTTAGATACAAATGACTCTGTAGAAATATGGAACAACGTTCCCCAAAAATGTTAAAGGATAAAAGCATAGAGAATAAAATATGTTCTTTGATTGCATCTATGGAAGCAAACATAGATGTATGTAGAGACAAAGATGACAAACACAAGAGTGAGTGTTAGGGGTCATGGAGTATGTGTATTTTTCCTGCATTCAAATTTGTCATCAATATTGCTTTTATATTCCTCCTTCTCTCCCCGCAAAAAAACTTTTTAAAGTTACTGAATATGCTTCCATCAGAGTTTGACATTTCTTCTGAAACTGCCTCTCATGACTCAGTCTGCTCCAGTTATTATTATTTTTAACTAGACAGAAGGAAGGTTATCCTTTTTGTTTTTTAATGGCCAGGCATAGGTCTTTAATCACCCAGTTGGCTTCTTGTTTTGGCTACATTGCTTTCCATCATCTTCATGATGCTTGCATGATTTACAAATGCTGAGAGCGATGCTTCAATAAGCAGAGCTCCATCGTCCACCTCCACCATCCTGCCATTCTTATATGCTTTGTTTTTCCTTTTTTTAGAGCCATCATCTTCCATTTACAAAGGTAGAATGGGACTGCATAACCACTAGCCAAGAATTCAAACATGACATACTACAAAGCACTCATATTAGATGCCCCCCCACCAAGGAATGCCATCACTGGACAAAATAAAATGTAAACGACATACTCTAAAATAACAAATATTGTGGGTGGCAGCGACACTGGTATTCTGAAAGATGAATAAATGCAATTAAGAAACCAGGCAAAGAAGTAAACATGCCATGCAGCCTACAAAAGGCCAGCCACATTGTGTTTATTTTAATATTGTTTAACGGTAACACCTAATAAAGAGAGCATCATGATTGTGTGAACTAAATTTTCAGTCATAATGAATGCTACAAACTTAACCTCCCAAGTTTAAATAGGCTACAACGTCTTGGGAAAAATGCAAGAAAAATTATTTGATAAAGGTGACGGTTTTTCACACCTGAAAATAATGTTTTTCTTCCAGCCTATCTTGATCAACAGCCGGCAGCAACACATTGCAGATATAATCTCAAGACCTTGTGGCATGTACTTGTCACTACATGCATAACTTACTATGGACAGAGGATCACGGAGATTTTGAACATAATTTCCCACACGACAGGAGATTAAATAGACCACATTGGAAGAAGGCAAGAAGAAGCTAGGTCTCTGGAGTACCAAAAAGTAAACTTCAGCCAGTTCTGGAAGGAGAGAAACAGCAGGAAATATACTTTCAGATGGGCTACTTTTTCAATAGTTCCTGCTTTCAAGAACTCTAGGGAAAGTATGAGTTATAGGGTAAGAGTCTAATCGAAAAGGGCCCAGTCCTGGCAAGATTTACAATGAAAAGAAATCATTGTCTTCTTATTCATGTTTTACTTTCTCCTCTCCCTTTGTGATGCTTCCTTTAGGGGGGGTGTTCACTCCCCCAGAATACCTTGATCCATCACCCCATCAGAGCCTGCTCTGAGACTGCAGTTCAATACCTATAATGAGACCTATAATGAGATGTTGTCAATCCCTACCTCTCAGTGTATACAGTATACGAAGCTTTCTGTCTATGCTGTGTTTTCTAATACAGGAATATCAGGCATCGATGAACAAGTAGAAAAGGCTCTGAAATACAAAAGAACTTTCTCAATGTCCCAGAAACCATTCTACTCAGCATCTTACAGCATGACCCTGGATGTGCTGTGCTTAGTAAAAACAATAGTGATTTGTTTTGTCAGCTATTTCGCTTCTGCGACTGAAAGACCAAACCAGAACAGCTGTAGAAGAGGAGGAGTTTATTTAAGGACTCACAGTTTCAGAGGTCTTAGTCCATAGAAGGTCAGCTCCAATCCTTGGGGCTCAAGGTAAGGCTGAACATCATGGCAGAAGAGTGTGGCAGAGGGAAGCAGTTCACATCATGTTCAGGAAGCAGAGAGAGAGACTCCACTTGCCAGATAAAAATATATACCCCAAAGCTATGCTCTAATTCCCACCTCCTCCAGCCACACCCTACCACTTCAGTTACCACTCATTGGGGTAAGGCTATAACCCATTCATTTCTCCCCCAAACCTTGTTGCATTGTCTCACACATGAGCTTTCGGGGACACCTCACAACCAAACTGCCTGCTTCAGGAGAATTCTGAAGACTAAATGGGATAATTCGTGGAAAGCTCTAGAGCAGAGCCTGGCACAAAGCAAAACTCAATGTGTTACTTAACTGAGATCATTATCATCAATTGATGCGAAAGCCTTTCTGAGACCAAGTCACATGAGAGCATGGTCAGTTAAAGAACATATGTGAATGAAAGCATGTTTGGGGTTACCTTGCCATACAGTGTGTAGCATAGTGGTTATGAACACAGGTTCTGCGGATCAGCTGCTCAACACCTGCTGTCACTACCTGGCCACCTTGTGATACCAAGCCTCAGATTTCTAACCTGAAAAACGTCACTCACAGGAAAGCTCTTTCCTTTCTAGAGAAATGAGTATTCTTCAACCAAAACTGTATCTTCAAAAATAGAAATGAGGTGTTTGGGAATTGGGGGCTACACATAACCCCCAAGATGTGACCCAATTGGTAAATCAGGTATCAGAACTACTTTAAAACATATCATACATGTGGGGGTCCTGATGGCTTCCCAACACCCCAATACTGAGTTAGGCAGCTTCTCCTGAAAAGAGTCTGTTATGAAAAAGAGAAATCACCAGAGAAAGTGTCATCAGCTCAACTGTTTCTTCCAAACATACTCCTCAGATAAGTCACTTCTCTTCCCACAGGGTGGATTGAGCGAGTTTATGGTGAGAGGCTGGAAGCTTTTCTCTCCTATTTTTCCCTCATGTGAAGATCTGAAAATGTCATCCCCATGGGGGAACTTACAGACTATAGAAGTTTCTCCTAACTCTTGGCCTTGACTGATACATCTGCATGTTTCTATATCCTTATGTCCTATTTAACAATTGGGCATATTCTCCAAAGTAATCCAATAGACATGTTGTAAGAATGAAGATTGTTTACTCTCCTTGTGATAGCTTGTCTTCAGGAAGACTTCCATCAAGCCTTTCCTTCCCTGTATGCGCAAATGTTTCCTTCATCTAGAGATGAAGTTTGTTCCTTCACCCTACTGAATCTGGGCCAGCTGCAACTGCTTTGATGGACAGGATAAAGCAGAAGTGATGCTGCATGGGCTCCAAGGCTAGAGTAAAATGTCTTATAACTTCAGTCGGGCTTTCTTGGAATATTGCTCTAGGAACAAAACAATCTCCTGGTAACAATCAGACTGTCTTGAAACCTCTATGCTATGAGGAAACCGAAGATAGCCATGTGGAGAGAGATGCCCAGCCAGCCTCTTATGGTTCCAGCCATTGATATCAAAGGAGGTATCAGACATGGGACTGAAAAATCTCTTAGACATCCTATTCTGTCAGTTCTTCACATGACTCCAGATCCAGATGCAAACGTGTGAGAAATTCCAAGTTAAAACCACCCAGCTGAGCCCAGTCAACCCATAGCATCATGAAAAATACTAATAAATACTGATATCAAGTGGATAAGTTTGAGGGTATTATGCTTCAATAGATAGCAAAACATTCCCTTTAATAAACTCTATCATTTTGTTTTTACTAAGTTTGTTGTTTGCTTTTTGATGCTTGAACAACAGGCTAATTTTTATTCAGGGGACTCTAATGTTAAAATATAGGTGATGCTTGGCATTTGTTTGTTATCTGAACAAAACAGCAAAATTCTTCTGCATTTTCACAAAGGATTGGTGCTTAATCCTCAATTAAAATGCTTTATAAAAACAAATGAAATTGCATTGCTTCTAGCAGGCTAAATGTCGAATCTCTAATGCAAATAATAGATTTGATAACAGACAGAATGAATATTTACCATGAAACTAATTTCCTATCATTTGATGCCAATTAGGATTGTAATTGCTTCCTCAGTATCACCAGATCATTCACAGCTTCAGGAAGTACAAGTGCATTTGGTTACATTTATTTAACTTGTGTAAATTCTTCTGTAATTTGTTATTTCCAAAAGAAAATGAAACTTGAAATCAGGAACATTTGTGATCTAATTTTCTGTAGAGATAGACCTTAAAAAAATCAGATAAATTAGTAAAGTCAATCCTGCAAATGAGTTCATGCCCACAAGCTTGATCTTCAAAGGATCTCAGAAAGATAACCAAAGATACATTCAGGTAGTAATTTTCTAGTCATCCTTGCCTGTACAAGCTTAATTTGTAGATTTGATGGAATCTTTTTTTTGTGAAAAACATTCCTTTAACATACAGTTATGATACCACCAGATCAAAGTGTATATGACTGAGATATGAGGTAGATACTGATTTATAAACAAGAGGACAATCACTTGGTTGCCTGCTACAAACATTTTTCTAAAGGCTGAAGATATTCTGTCTGCAAGATTCAGGGCTTATTCTCAGGCCTAGGAAACCAGGCAATGTGAGACTTGAAATCTTTCAACTCACTTGCATTCAGGGTTAGCCTTTTTGCTTTTCTAAGTTTCTGTTTATCCTCTTGGGACAAAAAAAAAAAAAAAAATGAAGAATGTTTGAGATTCAGGAATTCGTCATGAAATCATTCATATAAAAGTGACCTTCCTTATCCTGGTTTTTTATAGCAAATGATATATAATAAGAACACAGGAAGAAGAGAGCTCTCCAATTCCCAAAAGCCCAGGACACTCCATTGAGTGCTTTGAACATCGCTAGAAACAGCCTATGTTAACTCTTATGGACAATAAGTAAATTGTCACATTAGTGTAACTTCCACCCAAGAGAATCTTGCTAGGATCAAATCTGTCTTGGAGGCTAGTGTTGGTGTTTCTATCCCAGAGGCATTTCTGTTAATTTAACCAAACTGTTAATCCTACAATACCAGATCATCTTAATGCACTATCCAACCAAACATGAAGGGCAGAGCAGTATGGTAGCTGATGAAGTAAGTGATTGGGGCATGTAAACAAGAACCTCCCTAGTTTAGGTCACATAACCAGGAAGTATGTTTGCTGTGATCTTCTCTGGTATGCTGTTGAGTTGGGATAAAAGATACTGAACAAGTGTAGCAAGTGAAATGTTGGATTTTGGCCAGAGATCATGAGTCACTGCCGCTGGTCCTGAAGCATGGTACTTGGTTGGTTTTCCTAGCCCTAAAACACAGAGGACTACTTTTAGATGTCTTTCCCAGGAATTCAGAAGTACATAAAGGGAAAAAAACACACAGAAGATCATAGAGAGAGCTGTTGAAGAGGCAGACTCAGAGAGCAACCTCCAAGAATACAGAAAGAAAGCCTCTTAGATTGAAGTATTTTTAAATTATTGCTGATACCAAAAATTAAAGTCAATCAATCAGACTAATAATTCAAATTTAAATTGAATTAAGACTTTAAAAATCTGCTGCTAGCAATTCCAAATTCAACAAATATTGATACAAAAGCACATGTTCTTCTAAGAAGGCAAACAACATGAAAGCCAGGTAGACATGATATCAATGGTAGAGGCAGCCCAAAGTGATCATGGTTTGTTTTTATTCTCCTAACTGATGGAAAATTTTGAGATTTTTCATCTAGTAGCAAAATCAGTAGAACTGTAACTTATGTTTCACATTCAAGTAAATTCTTGTGTACACTTTTGAAAATTCAAGAATACTTCTCACATCTCTACTTTTTTCCTTGTTTTGGAAGTTGCAAGGGGATATACTCTAACTTTTCCCTAGTGTTTTGTGAATGTCATCTTTTCTAAAGATTTTTCTCCAATTTCTCTAAAGAGCTACAATAACATCTAGGCTTTACCTTATATTGACTTCAGCAAATGGAACTCAAATGGCAAAATACAAAATAGATTAGTCAGAAATATGAAATCCTATAAAGGCTTATGGCGAATAATTTAAATGGAAATGATTTTGATTGTCACTGGAAATAACAATTGAGTGCCTTGCTGACACACAGTACAATGGGCCCTTGGCAATCGTGAATTTAACATGCATTGTTCTGAATGTTCTTAAATGACCCTGAAAGCTCCATAACATGTAGTAATTTGTAATTTTACTGAGGCATGAATTTGAATGGCCTGCACTGGGAGGCAAGAGTGAGTCTTTTCGATACCAGGACTTTACTCTTTTTAGTTTCTTTGGAGAAGTTCTATGAATTTGGGGATTTGCAAAGTTCTCAGAGACTCTTACACAAAAGTTTTCATATCTAATACAGTGTTAAAAACACTAGTAATGGTAAAGAGGGTAAAAATTCAGAAAAAAAATATTTGAAGCACTATAACGTCAACATAGAACACTGATATGGTGAGAAAACTCAATGAATACTTGTTCATATTGATTCATTATGAAGTGGAATAATGTATGTTAAGTATTTAACACAATGTCTGACACATGGTGGAGTGTTCTTTGTGTCTTAGTTCCCTCTTCTTTGCTTCATGTTTGCTATTGAAACATTTATACAGTAGCTTCCACTTTCAGATAAATGTCTTTTATTTAGATAAAGGCAGAAAGTACCAGAGGCTATTGCTGTTGTTTTGTTTTAATTTTTCAGGATTTAAGCAATGTTTAGAGCAAAACCTGCTTAAGAAGGAGCCACTGTATAAAGCCCACACTTGATTTAGCAGTCTATATTTATGTGTAGCGACAGAGACATTGATTATACATTCTCTTAATCTACAGCCTCACAGTGTGACAGGATTAGGAATCTGGGCCCATATGCAGATGTTAGGGTGTGTGGCAAAATTGAGACACTTCAATAAATTTGCTTTTGAAGATTAGGAATGGGTGCTTGATACACCCATTTGGCTTTTCTCGGTGTCTGAGCACAGAATCTCAGTAATCCTTCTGACGGCAATCTCATTAATGTGTCTTTCAGATCACATTACATTTATACACGTATCGTGGCTGCTTAAAAAGTCAAATAAGGCTAGCTTTTCATTAAGATGGTCTTTTCAAAATGAGTGAATATTTCAATAAATGACTGAAATAACTTTTCACAAAGATTGGTAATTTACATATTTTGTAGATATTCAAATGAAAGATGGTCCAAAATGCAGCCATCATTGCTCTAAAGCTCAGGAAGCTGAATATTGTTTGATGCATTCCCTGAAACAGATTGTTATAATAAGAAGATCTCAAGTTTTCTTCTGTGCTTAGACATTTATATTGAGGCAGGGGGCAGTGTTTTTAACAACACCTTCCCCCACTACCACCTGGGCTCCTAAGGGCTGCACTCTTATAGGAGTAACAAACAATAGAAATCAGACAATTGTTTGGTCATCACAACATGAATATGGTAATTCACACCAACAGGAATACTGAGGTACCTTCCCTTCAATCAAAATAATGAGAAAGCAGTTATACATTTGCATGAAAATAGAAATTTAGGGTGGCATATTACAGTATTTCAATTGTAATCTGCTCTTCCTTCAAATCCCCCTGCCCCCGCCAGTGCCTCAGGTTTGCAAACTGCTTCAGCAACCATCAGCCCAGAAATGTACATGTCATCTGCAAATCAAAGATCACAGATCTTGACTCGAGTGATTGCAGAGGGAAAAGTGCTGAAGGGTTCATAGTGGCCAGAACAAGACTTAAAAGTGATGTGAAATAGGGAGCAAAGAGGGCTGCAATTGCCTTGGAGCCTAAAATAGACCGAGCTTCAATGCCATAGAAAAAATCACCAGCTTCTCCATCATTTCTTTAAAGGTCAAAATTTTTGTAGGTGGACTGGGAGAGCAGCGGATTGCAGATGCGTTTAACAGCAGGGTATTTTCCGCTGCCATGACCAGTTAAGGAAGATTTTCAAAAACACACCTGCTGGTAAACAGTTTGGCCCTACTCTGGGTCATCTGCCTTCTCAGGTCTCCTTGCTGCCTGGATTCTTACCTGGGCAGAGTCCCAAACCTCCCATCAGTCAAAGCTAGGCTTTCAGTACAGTCCATTATGATTTTTAGAGAGGTACCTCAGTGGCTTTCAGGGAGGTTTTATGGTGTGGGGCTGCCTCTTCCCAAATGCATGAAGCACACACATGAGGCCTACAGGCCCAGAGCATGGACTCACACCATTTTCTCTTCATGTTGCTGGTCGCTAGGCAGGCACCGAGGCCTGCCTCTCACTGCCAAGCACCAGGTACAAGTCAGCTAAGAACAAGCATGCCCTCTGGGGAGTTCCCTAGGGGAACCTGAGGGGCAGCTATTTCCCTCTTAGGGAAGTCACCCACAGGTCTGCCATGTTACACTCAACTTTTGGCTGCTATAAAACAAGTAATCCATTTGACAAACCCGTCCCAAGCACACAGTCAGTCAGACTGAGAATGGGAAGTCTTCCATCTCCGCCCACATTTGGCCTGTGAATGTCATGAATGATAAAGACCTGGATCTCCTTCAAGGAAGCTCTTCCAGCTTTCACAGGATCCCATGGAGAGCACATCTCCAGGTAAAAATGTGGGAAGACAAGGTCCCAGCACAGCTAAATTCCCAAAGCCAAAGACATCCTGGAAATCACCTGTTCCACAATTTTGCTCTGTCCCAGGTGTTAGAATGAAAGCCAAGTGCTGGTCAGACATCCTACCTTATCTAAACTTTCTGCCCATAGCAACCAGAAACACACTGGCACATGAGGGATAACGTGGCCATAAGAACTTCCCAGGGAAGAATGTGTGTGCTGGGGGCTTACTGTTCACAGCCATACTGAAGATACTATTTATACTCCTCATGTATCTGTGCATTCAGGTTGCGATGGCTAAGTATTTAGTTTGACCTATTCTGGTCATGGGGCTCCCTTGGGATGACTCACATTTTCCAAAGAATTGGGCTAGAGAGGCTAAAGATTATAATTCCTTTCCTTTGTGGGTAGGATATTATCCTTTGAACACTTTCCGATATCTACCTTTTTGTTCGGCAAAAAAAAAAAAAAAAAAAGGCATTAACATTAACTTTTTATATAGGCTCTTACAGCAGGAGAGTGGTGACTGAGGGACATGGTTGTGTAACCTGAGGCAAGACACTTTAGCTCTCTGCCTCAGTCTCTCACCTGATAGAAAGGAATAATTGCATGTACCCATAGGATTGTTGTCAGGATTAAGTGAATATGTGAAAAGTGGTTAGAATAGTACCTGGTACATAGTCAGTATTCAATAAAGTTCAGTTTTTTAAAAAATGTTGTTGTTGTCATTTTCATATATCTTAGCGACACCTTCTCCACCATCTTTCCTTCTACAGAATAGGGAAGGGAGTGGGAGGAAGTTTCAGGGTATAGCAGTGGTGGCAGATCCAGGAAGGGTCCCATGGAACTTCTTTCATCTCAAAGGTCACTGTAGCCTCACTCCAGTTTTTTTTTTTTTTTTTTTTTTTTTTTTATCTTCCTATCTCCGACAGCTCACTACTCTCTTCATATACCTCTAGATCTTTCATAGGAACAAGATAACTTCCTTTCAAGACTTTGCAGAAGTAAGTGGAAGGCATGAAATGAATGAAGCCAGATTGCACCAATGCAAGAATCAAGGAGAGTCATGAAAAAAAGAGTGCTCACACCACCAACTGTAACCTTATGAACGTGAACACCACAAAGGAGAGGGAAGAATTCTATTTAAGATCATTAATGCACTCATGCTATTTTCCTAGCCCTTAATAATCAAGGGGTCCAAGCAAAATCACTTTGATCCACCCTGTGAGATGCAGAGCAGTATTGCTGCTTGTGCCAGGACTGCCTCTGCCTGCTGCTTTAAAAATGCCCAGAGCCCAAACCTGGGAGGAAAGAAAGTGGTAGTTTATGCTAAAATGCTAAAACCATTTGAAAGCAAATGCATATAATAGAAAGAATTTAAGCAGCTGGTGGATGTCATTACATTCACTTCTCAAGGAGGCCTGTCTTCTAGTGACACCAATCAAAGAACTGGGTCATCTCTCAACAGTAATTTTCTTGGAGGCCATGAAATTCCTGCATTGATTTCATCCCCTTTGGCTGAACATGCACTGAGAACAGCCAAGCTGGTGAGGGCGCAGGCAGCCCATGGGGCTGTCATCAACTCCATCTGAAGAGTTTATATCCTTAATGGGATCAGAGGTCTTATCGGCGATTCCTCGTAAGTGCAACAGAGAAACTATCTTTCTCTCACCACTGATTCCACACCTGACAATTCTCTCCTGTTTATCAGTTAACAATTATTGTCTGAAAGCAAAGCAATTACAAAGAGGAATTTATGAAGTCCTTAGCAACTAAGAAGAGACTTGAAGGAATCTCTCCATTCTGTACAGAAAATGGAAATGTGAATGGTCTGAAGACAGGACTGACTTCACATACATTAGCACCACGTCATAAAACAAATCATTAGGACATTAATTCTTGTTTTTCTGTATGCATCTAAGAAGTTATAACTATAGATGGGAGAAACTAAATCTTACACTTGCATTAAAAGGTGGGCATTAGTCTTGGCCTCTAGTCTCCTCTGGGAATCTTCCCAACACCCAGAAGGGGTGTATTGTGTTCTCATCACTCTTCAAATCTGTGTCTTTTCTTGTGGTGTTCTTTATCTGTTTATTTTTAGCTGCCAGTGACTTTCCTCTCTTTAAGCAAAGGAGTCCCATCCTATTCAACCTACTATAATTCCCAGTATCCAGCATAAGCATGGCATATGGAAGAGGCTTGAGAACACAGGCTTAACAAATATATAAATAAATCTTGATATTAGTTCAGTCCACAGACATCAGCCTCCTTAAAGCCAAATTATCCAATGACACTTGTTAAAGAACAGTAAGGCAGAGTTTCTCAATGGGGGACTACTACAATAGGTACAGGGACCACTGCAATGGGGACTAATGGTAGGGAGAGAGACTGAGCTCAACTCTGACTCCAGCAAAGACAAGTGGGGATTTATTACCAAGAAGCAGTGTGAGGATCAGTGGATAGAAAATAACTAAGAAGAAACACCAGGGTAAGTGAGATTCTTGCCAGACCAACTCAACAGAATTCTTGCTGAAAGCAGGCCAGAGTAAAAAGAATTATGGGTGGATAGAGAGCAAAGTTAGAAGATTTTCACTAAACTGACCTAGCAGGATTCTTGCTCAAACTAGATTCTACAAGGGCAGACAGGAAAACCCCAGGTTAGGCCTAGATGAGCAGAGGTCTCAGAGGATCCCAACTAAAGTTAGCACAAGGAGAGTCTTTGTCAAGCTTTGGAAGGGATGCCACTTTCATTCTCTGAAGCTCTGGCTAACAAATACTAAGTAGCATCCAAGACACCAAGGTCCATTTTATACCTTGAATTCACAGAACCCAAGGATAGCTTCAGATAGCTCTCTGAAAAGAAATTATGTACTTCTAATGGAATCACGTTGTATTATAGGTACTCTGGGCTCCAGCCTTCATGTTTGGAAAGGAAGAAAATATTTTGAATAGTCCTCTGTGAGAGATAACCAAGAGTCCCTCTCTCTCCCTGGTCTAGTGGTTGCTCTAGCAACCAGGTGGATCCCGACAGCACCTTGCCTCAGTTGCATTCATAATTTTGCATTCTGTCCTGGATTTATCCACTGATTAGGACACCCTCTAGGCCCACTCAGCCATCCCAAGTCATATGGGAGAAGTTAACACGCCCTGAGGTTACCCTTAACCAAAGGTGTAAGAGGACCAGTAAAAGTACAAGGCTCTCTGACAACTCTAAGGCACATTTACAAGGCTTCCCTGGTTGTCCCTGAGAGCAGGGGGCCCCACTGTACTTCCCACAGGGTAATGAGCTTAATTACACACCCTGGCTTGGGTTTTCATCCCATATTTTACTCTTCTCAGTTGCTCTAGCTTTGTCTCTGGAACTAAGGAAACCACCTCCTTGCAAGCCTTTGTCACATGCTCTTCTCTTTGAAGCAGTGTCATCAGAGTCCACACCACAGAGTGGCTAAGCCAATCACATTGCTTATTTAAGTAAGTATTTTGACTAGGTTCATATTGGTCATGATGACAAATAAAATGTAATGCCTTAGTCTACATTCTCATAAAGAAGGGAGTGTATAAAGGATTTTATAATTAAGTACATAAAATCATAAAATAAGCTGTTCTAAAGTTTTTTAACTGTTTTTTTAATAATATATATTCCTCTTTTTAATTTATGCAAGAATTTAGGCCAATGAAACACATCTTCCTGAGTATTTGCCTATACAGCTACCTCCCAAGAAGCAAAGAACTTAAAATATTACTTTATCTCATGAAAGAGAAATAGCCCTTCCAGCCTAAAGTAAAACCTACATTGCTGTTGTCAGGTTTTGTTTCTTATCTAGTTTCTCTTTGATGATATTCATCACATTTGAGATTATTGGCTTAATGTTTGTCTGTCCCACTAGACTGAAGCACCATGATGGTAAGGACTGTGTTTGCCTCATTAGCATTTAGTTCTGTATTTGGCACACAGTGGGTCTTCACTGAATGTTTATTAAATTTACTATATTAAATTAGAATTGAATTTACTTTATAAAATATAAGGTGATTTACAAATTTTGTACCACTCAGAGACCATCCCTCACAGACATCTGTGTTCTTGTTAGTTAACGAGGCCTCTGGCTGAATGGGATCACAAGCCCCTTCCTTACACTGTGAGCACAGAGCAAAGGAACATGGTAGCCAGGGTAGACCCAAGAGTGAAGGGACCTGATTCCCCTTACACACTAGTAGGAACTCAGTATGAACTCTCTCTCTACAAAGTGCTATGGTTTGACTGTGTCCCCCAAAAAAGTTTTTGTGCAAGAAACCCAGTCTCCAGGGCTGTGGTAGTGAGGTGGTAGAACATTTGAGAGGTGAAGGCTGCAAGGTCACAGGAGTTTGCCTTTGGAAAGTATTAATTCTGATTTCTAGAGTGAATTAGTTATTGCAAGAGCAGCTTGTTAGAAAATAAAGCAAGACCACCCCACTCACTCTGTCCCTTCTGCCTATGGCTGATTCGCTTGCCATTTCTCTACCATGTTGTGATGCAATGAGGGAGCCTTCACTGGGACAGTAGTGCCATGCAGTTCAAACACTCCAGCCACCAGAATCATGAACTGAATAAACCTCTTTAATTTTTTAAAGTACTCAGCTTTGGGTATTTTGTTATTACAACAGAAAATTGACTAATACACAAAGTCTCTCAGCTTCTCTGAGATACCTTTACCCTTAGTAAGATGAGAATGATATTAAGCCTTGAACTCCTGAATTGAAGGAGCAAAGACAGTCAACGAACCTAATTGATTTATAATGCTGAGGACTTTTTGCCATTTTAATTTCAGAAAGTATATGACCAAGATATTTGTAAGTAAACTCTTCCAGTGTTTACAAAACCATCCAAAAAGTCTTCATTGTGTTCAAATAAATAATGTTTATTATTACTATTACTATAAACAAATAGTATTTATTTATTTTAATAAATAAAGTTAATATTTATTTATTTATTCGGATAAGTAAATTTCCTGTTAAATTTCTCCCTGGGTGGAAAAGGCAAACAAGTGGAACCTTATAAAAACTCTTTTTCTCCTCTCTATTTCCTTCTCAATACAAAGTAATTCTTTTAGTCTTTGAAACTCAGATCATACATATTCTGCCTCAATCTTCTAACCATATTGTACTCTTCTTAGCTCTTTGCATGTTCACTGTCTCTTCTATTCTTTCTTTTGTTATGAAAATCACTTCCAGAATCATCACTCTAATAATACAAATATGATTAGTCTTCAAATTGAACTGGAAGAGGAAGTGACACTGACTTACTAGTACAAAGACCCAAGTTTGTCTAATTTTCATTCTTACAATGTTACAATATTTTTATATGTTTGACTTGTGCCAGAGTTTTTCTATAGTACATACTTAGTACTGGAATTTCTAGAACTCTAAGTTGATATCTTTGGCTTTAGTAGTATCCCAAATTACTCTCTAAAGTATAAATCAACTTGATTTATACTCTCACCAGCAGCATGTAGTCCCCACAGACTCATTCTCTTGAATCACTTGGTATGCCTGATATTTCCAAATTTGCCATTCTGATTGTGTGAAATGATATTTTACTGGGTTTTAATTTGCAACTCTCTCACTCTTATCTTTAAGGAATATAAGCCCAAGCACAGAAGATATTCTGAAAAGTCTCCCCCATCTCACTTTCCACCCCCATTCTGTTGGGACATTCTAAGGACGTGTGTAATATGGGACACTGCTGATGCTTCCACATGGAGGTCTGAGAGTCACGATGTCTCCTCAGTATTAAATCAGAACTATGAAGGGTCTGAGATTTTACCCTACTTGGAAGCTAATAAGTTCATTTGCCATAATTTTATATAACTGTACTGACAGAAGACACAAGACCCCTGGGTCAGAGAAACAGCCCATTTATTCCTCACAGCAAGACTCCTGTCTCACAGAATTACCCTGTAAGTCATATGCACGAGATTGTGCACTAAGCTGCATACCATAACCTCTTGTTTCTTCATACTTAGGATAAAATGACCAGTATTGGAATCCTCATTTGCTTTCTGAGACAGTTGGGGAATACATCATCCTGGAACCCTTTTTATTTCTACCAAAGTTATTTGTTTCAACAGAGAAAATTTTTGGTGTTGAATTTTTAGCACCTTGCTTTTTTTTAAATTTATTTTTTTATTCTAAGTTGTTAGAAATGACAGCAGAATGCATTACATTTCATATTATACTTATAGAGCACACTTTTACATATCTCTGGTTGTATACAAAGTATATTCACAGCATTCGTGACTTCATACATGCACTTAGGGTAATAATAGCCATCTCATCCTACCATCTTTTTTTTTCTTCTTCACCCTTTTGCCCCCTCCCTATCCCTCCCTCCCCATTGGCCCACCTTGCTTTTGTTTAGTTAATTTCAAGCTAAGCATTGTAGAATAGTGAACTTGTAAAATAATATTTCATATACTTTTAAATACCAATTCTGCCATTCAATAGTTGGGCCGCCTTGGGTAAGATTCTTTATTCCTCTGAGATTCTATAAGCCCACCTGTCAAATGGTAATAATAGTTTTTGCATCAAAGAGTCAACAACAGACATGGATCAGCACGCAGGTAAATATATGATTCATAATAAAGACCTTGGTGTTACCAGCTGTTCTTACTATAAAAGGCAACATCCTTTGGTGGAAGATGTTTACTTTCCAGAATTAAGCAATGACCCTTGACTGGATGTTATTCCAATTATTGTTCTCAGAGATATTTCAGATTTGGATATAATAATCACTATCTTTTTATTAAAGCAGCAATTACACTAGTCATTTTACTAATGAGGTATAGGACAAGTAAGGTGAACAAACTTACCTTTGGTCATACTGCCAGTAAACGGCAGAGTCGGGATTTGAACTCATATCTATTTATCTGCCACTCTGAGTTCTTCTTTTATTTTGGTGGGGGATGGAGTGAGGTAAAGAGATCATATCAAATCCTTTTGTGATTTTCATTACCAGGGAAATCTATTTTTACCAAACATGCACACACACAAAGTTTATAACCCTCTATCCTAAATGCATGATTGAAGACTTGAATGGTACGAATATACTTTGTATACAAACAGTGGTATGTAAAAAGATGCTCTATATGTGTATTATGAATTGTAATGCATACTACTACTATAAATACAACAACTTTGAATTTAAAAAAAATCCAATAAAGTTATTGATTCATAGAAAAAATAATGAAAATGATGGTACAGTTTTTATTTACAAATTCAGTGATCAAGAAATATCAGAGGGGATAATACCAAAGGGAATTTTATGTGGGTTTGCCAAATACACAATAAATAAATAAAAATTAGCTGAGATGAAAATAAAATTCTTAATGCTATAAAATAAAATAAAAAGAGTTTGGTAGTTAGCAAGAGCTCCTTTAAGGAAATTATATCCAAAAATTAATAATATTTTAAAGATATTCTTTCCCATTTAACTGAAAGTATTTTGAAAACCTATTAAAAGGAAGCTTCTCTGATGTAGCAAACACACCCAGGCCAGACACATTTGAACTTGGGCATTGAACAGCCAACTTACTTTATATTTTTCATTTTTACCATCCTTCTACTGGGCAGTAAAATGAATAAGCACTACACAGGAATATTGGAATTTTAGTGTTTTCAGATCTAGTCTGAAGACCTAATGTGATTTGAGTAATGCTTTAATTACGTTAACACAGAAATACAGCATCAGTGTTAGCAGCTTAGACTCGAGGAACCATGCTTAGGATTGAATGGTATGTTTAACTTCCATCCTTTTCATAATCTAAAGACTTATCTGAAGTTATACAATAAAAGAGATCCATGTTTAAACTCTGAAAGACTATTAAGTTCAGAAATCTGCTCCCCAAAATCCTTCATTTTTCCTCAGGTCACCATTTTAATATGTGACTAAAGCACCATAATGCCACAAGTGACGACAGGAGACTTTCTCTGGGATTAATTACCACACATTCAGCCTCAGTCCTGCTTCTCAGTTGAGCAGAATCCTGTACTATCTCTCCATCAATACCTGTGTAACCCTCCAATTGTTATTTAAAGTTAATTTCAAAATAAATAATGATAAGAACCTGTCTGTGTCATTACCTACACTATACTTTTTCTTTTTTTCAAAAAATGATCTTTCTCCCTGCTACTCAGATCATTTTGCAGAAAACCTCCAAACAAATGCTTAGGAATTAGAAATTCCTGAGAATGGCACACTCAGTCTAAAACCAACTTGGTTTACCTATGAACACATTAGGAAGCAACCCATTTCTCTAGCTATTTAAGACATTTCTGAAGACTCAAATAGTTATTCTTTTCACCTTCATTCTATTTCTTTTAGTTTAACTTTTAGTTACTTCCTAGGAATGACTACCTCTACCCAATTCACTTAAGCAGATGTAACTACAACCACAAAAACACGGTTGACTGATGTCCTCCAGAGACCTGTTCATTACCTGTCATTAAATGTTTTAAAAGTTTGCATAATTGATCCAGCCAATAAGTCATCATTGATTTATGGGTTTCTGTGCTGAAGAGTTGCTCTTTAAAAATTCATAACACTGGTATGTGTCTTTACAATCCATTAGCTGTTTACGTACCCACAGTCTTAGCATTGATTGACCTTGGACTGAGATTCTCATGGACTTCTTTTTTTGCAAGTCCTCAGTATAGAAAAGCAATACTTCAGCCTTATCCCTTGACAGCTATACTTTGATTTTTTTTTCCCCTCCATCAAAACGGAAACTTTACTTGAAATGATGAATAAATAAAGCATATTCCATAAACAGCTCTTCGCTATTATTTAAGCTTATGGGCTGCGTTGTGTGAATCTCCTTTCCCCACCATCAGATTCAAGTGTGTAAATGTTCTAAAAGGCTTTGAAAGTTTTATGATGATTTCAAGGGATGGAGGAGTAATAGCTGAAGAGTGAAGCTATTAGTTTTAATATTTATATTGAGTGCTCTGAAACATTAATGTGACAGGATGTAAGATCAGTGCAGTGGGATATATTTACTTCACAACCACTGCCACGTGGTTTAAAAAAAAAAAAAGTGTGTGTTCATTTTCTAAACTTTTGAGGCCAAGGTTCAAATGTTTTCAAGTTATTATTTTTTTCCTTTTTATGAAACTTAAAGTTCCAACTGACAAACACATTAGCTTTTCTTGAACTTGAACTAATTTTAGGAAGCAGGAATGGACTTTCAAAGTTGGCACACAGGTCTGCTGATTTGTGTGAGTCTGCATTTAGACAGTTCTCCAGGCTGACCATGGTGAAGGCCATCCACTAGTTTAGTGACACTTGATCCTGTCTTCCCTCCCCACTGCATCTTGAGAAATTTTAAGGAATGGCAATTGTTTACAATTACAATGAGAGCTACTCCTAGGGACTTCATGTGGAGAAGGGAGATGAAGAAGTTCTGAGCTTTGGCATTCAACTATTGCAACTTTTGATTTTCACCTCCACATTCACAGGCTGTGCAATCTCATGCAGTCCCCTTCACACTTTAAGCTCCAGTTATTAATTTTAAAATGAGAATGAAAACTTTACCAAAACACATAGTTCTAATAGTAATTAAATGAGATAATCCTTTAAAGACCAGTACAATAAATATACTCCATTGTTTTCACCACATCAAAAGAGCAAATACCTCAAGAGTGTGCAAGGCACTGAATTTACACCAATAATTGGCTTTTTGAAAAATAATATTTAATTAATCTTTGTATATTGATGCTGAAATTGTCTTTATGTATGCATTATCAAGGTATTAATAATATTTTGGGAAAATAAGAACATTTGCCCACTTAAATCTCATAACAAGAGCAGTGGCGGGGGCGGGTATGGCAAGAATTGAGGAACTCTGATTGGCCCAGGAGAAGGTGAAGGGAGGGGGCATGGGTACAGGAAAGATGGTGGAATGAGATGGACATCATTACCCTAGGTACATGTATGACGGCACATATGGTGCAACTCTACATCATGTACAGAGAAATGAAAAGTTGTGCTCCATTTCTCTACAATGAATCAAAATGCATTCTGCTATCATATATACCTAATTAGAACAAATAAATAAATTTGGAGAAAAAAAAAGAGCAATGGCATTATTCTGGAATTAGAGAAAACCTGTAAGATCTGGGTTCAAGCCCCAGCTCTTCCACTTGCTGCCTAGACAACACCATGATTACCACTGAATTACTGAGACTCAATTACATCATAGGCAAAATAGGGATACTTGTACCTACATCACATAGTCACCATGAATAGTAAAGAGGATAATGTTAATAATACATATGATCAACAGTGAACTACTGAAAATGAGGTTATATCCAGACAATCTCAGGTTTGGAGAGTTAGACAAACCTGAGTAGTTACACAACTTACTAGATAATGTTCAGATTTCAAGGGCAATGGAGACATTCATTATGAAGCAAATGAGACAAGGAGTATGAAATGATCAGGATCAGTGAAGGAAGATCTTGATTTATGCTAAGTGATCATGGCAGGATTGGAGTTGGACATTGAAGGACCTTTTGAACATCAATGGGCAAAAAGTTAGTAAATATGAAGTTACTTAAGATAGGGTGAGTACTGCAAACAAAGACAAAGAAAGGACGACCAAGTTGTGTGGAAATGGGAGATGGTGTATCCAAGGTTGAGAACCACTGCATTACAATGTCCATCTGTATGACTACAAGAAAAATGATTCCTCTGCCCCGCCTCACCCTCCCTTTAGGCCTGTATTCTAAATCTATACCTTTTCCCCTCTGGTTTCTACATATTAGTCTCTCTCTCTCAATCAATCTCTCTCTCTCTCTCTCTCTCTCTCTCTCTCTCTCTCTCACACACACACACACACACACACACACACACACACACATATTGGAGGTTTTCCTCAGAGTGTGAGAATCCATGATTCAGTTCATATTTAAGAATCAGATACTTAAAAGATTATAGAACATTCCTGTGCAGGGGCTTTGCATGGATTGTGGATAATTCTTTCCCAATTCTTGGCTTTACCACAGGTAAGTGGTGAGCTGACCCACAAATGTCAATAACAGAGCTCTTTTCTCTGGGATTCTTCAGTTTCTCAAGAGAGAAGACTCTAAACTCCTGCCTGGGTACCTTACATGACTGGATATAAATATTCTGTGAGCATGGCAGAAAATGATGCCAAGGTTCCCACCCATTGATATGAAAACTGTTACTTAATTCCTCTGTTTTTTGACTATGCACCTTATCTTTGCCCTTCCATGTGGCCATGTTTCCCAGACCAGAACCTTCCTGGCTCAGTTTTTTCCAGAAACTGAATTTCTGCTCTTGGTGGTGGATGAATGCATGGGTAGCAGGATGAGTGGGGGGCGGGGTGAAGGGGAAGAGCAGACTTCTAGCTGATTACTCCTGGGCAGTAAGCCTGGGAGCTCAGACACTCTGTGTACTAACTCTTCTACTAATTCTTATGATTTTTGCTCCATCTCCTGATTGCCCCATCCCATTATATGGTATGTAGTCTCCAACACTGATTCTTTTCTGGGGTTTTGTCAAGTGAACTCAACCACTTCTTACTGTTATTGTTCTAAGTATTTGTGTTTTAGCTTGCTCTGCTTGGCTGAATTATTTGCCATTCTCCATCTACTTCATATCTTCCAAAAATGTCTTAGCTTCTTCTTGGCTGATACTGTCTCCTATTTTGCTTCTTTGTCTCTGCGGTTTGGTGCAACTTTGTTTTTGTTCTTTAAATATTATTTTATTGTAAAATTCAGGTAGAAGAGGAAATAGATACATGGTCAAGCTGCCATGTTTAAATAGAAGTTTCAAAGGTTTGAGGGCATAGGCAGTTTTTGTTTTTACAAATATAAAGAACTAAGAAAAAGCAGATAAAATTGGAGTCACCTCATGAAAATGAGAGATGAAAATGTCAAAGATCCCCTCCCACTTTGTCCTTTTTCCTCTAAACTCAAACCAGCTCTGAGAACACAGATATAAGAAAGCAGTGGTGAGCCAAGTGCAGTGGCCCATGCCTGTAATCCCAGTGACTTGGGAGACTCAGGCAGGAGTATCACAAGTTCAAGGTCAGCCTCAGCAACTTGGTGAGGCCCCATCTGAAAGTGAAAAATAAAAAAGGACTGGGGATGTAGAAGGAAGCAAGCAAGACATGGTATAAGTATGGATTGGACTGAGGTAAAGACTTGTGGTCTCCAATTCCTGCCCTCTTGGTTCTTTTTGATTCCTACTGATTTGGTATGTTTCTGTTACGGATTCTGTCATTCAGTAAAGGTTCCTGAAACATCGTCTACCTAAAGATGCTCAAGACTATGTGGTTGATACAAAGAACAACAAACCAGTCTATCCAAGAATTCCAGAAGCTATCAGGGAAGCTGGTAGGGGAAAGATGTCTCACTACATTCCCTTTCAAGGTCTGCTTCATCTTATGAGTCTTTTGGAGGTGAATGGTCTTCCTGCCCCTCCCCAACCTCATCTCTTCATCATCAAAAGACAGTGGTCTCATGGAGGCTCTGCCTGAGGATGCTCAAAGAGGGCACTCTATGTAGTTAACAGGTCAGTGTTGTCCCTGTCATGTCAACATGCTCCAGTTCCTACTCCCTCAACTGCTCACCATCAGCAGAGATCCGAAGAATGGAAGCTTTGGCTAATGGCAATTCAGATTCTCCTACTTCCTAGGTACTATCCAGTCCACAAATATTCAATGCAGAAAATACATAACAGCAGAGGCGAGTCATGATGTACACGTTCTAATTTTTATCTTCTCTTTTTTTTTCTCTCTCTCTCTCCCTTCCCTTACATTCTTCCCTAGTGCTTTCGCCATTTAAAGGATTCACTTTGAGTAACATCCCAAATGCTCACAGGGTGGTACATAAATATGCTCTTTGTTTGTCTCTGGCTATGAGTCCTTTAATGTAAAGGTTACATGGCAAATATTTTCTATCCCAAATGTCAAAACAACTATGGACTTCCCTGAGGGGACTGTTTTTCCAAAACTCCGTGAAATCAGGTTGGCAGGCAAAGAACGACATAATGCTGCGGCTACACATATCCCTTGAAAAACCACAGGAAAGAGCATAGTCAGAGTCCTCACAGTGACACATGGGAGCAGTCTGAGATGGAGATCCTGGGGGCTCATCAGGCATCTTGGGCAGCAGGTACAACTACCTACAATCAAGACCATGGCCCCTTGCACTGTCTGCTCAATCTTCTTGAAAAAGAAAATCTCCAGATGTATACACCTGACTCCAAAAGAATCATTAGTCTTTAAAAATCTTCTGTGGGAAAAACTCTCACACCTTCGCAGGTTTATTCTCTGGAGATATCAAACCCTACCATGCAAATATAATGGTAACAGCAGCTTTTCTACAAATGTTTTTCCCTCTGTGGAATTCCAAAGTGCTGAACACACCATGGGGCAAATCTGGCACAGTAATTCATATTGGTAGGCAGACTGTAGCAGCCTTTCCATAAATCCTTTCCCTGCCTTCTTAGTGATGGGAAAGAAAATGTTGAGGAGAAGACATGAGAGAGCTATTAATTTGTCCACAGCTTTCCTCCTTCCTGTGCCTGATTCAGAGGTTTTGGGTCTTATCAGCTTACCTGATCTCCATTTCCTAAGTGTTCTGAGAAAAGAAACATTTTAAAAATGTAGAAGATTCTACAGAGAAAATAAATTAGAATAAGACTAACTGCATGTCTCTAGGAGCTATGTGAAGTAAAGGGATTGTGGTATATTAGGAGTCATTTATTAATATCCCTAATATTGGTATATTAGGAGTCATTTATAGGTGGAAGAGCCTGGAAAGAGAGGTGTATAAATACTAGGCTAACAGTACAGTACTTTTCTGGATGGAGTGAATGCAAAATTCCTTGAGCAAAATAATGGAAAACAATGAGTGAGGTTATCATACTTTGTTTATGTATTTGAACCTTCTTTGGTAATAAGATATACAATAGAAGATTTGGATTTTTTTATTGGGATTCTAATTAGGACACTTCTCTGGCATGGGACTACATTGCAGAAGCTTACTAAGTCACCAAGACAGTAGTTCCATTCATATTTGAGCTATCTGCCTATTTCTTCAGCAATCCCAATGATATTTTGTCCTATTCAAGTAATTCCTCAGAATCAGTTTTCTAGACTTTTTTCTTTTCTTCCTCAGGAAATGCACCCTTGACCTTGAATGGTTTCCATCCAGAGTGCTCACCAAATTGAAGGTTGGCCAGTGAGTAGGAACTAGTGTTAAAACCAATGAAATTATTAGAACTCTTTAATTAGTGTACTATCCTTTGCCTTCCCTTCTAGAGTACCATTTTTTACCCTGTCTGGGCTCTGGGCACTGACCTGCATGGTCTGATTAATAGGACCCTTTGCCCTCTGACCTTCAGTACAATTTAGTCAATGGGGAGCACATAAAAAGGAGCTCTTTAAATAGGAGTGCACCTGGGTATTGATTCCCCAAACTCATTTGCCACTATCCAAAAGTATCCTTCAACCAAAGGCACCTGGAGGCCCTTTCCACACAGCTCTTCCGTTCCTGGGCTTTGGTACCCACCTCTTCTCTTGCTCATCCAGGCCTGGGGTTCACTGGCCCTGGAGTTTATTACTATCCCTTGTGGATTTTCCCTGAACTCCACCCCACTAAATAGCCTCTTTATTAGACTCTCCTCAAATTGCCCAATTAGGGTATACCATCTGTTTCCTGCTGGGACCCTGACTGGCATAGTTGGCAGAATGAAAGTTACCAAAGCAAAAAACCTTGCCTACCAAAAGAGTGAAAATAAAATAAGGGTGCTATTTACTTAGCAGTAATAAAAAACATAGCCTGAGGGGGGGAAGCCTTGTTAGACTGAAAATATATAAGAACACAAATGTGAAGAGAAAAAATAATAAATTAATTAAAAAGATATACCAGAACTCATTCAATTGTAACAAACAAACCATATCAATAATATGGGTTTCCTGCACTTAACAAGTCTATGATTTCCATCAGTATGTTACAAGAAAGATTTTTGAAAATATTGTAAATTATTTTTCTCTTTAAATTTATTTTTTAATTTCAAAATACTGCTTCCAGTGAAAGAGCTATGAAGAATATAATTATAATCCTAACAGAATGAGATGAAAAGCATTTGGCAAGGATAGTGAAAATTATAAATAAACAGAAGAAATAAGATCTGCATTAGAAGCAGTAAAGAGCAGAATTGCCACTGAATAAAATCAAGTCACTGGTTGTGAAGAACTCACCTGAGGGGCCTGTCATAACACAGGAAATGTCTAAAGAGAATCCCTGAAAATCAGCTGAGACCCAGGTGAAGTTCCTAACAGACTACGTACTAGGTTGATATTCAATAAGCAAACCTTTTTGATATATCAGGATAATTATTTAGAAAACATAACAGGGAAAGATTCTACTTATGCTAGAAACAAAAATTACTTGTGTGACTTAACAAATTTGCTTATATTAACAACAAAGTAACTTGTGGAATTGTAGGAGGAAAGCTAGAGAGCTTTATTTAGTTGTAACAAAAAAATGAAGAGATAGATTACTGGGTAGGAAGATTCACTATTGTGAAAATATCAGTTACTCACAAATTAATCTAGACATTTCCATGCCATCATAATCAAAATTCTAGTGGCACTTTTGTTTAGTCTTGAGAGGAGAGAGTAAGGACCTGACCAAATGATTCTGAATTTACATTAGAAAATGTGCAAAAACATTAGCGAAGAGATTTTGGAAAAAGAAGGTCAAAGAAAAAAAGAGTTGACCCACCAAGTGATATTATAAAGCTATAATAATTAAAATATTTTATTGCTTCCATAATCATGAAAATTAGCAACAAATGAAAAATGGGTATTTTTTAAATAATAATTTCTATAAATGTTTAATGAGATTATATCATAAGTCAATGAAGAAAAGAGATATTATTCAAAATTGGTAGACACATGGATAAATTTCTTAAAATACATTCAGCTTTAACTTATATTACATTAAAACCAATTCCAGATGGAATAAAAGACTATACTTTCAAATTATATCATAAAAAATCTACTGATAAATCTACTTTAAGATCTTGGATTGAGAAAGAATTTTCTACATAAAAGCAAAGCAGAATGCTATAAAGAAATAGTTTATTACTTTTAAAAAGATTCACTTCTTGGGAGGGGGGAGGAGGCAAGGGGATAGGAATAATGGCAGACTGAGTTATTCATGACTACCCTAAATACATGTATGAAGTCACAATTGTTGTAAAAATACTTTATAAAAAACCAGCAACTTGAGAAATTGTGCTCTTTATATGTAATATGAAATGAAATATACTCTGTGAACATGTATAAAAAGTTAAAATAAAAAAATTTTTTAAAAGAATAAAATTTCTGATATGTCATCATGCTAAAAAAAAAAAAAAAAAAGATTCACTTCTTCATGAGAGAAGAACTTAGAGTAATGGTAATTACTAAAACAGAGTGAACCAAATGATAGCATCTTAGTTCTTGCTGATATAACAGAATACTATAGACATGGAGCCAAAGTTTTTCTCTTGATTTTATGGAGCCTGGGAAGTTCAATGGCAGGTTTAGTGTCTACCAAAGACCCACTTCCTGGTTCATAGACAGTTGTCTTCTTACTGTACCCTCACATGGTAAAAGGGACAAGGCTGCTCTCTGGGACCTCTTTCACAGGGCATTAATTTCATCAATAAGGGCCCTGCTCTCATGACCTAACCATCTCACCAAAGTCTTATCTTCTAATAATATCACATTGGGGTTTAGGATTTCCATATATGAATTTGGAGGGGACACAAACATTCAGTCTGTAGCGGATGGATTAAAATACAAGCCGTTCATGTGCTCTCACTTGAGTCCAAGGTATGCCATTCAGGTTCAACCAGTTATTTACTATTCCTTGTTATGCCATCTCCTAGGGCACTCTTGTTACCTATATGGTTAATGCTGGCCCAGTACCACCTCTGGACTCCCAGGGGGAAAAGTATGGAAAGCAGAGTATGAAAGAAAGAAACATTCTCACTGTCTTACAGGTCTAGTTGGACAATAATAACCATCACTTTTTTCATATTTCTTTGGCAAGAATTTAGCCATGTAGCTCCATTTAGCTATAGGGAGGATCATAATATGTCATCCCAAGTTAGGGGGCTTATATCTGGCTAGAATCAACTATTAAAAAGGAAGAACAAATTTACATGGAAAATAGCAATATCTACCATACCACTAATAAAGACAACTGAAAGGCCAAGAACAAATACACTTGTAGTAAATATGGAAATATGCTGTCATAACAAGAAGTTCACATAGCAAGTCAAAAAGGAAAATACCACTGCACCAATAAAAAAAGTGGGTAGAGGATATAAACAAACAACATAAATGTCCTATAATTAAGAAAATAATACAACATTGCTTGTACTAAAAAAAAAATTTAAGTTGAAATAATTAAATGGCGTTGTTTATCATCTCTTTGTGAAACCTTTCTTCATGGTAATTCTCAACACTGATACAGTGTGGCAAGACCACTTTGGTGAAATAAGAATCAGTGTTCAGCCTTTATGAAATGCAGTTAGTACAGACAAAAGCCTTAATGATGTCCTTCTCATGGAACCCTGAGTCTACATGACTTCCTTACCATCCTAAGGAAATAATACAATACGGTCAAAGAGTATGTGCAAATATGTTCACTATAGCATAAACAATTGGAAATAACCTCAATGTGACAATAGAGAATGGTTAAATAAATTACATGTAGGAAGATACACTGTGGCTATCTCCATGTTCTTGTCTCACTTTATAGACAAGATGACTTCTGTCCATCTCCCCATTTGGGAAATACTGGCAAGGAAAACATATTAAACAATTCCTTCCTCTTTATTTCTTTTCCAGAAAGAAATAGCTTATTTAATTTCAGATAGGCATATCTGTGGGATCATATACCACTTTAGGTGGGGAGTGGCAGGAAACATGTTCTGCCCTCTCATATAATCAGGATTCTTAGGGAAAGTCCAGCTGTAGCTCTGCTTCAGGGTTGGTGGTGTGATATATGTCTGAATCAAGATCTGTATTCTCTCAGATTCTCCATTTCTGCCATTATTGGATTTATGAGGCAAGACTAAAACTTATATGTAGTTGGTTAGCTGAGTGACTTAGACCTCACCTTGCCAATTCAATTACATGGAGATGCATTCAATGCTAGGAGAAGAGAGGTCTTAGATCCTAATCTCTTTCTTCGAGTTGACTTCTCCAGGAACTTCTGAATTTGGGGACTTACAGGGTCCCAAATGATATGAGCGCTTGTTCCCTATGTGGCACCTTGGGCCTGTTTTGTACTGGTTAGAACATGAAGGGACTAATGGCTCTCTGCAAGTGAAATAATATCTATTTTGTTTGAGAATTGTGTTTATTTTTACAGATAAGTGTTAATAATACGATGGCCAATGGAAAGGCAAGAAAACTGAGACTTCGTTTTAAAAATATGACAAGCTAAAAAATCTTTTTAGGAAAAGGCATGTGAAAATAATATTTTTTATTATTATAAAAAAATTTATGTGGATAACATTTTTTAATCATTTCAAGTTATAGCTGAACTGAAATGGAAATAAGTGAAATTCCCATAGGTCAGGGTCTTTTGGACAATAGCCCTAAGCACATCACGAAGCTGGTGGTTTCAGCTTTAGTAGGCTATCTGTGGTTAAAAGAAGGAAAAAACTTAAGCCTCACACAAAGTAGGAGTTGTATCCATAACTTCTCCTCTCCCCTTTGCCCCAATTAAAAAAAAAAAAAAAAAAAAAAAAAGCTAGGACCACTAAAAAGCAACTTTTTCAATAGACAACCATAAAAATTTTCTGTCCCCACCCCCCACAAGATATAGTAAGGAAAAGTTTGTTCCCAGAGGAACAGAAAAAAAAAATCCCCATGAGAACCTGTAATCACATGTGAATTCCAGTCCTCATGTGTTTGGGACTGGAATTTATATGATAGTATGACTTCCAATACCCAAGTCATGAATTTGGTGTAAAGTAATCCCAGGCATCTGGCAAAATCATACACAAATCTCTCTGGGAAATTATACCACAGAAAAATTCCAAGAAATGTGGGCACTCTCTCCCTCTCCTCTCTCTCTCTCTCTCTCTCTCTCTCTCTCTCTCTCTCTCTCTCTCACACACACACACACACACACAAGAAATTATGCCACTGTGAACAATTACTACATTTTAAAACAAATAAAAGAAATTAATAAAATCATAACTAAGATAAAGAAACTATGAAAAAGGATGAGGCAGGTAAATAAGAAAAAGAAACAAAAAATCATCATATACATAACCATTGTAGCAAGTCCTATCAAGAAATGCATAAGAATAATCAATGTGGTCAACAGTGTTTTCATTAAGTAATCATTTATTAAAGCTTAAATGAAAAGGCTATATTAGATATAGTTAAAGAAGAAATTAGTGAATTGGTGAATTGAGAAAATCTAGTGATATCTCTGTTTTTATATTATGATTTAATATTTTGTGTTTATGTAATTTGCTTTCCTCTTCAATTTACAAAACTCTTTCACTATAAATTTACTTTATGCAGACAATAATCTCACAGATTTTTTTAGGGTAGATATTAATTCCCCAAATATTTTGTAGATTCTTTGAAAGCATGGACTAAATGAATTTTTGGTCTTCCACAAATAATTACATGTAATCAACAGGCATTTTATTGTTGAATAAATATAGTTAAATCCATTCAATGCTTCTCTAATTTATAATACATTTGAAAAAAATATCTACTTTCTTTAAAAATTTTTCTCCAGCTTGAAAGTATTTCTTTTTCATAAGTAATTTTGAAATCCTAAAATTGAAGTTTCTAAAAAGGAAACAACACACATAGAGACAATTAAGTTGGGTGCCTAGACTCAGAACTGGTCTGGCATAGTCACTTGACTATGAGCAAAGAAAGAGGTACAGTTGAATTTGGTGAATACTGATTGTCTTCCATTCCAGGTCTCATACATTGTTTGGTAATTGTGACATAATGTTATTATCCTTTGAGAAAATGCCTGAAGTGATTTATCTCTTTTGTGTAAGATGATAGTAAAGAACTTCCATTTATTAGATGCTGCGATTTTTTTGTTAGTCACTGTACTATGTAGTTCCCATATTTTTTCCCCCTCAAATAGTTGACCAGCTGTCCCAGCATTTATAGGGCATATTCTAACAAAATTTTCTCCTGAAGTAGACAGAGTATGGATGGAATTAACCCCTCAAGACTGCTCTGTGTCAATGGCTTCTATAAAACTGGTGGTGCAAAGAGGGGACATAAGGAAGGGAACTGGCCTCCAACTGGCCTTCCCCATGGCCTGCATTAGATGGGAATAGAGCTGATGCACCCTTGCCCCCAAAATAAAAGTAGAGCACATCAGTTCAGTGGAAGATTCCAGGCAGTCCTAGGAGGGAGGCAGGAACCACAAGCCATGGTCCACTATTGTGAAAGCTTATAATGGATTTGCAACCTTGCTCACCTTTGATTAGAGCCCCGTTTACATAAATTAGGTTCACGTAAAGAAGATCTGCCAAAGCCAGATATAAGATCAAAATAAGTCACATAGGAAATAAAATTGAACATAGCCTGGAGTGGCCATGAGAAATTTAAAATACACATCAGGATCATAGCAAAAGTCAGTCATACAACTGGCTTAACCTACGATGTATAAAAGAAATGAACACAATGTCCAGGTAGACACAAACTGCCCCTATGCAGAAATCCATATACATCTCTTTTTTTATTATTTGAAGTTGTTGTATATATAACAGTAGCATGCGTCACAATTCATAATACACATAAAAAGGTGCTCCATATACATCTTTAAAAAGAGCACAGTGTAGCCCCCTTTTATCTGTGGTGACTACTTTATGATTCCCTGTGGATGCATGAAACCACAGACAGTACTAAACCCTGTATTACTACGTTTTTTCCTATTAAGTTAAGAACGTTCACCTTTGCATTTAAAGGAAGCACTACACAGCTTCTCTTTGGTATATCTAAATTTCCAGCATCAAACTCTTAAGGTTGGAACCATTATTAAGAATAAGAGGTGCTTGAATACAAGCCCTGCAGTCCCACCACAGCAGAGCTAAAATCAAGACAGTGCAAGTTTCATCACATTACATAGAATGGTGTGCAATTTAAAACCAACACTCCTATATTTCTAGAACTTTCCATTTAATATTTGCAGACCACGGTTGATTGTGGGGTAACCAAAAAAACAGAAAATAAAACTGCATATCGTGAAACTATAGATAGCAAAACAGAAAACAAGGAGGGACAATGGTAGTAACAACAGCAAAGACGTGTATGGTGCCTACTTCATGCCCATATGTGTGTGTATAATTTGCATATACATAATATAATTAGTGTATATATTATATATATTATCCACACACAAATTCATTTAGTTCTTTCATCTAGGGAGTGTTAGTTTATTTTTAAATAAAGAAACATCTGTTAAGATCACAGAGCCCATGTTCAAATGCAGGCAGTTTAACCCCAGAGCCCAAGCTCTTCCCCATTATCCATGACTACCTCTTGTACTCTGATTAGACACTCTAATCACAGGTACGTATGACAGACTTCAGTGACGAAAACATAACACATGACATATGCATTCCATTTCAGATTCACAGGTGTTCATAGAAAGTGAGAATTCCTGGGAGACTTCAACCCACAAAACTCGTTCACCCAATTGCATGACAAACTTGGAGAAGCACGCCTCCATCTGATCAGTGCTCAGTTTGTGTGTGCCACATGCACCCTGCTCATCCATTTCAGAGCTTTTCACAAAATAGTCAGTGCCATTGTGCAAACCTATCCCTGGCGATCACACCCCAGTCTGTGCCTGTTGTTGCCTTCCTCTGAACCTTGGAGCCAGCAACCAAACCTGCTACCTGGCTTTCCTTTAACCCTTGGTTTCATGATAAGGAACTTTTCTGATTCTGCAGGGGTAATAGAAGATAATCAATGTTGTACCTTTAGAGTCTTGCTTTTTTCTATAAAATCCTGTTCCTCTACTTCCTTTGCCCGCTTGGTCCTATAAATCCCTGAAGGGCATGCTCCTTGGTTATCATCATCTTACGCCTATGATTTACAGCAAGGAGCAGCAGTAGAGCCCTAAAACTGTAACAAAGGTGTGGGCTTATTTGCAGTGGCACAAAAGGAAGGGGCAACTGGGAATAACAGGCCACTGAGTATGAGGAGCTGAGTGCAGGTAACCAACTAGTGATGTTATTGGGAGAAGAAAGTATGCACTATGTACATGGTGGGTAATAGAAGTAATGAAGGAAAGTGAAGTAGCTGAGTTCTAATATTATTGGAAAGAGAGTTTGGGTCCAGGAAGGGGCTTCCAGTCCCAAGAGCCTGACAACCTAATCACTTTCCCACCTCTCTTTTCTCTGCCCCAATTCTTCTTCCATCCTTTCCACTGCTAAACTAGTCCTGTGTTGGCAATCAGAGAAGATTTAGAACCAGACTTTCAGTACCATCAGTAGATTCTTTTTAATGCTCAGAACCCCAATTTTACCATGAAGTTTGAATGTTGAAATATAGTTGCTTTTTAGGTAGAATTCATTAAGCTTACACTAAGCTGAAATTGGACATCAAGCCATTTTCTCATTCAAACCTGCACATTTAAATTACCATGTACTTCATTTTCGACAAATTTCTTAGTTTGCAGTCAATGTAAAATTGGTCTTACTAAGCAGACTCTACTGATGGAAAGCAATGACTGTCATCAAAGGAATCAAGTTTTGTCCCCACACTGACTTTCTGATTTCCCACAAGGAACAATGCTATGAACCTCTGACATGCTTCCTCTCTCCTGTTTGTAGTTGTGATTGATTTCAAACAAAAAGTTGATATCTCTTTCATTAACATTGGCCTCAGAGTGCTGTCAAGTTTGTTTTCAGAGGAAACTAAAGTATGTAACATGCCTCAATAACAAAAGCAAATGTTGATAGCCAGAAAGAGCAGCAAGGTACTTTATTATTGCATTGGCAACCTTCTTTACAGATTAGGGAAATATGGCAGGCGTGACTCCATTACCATTATAGCATATTGCTTTCAGCTGCACGGAGCAGAACCGGGGATGTGGTTCTTGACGTAGCTTCACTTCGCACATTTGGCATTGTTATTAGTTATTGCATTTAAGATACATTGGTCTGTTTACTCCTCATGTTCCCTCACAGAGAAAATGTTAGCCATGGAAAAAAGCAGATTTGATGTTATGAATTATCTAGCTCGCTATCCTCATTTACCTTTTAGTATGCAATTATTTGTTTAGCTTCCCTTAGCAAATGAAATTTCAAGGGCATTTCAAGGAATATAAATAAGAAAGAAGCAGAGCCCAAAAGAATTTTCCTTTCCTCCTCTTCCTTTTTAAAAAATTTTTTGTATTCAGAAACAGCATTGAATCATGCATATGTATGAATCAACAAAATCAGGTTAGCTAAGAAATTGGAAATCACACTCCACTAGAACATTTGTCTTGCTCTAGAGATCTTTGTTACGGATTTGAAGGACTAATAAAAAATCACCAGCATGACTGGAACAGATGTTTTTTATGGACTTGGGTTGTTAATAGTCTTTTTAGCTTCTCCTAAGGACTTAAGCAGATTCCTCACTTGTCCGCAATACCTGAAATTATGTTAACATTGTCCAAAATGTGCACTAACAAGCTACATTAAAAATGCCATAAATTGGAATGGGGATACTGGAGGTTTCAGCAAAGCAGAATAAATTCTAAAAGTAGCAAAGAGAGAGAGATGCTCAATAGATGAATAGATCAATGAGTAAATAGAAGATATGGAGAGATAAGGTTGAATTTTAGACAGATCAATAATAGCATGAAATAGCCATAACAAAAATAATTAGCTAATCATCCTTTTCTTCCTAAGCATGAGACAACCCCTATTCTTACCAAAAGTTGTTAGGACCACAAGTAGCACTCAACAGAAAATAAACTGGAAATGCTGCTGCTACATTTACCTTGATGATGTGCCTGGAAGTGCTTTCCCTGAAAATTCATATGCAATATTCTTTCTTCCTAAGCCCTTACAAGTCGCTCCCAGTGGAGGCCAAAATTGATCAATTTTGCAGAGACCAAAATAGGTAAGAAACAGCAGCTAACAAGCTTCCTGGAGTCACTGGGAAGGCTGTTTGTTGCCATCTTCTTAAACTGCATGAGTAGGTGCAAATGGGGCACCTGCCCCCAGCCTTGCCCTCTCTCTGCCCATCTCAGTTGGAACACACCCCTGCTGGGCATGCCCAGTCCCGTTCAGCCTAAGGCCATCTTGCCATCTGCTTCTGCAATTCCTGGTGTTGCCCACAATTTATTTTGCTCTCATTAATGAATGATGATGTATGAAGAGAGGCAGAATCAAGCCAGCAGTACAGGACAATGCTGTGCACTTTCTCCTTCCCCATTAATCACAAAAAGCTAGGCAGAAATGCACTGGCTTCCATTTAAGCTCTCTATTTGTGAACTATGAAAACTTGAGTAAGTTTGTTGGGCTCTGAGACTCAGTTTACTGCTCTTTAAAATCAGTGTACAGGCCGAGCATGGTGGTGCACACCTGTAATCCGAGCAGCTTGGGAGGCTGTGGCAGGAGGATAACAAGTTCAATGCCACCTCAGCAAAAGTGAGGCAATAAGCAAATCAGTGGGACCCTGTCTCTAAAGTTGGGATGTGGCTTGGTGGCTGAGTGCTCCTAATTTCAATCCCCAGTAACCCCCCCAAAAAATTAAAATCAGTATACATATTATTTATTTCTGTAGTGGGCTAGGAATGAGTAATTCATGTTGGGGCACATGGTAAGCAGTCTACAAATAATTGTTACTACTATCCACTTATTCGTTAATTCCACAAACATATTTTAAACTTTTCCTATGTATACCTTGCTATAAAAAGTTATGGGGATAAAGAAAAATAAGATTCTGACTGCTCAGAAAGCTCCTATTCTAGATGAAGAAACAGGTATGTAGACAAATAATTACTCTCTACAATAATAATTAAATGTGTCAGGAAACGCATATGTGTAATTAGAGTTTGAAAATAAGAAGAGAGAGAAAAGAGGCAGAAAAACTATTTGAAAATTGATGGCTAAGCTTTTTGAAAATAATAAACTCACAAATGTAAGAACTTCAGTGAACTTCAAAAAATACAAACAAACTATAACAATACACATTATAATTTCAGTATTTTTAAAAAAAGGTTAAAAAAAAAAAAAAAAGAAAATCTTGAAATCATCCAGAAAAAAAAAAGACACATTACGGGGAAACAACAGTAAGAATGCTTTCTGACTTCTGATAAAAAAATAAATAAATAAATAACACAAGCCAGAAGGGGTACAGTGGTGCATGCCTATAATCCCAGTGACTGGGAAGGCTGAGACAGGAGGATTGCAAGTCTGAGGTCAGCCTCAGCAACTTAACGAGACCCTTAGTAATCTAGAGATACCCTGTAAATAAAAAATACAAAGGGCTGGGAACGTAGCTCAGTGATAAAGCATCCCTGCGTTCAGTCCCCAGTACCAGAAAGAAAGAATGAATGAATCCAGGCCAGAAGAAAACGCATAACATTATAAAATTTCTCAGAAAAAAATTAAAATTTTCCACTTTGAATTTTATATCCAGAAGAATTAAATATCAAAATTGAAGATGGAACAAAGATATTTTCCAATAATCAAAAGTGGAGAGAATTCATAGTTCACAGATCTGAACTTCAAGAAATGTAAGAAAACGTTCTTCAAACTAAAAATTATATTATCAAATGGAAAAAAAAAAAAACAGAAGAATGTAGGATATGGTTAAATTGTGGGAAAATAAAATAGATTATTTTCTTTCTTTAATTTCTTTAAAGATAATATAATAACAAGGCATAGGGCTAATAATATATTAACAACATTTATTTAATAATAGCATAAAAGAAGGACAGGGATCAATGGACATACAGTGTTGCTAGTTGTGTGTATTAAACAGGAAGAGGTATAATACTAATTTAAGATATACCATAATAAATTAGGAACACATTGTAATGCTGAGAGCAATCACTAAAAAAATTGTCATTAATTAAACAAAATATATAGCTTAAAGTTAATAGAGTACACAAAATGGAATAATAAAAATACTTGATTAATCCAAAAGAAGGTAGAAAAGCTGTAACAAAGAACAGAGAGAATGCATGGAAAACAAGTATCAAAATGGTAGTTTTAGACCCAGGAAAATGAATAACTGCATTACATGTAAATGGATACATACAACAGTTGAAATTCAGAATTGGTTAAGTGGATAAAGAGAAAAAATTCAACTGTAAGAGATACGGTAGAAATATAAAGACAAAGATCATAGAAGGCAAAAGAATGGAAGAAAACATCCCATGCAAATGTAAAGTTTTATGGCTACATTATCAGATGAAATGGAATTCAAAACAAGAGATGTTACTGGAAATAAAGGAAGACATCTGATAGTGATAAATGGGTGAATTCATTAAAAAGATAAGAATATTCAGTGTGCATGTATCTAAGAATGGAGGTTCAAAATGGAGCAAAACCTGACTGAACTAAAAGGAGAAATAGATAAATACACAATTATATTGGAGATTTCAGCACTCCTCTCTCAGTCACTGATAGAAACAAACAGAAAAACAGGAAATATGTAGAAAACTCAACCCTATCAAACAACTTACCCTCTATGACCTTTAATAGAAGGCATCACCCAACCAGAGCTGAGCATACACTCTTTTCAAGTATACATAGAATATTTGTCAAAAAGAAACCATATTCTTGGACATAAAATCAAACCTTAATAAGCTTCAAAGAAGCAAAATTATATACAGCATACTCTTTGATTACAGTGAAATATAGAGAAATGACCCAGAAGTTTTTATTTGAAAAGATTAATAAAATTGATGTCTCTAGCCTGGCTTGGTAGCAAATGCCTCTAATCCCAGGAACTTGAGAGGCGGAGGCAGAAGGATCACAAGTTCAAGGCCAGGCTCAGCAACTTAGCAAGGACCTAAGCAATTTAGCAAAACCCTGTCTCAAAATAAAAACATAAATAGTAAAAAGGGCCAGTACCAAAATTAAAGAAAAGAAAGAAATGAGCTATGAAGCTGCAAAAAGACGGAGAAAATTTTCAAATGCATATTACTAGGTGAAAGAAACCAATCTGAAAAGGCTGCATACTATATGATCCCAACCACATGACATTCTGGAAAAGACAAAACTAAACAGAGAGTAGAAGGGTTCGCAGCTGCCAGGAGTTTGGGAGGAAAGAGAAATGAATAGGTAGAGAATAGAAGATTTTTAGGACAGTGAGACCATTCTGTATGATGCTCATGATAGGTATGTACCATTATACATTTGCCAAACCCATAGAATATGTAATGCAGAAAATAAACCTTCATGTAAAATATGAACTTTAGTCAATAAGAATATATTAACATTGGCTTATGCAAGGGGGGTATAAAGGGAGAAAAAAAAGAAGATAGTAGAATAAGATGGATATCAGTATCCTAAATACATGATTGAAGACATGAATAGTATGAATATACTTTGTATACAAACAGTGTTATGTTATGTAAAAAGGTGCTCTATATATGTACTATGAATTGTAATGCATGCTATTGTTATATATACAACAACTTTGAATAAAAAAAGACATTGGCTTATCATTGTAAAAAATGAATGATATTAATGGCAGTTGTTAACAATAGGGGAAACTTTGGAAGAGGAAGTGAGGGTATATATGGAGACTGTTCTCTCAGTTTTTTTTTTTTGTGTGTGTGTGTGTGTGTGTGTGAATATGTTAAACAAAATAAGCCAGACACAGAGATACATGTGGAAACTAAAAAAAGCTAAACTAAAAGTCCATTTGAGAAGAGAAAATATTCACCAACCATTTGTCTGGCAGAGGGTTAATACCCATAATATTGAAAGAACTCAAAAAACTTAACAATAAGAAAACAATCCAATTTTTCAAATGGGTGAATGATCTGAATAGACACTTCTAAAAAGAAGAAATGAAAATGAACAATAAATATGTGTGTGTGTGAAAAAATGTTCAATATCATCAGTCACCAGAGAAATATGAATGAAAACTACAGTGAGATATTATCTCACCCCAGTTAGGATGGCTATTACAAAAAAAAAAAAAAAGATAATAAATGTTAGCAAGGATGTGAAGAAAAAGGAACATGGTTTGTGGGATGGAATGTCCTCAAAAAACTAAAAATAAGGAGCTGGGCATGGTAGTGTATGCCTGCAATCCAGTGGCTCAACAGGCTGAGGAAGGAGGATCGTGAGTTCAAAGCCAGCCTCAGCAATTTAGCAAGGCCCTAAACAACTCAGTGAGACCCACAAAATACAAAAAATGGCTGGTGATATAGCTCAGTGGTTAAGTGCTCCTGAGTTTAATCCCCAGTACCAAAAAAAAAAAAAAAAAAAAAAAAAAACCCTAAAAATAGAACTATCATATGACCTAGAAATCCCATACAAACTGGTTGTATATATTCAAAGGAAATGAAATCAGCATACCAAAAGCATATGTGCACACACTTGTTTACTGCAGAACTCTTCAACATAGCTAAGAAATGGAATCAGCCTAGGTGTCCAACAACAGATGAATGGAAATAGAAAATGTGGTATATATCTGAGTATTATTCAGCCACAAAGAACATCAAAATCCTGTCATTTGCAGCAAAATGAAGGGAACTGAAGAACATTATGTTCAGTAAAATAATCCAGATACAGAAAAACATATGTGGAAACTGAAAAAGCTAAACTAAAAAAAAAAAAAAAAAAAAAAGAAGTGACCTAAAAGAATAGTGGTGACGTCTAGGTACTAGGAAGTGTGCTGATAGGGTCGGGGGATAGAAGAAGTGTGGATGGATATGATCAATATGTGTTATAAGCATTAATGAAAATATCACAATGAATCCCATTAATATGTTCAATTAATATGTTAATAAAGTCATATTTTCAAAAAAGGAAAAAGATAAAACACTATCAGAAATAAGAGACATCATTAAAGATCTTAAAATATAATAAAAGAAAATTATAAAAATTTTACATTATGAAACTTGATGGCATACATAAAACCAGCACATTGTGCAAAAGATACATACTGCAAACAAAACAAGAAAAAAAATAGAAAATAGAAATACACCTGTTTCTGTTAAATAACCTAGAGCTATAATTCAAAACATTACTAGGTAGCACTATTTGTGTTCTATCAAACTTCTGTACAATAAAGACTACTGATCCTACACAAAATATTTCAGAAAGTAGAGAATGATAGAATATTTCTTAGCTCATCTTATAAGGTCATTATAAACCTGTCTTAAAAGCTGATGAAGACATTACCAGAAAAGAAAATTACAGACCATAATTCTAGTAAAAGATTAGTTAATGGAATCCAGCAATATTTGAAGAGATTAATATACATGATCAAGTGGTTTAACATTCAAAAATGAATCAATTAAATTCATTACATTAAAAGAATATAGAAGCAAACCCAAATGATCATCTTGATAGATACAAAAAAATAATTTGACATAATTCAACATATTCATAATCAAAACTCACCAAATAAATAATAAAAAGACACTTCATCAAAACTAACAGAGGGCATCAATGAAAAACATGAAGCTGCTTAATCGTGAAAAACTGAATACTTTCCCCCTAAGATCAACCACAAGGCAAGAATATCTGCTCTGACCAAAATTACTCCACATTGCTCAGGAGGTCTAGCAAGTGCAGAAAGTCAAGAAAAAAAAAATGAAATAAAAACAGAAGAACATATTGTAAACAAAGATATCAGATGGTATTTATTCAAAGACAATATTAGCATGTATTTAGAAAACCATTAAGGAAGCCACATACCAAAAAGAACTATGAGAATGAGTTTAGGTGTTATCATTTTACAAGGACAGCATTCAAAAATGAATTGAATTTCTACAGTAGCTAAGAATTGAATTTGAAAAAAATACTATTAAGAGTAGCATTAATAAAATGCTACCAAAACATTAAATACAAAGATATACATCTAAATTACACTGAAAAACTACAAAGTATTAAGAGAAATTAAAGGTAACTTAAGCACACAGAAAGATAACAGCTTGTTCAAGGATTGAAAATTTTGTTTTGTTTTGTTCTGTGGTGCTGAAAGTTGAACACACGACTTAGTGCATGTTAGGCAAGCACCCTACCAAAGGATTAAAAGTTTTAACATTGTTAAGAGGTCAGCATGGTGAATTATGCCTCTGAAATTCATATGTTGAAGTTTTAATCCACATTACTCCATATGAGACTGTATTTGGAAATAGGGCCTCTAGAGGTAAATAAGGTAAAATCAGGTCATATGTAGGCTATAGTCAAACATGACTGGTGTCCTTAATAGCAGAGTACACTAATGCGTAGGCCATATGTAGACTGTGGGGCAACCCTGTGAGGCATAGCTAGATGAAGGCCACTGCAACCCAAGGCAAGAAGTCTTAAAAGAAAGCAAGCCTGCCGGCACATTGATCTTGACCTTCAGAATCTAGAACAGTGAGAAAATGAACTTCCACTGTTGAAGGCACCTAGTATGTGATATTTTGTTATGATAGCCCTAGTAAACTAGTACAGATTTCAATTCTCCCCAAGTTGATCTGTAAATGCAATGCTATTATAATCAAAACCCAAGCAGGCATTTTTATAGAGGTTGATAAGCTGATACTAATATTTACATAGCAAGGTAAGGAATGAGTAATTCATGTGAATAACCAAAATGATCTTTAATAAGAATACAAAGGGGGGGCAGGAGAGGGGTGAGAAGGGGGCCAGAGAAAGTAGAAGAAGGGATTAATTGAGGAGAGAGGTGTGTTCCAGGCAGAGGGATCAGAAAGTGCAAATACCTTGCAACAAAAGTATGTTTGGCTCACTCAAGAATGAGCAAGGTAGTCAGTGTGGCTTGAAAGATGTGTTTAACGTAGATGCAAAAATTCTTAATAAAATATTGGCAAACCACATACAAAAACACATTACAAAGATAGTGCACTGTGATCAAGTGGGATTCAACCCAAGGATGCAAGGTTGGTTTAACATACAGAAATCAATAAATGTAATTCATCACATAAATAGAGTTAAGGACAAAAATAACATGATTATCTCCATAGATGCACAAAAAGCATTTGACAAAGTACAGAGCCCATTCATGTTTAAAACACTAGAGAAACTAGGAGTTGAAGGAACTTATCTCAACATTGTAAAGGCTATTTATGATAAATCCAAAGCCAACATTATTCTGAACAGAGAAAAACTGAAAGCATTTTTTCTAAAATCAAGAACAAGACAAGGATGCTCATTTTCACCACTCTTATTCCACACAGTCCCTGAAATTCTAGCCAGAACAATCAGTCAAGAGAAAGAAATTAAAGAGATACAAATAGGAAAGAAGAGTTCAAATCATCTCTGCTCTCTGATGACATTATCCGTATGTAGAAGACCCAAAAAACTCCACCAGAAAACTTCCAGAGCTGATAAACATATTTAGTAAAGTAGCAGGATACAAGATCAACATACATAAATTAATCACTTTCCTATACTCCAATAATGAGTCTGCTGAAAAAGAAATTAGAAAAACTATTCCATTTCACAATAACCTAAAAAACAAAATACTTGGGAATTAATCTAATGAAGAAGGTAAAGGACCTCTATGATGAAAACTATAGAGCACTGAAGAAATAAACTGAAGAAGACCTTAGGAGATAAAGAGACTTCCCATGCTCTAAGATAGGCAGAATTAATGTTGTCAAAATGGCCATACTACCAAAGTGTTATACAAAAGTGTTTTGGTAGTATGGCCATTTTGACAATCCCCAACAAAATACCAATGACATCCTTCTCAGAGCTAGAAAAAGCAATTCTAAAATTCATTTGGAAAAATAAGAGACCCAGAATAGCTAAAGCAATCCCAAGCAAAAAGAGCAAAGCAGAAGGCATCACAATATCAGACTTCAAACTATACTACAGAGCTATAGTGACAAAAGCGGCATGGTACTGGTACCAAAAGAGACATGAAGACCAGTGGAATGGAATAGAATAGAAGACACAGAGACAAACCCACATAAATACAGTTATCTAATACTAGGCAAAGGTGTGAAACACATGTTGGAGAAGAGCCTTTTAAACAAACAGTGCTAGGAAAAGTGGAAATCATGTGTAAAAGAATGAAATTTGACCCTATCTCTCACCGGCACAAAAGTCAACTCAAAGTGGATCAAAGACCTAAGAAACAGACCAGAAACCCTGCATGCAACTCCTATAAGAAAATGTAGGCCCAACACTCCAACATGTCAGCACATGAACCTTAACAAGACTTCTAAAGCACAGGAGTAAAACCAAAAATCAATAAGTGGGATAGCATTAAATTAAAAAGCTTCTTCACAACAAAGGAAACAATTAAAGTGGCAAGAGAGAGCCTAAAGAATGAAAAGAGGATCTCTGCCATCTGCTCCTCAGATAGGGCAATAATATCCAGAACATATAAAGAACTAAAAAATTTAACACACACACACACACACACACACACACACACACACACACACACAAACCAAATAACCCAATTTAATAAATGGGCAAAAGAACTAAACAGACACTTCTTTCTTCAAAAGAAGAAAAACGAAAGGTCAAAAAATACATGAAAAATGTTCAATATCTCTAGCAATTAGGGAAATGGAAATCAAAACTACATTGAGATTTCATCTCACTTCAGTCTGAATGCTTAACAAGAATATAAATAATAATAAATGTTAGCCAGGATATGAGGGAAAGTATATACTTATACATTGTTGGTAGGATGGCAAATGAGTGCATCCACTCAGGAAAGCAGTATCAAAATTCCTCAAAAAACTAGGAATGGGGGCTGGGGTTGTGGCTCAGTGATAGAACGCTCACCTAGCACGTGAGCGGCCCGGGTTCGATCCCCAGCACCACGTAAATAAACGCATTGTGTACAACTAAAGCAAATAAATCAATACTTTAAAAAAAATACTCTTCTAAAAAAAAAAAAAAAAAAAAAAAAAACTAGGAATGGAACTACTATCTCACCTAGCTATGCCACTCCTCAGTATATATCCAGAAGATCTAAAATCAGCATATTATAGGGCTAGAGCCACATTAATGTTTATAGCAGCACAATTCACAATAGCCATGCTACAGAATCAACTTAGGTGCCCTTCAACAAATGAATGGTTTTTTTAGAATGTGGTATATATACACAATGGAGCTAAAAAGAAAAATGAAATTATGGTATTTACCAGCAAATAGATGGAAGAGGGGATTATCATGCTAAGTGAAATAAGCCTGACCCAAAAAGTCAAAGTTGAATGTTTTATCTGATATTCAGAATCTAGTCTAAAATAAGGAGAAGTTGGGCACGGTGGCGCACACCTGTAATCCCAGCACTTGGGAAACCATGGCAGGAGGATTGTGAGTTCAAAGCCAGCCTCAGAAATAGCAAGGCACTTAGCAACTCAGTGAGACCCTGTCTCTAATAAAAAATACAACAAAGGGCTGGGGATGTGCCCCAGTGGTCAAGTGCCCCTGAGTTCAATCCCTGGTACCAAAAAAAAATAAATAAATAAATAAAGTAAGTAAGGAGGAAGGCGGGCAGGGGGTGGATTCCATCAAAATAGAAGAAAGATCCATGGAATAGATGAAGGGAATTGAGGGGAAGAGAGAAGTGACAGGATATGGGGGAAGAACAGTAGAATGAATCAGACCTAATCTTTTTATGTACATATATGAATATACCACAGTGAATCTCACCATCATATGTAACCACAAGACACTAATTTAAAAAAAATCTATAAGTAAAGATCAGTAGAGTAGAGGGAAGAGAACAGGGGAGGGAGAAGGGGAGGAAAAGGAAGGACTGAATTAGAGGAAATTATATTACATACTTTTATGATTATGTCAAAATGAATCCTAGTATTATGTATAACTTTTAAAAAATTTTAAAAATTACAAAAGAAGATGTGTTCAAGAGTAAGCATGCTATTGGGAAATGTATATTTGATCTCATCCAGTTTCCTGGCACAGAATTCCTAAAGCCTTGGAACCTCTTAAATGATAAGTGCCTTTTTGTATGTTAATAAGATACCTAGTGACTGGGGGTCTCTCTGGATAGCCTTAGGATGGGTGCTGGTTGGGGGGTGGGAGCTAGTCACATGATGAAAGGGTTGCAACTTTCAGTCAGTCGCACTGACTTCCTGGGAAATGAGAGGGGCTGAGAGTTGAGTTGATCACCAATGGCCAATCATTCCTTCATAATGAGGCTTCTATAAAAAGCCCCCAAAAGGACTGGTCTTGGAGAGTTTCTAAATAACTGAAAATATAGCGGTGGCTAAAGGTTATAGTACCCAGAAAGGGCACCAGAGCCCTTTGTCCTTCCCAAACACCTTGCCCAATGTACTTCTCCCATGAGTATTCTTTGTAATCTCTTGCATAATGAATGGGTAAAGGCAAGTAAAATGGCTTAAATCCTGTGAGCCACTCCAGCAAATTAACTGAACCCGAGGAAGGAGAACCACGATTTATAGTAGGTCTCTTAGATGCACAGAACACAACCTGAGGCTTGTGATTGGCATCTGAAGTAGGGGCAATCTTGTGGGACTGCGCCCTAGACCTGTGGGATCTGACACTAACTCTAGGTAGATAATGTCAGAATTGAGTTAAATTATAAGATAACCAGTTGGTGTCATTAGAGAACTGACTGGTTGTTGGCGGGGACAGATCCCCACAGACATTTTGGTGACCAGAAATAAAGTGTTCTGTGTTGAGAGCATGTGAATATAAGAAATAAGTGATTTGTTTGTTTGTTTGCTTGCATTTTATCCTTTAGGGAGTGTTAGGAGATGAGGTCCAAGAGGTTCAGGGATTCAGATCAATATGTATTGAAAGTCATTGTAAAGACTGTGGGTTTGACTCAGTGAGATGGAAAGCTGCAGGAAGGTTCTTAACAGAGAAGCTGCAAGATCCTTTACACAGGATTCACTTTGGATGCTCTGAGGAGAATAAACTCAGGGAGGGGGATGTTGAAGCATTTGAAAGAATCAAGGGTAAAAGCAGAAAGATATGTTAGATGGTGATTTTCAGTGGCTCAGAAGAGAATAGGGGCAGTGGGAGAAACGGCCATGGTATGGATATACTTTGACAGTAGAGTCAGTAGTATTTACTGGTGGATTGGATGTGAGATATGATAGAAATAAAGAAGTTAAGGATGACTTGGAAATTTTAGTTGGGCACTGTTAGGAACTGATCCCCCACAGCATCACTCCAGAGCCAGCAAGTAGTCAACCACCATAGTTGCTGCCTTCCTCCCCAAGAACTCCACCCATGCTCCTTGCCCATGCAGTTCAGCATGGCAAGGACATCCCTACTGGGAATTGCCCAGGGCCCACTTTCCCTCCTGCAACTGCCTTCCCAACCTTACTGTCTCTGGCCAAATTCAGTTTTTGCTTTTCTGCACAATCCCTTTGGATTTGGCATTTGTTTTGGTCCTCGGTCCCCGCCTTTGCCTATGGACATTTTGTCTTAGAAATCCCTCCCCCAGAGCCGGGCGCAGCGCACACCTGTAATCCCAGCACTTGGGAGGCTGAGGCAGGAGGATGTGAGTTCAAAGCCAGCCTCAGCAATGGCAAGGCACTTAGCAACTCAGTGAGACCCTGTCTCTAATAAAAATACAAAAAAGGGCTGGGGATGTGCCCCAGAGGTCAAGTGCCCCTGAGTTCAATCCCTGGTACCAAAAAATAAATAAATAAATAAAGTAAGTAAGGAGGAAGGCGGGCAGGGGGTGGATTCCATCAAAATAGAAGAAAGATCCATGGAATAGATGAAGGGAATTGAGGGGAAGAGAGAAGTGACAGGATATGGGAAGAACAGTAGAATGAATCAGACCTAATCTTTTTATGTACATATATGAATATACCACAGTGAATCTCACCATCATATGTAACCACAAGACACTAATTTATAAAAAAATCTATAAGTAAAGATCAGTAGAGTAGAGGGAAGAGAACAGGGGAGGGAGAAGGGGAGGAAAAGGAAGGACTGAATTAGAGGAAATTATATTACATACTTTTATGATTATGTCAAAATGAATCCTAGTATTATGTATAACTTTTAAAAAATTTTAAAAATTACAAAAGAAGATGTGTTCAAGAGTAAGCATGCTATTGGGAAATGTATATTTGATCTCATCCAGTTTCCTGGCACAGAATTCCTAAAGCCCTTGGAACCTCTTAAATGATAAGTGCCTTTTTGTATGTTAATAAGATACCTAGTGACTGGGGTCTCTCTGGATAGCCTTAGGATGGGTGCTGGTTGGGGGGTGGGAGCTAGTCACATGATGAAAGGGTTGCAACTTTCAGTCAGTCGCACTGACTTCCTGGGAAATGAGAGGGGCTGAGAGTTGAGTTGATCACCAATGGCCAATCATTCCTTCATAATGAGGCTTCTATAAAAAGCCCCCAAAAGGACTGGTCTTGGAGAGTTTCTAAATAACTGAAAATATAGCGGTGGCTAAAGGTTATAGTACCCAGAAAGGGCACCAGAGCCCTTTGTCCTTCCCAAACACCTTGCCCAATGTACTTCTCCCATGAGTATTCTTTGTAATCTCTTGCATAATGAATGGGTAAAGGCAAGTAAAATGGCTTAAATCCTGTGAGCCACTCCAGCAAATTAACTGAACCCGAGGAAGGAGAACCACGATTTATAGTAGGTCTCTTAGATGCACAGAACACAACCTGAGGCTTGTGATTGGCATCTGAAGTAGGGGCAATCTTGTGGGACTGCGCCCTAGACCTGTGGGATCTGACACTAACTCTAGGTAGATAATGTCAGAATTGAGTTAAATTATAAGATAACCAGTTGGTGTCATTAGAGAACTGACTGGTTGTTGGCGGGGACAGATCCCCACAGACATTTTGGTGACCAGAAATAAAGTGTTCTGTGTTGAGAGCATGTGAATATAAGAAATAAGTGATTTGTTTGTTTGTTTGCTTGCATTTTATCCTTTAGGGAGTGTTAGGAGATGAGGTCCAAGAGGTTCAGGGATTCAGATCAATATGTATTGAAAGTCATTGTAAAGACTGTGGGTTTGACTCAGTGAGATGGAAAGCTGCAGGAAGGTTCTTAACAGAGAAGCTGCAAGATCCTTTACACAGGATTCACTTTGGATGCTCTGAGGAGAATAAACTCAGGGAGGGGGATGTTGAAGCATTTGAAAGAATCAAGGGTAAAAGCAGAAAGATATGTTAGATGGTGATTTCAGTGGCTCAGAAGAGAATAGGGGCAGTGGGAGAAACGGCCATGGTATGGATATACTTTGACAGTAGAGTCAGTAGTATTTACTGGTGGATTGGATGTGAGATATGATAGAAATAAAGAAGTTAAGGATGACTTGGAAATTTTAGTTGGGCACTGTTAGGAACTGATCCCCCACAGCATCACTCCAGAGCCAGCAAGTAGTCAACCACCATAGTTGCTGCCTTCCTCCCCAAGAACTCCACCCATGCTCCTTGCCCATGCAGTTCAGCATGGCAAGGACATCCCCTACTGGGAATTGCCCAGGGCCCACTTTCCCTCCTGCAACTGCCTTCCCAACCTTACTGTCTCTGGCCAAATTCAGTTTTTGCTTTTCTGCACAATCCCTTTGGATTTGGCATTTGTTTTGGTCCTCGGTCCCCGCCTTTGCCTATGGACATTTTGTCTTAGAAATCCCTCCCCAGAGCCGGGCGCAGCGCAGCGCACGCCGGTAATCCCAGCACTTTGGGAGGCTGAGGCAGGAGGATCGCGAGTTCAAAGTCAGCCTCAGCAATGGCAAGGCACTTAGCAACTCAGTGAGACCCTGTCTCTAAATAAAATACAAAAAAGGGCTGGGGATGTGGCCCCCAGAGGTTGAGTGCCCCTGAGTTCAATCCCCGGTACCACAAAAAAAAAAAAAAAAAAGAAATCCCTCCCCAGCATTCCCTAATGTCCTAGGTTACTGCTGACTTGCACCTCTGCAACAAACCCCAGGCCTGGGAAGAGGCCCATCACAGTTTATTTTAGCCAGAAGAAAATTCAGGGGCTGGGACTGTGGCTCAGTGGCAGAGCGCTTGCCTCACATGTATGAGGTATTAGATCCTCAGCACCACATAAAAATAAATAAATAAAATAAATGTATTGTGTCTATCTACAACTAAAAAAAGAGAGAAAGAAAATAAATTCAGTAATCATAAAATTTGAAAACAAACCATTAAATAAAACTATGTCCTGCCCAAGATACCCAAAGAGTCAGGTTAGATCTGAAATCCAACTCACACTCTGGTCTCCAAGACCTGAGCCCCGCTACTAGCCAATAACCCAAACGAAGTGGTACTATTGCCTGATTTCTTCACTCAAATAAGGTGTTTTTTATGCAAGGCACATTCTCCTAATTTGCCTGGAATCACTATACAGAAGAAGTCCCTGCTTCAAGGCCAGCCAAGTATGACTCAGATTCACAAAAGTCGCACTTCTTTTTCCTGGAAACTACAGTGAGAACCTTAATAGAGCACCTTAGCCTGCTGTCCACCTTCCTTAGAATTTCTGTAAAATTTAAATAAAAGAAGAGACCAAATGTCATTGATATCAGCAGATCAGAAGGCCATTCTTTTAGAAGCATCCCTTGTCTTGTCCCACATCCACATGTTGTTGTTTCTCCTCTACTCCAGAAATGCAAACAGCTCTCGCTTATTTCTACTGAACATGATTCCTTTTTCTCTGATGTTGTCTCGATTGAACCTGAGAAGCTGACATAATTGTGCAATTCAGATCCAGTGAAAGTTGAACTTTGAACAATAACTGGAGATCTGAGCAGGTAAAGGCATCTGACAAGAGTTTGTACTTGACAACACCTGCATTCTTTCTCTTCTGAATAATAATATAACCAATTCAACGCCCTCTATTTTCCTGCTGTTGCAATGTTGAATTCAAGTGTCAGTATGACCTGACTGTTTATCGGGTAAGAACCCAATTAATTTGTGTCCAGACTCATTAATTGTTCTTAATTCACATTTGACCATTGTGTTTGGTCCCTGACCTCTGGCCCCACTTTTGCATGGAAATCTCCCTCTCAGTAGAAATACATCACGCTCTGGCACACGGCCACTCACTGAAGATTCTGAACTCTTCCCTGTCACAGCAGCTGCTGAATTTCCTTAAATATATCTCAGTGATGGGTTCTGAGAGGCTACTTTTTTAAAGATAGTGTTTTTAAAAAGTCATAAATAGTTATAAATCCTGTTCTTTCATGTTATTATAATTCATGAAGGGAGGTTGTGATGTGGTACAGAGTCCTGTCCTAGATGTAATGCACACACCAATAAATTAAATAGTTATTCAATAGGACAATATTCTAGCTCTCCCCATAACTGGCTTATGATCAGAGTCACACTGTAGAATCTCATTCTCCTCATTTTTAATGTCAAGAGACTGGAAAAATTGGATTCTGAGATCCAGAGTAGGGGCTTGTTAAATTCCCATCCTCTTTTTCCAGTTTTCCAAAATGTACCTTAAGCAAATTAGAGACCGATGGTGAAGAAGAAGCTTCTAGAACCCAGTGACTTTCAGGAGTTGCTCCTGAGTCAGTCCTTCTTAAGTGGATGATTCTGGAGGACAATCATGTGCCCGGGGAGTTTTCTCTGAGAGCTCAAACAATCTGGAGAGTCAATAAATTCAGCCAATATTTGGAAAACACATCCACTTCTACTCTTATTTTTTACCTGTTTCTTTCAACCCTACATAACTTTTAGAAGAAAATGCACCTTCAGGGTCTGATTTGTTTTCCACAAACTCACTTTATCTCATTGGAGTATTGTAAAAGCACTTTTTGGGAAAAATCTTTAGGCCATCGAGTCATTTTCTACCAGTGATCTCATCATGGGTAAGATATTGACACATTCAAAGAGAAAAAATTGTCTTAGTATACACTCAGAAGAAAATCTTTGTAAGTTCTACACTTAGCAAATATTCACCCACTCAATGTTTTAAGTTTTGATCTCAATGTTCACCCACCCAATGTTTTAAGTTTTAGATCTTTTCGTGGGCAGTTTAATTAAGATTGTAGAGGCAATTCTTAAGATTGGACATAGACATGTCACTACCCTGGGATTCACAAAGCTGACCTGTCCTTCAGCTCTAATAGCACTATTTAGATGAGACATTATTTTAAAAAATATATCATGGATTCTGCAGTTTTGGAGGAAATACAGAAGTCAACCCTCCTCTCATTTCTTTAGGGGAAAGCTTTTTTTCTATAGCCTATGTAAATATGTTCTGTGATTAAAAACAAACAATACCTTACAATTTCCTCCCTCTTTCCATTGCTGGAAAGGTATGATATAAATATAAATATAAAATATAAATATCTTTCTACCTACCCCTTCCATTCCTAGTTCTACTTTCTGAAGGAACAGAGAAAATTAATAATAGCTTCCATTTTTAAGCATCAAGTGTATGTTTGATTACTGCATTTAAACCTCACAAGAGCAGTTACTTCAGACCATATGTAGCACCAGAGATTCCCGCATTCAAAAACTAGAAAAATAAACAGAACATATGAAACTATGGACTCTTTATGGTGTGAAAAGTGGCAGCATATGACTATGTTCCCCAAAGGAAATGGAAACAAACAAGTTAAGCCCTAGGTCTGTGCAGCATACCATCTGTAGGCAAGCTCCAGACCACAGCCTCACTTAGGTGAGGAGACAGATACAGATGATCAGAAAGGTAAAACACTTAGGAGTTGTGAGATAGAAGATGGGAGGGATGCAGAGAGCACGCCAGAGAAAAAGCTCTATGATATGCAGAGAGAGCACCTCAAGTCTTTGGCTGAAGACTGATCTACACATTCATGAGTAAATTCCCCAAAGCCCCAGGAGAATTCTTCTGGAAAGTGAAAGACCAAAAAATTCCCAAAGCTCATTTTAGGTTATCACCAGAATGGACCAATAAGGCATCAAAAAAATATAACCATAGTAGCTGAATTAAATTATGCATAAAATAAATGCTGTCCTATGCCTGCCCTAACAAGTCACAAAAGTATCCAATCAATCTCAAGTCATTTAACTGCACACCAGAGCAAGTCCAAAATTAATTAAAGGAATACAATCAAAGCCAACACCTAACAGCAATAAAATTCATAATTCTCAGCACCTAACCTAAATTTGCCAGATGTGCAAACAAACAGGAAAGTATTACCAATTTGGAGGGGGAAAAAACAATCACTAGGAGCAGACACAGATATGATAAGTGATAAAACTAACAGTTACACTAAAATCGGTATTATAAATACATTCCACGGGTTCCAGGGTACAAAGGAAAACATGGATTTGATGAGGAAACACATGGAAGATACTTTTTAAAAAAGTACTCTTTGAGCAAAAAATACTAAAATGTCTCCAATGAAATTCACTAGAAGTGACTAATAGCGGATTAGACACTAGAAGCAAAAGAAATCAATGAACTTAAAGATGTAGCAATATGAAATAGCCAAAATAAAGCATATACAGAAAGACTTTAAAAATGAGCAGAGAACCAATGATCTATTCTATGGGAGAATACCAAAAATAGAGTACACCAAGTAACAGACAAGTAACTGAAATATCAGAAAGGGGGTAATGGACCAAAAGAAAAAAAAAAAGCGAAGATATAACGACTAAAATTTCTCCAAATTTAGTAACTCTAAACTTACAGATCCAAGAAGCTCAACCAACATCAAAATGAATAATCATAAAGAAAAGCACATGAAGCTACTATATAATCATACTGTCCAAAAACAGTGATAAGAAAAAAATCTTACAAATATTCAGAGGAAAAATAGACACATTATAAACATCAAAAGAAGATAATATTTGACTTCTTGTCAGAAATGCATTAAGGCAGAAGACAATAGACTGACATCTTTAAAGTACTAAAAGAAAAATTGTCAACCTGTAATTTTACATCCAGTGCAAATAACTTTAAGAAAGTGAAGGCAAAAGTAAAGACACATAATATCTTTTTCAGACACATAATATCTGAGAAAATTCATTGTCAGAAGACCAGCACTGTAAGAAACATGAAACATCTTCAGGAAGAAGATAAATGATACCAAATGGAAATTTGAACATACACAAAAGAAAGAAGGGAGCTAACTAGGGTAAATGTAAACATGCAGGTAATTTTAAAAGACGTTTTTCCCATTTTTAAATCTTTAAAAGATAAACACTGTTCAAAGGAAAGATAATAACAATATATTGTGTTTGTAACAGACAAGAAATCAACATGTGTAAAGATAGCATAAAATATGGGGAATAAACTGCTATATTTCATCAATTATATGTGAAATGACATGTTACTTTTTTTAATTTTTTAGTTGTAGTTGGACACAACATCTTTATTTTATTTATTATTTTTACGTGGTGCTCAGGTCGAACCCAGGCCACGCACGTGCTAGATGAGCACTCCACCGCTGAGCCACAACCCCAACCCTGAAATGACATGTTATTTAAAGCACATTACCGTAAGTTAAAAAATGTATGTTACAGGCTGGGTATGGTAATGCACACCTGTTATCCTAGTGATTTAGGAGGCTGAGGCAGAAAGATCAGTAATTTAGTAAGGCCCTGAGCAACTTAGAGAGACCAAGTATCATAAATAAATAAATAAAACGGGCGAGGGATGTGGCTCAGTGGGTTAAGCCCCCCTCCAAAAATCTATGTTACAAATATCAGAATAATAACTACAAAAGTAAAGATATGTAGTTTATATGGCAATAATGGGGATAAAGTGGAACTTGTTTTTTTAAAAATACACAATCCAAAAGAAGACAGGAAAAGAAAGAGAAAAAGAAAAAAGACAAGACAAATAGAAAACAGCAAGTCAGTAGGTTTACATCTGGCAATATCAATAATTCAATCCCAGCAACTTGGGAGGCTGAGGCAGAAGGATCCCAAGTTCAAGATCAGCCTGAACAAGTTAGTGAGAGCCTATCTCAAAAAGTTATGAGGATGTAGCTCAGTGGTAGAGCACCCCTAGGTCAATACCCAGTACGCTTCGGCTGCCAAAAAAAAAGTGTCTAAAACTGCAATTCAAGTTACAGAGTGTTAGAGTGGATTTAAAAAGAAGACTTAATGGCAATTATTGAGACTACAAGTAACAATAAATATTGGCAAGGATGTGGAGAAAAGGATATACACATAGGTTGTTGGTGGGACTGCAAATTCATGCAACCATTCTGGAAATCTGTATGGAGATTCCTCAAAAAACCTGGAATGGAACCACCTTTTGACCCAGTTATCCCACTCCTCTTTAGTATATACCCAAAGGATTTAAAATCAGCATACTGCAGTGACGTGGTGCTCATGAGACTGTCATGCTAAGTGAAATAAGCCGATCCCAAAAAGCCAAAGGTTGAATGTTTTTCTCTGATATGTGGACACTAACCCACAATAAGGATGGGTGGGGGTAGAATAGAAGTTCAGTGGAGTAGAATTGAAGGGGAATGAAGGGACAGATGGGGATGGGAAGAGGAAAGACAGTGAAATGAATCTAACATAACTTTCCTCTGTACATACATGAATATACCATAGTGAATTTCACCATCATGTACATCCACAAGAAATTAATTTTTAAAAAATGACTATGGGTAAATGGCAGGAAGATCAATAGAAGGAAGGGAGCATGGGGTGGGGGGGAGGGAAAGGTAAGGAGAGGTACTGGGATCTGAATTAGAACAAGATATAGGCCATACTTGTATAATTATATCAAAATGGATTCTACTGTCATGTATAACTAAAAAGAACCAACAAAAAAATTCAACTACATACTGTTAATAAAAAAAAACTTCTTTCCACACAAAGACACAAATAGGTTAAAAATAAAAATGATAGGAAATGATATACCATGTGAACATTAGGGGGAAAGAGAAGCAGAGGAGGGAAAGAGTGAAGGAAGCTGGAGTAAATATTTTAGTACCAGACACAGTAAAGAAATAACATGAGACATTTCATAATAGAGGGATCAATTCATCAAGAGAACAAAATAATCCTAGATATATATGTACCTAATAATAGAACTTCAAAATGTATGTGGCCACAACTGATAGAACTGAAAACAGAAATAGATCTATAATTACAGTTGGAGAATTTGACCTTTTTATATCAGTGACAGAAAAAGTAAACAAATTCATTAAGGTTACAGATTTTGCAGAGTTAAAAGACAATCTTCATTATTCTTGACTATGCTTTGATGGATTACTTCCTGCTCACTACATAGGACTCTGTGTCAACTTCTTTCCCAGCCTGTTCAGCCTGCGTTGCATCGTAGCTAGCCTATAACCTCATTCCTTCTATGATTCAGTAAGAAAGGTCCAAACATTTGGCTATAGAAACACACAGATAGCAAGATAAGTGTGGAGAAGGGCTGTCTTTCTGTTCACCAGTTGAGTAAGTTGGGCAATCAGAACCCTCACCCCCAACTGAGCCAGCTGCCCTTGAGCAGACCTGCAGAGGCAAGGACGCGGTCACGCATGCGCACTGCCTTGCTGTGGTCAGACACTGAGAGCATCATCTTTACTGTCTCTGGCCAGCAGATTCCACATTCCTGTACACATGCTCCTTCCTTTCAAGCCACAACAGCTCCATTTCTTCCCACGCACTATGATAAACAAGCCATCAAGCAATAGCTTTTCCCTCCTAGTGTGCTGATTCTGCTCTCAGTGTGAGTTAGTAAACTGACCACTGGCCTCTACCCCCACCCTCCCCTTACCCCTCTCTCCCCCTTGCTCTCAGTCTCACTGTGCTCTGGCTCTGTCTTACTCTTCCTGTACTGTCAAATAAAATCCTAATCGTACCTAAGTGATTACCTTGAAGCTTTGAATTGATTTTCATAGAACATTTCTACTCATTAATCATTCAATCATGCAACCAGGAAGGTTAAGACCATCAGTGATCCTCCTGCCTAGTGGACTGACTTTGACAGGCCAGCTCAGGTGCTTGCCAGCTGCTGACTTGGGCAAACCTCTAGAGGTTTCTGACAGTCTCCCTGGCACTGCTTATCCTACAATGTACACCTTTCCCCCATCCAAGGAATCTAGAACAATTTCACATGGGCAGAAATTAACTAAAAGACAGGAAATAGAGATGGCTAGCAAAAAAAGAAAATTAGGATTTTGTATATTTTTTAAGTCTCTGGCATTACATAAGATCTTTCATTACAATTGTGCATTAAGGAAAATTTTCTTGAGGAAAAAGAAATTGTTTCCAGAGACATTTATTCTTATCCTCCATTTGTCTTCCATATCTATAAATAAAATATCCCCTTATTATCACTCAGCTAGTCTCTAAATATTGTATTGTATTCCCCATCTAAATGCATTATCCTAGTAAAAAGAGATGCGAATAAGTGTGCTTCCTTTGGATATTTCATAATTTGCCAACTGTTCTCAAATACTTCATCTGAGTGTGTGCTTATAGACTCATGTTTGAGCGTCTGCAGGATATGGGACAGGCTCTGATGGCAGAATGGGAAAAGCTTGGGAGATCTGAACTCCTGTAAATACAACTACAATGAATTCCCACAGCACAGCAGAACTTGTTCTGTGGGTCATTTTTCTCACAACTCTGAGCCATATCTCAGAGGGTATGAGTCTGTCCAGTAGTAATATGTCAATGACAAGTCAAAATTTAATATATATTTGTTATGCTAATTATTATGTATGTAAAGTTACTTATTATAAAATTATTAGTATATAAAATTATAGAATTTAGCATGATGACTATGGAAATATCAAATCAGTAAACAAAACTAATACACAGATAACCTTAGAAGTAGCATCAAAAAGTCCTTGGCTCTTGAAATCATGTAAATATCAACTCTGGTCAAGCAAAAGAGTTAAGGTGACAATTACATCACAGAAGAATTAGATTTATCCCTGTCTGTGGGACTAAAGCTACATTTGGTAGAATGAGGGAAGTGTCATTTTGGTGTGCCAGGGTAGCAATAACATACAAAAATAAGAAACAACAGCACTTTATCCCATTTCAAAATAATTTTTCTGTTTCTTTCAACAGAACTCACAGTTTTGTGTCATTTAGAGAAATTAGGAATGTGTTGGTGTTTTTGGACCTAGGTCTAGCCACTTGCTGCTGAAAAGCCAGTACTCAGGAGACAAATATTGGTGGGAAGAAAACCCATTTTATTCAAGAGCCAACACCCTGGAAGATGGAGGGGATGATTATTCTCAAAGTTCCATCTTGGGTAACTCAGGCTTTTATACGAAGGGAAAGAAGGAGCAAGGCAGGAAGGCTGCATGCTATGCTCTTCATCATGCAGTGCATGGGTCTCCTTTTCCTTCTTCTCTGGCTGTAACACTATTGCAATGACCTTGACCTCCTGTAGCTAGTTCTTGTAGTTGTTAGATGGACATATTTCTTTTCCATAAATTAAACCTCACAGCAATTTGCATGCTTTGTGTTCACTGATGTGCAGGAATAAAGACTAAGGAGGAGTGTTACACACTCAAATGTTTTGTGAAGGTCACCAGATGTTCTGGGTTCTGTGGATCTAAAGATAGATTATTTAGCATTTAACATCTTAATCATTTAGGTGGGATGCTTTCAGAATTTAGAATGCTGGGCAAAGGGAGGGAAAACAACCTTGCAAAAGGCAGACTAAAGGGAAGTAACCTCCTGAAAGGCAAAGAGGGGATATAATGTTACAAAGGGAAGCTTGCTAGGGAGCAGCCACAGTTTCACTGGGGGACCCAGATTTGTGGAATTTGATGCTTTGATGTCCTGTGCAACCTATTCTATGGCCTTTGGTGTGCTGGTATGCATCACCTCTCTAGAATGTGTTTTTCAATTAAAATAAGATGAGGGCGGGGGCAGGTAGGGCAACATCTTGACCCAACCATAAAAGTAAATTTTTATATTTAGACCTCTATAGCTGTGGGCATGAATGAGTGTGCTTAGGGGTAGCATTTGTTTTAGAGGGTGTGTCAAGGAGGGGATGGGGTCTATAACAAAAGTAGGGAGCTGTTGTAAAAGAAAGAATTTAAACCTTATAATTAAAAGATCCAAGTTCAAATTCTAGTTTTATTTCTTACTGGCTGTGAGACCTCTGACAAGCCACATAAGCTCTGCAAAATTTAGTTCACTCATCTCTAACCGAGATAATAAGTTTGTTGGGAGGGTTAGCTATGACAGTGGAGGTAAGGTTCTTGGCATCTAAAGTACACGTGTGACATAGTAGCAGCTACGGACTCTCATCCCAAAGGTTGAGGACACCAGGGGTCAATCTAAGACCAAAACCTAGAGGATCGCCAAACATATTAGCAGTACTTATTTTGTTCATCAATTTATTCATCCAATCACTCAAAAACCAATGACAAAATTGACAGATGAAGCCCCTTCTCTTGGCCAGATACCCCACAGAGCTTTCTAGTCCCTGACCTACCAGTTCAGAGTTTTGTTCATTGAGGAGACATCCTAACATATAGAAGTCACAAAATGTTTCACAGGGATTTTAACAAAAGCAAATCTCTTCTATTCACATCCTTCATATCCTTTTTGTAAACAGAGACCACTAGCATGTGAAAACTTGAATCTAGCCCCAGAATCTGGTTTTCTTAGCCCTGGTATGTGCTCCCTGTCACTGTGTGTGTAAGTAATTGCATGTGGCTTAGTTAGGCGCCCTGGATTCTGGGAGTTAGGGAAATTATGCATAGATCTGCCATTAACACTAATGGGGGGTTACACGCACAAATCCTCCACACACTGAGAAGAGAATAGACTCTTCTCATTCATACATAATAGATCTGTAGAAAAATTAGCATGTACGCTTTTAGGAGCTGAACTTGAAGATGTACCTTTTATGGGAAATATGTAAATAAGGAGAGAGGATACACTGAAGGACAAGTGCTGTAATGTGCTCCTTTTCTGATGCCTGAGCACCTTGTCAATTTTGCTGCTGCATAAAGTAGGACTAGGCTTGCCTCTGCAGAGACTCCCCAGTGCATTCATCTTCCTGGTTCATTACCAAATTTCCCAGGACACAGCTTACTTTGCCAAATCTGCCAGTCCCCCTGGGGAAAGCGAAGCGGGGCAGCAAGATTCTTAAGTCAGCAAGCAAGTACTAATGTGAACATTTTTCCACAGAAGCATTTTTTTCTTAGAAGCTATTGTTAAATTGCTTTATAATTTAAGCTGTTTTAGGAATGAGAAAATACAATATTCGTTGCAGGAGTGTCAAACCTCTCAGGGAGTTACCTCTAAAGACCACAGAAATCCAAAAGGCTGGGCAGACTGGTTTTGTCTGTGAAAAGAAGAGAATGCCTTGCCTGTGTCTTCCATTTTTCTTCCTCAGCCCACAAAGAAAGGAGATTCCCTCTCCCCAACTTCTGTATCAACCCCTTCTGAACTCCTCCCTACCATCATAGTTGCTAACCTGACAATTATGGGGCCACATTTCATTCATGGGCAATGTCATGACATAGAAAGGTGATTTACTTCTGGAGGATAAGGATACCTACCCTTCATGAGCCAAGGCAAAGCCAGCCTCTTTCACCTGCCACCTAGCACCTCCCTGCTGCTCACATTCGGATATTTATCCCTCACTCCCCTATTACTCTCAAGGCAGGTTCCTCTACAGGTCCAGCCTTCCCCCTAGCTATCTGTTGTAGATCCCTGGCTATGTGGAATTGGAGTTGGCTCTGTAAGTTGCTAAGGTGAGTAAGAGAATGCAATAGGAACATTGATTGATTGGAGAGTCCTGGCTACTTACCATGGATGCCCTGCATTTTTTTTTTTTTTTCTTTTTTTTTTTAGGGGGTGGGGAGGAGTACTGGGGATTAAACCTAGTACTACTTTACCACTGAGCTACATTCCCAGCCCTTTTTATTTTTTTATTTGAGACAGGGTCTCACTAAGTTGCTGAGGCTGGACTCAAACTTGCAATCCTTCTTCCTCAGCCTCCTGACTTGCTGGAATTACAGGCATGTGCCACTGCATGAGCAGATGCCCTGCATTTAAAGGCTAATTATGCTGGGCTGGTGGCACATACCTGTAATCCTGGGAGCTCTGGAAACTAAGGCGGGGGGGGGGGGGGCAGAGAATTAGAAATTCCAAGCCAGCCTCATTAATTTAGCTAGGCCCTAAAGCAACTTAGCTAGGTTCAACCCTTGGCACATAAATAAATAAATAAATAAATAAATAAATAAATAAATAAATACTGATAGAGTTGTGTCAAGGGCTTTCCTAGATTCCAATAAAAGTCACTGAACTCCTGATCTTATGTCTGTAACTTCCTGAGCATGCCTCAGATGCAAAAGCTATGAGGAACCACATCCTCCTGTCAATGCATAGCAGTTAAAAGCATTAATCATTATTACAGCCCCTCATTCGTTCATTCATTCATTCATCCATCAGTATTGACATGGTTTCCTAATTCCAGCTACTGACTAAGGGTAGAAACACTCCCAGGAAAATGTGCTGTACCTTTACTTTGGGAAATGTGCAGTCTACTGAAGGAGAAAAGGAGATCTCCAGATAAAATGGGAAATGTTATGAGAGAGTAGGCCTGGGTGAAATGAAGGCACGAAAATAGACATTAACCCAGGCTTTGAGGCCATGTTACCATCTTTCATTGAATAAAACTCTTGAGACATATTGGAAGAGAAACAACAAAAACCAGGAGCAATCATTGTTATAAAACATTCAAAGTATGCTTAAATTAAGCAGGTTTAACTTCTAAAAGCCATGTTATAATTGACAAATTCTTTTGGTGGGGGAGGAAGTGCTGAATCAAACCCAGGACTTTTATTAATTAGTTTATTTCCTTCTTTTATAAATGTCCTTAAATCTTTGACTACTAATACAGTGATTCCCCAGGGAGCCCAATCAATGAAGAGGGTAAATTGGGTCAACTCTGTCTGACCTTCAGTCTGAGTCTGAAGTTGTCTAAAGGGTGAAACATTCATGTTAAATTTAAGAAACTGCATCAGTTAAGCAGGGAATAGTCTGGAAAGTGCCAGTCAGAAGCCAGGAAGACATCAGGCACTTGAAACTGAGGTCTGTAAAAATGAGTGGGAGGAGAAATATCTGAATGTGTTACTTTATCTGACTCAGGACCACTGTGACCTGAAAGCAGTAGACTCTGTCCTACACCATACCCTATTTTATAGATCTCCCCAAAGTAGGCTTTGTAGCAAGGATAGGTCAAAAAACACCACAGACATGGGTGGCTGTTCCCTAGGGAGTGTGAGATTTCTCATTACCAAGATGCCGACAGAATTCCCCAGGCTAACTGCAGCCCCTGCCATGCCACCCCCATGCTCTGTCTGACAAAGGGAAAGCAGTCACAAGATTCCACAGAAATGCCCTCAGCCTGGATAGTAAAGCAGCCCATGCAGTCGCACTGAGTACCCTCTGCATGTGGAATCCCCAGAGTCTCAGCCCTCTACTGCCCTAGAAATCACAGCCCTGAAGCAATTTGGGGCACCGGCTTCTGATTCACTGTTCTTCTAAATATCGAATGGCCCAAATCCTTTTCAGAATCATTTTAGTTTTCCTAAAAAGGGATGGAATGACAAACCTCAAAGCAACTACTGCAATTCGAATAGAACTGGAAATGTGATATGAGGAAAAATCCATCCTTCCGTTAGGCAAAGAAAAGAATTTAAGTGTTACCATAATCAAAGTGTGGTCCTATCAGGTTTATAACATGGGAAATGTCACTTTTGTAAGGATATCATGTCGAAGTCTTAAATTATATCATTTTATGTAGTTTAAAATCTCAATTAGACTGGTTTTGTTTGTATCAATTTTTATCCTGAATGACAGCATTTGGAAGGAGAGAGTTAAAGTTTAAAAAAAAAAAACTGAGAAAGATTGAACTGGCATTGCACATGCAAATGAATGCATTATGGTAGTGGGGCCTTTTTTCCACTGAATAAATTTACATTTACATCAGTTAGATCTGATGTAATTCTGCAACCAATGAAACTTAAATATATACATATTTTGTCATGAAAGCCCTCACAGCTATAACCTTTTGATTAAGATCTATTGTAAAACTAAGAATAAATTTCAGTCAACCAATTTTAGATTTGACAACTTTTATTACTCATTTTACCCAGAAGTACATTTTAACTGGTATTTTTCCAATAATCAGTAGAAGTCTCCTCCGGTTTTCTTGTTAATTCCATAGATTTTATAACAATTCTCATAAACAGATGAAATTTTATAAACTCCCATCATAAAAAATGAAAAATATAAATTGTCTACTCTTGTTCAAGGTGTGTGTGTGTGTGTGTGTGTGTGTGTGAGAGAGAGAGAGAGAGAGAGAGAGAGACATGGTTACTGTTTACATTTCCCACTGAACCAAAAATCAATCACAAAATTAAAGGAGTGGGAAAAATGGCAAAGTAATAACTTCCTTTGGCTTCCGCAGCCATGCAGTTTCTGACTCTTGCTTATGTTAAGATTTCAGGAACATGGGGTTGGGGCTGTAGCTCAGTGGCAGAGCGCTTGCCTAGCATGTGTGAGGCATTGGTTTGGATCCTTAGCACTGCATTAAAAAAAAAAAAAAAAAAAAAAACCTACACTAAACAAATAAAGGCATGCTGTCCATCTATAACTATTAAGAAAAAGATTGCAGGAACAGTAATCATGGTCTTTTGACTTGGTCACTTAAAGAGGCCTCACCAATTAGTATACACGGAAAACAGCACAGAAACGGGCAACCGCAGCAGGTCCAACGCTCTGAGTGATCTTACGATGTAAATACAATTTGTCTCATCACAATTATTTCATGTGGCAAATTACTAAAACTGAGATTAGAGAGCTTTTCATAGTGGAGCTGTGACAAGATTATAAAGAGTAGCCTGCCACCAAGTTATCAAACTTAAGGAAATGATATAACTTAAAGAACTGGTAATAATGACCTTTTGTTGAGCAACTGTGCCAGACTGTCAGCTGAATTTGCCACCCCCCAACAGCCTTAGGTAGTTAGCATGAGAGTCTTCATTTCACAGATGAGAAAACTGAAGGACAGAGAGGGAAATTCCATGTCTAAATCCCACAGTTCATAAGTGGCAGAACTAGGACATAAACCCAGGGGATCTGACCCTACAAGCTAAGTCATTCCAACAATGCAGCCATCTCTATAGGAAATTAGAAAAGGGATGGATATTCTCTGCAAAAATCCTAGGATGGTTTACTAGTAGAAAAGGACAATGGCTATGTTGGAAAGAAGTCCCTAACAAGTCCACCAAAATCACCTTTAAAGACAATCAAAATCATAACAATTTTATTACCATAGACCTAATGATGTTTTGGTATTTACAAGGATTTTTGCCTTGTATAACTAACATCTCATGATTTAATTACAAAATTGTATAAAATAGCTAATGATGATTACTGAATATTTGTATTATTTTTTTTTTGTCTAAAAAAATGTTTCTTTATGCATTGTCTCATCTTGTGCATACAAGATGGTTAGGTACAAATCATGACATGGAACCAACCGGATATCCCAAAAGAAGTTACATCAGTAGTTCTCACACTTATTAATAAGTATTAGAATCAGTTTTCACTCATTAAAATACAGACTCACAGGTCTCTATCCCCAAAAATCTTAACCTTTGGATTCAGAATGAGGGGACCTAGGAATCCGTATTCGTATCAGGCATCTGGTAATTCAGTTAAATGGGAATAGGGAGGGATCTCAGTATCATACCCTGGTATATATCAGAAGGATCAGGAGAGAACCTGACAAGTATCCTGTACTGTGTGTGAGGAGGGAAGGGTCTTCTCCCACACTCTAAAGATATGACCACTTTCCTTAGCATGAAGCTACTTCCATCACAGGAGATCTCACACAGTAAAGGGTGGGAGCACGGCCACCTTCATCCTCAAATTACATATCCCACCTCTGCTTCTCCAGTTTTATTCCCAATTCCCACTCAATCCTTTTCTTATTTTCCTAATCTTCTTTTCAACTCTCCAGGCCTTCAGAGCCCTCAGTGGGACCCCACACAATAAAAATGGCCTTGCCAACAGTAAACATATTTTAAATACTCAGCACCATGTTGGAGTCCATCACCACCGCTCATGTGCCCAGCAATTCAGTCAGTTTCTTAAAAGCCACAACAGTGTGAAGTTAGGAAATTTCACCTCTCTGTGTACCAGGGTCACATTAGGAATTCACCACAAGCCCAGTGTACTTCTATTCTAATCTATTATCTAGTTCAGGATCAAGGAAGCAAAATTTGCACTTCAAATTTCATATACTCAGTTCCAACTTACCCCAGTCATAAGGAAATCTCCCCACAACACCAGGTCTTGGGAGCAGCCCTCAGCATAGTGGTCACTGGTTTCACTTTTTCCCTCCATGTCTGTCTGCCCCAATTAAGCAAGAGTTCTTCAAGATCAAAACTGTGCTGTATTCATCCTGGATTCCCTGAACCTAGCCCAGGATTAGGCACATAACAGATGCTCAATAAAGTTTTAAAGTAAAAATCACATCAAAGAAATTAACCACAAAATCAACTCAAAATGGATTAAAGACCTAGATTTGGACCAGAAACCGTGCAACTCTTAGAACAAAACATAGGGTCAATGCTCCAGCATATAGGCACAGGCACTTTCTCTATAGGATCCCTAAAGCTCAGGAAATGATTCCAAGAATTAACAAATGAGATGGCATCAAATTAAAAAGCTCCTACCTAGATAAGGAAACAAGTAAGAATGTGAAGAAAGAACCTATAGAATGGTAGAAAATCTTTGCTAGCTATGCTTCCAAAAGAGGATTAATATACAGAATATATAAACTCAAAAAACAACCCCCCCCAAAAAAATTAATAAATGAACTAATTTAATTAATTAAATGAACTAAGCAGACACTTCTCAAAAAAAAAAAAAAGAAAGAAAAATAACCAACAAATATATTAAAAATGTTCAACACCCTTAACAATTCTGGAAATGTAAATCAAAACTACCCTGAGATTTATTTGAATGGCAGCTATCAAGAATACAAACAATAATAAGTTCTGGAGAGGATGTGGAGAAAAAAGAGCACTTTCACACTGCTGGCGAGATTGTAAATTAGTAAATCATAAATTGTAAATTAGTACAATCATTATGGAAATCAGTATGGAGTTTCCTCAAAAAACCAGGAATGGAACCATCATGTAACTCAGCTATACCACTTCTTGGTATTTATCCTAAAGAATTAAAGTCAGGATACTATAGGGATACATACACGTATATATGCTATATAGAGAATATAGTATACGATCCTATAGTATACTATATTCTCTATATAGCATATAGAACATGTACATGTTTATAGCAGCACAAGTTACAATAGACAAACTATGGAATGAACCCAGGTTTTCATCAACAGATGAATGAATAAAGAAAATGTGGTATATATACACGATGGAGTTTTTTTTTTAATATTTATTTATTTGCTTTTAGTTGTACACAATGTGTTTTTATGTGGTGCTGAGGTTCGAACCCGGGCAGCTCTACTGCTGAGCCACAACCCCAGCCATGATGGAGTTTTATTCAGCCATAAAGAAAAATGAAATTATGTTATTTGCAGGAAAGTGGATAGAACTTGAGACCATATGTTAAGTGAAATAAGCCAAACTCACAAGGTCAAGGATCATATGTGGAAACTACAGAGGGAAAAAGGAAGAAATGTGGGAAAGGGTAAATCTTAGAAAAATTGAAGGGAGATCAGTACAGTAGTGGAAAGGGAATAGGGAGAGGGAAAATGGAAATATTGAGGAATGGTATTCATCAAATGATATTGTTAGGGTTATGTACATATAGGATATATAACAACAAATCCCACCATTATATACAATTATAATTCACCAACAAAAATATAGAAGACGTTAAAAGGCCTGATAACAAACTAAAATAAAATAAAATGTAAAAAAAAAATAAGATTAACCAAGTAACAAATTTTTGATGGGGATGTAGCACACCATTTAGGACTGTCTTTGAGTTCCTGCTCTTGTCTCTCCTGCTTCCTTTACAGAACAAAACCAGATGTACTTTTTCTCCTAGATATACTTATTTAATGAAGTCTATTGACCAGACAAGAAGTGTTCTTGAACTTGAGTTAGGTTCTTTATATATTAAATGGCAGCTATTCTTCTATGCATTGTTTGTGTGCTTTTTGATTATTTTTAGTAGTAAATATGTCCTTTCTGTACTGTGGAAAGACTTCACCCCAACACACCAGAAAGAATGCTGGAGGAACGTGAACTCCTTGCTGTGTCCCTGATGGGTGTGATTTACTGTGCTTTCCTTCAGTGTGTGGAGGCCGATGCAGGGGCAGCTGCAGGGGCATGATGTAGGGTCATTATTGCACTCTTGGGCAGCACTTGGTGTTTTCCAGGTGTTCTGCAATTATTTACCATCCCTATGGCACCTCCAGGAGGGGAGGTCAGCATGATCATCCTGGCTTAGCAGGAGAGGGAGTTAAAACCCAGAAAGATAAGACGCAGGCAGTGCTGAGTCAGGGCTAGCAACATCTCCTCCATCCAGGATTGTAGAACCCATTCATTTGGGAAAGGCAGTGCTTTTCAAAGCCTCTGCAGAATTCTGGGTGGGAAAGGCCTGGAGACAAGCCAGAAGGAGCCAATTCAATCTGGGGTTTTTGTTTTGTTTTGTTTTGTTTTGTTTTGTTTTTCCTTGAGAAAAGGTGAATGGAAATTGAACCTCAAAATGTACACTCCAGGGATCCATAAACTATCCAGTAGTAAAAAACTAAAAGCTATATTTAATCCACATGCATAAGTCTTTCACAAAGCACTTACCAGGTTGATTACCAGTGTTCATAGCTGAGCTGTTAGTGGCGTGTGGTACCCATACCTGTGGGAAGGTAGGAAAGCAGGGTGCAGTTCTTAAGATGGCAGCTCCCACAGGAGCCAGCTCATTCTTAGCTGCCATGTTTTGTGTTCTGGAAGGTAACAGGCATGGAACAAAATACACTTACTTAGAGCAGTAACTTGAAACATGTAGCAGTGAATTCTACTTTTCTGAGGCCTCCCCCTCCTCAACACACACAGATTAACAAAATTTTAACCTACAGAATTCACAAGAGAAGTAGCCAGTATGAGTCTGGGATTTGCAAACTCAAAACCTAAGCAGACGTTTTAGCCTGTTAGACTGCTGTGACAAAGTCCTATAGACCGAGTAGTTTATAAACAACTGTTCTGGAGCCTGGAAATCTGAGATCAGGGTGCCACCATGGTTGGGTTCTTTTGAGTTCTTCCAGGTTGACTACTGACCTCTCATTGTATCCTCGTATAGCAGGATGAAGGCAAAAGAACTTTTTGGAGTCTCTTGCAATAAGGGCACTAATCCCATTCATGAGGGCTCTACTTTGTAAATTAATTACCTCCCAAAGACCCCCACCTCCCTACACCATCACATTGGAGTTAGGATTTCACATATCAAGTGTGCCAACCTCAGCAACTTAGCAAGACCCTAAGCAACTTAGTGAAACCTTGACTCAAAATAAAAAATAAAAAGGGTTGAGGAAGTAGCTCAGTGGGAAAGCTCTCCTAGGTTCAATCCCCAGGGGGAAAAAAAAAGACTACTATGATTTGATATCTTATACTCTACAGAGAAGTTCAGAGTCCACAGAGGTATTAATATATTTTGCAAAATTGTCCTCATGCTCTAAATCACGAACTTCATTCCTGAGCTTGACCTTTTACAGCTCTAACAACCTTGGCTATTTCTTTTGTCAGGATACATGATATATTCTATTTGAGCTTTGGTCTTAACTTTCCTTGTGGCTGAGTTGTTGGGCTCTCAGTACATGCACAGTTCTCAGAGGCACACTCCCTAGTTACAGGCACAGATCTCCAAGGCAGTCAGGACAATGTTCAAGTCTTGGGCATGTACATGACTTTGGGAAGATTACTTAGAGTTATGGAGACCTAGTTTACTCACCTGTAAGACAGAAATGATAGCACCTGGCCTAGAAGATTATTGTGAGGATTAAATTAGATGGTGTATCTGGTAACTGAAGTGCCTACATAGCAGACACTAAATAACTTTGCTATTACTATAATCTGGCCTTGTGGACAGGATCCAGATCACGTCCTTAAATGGGTAACATGCAACATTTGAAGAAACTGAGTTTAAAAATCAAGTATAAATGAACACTATACTTGGTTCATATAAGCCTGCTCATTCATTCAGGACATGTATATTCAGGTCCCACTTAGTGCTGCTGACCACATTAAGTTAATAAGGCAGAATACCCTAATGAGGAGCTGACACATGTTGGAAAAAGTAAATACATAAAACAAAAATAATGATTCTTGTATCATTTCTTGCTAGCCAAACAAAGATCTGATGGTAAAACTGATGTTATTGTGGACTCTTTGGAAACAGGATTACTTGTAAAAGTCTACCTGAAGTAACAGCCCCTGCGCACTAGCCTGCATCTGAGGCAGCTCCAAGGACAAGTGCAGGAGGGGAGAGAAAAGAAGCATGGCTTCCCTGGGGCCTTGTCTAAAAGGGGACCCCAAGCCTCAAAGACCCAGGGCCAGAGAATGGCTGCCAACAGTAGTTGCTATGGCAGACCCACCAGCACACATCAGGAAGGTGACTAACCAGACGCAAAACCAATCCTCCCTTTAAATTACCACGTCTTCCTGCAGGTGTGTGTGGCTCCAGGAGGCAGCTCTGGCAGGAGCCCAGGACGCTGCATTTCCTTCTGCATTTGTTTTATAAAACCGAAGGAGGAGAAACCAGCATCTGTCTCACGTTAATCTTCTCCTTCATGTGAAAGATTTGAGCATCGGGTCCATCAGTGCCAAGCAAAACCTTCTGCATGTTCGCTTGAACAAAAAGCACCCGTGCCCAGCCAAATAACATGTTACAGGCACATGACAATGGGGACAGAGTAACAGGCTCCCTAGGAGCTGTTTTCTTCATTCTTTCTTTCCTCTTCTTTTTCATTTTTTTAATACCTTTTTAAGAGGCAACAGAAAAGGCTCTCCTTTAGAGAAGAGTGCCTGGTTTGAGGGAGGGTTAAATAAACAAATGATAACAACACCAATCAACCCTCTTTGCTTACAGCCTGCAGAGTCAATCTGCCTCCTGGCTGTGGAGCTACCAACCAGCAAAGGCAAACTAATTAGACACAGACAAACACTTAGGCAATCACACCTTGTGAATGTAAGCGTCTTCCTGTCATTTGGCAAGTCTCTCAGCTGCCTCTGAGCGTGAGACAACAAATCCCCTGCAAACAAGTTCCTCACTCTCCCTGTTAGTGAGACCTAACGGATCACAATGGCTAGAGGTGAAAGGTGGCAGTCTCGTCAGGTAATGACATCTCTCCAACAGCCCATATTAAAACAGCGGCACTTGTTTAGACTAGCCTATTTGCACCTACCTACAGAGGGCCTTTTTAATGTAATTATTAGCCTCTGCCGCCCTGCTTAGGATTTGAAAATATCGTTCATTTTCATCTTGCTTCAGCTACCGCTGCTATCTCCTATCCCGTCTCAGTCACCTCATCTTCCCACAACTAAGTGTAGAAACAAGCATGAGCTAGAAGAGCTGAATTAACAAGAACAAGTTGGCAGGTGAGCTATGTGACAAAAAGAAAAAAAAAAAAACTAAGGGAGTTGACAATATATTCTAATCACTACCTGTCTGAGGAAATCTTGAAAAAATTTAAATGGCTTTTCTTAGACCAAAAAGCTATCGCAATAATTGACCAAACCTATAGATGCAAAAGCAAGAAGGTTGAAATTGAATAACAGTGTGTGGCCAGAAAACAACTATAGGTTGCTTAAAGAAAATAGAAGGAGGCTAGAATCTATTGACAGGGTGGCTAGGAGTTCTGATAACTGCTCATCATAGTACAGAATTTGACCTTTGACGTATTAAGTAGCTGGAAGGTATGGTCCCCCCGACCTCTCTCTGTGTTATACAAACAAATGCATCACCATGTAAAAGTTTGGCTGATACATTATAGACCTGTAGGTCAAAGACCAGAATTTCTAAGTCCCCCAGATGATTTCCATCTCTGTTTGTAAGTATCCAGGTCATATTGGGGCAGAGCAGTGAGGGTGTTTTATCCACCCACTATTAATTGTTAAATATCTATGGTAGCTTGGAGCTGTGCTCACTTTAAAATGATGCAGTTGACTTTCTGTCGAAATGGTTTTCAATCTTAGTCTTCAAATCTTAGTGGTGCTCCAGTTACACTGTAGTTTATAGCCATCACTTATCCATGGTTATAAACAGGGATTTTTTTTCTAAAGGCACCAGCTTACACTGTCACTAAGGAAAGATTCTGTATTACAGTGTAGAGGACAGGCATGCTGTGGTGCATGCATGTAATCACAGCGGCTCAGGAGGCGGAGGCAAGAGGATCACAAGTTCAAAGCCAGCCTCAGAAATTTAGTGAGGCACTAAGCAACTCAGTGAGACCCTGTCTCTAAATAAAATACAAAAATAGGGCTGGGGATGTGGCTCAGTGCTCGGGTGCCCCTGAGTTCAATCCCCAATACCTGGAAAAAAAGAAAAAGTAATTTATAAGCTGGGAAAGGTGGCACACACCTGTAATCCCAGTGACTTGGGAGGCTGAGGCAGGAGGATCACAAGTTTGAGGCCAACCTTGGCAACTTAGTGAGACCCTGTCTCTAACTAAAAAGAGAAAAGGGTTGGGGCTATAGCTCATTGGTTAAGTTTCCCTGGGTTCAACCCCCAGTACCACAAAAAGGAAAAAAAAAAAAAAAAAAAGCAAGTACATCTTCCTAATTTATTTCTTTATTTTCCCTTTGTCTCTTCTCCATTATCTTCTTTCTGTCCTCTTCCCTATCCCCTCCCCACCAAGGGAAAAGGGATGCTGTAGAAATCAGTTTCCAGGACAGCTTTGAGAAAAGTAATCAGGACCACAGAGACCCCAGGAATACAAAGTAGTATGGAAGAAATCTCCAGGGGAGGGGGAAAAGACTACCAGTGAAGAGAGTGACTAGAAGGAGCTTCTATTCTACATTTATTGACCTACAGCTTTATGCCAATATGTGCTAAAATGGAGCCAGGAAAACAAATATGAAATGGTCCCTGTTCCAATCTACTGAAGAAAAAAGAACTAGTGGCAATTGTGAGAGGATTCCACCCTTAACCTTCTGATTCCACATCAGCGGCTGAGAAGTACAGTGGCCACATGTTAACACAAATTCAGAATTACCATGAGATTGCTGCTCAGAACTGAAAATAAGGACACAAATTCACATTCAAAACAGCAAATGAGAGGAGGTCAGAGGGAAATGACTGTTTTTTCTGGTAAATGACACAATTTTAACAAAAGCCTTTAGAGAGGAAAATAAAAGAAATAAAACCAGAGTTTTGCTCTGCTCTCACTAGCTCCCTTTCCAAAACAGAAGAAGAGAACTTCAGTACTAAGACATGGCATGGAGCAGTGCCCATGACAGCAGTCCACCCCAAACTTTTGATAAAAGTCATCAAGAAGACTCACAAAAAGGACAAAAATTGACAATATCCCTGGAACCCAAACATGACAGGTAATCTTAAGCCATAATCCAGGAGAAGTTTCCACTAACTGCAAATATAAGTGGCAATAGTTGAAAACCCACTTTTAGATATCCTCAGAATTCAAACTATATGGAGGACCTTGAAAATGATAGAGAAGAACTTTGATTAAGTCTGTTCCCAGCCCAGCCCAGGAATGCATTGACTAAGAAAGGTGCACTCACCAGGTACAACACCCTCACTGCACTGGAACTGCCTGCAGAGTTTCCAGAACACTGCTGACCCAGTAGCCCCTGCCTTGGCACCACTTTTTACAATAAAGGGTCTGAGTAGATAAGTGACAGTACTCAGGGATATAGAGTCACCTTCAGAAAGACATTTTAAGAAGGGAGGATTCAGAAAGAGTTTGGGGGCAATGCACAAAAGGGCATTGTCTGTGAGAATCCACCAGGTCACACTTTGGCCTCTTCCTCACTCTCCAGCCCAGTCAGAGATGCCAGCACTCCATACAGAATCTCAGGGCTGAGCATATCAGTCCCTTTGTCTCTCCATCCTAGTCAGAGGTCCCCTGCACCCAAGTCATATACTGACACCCCCCCCCAATCAAGTAGCAAATGTCTCACCTAGATAGATCTCCTTATACCTAGAAAATGATAAAATGGAAAATTCTGGTGGCTATGAGAAATCCTTAGACCTAAAGAGGTATGTTTCAAAAGACACAGATCATACCTCCAAAATTTTTCTACAGGAAAATATTTACTTTCTTTCATGAAACAAATGATAGAATACTATACTTCATAGGATAGAATACTATGAGTCAAAAGCAAGGGCTGAAAGAAGAAATAGAAAGAATGTACTTCTAAAATATGCAAGACCAAAATATGATAGATAAACATAGAGTCTACATAAGAGGCAGAAATTGAACATTTTTTCCACTATCCTTTTCCTCTGTATTCTGGGGAATTTTCTCAACTGACTTTTCCAAATTACTGTTTGCTTCCTATAGGAAATAGGATTAAAATAGCAAAAATGGCAAAGACAACAGATACAGAATACCAGCTTAGATATAGCCCAAATTTTCTTTAAAGTTTTAAAATAAATAGGTAGGTGAGAAGAACCCTGGGGAGATAGAGATGTAGTGGCCATGACTCCCATTATAATATTAATAGAGATTTTTTGCAGCCAATATAATCTACTTCTACTATTTTCTAAAGGTTTATCATGCTCCTGCTTTAGAATAGTTTCTAATCATGCCATGACTTTAAAAAAGTTTAAAAAGAGTTAAGAAGAGCAACTTATAAAACAAGTATAAAAATGTTACACATATGTTAACTTGGAACATAAATTTATTCATTAAACACATATTAAATAAATATTCAACCCACGGTTGCTAATGTTACACATCAACTTAGATAGGCTATAGCACCAGTCATGAGGTCAAATGTAGTTTAGATGTTGCTGCAGAGGTATTTTTTAGATGTAATTAGTATTTACATCAATAGTCTTTTGAGTAAAGTGGATTATTCTCCATAGTGTGGGTAGGCTTTGTTCAAATGGTTGAAGGTCTGAAGAGAAAGAATTGAAGACTCCTAGAAAAGTAAGAAGTCTCACTTAAGACTCTAAGTGAAACTTCCCTGACTGTAAGAAACCCTGCCTGAGTCCCCAGACTGCAACATCAACACCTGAGTTTCCAGCCTGTCAGCCTGCCCTGCTTATCCTTACACATCCTATTGAGTCTATATCTCTGGAGAACCCCATGATTATACCCTACTATGTAGAAGGTCCTATTTTTACACACTACCACATGAGGTACACAAATAACAATACCTGTATCTCCATTTCCAGTAATACACACCTCTTTCAATACAAATTCTCCCAATCCTCCATGTGCACAGCACCATGTAGAACTGCAAATATAAATAAAAATAGTATGGTCTTTAAGAAATTAACAATCTAGTTGAGAATATGACATGCACACACTACAAATCTATATGGCATTGTGGAAAAAGTATTAGCAAGGATTTTCAAGGGGTATCCACAGAAAGGCAAAAGATTCTGCAAGAAGCAATTGGGGAAGGTACTCACACCATCAAAATGTGCCAGTCACTTGAACCACTGGAAAATTCCATAATAGGGATCCGAGACTACAAGTCACTAAATCACAAAGGCCTAGAAACCCACATATTGGAGGAAGATATGCTGAGTTCTGTGAGGCTCTGCATAGCATTGGTCCTCCGGGTCCACCAGGCAGAAGTTCCTAAAATGGGAAGCCAACACCAGGATTATGGGAGTGACACAGATGGTGATGTCCCAGGGTAGAGCAAGCTTCAGACCCCAATTCACTCATCAGTTATGAGGAGCAAACACACTGCTCTATCCAGGAGGTCCCACTCTAGCATCACTTGGCCTTGTAAACATCAGGCAACCAAGGAAAAAGGCGGCGTGGCTTTAGGAACATTTTCAGAGCAAGTTCCTAGGCCTTATCAGGTCAGTTTCAATCAGCTCTTTGGTCATACTACCTAACTCTGAATTGATGGCTATGACTAAAGCATATGAGAAGGGCAGAAAAGAAAATTATATTCATTGCACATTGCTTCAAGGAAACAGAGAAGCACAATACCTTTTAGAAATGTTTCTACTGCCAGGCGCGGTGGCGCACGCCTGTAATCCCAGCACTTGGGAGGCTAAGGCAAGAGGATCGCAAGTTTGAAGCCAGCCTCAGCAATGGCGAGGCACTTAGCAACTCAGTGAGACCCTGTCTCTAATAAAATTCAAAAAAAAAAAAAAAATGGGGGGGGGGGCTGGGATGTGGTCCAGTAGTCGAGTGCCCCTGAGTTCAATCCCTGGTACCCCCCAAAAAAGAAATGTTTCTACTAATAAAAACACCTAAAAGTGCCAGTACCTAGGTTGGGGTTATAAATTCAGACCCTTTGAAGTCCAGTTGAATCATCTCTGTAAATCAGGAGGGGGCACACTCACACAGAGTGACGGGGGTTTGTGGAAATTCTCGGGTGCATCTGCAATCAGATTTGGTTCTTTTTCCTATCCATTTCTGCCCATGGCTTTAAAAGGTTAAGCTTGACTATTTCTAAGATACGGGTATTTAAAATAATACATTCCTCAAAGACTCTAAAATTTGATACTAAAATGTTGATGCTAAAATGCTAAAATCTGATGAATCTCTAACTATGAAAGAGGAACTAGGATCAGATGCCAGGGTACCCCTTATATTTTTAACTTTCCCCTTCTGAGTAGAGCAGCAGGAACTATCAGAGGCAACTGCTTGACCCAACTGACACTATGATTTCTACAGGAAAAGGTGGTCCAAACTAGGAAGATGGATACATGCAGGATCCAGGGCTCCATATGGCCCCTCAGTCAGGGGTACCATTAGAGTACATCAAATGCATTCCCTTCTCTCAAAGAGCTGGCTGGGGGCCTTCTCGTTCCATCTGACCACCTGTCCCCTTTTCCTTCTCTGTCACAAAGACTCCTTCCTCCCCTCATACCAGACCAGTGCTTGCACTCTCAGCTTTTGTCGGTAATTATGGAGGTGGAGGAGTCCAGAGACACCAGAAGCTGCCAGCTTGATCAAGGCTTGGCACCCTTCAGCTCTCTTTAAAACTGGAGAGAAGTCAGCTGTCTCTCTGAATCCAAAGGTCATTAAGGAGTTTCATTCTTCAAAGAGACATGAGGCTACACCAAGATGGAAGATCCAGGCCCATAAGTGTGTGAGCAGGGTTTCTGGATTCCCCAGACTCATTGGAACTGTTCGTCATGCAAGGCAGGGTGCCCTGTACTTGGCTTGTGTTCAGATGGAAACATTTTACATCTGTTTGTAGACTCATGTGTTTATAGGTTAAAAGAAAGTAACTCAGGAATGGGAATCTGAGTGTAGACAGAAAGACCAAAAAACAAAAACAAACGAAAAGAAAAAAAAAACCACCCTCCTTCCGCTCTATCTAGAATCATGATGCCTTTTGGAATTGCTTTCTACAGTGTAAACTTGAGTGTCCAAACTGAAGACAGTCACATTCTGCTTTTCTATCATGACTCCTCCCTCATTTCCATTTATCATCTCTTCCCAGTGGAGTGCTCTGAATAAACCTGTCACCCTTCAAACCAGCCTTTCCCCACAGCACAGTGGCAATGGTAGCCTCCATGTTCAGAGTCAGGGCAGAACCCTTCACCTGTGTGACACAGAGGGATACCCCTTTCTGACTGGGTTGAAAAGTGCAACTACCTTTGTTTCTGAGATAGTTCAGTATAAGAAGAAAAAGTCTACTTGCTTATAAATGTACTCAGTCAGGTCTAGACTCACAGAGTAAGTGCTCAACAAATATTGTTGCTTAATTAATTGATCAAGTCTCCTCCTTCAGCCCATGTCCAGAAGGGCTCCCTGTGGTTCTCCTTAAAGGCTTTATTGCCGCCCGAGAATACCCTGCTGCAGAACCCCTGCTTGGAGGTGAAATCACACCGAGAAGAAGAAACACCCACACAGCAAGGCGCCCACAGAAGGCAGGACTCCAAAATGTCTGGAGGCACTTGAAAGCCCAATTTCACTTTTATTCAGTAACTTCACTTTTTTTTTTTTTTTTTTTTTTTTTTTTTAAAGATGAATCATTGATGTGGAAAGAGAACTTCAACTTAGCCTGAACTGACCAAAAGCCCCTCCTAGCTAAGGAACTTGAGAGACCTCCCTGAAGACCTAGGAGTTTGGCTTTCATATTTTATGGTTTCCAACTTGCACTGCCAGCTCTTCATTGTCACCAATCGAGAGTTGTGTTTCAGTGACACTCTCAGTTCACCCTTCAGTTTTCCAGAAACTCATGGTCACTTTGTGATTGTGTTATTTGTCTATGTTATGTGGTGGCAATAGGGAAAATGGAAAAGAAGTAACTGCTAATGCAATATAATTAGGGCTAAAAACTTCTGCTTTTAGAGATTGGTATTTTCTTTCAACTAGAATCTTGGCCCTTCCCTAACTGCCAGATACATCTCAAATCGTTAACAATTTAACCATATGCCAAGACCCTCCTCAAATTCAGAGTCCTCTATAGAGTCCTTCTTGATTCTGCCAGGTGTGACTTTTCTTCAATTCTTCCTCAGATCTAATCCTAGCCCTGTACATTCTCAGCAGCAGGACCCTGGGAAAACCAATTTAAACTCCATGTGAACCAATTTACCATCTGTAAAGAGAATTGCACAATCTATCTCAAAGGGCATGAGAATTAAAAAAAAAAATCAGCCTATGAAAAACAGATATGTGTGAACACTTAACTGAAGCTAAATGCAATTATTGGCTATTAACTATGAACTCTAATAGAGTTTTATTTCTCAAAAAGCTCTTGCCTTGCTTTCTTGTTTACATGTGATCTTGCACTTCTACCTCTTCTCACTTTTCCTCCAGGTTTAGAGAATTGATTCATCTCTTCCAGCCAGGAGCGGTTCAGATGAGTTCAGGCTAAGTTGAAGCTCTCCACATTAGAACAGGATGCTTGGGAGCAAGACAATGTCTCTTCTCTTTGTGACTGGGTCACATACATGCATGGTAAATAAGGAAATTAGACACACAATGTTTACCTAGTACCTTATATATGCTAAGCTCTGAGAATACACTTGTTGATTTTCTTTGTCGACAATATTTTATACAAAGAGGAAAATCCAAGTGTCTATATCAAACTGTATCTCTCTATCAGTATGTAAAGTATGTATCTTTGAAAGCATCCACACACAAGAGAGAAACAAGACATAACACGAAGTCAAATTTTGCCTTCCAGTAATCTGCCAAGACTAAAAAAGTCTGACAGCACACAGAAACTTTTCCCAACATGCAGAGCTGTCATCGGCACTTCTCCACCTTCCCAGCAACACAGAAATGCTGCAGTGGATGCCAGAAACATCGACGACCAGAGCAAGGACAGTGCCCTGCCTGTAGTTAGCAGTTACTATATTTATTCTCACCCTGACCTGCTGTCAGCATCGTTCCTTTCAGATCCATGGCTATATTGTGAGATGTGATTGCAAGTCCTCATCATTTGGCTCACAATATCCATTTTCAAAATGTTCTCTTGTGAATGAAAGGTAATTCTAACAGTTTTTTAATGCTCCTAGACATTCTCTGTAGTCAGCAAAAACCTCTCCTACCTCTCTTTCTGCTTTTATCTTTTAAAATGTTTCCACTAAGAATCCCCTTTAGTCAGTCTCTTCTTCCTGATGCTCCTGCCCTGGTACTTGTTCATTTTGAGCTGCTCTTAATGGTTTCTAAAGAAATCAATCTCCTGGGTTTCTCTGAATGAACAACCAAGGAGAAATCTGGATTGTGATTGGTGTACAAGAGAGATCCAAGGAGGCAGAATACCCACTCAGATGGGACTCAGAAGCAATGGGGTGAGAAAGAAGAATGGAGAGGAAGGACTGTTTAGAGAACCAGGTCAGAAGATCCATCAAGAGCCACAGAGGTGTCCTGGACTAGCAACATTGAAGAACAGTTGCCACCATGGACCTGAGAAAATGATGCTCCTGGAGCTTGGTGAGAGGTGGAGCCCTCTGGCCAGCAGGAACTATAGTGGGAGAGGATGTAGCCTTTACCAGGTGGGGAGGAAGTGGGTATTGCAGACAAGGGGTCAGCCCACTGAAGGGAAAGAAAAGGAAGCAAATGAATCTCACAGGGGAGGTGTGGAAGAACTAGCACAATGTATATGTATAAAAGGGCATGCCTCTAAACCCAGAAAGGAAATTGCAACCCATCATGAGGCACTCAGCAAAACTTCATCCACACAACCTCCCAGAGCAGTCTAAGGAACTTCTTATCTGTTGGATTCCAACTCATCTTTATTAGTGTTTCTGGGAAAAAGAGGTCATTTTAATTTCTAAAGATGGAAAGTAGCATAACCTTATTTGTGAATGTGATTCCCTTAGATGCTCCTAAAATTCATGCTACATCACTGTCATGGTTACAGAATATATCAAGGAGAAATTTTTCCTGTTTTCCAATTAATAATAGTTGGAATAAAAACACCAATTAATGTGGTATCTGTAGACCATGCTTCTCTTTTTTAAGTGGGTGATTTTCTGTGTTCCAATTTCTAGATGTAAAGCAGTGGTCTCAACCCCAGATACTTGTCAGCATCAACTTCAGAACTTATATCCAGTACAAAATCCTGCGACCTGCCCCAGAGAGTCTCAATTGAGAATCATTAATTTAAAATTATGGACATATGATTAGGAAGCTGTACATAGAGATTTTTATCCAGGCCTCTTTGATCTATCAATAAAGTTTAACATCATTCTGTGTTATGTTTTTAAAAGATCTCCCATGTTAGTCTCAAGATAATTTATTAGTTGGAGGTATGTACCCAAGGGAAATAGAAATTAACTTTCACATAATTTCATGCTCTTAAAAAGAAATGGATTTATTTCAAATTGAGGCTTTTCACAGACAGAATTAAAATAAGTTTGTGCTAAAGGCTAGGGCTGTGGCATTTCTGAAAATTAAAATGAGCAATCTAAAACTTACCTCTGTAGCCTTCCAAGTGCAGCTCAAATCCCTCCAGAAAATGACCAACATGAGGCGTGCAGAAGGCATAAAGCTTCATTCCTCAGTTTCTCCACTAAGAAGCAATTCTGCCATCCACTGAATGAGCAAAGTATTCTGTTCCTACCTCCTGTTTTGTTTTTGTTTGAATATTTGCTTGCTTATTAATTGAAATTTTCACTTTTTGGATTTTTCCAACACCTGTGTGCATATCATATATGAACATTTTGAGCTTAAGAATTGTCTTGTTCATTTTTGCATCATTACCCATCATGCTAATCTGTTGTAGGTATTTATTCAATGTTGAATTAAGACCTAATTTTTTTAAATTACTTCTCTCAAATGGAGCTGAGTAAAAAAATAAATGCACCTGTAAAGATGAAGACTTTTATTAACTTATACCTTTCCCCATCATTCCAGCCGAACCCATTCTCAATTCTAGGACCAGACCAAAAACAAAAATCTAGATCCCAGATCCAACAATTTCCTGCTCAATTTAACATTAAAGGTGCCATGCATTTAAGATCCAGAATTTCTGAGTTGTTCATTTTCAGGCAAATGTTCAGATCTAGTTAGTGGGACTTCCATTATTTTGTATGACATTTTGATGTTCTACTATTATTTAACATCCCTGCTAGTCCTTCTGATGAATGATAAACATCCCCCACTTTTTTTATTCTATGTCATTGTGTGTGTGTGTGTGTGTGTGTGTGTGCGCGCGCATGCTGGGGATTGAACCCAGGGCCTTGTGCCTATGAGGCAAACGCTCTACCAACTGAGCTATATCCCCAGCCCATTCTATGTCATTTTTAATGAAAGTTTAAAGCCACCAGCCACCTACAAGATGGAGGACATTGTTTTAAGAAAAAACAACAACAACAACAAAAAAAAAAAAAAACACTGCACATTTTATTTGATAGCCAGGAACGTCAACAAAAGATGTGTCTGGAAACATCACCCTTGCAATCATGCACATGACGAAAAAGGACCGGAACTGATGAATTTTAATATAACTAGGCAAAAACCCAAGGCCTGTCACACCAGCTGGTCATCCTTGCCTCAGCCATTAAAAGTAGCCTTTTTTTGTGGCTAACAACAGAAATGTCGGTCAATCAGACACAGCTGTAGGTCTGGGCTTCGAGCCCACACTCAACCTTGCCCCCTCCCTTTTTTCCCCCAGGCTAGGACAGAATGAAAGGGTCAGGATTGGCAGTGGGCACAGAGAAAGGGAAAACCAAGATGCTTAAATTCAGATGAAAGATTGATTGCTGCAGCATCTCAGGCCTTAGCCCATTAGGTAAAGTTTAACCCCTGCAAAGCAGGTCACTTGGCAAAAATGGAAGGAAAATACAAACTTCAGGTTGAAAGACGGTGCAGAGGCAAGGGGAGATGCTCTGCTGCATATGGTGTTCCATTAATAGGTATCACACTCCATAATGGGAACATTTTTATACAAATGCGTTCTTTGGAATTCAGCCAAGAGCAGGGCACCCTAGTGAAATCACAATGCACAGCTAATGAGCTATTTTTGGTGAATTTGGCACTAGAGACTAATAGAACCAATTTGTCCCCAAAATGTTAAATCATTTAGCGCTTCTTTGGAGGTGCTAAGTGCATCTAGAACTTTTCGGGGCTGTCAATAAAAATTAGAGACTACTCAAAGGCCTTCAGTCTTGGCTTGCGATCCTTTATCCTCAGATTAGCGAGCTGCTGGGCACCTGAGGAGGCTCAGAGCAAAGCCTGCTAGCTGGGGGAGTGAGTGGATGACTGAGACGCAAATGCACTCCTCTGATTGACTGCAGAGTGAGCGTTCTCTGTCAGCATGCTGTCAACTTGCAGCTCCTCTGCCATCGCTGGCATCAACTCACTCCTCCACACACGCTGCCATCCAGTAATGCCCCCTCCTGGCACTGCCACTCACCCAGGATCATAAGGGGAATATTGACTCCTGCCTTTCATTGACCATTCTCCTGTGTATTTCACTAGCCTTCAGCCCTGTACTCCTGGATTTTTTAAAATCATGAGTCAGAACTCCCTCTTACTAGCCTCCCTCACCACCACCATCCTGCATATTGGGGCAAGATGAATCTTCATTAACTAACACTCTCAAAAAGTTACCCTCCTACTTGGAAACTTTCAATGGCTCCCTGGTACCTGCCACATCAAGTCTGAGCTCAGCCATCTGACTGTCAAGGCCCTTTATAAGATGACCCCATTCAACCAAGATAGACTTATTTTCCATGAGCTGCTTGGCTCAGGAGAATCATTAACCATCACTGAATAAATAAATCCCTGCTACTGCTCACCCTGGAGCCCACTACAAAGAGTGAGTAAGTTACACTGAGCTACCAATGTGAGAAACAATAAAATCCAGAAGTAAAGCCTGCAATTTAAAGCATCTGCCCTTGTGAATTACAATTTAGAGCTCAGGTTAAAAAATGCTATTTGTTTTCTTGGTCTATGGTCCACCCATCCCAGCCCCACAGAAAAGCCTCCCTCCTCATAAATCCAATATTGGTACAAATCCATGAAACTATTATTTATGCTGCAGTAACAAATAAAATCAATTTCATTTAAATAGTCGATTGCCCCACAACTGTCCTTCACCATCCTCAGACTGTTCTGGTGTTCCAAGAACACCTGCATTCCCTCTGTCTCTCTGCTGTTGCATATGAATTGCTCCCCTTCTTGGCATTCTCCCTCCTCTACTCCATCCTTCCAAATGCCATTCTGTAAGGCCAGTTCTTGTCCCACCCCCTCAGGTAAGCCTGCCCTAAACAGCCTCATGTCCATTGACCATACAGTATGTGCAGTCCTACTCATTATTGAAATTCATATTCTCTCCAATACTAACAGCAGATCATCTCACAGGGGGGGAGTGAGATTTTTTCTTTTCCTTCCTCAGGAAGAAGGGTCATAATTTAAACTTAACACTTTCACATAATGCTATAATCATAAGAAGTACCATATAAATACCTTTTGACTGGTCTATCAAGTCATGCTTTAATTCTATTCCTATAGTGCCTAAAATGGTGCTGAGCATACAGCAAGGGCTCAAAAGGGCTTGTTAATCAATAATCAGACACACTGTTAAGCAGTTTTTTGCTTTTATTTTATTTTGTTTTGCTTTGTTTGTAGTGCTGGGAATTGAACCCAGGACCTCAGACATGCTAGGCAAGTGTTCTATCATGGAGTTACGTTCCAAGCTCTTTTCATTTTTATTTTTTCAAATTTTGAAACATGGTCAGAGTTGCTGAGGTTGGCCTCAAACTTGCAATCCTCCTGCCTCGGCCTCCAGAGTAGCTGGGACAGGTGTGTGACACCACACCCAGACCCCTCAAATGCAAGTTTTTAATGTACTCCAGATGTTAGACTGGAATATTCCCTATTGTTGTGGCTAGTGTACTAGAAAAGACTAACCATCCTCCAGAAAATGTGTGCTCCCTCTTACATTATATAGACTTGTGCCTGAGTGGCAGTTTGCTTACAAATGAGTGAAGCAACCAATGGAATGTGAGCCAAGGCTGCTTCTGAGGGAAGGCAGCTAAAAGGCAGTGTAGCTTCTCCACGTTTATTCTTCCTGCTGGAAAGATGCCACTGAGATGCAGATCTCTTGAGGCTTTAGAGGATGATAGAGCCAAAAGCTGGAAGGAACTGGTCACCTGAATCACCCTGTGTAAGAGCCTTCCTGCCAGTCATATCCCCTGCCTTGAACTTTACATATATGTGTTACTGTGGTTAGCTACCAAAAATCTGAGGTGATCACTTACCTGCCTCTGAAAAAGTAAAATTGCCACTGAGAGGAAGAGCAGTTCAAGATGAGAAGCAATTAAACTCTCATGCATTAATACATGATGAATTATCAAGCTAAAGGCTAATTGGCTTCCAGAGTGAGCCTCTGTACATTTAATGAGGAATTCAAGCATGTTCCACCAGTCCTAAGAAAATTATTTTATTCTATGTTCTAACATATCCAAGCCCACTGCTACAAGGATTATGTGAAGAGGTCTTAATTTTCTATCTCCAGCCCAACTACTTCCTAAACTAGAGAGCTATATAAATAATTGCCACTAGGTTATTTCTGACTAGCTGTTCCCCAGACCCCTCAAATGCAAGACCCTTAGTGCCAATCTCATCTTCCTCTACCACTCATCTTTACCATATTATTCCTTCTTCTGAAAGTCCTCATTTAGGGCACTAACACCTATTAGAAAATGAGTCTTAACTCCCACAAACTTGGCTTTCTCTCCTCTGCTCCTTCTGCATAGTTTGCCTACCTCTGCCATAGCAATCGTGTGCTGTAAGAATTTGTCTATGCACCTACCTTTTCACTAGATCATAAAATTCTTAAGGAATGTACCAAATCTTTTTATCTGTGCAGTCACAACACTCAAATATTTGCTCAGTGAAAGAATAAATGATTTTAGACCTAAAGAGCTCAACAATGCTATACAACTTTTCAGAGAATACATAGAAAATCTTCATAACATAAGATTTACTTGGTCAGGAGTTCTTAAATATGGTAACAAAAGCATGATCCATAAAAGAAGAAATTGATAAACTTTATAAATATTAAAAGTTTTTGGACTTTAAAAAGACACTATCAAGCCGGGCATGGTGGCACACGCCTGTAATCCCAGCACCTGGGAGGCTGAGGCAGGAGGATTACGAGTTCAAAGCCAGCCTCAGCAATGGCGAGGCACTTAGCAACTCAGTGAGACCCTGTCTCTAATAAATTACAAAAAAAGGGCTGGGGATGTGGCCCAGTGGTCCAGTGCCCCTGAGTTCAATCCCTGGTACCAAAAAAAAAAAAAAAAAAAAAAAAAAAAAAAGACACCATCAATAAAACAAAAAGATAAGACACAGAGTAGGAGACAATATATGCAAATTGTGTTTCTGATAGAACCTGTATACAAGATATATTTTTAAAGCTCCTACATCTCAATAATAAAAGGACAATTTAGAAATTGGCAAAAGATTTAAATAGACATTTAATCAAAGAAGATATGCAAATTGCCAATAAGCACATGAAAATATGCTCAACATTATTAGTCATAGAGAAGTTAAAATAAGAACCTCAAAAAAATACCACTTTACTCTCACTAGAAAATCTGTTTTAAAAAACAGACAAACAATAAAAAGCATTGGCAGGGATATGGGGAAACTGGATTCCTCAAAATATTGCTGGTGGGAATGTCAAATGTTGCAGCTACTTTGGAACACAGTTCAGCAATTTCCTAAAAGTTAAACCTAAAATTACCATATGACCCAGCAATTGTACTCCTAAGTATCTATCCAAGGAAAATAAAAATAATCTACACAGAAGGGGTTAAAATGTGTGTCCACACAGAAACGTGTCTGATAATGTTCATAGCAGCATTATTCAGACCTAAAAAGTATGAATAATCAATCCAAGTGAGCAGCAACTGGTGAATGGATAAACAATATTGGATCGTGATGATTGTTGCATAACCTATAAATTTGCAAGACATCATTGAATTGTATACTTTACATGGGTAAAATTAATGATATGCAAATTATATCTGAATGAAGTTTTTCTAAATAAAAATAGCTTTATATCTGTACAGATGTGGCAAATACCACCATAATGACAACATGTGTTTATGCACCAACCATGTGCCAGGCAAAGATTCAAGCACCTTACACATATATACATGTAATCCTCACAATAATGCTGTTAGGTAGGTGTTCCTATTTTCCTATCTTGCACATAAAACCAAAGCACATAGAGGTCAAGTGACTTGTCTGGTACCACATACCTGCAAAATGGCAGCTCTGCAGTACTGGAAAGGAATGAAATTTTCAAATAACTGTAATTACTAGATCAAAAAGATGTCTCATTTTTTCATATACTATGGGAATAAAACAATGGTTGGGAAATTTATTCTTTTTCCCTTCAGAAACAAATTAAGAATAAAACATTTAATCTGAAATGATATGAAAGGCTCACAAATATCATTCAATTATTCTTTCTAGTAATTTCCACTATGGCATTCCTGTTAATTCACTACAATGGAAAGGTAAGATTCTATGTCAGCACGACATTATATACGAACAAATGCAAGCCTGTTAAGACTCATTCCCCTCCAATTTGTGGATATAGTCTTTTTGAACATAGAATGAATTAGAAGATGCCAATGCCTAAAAGTTGGCTGAAGTAAAACTCCCCACTTCCCTTCCACAATGACCAGCCTCACATACCTGCATCAGCAGCCATCTCTCCAGAGTGCTCTGTACTGTCTTTTTGCTCTCAAACATGCCTCTTGTCCATACCTTATCATAGGCTGTGTATGATGATGGTACCAAAATGTCCATGGATGCCCAGGTTTATGCTTCACTGAAGTAGTAAAAATTGTATGAGGTTAAAAAAAAATCTGTTGTCAGTGTTTAGGCCCAATTGTCCTACAACTAAGAATTTTTCTGTCCATTTTGCAAATGAAGAAGAAAAAAATTTTAAAACCTTAGAAACTTTATGTTTTAATCTGGATAGCAGTAAGCTAAGTGTTGTCTCATGCTGAATAGCACACTATCCAATCACTGAAGAGTCAACCAAAGTTAAGTCACATGAGAAATGTAAATTTGAGTAGGAAAATAGGCCTTGCTTTTCAAAAATTGAGATAACCTTTTACTTCAGCTACAGCTGATTGAAATGTTTAAATTCTGACATAAATAACGGTAACTCGACTTGTGCAAGCATCTCTGCAAAAGTAAATTTCTTTCCCTCTTCCACTCTCTTTTTCCCCCATCCTATTCTCCAGATTAAGAGTATTAGCTCCTTTTTGCTGAGACTGAATCAATAATCTCATTTCTTCATTACAAATCTGAAGACAATTGCAGCAAATGAAAAATGGAATTTGACCTGCTGATGCTTAATTATTGATGTGTCTTTTAAAAACATATTTGGTTCTCTGAAATGGTTTCTCAGAACTGTGCACCATTCCTCATTGGTTCCCTATTCTGTTTGTTCTTGGCCTCTGCGTTCCTTTTCGATTTTCTGCAGGTTAGCAAGTGCTGCATCGTCTGCTTTTGAAATGTGTCTTTAGGCATGCTTTTGTTTGACAAGGAATGCCAAGGCTGAGCTGACAAAGTCTGTTTGAAAATCTTTTTCCAGGTATACAAGATCAGTGAGCCTGTTCAATGTATACTGTGATTAGAATTTTTCTTCAGATATTTATATCAACATCTCAGTTTTAGGGAGAGATGTTTTCTGAGCCTACCTGTCAGAAAGAAACTTATAAAAGGTAAGGAACTCTATCATTTATATATTCAAATGTAGAAATACATTTGTGGTAAAGAGTTGACATCCTCCCCTGAATGACTTGAAAGAAAGGAGACAGGTTCCAAGTACAAAGTCACTACTCCTCCCAGGGGCGGGGACATCCATCTTCCTAGGAGTTTGGTCCTCAGATGAGGGATTTCAGGTTTAACTTGGAACGATTTATGAGGTTTAAATCGTGAAAGTTCATTTCCTGCATGTTTTCCTTCTGAGGGTAGAAGAAATGGATCAACTGTGAGAAAATAGAGCTACTAAAGGAAAATTTGTCTCTATAAACCTGTATATTAAAAATAGAACATACAACCTGCCAGGAAGAGCTTATACGTATGCATGTTTTTTTTTCATATTAGAGCTTCATAGTTCAATTCAGTTCACCAAATATTCATTGTATCTCCCGATGTATTTAAAAGTGCAATACATTTCACCTAAGACCTTACAAAAAGAGAATATATTCTTTCAAAATAAAAAATCTATTTTAAAATGATTCTCACCTGTGGGAAGTGAAGCTTAGCATATTACAAGAAAAGGGCACCACCCTGACCACCAGTCAGTGACTGGATCCCAGAAGTTAGGCTTATACTACCTTGCTGTAAGAAGAGTTTGTAAAAGATAAAAAAATAAATTAGAAGCCGGGTGCGGTGGCGCATACCTGTAATCCCAGCACTTTAGGAGGCTGAGGTAGGAAGATCGTGAGTTCAAAGCCAGCCTCAGCAATGGCAAGGCACTTAGCAACTCAGTGAGACCCTGTCTCTAAATAAAATACAAAAAAGGGCTGGGGATGTAACCCAGTGGTCGAGTGTCCCGGAGTTCAATCCCCAGTACCACAAAAAAATAAAATAAAATAAAATTAGAGTTAAGGATCATATCAGCTAATGAGATAAAATAGTCCTTAAGTATTTTGGTATGCCCATACAGAAAATTTACTTTCCAACTTGGTTTATAACATGATTCAATCAATTGATTAAAGGAAGATCCACAATTTGTATACCTAAAAGCACTTTGTTAGCCTTCCAGTAGGGCAGGATATGCAAACAGAACATTTTGCTTTTCCTTATATATTTCCATAATTTATACTCTAGTTTAACTAATTTAGACTGGCCTTATCCCCAGTTATAGAAGTTAAAGTTATATTGGACTGCCTTGGTCTCTGTTAAAGATTGTATTTTATTAGTCAATTGTTTAGTAAATATTCCCTAATAACTGCAAATATCACAATTCTGAACTCAGAGAGTTATAGTCTGATGAAGGAGAAGAATAATCAGAGATGTTCTCAACAAGGTTAAAGATAACAAAAGAGCTTCAAGGTCCCAATGTGTAAATAATAGTATCAGTCAACTTAAATGCTTTGCAGAATAAGACTAAGTGAATAAAGAGTTAAATAAACTTTGAGCTTACATGTAGCTTTCTTTTAAGAAAGCATCTTAGACAATAATATTTTCATGTTATATAATCCTTTTTCTTTCTGGGGCAACATTGACATAACCATGTTCCCTTTTCAATATACTCTTCTATCAAAAACAGGAAGTTCCTATGCTGCCTGATTCTGCCACTAAAATGTATGAATGCGAGATGCTTTCCATTGAAAAGCACTGAGTATTGGTCAACCTTTCTTGTTCTTGTTTGCAAGTGCTGAACATTGATGATAATATACATCAATCTGATTTCCTACATGCAGCAGAGGAGAGTGAGGGGACAGTGACTGGAGGGATGCACACAGAGCCGTTCTTTAAGAAGCATCACGCTTCATTGAGGTCTGAGGGCTGGAGCCTCACTCAGACGTCTGTCCCAAGAAGTACTGTTTCTCTGTGCTGATTTCATCTTAACCCGGGGTGCATTCTCCATACCTAAAATAGAAAGAGAGGGGAAAGATGTGCCTATTATATGACTAAATAGCTCACACCAAAACAGGTAAGTAATGAGTACCAATCCATTGGACAGCCAGTGCTGAAGTCCCATCCCCCACAGCCACTGAAGACCAAGCACAGAAAAGAGGGTGTGTTTCTTTGTCTCTTCATGGTTTGGATCCCTTGGTGCCTGTGCTTCAATCTTTCATATACAGAAGGACTAAAGCCATTCCAGATACTTAGATTGTCATTTTTTTAAAAAAGCTGCAAGATCATCCCTGTCATGTGGGCCAAAGAAAGTGTCAGAACCTGTACTCATGATGGAGACAGAAAAAAAGAAATGTCATTTTAAGATGGAGGAGACCTACAGCCTATCCATTTCATTTTGTTTCTGCTAGCTTTAACTGGACACATTATACAGAATCTCTTGTTTTTCTGCAGAAATTCCAGAGTTGTCTATGAATCCCCAAGATAAGAATATCTAATATTCTTGGGGAGGTGTTACTATACTCACAAATTCAAATGATAAAAACAAATAGGGCTTTGCAAAACATGTATAATGCCAGCATACATGTTAATGCCTATGGTCTAGCAGCTTAGGAGAGAGGGCCCCAGAGAGAACACTTCAGAATTCCATAACACACCTACTTCAGGGCTCGTTTCAGGAATGAAGAGTAGATAATCATTTGTTTCGGATGCACAGGAGGTGAGCAGGGAATTTGAAAGGTGAGGGAGGGAATGTTCTTATTGGGGATAAAATGGAAATTATTTACTCTAGCAATCCTCATTATCCTGTTGATTTCCATCCTACTGACACTAAGAGGTCCTCTTATCTCCCACACACTCCCCTCTGCTCTTACAATTCTCTATTCCCTTTGATTTCATGACAAAAATTTGCAAGTCTGAAACTTATATTTCACCTGAAATGTTAATATTCAAACTCTATGTATTAAAAAGGAGGAATGGGGAAGGCCCCCACTTTCAAATCCACAGCCAGCCCTTTAGGATGAGAGAAGTTTGACAAGCAGGATTGCAGGTCCGCTTGCCAATGCATTATCACCACCTACCACTGTTGCTTTCATTGGCTTTTTTCTAGGGGAGTCATTTCATGCAAAATTCTAAATTCATGTCAAGACAGATTGAAAAAGAACATTTTTTAGAAGAGTGCCTGATGTGCAAAAAATAATGAAGCCTAATTGCTTTCTTTCTCTTTACTTTTTTTCTCTTTGTAAGCTAGAAATGCATTTACTTGTAGCCTTTTGTTGTGGTGAACAGAACTTCCTGAAAAGGAAGACCAGAAATATTCTCAGGGCATGGGAAGAAAATCCATTAAAGAGTTTAATTCTGCTAAAATAAGATCCCTAGCTGCCCAGTGCCTGAGGCAACTCATATGAAGGGTGCAATTTGAAAACTTGACTAAGTAAATAGGCTCCGCTACTCTCCTCAGTATAGTAGTGCCCTGCCCAGTGGCCATAACTCTCTAAAACCCTACCTTTAATGCAACTTCCAAGTCATCAATATCACACTTCAGAGCAAACTTGAAAGAGTCAGGCCCATTAGAATCCCAGCTCAGCAAATGTATTACTCATGACATCATTAGTCTTGATTTCTTTATTGGTAAAATGAATTTTACAAACTGATTTAAAATTTTATCTTACACAGTTGTCCTTAAAAACAACAACAAAAAAAAAAAACTCTATAAAACACTTAATGCAATGCCCAACATATAGTAGTCACTCAATAATTATTATTTTCCTTTTCCCAAAAATGTATCCCTACCTAGAATTTATTCTCCCTTAAATATATTAAGGGAAAAATCACTATGTAAGAGAAAATCCTGCAAATAAGCAACTTATGATGAGCCTACAATCCCTCAACCAAAACAAAGTACAAACACCTTTATTTATTCAGATATGTGTGCTATACTAATTACATTCAAAGTACTTGCCTTCAATAATTTATCCCAAAGGGGGATTATACTTGTTGATACAGGCCCTGGGTCTAAATCATCATGTCAACATGACTTTGATTAGTTTCTAATTTGTATAGTTTGGGAAAGAATCTAAATAAGTCCCCAAGAAAATCCTTGAGGGAAATTACAGGGGACTTTTACTTTAGGACAAGGGATTCTTGCTCAGATGTCTCATGGACCACCAGAAAGGGGACAACGTTACTAGTGTCTGATGGTTCCCAAGCTGCCTTTGTTTAGGTAATCATAACAAGCAAGGTATGTGTCACCACAGGATAAACTCCTTAGGTAATAGAGCTTGTCTCCTGTCACAGAAACTGACCATGTTCTTTCCCAATCTAGAAATGAAGTGAAAACCAAATTGTTCACGGTATTAGTCAGACTCCAGAGAGCCTCCACAACTGCCTCCTCTGATCTCCAGAACTCAGGACTTTCTCCAGGGTCAGACCACACTGGCCTCAGACAGCTGAAAATAAACCAAAGCACAAAATCTCCCTAAAAGAGGTAGTTTTACTCTGCAATATAGAACAAAAGACCTAAATCCCACTGAAAGCACACTCGCACTCAACCCAATCAGATGTTTGCAGGGCCATAAATGGACCATGGTTTATGCTAAAGCCCTATGACCTATTCTGAAGCTCATAGCCTATCAAAAGACAATATAAAAGAAAAAACCACCCGTGACGTTCACAAAACTTGAGTTGTTCTATCAGAATGGAAAGCTAATATGCTTTGACTCTATAAGATTCTAGTACCAGATAAGAAAAAAAAAAAAGTATTTTAGGTAGTTCTCACTCTTCCAGCAAAATAGAGTAAAAGTCCTGGTCTGATTTCAATCCCATTATCAAAGGACCATTCACCCAATATAAAAATGCAGCTCTTCATCAATTTATCATTAACAAGAACATTACTACCTAATGTAAGGGAACTGCTTTATCCCGAGGGATTCTATTAATGGAAGGCTGAAGCCAGATAACAAGCAGGTGGGCCACAGGAGGGAACTCAATAGACATGCTCAGTATTCCCTGACAAAGGATGTTGTACATCGGCCTTCAATGACTGATAAGTTCCTGGCATGCTCAACAAGGACTGAGGCTGAGGTGCAAAAAATTGAACTTTCCCAAGAGCACCATCTTGGTTTTTATTATTATTTTTAGGAATCCATGCTTGTTTTTAATACACATTCCCCAGTGGCTCTTGGTTCCTGCCCAGCCTTCTCACCCTCTCTTTATGAATATTCAGACTTGCAGTTTGGGAATGATGCATCCTGGAATAATAAAACAATGTAAAAGAGAAAATTTTTCAAAGGCAACGATGCTGCTATTAGCTCCTTATTAGGTCACCTGGCAACAATACGTAACATGAAATATTTTTCTAAACCCTCTATTGCTATTAACTAATTTAATCCTCCTCAATAAGTCTAATAAGCATGCTTATTATTTTCCCCATTTTACAGAAGTGTAAAATGAAGCACAAAGAGGTCTGATAATTTGCTCTAGATAACAGAGTTAATATGTACATGGTAGAGCCGGGACTTGAAACCAGGAATTCTGGCCTTGGAGTCCATGGTCTTAAGCAGTAGACTATAATGCCAGTCAATCCACTAATAATAAAACAAGAGAAGGCAAACTCACACATGAATTGAAACTCAGAAATAACCAATGCACAATCAAGCATTCAGGCTGGGAAATCTGGGTGTTGCCACTTAACTGCAAACATTGGAGTCAGGTTCATCCTAGGCAGGCTCTATAGCATGTTAGTCAGTGTGATGGATTCAATGCTTATGCCCCCCCCCAACAAAATTCACAGGTTGAAATCCTTACCCTGACGGTGACAGCCTTGGTTGCTGTGATAATTGCCATTATCAACATTATTATATTATTATTCATTATACATGCAGCTTTCCATTGTAGGTGAGCATTTGCAGGTAACCATCCTTCTTCAATCTATCCAGGCACCCTACTGCTCTCAAAAGCCTACACATATGAGATGACTAATGGGGATTAGGGGCATCACTACAGCTAAGCATCACAGCAAAGCTAAGGAGCTCACTGGGACCAAACCCCTCAACCTTGGCTTCATTATCAAGCTTCTCTAGCTGAACTAACCCAGCCCACGCCAGTCAGGCATTCCCTTGCAAATACAAATCATTACCCAATAACCCACAGACACAGAAGACTGTCCACAGCAGAGGCAACTGTGGGTCAGAGCAGCCAAGCCCTGAGGCCTAGAAGAAAGGGAGAAAATGCAACAGCATTAATTATATAAACAGTTACTTGGAAAAAAGCTTTAAGCAAGTGTTTTAGATTCTTCTTTTAATTAGGATAAATAATTACTTCACTTTCATCTTTCTGTGAGCTCCCAAACTCTCCCATGTCTGTCTTCAAATACCAACTAGAAACACACAAAGGTCAGGGGAATAAACTAACTGTGTACACGTTTAAAGCCACTTTATCTTCCTGGATCTTGGCTTCACCATCTGTACAATGAGGAGATAGGACAAGGTAAGTCTCAAAGGCCCCTTCCAGCAGATTTTCCACAACTCTGTGAATGTATTGGGGCTGACATTGGCTACATCACATCATTCTTCTCACAGGCTTTACTAAAGAGCAGCATAACATTTGAAAACACTAACTGAATTTGTTCATTAAAGTTTAAAAACTGTTTTATAAATGCAAACATCAAGACATCCAACAATTCTCTAAGTATGCCAGTCTTCTACTATGAAAGAAAGAAACCCCAAAAAGGGGTCTAAAATTCGTTTGGAGAGAAGCTCAAGAAATGCTTAAACGAAGATGTTCTTGGAAGTGACAAAGTTACCTCTTTTCATTAGACTTTCTGTGTAGCTCCAGAATGAGAATCAATGAATTAATATTTCAGGCAGAGAATACTGTATAACTTTATAAGAAATAAATTTTTCATCTGAGGTAATCATTCAAAAATGGAAATAAACATAATATATGATTATAAGCATCACTGAAAGAAAGAGGAAGACTTCCTAACAAAGATATTTGGAGGAATTTTCTCAACTGGGATGGTGAATGAGGGGCATATGCTGAGCTCATATTATTTCTGAGAATTTTTCCTGAATCCCCCATATAGTTAATAATTTCATCATTCATGACCCTGAAACACCATTTATATAGCTCAAGTAGAGCACTTCTATGTAATATAACATTTGTTGATTGGTGTCACCTTTAGCAAACTAAGAATGTCTTATTATACTTTGTATATTTCCTGATGACCCCAAGCACATAGTAGATTTTTAATAAATATTGGTTAAATAATAAAAAAATAAAGTTAGTGACCAAGGAGTTTAAAACTGTCTTTGCCCTCAGAGAATCTTGCAATCTACTTGAAGAGTCAAAATTAACATCGCTGAAATAAATTTTATATAATCATATATAACACCTTGCACATAGTATTATGTTTGGGAACCCAGTCCAATTGACAGCAATTAGGCCCAAAGTGCTGGTTTAGAATATCAAAATCGGGTCCAACCTACCTTTCTCCAAAATACCAACTGATTCCTTAAAGTCTCCAAAATTTACTCTCACCTTTGCCCTTTAGCTCCAGATTCTTTTACTACCTGGACAATTCTCCCCCGTTCTCTAGAGCATTAAGATCCTCACATCACCAGAAATCCATATTGCTCACTTCATACCAAGTAGTACATCTAATTGCCATCCATTCATTAAACAAACAGCCTCAACATGTGTATTGACTATCAGTATGTGTAGGCTGAGCCAAACTTTGAGGATGCAAATGTAAAGGACATATTTCCTGCCCTCGAGAGGTTAAAAGTTCACTGGAAACCAAACATTATCTACTAACGTGACTGCTTTTTTTTTTTTAACATCAAGCTAATTTTTATTGGTTCATAATAGTTAATATGATCCCTTTTAATCCAGAATGTCATGAAGGTACTGCTGACATTAGAAGCTAACAGTCTGCAGGCAAGGGAAGGTGGTAGTTAATCAGGGAGGGAGATCTTCCTGGAGGAGATGAGGAAAGTGAGCCAGGTAAAAGAGGAAAGACCTTTTTATGTGAAGTAGCATAACCCCAAACTACAGGAGGAGAAAGTAGCTGGCAATTAAAAATAGGTAATAGCTGAGCATGAGCTGAATAAAGGAACAAAGTGCTCCATTGGAAAGGCCATATCTTATCTTCCCACTTATGGAATCTTTTGAAAGAGTATAAGCAGGGAAATGACCTGATCATATTTTTCTTTAATAAATATCAATTGAAGCAGGGGTGGATTGAACTGAGAAAGGCATCCCCATCCTGCTTCCAAAAAGCAGAAGAAACCAAAATGTTCTCTACACTGAGGCAGAGAGACTGGAATCATCCACTCATCCCCAATCATCACTTCTTACCAGAGAAAGAAACAAGATTTTTATGAATCCTAGTGGGTCAGGAAAAGTCTGTCTGCTGGTGACTTTTTATAAATTTGAATGCTACCTTTTTTTCTCTCTCTAATTGCAGATGCTTTAAAAGGTGACATTTTCTATAAATCTACCAACCATCACCAACCCTGATTTTGACTGTACATTTCCTCCCTCTAATGTGTTCTCTATTTTGTCTGAGGGAGGTGGAACAGCTAGCTTAACAAATAGGAATTATTTTTAACTGATAAAAGTTTCCACTTTTCTTTTCCCTGAAGGTTGTTTTAACCAAACCACTTTACTCTGCTATTTCAATTTCAAAATAAAAGGAAATTTAAACAGGAACAAAAGAAAGAAAAGGAATGTTCCCTGGACCTGAAGCACTGCAAGGAATATTCACTTTTCAATGTGCCTGTTTTGTTCACCCTAAAACAATTGTAAGCCCCCTGAAGGCAAAGAGTCAGATTGTGTGTGTATGCTGGTCCCACACAGCAACTGGCTGAGTGCCTCACAGAGAAACTGCCCAATAACTTTTTAGGGGAATAAGTACTCATGTAATCGTTCATTTATATGTACACTTCGGCAGCTCTTGAGGGTCTGTTCCATACTGTTTAGCACAATTAATTACTGTCCTGTTCTTTGGTTATTTCGTGGATGCTGTCTTCAGAACTGCAAGTAGGCAGTGAGCTTCCTGAAGACAGGAATCAGACTCAGACTTGGCCCTGTGTTGTGTGCTGGCCCAACATAGAGCTCAGTAAAGCTTGTCATTCACCTGTATTGTTCTGGCTAAAAATGAATCTATTCTGCCATGTTATACCTTCTGAAAGCAAAATCACTATCTCAGATTAAGCAGGACTGAAATAATTAGTCCCAAGCATACCCTGAGCAATGCGAGTTCCTATGTGTAGCCTAGTTGAATAACTCATCAAGGAGAGTTTCCACTGAATTGGCTTCAGCAAGCTGCACTTTGGGCTTCACTGTGACCTTCAGTTGGTCAAGTTCACATGCAGACTTATAAGCAGCATCAATAATATGGTTTATTTCTTGTGAATTAAACCATTAAAGGCTTTCAGTGTAATGTGGAAAGTTGCACTCAATGAGCAGAAGGAGAGAGGAAGCCAGAGAAGAAGGCAGAAAAGAATGAGAATGTATTCAAGGAGGAAGAGGAGTGGCTATGCTAGTTACAAGACATCTACACCAATGGGCCAAAGCTCAAACAGAGTAGAAAGGCACTGCATAGCCTATATGGCCTCACAAAGATCCTTCCATTCTGAAAGAATTGCAGCAAACCTTCCTAGAAAGTATCACAATAGAATAACTAGGTTGCTTTAAATAATCCCACCTTGACTCAAGGCTGCAGAATGGTCATATCTCCATCCTTGCTAAAAGCCACCACAGGTTGTTGTGTTGCGTTATAGATAGCTGTAAGTGTTCCCTTTCTAAGAGCCCACAGATGCCACCCTGAAACCAGGCATCAATCAATAAATTATTTCCATAGAGGCAAGCAAGAAGCCTCCAGAGATGCTCAGGAAGCAAGGATCAATATCTAGGGAGGCCTGAGAAGAGCTGTGGCACACGCAGCCACATGCACACTCAGAGTGATCCTGGTCTGGGCCCTGGAAAACCACACTATTAAATACTTATGAATGAGAAAGAAGATAGAATTCTTATTTCCTTCCTTTCTTTCTAGCTACCTTCCCTGTGCTAGTGCAAAATGCCAGTCCAACAACTGGACATTAGAAAATCTGGCTCAGCAGGAGAGCATGGAGTAAGCTCACAGACAGGGAGTGCACACCAGTAAAGTGGCCCTTAAATGTTGGTGTCAGTCTACACCATTGATAAATAACTGCTTCCCCAAGCCCCCAAGTACCCCAGGAGGTCCTGGTCTTTCTTCCCAGTACACATTCAGCCCTCTCTACTAAAGGGTTAGTGAGTCTCAATTCTGTACTACAGGGACCTCCCATTAAGACAATACTGTGATTTTTCTCAGCCTCTTCAGTACCTTGTCACCCTAAGAAAGAACAAGTCAAAGGATATGAAGGTTGTCAAGTGAGCATGGAATCAACCAAGCACAAGCCTGACTGGAAATGGGCGAAGATGGCCCTGTCTATGGAGGCACAGGTTGAATTTGGTTTCTGGCTTCCTTTAAATGTTTCTATCTTTGGTAAATCATATCATAAACTTGTAATGCATGTGAGTGTGTTCTCCCTCCTCCAACCTATAAGGCCCTATATCAGTCCCTCAGACTGCAGTGGCTCACCTAGTCCTAAGCCAGATAAATTAAAACAAATTCACACCTAGACACAATTGCAGCATGACTGTGTAATATCAAAGCTAAGGAGAAAAATCTTACAATATGTTAAAGAAAACCCAGAACACTTACAAGGAAATGACAACTGGTTCTTCAGAAGGCTTGAGTAACAATAGATGCCAGAAGACATAAATAATATTTTCAAAATGCTGAGGGAAAATTACTCCTAATATAGAATGCTCTCAGACTAGCTAAAGTAGTTTTTAAGAGTAACTGACTATTGATACATCATCTTAAGGTCATAGTTTATTCATATAGTGTGCTTTTGAGGGTGGGGGGTGGGGGTTGCTACATTAAGCACACATACTAACCATTTAAAGAATAACCAGTGAAAAATAGAACTAGAATGTATATCCAAACTATAAAATGAAAAAAGAGAAAAAAAGTAAAGGTAATATGTTCAATGAAATAGAAGATAAGAAAAGGATGAGGAGGAAGCATAAAAAATTTTAAAACATGAAATAAAATAGTAAAAATTAGTCTAATAAATCAGTAATCACCAAAAGAAAGTAAATGGATTATGTAATAACCTATATGTAAAAATGGAAATTTTCAGGTGGAATATGGAAAGCAAAACAAAACAAATTTCAATTACGATATGGTGTTTACAAGAGACAGAGATGAAATATAATGATGCAAAAAAGTTGAAAGTTGTGACCTAAGGTTTAGCCTAGTAGTAGAATGCCTGCCTAGCATGCATGTGGCCCAGGTTTGATCCTCAGCACACACATACACACACACAAAAAAAAAAAAAAAAAAAAAAGAAAGAAAGAAAGAAAAGAAAATTAGAGAAAATGGGAAAATATATTGAGCAAATATTAGCTAAAATAAATCCATTATGGAAATATTAATAAATCACAAAGCAAATTCAAGAAGTACTACAAAGACAGAAAAAGTATAAAAGCCACTTGAGGGGCAGAGTATTCAGGTCTCATCTGTGAAAGCATAGGATAGGTGCAGGGTCCAGGCCAGGTGTTGGTAGTCAAGACCAATCACTCAGGACCAATTGAACAATTAATAAACTGGCTCCAATCAGGCCTACAGAAAAACCCTTAACCAACAAGTAGAGTCTGTGACATTTTTTAAGCATACAGAACAGTTATGAAAACTGACCTATCTTTACACCCTATGAATCAAGTAGTATTATATTCTTAGGTTACACATGGAAAACCTCGTGCACAGGAGCTAAGTAACTTGTCCATAGTCATGCAAATCAGAGAGGTGCAGAGCTGGGACAGGGATGAAGACATTCTGGTTCCAGAGTCCAATTCTTAACTATAAGTTTGACTAACACAGGTCAGAGCATGAGTAAAAAAAATGATGTTAAAATAGGACAAAAAACTGTTAGTGAGAAACGAGTCAGGGGATGTCCCTTCAAAAACTGCTCAAAAGCTTTTCTCTGAAAGGACAAGAAATTGCACACTGTTAGTGAGACCAATCCAGAAAAATTAAAAATGCCCATTTGCGGCCAGAGCAAGAGAAGTCAGGGACCCAGCCGCCAGTGTCCCTGGCCGCCTGGGCCCAGAGTAGCAGCTCCCTGCTGCTGCACACAGGGCCAGACCTGGGGAAGGGCAGTGGGACCCTGGCGACCAGAACAGGCACCTGGAAGGAAGAACCCAGGCAGTTCCCTCCATAGCAGCTCCCTGCTGCTGCACGCAGGGCCAGACCTGGGAAGGGAAGAGTGCGACCTGCCCATTTGCGACCAGAGCAAGAGGTAGACTCCCGCCCGCTAGAAGGAGAAACCCAGCCACCAGTTTGCCTGGTCTTCAGGGCCCAGAACAGCATCTCCCGGCTGCTGCACGCGGGGCCAGACCTGGCGAAGTGCTTCCTCCACTCCCTGGGGGAGTGCGACCTGCCCAGCTGCAACCAGAGCAAGAGGTAGGCACCTGCCCGCTGGAAGGAGAGAACCCACCGCCAGTTTGCCTGGCCTCCAAGGCCCATAGTAGCATCTCCCTGCTGCTGTAAGCAGGGCCCAGCCTGAGGATAAGCCCCTTCCACTATTCCACTGTGCCACTCTGCAAGGACCAAAGGTGCAGCCTTGACTCCACTAACAGGGTTGCTGACTGTACATGATCTGGGTCAGGTGGCTTAAACTGGAAGGGAAAAAAGAAGGGCTTCCAAGGGTCCATTTTGTTTGAGACTTGTTCTTGGGTTCAACGTTTTTGTTTTTATTTGCTTGTTTGTTTGTTTTGTTGTTTCTTGGGAGTTTTTTGTTTTTTGTTTTGATTGACAGTGTGTTTGTGTGCTTCTGCTCCTCTTTTCTTTCTTTTCTTCCTTCTCACTTTTATATTTTTTTTCTTCCTTCATCTTCCCTATTTACACCCTGCCATTGCATTCTCAACAGAGGCAAAAACAAGTTATACGCACAAATTGAGATTTCTAGAACGTGTACAATTGAAATATATAGCAAAGTGGTGTTATATATGGTTTATTCTCTATTTTCTAGACTTATTCTCTCTCTCCTCTCTCTTAAACTAATTACTACTCCTTGGTTATTTTTTTTTTTTTTTCTCTTCTTTTTTTTTTTTTTTTTCTTTTCCATCTTTCTTTATTTCTCCTCTCAACCACCGCATAAGTTAGGTTTATATGTAAATCAGTCTTTCCATCTATTCATTCACTCCATTCTCTTTCCTCTCTCGTCGGCTGATACTAAACCACTTCCATAGAACTCTCTTTTCATACTTTCTAAGAAAGAACAAGTCAATACACTCACTTCCTTCTTCCTAAACATACTACCTCTCTGTCCATTACTTGAAACTTTAAAACCCCATCAGAAGCATACAGAGTAAATTGGAAACAACATCTGGGTTAACTAAATCTGTACATTGTGATCAAACTGGGATTCTCTGAATAGTAAGTGTTTGATTTTAAAGTGTAAAGGAAATATAAGGGGATCTGATAGCATTGTACTACAGGAGCAACATAAGGTTTTAAGGTAAAATCAAAGTAGACAAGGTCCCACAGTGCAGGTAGAATAAACGCACAAGCAATATGAAGAAACAAGGGAAGAAAGTGACACAAACAAATCAATATACCTCCTCAGTAGATTCCATACCATGCACAGTTGGTGCAATGCCAGAGATGGAATTCAGAAATTACATATTCCAAATGTTAGCGGAACTTAAGAATGAACTCAAAAATGAGATGAGGGAGCAAATACAGGAGGTGAAAGATCATTTTGACAAAGAACTCCATAAACAAATACAGGAAGTAAAAGATTACTTCAATAGGGAGATAGAGGCTCTAAAGAGAAACCAAACAGAAATTCCAGAAATGAAAGAAGCAATAAATCAAAATAAAAGCTCAATCGAAAGTATCACCAACAGAGTAGACCACTTGGAAGAAAGAACCTCAGACAATGAAGACAAAATATATATCCTAGAGAAAAATCTAGATTACACAGCAAAAATGGTAAGAAACCAAGAACAGAACATTCAAGAATTATGGGACAACATAAAAAGACCAAACATAAGAGTGATTGGGGTAGAGGGGGGGGCAGAGTTTCAAGCCAAAGGAATGAGTAATTTATTTAATGAAATAATTACAGAAAATTTTCCAAAACTTGAGGAATGAAGGGGAAAACCAAGTTCAAGAGGCCTACCGAACACCAAACATACAAAATCACAACAGATCCACACCAAGACACATTATAATGAAAATGCCTAATATACTGAGCAAGGATCAAAGGAGAGAATATTAAAAGCCACAAGAGAAAGGAAGCAGATTACATATAGGGGGAAACCAATCAGACTATGTTCAGATTTTTCTACCCAGACCTTAAAAGCAAGAAGATCCTGGAATAGCATATTTCAAGCTCTGAAGGAAAAGGGATGTCAACCAAGAATCTTATATCCAGCAAAATTGAGCTTTAGATTTGAAGATGAAATAAAAACCTTCCACGACAAGCAAAAGTTAAAAGATTTCACATCTCGAAAGCCAGCACTTCTGAACATCCTGGGCAAAATTTTTCATGAAGAAGAAGAGAAAAATAACAATGAAAATCAACAAAGGGAGATATTAAACTAAGGGAAATACCAACCAGAAGAGAAACCAAATCAAGCTAAAGATCATCATACAAATAAAAATGGATGGGAATAAAAATCACATCTCAATAATAACCCTGAATGTTAATGGCCTAAACTCACCATTCAAAAGACACAGATTATCTGAATGGATTAAAAGAAATGACCCAACAATCTGCTGTCTCCAAGAAACACACCTCATAGAAAAAGACATCAATAGACTGAAGGTAAAAGGCTGGGAAAAGTCTTATCACTCACATGGCCTGCAGAAGCAAGCAGGGGTTTCCATTCTCATTTCAAATAAGGTAGACTTCAAGCCAAAGTTAATCAAAAGGGACAAAGATGGATATTTCTTACTACTTAAGGGAACCATTCATCAAGAGGATATAACAATCATAAATCTATATGCCCCAAATAATGGAGCACCTACATTCATCAAACAAACACTTCTCAAGTTCAAGAGTAAAATTGACCACAACACAGTTATTCTAGGGGATTTCAACACACCTCTCTCACCAATGGATAGATCATCCAAACAAAAACTAAACAAAGAAATCTTAGGCCTCCTTAAAACAATTAATAACTTAGATCTAACGGACATATATAGAATATTTCATCCCTCAGTAAATGAATACACTTTTTTCTCAGCAGCACATGGCTCCTTCTCCAAAATAGATCATATACTATGTCACAAGGCAAATCTCAGCAAATATAAAAAATAGAAATACTACCCTGCATGCTATCAGACCATAAAGGGATGAAATTGGAAATCAACGACAAAACAAGGAATAAGAAAAACTACTCCAACAACTGGAAGCTAAGCAACATGCTACTGAATGAACAAGGGGTTGAAGAAGACATCAAAGAGGAGATTAAAAAATTCCTAGAGGTAAATGAGAACACAGATACATCGTATAGAAATCTCTGGGACACTATGAAGGCAGTAGTAAGAGGAAAATTCATTGCACTGAGTTCATTCTTTAAAAGGAAAAAAAACCAACAAATAAACGACTTAACATCACACCTCCAAGCACTAGAAAAAGAAGAACAGATCAACACCAAGAGCAGCAGAAGACAGGAAATAATTAAAATCAGAGCAGAAATTAATGAAATTGAGACTAAGGAAACAATTCAAAGAATTGACAAAACTAAAAGTTGGTTCTTTGAAAAAATAAACAAAATTGACAGACCCTTAGCAATGCTAACGAAAAGAAGAAGAGAAAAAAACTCAAATCACTAACATTTGTGATGAAAAAGGGAATATCACAACAAACACCTCAGATATACAGAAAATAATTAGAAATTACTTTGAAAACTTGTACTCTAATAAAACAGAAAATGCTGAATGCATTGACAGATTTCTAGAGTCATATGATTTGCCTAAACTGGATCTGGAGGCAATACACAATTTAAACAGATCGATTACAAGCAAAGAAATAGAAGATGTCATCAAAAAGCTACCAACAAGGAAAAGTCCAGGACCTGATGGGTTTACAGCAGAGTTCTACAAGACTTTCAAAGAAGAACTAATACCAATGCTCTTCAAACTATTTCAAGAAATAGAAAAAGAGGGAGCTCTTCCAGACTCTTTCTATGAGGCCAATATTACATTAATTCCAAAGCCAGGCAAAGACACATCCAAAAAAGAAAACTTTAGGCCAATATCTTTAATGAACATAGATGCAAAAATCCTCAACAAAATTCTGGCAAATCGGATACAAAAACATATCAAAAAGATAGTGCACCACGATCAAGTGGGGTTTATTCCAGGGATGCAAGGCTGGGTTCAACATTCGGAAATCAATAAACATAATACATCACATCAATAGACTTAAAGATAAAAATCATATGATTATCTCAATAGATGCAGAAAAAGCATTTGACAAAATACAGCACCCCTTTATGTTCAAAACACTGGAAAAACTAGGAATATCAGGGACATATCTCAACATTATAAAAGCTATTTATGCAAGGCCCAGAGCTAACATTATCTTAAATGGAGAAAAATTGAAAGCATTCCCTCTAAAAACTGGAACAAGACAGGGATGCCCCTCTCACCACTGCTATTTAACATAGTACTGGAAACTCTGGCAAGAGCAATTAGACAGACGAAAGAAATTAAAGGGATCAAGATAGGAAAAGAAGAGCTCAAATTAGCACTATTTGCTGATGACATGATAATCTACCTAGAAGACCCAAAAAACTCTACCAGAAAACTTTTACAACTAGTAAATGAATTTGGCAAAGTAGCAGGATACAAAATCAATACCCATAAGTCAAAGGCATTTTTGTACATCAGTGACAAAGCCTCTGAAAGGGAAATGATGAAAACTACCCCATTTACAATAGCATCAAAAAAAAATAAAATACCTGGGAATCAACTTAACGAAAGAGGTGAAAGAGCTCTATAAGGAAAATTATAGAACACTAAAGAAAGAAATCATAGAAGAACTCAGAAGATGGAAAGACCTACCTTGCTCTTGGATAGGTAGAATCAATATTGTCAAAATGTCCATACTACCAAAAACATTATACAGATTTAATGCAATTCCAATCAAATCCCAATGTCATTCTTCAAAGAAATAGAAAAAGCAGTCATGAAATTCATCTGGAGAAATAAGAGACCCAGAATAGCCAAAGCAATCCTGAGCAAGAAAAGTGAAGCAGGGGGCATCACCATACCGGACTTTAAATTATACTATAGAGCAATAGTAACAAAAACAGCATGGTATTGGCACCAAAACAGACTGGTGGACCAATGGTACAGAATTGAGGACACAGAGACTAATACATATAATTTCAGCTATCTTATATTAGACAAAGGTGCCAAAAATGTACAGTGAGAGAAAGGATAGCCTCTTCAATAAATGGTGCTGGGAAAACTGGAAATCCATATGCAACAAAATGAAATTAAACCCTTGTCTCTCACCATGCACAAAATTCAATTCAAAGTGGATCAAGGACCTAGGAATTAGACCAGAGACAATACACCTAATAGAAGAAAAAGTAAGCTCCAATTTCCAACATGTCGGATTAGGCCCCAAGTTCCTTAATAAGAATCCTGTAGCACAAGAACTATTACCAAGAATTAATGAATGGGATAGATTTAAACTGAAAAGCTTCTTCTCAGCAAAAGAAACAATCAGTGAGGTGAATAGAGAGCCAACTAATTGGGAACAAATATTTAATACATGCACATCAGATAGAGCACTAATTTCTAGAATGTATATAGAACTAAAAAACTTAACACCAAAAAAGCAAATAACCCAATCAATAAATGGGCTAAGGAATTGAAAAGACACTTCTCAGAAGAAGATACACGATTAATCAACAAATACATGAAAAAATGCTCAACATCACTGGCAATTAGAGAAATGCAAATCAAAACTACTCTAAAGATTTCATTCACTCCAGTCAGAATGGCAGCTATCAAGAACACAAACAACAATAAATGTTGGAGAGGATGTGGGGGAAAAAGGCACACTCATACATTGCTGGTGGGACTGCAAAATGGTGCAACCGCTATGGAAAGCAGTATGGAGATTTCTTGGGAAAATGGGAATGGAACCACCCTATGACCCAGCCATCCCACTCCTGGGTCTATTCCCAAAAGACTTAAAAACAGCATATTACAGTGACACAGCCACTTCAATGTTTATAGCAGCACAATTCACAATAGCTAGGTTATGGAACCAACCTAGATGCCCCTCAGTAGATGAGTGGATAAAGAAAATATGGTATATATACAAAATGGAATTTTACTCAGCAATAAGAGAGAATAAAATAATGGCATTTGCAGGTAAATGGATGAAGTTGGAGAATATAATGCTAAGTGAAATTAGTCAATCTCAAAAATCCAAGTACCGAATGTTTTCTTGATATAAGGAGGCTGGTTCACAGAGTTGTTGGAAGGGGGTACATAGGATCAGAGGAACACTAGAATGGTCAACGGAAAGGGAGGGGAGGGAGGGGAGTAAGGGGGGGGTTGGAAAAAAATTGGTGATTGAATGAGATGGATATCATTATCCTAAATGCATGATTGAAGATCTGAATGGTACTTATATACTTTGTATACAAGCAGTTGTATGTAAAAAGATACTATACTTGTGCATGATGAATAAGTAAATAAATAATAAAAAAATTTAAAAAAAAAAAAAAAAAATAAAGAAGTCAGACATTAATCATAATAGAAACATAACTACAGAATAGAGATTCTAAAATAAAAAAGAAAATGTTATCAATAACTTGTGCCACTAAGTTTTTAAAACGTAGATGAAATGTGTAGTTTTCTGAAAAGATTTAACTTCCCAAAACTGACATAAGAAGTTAAAAACTAAGCCAGGAGCAATTAAAGAGATTGACTTGGCAAACTCCACTACTTCCCCTAAAAAGGCCCCGGGTCTGTTTAAATTTTACAGATAACTTTCTCCAAACTCTTAAGAAACCATTATCCACTATTATTTTGAGGTTTTTAGTTAAATTTTTAACTGACACAAAAAATTGTACATATTAATGGTAGTAGTATGATGTTTTGATGATGCGTACATCGTATAATGTTTCAATCAGGTTAAACATATCTCTCTCTGCAAACATTCATCATTTCTTTACGGTGAAATGTTTACAAGCCTTTTTTCTAGCTTTTTGAAATGAATAGTACATTATCTATAATCCATTATCTGTATCTTATGCTAGTCCTTCATAGACTGGGAAAAGAAGATAAACTTTATTAATAAGATCCAAAGTAAAAACTGAATACAGATGGTGAGATGGATGCAATATTACCCTTCATATTTTTTCTGTACTATTTAAATATTTCATATTAAAAAGAGAGTATGGGCAATATATGGGCCTAACTCATATCTTTGATTCAATACTTAGTCATTTCAGAATCAATGACCTTTAATTATGTTTCTTTTTAGTCTAAGTACATGTTTTTTAGGGATGTCTTCATCACACAAGGCCAACCTCAACAACTCTGTCAGCGTAGAAGTGACCTTCTCCCACAGACCCCCTTCTTTCAGAGAGTGAATTGCTATTCTCTCCTGGACTGTTTCTGAGCCTGTGACAATTTCAACATACTGCCATTTCAAATTTCCAGCTGAAATTCATGAATTCCTACTTAAGAGCATTTTTAAGGACACTGACATTACTCTTGCTTCTATGGGGGAATTATACTTAGCAATAGATCGCCCTTAGTCTTTTCCCATAGGAGCATTCGTGTTTAAATTTCTGGACCTAGAGAGACATCATCTTAGGGAAGAATTAACCAGTAAAACGTTCTGTAGAAGGTGGGAGTGAGTAGGCCTAGGCTTGGAAAAACCATGCCTTAGCTGAGAAGTTTCAGCAGAAGTTACAATAGAAACACCACCTTCCCAGGAAGAACTTCACTGCCTTCTGTTCTATGAGGCTCCTAGAAGAATCTGGAAAAGTCATAGCACAAATTTCAAACCTTTTCATTAATTTGGAGAGAAAAAACTATTTCTCAAGAACTACACCAGAAAGTTAACAAAAGTAAAGGTTAACTGCGGTGAATAATATTAGAAAGACATCTAATTGGAGTCAGGTGATGAAGAATAAGAATTCAACATAAAAGCCCAGCTTTTATGTGTTTTTTTAAGCATAAAAAGATCTTAATTTATACATTGTAGTATAATGGCTTACACACTATCTCTGATTCAGCTGGGGCTAGACACTCTCTTGGAGAAAAACTATGAATTTGTAGATGAGTATTTTCAATTGTCACTCAGACTCTCACTCCTAATCTTGATAATGATTGATTTTATATTATCCTTCAGCAGTATTCTCCAAACCAAATGATACTGAAGAAGAATAACTATCAGTTTTCTCTCCTGCAGATCCACAAAGAGCAAGGAGAATTATATTTTAAATTTATCCACATTTTCATTTTGGATTCACTATTTAAAGGAAATATGATGTGAATACTTTGGGGAAGAGAACTTCTTTTTCAGAATAAAGCCACTTTATAATTCATCTTTTTTTATATAAAAGGACATGATTGCTTCATAATTATTCTTTTCTGTTCAAATTAGTATAATATGTGATGCCAACTGTATTGATTTTATGCCATATTTTCATGTCACACTGACCTGTAGTATGTCATATATTGTAAAATAAGTTATACTGTAATATTACCATTATCTTCTAGGATGGAAATTAGTGTCCACTTATCCATGTTAATTGTGTTTGTTTCTTTTCCTATATTTTCCACAAGATGAATTGTTTTTGTGATCACTGATCATTTTTCTCAATCTGATTTATCTGCCTTCTTCTTTATTGTGTGCTACTTTACTTTCTTCTCCACTAGTAATGTCTTAACAGCATTATACCAGAATTTCTTTGATGTTTGTCCACTGATTTTTGTTGTTGTTTTGCTAGTTTTATTGATTGTATTACTGATTCTTTCAGAATTTACATGTAAAATATATTTATCCCACATCAAGACACTGGAGATTTTATATTTATTTATTTATTCCTTCAACAACTATTTGTTTTATGTCCATTGTGCACTAAGTTCTGGAAATGCAAACCCTAAATAAAATACTTGAGGCACTCATTCTCTTGCTCATCCTCCAATTCCTTCACCTGGCTAATTCTTAGTCAACCTTCAAGTTTAGTGCTACCCAGATGGAGTAGGTTGATAATAGGAAACATAAAACTGAATTTGGCACCAGAGAAATCACTAGGGACTTTAACAAGAACATTTTCAATGAAGTAGGAAGAGGGGGTGAGAACCCAGACCACAGGTGGAGTGCAGAAGCAAAGTCAACGGGGACAGCCTATTCCAGAATAAAAGAAAAAAAGAGTGCTCACTTTAGCAGCACATATACTAAAATTGGAACGATACAGAGAAGATTAGCATGGTCCCTGCACAAGGATGACATGCAAATTTGTGAAGTGTTTCATATTTTTTAAACCAAAGGTCGAATGATCTCTTTGTTATGAACATACTAACTTATAAAGGCAAGGGAGTGGGGATGAGAGGAATGAAAGAACTTTAAATACAACAAAAGAGGGGGGAGGAAGGGGGGAAGGGCAAGGGGGATAGGAATAATGGTAGAATGAGTTGGCCATCATTACCCTAAGTACATGTATGAAGACACAATTGTTGCAAAAATACTTTATATAAAACCAGCAACTTGAAAAATTGTGCTCTTTATATGTAATATGAAATGAATTGCACTCTGCAAACATGTATAATGAATTAGAATAAAAATTTTTAAAAAATATAAACAAATGAAAAGAAAAAGACAAAAAGAAGGAAGCAGATATGGTGGCAACTGGAGGGGAACAGATCATCAAATAGAAAGTTTGCTTTTAATTTGGGGAAAGTTGAATATGCTTATAAACTTAAAGGCAAAGAGCTAAAAAGGAGAAACTGAGGATAAAGGAAAGAATGAAGATAATCTACATAGGTAAGTTCAGAGTGATGTGTTCTGAGTTGTGGGCATAGCTGGAAGATTCTGTCTGGGCAGGAGGGAACTTCTCTTTGCCTGGAGTATTATGGAAGGTAGCAACAGAAGAACAATTAAAATCTGCAAGTGGAGAGTAAGGAAGGAAGATAAAAGAAATGTCTCTTATTTTCATTGAGGAAAAAAAAATGGAATGAAATCTTTTCCTAAGAGAAAGTTAAAGCGGAGGTAAGGAGTTTGAGAAGAATGGTAACAGAACCACTGCCCAGAGAGGTACATGTATGCAAGACATGTAGTGTATCTTCCTTTTGTCCGTCCAAATTCATTCTCCATACTTTTTCACTTCATTCTATGACCCAGGAGGCTGAGAGTAACAGATTGCACCAACCAATTTCCTCTTTGACTTTGGGTTGATTTAAATCAATGGGAGAAGGGAGAGTTTGGGGTGTGTATTCCCTTGGGCATCTTTCTGCCTTGCTGTGAATGGGTAGTAGCAGACTTCCTCTTCTGAGGGCCATAGCTCCCATTAGAGACCTCCCCTTAAAGCTACAGGTCCTAGTGGAGTCCCCATCCCCTGCAGGCTTGGGAGGAATGGTTTTCCCTCTCTAGCTAGCCCTGGGATCTTCACTATGCCATTTTTGGTTTTCCTTAACCCTACCTACACGTGGGGGGGGGGTGGTTCCTTCACACTGGAGTGTGCCATTTATACCCTGCCTAGGATCTTATGGATAAAGAATGCAAGAGGAAGCTAAGTGGAAGCAAGTAAAAGGATTATATTGGGCACAGATGAGATTAGGAGCTATAAGTCTGTCCCATTTATTTGACCTGGTTAATCTCACTGCCCACAAGCAGAAGCAGATGAAGAAGACGGTGGGATTCATTAAAGTTTTTGACAAAAGAATACATGGCAAAAGACAAAGAAGGGGAATCAAGTATGCTGGTGAATGGATCATAAAGATGATGGTCTTAGACCTAAGACTTGTTCTTTCCACGTGCAAAGTTTAAGAAAAATGCCCTTTTCTGCTGGTTTCTCAAGTCTTTATAGCTGAATTATAATCTCTTGAATTGACCTATATGGCTCAATGAATTTTCAGAAAATAAGAATACATTCTGTTTTGGTTTGGATATGAAGTGTCCCCCAGAATTCCTGTGTTAATGCAAGCATGTTGAAAGGCCAAATGCTTAGATTATGAAAACTGTAGCCTAATCAGTCTATCCTAGTTTGAATGGACTGAGTGGTTACTATAGGCAGGTGCAGCATGGCTGAAGGATGTGGGTCACTGGGGGCATGCCTTGAAGATTATATATTTTGTCCCTAGCTTCTCTCTCCTCCCCCATCTCTTCTTCCTGGCTACCACAAAGTGAGCAGCTTTCCTCTGCCATGCTTTTCTGCCATGATGAAAAAGGAAAAGGGAAAAGGGGGAAGAAAAAGTGTTGAAGGTTGGGGAAAAGAAGAAGAAAAGAATGAATGAAAGAAAAGGAGAGAGAGAAGAAAAAGGTGGGGGAACGAAGGAGAGGGGGGTAAGGGAAGGGAGAAGGAAAAGAAAAGGAGGGAAAGGAAAAACAGGGAAAAAAAAGACAAAAAGAAAAAAAGTTGAAGGGGAGGGGAAAAAAGGGGGGGTAAAGGAAGAGGGAGAAAGATAAGAAAGGGAGAAAAGGGAAAAAGGAAAGAAAGAAAAGTTAAAGTAAGTTAGGATAGAAAGAAGGGGGGGGGAGAAAGGGGAAAGTAAGCGAAAGTGGGATAGTGAAGGAAAAAGGGGAAAGGGGAAAGATGATGGGGAGAAGAAAAAAAAGAAAGGGTGGAAAGAAAAGAATAGGTTGTTTTAGGAAAGAGGAGAGGGAGGAAGGAAAACAATGCAAAATGAAGGGTAAGAAGAAGAGAGAGGGATGAAAGGGGGCAAAGAGGGAAAAAGAAAAAGAAAGAGGGAAAAAAAAAAGAAAGGAAAAGAAGGAAAGAAAAAAAAAAGGAAAAAGGGAGGAGAAGGAAGAAGGAAAAAAGGAAAAAGAAAGAAGAAAAAGGGAGAAGAAAAGGAAAAAAGGAAAGGAAAGGGGAAGGAAAAAGAAAAGGAAAAGGAAAGGGAAAAAAAAAAGAAAAAAAAGGAAAGAAGGGGAAGAAGAAAGAGAGGAGGGGAAAAGGAGAAGAAAGAAGGAAAGAAAGAAAGAAAAAAGGGAAAAGAAAAGAAAAAAAGAAGAGAAAAGAAGGGGGGGAAAAAGAAGAAGGAAGAAAAAGAGGAAGAAAAGAAAAGGGAAAGAGGGAGAAGGGGAAGAGGGAAAAAAAAAAAGAAGAAAAAAGAGGAGAAAAGGGGAGAAAAAAGGATAAGGGAAAGGAAAAAAAGAAAAAAGGAAAAAGGAAAAGGAAAAGGAAAAAAAGGAAAAAAAAGGAAAGGAAAAAAAAAAAAAGGGAGAAAAAGGAAAAAAGGGGGAAAAAGAAAGGGGAAGAAGGAGAAAAAGGAAGGGAAAAGAAAAAGAAAAGAAAAAAAAAAAGAAAAAAAAAAAAGAAAGAGGGAAAAGAAAGGGAGAAAAAAAAAAGGGAAGGAAAAAGAAGGGGAAGGAAGGGAAAAAAAGAAGGGAAAAAAAAAAAAAAAGGAAAAGGGGGGGGAGAAAAGGAAAAAAAGGAGGAAGGAAAAGGAAAAGGGAGAGGGGGAAAGGAGAAAAGAAGGGAAAAGAAAGGGGAAAGAGGGGAAAAAAAGAAAGGGAAAAAGGGGGAGAGGAAAAAGGAAGAAAAAAGGGAAAAGAAAGGGGGAGAGGGAGGGGAAAAAAAAAGGAAGGAAGAAAAAAGGAAGGGGAGGAAGGAGAAGGAAAAGGAAAGAAGAAAAGGGAAAGAAAGAAAAAAAAAGAAAAAAAAGGGGGGGGGAAGGGAGGGGAAAAAGAAAAAGAAGGGAGGAAAGGAAAGTTTGAGGGGGAGAGGAAAAGGGGGAGGGGGAAAAGAGGGAAAGGGAGAAGGAAGGAAAGGGAGGAAGAAAAAAAAAAAAGAGAAGGAGGGAAAAGGGGAAAGAAAGGGAAAAGAAGGAGGGAAAAAAGGGAGAAAGGGAAAGGAAAAAAAAAAGAAAGGAAAAGGGAGGGAGAGGAAAAAGAGGAAGAGGGAAAAAGGAGAGGGAAAAGAAGGAAGAGGGAAAAAAGGAAGGGAAAAAAAAAGGAAAAAGGGAAGGGGGGAAAAGGGAAGAAAGGAGAGGGAAAGAAAAGAGGGGAAGGGGGAAAAAAGGGAGGGGGGGGGAAAAAAGGGGGAAAAAAGGTGGAAAAAGAAAAGGAAAAGGGAAAAAAGAAAAGGAAAAAAGGAAGGGGGAAAAGGAAAAAGGGAAAAGGGGGAGAAAAGGAAAAAGGAAAAGAAGGAGGAAGGGAAAGGGGAAAGAGGGGAGGAAAAAGAAGAAAAAAAAGGAGAAGGAAAAAAGGGGGGGGGGAAAGAGAGAAAGGGGAAAAAAGAAAAGAAAGGAAAAAAAAAAGGGGGAAAAAAAGGGAGGAAAAGAAGAAGGGGAGAAGAAAGAGAAAAAAAAGAAAAAAAAAAAAGGGGGGGAAAGAAAAAAAAAAAGGAAGGAAGAAAGGAAAAGAAGAAAAGGAAAGGAAAAAAAAGGGGAAAAAAGAAAAAAAAAAGAAAAGAAAAAGAAAGAGGAGAGAAAGAAAAGAGGGAAAAAGAAAAAGAAGAGGAAAAAAAGAAAAGGGAAGAAAAAGAAAAAGGGGAAAAAGGGGGATAAGAAAAAGGGGGAGAAATAGAAAGGAAAGGGGAGAAAGGAAAAAGAAAGAGGGAAGAAAAGGAGTGGGGAAAAAAAAGGGAGGGGAAGGAAAAGAAAGGAAGGGAAGGGGAAGGAAGAAGAAAAAGGGAGGGAAAAAAGGGAAAGGGAAAAAAAAAGGGGGGAAAAGGGAAGGGGGAAAGAAGGAGGGGGAAGGAGGAAAGAAAAAGAAAAAGAAAAAAGAAAAAAGAAAAAGGGAAAGGGAGGAAGAAGAGGAAGAAGGGAAGAAAGAAAAAAAAAGGGAAAGAAGAAAGTGGTTGGAAAAAGAGAAGAAAAAGAAAAAGGGGGAAAGAAGGGGAAAAGAAGTTTGGGAGTAAAAAAAAAAGGGGAAAAAAAAAGGAAGAAAGAGGGAAAAGAGGGAAAAAGGGAAGGAAAAAAAAGAAAAAAGAGGGGAAAGGAAGGGAAAAGAAGGGAAAGGGAAGGGGGAAAGGGAAAAAGAAAGAGAGAAAGAAGGGGGGAAAAAAAGAGAAAAAAAGGGGGAAAGAAGAAAGGGGGGGAAAAAAGGAAAGAAGGAAAAGGAGGAGAGGGAAAGAAAAGAAAAAAGAAAGGAAGGGAAAAAAAGAGAAAAAGAAGGGGAAAAAGGAAAAGAGGGGGAAAGGGAGGGGAAAAAAGAAAAAAAAAAGAAAAGGGGGGAGAAAGAAAAAAAAGGGGGAGAAGGGAGAGGAAAAAGGAAGAAGGAGAAAAAAGAAGAAGGAAGAGAAAAGAAGGAAAAGAAGAAAAAAAGAAAAAAAAAAAGAAGGAAAAGAAAAGAAAGAAAGGAAAGAAGGGAGGAAAAAAAAAGGGAAGAAAAAAGGAAAAGGGGGGAAAAAAAGAGAAAAGGGGGAAAGAGAAAGGGGAAAAAGAAAAGAAAAAGAAGGAGGAAGGGGAGAGAGAAAGAGGGAAAGAAAAGAAAGGAAAAAAGGAAAGGAAAAAGAAGGGGAGAAAAAGAAAAAGAAGGGGAAAGAAAGGGAAGGGAGAGGAAGGGAGAGAAAAGAGGAAAAAAAAAAAGGAAAAAAAAGGAAAAAAGGGAAAAAAAAAGGGGGGGGAGAGAGGGGGAAAAGAAAGGGGAGGAGAAAAGGGAAGGAAAAAGAGGGAAAAGGAGAAGGGGAAGGGGGGGGAAAAAGAAAGGGAGGAAGAGAAAAAGGGAGGAAAGAAAGGGGGGAAAAAAAAGAAAAAGAAAAAAAAAAAAAAAAAAAGGGGGAGGAAAAAGGAAAAAAGAAGGGAAAAGGAAAAAAAGAAAGGGAAAGAAAGAAAAAGGGAAAGGAAAAAGAAAAAGGAAGAAGGGAAAAAAAGAAGAAAAGAAAAGGAGGGAAAAGAAAGGGAGAAAAGAGAAAGAAAAGAAAAGGAAGAAAAGGAAAGGAAAAAGGGGAAAAGGAGAAAGAAAAGAGAAGAAAAGAAAGGAAGGGGGAAAAAAGGAAGAGGGGAGGGAAAGGAGATGAAGAAAGGGAAAAAAGGGAAAAAGAGGGAAGAGGGAGAAAGGAAAAAGAAGGGGAAGGAAAGAGGGGGGAAAGGAAAAAGAAAGAAAAGGGGAAGAAAAAAGGGAGGAGAAAAAAAAGAGAAAAAAAGAGGGGAAAGGAAAAAAAGAAGAAAAAGAGGGGAAAGAAGAAAAAAAGGAGAAAAGAAAAGAAGAAAAAAAAGAGAAAAGAGAAAGGGGGGGGAAGAGAGGAGGGGGGAAAAAGGAGAAGGGAAAAAAAAAAGAAAGGAAAAGGAAAAGAAAGGGAGAAAAGAAAGAGAAAAGAGAGGGAGGAAAAGAGAAAAGAAAAGAAAAAAGGAGGGAAGAGAAGGGAGGGGAAAAGGGGGGGAAAAAAAAAAAAAGGAAAAAAGAGAAAGGAAAAGAGGGGGGGAAGGGGGGAAAAAAAAGGGAAAAGGGGGAAGGAAGGGGAGAAAGGGGGGAAGAAGAAGGAAAAAGAAAGGGGGGGAAGGGGAGGAAAGGAAGGGGAAGTGGGAGGAAAGAAAAAAAGAGGAAAAAAAAAGGAAGGGGGGAAAAAGAGAAGGAAAGGAGGAAGTGAAGGAAGAGAAAGAAGGGGGGAAAAAAGAAAAGAAAGGAAAAAGGGAGAAAGGGGGGGGGGAAAAAAAAAAAGAGAAAGGGGAAGGGGGGAAAAGGAAAAAAAGGGGAGAAAAAGAAAGGGGGAAGGAAAAAAAGGAAAGGGAGGGAGAAGAAGGGGGGAAAAGGGAAGGAAGAAAAAGGGGAAAGGGGGGGGGGGAAAAGGGGAAAGAGGAAGGAATTAAGGAAGAAAAGGGAAGAAAGAAAGAGAAGGAAAAGGGAAAAAGGAAAGGGGGGAAAAGAGGGGAAAAGGGGGGGGAAAGGGGGGAAAGGAAAGAAGGGGGAGGAAGAAAAGGGGAAAGAAGAAAAGGAAAGGAAAGGAGAAAAAAGGGGAAAAAGAAAAGGGAGAAAAGGGAAGGAAAAGGGGGGAAAGAAGAAAAGTGGGAAAAGAGGAAAAAAAAAAGAGGGAAAAGGGAGGGGAAGGGGAAAAAGAGAGGGAGAATGGGGAGAAAAGAGGGAAAAAAGAAAGGAAGGAGGAGGAAGAAAAGGGGGGAAAAGGAAAGGAAGGGGAAACGGGAAAGGAAAAAAGGGAGAAGGAGGAGAGGAAAAAGAAAGGGAAGAAGGGGGGAAGGGGGAAAAGAAGAGGAAAAGAAGGAGGAAAGGGAAAAAGGAAAAAGGGGAAAAAAAGGGGAAAGGGAAAGGGAGAAAAAGGAAAGGAAAGGGAAAAAAAGAGTGGAAAAAAGGGAGAAGGAGAAAGGGGGAAAGGAAAGGAAAAGAAGGGGAAAAAGTAAAAGAGAAAAAAAAAGGGGAAGGAAAAAGGGGGGGGGAAAAAAAGAGAAAGGAGAGAAAAGAGAAAGGAAACGGAAGGAAAAAGAGAAAAAGAGGAAAAAGGGGGAAAAAAAGGGAAAGGGAAGGAAAAAGAAAAGGAAAAGAAAAGGGGAAAAGAAGGAGGGAAAAGGGGGGAAAGAAAAAGGGGAAAGGGGGAAGAAGAGAAATTAGGGAAAAAGAAAAGAGGGAGAAAGTGGAAAAAAAAGGAAAGGGGGAAGAAAGGAGGGGGGGGAGGAAAAAGAGAAAAAAAAGGAGGGAAAGGGGGGGAAAAAAAGAGAAAAAAAGGGGGAAGAGAGGAAGGGGAAAGGGGGGGGGGGGAAAAGGAGGAAAGAAAGGGGGGGAAAAAAAGGAAAGAAAGGAGGGGAGGAATGGGGAAGGAAGGGGGAAAAAGGGAAGGAAGGGGGAAAGGGGGAAGGAGGAAGGAAAAAGGGAAAGGAAAAAGAAAAAGTGGAGAAAAAAGGGGGGAAAAAGGGGAGGAAAAGAAAGGAGGAGAAAAAAGGAAAGGGAAAAAGGGTGGAAAAGAGGGGAAAAGGGAAAGAAGGGGAAAAAGAGAGGGAGGAAAGGGGGGGAAGGGGGGGGGAGAAGGACGGAAAAGGAGAAAAAAGGGAAAATAGGAAAGAAGGGGGGAAGGGAGGGAAAGGAAGAAAAGAAAGGAAAAAAAAAAGGGAAGGGGAAAGGAGGGGGAAAAGAAGGGGAAGAAAAGAAAGGGGAAGGAAAGGGAGGGAATGAAGAAGAAAAAGGGGGAAGAAAAGAAAAAAGTGGGGAAGAAGAGAATGGAAGAGGAAAGGGAGGGGGGAAAAAAAGGACAAAGGAGGAGAAAGGAAAGAGGAGGAAAAAGGGGGGAAAAAGGAAAAGAAGGAAGTGAAAGGAAAAGGGTGAAAGGAAGAAAGGAAGAAGGGAAAAAAGGGGGAAAAAAAGGGTGGTTGAAATGAGACGGATATCATTTTCCTTAATGCGTGATTGAAGACCTAAATTGAAACGAATATACTTTTGTATACAAACAGTTGTATGTAAAAAGATACTAAATAAATGCACGTTATGAGTTGTACATATTAAAATTATAAAAATAAAAAAAAATAAAAAAATAGAAAAAAAAATAAAAAAAAAAAAAAAAATGATGGTTCTGCCTAGACTAGAACTTTTTCTTTCCACGTGCAAAGTTTAAGAAAAAATGCCCTTTCTGCTGGTTTCTCAAGTCTTTATAAGCTGAATTATAATCTCTTTATGAAATTGACCTATATGTTTCAATGAATTTTCAAAAATAAGAATACATTTCTGTTATTTTGGTTGGATATGAAGTGTCCCCCAAAAATTCCTGTGTTAATGCAAGAATGTTGAAAGGCCCAAATGCTTAGATTATGAAAAACTGTAGCCTAATCAGTCTATCCTAGTTTTTGAATGGACTGAGTGGTTACTATAGGCAGTGCAGCATGGCTGAAGGATGTGGGTCCTACAGGGGGCAAATGCCTTGAAGATTAATATATTTTGTTCCCTAGCTTCTCTCTCCTCCCCCATCTCTTCTGCTTCCTGGCTACCACAAAGTAAGCAGCTTTCCTCTGCATGCTCTTCTGCCATGATACTCCTCTGAAGGAGGCCCTAATTAGGAAGTGCTGTTTGCTGCAGCTAGCTGGAAGCCATAAGTTCCACCTGATATGTATGTGACGCACCTGTAGGCACCCGCAAACCTGAAGGTATATAACCGAGTGTGAAAGAGGTTCCGAGAGAGGAGAACGGAGAATTTCAGTCAGCCCGGGCAGTCACTCGTCGGTCAGAAGAATCTCAGAGCGGCCAGAACGTAGGCAGAGCGGTTTACAGAAGAGAAAACCAGATAGAAGAAGCTAATGACTGGCCAGAGTATTAGGCCCGAGGCTCCAGAGGACTGGTCAGAGTAAGGCGAGGCTCCCGAGGAAGAACAGAAGACAGAAGACAGAAGAAGGAAGAAAGAAGAGAGAAGAAAGAAGCTCTAATCTTTCTCTAAGCTAAGCTCTATCTTTCTTTACTCTAAGCTACTCTAAGCTACTAAGAAAAATATCTTTCTTTCCCTCTCTAAGAAAAATCTTTCTTTCCCTCTCTAAGCTCTAAGATAGAAGAAGTAAAAGTAGTAAAAGCTTCACTCTGCCTCCGAGTTTTTCTTCCCGCGGCGCCGTGGCTGGCCATGACAGGCAGCTTACACTCCTCTAGCCCAGAGCAATGGAGTCAAGAAACTATGGACTAAAACCTCTGAAACCAAGAATCATAACAAAATCATTCTCCTCCAAGTTGTTCTTGTCAGATATTTTGGTCATAGCAACAACAACAAAAGTGACTAACGCACATGCATATAAACACTCTGTGTCATTGCAGATCTGAAAATACATTAGACCATCTAAACCTTCTACTACTATAGAAAGGTAGACACATTATCTTATAGAACATGTAATTATGCATTATAGTTCATTCAACTCACTGTCCAGCCCTCTATCCTCCTCTGCTATTATTTACACTTCGAGCTCTGGTTTTAATTTCTCTCCCGTGGGCAGCCTCCCCTGACCAGGAAAGCCATATCTTCCCTGAAGAAACCCGTTCCTTAGAGATATTGTCTGGCTGGTCTTGGATTATCATTTGACTTTACTATTATCTTCCCTAAGGCCAAAACTCTTAAAATTTTGTGAACTTACCCCAGCAAAAGCCTACACATAGTAAATGGGGTGGATTTCCTAGTTTCTCTTTCTGAGGATTTGTCACTGATGTACAGAAATGCCTTTGAAAAAAAAAGATATTTGGGAATCAACTTAACAAAAGAAGTGAAAGACCTCTACAATGAAAACTATAACATGCTAAAGAAGGAAATTAATGAAGATCTTAGAAGATGGAAAGATCTACCTTGTTCATGGATAAGTAGAACTAATATTGTCAAAATGACCATTCTCCCAAAAGCACTATACAGATTCAATGTAATACCAATCAAAATCTCAATATCATTCCTCATAGAAATAGAAAAAGCAATCATGAAATTCATCTGGAAAAATAAGAGACCCAGAATAGCCAAAACAATTCTTGGCAGGAAGAATGAAGCTAGTGGCATTACTATTCCAGACCTTAAATTGTACTACAAAGCAATAGTAACAAAAACAGCATGGTATTGGAACCAAAATAGACCATTTGACCAATGGTACAGAATAGAAGACACAGAGACGAACCCACACACCTACAGTTATCTTATATTAGACAAAGGTGCCAAAAACATTCACTGGAGAAAAGACAGCCTCTTCAACAAATGGTGTTGGGAAAACTGGAAATCCTCATGTAATAAAATGAAATTAAATATCTTTCTCTTGCCATGCACAAAACTTAACTAAAAGTGGATCAAGGATCTAGGAATTAAACCAGAGACCTTGCACCTAATAGAAGGAAAAGTAGGCCCAAATCTCCATCATGTTGGTTTAGGCCCCAACTTCCTCAATAAGACCCCTATAGCCCAAGAACTAAAATAAAGAATCAATAAATGGGACGGATTCAAACTAAAAAGCTTCTTCTCAGCAAAAGAAACAATCAGTGAGGTGAACAGAGAACCTACAGAATGGGAGCAAATCTTTACCACAAGCACATCTGATAGAACACTAACATCAAGGATTTATAAAGCTCTCAAAAGCCTTAATACCAAAAAAACAAATACTCCAATCAATAAATGGGCTAAGGAACTAAACAGATACTTCTCAGAAGATAATATGCAAACAATCAACAAATATATGAAAAAATGTTCAACATCTCTAGCAATTAGAAAAATGCAAATCAAAACTACTCTAAGATTTCATCTTACTCCAGTCAGAATGGCAGCTATCAAAAAAACAAACGACAATAAATGCAAATGCTGGCGAGGGTATGGAGAAAAAGGCACACTCCTACATTGCTGGTGGGACTGCAAATTGGTGAAGCCAATATGGAAAGCAGTATGGAGATTCCTAGGAAAACTTGGAATGGAACCACCATTTGACCCAGCTATCCCACTCCTTGGTCTATTCCCAAAGGACTTAAAAACAGCTTACTACAGGGGACACAGCCACATCAAGGTTTATAGCAGCACAATCCACAATAGCTAGACTGTGGAACCAACCCTGATGCCCATCAGTGGATGAATGGATAGGGAAACTTTGGTATATATACACAATGGAACACTACTCAGCACTAAAAAAAATAATAAAAACATGGCATTTGCAAGTAAATGGATGAGGTTGGAGAAAATAATGCTAAGTGAAGTTAGCCAATCCCAAAAAACCAAAGGTTGAATGATCTCTTTGATATGAAGATACTAACTTATAAAGGCAAGGGAGTGGGGATGAGAGGAATGAAAAAACTTTAAATAGAACAAAGGGGGGAAGGGGGGAGGAGGCAAGGGGATAGGAATAATGGCAGACTGAGTTATTCATGACTACCCTAAATACATGTACGAAGACACAATTGTTGTAAAAATACCTTATATAAAACCAGCAACTTGAGAAATTGTGCTCTTTATATGTAATATGAAATGAAATGTACTCTGTAAACATGTATAAAAAGTTAAAATAAAAAAATGTATAATAAAAAAAGCCTATACATAGCAAAATCCTATACATAGCAAAAGCCTAGCAAATGTTGGATTGACTGATTATTTACCCATGATGGGAAGTGATAAAAGATTTTAATAATTAGAAGAAAACTGCTCAGTTTCATTTGTTCCTATACTTTAGACACATTCAGAGAACATGAGAACACATGGCAGGAAGACCATAGTCTACCCTGTTTAATAGTGTGGATGTGGCTTCTGAACCTTCACTACAGCCCCTCAGTCTTCAGTCAAGACCATCCATCCTTGAGCCGGAAATCTTGGGAATGTTAACAGGCTCATCATACCTGGTCTTAAGCCACCTAAGAACAATTACCAGTTCATTCAGTGTTCCTAAGGCAGAGTGGCCCAGGAATTCCTGGCAAATAAGATCAAGCAAATAATTAAGTCTCCTGTAATTCTGTCATTTTAGAGACCTAAGACAATGAGTTTTCCCAGCAGGGTATGTTCTGGTCTGAAAATATGTCTGAATTAGTAGATTTTGTACCTTGAAAGTAACAGCAGCTTCTCCAAAATGAACTTACATCTTTAACAGGCTTTCCATGACAAACACTATTAAAACAATTCTCTTTGAACCTTGCATTTCATTTTTAGAAGACTTGTAGAAGTCTTGAAAACTCCATCACCTTCAAAATAAGCTCATCACTCATTAATGGATTTCCAAACCCAGTTAGGGACTCTCAGTTAAGCACAGTGTTGCAGTGAGACTATGCTGGGTTGAGCGAGAGCCCCTTCTTTACCATAATTGGGAGAGTCTCTGCTAGGGAAGCTGAGCACCTGGTTCTACCTCTAATCTGTCTTCCTAACATGAATGTTCCATGCAGTCCCTACAGGACCAGGCCATTACAACCCTCAGGGATGGTCTCTACATGCAGATCACTGCTGCAGGCTGGTCAAACAAACAGTCCCTTCCTCTGCCCCCCCGGCAGGAAGCTTTGGCTTCTTTGCCTGTGACAGCTCTTGTTCACGGTCAGAGTGCTGTCTACTGAATGTTAAATTAGGATATTGTGAATTCGGTATTAGTAATTCCCAATTTGTCTTATTTAACTAAAGTCTGACTTGCCTCAATATTTAACCTTTAAAGGAATAAAATCCCCTTCCTGCTAATAGAGGACAATAGTAGATGAACACTTTGAAAATACATATATCTGAAAGTTTTATAAGCCTGAACATATCTGAAAATGGAAAGAAACTCAGAGTAGTTTAAAAAAGTAAGGAAAGAGGGAGGAAGGATGGGAGGGAGAAAGGGAGGAAGAGAAAAGGAAGAAATCTGATGTTACTCCTCTGCTTGAAACCTTCCCGTGGTTCCCATGACTCTTAGGACCCAATCCAAAGTCTTTCCCATTGCCTAAGAATCCTGGAAACTCTGGCTCCTGCCAACCCTCCATCCTAATTCCACTATCCTGCCCTCTCTGTTTGCTGTACTCGAGCCACACTGGCATTTTGGGGCCCTTGAACCAGCTCAGGGACCTCCCATAGGCTCTTCCCTCTTGCCCTCTGCCTTCCCACCTCAAGGCTCCTCCTGAGTCACCTGTGCTTTTTTCCTAGGTCTCAGCTGCAAGATTGCTTTCACAGGTGGGTCTTTCCTGACATCAAAGTTCATGGGCCCCACTCTCACCCATTGTGTTCCCTCTTAATATAATCTGTCATAAACTCTATTGTCTTTGTAGATCTCAACCTTAATCATAATTCTAGACTAGACTGTAAGCTCCAAAAGTACAGAGAGCCCATTTGACTTCTTCATTCTGTATTCCCAGCACTCAGCATTAGTACTTGATGCACAATAGGGATGGCAGGAAGGAAGGCTCCAAAGAGGAGGGAGGAGCCCAGTGGCAGCCAGATGCCTGCAAGAGCCATACACCCTGGGTCCCACTGGGGTCTCCTTGCAGCCTCAGGTCAAGGCTTGACAATCCTTGTCCTAGTATTACATGTTTTGAAACTTCACACTGTACCCCATAAATATGTACAATTATGATGTCTCAATTAAAAACAACATTTAAAACAAAAGCCCGTAAGTGGTCTGTTTCCAGCTAGCTCATAGTGTTGTGAGAATTAGAGGACACAATGTGATTTCATCTTAGAAAATTAACTTCTAATGTTAACTCCTAAGGCTAAATTTGCCCTTGAAAGTCCATTAAACTCCCCCATAAAATACAATGATTTTGTTTTATGTGTACAACATGGTACAAAAATTCTTACTTACACCAAAACATGAGAATTTAAAGGAAATTTACACACAAATGATTATTAATTAAAAGCACAGTCTTCCCAGCCAGATTACCCTGGCTCAAGGCCCAGTTCCATCACTTCCTGGCCTTAAGCAAGAGAAGTTAAGCTTCTCTATGCTTCAGTTCTTTTCATCTGCACAATGTGATCATAGTACCTATGTCACAGGTTTGTGGTATAATTAGTTAATATATATATAAAACCCATCAATGCGGGGAAAAAGGCACACTCATACATTGCTGGTGGGACTGCAAAATGGTGCAGCCAATATGGAAAGCAGTTTGGAGATTCCTTGGAAAACTGGGAATGGAACAACCTTATGACCCAGCTATCCCTCTCCTCAGTCTATACCCAAAGGACTTAAAAACAGCATACTACAGGGACACAGCCACATCAATGTTTATAGCACCACAATTCACAATAGCTAGACTGTGGAACCAGCCTAGATGTCCTTCAGTAGATGAATGGATAAGGAAAATGTGGTATATATACACAATGGAATATTACTCAGCAATAAAAGAGAATAAAATAATGGCATTTACAGGTAAATGGATGAAATTGGAGAATGTTATGCTAAGTGAAGTTAGCCAATCCCAAAAATCCAAATGGCGAATGTTTTCTCTGATACAAGGAGGCTGATTCACAGTGGGGTTGGGACAGGGAGCATAGGAGGATTAGAGAAACACTAGAAAGGTCAATGGGGAGGGATGGGAAGGGAGAGGGTAAGGGGGTAAAAAAAAATGGTAGAATGAGATGGATATCATTACCCTAAGTGCATGTATGAAGACATGAATGGTGTGAATATACTTTGTATACAACCAGAGATATGTAAAAATGTGCTCCATATGTGTATTATGAATTGCAGTGCATTCTGCAGTCATATATAACAATTTCAAATTAAAAATAAATTAAAAATAAATAAATAAAACCCTCAGCCAGGAATAATATAAAGATTGCATTAATGTCAATAGTCAATATTATCTGAGAGACCCCACATTGCAATCACAGCTTCCTTCAGTGAATATCTATTAAGCACTTACTATATAACCAAGCATAATTCTAGGTTTTGGTATAAAGATAGATTTTACTTCTTGATGCTTATGTTCTAGTGGCTTCATCAAATACTCACTGTGATCTTGGACAAAGTTCCCCATGTGTTGTCATATTACTCATAAATGCATAGCATAATAATGGACACAAACTATAGTTATGTCTAGTAGCTATCATCACAAAAAACTAAGCTATTATTATAAGACACAAACACTAAGTTTGTGTTTTTTCTGAATTTCAACAAGGAGGTGCCATTCATGACTGTCCCTCCATTAGGTGGAGCCATTTTTCTCATCTGCACTGGAACACATTTCCCTAATTCCAGGCTCCATATTAAACAAAAATATTTTTCTTTATATCCATCAGTTTGGTTTCCCAAAATAAGACAAGGACAACTCCACCCCTGAGTTAGTCTAATTAGAGAAGGAATGTGAAGCAATTTCTCTCCCCTACCACCTCTCTTCCCCCCACCCTTCCTTCTCCCCATGGTGGTGGGGGGCTTTACACAGAGAAAACAGATTCTCAAGATATGAGTAAAATTAAACTACAATAAACACTGCTTTCCATTCTCCAAAGAAAGGAAAGAAAGGGGAGTATCCTTAATCAAAGCAAGGAATAAAGGGTTTCTCAGTATCCTAAGTAGAGGGCCTTAAGAAAGGAAATTGGAGTTATTCTATCCAGAACTGACATGTGCAGGCATATAGTTTGTGACCTGAACAAAGGATTCTGGTTAGAGAGGTGAATGAGAGATTAAATCTAGCTTTGGTATTGCAACTATCTGGATGAAGACGTGTCTTTGTAGTTACTCAAAGGTATCTTATGCTTGTCACTTCAGCTAGGTTGACCCAGAACTTTCCCTAATTTTCAAAAAAGGTATGACATTCCCACTGGTAACTCCGGTTTCAACAAGTTGTGTGGCCCAAGAAACCAGAGATTATCCATAGAGGAAATGGGAGAAAGAGGTGTCCTTCCATGAGCTTCAGGAAGAGCAACAGTAGCCTTGTGGACAACATCTGTGGATACAGTCTGTGCCTCAGGCTGCCCAGAGCAACAACTGTATTGAGTGTGATCTTCATTCATTTAGAGAAGTCTATGTGTCTTCAGGCCCATAAGTGATTCATCAATCCTTTCAAGATCATGTCTGTAATTTAACAAAATAATCTATTTACTTTATCCAGCACTATATTAAGGCCTGCACATTTGAACCAATTTAGATAATCTGGTAACCCCAAAAAAGAAAGTCTTATCATTGTGCAATACTTACCTGAGGAGTCCAGACATCAAAAAGGGACTGCCTTCAGTACCCAAGCATATCTTCCCCTCCTTACCTCTCTGCAGTGGCTCTAAGTTCCTGTTCTCCTGCCAGCTGATTGCCCTTCCATGGTGATTCTTTAAACTCAACTCTTTCCTTTTGTTCAAAGATCACTGCATTTTATTTGGTATCCACAATGACAAGGCATCATGTTCTACCTCAAATTTATTAGGATACTTTTATTCTTTTACTCACCTTCCTTGGGCCTAAGTTTTCTTTTCCATCAAAGAGACTTAATATCCTCCATCCTACCTTTCCCACAGGAATGAAATTAGATCATCAATAAGACAAAGCCTCATCACTAGCAGATGAAGAAGAACCACTTTATATTTCCTTACAGGAATATCTTCTTTTATACAACTGTGTTTCTTAGAGATTTCTTATGAACAAGATCCAGATTTAAAAGTCCTAGGGATGCTCACCATTTAAACAAATATCATGGGGGAGAACTGTGTTAAATGAAGGCAAGTCTAACAGATGATTACCCTCAATTCATCTGAGCTTCCACCCTGGACTAAGTTAGATGGTAACCATAAAGATAACAATAAGTATCTGCTGAAATTGTAATTCATTCAACAGTTTATGGGTTTTCAAGCCACTTTCACACACCTCTCATCTGAGGCTCTTGGTGGTCAGGTATTATTATCCCCAATTACAGATGAAGAAGCTGAGGGACAGTGAGGTTAATGATTTGTCCAAGGTTACGCAGATAATGGACCTGTGCTGAAGGCTCAGACAGTCTCAAAGCTCTTACCCTTGACCTCTACAAAACAGCTCAAGGACCAAAAAAACTAGGAATCATCTGTGGTCTGCAGAAATGCAAATAATTTTCTCTAAGCATTCGTGGCCTCAAAACCTTGCAATTCTAAAGCCAAAGTGTCCAACTCATAAAATTCTAAATGAATAGAAAAGACTGCTGACATCTTCAGAGCAAAACAAGCAGTAAATGCAGTATCACCATGATAAAAAAAAAAAAGTGATTAAATACTAATTGTACCAACTGAGACACAATCATCAAATTTTGCTTTAACAGCTACAATTAAATAGTAGACTTATTATCTACATTATGCTTAGCTGCATCCTGTCAGAATCTTCGTATTTTTGCACTAAACATGAAAAAAAGACCTTAATTCAACTTTAAGAGGATGAAAAGCAGAAGAATAAAATAGTGTCACCTATATACCTGGTGGGGGTGGGGGGAAGCCTTCTATGACCCTGGAGAACACAACCACAGCCTTCAGTTTTCAAACTTTAATTTCAGGCATATTTTAGGCAGAGGTAAATTTTCTGATAATGAGATTCTAGATAAAACTCCAATGTAAGTTAAACTGCTCCCTCCCCCTCTACCCACCACATAACACACCAAAAAGATTATGTAAGAAGGCAGGCAGTGCAGGAAGTCCACCGCCAGGAAAAGAATATCCTAGTGTGAGCTGATCCAAGAGCCTAGATGCATAGAACATTTCTTTATTGATTGGATAGGGACACCGTTTAGTTCATACAAAATCAGCCTTGAATGGATGCTCCCTTCTCCCTTTGATTCCTCCTTCTCCCTTTTCTGATCTTTTGTCTTTCTCTAGTGTTCTAGTGCAATCTTCATTCTGCATCCCTTAGTCTGGGTCTTTCCTACCAGGAATAATGAAAAGTGGTAGAAAGAAGGATGTACAGAGGACAAGACAAAACCCTTCTGAATATACCTAAAGGCAGTGTACTCTTCCAAAGCCATCTTTTAAATATATTTTCACCACCTGGTTAATATTTTCCATTCCTACTCTCCTCCCATAATGGTCTCTCCCAGAGAAACAAATGTTTAAAGTAGGTATGCCTTATTGTGTTCTTAGTCATAAACCATAGCTGGGTCATTTTTCTTTTTTTTTTTTTTTTTTTTTTTTGGTACCGGGGATTGAACTCAGCGGCACTAGACCACTGGGCCACATCCCCGGCCCTTTTTTGTATTTTATTAGAGACAGGGTCTCACTGAGCTGCTAAGTGCCTCGCCATTGCTGAGGCTGGCTTTGAACTCGCGATCCTCCTGACTCAGCCTCCCAAAGTGCTGGGATTACAGGCGTGCACCACCGCACCCGGCTATAGCTGCTATAGCTGGGTCATTTTTCAATGGATGACTGTTGCTTCTAAACTCCTCATCAATATCCATTTTATGTTTATTTACTAAATTTTTTTATGCCAGGTATTGAACTCAGGGGCACTCAACCACTGGGCCACATCCCCCGCCCTTTTTGTATTTTATTAGAGACAGGGTCTCACGGAGTTGCTAAGTGCCTCGCCATTACTGAGGCTGGCTTTGAACTCGTGATCCTCCTGCCTCAGCCTCCCAAGTGCTAGGATTACAGGCATGCACCACCGCGCCCAGCTTATTTACTAAATTTTGATAGTTGATATAAAAAGCCAGATGTGATGAGGGACTTGGTGAAGTCTGTGGTTGAACTGGTTTATAATTGCTCTGTTCTGAACTTTCCATGCAATGAAAACTCATAGAAGAACTGGACACCTTCCAAACTATGACTTTGCAGAGTTCATAGCATATTAAAAAACACTTCCATTTTTTTAATCCTTTGATATTAATTTGACCAATTACAATTTAAAGGATTCAGCAAACATCCCCAAATATGGCACATATCTTCCAAAATCTGAAATGAAAAGGGAGCATAATATGTATATGTGCCACAGTCAAGGGTTCTAAGTTCACATATTGTCAGCAAGAATGGATTCAATTTTTCATCTATTCATCCAAACGAATGTTTGTTGCACATATTGAATATTGGACAGCACGCAAAGTCCGGGGGATACATCAGTGACTGGGATTAGACAGACTGAATTCTTGCTCTTGAAATTCTTCTTCTTTAGTGGGAAGAGAGAAGAAAGTAAATGAACAATCTAAAATAATGATAAATATTTTTAAGGTGTAAGAAGGAAAGAAATGGATGGTTGAGCAGAGAATTCAAGGGGTAGGTTACATTCACTTTAGAAAGAAGAACTTCTCTACACAAGTGCAAACTAAGTTGAGCCCTGAAAAGTGAGAAGTTCTCAACCATGCAGAACTGGGGGTAGGTATTTTGAGGAGAGGGAAGCAGCAGAGTGCTGAGGAGGAAGAGCACACTGAGGAATGACAGTTTGGCATGTGCATGGCATCAAAAGGAAACCAGTGTACTGGAGTGTTCTCAGAGAAAGGAAGCCAGGGCTGTATTATGCAAGGCAGTGAAGGTCATAGTAAGGAATATTTATCTTATTCTGAGGGGAACGAGAAGCTGCTAGAAGTTTAAACAGAGAATGACATAATGTGGAGGAGAGGACAAGGGAGGAATCAAGGAAAATTCCCAATTGCTGACTTGGCAGATTGGTACCGTGAATTGAGATAATGAAAATTGCCCCCAGTTTCTTCCCTTCTAGTGAAAGACCCATGTGTTGTGATGTCCTTGTACCTGTGAGGCCCTACAGGATTATTTTATTTTATTTCTAATAAACTAGCTGTAAAGAGGGGTTTTGTGCCCATTGGCATTGTTAGAGAACCAAGAAAATACATGAGTTGCTCCCACAGTCCTACGGAAGGCAGAGAACTGTCTCATCCACTAACACTTGGTTCTCCCATCCCAGCTAGTATGTCAAATGCAACAGCCAACACCAACTTAAGTTTCATGATGTTCAAGAGAATTTTAAAACCACACAACATTAAATCACATTTTTTCCAGGGTGTTAGACCTTGGGCACCAAACCTTGGGCTTGAGTTGCTTTATCTGGTGAATTAAGCTGAATACATGCACTGTCTTCTGGCATCAAGTTCTTCAAAGAAAACTCAAAGCAGGGACAGCTGTCCAGTGGGGAGAGGAAACTGACTCTCCTGGGTAAGGGCACAAACAAATGAACATAATGTCTGCCCCCTGGCAAACTGGATTCTCCTCTAAAATATGTTATCAAAGACTCTTCCAGCCCGTTAAGCTCAAACTCATTAACTTAAGGACAATGGTTCAGAGAGACAGACTCCCCTCTGCAGAACAGAATGCAACCTTTCAGTCATCAGTTTATGGGAGACTGTGAGGCTGCCATTTAAAGGATTAAAAAGGCTTGAGGGAAGATGCCATCTACACTGTATTCCACAGTATGCGGACTCCCTCTTATTCTCCATGTAGCTCTATGAAAACTCAAACAACTTTGAATCATTGGCTGTATGTTCTTCTCCAACTTGCATCCCCAATATGCTCACACAGAGGAAAATCTAGTTATGAAAACTATTAAGGGAAATCCTGAAAGGATAAAGATATTGCAAAAGAATAATTCCATACATAAAAGAGAACTGAAAAAGGATGAAAGAATTGATTACATCTCCAGCCTTGATCAAAATGCCAGTTCCCTCTTATTAATGACTAGAATACCATTGAGGCACAACTTCTGGGCAAAATGGAAAACATTTCAATAAGAGGTATATAAAAGGGAGACCAGGCTTTGCACTTCTTTATGGAAGGAATATATTTTAGAGTATTAATTGTAAGACAGTTCTACAGGTATTCAAAACAATCAAAAGTAAAAACAGCAGAAATGTTAAAATTAAAAACTACACAAACAACAATAAATGTTGGAGAGGATGTAGGGAAAAAGGCACACTCATACATTGCTTATGGGACTGCAAAATGGTGCAGCCAATCTGGAAAGCAGTTTGGAGATTCCTTGGGAAACTGGAATGGAACCACCCAGCTATCCCACTCCTAGGTCTATACCCAAAGGACTTAAAAATAGCATACTACAGGGACACAGCCACATCAATGTTTATAGCACCACAATTCACAATAGCTAGACTGTGTAACCAACCTAGCTGCCCTTCAGTACATGAATGGACAAAGAAAATGTGGTCTGTATACACAGTGGAGTATTACTCAGCAATAAAAGAGAATAAAATAATGGCATTCACAGGTAAATGGATGAAGTTGGAGAATATAATGCTAAGTGAAGTTAGCAACCCCCAAAATCCAAATGTTTTCTCTGATATGAGGAAGCTGATTTACAGTGGGGTTGGGACAGGGAGCATAGGAGGATTAGAGAAACACTAGGAAGGTCAGTAGGGAGGGAGAGAATGGGAGGGGAAAAAAAGGGTAAAAAAAAAAAAAAAAAGATGGTAGAATGAGATGGATATCATTACCCTAAGTGCACTATAAAGATACAAATGGTGTGAATATACTTTGTATACAACCAGAGATATGTAAAAATGTGCTCTATAAGTGTAATATGAATTATAATGCATTCTACTGTCATATACAACAACTTAGAATAAAAGAAAAAAAACTAAAACTGGAGGATGAATTTATTTTCTTATTAAACCCTGTGATCTATAATATGAATCATGTATTTCCTAAAGATTAACAAAGTCAACATTATCACAATCAAAATATTGATTCTGAATATGCTTAAGTATTTAATGTTGATTAGAAATTGCAAGAGAAAAATTTGATTTACGGATTAGCATCTTCCCACTTCTATATAAATACAGTCATATATAAAAGTATCAGGAAGGAATATCAAGTAGTTCACTAATAATTTTTCAAAGTCTTAGGCAAGTAGTATTTTTTACTGACCCCCAGAAGGATTAAAATATCATAAAAATAGGTTCAAAATCTACAATCAATTATTCCCCCACCCCTCAAAATCACCTTTGTTAGGACTGGGGATGTACCTCAGTGGTAGACCACTTGCCTAGAATGCGTGAGGCCCAGAGTTCAATCCCTAGCACCTTGCCCCCAAAACATCCTTTGTTTAAAAAAAACAGCAGTTTTTCTTAATTTTTTTCCCCTCAAGCTAGGAATTGTCCCAGCTCCTTCCCTTTTTTTCTGCCTTTGCTTCTCATATTCCACTGGCCATGAAGGAATTGTGAAAAACTAGATTTCAGCCATCAAGTCATCTTCAATAAAAAGAAACTCACAAATTAGGTCAGTTGAACTTGTCTGCACTCCTGATGTTGTTCTTGGAGATAGAAACTTTCCCTTTCTGCCATTCTTTTCCTACCTGCATGCCCACGGGATTCTATCTTTATTGATGAGACTCAACAAGTCTGAAGAATTGCATGGCTTGGTTGTGATGGACTTTTTCTGGAATGCAGTGTGGTCTTGCTATCTTCCTGGTCAAGTCTTTTATTTTTTTTTTTAAGTTGTTAGAAATGACAGCAGAATGTATTACATTTCATATTATACTTGTACAGCACATTTTTACATATCTCTGGTTGTATGCAAAGTATATTCACACCATTCATGACTTCATACATGCACTTAGGGTAATGATATCCATCTCATTCTACCATCTTTTTTTTTCTTCACCCTTTTTCCCTCTCCCCTTCCCTCCCCATTGGCCATTCTAGTGTTCCTCTAACCCTCCTATGCTCCCCATCCCAACCCCATTGTGAATCGGCCTCCTTATATCAGAGAAAACATTTGGCATTTGGCTTTTGGGGATTGGCTAACTTCACTTAGCATTATATTCTCTAACTTCATCCATTTACCTGCGAATTCCCTGGTCAAGTCTTTATTTTAGAAAAGTTTCGACTATTATATAAATCTTTCATGGTTTCATTGGTCGTATTCTATTCCCCATAAACATTAATTGCATATATATTATAGGTCCCTATCTGTCCTTCTCTGTCACCTTTTCTTCCTTTTTTTCAATATTTTATTGTGACAAAATGCACATAACATTAATTTACCATCTTAATCATTTATTTCTGTGGTATTAAATACATCATAAAGTTGGGCAAACAACACCATCATTCATTTCCATAATTCTTTTCATCTTGTACTAAAACAACTTTATACCTACTAATCAATAATTCCCCACTTTCCCCATTTCCCCATTGCTTCCTAGCACTTGGAAACCACCACTCTACATTCTGTGTCTATAATTTTAACCACTATATATCATGTAAGCACAATAATAAAATATCTGTCCTTTTTGTCTGACTTCTTTAACATGTAATGCTCTACAGATTTGTCAAGTCTCATTGATAGAGACTATGAGATAGAATCCTATATGGATGTAGGTAGAAAAAAAATGGCAGGATGGGAAAGTTCTTGCCTCCAAGAACAATGTAAGGAGTGCAGACAAGTTCAACTGACCTAATTTGTGAGTTTCTGTTTATTGAAAATAACTTGATGGTTGAATCTAGATTTTCACACCTCCTTCATGACCCAAACATCCTAAAGTTTTATCCAGGTTGCAGCATGTGTCAGAATTTCCTTCATTTTTATGACTGAATGATATTTCATTATATGTACATACCACATTGATAGACACTTGGATTGCTTCTATTTTAACTACTGTGAATAAAACTGCTATGAATGTATACACAAACATCTCTTCAAGACACTGCTCTTAATTCTTTTAGTTTTATACCCAGAATTGGAATTGCTGGATCATATGATAATTCTATTTTCATTTTTTCAAGGAACTGCCATATTGTTTTCCCATAGCAGCTGTACCATTTTACATTTCCACTCATAATCTATACATGTACTAATTTTTCCACATCCTCATCAACCCTCATTTCTGAGGGTTTTTTTGTTTTCATAGTTGCTATCCTAATGGGTATGGGGTGGTAACTCACTGTACTGTTGATTTGTACTTCCCTAATGATTAGTGATATTAGATATCTTTGCATGTGCTTATTGGCCATTTGTATATTTTCTTTGGAGAAATGTCTATTCAAGTCCTTTGCCCATTTTCTTAATTGAGTTGTTCTGTTTTTTGTTGTTGAGTTTTACAGTTCTTTACCTATTAAGAAAACATTGTAAGCTTTATCAGACATATTATTTGAAAATATTTCCCATTTTTTTACTCTATTGATAGTGCCTTTTGATGTATAAAAATTTTAAACTTTCATGACATCTATTTATTTATTTTTTCTTTCCTTTTACCTGTGCCTTTGGCGTCTTAAGAAGTCATTACCAATCCAATGTTATGAAGTATTTACCCTGTGTTTCTGAGAGTTTTTTTCAGGAACAATACAAGTACAGCTACTTTTACCACTTCTATTCAACATAGTACTAGAAGTCCTAGCCAGAGCAATTAGGCAAGAAAAGAGAGAGAGAGAGAGAGAGAGAGAGAGAGAGAGAGAGAGAGAGGTGTAAAGGAAAAAAAAGTGGGGGGAGATGAAAAGACATCCAAATTGGAAAGGAAGAAGTAAAATTATCTGTTTGTCTATTATACGACCCTATATGATGAAAAATTCTAAGGATTCCACAAGTTTCCATGAACAGTTCTCCCAGAATTTTTCCTTTTCTTTAAATTCTCTCCCTGGTCAATTCCATGCATTCTTAAGTCTTAAACTATGCACTTCATGCTTTATTCTCAAATGTTTCTCCTCTTTTCTGATCCACTCTTCAGCAATTTATACTCAATTTCCAAAGTCTGTTTGATATCTCCACCTGCATAGACCAGAGGCATCTCACTTCATATGCTTCTTCCTAGCTTCTGGTAGTTGCCAGTAAAACTTGGTGATGAGCTTGTAGCTTCATCATTCCAATCTCTGCCTCTGTCATAACATAACCTTCTCTCAGTATTATCTCCCTCTTCCTTCTCTTATAAATACACCTTTAACTGGATATAGTGCTAACCTAATCCAGAATGACCTCATCTCAATTTGATTATATCTGCAAACACTCTATTTCCAAATAAGGTCACATTCACAGGTAAGGGGGGGGGGGGTAGAATTTGAATTCATCTTTTAGAAGGATACAGCTAATCCACTACACTATAATAAAATACATTTTGGAAATGTTAGTTAAAGCCAAACCAGACAGGTTTCATTACTATAGAACTTCTCAGAGCCCTTAATAAACTAGTTTGAATTGCACTTTGATTCTCCATTAGGAGTTATCATTTGGAGTGTTTTCTCAACTTATATGACCACAAAACACTCTCCACATGGAGCCCTTCAAAAGATTTCCAACAACAGACTTTGTATGTTCTGCACTGATGCTTCTGATTTTCATGTGCATATGGATCATCTGAGGATGGTGTAAAAATTAGAATTCTCATTCAGTAAGTCTGGAATAAAGTTCTGAGAGTCTTCATTTTTATTTAAATTAAGATTAATTTTAATAGTTATATGTAAGTTAACTTTTTAACAGGTATATAAAAGCTGTACCTATTTATGGAGTACCATGTTTCAAGAAAGTCTGTGTTTCTCACAAACTTCCTGGAGCTGCTGATGCTGGTGGTCTCATATGCACTGAGAAATAATCCCCTAAGACAAAAATCTTTATTTCCACTAATTATGTTTCTTTTTCTAAATATTCTATCTTGGTTAATGACATCATCATTATCCATCCAGTAACTCATCTGGAAACTTTGGCCTAGAATTTCTTTTACCTTACTCTTCCTCTCTCCTCCCCTCCAGTACAACTTATATCTAAGTCAAATTTGTCTTTTGAATCCAATACAGCATCTCCATTCTCATTATCTTAACTTAGGATGTTAGTGTCTTTCTGTGAGCTGTCAGTAGCCTCCTAACTCATCTTCTTTCCTTGCAATTTTGTCCCTCGCAACTGTCACCAGATGCAGACTTACTCAGGTCAACATCTCATATTAAAATTTACATTGGCATGCCACTGCCCACCAAATAAAATCCCAACTTCTCAGCACTGAGACAGTCCAACTTCAGTATATTTTTCTAGCCTTTCACTCACTACCAGTCCATGGTATAACATATGCTGTGGTCACATTAGGCTGCCCACTCCACCCTGAAAACCCCAAGCATTGTTCTCATCTCTGAAGTTTGTCCAAGTTCTACTCTAACCATCAATGTTTTTCCTCTACCCTTCCTACATGGTAAAAATTCCTCCCCAATTAGAAGTGATTTCTACCTTCTTTATGTTCCCATAGCATTTTGTTCACAACTTTGTTTATATACCTTTAATATTGTCCTATACTGTTTATATACCTATACTAATACTGTCCTATACATATACACCTATCTTTTTATGTATCTCCTTAAGATCAACAATTATTCACAACACATAATATGTATTTATTTATCAAAAAAAAATCCAAACACATTTTTTATGAGTAAGTAGGCAAATGCATGTTTTGGACATAAGAGAGGCAAATGTCTCTGATTCTTTCCAAAGTATAGAGAACAATATGAATAAAAACACTAACTACTAGAAGATAATCTCAGACCAACCACATCAGAGTTTTGAGGATGAGAGACCCCAGAATCTAATTTTTAGCAAAAAAATTGAGACAATTTTTAGCAGGCTAAAATGTCAGAACCACTGCCTAAAATTTAAAAGTAAATAGCTCATTGGTACCTTCTTGTGTTATGATGGATTTTAAACATTTGAGATGGAAATTCTCCTGGTTGAAGATGATGTGTTAGCTCTTCATTGCTGTGACCAAAAGACCTAACAAGAAAAACTTAGAAAATATTTATTTTGGACTCACAGTTTCAAAGGTTCAGTCCATGTGTTTGTCCAACTTCATTGTTCTGAGACTGAGGTGAAGCAGAATATCATGACAGAAAGTTGTGGCAAAGGAAAGCTGCTCAACTCACGGCAACTTGGAAGCAAAGAGAGAAGAAAAGGAACCAGGGACAAGATATAGTCCCCAAGGGCATGCTCCCAATGGCCTACTTCCTTCAGGCACACCCCACCTGCCTATGGTTACCATCCAGTAGTTCATTCAAATTATTCATCCATCAAATGGATTAGTCCACTGATGAGGTTACAGCTCTCATAATCCAATGTTAAACCCATGAACTTTGCTACATTGACTAACACATGAGCTCTTTGGTAGACATTTTTAGATCTAAAACATAACAGTTGAAAACTCTATAATACAATGAAAAAAGTTAACAATGAGTATTTGTCATCCATAAAGAATTAAAATAATATAAAGAAAGTTTGCTAAATCTTCTGAGCAAAAAAACTTGCTATTCAGCCTGTGATGATTCTTTTTAACATTTTCTGGCCAATGACAGTTTAAAGTATGCACATGCTAATTATTTCTGTAAAGATAGGCTATTCTAGTTGTCACATTTATCTGAGATAGAAGAAATTTTTTACGTTCTATTTTTTTTCTATACAGTACTTAAAACCAACTGACTCCTAAATCACAGTTGAAATCACCTGCTCTTTGCTATTGAGATCCATGCAAAACTGCAGGCTATCTTGATGAATATAAGAGCTAAATGGAAGTTAAATTTGTCACATTCTTTACCATGCTGCACACTTTCAGAGTTTCATAAAATTTAAAAAAAAAAAAATCCACATAATTAGTTTAGCTTTCCGAGAAAAAAAAAAATTTGAATGACAAGGTCAGGCTCCTGACCTTTCAGTAAATTAGAGAAGATTGCCATAAATTGCACAATATAATGAAACACCAATTTGCATATTTGCTGCTATATTAAAAGGGATCAGTTTTAGCTCACAAAGCAGAACAAACAAAAACATGCATTTTAATAACTCAAATTACTCCCAGGAAGTGACCCTCAGCAGAAAGCCTGATTATCACTACTTAATTAGAAGCCTTGGAAATCTAAATCCTCCTTTAAATCCTATTCTGGGTACAGTGAAAGATGAAGCCATGAGTTTTGTCTAAGATTCAATATTTACTCTTTACTAATATGTTTGCTGGAGAGACTTCCCAAGCATTATAAAGACATGCAAGAAAAAATTTAATATTCAAAGAAAGAGTGCACAAAACCTGTGTTGGCTTGCAGGTGCAAAGCAATTAACAAGCTGGCATTTACAGTACTTTTAATTAATTAATTAAAAATGCAAAGCTGACTTTCATTTCTTTAAATGTTTGAACATTTTATCCATCAATAATAAAGCACTACATGCTGCTGGGTGACAACATCTGGTAAATGAAAGAAGTTAGTCCAGTGTGGAAGTTAGTGGAGCGGGATTTGGAATGTACAATTGCATCACCTCATCTTGTCCCCCCTCCCCCACTGGTATATTACTAAACTTAGTGTCAAATGAGAGGGGAAATGGTCTCTTGCCTACTCTGGATCATAAATTCTAAGTGACAATATTTGATGTGACATGTTAACCTTGAATGGGAATGAAAACAACAAGGCTTATTACAATTATGCTCACCATTAAGGACTTGCTGTTCTGTTTCCTTAGGGGAGCAGAGTTGTTTGGAATTGAAGCTATGTACCTCCATCTTGCTTATAAAGGTTAAAAACATAATTAGCAGAGGGAATTTCAATAATTTGCAAAAGAAGTAGGTGATGGCTTCTAATGTAATGCTGCTGTGACTAATTTTACAGCTGGACGCTGCTCAAACAATGACTTCACTATTCCCCGCAAACACATTTTTGGTCAGTACATATTTTAAAACAACACCATTAATGTACTTAATTAAAACATAAATACTACAGTGCTACCTCGGTAGGCATTCACTCAGCTGGAACTAACTGTATTTGCTTAATCTACAATTTTAAATGTATTAGCAAAAATAAATGTTGGTGAATGTAAGAGCCTGATTACATATCTTGGGTAAATTGGTGATAATGAGTCAAGAGACTTTGTGTTCATTCACATATATTAGAATAAGAATCATTATGAAATTAAAGCTAAGATTAATCCTGCTAATGACACCACAGAGCATCTGGGAATAAGATAACCCAGATGTCAGATTCACTGTGCTACTGTGCTGCTATTTGATAGAGTAACCCTTGAAGTGTTCTTCTAAGGCAGATAGCTGCTACCCCCTCCCCAGTCCCAGCACTTGAAATGCAAATGAGTGACAAGATAGTCTAATAATGAGAGCAGATTCTAGCAGTAAAGAAAATGAATAAATTAAAAAAAAAAAAAAAAAACCACTCTGCACCACTGATAAGAACAAGCAGCAGGCACCCTGATGTCCTCAATTAGGGTGGATGACATCTGCTGAGCATTTCTCTCTAATAAAGCCCTCACTCGGTATTCCAAAGCACACGATTCTAACACTGTTAACATTTTAATGTCCTGGGCGTGCGTGGTAACATTAATTACAAGATGATTTGGATGACTTCTGAATCTCTTTTATGTCTTAGGCAGAAGAGAACACAGCATTGCAGCTTTGATATCATAAATAAAATGGGGACGCCTGCCAAGCATGAAAGGTATCCTGAAGTCACTCGCATCTGCTAGGTTATCCTGAACCTCTGTAGCCAGGTAGAGAGAATCCTCTGGGCATTTACAGAGGGTCAGCAGCTATTCATTTTAGGGGAAGCTATGTGGCTCTCAAGGAGCTTTTTCCCTTATGCTAAAGGTGAAAATTTTGTTGCTGTTTTTAATTCCTAATGAGCTTAAAGTCCAATTAATATTTTTCCAAGCACAGTTTGCCTTCCTAATAGTTATTTTCATGAGCTTTGGCAAATGTCACCAGGGCTTTCTTGTTTGTTGGCTGGCAGACAAGGGCAGTTCCTCCTCTTAGTCAATAGACTGACACAGTCTTGGCACTGTGGGGGACTCCACATGAAGAATGGGGCAGTGGGGACATAAGACAAAAGAAATTTTGGGGTCTCCTAGCACATAACTGACGATCTGTAACCATCATCCACCAAAAAAAAAGAAAAATGATATTATGAAACTGGGGCATAGAGAAATTATATGACATGCTAGTGGGTTATTAAGCATCTAATAAGCCAAGGTAGGATTTGAACCTCTGTCTCACTGAACTCAAAATCCATGATCCCACCCTTCTCCATAACACCTGTGGCATTCATGAGGGCTTCTCACAGGTGCTCTGGGGCTCATCTTTTGGGGCATATGATAAAATTTGGTTTCCTTGCATTCCCTTAGGTGAGCACAGTCATGTAAACTTGTTTGACCAATAAAATGCAAACTGAAGCTTTAAAAGAAACTGTGGTTCCCTGGTCCCCTACATGAAATAATGGGTGTCATTCTCAGTCTGGACCTGAGGATGACTTAGAACACAGCCCACGATCCCAATAATGGATCTGGAGAGTGAGAAAGAAATAAACCTTTGTTATTTACGCCTCTGAGATTCTGAGGAGGTTGGTTAGTGCCGCATAACCTAGCCCATCCTGACGAATACGACACTATATAATGCCAACAGCCAAGTACAAACACGTAAAACCCCCCAACTGGCCTCAGGAATGGATGAAGAAGGATGGAAAAAATAAAAGCCAGGGAAGATGTGACTCAAAAGGTGGTCCAAGAACTCTTAGACTCAGAAGACTGCAATTTAATTAACCCTAGTGGGCACCACTGACATCATAACATGTGTGAATGGCTCCCCCTAGAGTCTTACAATGCCACTGCAAGATCATTTGCAGTGGCCTTGTCATTTCTAGCCCTGCTGGTCTGAGAATCTGGTTCCCTGCTTATTTTACAGATTAAGCCAGATTTGCAGGCTGTGCTGGTTATAGAATTCATAGCAGCGGTCAATGAGCACACATACAACCAGACCACAAAGAGTTCAGAACATCAGAAACATTTCATCAGCAAATTCATTAGGGCACTTGGCCACGAGTCAAAATTAATTCCAGATATGACAGATTATTGTTGCTAGATTCATGTGAAATGATGTTATATAGTCATTAAAAGGATGTCTTAAACAAATGTGAAAAGAACAAGACAAAAGGCCCTTTTGGCTTTTCATAATTAACTGACTGTGGTACTGATTTGCTGCACCAAAAAAAAGGAATGGTTAAAAGAAAAGAGAAAATGAGACATAGCAATGGGGAAGTATACAGTAACCTTTAGAGTTCATTCCCCTTTCTCTCTCGCATCTCTTTCCTAGCTCTGTTTGGACTCAGTGAAAAATTCCAATTCTCTAATGCCAACTCTCCCTATTCAAAGGAACATAGTTTGATAGAATCACAGATGAACAGCAGGATCAAAGTCCCCAGCACCAATCAAAAGTCCCCCAGGATATTTCCCAAGTGTGTAGAGCTAGCAATCTGAACAAGCACCTACAGAATGAAAACAGCTAACAAAACTTCCTTGGACAGGTCCAGAAGGGCTTTCAAGCAGACCAACTACACACAGCTACAGCGTCCCCACCTCACTACCTCTCCCCCCACCCCTCAGGGACATTTCCCAATGACTGGGCTTGCCCAGGGAGCATTAGAGAAGATGCAAATCAGCCCACTATTTGTCAGCCCATTTCTGCCTATAAGAATGCTGATTCGTAAGAGTGGGAACATCTAAGAAAGTTCAAACATTGATGAGGAGAGGGCAACCATTCCAAAAGAAGGGGTGAAAAACAGCTTTAGCTGCTTCCACAGGTGTAGAGTTAAGATACAATTAGATCCATGGGCACTTCCAACCCAGTAACTCCCCAATGAAAGGGACCAGATCACAAAATTTATGCTCTGGAAAACATCATACCTGATGCAAGCAATCTTGAGATTTCATTCCACTGTGACTTTGCATGTCATCCTCCAAGACTCAACTCAAGTGTGTCTGTAAAGCCCTCTTGGCCCCATGTACCCAGAGGTGGGCTGCCCTCATTTACTCTGTGCTTCTCTCAAATTCACTCTAGTGTTGTAACTTCACATGTCTGCCTCCTCCGCTGGACACATGGGCCCTTGGGGATAGTGTTGGCTTCCCCAGCCCCTGGTGGGGTGGCAAGCACAAGGGAAGCTTTATATCCTTCTTACTGAAAGTGACTTGAATATTGATAGTGGGAGGTTGATCCCAGAGGCTGTGCCATCTTGGAAGATAAATATTACCCTGTGTTTTCTTTTCAGGTGCTTAAGAACTAGTTCAACTCTCTCTTCTGATAAACATATAATACTTTATCTCTCCCTTTCCTGAGGCTTTGGCATCACCTTTATACCTTCCCAGATCCTTTTTTAGTTTCTTAACAAGGTGTCCTTAGATAAGCCTCATCCAATTAGCATTATTTTGTGCCCGGCTGTGACAAGATAACTGAAAAATCAATGAAAACAAAGGCTGAATGGCCTGAGTTCTCATGACTGAGTGGGCTCCTAGGTGTCTTTTACACAGAGTAATTTATGGAAACATCCTTTAAATACAGACATTTCCATCTGTTTCACCTTCACTCTTGAGGGAAAATGAAATAGAAGGATATGCAGTCAGTTTTCAGCCTAATATTTTTAACCTCTTCCTCTCAATATTTGGAACTCTTGGTCCCACATCTTTGAAAAATATCTCAAGGGCAAGAGATGAAAACAACTACTGTATTGTTTATCAACCTGGCACTGGATGCTGTGCTCAGGATCTCAAAGGCTCAATGAACTTAGTATGGTGAGGAAGAAGACATAAAAGTTATTTAAGAAATAAGTGCAAAGTAGAGATACAGTCACCACTGGGGCAGAAGTATATGGGGGACCAATTGAGGGGTACTTGCACTTAGTTATCAGGGAAGGTGGGAGAAGGAAGACCAGGCAAGCAATGGAGGAAAACCAAAGGCAAGAGAGCAAGTATTTTGAGAGATCTGACAAAGTACCAGTGAAAGCAGAAAATGTGGCAGGAAACAAGTGTGAAAGGGTAAAAGGGGGCTGTGCCCTGTGGATTTGGTGTATCATGCTGAAGAGTTTGACTTTACTAATAATGGGGATCCCTGGATGTTTAGTGAAATGGGTGACATAATTCCACCCAGGTTTTGAAAGAATATTTACAAGAATATTGAGGAAGGAGGGACTACTAGAGGGATAATTTGGAATATTTTGCAGAAGGCCTAAGTCAATAAATCCAGGAGGTTTTATTTATATTTTTTTCCTAATCAGAAGGAGAACAAATGGATTTTCTAGGTAATAATTTTACTCAAAATGAAAGTGCTATGTTGGATCAAATATGGTTGGGAATTTTGAAATTTGAAAGAGAATTTTAGCCATTTAGCATTTAAAATGTTGTAAACACTGGGCTTCTTTTCTAGAACATGCTCAATGCTGATAGCAGATGGGGCCCCACAGTCAAGCAAGGAAGAGAGGAGAGGGGTAAAAAAAATTATCAGAATGCAGTGTGTATGCCATCACCAAGGTTTGTACATAGAATGTATTTGAGAAAAGGAAGGATGAATAGGAAGACTCAGGTAGTTTTACAAAGGCAAACTGAGATGGGTTGTGAAGTGTGAATTAGCTGTCATCAACCAAAGTTCTCAATTTAAGAAATAAAAAAAGCTCAAATTATGGCAATGAAGGTCTAATTCAGAGTGATAAAGACTATCTTCCCAACATCATACTGAGGTTTAAGAATAATATCCACAACATCAATATTTCCTTTCATTAGCTTTCATGAACCTGATATTCATGAATTTGTCTTTTACCTTTTTAAGAACTAATCTCTTATTTTCACTTCCTGGAATTGGAAATTCAATGTTATTTTTAATATATATTTATTTGTTTTAGTTGTACACAATGCCTTTACTCTTACGTGGTGCTGAAGATCAAACCCGGGCCACACACGTGCTAGAGCACTCTACCACCGACCCATAACCCCAGCCCTCAATGTTTTTAACTTCTCATTCAACTGAAATTTATTTTATTTCTAGTTCAAGGAATGGGCCAACTAGTCATATTTTTCAGGATTCGTTGATGAGTTCATGTCAGGCCTACTCCTTCAAAATTTGTAGAATGTTAATGTTTGTGTCTATATTAATTTTCTCACCCCAGCTTCAGGATCATTTGGACCGATATAGGCTTACTCCATCCACCCTAGCCATCTAGAAACTTATTTAATGAAATATGAACATCTTTCCACACCAAACATGGCACCCACAACTCTGCTACTCCAGGTCAGTCACTAGATGTTGCTTGTTATAAGTCTAATGGTGAATAAGGACATTTTAATCTGTATGTTAGCTTGTGTTCCTGAAATGACATAGCATGTAGAGAATTCAATCCAAGAGTTCTAGAGAAAAGTGGCCCCAAAGGACCATATTAAACGTGGCATCACAAACCTGAGCTGTTAATTATTTGACCTGTTCCCCTCGCGCCCAGTGTTATTTCCTGATGTTTCTCTAACTCTTCCTGGCAAACAGCCTGTGCCTGTGCCTGTGCAGTAACTCTTATTTAACCACAGTTGGTTCTTTACCGTCTCTCTTCTTTCCTTCTTTGGGTAAGAGAGCTCCTTTAATAAAAGTGAATGTCTCAGAGGAAACCTCAATCCTTCTGCCTCCCTCTGCTGCTCCACTTAATGCTGTGTGTTTAACACCACCTTGGGGATTACACTTAAATCCTAGGAAATCTTTACGCAGCAACACACTGGCAACAGGAAACACTCCCTCCCCTGAGATTTCAGGGACAGGAGAAGAGCCAGAGTGTTGGGCTGTTTGAGAGGGTGGACATGGAGCTGAGAAGCTAGCATGGAGTGTTGTGGAGATGGCCCACACCTGACACCCAGCACTGCTGCCCCTCCAATGACCAGATTTCCACAAAGAAATGAACAGACATGGTCTCAGAGAGATATAGGTGGTCTTCTTGCCACTTATTTTCATCCCTGCCTGCAGTCAAGATCCGATTGATGCCAATCCAGAGAAGGAATTTTGGTGATTTTTTTTCCGATCTTTTCTGTACATGAGATTCATCACTACCAACAGTCACTCAGTACAGGTTTTAATCAATTTTACTGGGGGCTTCTTCATTGTCTCTAACCAGATTCTGTCTTGCTAAAGCTAAAGCCTACTCCAGTTTTGCTCTCCCCTCATGGCAAAAGCAAAGAGGTGAAGTTTAGCTGGGGTTTAGGAAAGATTTGCACACACTGTTTTCTTTATGTGAAATGTGTATATATTTAAGAAAGCATTAATTCCAGAAGCAACGCCAGAAAACATTGTTTAATGTTAATCACCACTTAGATAGAACCTCAAAGAATCAATGCACATTCTTTATTCTATAAGAATTTGCTTGGCATTGACTCTGCACCCAAACAATTCTGGACCTGGTGTTGTTATCATTGTGTTAGATGACCACATTCTTGATAAGGCTTTTTTTAAAATACAGTATTAAGTTTTATTACAAATGGATCATTGACTATTGGCAAGGATTCTTTGGAGTACAAAACAAATATTTAAAAAGAAATAAAAAGAGAAGTCTTCTTTTATAGTTACACTTTTAATAAAAGGTAATGAACACTGCTGCCATGATTAATCATGCCAAATAAGAATTTTTATGATGCAGTGAAACAAAAGATTTGTTTGCTATACTCTTCCAAGCCAGAAATCCAGCTGATAGTTTGTGTGTATTCCGACTCTGCTTTTGTAAGAAAGTTCAAGGACATAAACAAGTGATAAACCAAATAAACATTTTTCCTTCAAAAATCCATTTCACATTGTACCACCTGAAATACCAGGCTTAAGAAAAGGCAGTTTTGATCTGAAAGAACAAAAACAAAGCTATGCTGGAATATATGTGATGGATTCAGTCCACTTAAGTATGGTGGGGTGGCAAATATACTGTCCACAGCAACATCACTCATTGCCCCACATGCAGAGTGAAAGCAGTACTTTACACCACTTCTTGACAGAAAGGTTACAATCTCCCAGACTTCCTGTCCATGTCAGAGTCTGAGGTTTCCTTCCAACTTCCCTTTTGAAGTTGGATCTAGTTTGGTCTCCAAATCTCATCAAACACATGATAAACTCTTCATGTAAGAGCAAATTACTTGGCTTACTTAGAAGTATAATAACAAAGGAGAGTTGTCCTTAGGACAACTCAGGAATTCGTACAACTTAAGGAAAGTTGAAAAATCGTGAACATTACATTTTCACATTAAAGAAGCTGATATGATGGAACTAAATATTGCAAATTTTTTGCTTTGGTTTTGGACAATTTGGTATTTCCCCTCCCTTGGGAAAGCCATGAGTGTGGGAATGCAGCCAGCCTCGCTGCATAACGACTGTGGCTAATCTAAGATATCATGTCCTGTTTGATCCCGCACTTAGAACCTTGGTAGAATTTGATAGAGAACTAACCTAAGACAAATTGGTTGCTATCTGAATTAGCTTTTTTATTTTAAATGAGAATTTGGATTTTTAAGTCTAAAATGAGAATTTGGATTTTTAAGTCTAACTTGCATATTTCTCATCACAGAGGTGATAGAGTCCACCTGTTCATCAGCAATTTCCTCCCTGGTGCTGACTACAAAGCTGGTGCAGTAACTCTTATTTAACCACACTTGGTTTTTTTTACTGTCTCTCTTCTTTCCTTCTTTGGGTAAGAGAGCTTCTTTAATACATGTGAGCATCTCAGAGAAAACCTTAATCCCTCTGCCTACCTCCACTGCTATACTTAATGCTGTGCATTTAACACCACCTTGGGGATTATAGAGGCATTCATTTCACCATCCATTCTCCCAAAGTTTATAGAACATCAGCTCTATGTCAATATTGTGATGAACACAGAAATAAATAATAAGTATATGTCATCAAGCCAAGTCTAATAATAAACACCAAGGAGATGGAGCAGCTTCCTAGGTTATAAATGTACAGCCATGATGCTGAACACTGACTCAGTTTCCTCAAAAGGATCATCACCCTTCCATCTTCTTGATCCTGTGTGTCAGATGATTTACACAGTGAGTGTTTCCAGTGCAGACCTGTTAATCACTGCCACATAGCTATCTATTATTTAAACCCTGGAAAACCAAAGGCAGTAAGAAAGATGCAACCAGGAGGCTTGGTAGGTTTTGCTGACTTCAGGATTTTCAGTAGACAATGGTCCTAGCATGGTCAGTGAGGTTTATTTTTCTCAAGCATGGCCATTCACCACACATCCCACTCCAGGATTACCATTCCAGATCACATGGTTTTTAAGACCAAAATCTACTCAAAACCAAATATAGACACTCTGGAGAATAATAAGTTTATTACCCATCTGAGGCCATCAGATGGTTCTGATCTTGGCTTTTTTCAAAAGACTGTTTTTAGGGTTGGGGCTGCAGATCAGTGGCAGAACACTTGCCTGACATGCTCAAGACCTTGGATTCAGTCCCCAGTACCAAAAAAAAAAAAAAAAAAAAAAAAAAAAAAATCTGTTATTACAATAGCATAACATCAGCCCACTTTCCAATTCTTTGATAACCATTGGAAACTGTTCTTTAACAGTAGCTGCTTTTCAGATGGGAAAAGAACAATATGGGGCACTTAAACCAAAGGAATGGAGACTTGCCCTGCTGCCACTAGCATCTCTGCCTGCTGGTATTTAGAGCAACAAAAGACAAACAATTTTTTTTTTAACTTAGATGTTGTCTCAGATAATTGGTCCTGGTTGTCAGAAAGGGTATTCTAAACCTACAGCTATTACATTTTGTAGCACAAACCCAGCTCTTAACTGATTCATAAATAATAATCGCAAGGACCAAGCAGCTACATTCATTTACCTTGGTTCACATTTCATTACAGTTCACCTTGGAGGTTATGACACACCAGGACTCAGGATTTGCTAAAGCTGAGCTTGCTACAGCTGTTTGAGGTTTTGGGTTTTGTTTTACGATAAAGTCAAGAATCTAGCTAAATCTATTTTACCATTTTTCCAGATTAGCATTATTATATGGAGTACAACTTTGGACCCTTGATCACACATTTGTTTTGACACAAGAACAGATTAAAAACTCTCTTCTGAGTTGAAATCTTGACCTACCTACAGATACTCTCTTGGCTGCTCATCTAAAGCAGAAACAGCCCTTCTCTCCAGGCAGCCTTCCTTGTTCAACTTCCACAGGGAATCTCAACCTTAGCCCTTGCTTAATTGTCTGTTAAAAGAGACATAACTATTTACGTAGCACCGTATACCAGCTGTGCTGCAGATACTTTTCAGGGAGTACATCTTAGCAAATCCTCAGCTGAAAGGAATGACATTTGGAAGCCTTTCCTAGAGGAAAGAGTTGATCCATCTCTCCAGGATCTCTAAATTCTACTACTGGGTTAAGCCGGGTCACAGAGAACTGGATACTTGGGCAGCATTTGTTTCTTTTGACTACAGCAAAATGGTTTCACTGAAATTGCATTTTGGCAAGAAGTAACTGGGGTCTATTTTCAGGGAGTGAATTTAGGCAGTGTGGATGTCTTTGAAAACAAAGAATTGGGAAACATTTAGGTAATAAAATCATTTGGTATTTGATTGAATATAGACTATGAAGAGAAAGAGAATAAAGACCAGATTTCTGACATCAATGATGAATGATGGTACATTTAATGTTAATGGATGGGCACCAACTGGGGAAGTACAGAATTCGAGGTGCATGTAAAATATCCAATTATTAATGTTCTCATGCATTTGAATAAATGGGTCAGAAGTCAGAAAAGAAATCAGTTCTAGAGCAGTGAGCCAAGAGAAAATCTAAGCAACAGATTGTGTAAGTAGGACACTACTTACACAAGAAAATTGAATGATACATCAACCACATTAATATTTGTAAATAAGGAAACATTTACTATGAATGGCATGAAATTGATAATGTTACCATTAGAACTAGAACTAAGAGAGCTCAGCAATTTCATTAACATTAGGAATAAATAAATGATTTGAGTCTGGCAGTATTAACATTAAATATATGTATTTTATTGACATATACCTCAAGAATATTTCAATGATGAGGGAGAAAACTGGATTGTTTTATCAAAAGAAAACTATGATTTCAAAGTGGGCACCTGCTAGTCATGGAAAAATATTTGCATGAATATACAGCAAATTATTAATAGTAAGTATCTTTTAGGCCCATGGGTGAGAAGGCACTTTTTTTTTTTGTACATTTTTATAGTATTTGAGGTTTTTCTAATGGTTAAGCATTTTTAAACAAACAAAAAAAAAAATCAATTAAAAGAAAACAAAGTGTTCACCTATATATCTTTCTAATAATTGCCCTTTCTCTGCTGCTTTCCTAAATCTTCAGCTCCAGTTTAAGGGCAGCTGTTTTCACTTTACCTATCTGTGTCTGTTTGACCAGTAAATGAGAAGAATCTTGGTTTTAGGGGAAACACTGTGACACCCCCTACCCCCACCAGTGTAAGAAACTAGAGCACAGCCTGTCCTTTGGCGGACTTCTGCTTCTCTACAGGGGATTACTCACCAGAAATGGGAAGCAGACTCCTGCTGAATCCACTCGCTGTCACCCACAAGCAGCTCAGGCCCTCAGTGCCCTCTAGCCAAGTAGAAATGGAGCTTTTTGTCAATTTCAGCAGCCTCCTCCTCTTCTGCTCAGTCTCTCCTGAGGCCATTCCTTCCTGCCGAGCTCTAAACTTGCAGTTCTGCAGAGACAGTACCTGGCACTGAAAGGTCAGCCCCCTAGATCAAGAGGGCTTCTGCCCCTTGGCCCTGCAGGGCTGTTAGTTTCACATTTGCAGATAGAAACTTGCCCCCTGTTGCTCACACTGATGAACCTAATGGTTTCCTGGCATGCCAAGGTTCACAGCCATCTGCTCTGCTGGCAGCACGCCCACATGGAAGGTGGTGTGCCATGATCAAATGGGGGTTGGGGGGCATGGATAGCAACCATGGAGAGCTTTCAATAGTACTCCCAGCAAATGCAAGGATGCTTATTTGCAAGAAGACCTCCTGGTAGCTAACAAAGCCAAATGAGGAACACACGGCTACATTACTAGGCGGCACATCTACTGGCGGTTGTTGGCACAGTATCTTTAAGCCCAGTTTTTTATTCTGAATCCCTTTTTTCTAATTGGTCACCAGATGTGGTGTTTTGAGTATAGAGGAGGTAAAGCCTAGATGACAGGACTTTTTCTGGGTGACCACACATAGGACAGAAGATAGCACCATTTATGGAAGAGCCCTCCCTCTCTGAAATATGTAGGTAGCAGTTTATTAAGCTGTCACCAGGGCTGTCCAAGCTCCATAGCTGAGAAATGTGCCTTTCCATGGGCCTCCTAGACGTGGTTGCATATATGTAATTACATGAGACGCACTTATACTGAAAAATTATGTGTTGCTTATCTGAAATTCTAATTTAGCTGATATCCTGTGTTTTTATTCACTAAATCTGGTAATGCTACTCTTAGACTATGCTGAAAATAAGAGACAAGGAAGTAAATTGAAGAAATTTGGAATGAGTATAGGACAGTCACCAGAAATAAAGTCAGAGTGGCTTGAAGAAATCACCCCTCATCTGAAAACACCCTCTTACCTGCACCTGAAATGCCTTAGATTGTTGGAGAACATTAATAGTAGTTGAGTCTTGCTTTAAATGCCAGTATCATCTCTCAAGCTTTTTCTTCCATCATCCCTCTACACACACACACACACACACACACACACACACACACACACACACCTCACTTCCAGCCAAACTGTTGTCTCTACTGGTAGCTGCAACCCCATATGCAGCCCAATCCCACAGCTACCTAGAATGGTTCTCTTCTTCACTTGTATTCATTCATGTGAGACAAGGACTGCAAGGGAACAGAGCAGTCACCTCACTTTCAGAGGCAGTTCAACCTCAGTTTGAATCCAGGTTTGCTACTTACTAATTGCAAATCCTTGGGCAATTCTCTCCATCATGTCTTAGATGGCAATTCCAAGTTTTCTTTTCTCATCTTCAAAACCTGAGTCATGATCCTGCTACACAGAGTTATGGTAAGAATTTTTTTAAATATTTTTTCTTAGTTGTTGATAGATCTTTATTTTATTTATTTATATGTGGTGCTGAGAATCCAACCCAGTGCCTCACACATACCAGGCAAGTGCACTACTGCTGAGCCACAGTCCCAGCCCTATTGTAAGAATTAAAATGATAATAAAGTGAATTGCCTGGCACATGGTAATTACTCAAAAGTAATGTTACTGTTACTACTGTTGATGTCATCATTATTGTCATTCAAGGCCAGCTTACAAGCAAAGGGATGCAATAGTTGACTGCCCAGTTTTGAATCTTGTAAATTGTATGACCTTGGGCAAGTTATTCTGTATAGCTGTGCCTCAATGATCTCAGATATAAAATAGGCATGCATGCCACATCTGTCAAATAGGAAGTGCCACATAAGTGTTAACCATTATTATTACCTTCCGTAAAGTGTTCCCAGCCTAGTCCATACCAGGATAGTGCAATTGCTCTCTGACTTTCTGTAACACATTACCAGCTCCATACTTAGTACATCTTGTTTTCCCAAGTCTGCCCAGCACCAAGTAGGAGCTCACTGAACAGTGATGAAGATCTTGAGGAGAAAGCAAGTACATGAGACACTGATCTAAGCAGGCACAAAGATGAGTGCTCCTGACCATGAGCAGGGGGATGGGGGACAGTCAGCCAGCAGCTTACCTCTGTTTACCCTGCCCACTGCACACCAGCACTGTGACAGCTGCCACACATATGCTCTTTCATTTAGTGTCCTAGCAACATGAGAAATAACTTTTTGTTTTCTGCTTTACAGATAAGGAAACTCAAGCTTCAAGATGTTCTGTTGCCTCCCTAGTTTGTGCAAACTGCAAAATATTTCATGATTCATTGTTGGGCAACCTGATGCTGCTGCCAGCACCCAAGGCTACCATGCTGTTAGCTGTGGACAATGACTTATACAGCTGAGCCTTGGCTTCTTCAGCTGGGAAGCAGAGATGAAAACAGTACCTCTTAGAATTACAGGGAGGATTAACCAGGGCAAGTGGTGTTCAGGGCCTCACCCAGTACCTGGTATGCATTTACTGCATACTTGTCCAGTGTTGGGTGTTAATAATAGCATTGAATATCATAGATTCACTCCAAAGCTCTTAACTCCATCTCTGTGATGCCATCAAGCATAGACCTGAAAAGAAAAAAAATAAAAGAAAAGCCTCTAACTCCAGGACTAGCTCAATAGCAAGGAACAATTTAGCAAGGAACATTTTAGGTTCTCCATGGTCTTTCCTAAAGGAGGCTTCACACTTGAACTATAGCTTCTGTAGCACATTTCTGCCTAAGGGGTTTGTGAGCCCACACTCAAGGGCAGTTTTTCTCTGAGATGAGGTCCCAGGTCTCCTGAGGTGAGAACTTCACAGGACCATGAGGAGCAAGAATCAGATTCAGAATCCTAGCATCTCCTTCCCCACAGATGTGGGCTCCAGCTCTCCAAGGAGTCTGGCCAAACCCTGGGCTGCCTTCTGTGGTGCTGCAGGCCTTCCACATGGACCACAGTAGCTGTGTTTTACATAACACTTACCTATTTTTTTTCCACAGAAAAGGACCATAACAGCATGGGCTCTGACTCAGTTTACCCTCATGTGCTCTTCAGCCATTTACCAATTCCTTTTCAACTTGAGTTGTTTAAATCTATGACATAGGTTAATAATAGTTACTCACAGAGCTAAATACCAAAATGAAGTAACATTATGCAAAAACCAGGTTCACAGTAAGCACTCAGTATTTTATTTATGAGCATGTTCATTGATACACTAATAAGTGAGGGTTCTAATAACTTTACAATCAAAAGTTCATTCCATGCTCATGATAATCCCATGAAGGTGGGCATCATTTTTAGCCCCATTTTACACATAAAGATACTGGGTTATAGAGAGGCTAAACAACTTTCTTAGGGTGTCACAGCCAGTATGTGACAGGTAAGATTTGAACCTAGGTAAATGTCATACTTTTAGTCACTACTTCAATTATTAGTCCTCCCCCTCCCCATTGCTGACTTTTCTCTTAGAATTTTTAGGGGGAAAAAAATTTATGGTGTTAACAGTCTTTCCCCAAAGTGATATGCTGGGAGCCCAAATCACTAACCCCACGTGCTAATAACAAGGACAGTTGTAGAGAAGAAAAAGAGTGTTAACAAGTCTTTAGCAAAGCACTTCATGATGCAGCTCCTGCCTAACTATTCACTGTCCACAATTCCACAAAATCCCTTTGCTCCAAACAAAAGTGACTATTTTTTTCTTTTTCTAATATGATTGCTTAATATTCTCAAATCTGCGATCCTGTCTCCATTGCATCACACATGCTTCTCTGTGTCTGAAACTTCCTTCCCTAGGCGCACCCCTCCCCTCATTTTCACCCTCTTCCTTTTAACTCCTATCATTTCTTTCATGCATTCTTTTATCAAGCAGGACTTCCCTGATCCTTAGAGATTAGATGATCATTCACCATCCTTTCCATAATACACAGGCAATTTTTGTCACACTGGGCCACCATAATTGATCACTTTCTTTGTTACCTGTACTTAAAAATGAGCAGGGACTGTCTCATATTCATCACTGTATCTCCAGTAGCTGGCGCTGTGTCCGTCATGGAGCAGGACTCTATATACATTTATTCTATGAACAAACAAAGGTTTGGAAAGTCTCTATCTGCCCTCCAACTTCTGTTTCTCTCTTTTCATCCACAGACATATAATATCTGTACAGACAGGCAGAAAAAGCAGTTGGAAGGATCAAAAATAAACTTCAAATACTCAGAGAGGAAATGGTATGGAAATGGATCATTTTGGTTTACCAGTTCCTTGAGTTCTCTGAGATTGTCAAAAAACATTCATTAAAAGTATGTAAATCTGAATGGAAAGTTAGCATTTGGTCCATTACCTACATCTAAGAGTTATTATTCACCAGATCTAATTGGTTAGATTATTTCTAGTTTATCTTTTGTAAAAGAGAGACAATGTTCTTTACTAGTTAGAGTATTTGATTCTAATTCTAAAAAATATATATGTAAATATTAACTTCAAATATGTTCTGAATACCAAGTAAAATGGGATTGGCCCTGGAGCAACTGGATAAACTGTTTAAATTATACATTTTTTTGCAAAAGTATGCTAATTAGTCAGGCCCTTGGAAACACATAAAATGAATTCAATTCAATTCAATTCTCCTGAATTGATCTTCCAACATGAAGAAGAAATTGGGCGGGCTCTGGTAGTTATTATTGAATATGGGCAGGAAGGTTGAAGAACATAAAAATGAAAAAAATTATCTTGTGCACCTCATGCAGTAACATTTCTGCTTTCATATTTTCTCTGACCTTTCTGAGAAAAATACTTGTTCCTAAATTGCCTTATCTAACAATCACAATGTTCAAGAAATTTAGTTCTGCTTACATAGTCATTAGAAGCTCAGTTTAACACCTCAAGAGTCTTTTTTAAACAACTTTTTGATAATTCATCTAAATATAAAATAGAATAGGAAAAATGCCTCTTTTCAATGCTATAGGGAGCCAAATATGATTATCACTTACACCTAGAAAATATGTCACCACCAAAATAAATTTATACCAAGACTCTAAAATACAAATCAATGGCACAATATATGCATAAGTGAACATGGACCTATGTATGTATGTTTGCAGATATAAATTTTTGCTGAGACAATTTGAACAGTTTCTTTGAGCAATAAGTCATAGTAAATAGAAAGACTATTTAAATGGTTATTTAAGATAATGCCATTTTCATGAATGGATAGGGAAACTTTGGTATATATATATGCACAATGGAACACTACTCAGCACTAAAAGAGAATAAAATCATGGCATTTGCAGGTAAATGGATGGATTTGGAGAAAATAATGCTAAGTGAAGTTAGCCAATCCCAAAAAACCAAAGGTCGAATGATCTCTTTGATATGAAGATACTAACTTATAAAGGCAAGGGAGTGGGGATGAGAGGAATGAAAGAACTTTAAATAGAACAAAGAGGGGGGACAGGGGAGGGGGCAAGGGGATAGGAATAATAGCAGACTGAATTATCTATGATTACCCTAAACACATGTATGAAGACACAATTGTTGTAAAAATACTTTATATAAAACCAGCAACTTGAGAAATTGTGCTCTTTATATGTAATATGAAATGAAATGTACTCTGCAAACATGCATAACAAATTAGAATAGGAAAAATAAATTTTTAAAAAGATAATGCCATTTTCTCTAACATTGGCTTCTGTATTAATTCCTATTAACAAATGGTGGGATGTAGTTAGTAATTAGCTGTCATATACAGTTCCCATAAAAAATTGTATATCCCTAAGCCAGGCACGGTGGCGCACTCCTGTAATCCCAGCACTTGGGAGGCTGAGGCAGGAGGATCGCGAGTTCAAAGCCAGCCTCAGCAATGGCAAGGCACTTAGCAACTCAGTGAGACCCTATCTCTAAATAAAATACAAAAAAGGTCTTGGGGATGTGACCCAGTGGTTGAGTGCCCCTGAGTTCAATCCCTGGTACCAAAAAAAAAAAAAAAAAAAAGAATTGTATATCCCAGATGCTATCATTTGGATTTTAAATGTCCTCCAAAGGTCCATGCATTAAAGGTCTCCATCTTGGTGCTCTCAGGAGGTGTATACTTAAGAGATGGGAGATCTTCCAGTCATTGAAAGCATGCCCTTGAAAGGGATATTGGGTCCCCAGCCCCTTTCTCGTCCTTCTCTTTCACTTCCCAGCCATGAGGTGACTGGTTTTGCTCTGGTACACACTCCCGCCACAACGTGCTGATGGCCAAGTGGAAGCCTAAAAGCAATATGTCCACCAATCATGGACTGGAACCTCCAAAACCATGAGCCAAAATAAAACTTATCTCTTCACAAGTTTACTATCCCAAGTACTTGTAACAGTAATGTAAAGCTGACTAACCCACCAGTTAGCCCCACTATACATTCAACTCTGCATTAGAAAATAAAAGGTTTTACCCCCCCCCAACAACACCACCAAAATAATGATGAGTAGCAAGAAATTACTCCTCTTGACCCCCAAAATCAAGGATGAGACTCTTTTGAGGTCCTTAACCTCTCCATGGGCCAGCCTCTGAGCATGCTCTCCAGGAGGTGGAGCGTATTGTTATTCTCAAGGCCCAGATCAGAGAAAGAGCATCTTCTACAAGGGTGAGCCTCTAACAGCTGCTCTTGTAGGCATCAGCAATGCTTCTGCAGGCCATGCTGAAAAATCAGAATTCCAAGTGAAACAACACAGACAAGACTAACTAATAGATGCCATTGGAGAGGTTAAAAAAAAAAAAAAAAAAAACAGAGGGCTGTTAAAGCGGTAACACCACTCATGTTTTATTCGGTTACAATAATAAATAATTTAATATAATAATTTATGTGCATTTAAAAGTCTAGGTAATAGAAGGTCTAGGGTAAGCATGACTTTCACAAACCTGATGTGAAACCTATCTAAAAACAATTCATATTTATTAGTGGAATAAATCCCTAAAATTCTTTTCTAAAGGCTTATCAAACCAAATTGGGTCCCAGCCCAACAAATCGAATTAGAAATCCATGTAAGACTGCTAACTGAGTTACTAAAGTGATCTGCATGGATATTCCCAGTTTGCCTGGAAACCTATTTGGACATTTGGTCAAATGCTGCCCTCTAGTGAGAAAACTCGAAAAAACTACTGCAGGCCCTGGGATTACCGCGCTATTCATGGGCTTGGAAGACAAGACTGGATATAATCAGGTAGAACCTACAACTAGAAACCACAGTTGCTGCAGATTAAAATATTCATTTCATTTTTACCTTATTGATAATGCCTATATTTTCTTTCTAAAACGTTTTAGAAAGAAATATTTTAATATTTCAATATTTTAGATTAATATTTTAATATTTTACGTGTCCTAACAGGTAAAATATTATTGTGTAATATTTACTCATGGAACATTTAGGTATTTTTAGACTTTTACATTTGATAATCTACTAATATTAATTAATATTGAAGTTTGATGTGTTTATTTCTTTAGGTTAGTGGTACAGCTAAATATACTTCCTCCAGCTACAACTACCTGCTTGTAGTCACCACCCAGTACTTTCAAATTATTAGTCCATCAAATGGATTAGCCTACTGATTAGGCTACAGCTCTCAGAGTCTAATCATTTCACCTCCGAACATTTCTGCATTGTCACACACATAAGTTTTTGGGTGACCCGTCATAACTAAACCATTACAGGCAATGATATGGATCCCCACTCTGTCAACTAAAAAAACATACAAAGTGATGGATATTCCACAGAACATTTGTGATAATAAGCAACAATTTACTTCTAGAGATCTGCTTTGCTGTAAAAATCAAGAATGATAATGTTCTTGCTACAAGAGTATTAAAATAGAAATAGAAAATGTAACTAGTCACTTTTTAGCAGAGGTAAAAAGGGAAGGTCTGTACTTTCAAACCTCTTCACAGAATTTTAATTAATTTTACTCATTTAACAATGACAAGTATTTAGCATTTTTTAAATTGTATGCTAAACTTTGTAAATCCTAATGGTACACATTTCTTCCCAGGCCAATCGTCCCATTAGAACATTTATGCACATTTTACAACTTTTAATGAACCCTAAAGACTGCCTACTCTAACTCCATACTCTGCTAGTCACCTGGGATATAATGGTGAAAAATATGGATCCAGTTCCAAAATATATGTACCCTATAGGAAGGACTGCCAAGCAAAGAAGACGGAGCATGCAATCAGGTAATCATGAAATATTGTCACAAATGTACAAACATGGGGCTCTCTAAGAGAACATAGGAAGGACACCTGGTGCAAGACTGCGAAGGCAAGTACACTTGGCTCTCCAAGGGAGTAGAGTTGGAGCTTCCCCAGGGCAGCCACTGAAACCCTCCAAAGGTGATACTAGCCAGAAAGACCAATTTCTATCCACAGATGTAATCCACCAAGACAATGACATGATGCATTCATCAATATATCATTTGCAATTAAATATTCAGTGATGGAGGTTCCAAACACAGCACCAACCACACAGATACTTGAGTTACACTCCATAAATATAGAGTAAAATTTCCTACTTTGATACATTTACTTAACAGAAGCTTTTGTTCCTTTTTTAAATTTTAAACATATCTACAGAATATTATGCCCCCTCTTTTTCTATTTGTTATACTCTCAAATAGAATTTAGAAGCTAAAATTACATTATTTTGTAATTACATGGTCCTCATGTGCTCTGATGTAACTGCTAGCACCCTATGGGATCTTGAGCAAGTCATGCATTTATGGTATAAGATCCTTTCAGCCAGAATGTTCTGTAAGTCTATAAGCAGCACCATATGTAAAATGTTCCCTTCGTTCTAAAGAATTACATTCATTGGGAACTGTTCAACAACTTTCAACTTCTCAGCCTCTAATTACCTTCGTTGTATGTAGGAGAAAAATTCCTGCTTGAGAAAGATTAAATTTTATCCTTTCTCATCAAAATTTTAGTTGTTGAAAAAGGAAATAGAAATTGAAGTTGCAGGGGGAATCTACTAAAGTCCTGGTTCTGTATAAAAATGTCAGCAATATTTCAAGAATATATTTCCATAAGGAAAATTAAGTTGGAAAAAATTGCTATGTGAAAGACTTTTTTGTTCCTTGTAACATTTTCCCTAAACTTAAACATGTATGAGGAAAAATGTGTTGGGGTTTTTGTTGTATATTAAAACATCTATTTTGTAAACAGTTATTTCTTAACAAACATCTTGAAATCAATTTGAGTGCAAAAAAAGAATTTTAAAACAGAGCCACCCAGAGGGAAAATATGGGCTATTCCCAACCCAAACTATGTAATTAGGCTCTGTTACAACTTTTAAATGTCACCCCAAGCTTTAAGGAGTGGAGAGTTGTATAAAGTCACACCAAGATCCTTACATGAAGAAGCAAGAAACCTGGTTTTCTATTTGAGAGCATAACAAACCTTAGCTGAGTCACTTATTATCTCTGTGTTTGAGTTCCCTCATTTTTCCTGTCTCACATGTGTCCCTGAGTTTATACACGGATCCCATGAGCTAACTTTTATGAATGAACATTGAAAATGACAGTAAATTGGCAACAACCTAAGCATCCATCTATGGAGAAGAAGACAAACAAGATCTGAGACTCTAATATAATGAAATACCACACAAAAAAAAAATAAAAAGAAGGCCTGTAGATAGAAATATATACTTAATAATACATATATATGTATATATACATAGATAATCTCAAAAAAATCTATAATGTAGAATGAAAAATACAAGATACAAGATGATATTGTCATTGAACTACTTACAATTTTAGAAGTGCCCAAAATAATACTAAACGTTGCTTAAGGATTGCATATATATATATTACATACATATGTGTGTATATATGTTATATATAATGTATGTTACATATGTGATATGTATTATACTATATGTAAATTTCACATGTATATGTATGAATTTTTTTAAAAATGGACAGTGGTTGTCCTTCAGTGGAGGGAAAGAAATGAAACTCAAGATTAAAGGGTATTTCAGCTAATTATGAATTATTGTAAGATTGGCAGTGAGTATGACAAAGTTAACCATTCATTGTAAGTCAGGGGATGAGGGTGTACTCTCCTTATTCATTGAGAATTTTTCTTTTTAAAAAAAATTTTAGGTTTCGCCGGGCGCGGTGGCGCACGCCTGTAATCCCAGCACTTTGGGAGGCTGAGGCAGGAGGATCACGAGTTCAAAGCCAGCCTCAGCAATAGTGAAGCACTTAGCAACTCAGTGAGACCCTGTCTCTAAATAAAAATACAAAAAAGGGCTGGGGATGTGGCCCAGAGGTTGAGTGCCCCTGAGTTCAATCCCTGGTACACAAAAAAAAAAAAAAAAAAAATTTAGGTTTCATTTTTTAATTTTTAAATTAAAAAAGAATAGGGCTGGTGCAATGACTAGCTCCTTCCAATCTTTGTTTTATGATTTTTACCTGCTGGTCAACATACGAGATCATCTGACTACAAGATTAGTCTATACCAAACAAGAGATGAAAGCAAATGTCTACGTGAACAGGTCATAAATACCGAGATGCATCCTACTAAAAGAAAATTTTCTTAGGTTCCCAATTTCAATTCCAGACAACCTGAGAAGTTTTTTAAACTTGATACCAAAGATTCTTTCCTGATCTGTCTTAAAATCTTCAAATTGTATCAGAACTTTCACGATTTTTTTTAAAGAGGAGACAGTCAGCCAAACCCTATCATGTTCTTCATGTTGCTATCAGCTCAAGATGTTCCCAGTATCCCTATTAAGTAATAGACAAATCTATAATTTCAAATTCCAGATTCATGATCCTTCAAACTCAAGCAGGAAATGTAGGATTTGATTTGTTGAATTGAAGTAATTTAAAATATAAGCAGATGATCCACAGAAACTGAAAAATAAATAGTTGTTAATTATATTTTCAAATATATTTAACTTACCTCAATTTACAATAGGAGAAATGCAATTTAAAATTATACTGAAGACAAAGGGGAATGAAGGAAAGGAAGGAGGGATAGGATAGGCAAATATAGTGCAATGAATCTTACTTTTTTATGTACATATATGAATATACCACAGTGAATCTCACCATCATGTACATCCACAACACACTAATTTTTAAAAAGCTATAAGTAAATAGCAGAAAAATAAGTAGAGGGAAGGGAATGAGGGAGAGAGGGAAGAGGGGAGAGAAAGGGGAAGATGAAACTGAATTAGAACAAGTTATATTCCATGCTTTTATAATTATGTCTAAGTGAATCCTATTGTCATATAACTAAGAAGAACCAATGAAGAAAAATTTTTAAATTATACTACAGTATCTTCTTTTGTAACCTATCAGATTAATAAAGATAATTAAATTTGAAAAGGCCACTTACTGGATGATCAAGCTGTAGGAAACAAGCACCCTCATCCAATATTGAAGGAATTGTAAATTGATAACAAACCTTATGCACGATAATTACAAATACAAGTTTCCTTTGATCAGTAATTACATTTCTAGGAATTTATCCTATGGATAGTTTTGCATATGACATGTATAAGGCTATGCTTGCTACAGGTTTTTAATTGCAAAATATTGGAAATACCTTAAATTCCCATCAGTTGAAGGTGACATAATTATGACAATTATAAAATGGAATATAGTGCTGCCCTTCCAAAAAAAAAAAAAAAAAAAAAAAAAAAGATGAGGAAACTCTTGTGATTTGATAAGGAAAATCTTCAAAGTCAATTATTAAAAGAAAAAAACCAATGTGCAGAGCAGTGTGGGAGAACATTATGATTTATATGAAAGGAAAGGGCAATATGGGTATCAGATATTTCTGAAAGGAGAGACTAGAAAATTATAGTTGCAGTGATTCTGAGGAAAACAGAGCAGGGTATCTGGAGAATAGCATGAAAAGGTAGATTTTCTCCTGTATACTCTATTTTGAATTTTGAAACTGTGACTGTGCTACTTCCTTATGAAAATTAAATTAAAATGTAGCTGACTACATAATTGTAGTTATAATGGTGTGAGACCTTTGAAAGATGTCCTGAATTTTAACAGGTTGTTTTAGTAAATATAAAGAGGAACCACCCTGTCACCACTCCCCCTCCAAACATTTTTAAAAAGAAAGAGAAATAAAAAGACATGGAAAGAGGAATTATATCCCAAGGAAGATAAAGGAGGAAAAAATTTCTCCAAGCACAGAACCATTTTGCCAGCTCTAACAATTTATCCCACCAGATGCCTCCATATCAAAATTAACCCAGATTTTCTTAAAACCAAGCCAAATTTAATATGCTCAGCCAACTTATGCTAAATGAAGCTCCCATTCAAATCTGTAACAAAGCTTAAAAATCCATTGGTTTCTTTCCCTACCTGATTCTCAATTTGTTAAATTCTGCAGGTATAATATAAAATGCAGAATTTATTTTCTCTTTTGACAAAGTAAAAATTCATCTTCTTAGCTCAAAAACATATCAACCTCTGTAATATAGAACCAACAGCTAAATCTAAACAACATGAGCCACACATCTCAAGTAGGTGAAATCCAGCATATTCAAAGCTTAAGCCTTATAACAGGGAGTCATGAAGCAACAGGGATTGAAATGTTATCATAAGCAGCCCTGAGGGAAGCTGCTCACCTTAGTAGACAGTTAGCACTAATTTGCATCTGATTATTGGTTTATGCTTTATTTAAACCAATTAGCAGAAAGAGTACTATGAGGTTAAGAATTTTACAAGAAGACACCTGCAACTGGAAACCTCAATGTAAATGTTTCTGGCTTTCAGTGATATTTGACTACACTTTTAAAGAAAAGAATCAATAGCTTTGAAATGTCTAATTATTCTGCCCTTTTTATTGTTGCTATTTTCAGTTTCTTCAGATACATCACCACCCATTAATATATCATGGTCCACTATAGGAGATCCAATGATTATGAGTGCAGCTTCTTGGTTCCAGAGGGTCTCCCAGCCTCTCTGCACAGGGGCTGCTCAGCTACTTCTACTCTGGGAAGCCATTTGACAATCTCTTGCTGGGTTGGAGCATTTGGGTTTTTCTTTTGCTCTGAAGAGCCGTCAGTTTCCATTTCCCTTATGATGAAATTTGGTTACTGAAATTCCAGGAAAAAAAAAAAAAAAAAGACCTTCTCCAGAGAGTGTCCCTGGGAAGCTTGATGTAGAAAGGGATGTATCTATGCATAGAGGGATGCTCTATGGATTAATCACATTGACCTAACAGAGTGGGTGTTTACAGGAAAAGCAAAAAATGTTACCAACTGGCCTCTGTGTCATACAATTAAATATGTGTAAAAGAAAAAGAAGAGAAAAAAGTAAATGTCTCAATTTATAGTCAGTGAACATTTTTCTATAAACAACAAGATATAAGATCCTGGAAATACAAGGACAGTTTCCCACACAGGCTTCCTTTTAAAAGATATGAAGAGACTTCTTTAAAACACCTGCCAAACAGACACCCACACATCTTGAGAGGTACCTATGGAGCTGGCTTTGCTGTAAGCTTTTAGTGCTTTTAGTTGGGATGAAAATGCTGCTTCCTTTGGACTGTTTTCTCTCTCCTTTAGGACTTTAAGAACGAGTTTCACAACTAACCTTTGCCAGGAGCTCCCACCCTACATGTGAGCTTCCTCACATGTACCTCACCATTTCCCCTAACTGATGCGTCTGGCAGCCTGGAGCTGCCTATGATAATAACTGTGACACTCGCTTTTCTTCTTCTGAAGTTGTGGATTCATTAAAAAGAAAGCACTGCATCTTACTAGCGCGTGGGTTGATTCCACTCCCACACTGAATGTTTCTATTACTTGTTATATTTACACACACACACACACACACACACACACACACACACACCTACATGCTCTGCAAATTCTATGAATTTGCTATCTACCCATGGGTGACAACCCAAACCAACACCCATACATCAACTGCTACTCCAAGTATGTGCTTTAAAAGTACAATCTGCACTTAAGGGAAGAAATCCCTTCATTATTTTTATTGGCTGCATTTGTAGCTTTCATTTTCCTTTTTAGAAAATTCCCCCCATCTCTCACTTATTGTTTTCTTTTCTGATCTTCATTTTATGAACCAAACTGGAGCTCTGTGTACAAAATTGTATTCTAAACCTGTGCTCCTCCTTTGCTACATGCCTGGGTTAAAAATGGCCAAACTGACTTTTAATTTGGTTAAGCAAAAAATAAATAAATAAATAAACTGTCCCCAGGTTAAGACCCTGCATTCCAAGTTTCAGCCCAGAGTGAATTTGTATGGCCAAGTTATAAACCCCTGAAAATAGGAAACTAATGCCGCTAGGATTTAAAATAATAGAAAATGTTTCACATAATATAAATCCATAAGCAGTGTATTATATTTAAGTCTTAATATCTACATACTTGGATTATCTTATATCTTGACAATCACACAAAGTAATCTCACTCTCTCTCCCCCTTCCTTTGACTCTGGCTTTCATTCCTATGTATTAACAATGCTCTGGGCCATAAAATACTGTATTAATATTAGTTTGTCACAGCAGACTAAATTTAGAACAACTCATTAATATGAGAGAGTTAAAGGCAGTCAGCCAAGAGTACCAGGGACTGTAAGCTCTTAAGGCTATAAGTTATGCAGATATGCCACTTGAACTGGAGAGCCAGCCATTCTTTTTGTTACTAATAAGAGATTCTATTAGTTCTAAGCTGATTCTAATTCTAATTAAGAAATGTGGGAAAAGGCAATTTTGCCATTGTAGGTATAGTTGATGTGCAACTGGAATAAGTCTTAGATCATCCCGCTCGGCTTCCTGGTCATATGAGATTAGTGGCATATGCATGGAATGAATATTCCTCCAGCCATCTACATAAAAAAAAAAAAACTTTGCTGTGTATTTGCAGTCATGTAATCATAATCGATGTTCTTGGAAGAAGTCTAGTAATCAGTGCTTTTTCAAAGCCAATCTTTTGTGTCTCAGAATCACCCCAGTTGTACAAAAAGTTTTCACATTTTACAAATAAAAAACCTTTCAAATGGATGCTTCTGGACCTGTTATGCCTTTCTTTGGGCTTGTCAAATATTAATTTTTTTTAAATTTAGTCCCTTGCTAAGCTACAAATATTCATGTTTAACACCAAGTAGCAGTTCAGGGGCTGACGACTTGGTATGTACCTTCTGAATGATGCATAGAAAGCAGCAGTTAGCACAAAGAAAAAGCCACCAGATTGGTCTCAGGGAAACCCAGTGTCTGAATTTTTCATGATTCCTCTAGCACTTAAAGAATAAAAAAAACTGGTTACTAGTGTGGGGAGACCAACGCCAGGAAGGTCAGAGCCTGGAATCGTGCAAGAGAATCCGGTCTTGCCTGGGGAAAGCGAAAAGGGATTTAAGCTGCTTAGGAGAATTAGAAGGAGGAAAAAAATTGAAAGAAAATTTTTTGCTTTGTTTGGATATTTTATAAACACCAGAGTAGCAAAACAAAACTGTCAAAAAAAAAAAAAAAATCCAGTCATAAATCTCTAGAGTTCTTTCTTTTTTTCTTCTGAGGAAACCAAAAACTTACCTTCTCTTTTGGGTTATGGGGCTTATTGTTAAACTTCCTCAAATCAGGCATTTTCTGGCATACTTGCTCATTCTTATGGGTTCTACCTCCCCAGGAAACAGATGAAGAGGGGAAAGTAGTAGCATTCAATATTTTGTTTCCCTGGATGTGTTTGCAAACATCTCCATGGAGGTACAGGGCAAGTGGGGCAGATGACATCTTAATTACATAGATGGCCAGTGACTCAAGACTGAAAGATGTTCCTCCTTTGATGAACTCTTCTGTGTTCTATAATGATTTATAGAGAATCTAAACTGAATCCAGCAAAACAAATAAGTAACGCCTATGGAAGGAAAAAAAAAAATTACAGTGTTTAAGCAAACTGATGACTTCACCTGTCACCGTCTCATTAAGCTCTTAATGAGTTCTTTTCTATTCTTGGTCACATCTGATTTTTTTTTAATATAAGTCCCTTTGAACAGCTGGGAGTAAGAATTGCCTTTGATCACTGAATTCTTCTGAATTTTCAGTCAAAACGAGGCCATTTTCATTCTGACTTGGGGTATTTTTATGAGTTTATTTCCCCCAAGTACATTCCTGGGCATAGCTTTCCAGGCTAAGAAGAGCCTGAACAATTAATGTATACATTTTTACATAAATGTTTATAAATTTAACAAAGGGAGAGAGCTTTGCCACAAGAAGCCTCCGCTCTTTTGAAGGCGGTTTTCTAATGATGACCCTTGGCGTGTTGGACCACATGGGATTCCTCTGAGAAGAGTCGGATGAAAATTAGTCTATTCTCATTTCAAACAGAATTTTGCTGAAGTCCTGATCAGAGCATCAGCATGGAGTCCGGGGAGACAACACGCGCTACTTGATTCACTCCGCAGCCTCCCTCTCCTGGTAATTGTTGCAGGAACGCAGAGTGACAAGGCTCTGGGATGTGAGCGGTCTGGATGTACTCCGGCTGTTACGCTCTGTTTAAAGATTTAAACCATCAGGGTATGATAAGGCTTTTTGATGTTCATTGAACACGGAGCTTGGGTACAGAAGAAGGGGAAAGGGCTTCACCAGAAGGCAATCATCTTTCAGAGCCACAGTAAGACAGGGAGAGGTGGGGAAATCTCAGCCTCGGCGTAGACACGGAACAAAGGGAGATGAAAGGGGCAGGGTGAGGACGGGGCCAGCTCTGGCTGTGAGGCAGAACTCGCAGCCTCAGAGTTCGATGCCTTCAAATGCAGCGAAAACATTTAGTGTTCCTCTTTCATTAAAACACACTCCGGATTGGGGGGATTGGGAGGGATAACGCCAGGTGTAAATTTGGGTGGCTTCAGTTGACCTTGGATTTAAAAGAGCCTCCCGTGGCTTATTTTGAAATGATTTAATGAGTATTTACTTGGACACAGATGAATGTCATTTCCAGGGCTCACCACCACAAACCTGGAAGAAGACCTTCCTACAAAGTACGTTTTTAAGATCCTCACAAGTGTTTTCTTCCCCCAAAGGTAAAGGCTGAATATTTGTCTTGAAGAACATTTAATGATCAGGAATGAAAGGGAAAAAGGTGCCCCTACAGAACCCAACCCAATCTCTTCATATTCTCTTCGTTGGCAAAATTTCAGCTTTTTACCCCATCCACAGCCATATCAGGCCACGTTACCAAGCCTGCACTTTGTATTAATTAGACAGTAAACAAGACTTCATCTTTGCTTTCCTAGCCACAAGCACAGGGTTTGCAATTGCAATATAAACCAAAGTCTTCACAAATGTTTGTTGAGTGAATGAGTGACCCCAGGAAATGACAGGATGGATACCAATTTATTTTCAGTAGCTCAATCCAAAGTTTCGCAGAAATGCTGCATAAAGAAAGCAAAAGGCTGTGTCTACCCGCCACTTGCCTCTTGTACTAGCAAGCAGCATGGCCAGGCATAGTTGAAGAGAGCTGGTACTATGGAACCAGACACACTTGGAAGTAAAGGCTACTTGGCCATTTACCATAGGCCTCTGGGCAACTTATTTCCCTTTCCTAAGCTTTATTTTCCCCATCTGCAGAATGGACATTAAAAAAGAACTCCCTCTCTAGGGAAAGAAAATCCATGAAAAGTGTCTAGCACAGTGTTTGGCAAACAGTAAAACTTTCCAAAAAATAACTATTATTGTTAGTAATATTGCTATGATTAGTATTGCCTCCAAAACATTTTCAGACATGGAGGCATCAGAAGGGAATTTTAGAAATATATAGTGATTGACACAATTTGAAACTGTGTCCCCATAGTGACATGAATGATGTGTTGTAACTTTCTGGCCTCCTTTGGTCTGGTAATATGCTGTTGTTCCCAGCCCATGTAATTGTTCTCTAATTAGAGGTAAGCCCTCCTTTTCTTCATTATCAGCAATGCAATCTGACCTGGGTTTGACAAACCAAGGGTAACAGCCAAAGTGGGGCCTGCCTATTTTAACCTGGCAAATGATAAGCTGGTTAAACAGCATTTACAGTGCTGTGCCCATTTCTTCACAGATTTCAGTTCAGTTCAGTAAAGCATAAAGACCACTGCTTCTGAGCAGGCAGAGAGAAGATGAGCCCCCAAACCCAAGCCCATCCCACAAAGGCCAGAGCCCTCCTCTGCCAAGAGTCCATCTCTAGTGGGCTCCATCCCAGGAGAAGCTACCAAACACCACATGCTAAAATCTAACTATACCTACTAGAAACCAGGCCCTCTCATATAAACCAGGCCCTGACTATAATTTACAGGTTAAAAAATTGAGATGTAAAATAAGGAAAATGAAATTTACTGCCATTTAGTAATCTGTTAGACTAGACAAGGACGCTCAGGGTCTCTGAGACTCTGTATCCCTCAACTTCTCTGGGTCTAAAAGTTCTTCTCATCCACATCCTTGGTGGGGGTAGCGGATGTGCTGTTCTACTCTGACAACATGGTCTATGATTCATGTCAAGAGGGCTGAGCTGTCCACCACCATCCCTCTGCTGACACTCGGATCTCTGTGAAAACTGCAAACCTCTCCAATTTCTCCCAGCACTGGCAATGGGAGCATGTCAGCCATTACCATTACTGAAAGAGTCCATTTTAGCACAGCTCAAATTCAGGGAACACAATGGCCAAATAACTTGCCCCACGATTGAGACGTAAGGGAATTACTGTTTCCTTTTCTCTAACCCGCTAACACAGAGAAAGCCAAACCTCTAAAAACAAATTGATTGATGATATAATTTAATATCTTCATAAGATTTCTAGTGGCAGAATCAATCTGCTGCTAACACACTACCGTCCAAGGCAGAGAAAAAGAAAAATTGCACCAGTTGCTTTTCTTTTATTGCACTTCCGGGTGCTCTAAGAAAAAAACTCTCTCCAGAAAATCAATAAGGCAGATTGTGCCCAGCAGTCCCCCATTACAGAATTAAATCCATATGCCAACACAAAACAATGAAGAGACCCAACTAGCAAGGGATCCATTTGCTTTGTTTGACTTTGGCTGCCAGGGAATGAGACCACAAGGCTGGATGTAATTTAATGCAAACCTTGGCCTATCCTGGTCATGCATATGACTGACCCTCAGGGCACGACCATCAATTTTCTATTAAAGATCAGAGATTTGACATATCAAAGTCAACATCTAGCTGAATAACTGCAGTAACTTGATAATAATTCTTTTGTGGATTTCACAGTGGCTTTTCAGTAAAGTATCAGAAAGGTAGCCGATTTCAATCCTGACCCGGCAAGATCTGAATATGAAATAAAGGATTTCAGCTTGATCTCCCCATGATGTGAGGATGAATGTTCTGGTAAATGTTAACTTAGTGCTCTGAATAGCTCAGTAATAGATGGGTTTAGGCAGTAATAGGTTTAAAATGTCAACTTATTGAATAATAATTTCATGTTGTACAAATACTATGTGTAAGAAGGGATTTGTTTTGCAAATTTTGAAATAAATGAATGGATTTATAGTGTCCTTGACTGTTTCATTGTTCTGGTCAGAATCTTACAGATGAATCAAAATTAGTTTGCACTTCCTCTGGTCTTGTTGTTTTCCTGCATTGTCTCTATGTAGTTTTCATAATTACTAGGCCTCTCTGAATTCTGGTCCTAAATTGAGCTCTTCCCATTTTTGGTCCCCAAAGCCAGGCTGATAGCATTATTTTCTAGTAAAAATAAAAACTCAATTATCCTTCCCTATAAAATGTTTCATGACACCAGTAGCATAAAAACCTTTCACCAACCCGGCTGTAAAATGCTCAACTGTTCAAAACATAAGAACCAGAAAAAAAAATTCTGTTTCCATAACTGAACTCAGCCCTTCAGTCCAATTATAAGCTGACAGCTCTATAAATCCTGGTGGAACACAAGTGTGGGTAAAACCGAATTGTGATTGGGACACTGAGGGCCTGGGACAAACACCTCCATGACAGGCTGTGGAAAAGATCCCCAGATTGTGCAACCAGACCCCTCCCACACATAACACACTCCAACCATCCTGTGTGGAGCAAACACATTTGCTTAGGGAAATGGGAGATACCAACAAACCCTGCAGATGAGCTCTCTGAAGCCTTCAATCTGGTTTTTCAGTCCCTGATCTCTCCTCTGCTTCCCAAAAGACATAGGAGAAATCAAAGGAGCCCACACTTTCCCACCAGCATAGCAGTCAGAGTAGCTTTGGGTTTAGTGAATGAAGGATGTCTTGAGTTCCCACAAACCGAAACTCCTTTCATTGGTTTATAGATGCTCACACCTGGGTAATATCTTCACAAAATGGTCCTGGCTAAATCGGCTCAATCATTGAGTTCCATAATCAGGCACATCTCTCTCTGCACTGTAACAATAGTAAGGCCATATCCTGGTCAGCTTCCTGCAGAAGCAGACCTGAGACAAGGATATGGTGCTAGTATTATATTTGGAAGAAGAAGAAAACATTGATAAGAGAGTAGGGGGGGGAAGGCATCTGATAAAGGTGCATTTATCAAGCTAATTATCACCTCTGGTGTGTGGAACTTTAGTCTGCTGGGGATACTCAGATCCAGAATAGAACACAACTTTAAGACTGCCCACTCAAGGGGTTAGGGAGTCGAAGTATTCACACAACTCTCCAAATGGTCATTGGCTGAGGCTGGTCCTAAGGGATATTAATTCCTAGGCATTTCCAGCCTATTGTATGGGCAGGCAGAGGGCTTCAAGAGCCACAGAAAGTCCTCAGAAAAAAAGTGTGATGCTGGAAGTTGGAAGCCAGGCATCATGCACTGAACTGGGAAAGGAGAGATGGGGAGAGACTAACAGCCTCTGCCTTAGGCCCTAGGTTTCTATTAATTTTTTAAACTTTCTAGCTAGGTTTTAAGTTCTAAAAGTAAAATGACTCATGTAAAATAACACAATATGTTTTACTCAGAGATAATAACTTTTAGTTTCTTGTGACTCCATATATAGAACCTGGGCATAAAAACTTACACACACATACACACATTCGTTGGACATCCTTTTACTGCCACACAAATGAAGTCATACTTGACATTATTTTCTAATGCTTTCTTGTTTTGCATAATATATCATGGACATCTTCGCATATCAATACTGCTATATTTCCCTCAAACTTTTTAAAGAATACTAGTTGGAACATATCATAATTCCTTTAGCCTATTACCACTCGTAACATTTACGTATGTTTCCAACACTTATGTTGTGACAGACAATGCTGCAACATCGTCTAAAACATAGACATAGGACCTGCAGACAATATTGAACATTACATATATGTATATATAGGAAATACACACATAATTCTATAAGTAGAAATATTCAAAGCATATGCACATTTTAAATTTGATTGATCATGCCAAAAGTAATCTCTGAACTACACTACTCCAATTTACATTCCTACCAATAGTGCACAAGTCCACCTACCTGTTTTCCTATAACAAAGCCAGCACTGGAAATGGTCACTCCTTAATTTTAGGCAAATTAATAGGTTAAAATGGTATATCATTGTCTTGTGTGTGAGTGTGTGTGTGTGTGTGTGTGTGTGTGTGTGTGTTATTATCAGTGAGGTTATTCAACCATGTTTCTTTGGGTCTTCACATTCAACTTTCTAATGCACTGTATATTAGAAATATGTTGTTATATTTCAAATTCACTCTTTATAAGCAAATGCTTTCTCAATTTGTATATTGCCTTATATTGTTGTTTATAATTTTTCTCTGCTCTGCAAAAGTATTCAGCATCTAGGGACTGAGGTTGTAGCTCAGTGGTAGAGCACTTGCCTTGTACATGTGAAGCACTAGGTTCAATCCTCAGCACTACATAAAATTAAATAAATAAAGATATTGTGTCTGTCTACAACTAAAAAAAATTTTAAAAAAGTATTCAACATCTATTTTGTAAAAATTACCAATTTTTAATGATTTCTGGAATGCTTATCCTTAGAATGCTCTCTATTCAAAAATATTAAAAAAACAAATTATTTTTATAGAATATTTATAGTGTGATTTTTATTTTAGGTCTTCAATTTATCTAGTCTTCAGTGTAAGATAGGAAGTAGAAATTTGTTTAGAAATTTTTTTCCAAATAATTACTTACTTTCCTCTAACCAAATCTTCAAATAAGTACTCAATTTTTCCAACATTTATTTGGAATATGTTTTTTAGCAATAATCAATTCCCATAAGGATTTAACTCTGTTTCTGCATTACCTATTCTGTTTCAAATGTTACAGATTTGTAATACAATTTATTATCTAGCCAGGCTTGTCCTCTATCTTTGATCTCTTGAATTTTTTCATGTCTATTCTTCCAAAAAATTATAGTATCACTCTGGCAAGATCAAAATAAAGAGACATACATGGTAGCACATGCCTATAATCCCAGCAACTTGGGAGAATCATGAGTTCAAAGCCAGCCTCAGCAACTTAGTGAGGCCCTAAGCAACTCAGCAAGACCCTCTCTCTAAATAAAATATAAAAAAGGGCAGGGGATATAGCTTAGTAGTTAAGTGGCCCTAGGTTCAATCCCTGGTACTGCCCCCCCTCCAAAAAAAAAAAAAAAAAACAAGATTAAAATGAAGTTGGTATTTTTATGAGAATTACTTGACTATTAGGTTTATTGAGGGAGAACTGGCATTCTTACAATATTAATTCTACCTACTCAAGATCAAAATATATTTTGCCATTTATTAGTGTTGTTTTGTGTCCCTCAACAACGTTCATTTGGCTAAATTGTGGTTTTGTACTTCAGAGCTTCAGAGTTAAGAAGAGTGATTCTCAGTTATAACAAACTAGGATCATGTTCTCCCTCAAGGAAGCTTACTTGAAGTTCTCCTCATATTTGTCCTGCATCTTACTTGTTGAATTTTTTTCTAAGTAATCACATTTATATCTTAGGAAAATGGACTGTCTTATCCCATCATATTTTCTAACTTGTTATATTTCTGTGATCTGATATTATTGGGTTTTTTATCAATTACATACCAGCTATATACTGGATTCTTTTGTCTCTAAATGGTTTTTTCCCCCTACTTGCTTTTCTTGGATTTTCCTGATATGTAATTATATCAAGAAGAAATAATGATTTTTCCCATTACATTTGTATATTAACTCTTTTTCTTTTCTTATTGCATGGGCTAGTACTTTTTAAATGATGTTAAGCAATAATAGTGATTATTGGCAACTTGTTCCTGACTTTAATAAAAATTTCTAGATTTAATTAATGGAGATAATGTTGGATTTTAAATTTAAACATTTTTTATCATGTTAAGGAAGGATCCATCTATTTTTACCATAAAAAGAGTTTAATTCAGGCATAGATGCTTAATTTTTCAAATTTTCTTTCACTATTTACTGAGACTCTTTTCTCCTTTGACTTATTTATGTGACAAATTATGTCAAAACATTGCCTAATAAAAAAACTATCCTAGCATTCTTAAAATGAACCCACTTAATTGTATTCTATTGTTGTTGCCTTAGATTCCATTTTCCATGCTCTACTTAGGAGGTTGTTTTTAATCCATTAGAAAAGTTTATGCATTTTTTTCTTTTTATGCTAACAGATATTAGAATTACTGTTATGCTCGCAGCCTTAAAGGGATAATTCTCGCTTTAAAAGTCAATCTCAAACCAGTGAAGGATTTTCTGAAGCCACATGATTTCCCTTGGCATGACCCCTAGAATGGATATGGGCTTAGTTTATTTTTCATATATGTATTAAACACCATCATATATGGGGTGAAATTATAGACATGGAAATTTGGCTCTTAATATTACTGTGCAAGGCAAAAAAAAAAAAAAAATCCAACATGTTATTGGATCAAATGTTGAAAGGGACTTTGTGGTTGTCTTTAAATTTAAACTAAGGTCAAAAGAGGAACATAATTGATAACACATATTCATACAGCTAAGGCAAAAGCAATGTACATCCTGGAAAGACCACAGGATGGACAAACTGGTACTGTGACCCACTCCAAGCTTATAAGAAAACATATACTATTTTAAAGGAAGATTCAGAGAGTCGTTGAGTTTTAAAGCTGTCAGCAGAGTCAGCAGTACTGCAGCACCTCCTTAATGTTCCTCAGGGGTGACCATTCTTAAGCCAAGCGAGGAAAGAGCAACAAGGAAGTCCCTTTTAGAGTACCAGAATAGACAGCTGGTACTTAAGACTTCAGCCAAGATGCTGAATTGCAAAGACTCTCTAGTGCCCCTAAGTTAGAGCTGTGTCTGGGACAATTCTTTGGGGATGTTGGCAATGCCCTAAGGTGATGGCATTGTGGGTAAACATGAAAGCTTGTGTAGACAAAAGTGACAAGAGAAGAAAAAGACAGGTGTGTGAGTAGCTTATCCTTCCAGAGCTTAGGGCAGAGCAGAAGGAAAGGATATTAAATATTCCCCTAAACTAAGGGTTTCTCCAATAAGCTACCTTGAAACTTCTCTACCCATGAAGGCTACCTGCCAGGACAAGACCAACTCCAGTAGAAAATGGCCTATACTTTATCACTCTATCCCAGGGTCCAAGAGTTCTAAGAGTTTACCTGGAGAACAGATCTCCAATACTGAGGTCAGCACCATGCCAAAGGTAGGTCCCATAAGAGTCTCCAAAGAACCCACAAACATTTTCCAGAATCAAAGAGCCAACTTTCAGCTCCATGACACAGGGTACGTGCCACAGCTAGATTTTATGGCTGCCTTTCAAGTTTGGCACTGCCACTTTACCTCACATCTCTTCCTTCTTGTCCAAGCAGAAGAGGAGCTTAGAAATATAAAGAAAGGGATAGGAAGAGTGGAAGGACAAGGCCAACTATAGGTGAAAGAACAAAATACCACATACCTTTCCCTGTGGTTTACAGGTTTTTAAATAGGGACCAAGCTTAGTGACAACTGGAAGAGGACAGATGTTAGCTGGGCATGGTGGTGCATGCCTGTAATCCCAGCACTTGGGAGGCTGAAAGCAGGAGGATCTCAAGTTCAAAGCCAGCCTCAGCAATGGTGAGGCACTTAGCAATTCAGTGAGACCCTGTCTCTAATAAAATACAAAAAAGGGCTGGGGATGTAGCCCAGTGGTTGAGTGCTCCTGAGTTCAATCCCTGGTACTAAAAAAAAAGAACAGATGTTTGGAAGTGGATAAGAGAATGAAGTTGCAATTTGAACTAAAAGGGGAATTTTAATACTAAAAATGAGACAGCTGTAAAGCCAAAGATGACTGACTGGAAAAGCTGTGGGATACACCCAAGCTATTGCCAAAGTGAGAGAAAGAGAGACCCTTCAGTCCATATTTGAAGACAGAGGTGAGACACAGTCACCTGGCATAGTCAAAATTACTCATAAAAAATCTCTCAAGAAGGGGTTACATCAGAGACTAACACTCCATTTTTTACTATTTTTAACATCAAATTTTTCTTCCAGCATTGCCACAGATAGCAGCTATTTCAGTAGAACATAGATGAAGTCATTGGCCAAGTTTAATAGCCATGTTGTAGGAAAAATACATATCTTTAATATGAGAATCACAGCCAGAACATCAGTGGGCCCACAACACAAGAGGCTCAGGGGAACTGGGTCTGGGTGAGAGGAGAGAGGACAGATAATGGTCTCCCTGCTGATTCAGGACCAGGAGACAATTAAATACATTGGTGACTGGCATCATTTCCTTGTCCTCATAAAACATTTATCCCTCTTTCCTTGTCTTTCCTCTTCTGACTCCACTCAGCTACATACATCTAGATAGGTATGACTTCACCCTGTAAAAACCCAAAGATATTAAGACATACTTCTTAAGGAGCTTTCATAGGTGGCAGAGAACAAAAAATATGCAACAGATCCCTTAGCAAAAAGTAAGATCATGGCCTGGCACAGTGGCACACACCTGTAATCCCAGCACTTGGGAGGCTGAGACAAGAGGATGGCGAGTTCAAAGACAGCCTCAGCAACAGCGAGGCACTTAGCAACTCAGTGAGACCCTGTCTCTAATAAAATACAGAAAAGGGCTGGGGATATGGCCAAGTGGTCGAATGCCCCTGAGTTCAATCCCCAGTACCACACACTCAAAAAAAAAAAAAAAAAAAAAAAAAAAAAAAAAAAAAAAAAAGATCTTGTGGAAGTATAAAGGATGTAGTGAAGAAGATAGGAGACTTCCCAAGAAAAGTGAAATGGCCTAACCCAGGCCCACCATCCTAAACAGGTAATGCCAGCATCCCAGAGAGGCATCTCTTCCAAGTTGAACTTGGAAATACTTCTTAAAATTGACAGCAGCAAAAAGTAATATATTTTATTTACAAATATTTGAAAGCAGTTTCTTAAGCCCCCTTAAGGGTTCAGATGAGAAAATTCTAAAAGAGTTTGAGTCTTTACAAAATATTCAAGTTGACAAGTTTTTAGACGTCTGATATCTGCTTTGGTAGCCATTGCTAAAACTTTTAAAACTTATTGCTCCTAGAATGTTGTATTGTCACTAAGTATAAACAGGTATGACATAACTATAAATAGGTTTCTGAAAAGGTTTGTAAAATATCAAGAATTACAGGGCCAGGGACATAGGTCAATGGTGGAGCCCTTGCCTGGTATGTGTGAGGCCCCGAGTTTAATTCCCAGAACCACAAAAACAAACTAACAACAAAAGACGTTTAATCCCACAAGTGGATAATAACAGAGGCATACGATTGAAGTCTATGGGAATTATGGATTTTATTCATGTCTTCATTTTGGGCACCATGAACCCAGATGAGATGTACATAGCAATTCCTCTGCTGTCATGGGCGAATGTTCCTCCAACCACCCCAGGTCTGACTTTGATCTGAACCAGATCAGCCTGAGACCAGCATTTCAGCACAAGCCCAGTTGGTAGCCCCTTGGTTATAATGCAGGGGGCAGTGGAGAAAGACAACCTTTTGCTTCCCAGCCGATCCCCAGTACAAAGAAGATCAGAAACCAGACTTTTGTATTCTCCATCAATCTTTCTACCTATTATACCTAAGTTCAGACTCCTCTGCATGGCATGTAAGGGTCCCCATTGATTGACCTCAATTGTCTTTTCTGACTGACAAATTAATAATAAGTTGTAATTTTTGACTTCCACACCATGTGTCTCTTCTCATCACCTATATTCCCTTTCCTCCTTGTTGCACATAACTGCCTGATAGAACTAGCTGATCTTTATAATTCAGTTCAAATGACAGCTTTGAGGGGACAGAGGTAACAGGGATTGAACCCAGGGGCACTTAACCACTTAGCACCATCCCCAGACCTTTTTATGTTTTATCTTGAGACAGGGTCTAATTTGCTTAGGGCCTTGCTAAGTTGCTGAGGATGGCTTTGAATTTGTGATCCTCCTGCCTGAACCTCCCGAGTTGCTGGGATTACAAGAGTGCACCACTGCACCCAGCTCAGACAGTTTTTTAATGAACCTTTTTCAATAGATTCCAAGATGTGCCTTTTTTCTACTATACTCTGGATTTTTTTCTTCTTTCAAAGATCCTACCACATTTTGCCTTTATGTCATAATTGAGTACCAGGAGATTGTAAACTCCTTGAAGTCCTTGTCTTTACCCCAGTACCAGGGACAAAGCCTTCCACAAACAGTTTTAGTCTCAGGAACACACTGCAACAGAATAGACTGGGCTATTTTGGAATTTAAAAAGGAAATTCAGTGATTTTTACCCAACAAAAGTTCATCAGAATCTCACACTAAATGTCCAGTGGAAGTTAGGGGGCACAAGGTGAGTCACCATAATCTCTCTGGAACCAGACCAATGGAGTTTCTATATCAATATGAGCTTCTATGATCCCTCCAGGAAAGGATGGGAATGTGAAGAATTGAACACTGCCTTTTAAATCTTCCACCCAGAGGTAACCATGACACTTCCCATCATATTTCATTGTCCAAACAAGTCATATGGCCATACTTACTCTTAGGACAGAATGAAAAAGTGTGATCCTACAGTGCAGTTGAAAGAAGGAAAATGAGAATGATGGATATCTTAATGTGTGTTCATCACCATATACGCCATGCCATATCTCACTGTGGACTTTGATCCATTTGTTACCTCTGCTTAGGACACTCTGCCTACATTGTTCCTTCATTTGAATAGCTTCCTCTCAGTCGGAGCTCCTCCTTCCCACTTACAGCTCCTCTAAAGCAAAGTCTACTCTAGCCCACACTGCCAGCAAATCTGCATAAAGTTTTCCTCAATATGTCCCACTTAATCTTCTAGCCATAAAAGATCAATGGTCACACTGGATTGTAGTTTGGCTTTTTACTTGACTCTTTCCCACTAGACCAGGGATTGGCAAACTATAGCTCAAGTGCTAAATCCAAACTGATACCAGTTTTTTGTAAATAAAAGTCTTTTTGGAATATAGGTATGGTCATTCACTTACATATTGTTACTGGCTCTTTTAAGATACAACAGAATCCAGTAGAGGCTCTCTGGACCCCAAAGGGATCCATATTTACTATCTACTCCTTTAAGAAAAAGTTTGTCAACCCCATAAACTCCTTGAGAATGAGTTATATTCTTGGTACCTTCTATACCCCAGCACATATCAGGGTAATCAGTTCATACTTGGCATCCAATAAATGTGTGTTGAATAAATGAAAACACATGAGTGTTTATCGGATTTAAATCATCTTCAAGAAAAATGGGGGGAAAAACAGGGAACAGAAGGCATCAGAACTTCTAACTTTGGCAAGGCAAACTCTTTCATATTTCCTGTTCCATCTACAGATACTGTCACTTTTGTAAAAATGAGTAAACACTGGAAATCAACATTAATCTCCTAAGTGTCACAGCAACAAGAATTTTCCATAGCCTAGTTAGAACAAATTAAGCAGTTGTGACACTTATGAAATGTTTTAAACTACAAAATTAGTAAATCCACATCCATTTACTCTGTAGAATATTTCATTCTCTTTGATTAACAAATCTGACTTAAATGAGGTGCAGACCCTTTGACACAGTACTGTACAACCTTCGAAAGTACCACAACTGGTACAGACTGGTACAAACTGCCCCCAAGCTGGGTATATGCACTCAGAACTTCCAGAAGAAAAATACACAAGATCAGGGCCCTGGTGATTTTACAGTACCGGGGGAAAAAAAAAAATCTTAAAATACAGGCAAACCTGGGAAGTACAGCATCTGAGCTTGTTTATAACAGCAATTTCAGCTAGCACAAATCCACAATTTATTTGCAAACAGATTAATTAATGTTTCAGCAGCTGTTTGCAGCCAGTCTGTGATCTCACAAAGCACAGATGACACTTTTTCTTCTTCTATTCCATAGGGGCAGTTTCAGCAATGCTCAGATTAGGTTTTTATTCTATTAGCCCACATGATAAAATAAGTTGAGTCCTGAAGCAGCCAAGATGGCTTTATAAGATCCCCAGGCCACCAAGTCTCTGGTGATTCCCCCATGCCACCTTTCTTGGGCTTCCTTTTAATTATGGCCCCAAAATGCCAGTTTGCAAACAGATCTGCAAGATGAAAACCTGACGTTTTAAAAATTGTTTTTCCCTTCTACTTTTAGGTCCCTCCGGGTTGGTATTCAGCAATGTGTACCACTGGGTGCAATAAAAGCAAATGCTTGAATATTTTTCAGTAACCTGACAGAGAATAAACAAATGGAAGAACAAATGCTAAAGAGCCTGCAAGTAATGCACCGAATAAGCTGGGTAGATCGCTCCTGACAAAGCAAGGCAGCTCTTCTGATTGTATTTCTCTCCTTGAAGGAAAAAGAAACAGAAGACAAGACAAAATCCCCAAAGCCTCACTAGGCTAAATTTCCTTACTCTTCTTTGAACAGACTACACAGATTTTGTTGACTAATTGAGATCAATCCCAGTTGTAAATCGCCTAGCTATCCTACAGCTTTAATTAAGCTACCAGAGGGAGCTGTTTATCAATTAACACTTGTTACAAATTATTAGTAATTATATGGACTTTGTGTATATTCTATAGCCTGCAAGACCAAAACTGCATTTCCCAGTTGTTAGGGAAGCAAATTGAATAGTTAATGGGCTATTTGGATGAAGGCTCCAGTCATCACCGTAATTACAGAATTCTTTCTTTGGCAGGAAGATTTAAGGTAGGTTCCAGCACTAGCAGCATTCATAGAATAAACATCATAAACAATAAGTGCTGCTTTCACAAGTGCTTATCCAGACCATATTAACTGGTGGGCTTTCTAATATGGACTTCAGGTCTGTATTTACTTTTTGTGTAATAAACATAATGAAAATGGGAATATTAGGGGAAAGTTGATAATGTATTCAAGCATTAAAGCTACCTCTTGCGGTATGCACTACGTTCTGTGATAATTTTAATTGGCTTAATTGAGATGCACAAACCTGATTAATGTTTAATTCCTTTATATTAAAAAAAAAGAGTCAAGTAGTTCGACATTTCTTCAATTATGTTAGATCTTTCTAGACTTCAAAGGAATGTTACATTAGACAGCTAGATACAGGGCGAGCTGATTAAAGAATAAAGACTGCTCATTATAATCTAAGAGTACAAAATTGGTTTGTGTAGCCTTTGAAAGTCAAAATTATGAGCTAAAACTTGAGCTACAGTAATTAACCCAATTTATAGTCATTTTTGCTTATCTATTTGCTTATGATTAGTAATTTAAAACGATCCATGGGATTGATTTACAGATCTAAAGCCCATTCTGGGACCCAAAATGTTTTGTCCATGATTTTTTTTAAATATTGGAGGAATGTATTTAGTAGCGTTAGTAAATATCTGTCAATCAGTGAAAAACGTGAGTATAAAAAGGATTTGATAGTCAATTACATTATTTTAGAGGCATAGAATACTAAAATATTTGAATAATATAATCTGGAAAATTTTTAGCTTAACTTGCATTTTCTGTGGCTCTGTAGAAAAATGAAATTGATGAAAAGTAAAATCTTGAAATGATCAACTCTTTATTACATGTAATAAATAAGATTTTTTTTAAAAGGTATACAGATGGAGGGGCTGTAGTAACTCAGTGGTAGAGTGCTTGCCTAACATGTGTGAATCACTGGTTTGATCCTCAGCACCACATGAAAATAAATACATAAAATAAAGGTATTATGTCCATCTATAACTAAAAAGTATAAAAATATTTTTGAAAAAGGAAAACAGAAATGTAAGTGGTAGAGGAAGCATTTAACATTTACTTATATGGGAGTCACCCCTCTCACATATACGCACTTTCCAAAGTGTTCAAAATTCACTTCAGGAGGCAGGATCATGACAGACTGGTAGAGGATGGGGCAGGAACCAGGAGGGAATGAGAGCACACTAGAGATATATCTATCAGAAATAAACACTCAAACTGATTAGCACATTTGCTAATTTTTAAACATCTCCAAGATCTCATTGATAGAGGAATATGAAAATCATACATTTGATGAGGGCACATAAAAAGCTGGACAGACAAAATAGGGCAAAGAGATGGGCTGGGGTTGTGGCTCAGTGGCAGAGCGCTTGCCTCACACATGTGAGGCACTGGGTTCAATCCTCAGCACCACAAGAAAATAAATAAACAAAATAAAGACATTGTGTCCATGTATAACTAAAAAGATATCTTTAAAAAATAGGGCCGAGATGGGCTGGGGCTGTGGCTCAGCGGCAGAGTGCTCACCTCGCACGTGTGCGGCCTGGGTTCGATCCTCAGCACCACGTAAACATAAATGCATTGCATTGTGTACAACTAAAGTAAATAAATAAATATTTTTTTAAAAAAATAGGGCAGAAGCCGGGCGTGGTGGTGCACGCCTGTAATCCCAGCACTTGGGAGGCTGAGGCAGGAGGATCACGAGTTCAAAGCCAGCCTCAGCAATGGCCAGGCACTTAGCAACTCAGTGAGACCCTGTCTCTAAATAAAATACAAAAAAAAAAAAAAAAAAGGGCTGGGGATGTGGCCCAGTGGTCAAGTGCCCCTGAGTTCAATCCCTGGTACCAAAAAAAAAAAAAAAAAAAAAAAAAAAAAGGGCAGAGAGGGCTGGGGATATAGCTCAGTTGGTAGAGTGCTTGCCTTGCATGCACAAGTCCCTGGGTTCGATCCCCAGCACCACCACCACCGCAAAAAAAAAAAAAAAAAAAAAAAAAAAAAAAAAAAAAAATAGGGCAGAGAAAGCTCCATCAGGATTTCATCCAGCAGAATCTAGGGCTCAGAGAAAATCATGTTTTCTGGGGCCTTTATGATAGTATGACTCTAGGCCATTTATCATATGAGTGAATGTGTGCGTAACAGCATTTCTCAGAGTAAGTTTCATGGAACATAAATTCATCTAGATTCTCCATAAAAAGGAGGATTCCATGGACAAGAAACTTTGGGAAACTTTATACTATATGCTCTTTTTGAAGAGTCATAAAAACCATTAGCGTATGAAATGTTCTACATATTTCATTAAAGAATAATTCTTTCATTGAATACCAACTAGTATTAGCCAACATTCTCAGACTATACTAGTGTAATAATATAAATATAAATAAGATACTGGTTCTTGTTTTTTCTTAGAGCATTGTTGATTACATTGGTCCAAATAAATGAACTTTTCCCATTTTACCTGCCTCAATGGAGGAATAAGTTCACATGCCCTAGCAGAGACACGGACTTACCTTCGTCAGTTTCTGCAGGTAGCATTGAAAAGCAGTAAGGCTTTCCTTCTATTGTTTCTGCCCAGTTGCATTAGTCTATACTTGGTTGTTCTTGTTTGTTTGTTTTGTGTGTGTAGCACATGTGTTAGTTTGTGATTTTAAAGAAGTGTAGGAAATGTGTGCCAAAATTGGGGAGAAAACAATAAGCCATTTTACTTGATAAAAATATGAGACATGGAATTTTTTTAAAGAACTACCCAAACACAAAGCAAAAAATTTATTTCCCATTGCCTTAATTATGTATAGAAATGTATGTATGCGTGTGTGCAGGTATGAGTGTGTTCTTTAGCTGCATCTGCTAAGAAAGACTAGAAGTGATGATATCTCGTTACTGATGAGCACACCTAACATTCAGATCATGGCCTCTAAATGCCATTCTTCACCAGAGGGAATTAGGGTTACCAGGTGAAAAGACTGGTTCCAGGGCTGTGGTGGGATATGTACAAGATGACTCTAGAACATCTTACTATACCAGAGAGAAGAAAGTATTCAAAGACTGATGGGAACATGTCACACAGAAGCCAACTTCAAAGAACTCCCCACTAGAAATATCTGGCTCATTCTGAGTATGAATTATAGTAACAAATTACAACCCATAGAATATGATAAAATTCTGTGAACCCATACAGATAGAAAGAAAAGGAAAAAAGGAAGAGAGGAGGGAAGGAGGGAGAGAGGGAAGGAAGAAGAGAGAGAGGAAGGAGATCTATCTTTTCCTTAAAGTAAAATACCAACTGATAAATCAAAAGCAATCATGAAATTCAAAATCACCATTTGACAATCACCACAGTAATAACTGTTTGAGAATCATCATGGATATATACCTTGGTGAGAAATAAGATATTTTCATTTGTCTCCAAGTATCTTTCCATGAAATATTTATTAATTACCAAAGGTGACTTTCTAGTGGAGAAATATGCCATGTACCATGTTGCCCAAGTAATCAAAGCCAACATGACCATTAAGGAGACATATTGACATCATATGCCTCCTGATGTGAGGTACTGAGTGGGATACAACATCACTTCTGTGATTTCTCTGCCAAAATGTACAGTATGAATCTAATCATGAGGAAATATTAGACAAATGCAAACTGAGGGACTTTCTAAAAAATGACTAGCCTCTATTCTTCAAAGATGTCAAGGTCATGACAGACAAAGAAAAACTAAGGGACTGTCCCAGATTAAAGAAGACTAAAAGACATAACAACTAAATGTAACAATTAAACATAATCCGGAGGCATCATAGATTGGATCTTAAACAGGATTTTTTTTTCCTTTTGCTCTAAAGAACATACAGAATAATTGGCAAAATTCAAGAAAGGTTCATAGATTGATAATTAACATAGGGGCTGGGATTGTGACTCAGTGGTAGAGAGCTTGCCTACCATGTGTGAGGCCCTGGGTTCAATTCTCAGCACTGCAGATAAAGAAATAAAATAAAGGTCCATTGACAACTAAAAAAGATTTTAAAAAAAATTAACACAGTATCCAATCTGGAGACATAGTTCAGTAGAGGGTTCACCTGGCACAAGCAAGGCTCTGGGTTCCATCCTCAGTACCACACACACACACACACACACACACACAAACACTATCCATATTAATTTCCTGATTATGATAGTTAGATTTACTGGAGTTATGGAAGACAAAGTCATTGTTTTTAGGAAATATACACTGAATACAGGGATGAATTTGTATGCCTGTGACTTATTATTAAATGACTCAGAAGAAATACATATTTATATGTATATATATGTACATGGAAAGAGAATATTAAGGCATATATGGTAAAAAGGTTAACATTTGAGGAATCTAGAAGAAAGACATAAAGATGTTCTATTTTTGAAATTTTCTGTAAATCTGAAATTACTTCAAAATCAAAAAGAAAAGAGAGGTGCTGGGGTCATAGCACAGGGGTAGAGCACTTGCCTAGCATGTGTAAGGAACTGGGTTCAATTCTCAGCACCACATCTAAATAAAGATTCATTGACAACTAAAAACAAATATTAAAAAAGAAAAGAGAAAATTTATGGGCTAGGAAGAAAATAAACTGGGAAGAATCCTTGAGATGTGTGTGCTTACCTAGTTATGCAAAGACCTTTTCATTTAGATTCTCCTGCTGTGTTGCCATCTATTTACTTGAAGGCAGTCAAACTGCATGGTTCCTCAAACCATCTTCTTGTCACTCCCACCAGAGCCCAGTTCCAAGAGCTGCTCACAGGACCTGATCCCTAGAAACAACTGCATACCTTCTTCAAAGAGGACTTGGTTAGAGGTCTGTACAGTACACCATGTGATAACAGCAGCACATTGCAAACCCCAGGTGCTACCACTGGAAGACGGTAAATGGGGTTATTCAAAACTGCAAGTAATCATTGATCAAAAATCTGAGAGAAGAAGTGGGGGAATTTTCGAGTCTTTTGGTCTCTTAGACCAAAAATTACTCTCCCTTACAAAAACCCAACATGTTTTATAATGTGCCCTATCACAGCAATCACAGGTTGAGGAAAGAAAATGTCCAAAAAGAAAACAAGATGGCAGCTGTATGGAGTGGCTAAGAAAATGAATGAAAAAAAAAAAGAAAAGAAAAAAAGAGAGAAAGAGGAAAAGCTTTGACATTGGGATCCCTGACTGTTCAGTGAAACAAGCACTACAGAACAAATTATAAGAGATAGTACAGACTTTGGGAATTGAACAATCCTCATCCCCTCCTTTTCCATCTGTGTCTTCAGATACTGGGTTCATTATATATATATATATACATATATATATATATATGTATATATATATATATAATTATATTCATTTTATATATACATATGATGTATGTAAATATATATTATATATAAAATTTCATTTTATATATATTATTTATTATATATGTATTTATATCTCTCTACATATATATATAGAGAGAGTGATGGACTTTATTTTATTTTGAAATAATTTCAGATTCAAAGAAAAATTGCAAAAATAACATTTATATATAGCATATATGTGTATGTTATATACACATAGATATGTTATTTGAGAATAAAGACTTTGAGGCATTAATCCTTGATATGTACTCTCAAGATTTAAGGCTTATTGTATATTTTTCTGCATATGAAATTTCTCTCTCTGAAAATGTTACTAGACAAACGGAAAGATATTGCTTATGAAAAAAAGTAGATAATCCCCAAATCGAGAAAATAATTTAATAAAATAATAAAAAAATAATGTTTTGTGGTGTTTTGTTTTGTTTTGTTTGGATTTCTGCAAAGACCTCAAGAAAAATGCAACGGAGATTAGAATGGGGTGAGTCCAAATCAAATTAGATTTCCTCAGGTGGTAGATAGGTCTATAGAGCATCTGGAAGAAGAAAGTAATTCCTAAAACATGGTTCCTCACTCCGTTCTGCTGCTAGGCCATTGTAAGACCTTGATCAAGTATATTAAACACTCCAGGTTTCAATTTCTCTGCCTGCTAAGTGGAGAGCTGTGTATACAGGGCAAGGAGAGAGAAAGGGAGATCAGTTCGAGGTCTAAGGTGATAACCCAGGCCACAACTAATAGCTTGGGTCAGGATGGTGACCCAATGTCAAATGAGGGAGTTGAAACAAACAGTCCACTAAGAGCCTATGAATTTATCTGTAGGACCTTCTAACCACTCAAGCTGAGGGGGAAAATCAAGAATGTGCCTTTGTCACTCAAGGCTGTTATTATCAATCTGACTCATCCACCCAACATCAGACAAAAATATTTATTGAATACATGCCAGGTACCAAGACCTCTGCTCAATGCTAGGACCTGTACAGAGTTATATAAGAAGCTGTATCACTGCACTTAGAAGCTCATGGCCTCATGGAATGCAGAGACAAGCAAATCAGCAATTGCAGTGCAAGAGTGCAGAGCTCAGGAGCTAAAGGATCACAAATAAGGTCCAGTTATTCAGTCATTGCAGGATCAAAGAACTTGTTGGAAGAGGTGACATTTAAGCTGAGATCCGAAGAACAAAAATGAATTACTCAGTTAAAAGAATTGGGGCAGGATGAGGGAAGGCATAATTTTTGAGCAGAGAGAATAGCAGCTATGGAGGCTGAGAAATGAGAGATGGTAACTGGAGGAGCTGATACTGATGTAGAGTAGAACAGAGTATGCAAGGGATGGTGAGTAGTCAGGTGCCTTATAGCCCCTGCTAACAAGTTTGTTTTATAGCCTAAAGGCAAAGGGAGAACCTGAAAAGTTTTTGCAGAAGAGTAGCAGTTATTCATCCATTTAAACAAATAATTACTGAGCATTTACTACATGCCAAAGATTATTCTAAATGCTGGAGAAATAACAACTAACCATGGTGATACACACACACTCACATACATATAAATGCACAGTTGATCTGGCTACTGAGTGGAGAACTGGGTATAGAGAAGCAAGAAGGGAGAGGAGACCAGTGAAGAATGTATTGCTATAATCCAGGTGAGGACTTTGGCCAGGGTGGGGACCTTGGAGGTGAAGGAAATATACATTTGGGAGGCAATGGCTCCCTTAGTCAGGAGTTTCACTAGTGTGTCTAACAACAGGAAAAGAAAGTTTGGTGGTGAGTAGCATGTAGCATGCTACTTCTTTGAGGAGTCCAGACTCTTGAAAGCCTCCTAGTGAAGCATTAAATTATTGCTTTGACATCAAGTATTTCATCAAGTACTTTACTAGATTCATACTTGCCTAGACAAAGCATTATTAAAAGTACATGAAATTAGAAAGTCATTCTGCCAGCCTACCCTGCTCCATCCATGAACAAAAGTAAATATGACTAAGAAAATATCTGCTAAACATAACCTTTTTCTAAGTCACCAGAAATATTGTTGGCAGCTGCTGGTGACAACTTATTTCATTATATCCTAATGATGTAAATGGCTCCCTCAGGATGATTTAGCTTGCTGCAGACAAAATGCTTATTGCTTCTTTACTCATGTAGAACACAAATGATTGCTGTGAAACTCAACCTGATATGCAGGATTGTAAGCTAACCTCACAGACCAGCAGCCTCTATGAAAAATAAAGTTGGTTTAACAGAAACACATGTCACTGCCCAAATTACTGCCATGTTGTATTCTACATGTGCAGTCTATGAATCCAGGTTTCATTATAAAGCCTGTAATTCAGGAGCCAAGGGAATTTCTTGGCATAGTTCCAACCCTTCTCCAGCCAGAGCTTAGTCATCAATAGACTCCAGCTAAAGCCGCCATGACTAACTCATGGGAGGCAGGGCTGCATGAAATCCACATACCACCTCCAGCTGGGGCCAGTGGCTTTAAAGTAGTGGTTTCTATATCTGCCAGTTACCAGGTGTTTCTGAATTTTCTGGAGTGGTCATCAGAGACATGGATGGACCTCCTGAGGCCCGAGTATCCACCTCTAGGAGGATGACCAAGAAATCTATAGATTTAACTATCCCTCAGGGGAATGCCAAGTTTGCCAGCTTCTTTCAGGGGTAACCTGAGTGGGAGCAGGCACAGAAAGCTCATTACACAACCCACAGAAACAAATGCAGCTCACTGGTGGGCACTGACCAAAGAACCATGCTCACACACCCTTATCACCTCTGAGTGCAATGGCTGGCCCTGCTCTCCTGATGTCCTCTTCTTTTGGTTCCATCTGCAAGACCTTGGGCAAGTTATTTAGCCTTTCTGAGCCTTGGTTTCCTCAACTGAAGAACAGGGACAGTATCACAATTGACTAGGTTGTAATAAGAATTAAATAAGTTATAGATTTAAGTACCAGATGTACACCATGCAATCAATAACAGTTACCTTTCTAAAATTTTTTCTGGCTATACTAAGGTCTAACTTCTCATTTCTTTTGGAAAAACTCTACCTCTAAGCAAAATGTATTTCCTTCTGACCTTCCCCCAAGTGTACATCTTCAGGTTCTGGGCTGTACCTCCAGCTGCCAGGCTCCAATCCTGCCCAGTCTGGCCTCCCTAGAGCTGCCCCAGTGCTATGGGATTCCTGTGAGTCTGGATTCCTCCTCAGTGTGCCATCCTGCACAAGAGAACCTGAGTGGTCTGGAACTCAAGATCAGTCTGCACAAGTTAACGAAACTGCCATGGGCTAGGGGCAAGTGACATTCTTTACTTGTCCCCAGGAAACAGGAACACCTGAGTCTGTCACCTAGCCTGCACAGCACAAGTGTGGTTGTGATAATAACAAGTACCACTGATTTATCCCCCAAACTGGGCTAAGCTCTCTGTTAAGGCTTTCTTCAAGAGACCTAGGAGATAGTTAGTATACTTCCCATTTTACATTTAAGAATACTGAGCCTTGGAAAAGTTGCTACACTTGCCCAGGACCACAAGATTAGCATCTAGAGTTCGCAAACATGCAGCATGATTCTAGCATTCCTCTATTTACCATTACACCAAGAACTTGGAATCATAAAGTACCAATGGGAATAAAATCAGAAAGTGTCTAGCAAGCAATCCACCTGGAGAACTGGCAGCCTCAAGTCAGTATTAATCCAAATCAGACCTTGACATTCAAGAGACAATGTCCTGTGAGATCAAATAAAAAACTGTCATTTAGGGATGGATGATCTTGGGTAAAGTTACCTAAACTTGCTAAGCCCCATTTCTCTTCACTGGTAAAATGGGGAAAATTACACATCTCATGGTTGAATATGAAGATTAAATAATATAAAAAATTGTATAAATGACTTAAAGTAGTATACAAATATTAGCAATTATAATTTTAAATTTAAAATTATAAACATATTCAACACTCACTGTGTTCAAGGCACTGAACATAGAAACAAGGTCCCTGCCTATCAGCATACATTTAAGAGTCTAGTAAAAATGTAATTACAGAATAAGTGGTGATAAAACAGAGGGTACATTATGCAATGAGGATATGTGGGGAAAACACCCAGCCATAACTTGTGGGGCCTACAAGGAGGCCTCTGAGTGAAGAGGAAAACTGAGTCAAGCACTGGAATTAACCAAGGAAAGAAAGTAGGAGGAGACAACATGAAGATAAAGGAAAGTCAAAGGTGTCCACTAGGATTTTGGTTGAATAGTAGTTCATTTTCCTGGTATAAGAAACATTGAAACGAACTATGTTTGAAAGAAGCAATAATAAATTCTGTTTTGAATGTGATGAGCCTAAGGTGCCTGGGGATAGCGAGGCAGAGCTGTCCAATAGGCAGCTGGATAAAAGGACCTGGAGCTCAAGAGACTGATTTTGCATAAAGCTACAGATTTGGAAGTCATTATCATGTAGATAATACTTGAAAGCATAAAAGGGTTATATAGAGTAAAAAGAAAAGAGTCTAGCACAGGTAGAAAAAGATGAGGCTGCAAAAGTCTTTGGATTCTGTTCTTTCCTGCTTTCACATGGACCTTATTCCATCAAATATCCTACCCTCTCTTACTTGCTTCTTTAACTTCTGTTTTCCTACTTATTTTCCTGGGGCATTTTAATAAACTAAGTCTCTATCATCAAAAACATAAGTAGCTTTCGTATACTCCATAATGTTCCACAGTTATAGTCTTGTTTACTTCCTCCCCGTCAGAGCTGAAAATGTTAAAAGTCTACATTTGGAATCTTCATTTCCTCTTCACCTGCTCCTGTCTCTCCACTGAAGCACTCTCACCAAGGTCCTTAGTAGACTATTTTTTGCTAACTCCAAAAGATATATCTCCATTTTCATCTCACCTGACTTTCCCCAGGTTTTACAGATTGGAAATGTCAATTCTCCCTCTTGCTTGAAATGCACTCTTCTTTTGATGCCCTTAATGTCACACGTTCTTTACTTTACCTCCACCCTCTCTATTGCTATTCCCCAGAATTCTTTTTTAGGCCTTTTTGTATAAATATATCCACTCTCCTTCCGCCAACCTGGTATTTTTAATCCATGCCCAAGTTATTGGCCTAGGATAGACAGAAGTTCAACTGTTCAATTCTTTCATTTTGGCAGGATAGAAGAATTGAATGACTATGACTGTCAGTATTTTTTATGTTTCATAGTAGAAAGCGAAAAGAGTTCCATGCCCATATGTTGGCATGACTGTAAGTAATTCCAATGACTCAGAAGGCTGAAGCAGGAAGATCTCAAGCCTCTGCAACTTACTGAGATGCTGTCTCAAAATTAAAAATACAAAGGGCTAGGAGTGCATGTCAGTGGTAAAGTGCCCCTGGATTCAATCCTTGGTACCAGAGGTGGGGGGAGGGTGCGGGGAATAACAAGAGTCTGGTGGCTTATTTTTCTTCTAAGAAAAAAGAAGTAACAGGCAAGGTCATCTGCTGAACTTGTGGTAGAAAATGGTTGAAGGGCAAAAATCACACCGGAGACAACCGTGCAGCCAAGAGATTTATTCACCAGCCTCTACGGCTGGTCGGAGGCAGAAGTACGGGGAGAGAGGAGTCAGGGAGAGGGAAGCATGCAAGTTCTGGACAGAGGGTCAGTGCCTAGTCGTGCTGGCCGCGGTCTCTTGAGCTGTCGGCTGGGGCAGCTGCCCACGAGCTGGAGGCTGGAGAGGCTGGAGCAGCGCTGGGGCAGCTGCCCAGGAGCTGGAGGCTGGAGCTGTCAGCTGGAGCAGCGCCATCGGGCTAAAGACGGTGAGTCTAGAGCCACTGCAGCGGCTGCTTCCTCTCTGCAGCGAGGAGGAGCTGTTGTGTTTGAGCTCCAGGCAGGCAGGGACTTAAGTAGGGATTTCTGGTGGGGGCGGGCACCTGAGTGACCTTTAACGCCATTGGCTCTTTTCCCAGTAAACAGGGTGACCTTTAAGCCGATTGTCTCCTGCCTGGGGAACAGAGTGACTTTTAGGCTAATTGGCTCCTGCCTGGGGAAACTGAAACCAGGTTGCTCCTAATGGAATTTTCCATGGGGGAGGTGGCCTGTCAGCTCAAGCCTATCAATGGTAGAGTTCAAGAATATTAGGAAAGACAAGAAGTTTTTAAGTAGTCATCACAGAGGATTGGAAAAAGCATTAAGTAGAGAACAATAAAAGTAATCCTGGGAAATGCTGAGGTCCTAGTTAGAGTTGGCAATGATGATTTTTAGATGTCCCCAATATGCCTGTTATTACCTCCAGCAGTCTAAATATAAGCCTGAAAGGCCACAAATGGTTTTATCCAAGGTAGGATTTTCCAAATGAACCTTCAAAAGGACAATAAAGGAATAAAGTATAAAGCAAGAGACTGGCCCGAGTGTTGATACATGGAAGTCTACACTGAGAAAAGACAAGTTTGAAGAGGAGGCATTTGAGAGAGAAAATCTCAATAAGTTTGCAGGAACTGCTGTAGCGACCATAACTTAATACACAAACTGGGGAGACTAGTGGGTTTGGTCAGAGTGAGGTCATGGACGTTATCGTATCACAGTTGGTACAGTCTGGATAACATCAAAAGCCATTATATGGCTGTGGTAGGAAGCTGAATACAGGTGATTGTCATTGGAAATAAAAGGTTAGTTTGTACATGCAGAGGGGCTCAATTAAAATGTCACTTTTGTGAATTCATAATCTGTCATCTCAGAAGTACTACAGCATTCTTCTGTGCTCCTTCTCAAGACCACTACTTTCATTGCCCTTATTTCACTGTATTCTAATTATCTTGGTCTATGTTTATCTCTACTTGACCGTGAGCTCTTCAGGGATAAGTATCAGCTTACTCTCCCCCACCCATCACAGCACACACAGGTCAGTCACACACAACGTTAAGTGAATAAATGCTTCATAATAATTGTTCTAATGTGACTTCATATCACAAGCCTTTTTCTTCAATTCCTAGAATATTTCACTGCTGTTATTTGTCCATAAACAAGCAGAAGTATGCATTGTATTTCTTGTCTATAGATAATTCTCTTTAATGAAAAGAACATTTCTTTCTAATTTTTTTCTTTTTTTCTAAAGAAATTATTTTATAAAGCTTTAGATATGAATCCATGATCATTATTTTTCCCCTCAGATAGTATTTATTACTTTTCCTTACATCAGAACCACACCAAAGGTTTGATCACTGTAGAAATTAAATCTTCAAATAGATCTTTTCTTGATATAGAATCATTATTTCATTCCATGAATGATTTATTAGTTGCTGTCCATATGTCAGGCAGTCCTGTAACAAGGCTCCAGGGAGAGAATGATGAACAAGACAATTGCTTCCTTCAGTCAGACCTACAGACAGGTGAGAAAGCAAGACAAAGGCTCAGCAACAACTGTATCAGTCAGGGTACGTTGCAGTAACCAACAACTCTGTTGATTAAACAGCAACAAAGGTATACATGTCACACGGGCAAAGTCTGTTGCACAGTTTGGTAACTCTGCATGGCAGCTGCCCCCACATGATGATTTATGGTTGCACCTCTGTGCCCACCCACACTTCCAGAGTTACCAAAGCAGAGGAAGAGAGAGTGCGGTTTGAGCACAGAAAATATATATATATATATATATATATATATTTTTTTTTTTTTTTTTGTGGTACCGGGGATTGAACTCAGGGGCACTCGTCCACTGGGTCACATCCCCAGCCCCTTTTTGTATTTTTATTTAGAGACAGGGTCTCACTGAGTTGCTAAGTGCCTCGCCACTGCTGAGGCTGGCTTTGAACTCGCGATCCTCCTGCCTCAGCCTCCCAAAGTGCTGGGATTACAGGGGTGAGCCACCACGCCCAGCCAGAAATATATTTTTGTACATCGATTCTGCTCACAGTCATCAGCTAAATCAAACCATATGGCCACACCTACATTCAGGAAGGTAAGAAGGCACAGTCCTTCAGTACGCTCAGAAGCAAAGAAACAGATCCACCTAAACAATAACAATACCCAGCACAGTGACAGTGCCAGAAGACAGACAAAATGTCATTGTAACAGAATTTCATCAAAGCACATAGGAAGAGAGTCAAGAAGGGCTTTGGGTCTAATCTGAGACCCAAAAAGATGAGTAGAATTCAATAAATTAAATAGATGCTTAAAGGTGAGAATACTCATCAGAGGGAAAGTTTAAGAGAGTAGAGGGAATTTACCCCACCTGGTTCTCATTGGTGCTATGGAGGTCACAACAAACAACATGGGTGTAAAGGGTGAGGCAAATACCCCCAAAATATGAACAATCATTATGTGTCAAACAAAAGTGAAATAAAACTGAAACAGTAAATAAATAGTAAAATAAGGCATCAGAGCTCTAAGAATCAGTAATAAGTCTATAAACATATATAAACATGCAAACATATACATATATGTGTATGCAAAGATATACATTTACATATATCAGGGGCTGGAGATGTAGCTCAATGGTAGAGCACTTTCTAACAAACCCAAGTCCCAGGGTTCAATACCCAGTACTGCAATATATATGTGTATATATATGTATATATACACACACACACATATTCATATACATGTATACATATACATACACATACATGTGCATATATACAAAAAATGGAGAGGTACAAATAGATATTCCTGGAGTTTAATGGTACTGCCTGCCTGAACTACTCTCTAGGGAAAAGAACACCCTGATGTACTGAAGAATTCCAAAGATTCAGGATCAAGTTCCTACAGTCCATTTACAAGGACAAAGTTAATTTTCCAGCAACTGGATCCAAGAGAGAAGTGACAGGTTGATTATATATCCTTACCTATTCTCCTAACATTCCCGCCCTCAGAGCCTTCTCTCTGTTGCACCATTGTACCTACACTCTATGGGTACTGAATCAAATTTGAAGCTTTTAGCACAGTTGTTTAACACACAATAAGATATTGATTAAGTTCACTTATCACTCTTCAGCCCAAATTGAATTAAACATTCTTCTTAAGCCTTATACTTTCAAACTTCCCTAGTTAGTAAACTAACTATCATCCCCATTTTACAGATCCAAAAACTGAATGATAGTGTAATATCCCCAAGGATACACAGGTAATAGTAGTGGGAACAGCAATATAAACTTAGGACTATTAATTTAAACCCTGATTAAACTGTGTTTAACTAAATTACTGCCAACAGAAATAGAACTGCCACATTCATTTAGAAAGAAGATGATACCGTATTTGACTGAAATTTTCTTCATGCAAGTACATACATATTAAGCAAGTACAAACCACTAGCCCATCATAAAGCCTAATCAGCACCGTTTGTAGTGATGGTGACCCTCTGGCATAGACATCAAAAAAGCACGGCTAAAGTCTTCCAGTTTCATTTTCAAGTTTCTTTCTCATACTTCATGACCCCTCCAAATATTTTTAGTTGGCTGGAAGCAACACAACTCTCAGAATCACATATCTCTTTCACTCATCTTGAACATGCTTGTTAGTGCAAATTAGAACTTGTTAAAGATTAATTCTTAAAGCATCCTCAAGCTTTCTTTTCCAACAAAGGAAACATCAATTATAGGCTCACACATAAACTTTGCCCCTTTCTTGAATACTTGCTGCCCTTTATAAATCTTAGATTTCTTCCCCTTGAGTATTCGTTCAAAGGAGAGATTTTATTGCCTCCAGGGGTTGTTAAACTGATTGCAATACTGCCTATTTAGAGCAGTTCAGTGGGAATTAAGCTGGTTCAATGCTGTCAGACCTAGAATATAGCTGTCAAATAGCATTACAAGTAAAACACCCTTGATAAGAAATAATGACCAAATGTCAATCTGTTTTTCACTACCCTTACTACAGACTTCTCCTGCCACACACAAAAAAGCAATGTTTTACACTTTATAGTAATAGGACATTTCTGATATTTCTGTCAAAATTCTAGCTGTGTTTTCAATGATAAAAAAAAATGTAATCTGGGCTTAAAAATTGATGAAAGCAGTTTTATTTTTCCTCTTATTTGGCAATCTATTTCAAAACTAACAAATTTTACTAATTAATGCCTGTTCAGGATTGTCTTGAAAATATTTTTTAAGTTTCATCATTCATTCATTCATTCATTCATTCAACTAACATTTGTTGAGCCCTATGAGTTTGGTATTGTGCTAAACATCAGGGTACAAAGGTATGGTGTCTCCTGAGCTATTTTAAGGAAGAAAACATTCTTCATTAAAAAGTTTGGTGATGGGTTAGGGTTGTGGCTCAGTGGTAGAGTGCTCGCCTAAGCACACATGAGGCACTTGGTGTGATCCTCAGCACCACATAGAAATAAAATATTGTGTCCACCTAAATTAAAAAATAAATATTGGAAAAAAAAAGGTTTGGTGAAACAACAACAAAGATATTCTTGGTCAAAGACAAAAAAACATGACCACAGTATAATGAAACTAATTTTCTCAAGTTGGGGGAAAAAAACTGGCTGAGGGTAATGCTGTTATTAAACATGTGAGACAAATTAGAAAGGCAGGTAGTATTCAAATTTCAGAGGCTTAGATTGCCAAGCTGATGTGTTTGAATATAATCTTAAATGCAATGCGGGATCCATTAATAGTAGTGGAAAGAGTAATAGAATGACATATATAGAAAAAATGGATATAGGGAAAGGGAATAATACTTGAGAAACTAAATCAAATGTTTTTCTTAGCATTAGGACATTATGATTTTCTTCTAAGGAACTGATATAATAACCCTTTTCAGTAAAAGAAAATGATTTAATTTGATGTGATTTACTAGGAAGCTAATGTTCTATTCTTCTTGGCTAAAAATAATTTTGTCACCTTATATCCATGGATCTGTATACATTGTTTCTTTTTTCTATTTGTTCTTATAGGAAGTATACCATATGGTTTACTACATGTTCCTACATGTTTCTTCTTTGTCATTCCATTTCCAGAAAAGGTGAGTCTTCATGGTAACTTGTTCCATGTAAACTCTTTTGAAGATTTCTGAGTTTCTGAAAAAATAATCCTATTAGAATTTTGTTGAAATTGCATAAACTGTATGAACAATGAGGGATGAATTTGATGTTTTTATAATAAGTAATCCCATCACTCCGTTTCTTCTGATCTTTTTGTATCCCTTAAAAGAATTTAAAACTTTCCTCTTTAAAGATCCTATATATCCTATATTAGTTAATTCCTAGACATATCATGGTTTTTGTTACTATTGTGAATAATATCTTTGTTTCCATCATTTTATAGCTGGTTATTATTGATTTTTGTAACTTGATTTTGTAACACTTGTACTGTTGAAATTTCATATCAACTCTAAGTGCTAAAATCCCTGCAAGACTTTTTGAGTTGAAAATTATATTATATACAAATGATGGGAGTTATGTCTCTTCCATTCCAGCTTCTATACCTTTTCTTTTTTTCTTGTTATATTAAGTAGATCTCCAAAACAATGTTGAGTCACTATTAAAAGAGTAATAAAGGGCATTCTTGTATGTTCCCAAATTTCAAAAGGAATATTATATCTTGGTTGCTGTTGAAACAGCAAAAAGATTGTTGAAACATGGTCTTTGCTGTGTAATATCCTTTCTGTTGTCAATTTTTAAAGGGAGATTAGGATAAGTAGATATTGAGCTGCATCACATTTTTTTTTTTCTGCAAGGAAGTTATCATGTGATTTTTCTCCTATAGTCTTTCTCTCCCTCTCTCTCTCTCTCTTTTTTTTTTTTTTAGTTGTCAATGGATCTTTATTTTTATTTATTTATGTCCCATGCTGGAGTATCAAACCCAGTGCCTCACACATGCTAGGCAAGTGCTCTGCCACTGAGCCACAACCCCAGCCTTCCTTTAGTCTCTTAATGTAGTAATTTATTCTGATAAATTTTCACATACTAAATCTTTGCATTTCAAAGATAATCTCTACTTGGTTTTAATGTATCATTTCATAGTGTGTCAGGTTTTTGTTTGCTCATTTTTCAGTTAGAATTTTCTTCATAGTTTTAAATCATGTTCATAAGTATAAAAGATTTATAATTTTCTTTAAAATTACAAATTTTCATTTATCCTTTTTTCTCCATGTGTCAAATTTCTTTATTTTTATATCTTCTTGATTTGTTGGTCAGTATGCAATATTCCTCTTTAGTTCTGTTTACATTTTTTCACCTTAAATTCAATTACTTAAATAGTGCTTTCACTAAGTTCTCTTTAATATTCCATCTTAGTACATCTCCTGTCCCCTGTGGGGATGCTGATACAGAAATTTCTTCACCAATCTTCCATATCTCTTAACATTTCTTATACTTTCTCTTTATCCTTCTTCATGCCTTCCAAAAGAATTTCTTGTGCTAATCATAAAATTCACTAATTCCTTTTTTGGCTATTTTCATCCTACTACTCAATTTATTAATTCTTCTTTTGGCAATTACAATTTTATACCTAGTGTTTGCACTATGTTCTTTTTACTGCTTCATGGCTCCAATATAATCCTATCTTTTTAAGGATACTTATTATGCATATTTTGAGTTCTTATTCTGTTAGTTTCATTATTCTGCATTACCTGGTCTACACTTTTCAGTTTATTTTCTATCACAGTGTAATCTTTCTGTTCTCTGTTATTTTCTTCATATTCCCATAGGAAACCAACCTTCTAGAGAACACTGGCCAGTACTGTGTACCTGAAAGAGAAAAGCTAAAGCCCAGTCCTAACTTACTCGTCTTTTTATGAATTTAGAGAGTAAAAGAGGGGGAAATTGCCTTCTAGTTGAGTGTCTGGTATTGCAATCTAGGTATGTCCTACTGGCTTTTCATGCACCAGAAAACTATGCCTCACAGAGAACTGCCACCCTGGTCTTCCTTACTATTTACCCTTTGTGGTGTGAGTAGGGGTAGGGCAGTGTGAAGACTTCTGGGTTTTATCTGCTTACAGCCTCCTCATCTGTTACTCCCCTTCTCCTACCAGTTGTGGGCTAGTTCACAATTTTTCTGATAACAGACTGTGCAGGTCATGGCCTGTGGAGATGGCAGGGGATGACACAAATAATTTTCCTTGTCTATTCCCTATACTTGACAAACAGCCCTCTTCTGCTCTGGGCCACCATCACTTTCCTATAAAGGAGCTCATCAACCTTCTCTGTCCTTAGGGATTTGTCACAATTTTTATGTCCTCATAGATTTAATAACTTTCATATTTTTCCTCCTTTTGTTTGTTTGTTTGTTGTTCCTTGTGATTCTGGGAATCCAACCTTGCATGTGCTAAGCAGGTGCTCTATGACTGCTCTGCACCCCTGGCCCTCTCATGCTTCTGCCACATGCTTCTCTCACAGCTTCTTTAAGATACCATGTTGTGTTACATTCCTCAGGCTGGCCTTGAACTCCTGCACTGAAGTGCAGCCTGCCAAGTAGCTGGGACCAAAGGTGCACACCATGACACCCAACTAACTCCCTTTGTGAGTTTGGTGCTGGGGATGGAATCCAGGGCCTCATACATGCTAGACAAGTTTTACCACTGAGCTACATCCTCAGCCTCTTTGTAGGGTTGTTGTGAGAATGAAATTAGTTAATAAATGTGAAGGTAATTTCTAACACTTATTGAGAGCTTATTATATTCCAGATGTTATTAATAATTCTTCACAGATATGCACGATTATAACAGAAACAATACCATACTTCAAAGCATGCAGGGATCAAGGAGGATTTATGACATGGTTTTAAATAGGATGAAACAGTCACCCTGTCCAACTCTCAAATACAGCCTTCCTCCTTTGGCTAGAGCATTCAATCCTATTAAAATGCAACTGCAACTGAGAGTGACAGCAGTCATTTATGCTTTAGTGTGAATGAGTTTAGTCAGTTCTTTCTCCTAAACAAGGGAAGGAATCATGAGGACAGACAGTCCCCTTGGAGAGAAAAGGCAAGGTAAGGAGATAACTATAAAGTCCTCTAATGTCTTCACACTCACACTTCATCTAAATAATATTAGCTTATGTAATTACAAGGAAACAGATTTAAGAACAAGTACAGTGACCCACCAGAAGCACACACCTCATGAAGGAGCAGATACACGTGGGAATGAGGGAGAACAACCACCTAACAGGAGCAGCCAGTCAGCAAGGGCATCACATTAGTCGGGAGGACTGTGGGAGAGATGTGTGTGAGTTTCTGGAGAGCTTCAGTTGTACTTAACAATTTGGATTAGGGTTGTTTGTAACTGTATACCACTACCCAATCTACTTCTGTTAATTCAGAAACACAAAATAAAACAAAATTCAAAGAAATAAATGTCATCACATTTTTGAGCTATATGCTAAGTACATTTAATATGTTAATTTCTGGGTACTATTAGGTGCTTTATGTTTATTATCTTACTTGGTCCTCACCATAATGCTGATAGAATATTATTATTCCATTTACAAATGAGGAAACTGGGGCACAGACAGGTTAAATAATTTCCTAAAGAACAACAGCTATGAAGAGATGGGTCCAGAACTCAAAGCCACCCACACTCCAAAGCCTAAGCTGCTTGTTGCCGTATTTGCTGAATTTTGCATGTGTTACTATGAAATATTACCAACCACAGATGTACTAATCACTAATTAAAATTTTGTTGAGACTAAATGCCAGGCCCTATGGTGGCTCAAGGAATATGAGCATGAATTCCTGAAGAAATGTGAATCTAGTAAAGAGTAAAGCATAGGAAGATTACCTGAGTTCAGATGCTAATTCTACTTCTAATAGTGTGTAAACCTCAGGAAACTGATTCAATGTCTTTCACTTCAGTTTCTTAAAAGTAAAATGGGATGGGAGTATCTCCATAATACAGTTGTGGAACTGAAACATGGCAAATGCATTAACAGCATAGTGCCAGGAAAAGTGTTCAAGTCACTTTAAGCCATAAAAACTGTCTGAATTCAGAAATCAGAAAGTCCAATTCACATAAGAAGTTTAACTTTTAATCTGATTTAATGTTAAATCATCTCTGGGGAGGGTTGTGCCCAATGCTGGCAGCATTTAGTGGGGGAGAGAGTCTTCTCCTCTCCCCACCCACATTCTCTCTCCAGCCCTCAGCATGTCTGCTCTCCCAGCAGTTGCTGACCAGATTAATGACCCTGCCAGAGGCAAACAAAGTGGGGTGGAGGAGGGGCAAAGGGGGACAGAAAATTCTTATTTTGACTGGGTTACTTCTGGGCCAGCTTCTTGATTTGGGGGCTTGATGGGTATTTAAAGACCAATAATACTTTTATGGGTTCTTTAGAGTTCCCTCCAAAAACTGAGGAATATTCTACTGCTCTTCATCTGACAGAAAGTAATGCATCTAACTCTGGCTAGCCACCTCCTTTTCCTGTGGTCTCCTATCTCTCCTCCTGACAGCAATCTTGGGAAGGATTTTAAATGACTCCAGACTGGGTCAGTCTCCCAAGTGGTTCATACTCACTCCAAGAAAATTCCCACCAGCTAATTGTGGGAGTGGCCCCTGGCTTCTGCCACTAGAGAATTGACCAACCTGTCCCTTTGCCGTTTACAAATGCTAAGCAAGATTTAGGAAGCAGCTGTGCCTCCCAACAGCCAGGGTCCCTTAGGAACCTCTTTTGACTTGAAGTTAGAAGCACTCTCCACACTCCACCTCATGGGGGCAGCACTCAGCCCGGCATTCGCAAGAGAAATCCTCATCCCACCTCTCATCTCCCCGCCCCTCCGCCTTTTCGTTTTGGTACTGGGGATTGAACCCAGGGGCACTTAACCACTAAACCACAATCCCAGCCCTTTGTCATATTTTATTAGAGACAGGGTCTCACTAAGTTACTAAGGACCTCACTAAATTGCTGAGGCTCACTACAAACTCTCGATCCTCCTGCCTCAGCCTCCTGAGTCACTTCATCTCCCCTTTCTTGACCCCTTAACATCTGCCACATGGTTGGAGTTTTTTAAGAGTCAAGAAGCTCATGAAAATTGGCATCTTTAGACAGCATCTCACTTTGGAATTCTATATTGATTACAACTTAAGTGTTTCAGTCAAAACTACCAATTTAACATTATATTGTATTATTATTTATCATTTGTATGAAATATGAAGCAGCTCTCAGTGGAATAAGCACTATAATTCAAATATAAACAAATTGATATGGTAAAATAGAAGAAAAATAAACAAATTTCATCCAGAATTGGGAGTAGAAACCAGAACAGAAGTCTTCACTGAGGTGATAACATTTGAGTTGAGCCTTGTTCACTTAAACATTTATTAAGTACCTATTGGGGTCTCAGCAGTATTCTAGGTGCTGGATATACCCAGTGAACAAAACAAAAATCCCTGATCCTGTGGGGTTTTCATTCTAGGAGGAAGAAGGAAGACTACAGAGCAAACATAATAAATTATATAACTTATTAGAAAATGATAAATGATATGGAGGGGGAGAAAAGTAGGGCAGGAAAGAGAAATTCATGAAACAGAAAAGATAAAGAACATCTGAATGAAAAAAAAATAGTATGAACAGAGGCCGCCAAGTTTAAGGAGAATGCATAATCAAAGAACCTATGATAGTGTGGAGTGACCAAAGGAAAGAGCAGTGTTAAAGATTTGTGAAGGCAGGAGTGACAACTTACTTGCCTAGTGTACATGAGGCTCTGGGTTTGATCCCCAATACTATACACAAAAATTAAAATTCCTTACGAAATTGTGCTGAAAATGCTTTGATACCAATTCACCAACACTCAAAAAATAAAAATTACCAAACCCTATTGCTAAGGAGGCTTACAGATATGATGATGTGATAGATAGCCTGTTCTCCACTAACAAAGCAAACCAGAAAAGGGAAAAGCCAGCCCTTCATACCTGCATAGGGCCCAGCATGGCTCTGGCACACTGAAGGGCAACGTTAGGACCACCACTCAGGGGTCAGCAATGACATCACATCACCTGACACAGAAAGCCATGACTAGAAACAAGAGACCTCATGCCACTGGCTCCATGGGCAGTCTAGATAGTAGGGAAGACAGGTAAAATGTCAGACTGCAAAGAACTGGAAGTCCTGCAGTAGTAAGTTAGGTTAGAAACCAAAGAAGTCTAGCTTATTGTAGCTTCATTTCATACCCTATCCTAGGTCAAACTGATTTCAGGAAACTCAGCCAATAGCAGCAACAAATACAATAGACTATAGTCAACATGACTATATAATAAAAAACATATCTTTAAAGCCCAACTGCAATGAATGGGTTTATTTTGTTTTGTTTTCTTTGTTTTGGGTTTGTCTTTTTTCCAGTGTTGGGAATCAAGCCTGTGTGTTACAGGGTACAGCTTCATCCCCATAATTTTTGTCCTTTAAATACAAACCTGAGTCTTCAGTATGGAATTAGCACTCAGGCTAAAAATTCCCCATTGCAGTTCATACTCCAGCCTTCTCCAATGGAATAGCATCAGACCAGTAAACAAATTCTTAACTCCTTTCTTTAAGAGATCACCATAATCAGATTGGAGACACAGGCCCCCTAAGTAAAGATTCAATCCATACACTGTGCCCAAAGACAGAAACTTAGGAAAGAAATTATTTAACTTTAAAAGGGGAATATAACTTCCTTAACAAGAACAACGAAAAGATAGACAGAAATGGGGAGGTTGGTTTTTCTTCTGAAATTCAGTCCGATCCTTTGAAAAGTGGGGCTCTTCTGCCCCCTGCTGTCCATTACAAAAATTGCATTTGGTAGAACTGGAAATCACTAAATCATTACAGTAAAATGCACTCCCATCTTTGCCCTCAGTCCGCCTCTCTCTCTCCCCCCTCCCCCCCAAATAAAGCCGACTGATGTTACTCTAGCTTAAGAGTTCCAAAAATATCCTCTACTATCTGAACCCCATTATCATCTATCACTACGGCCCAGCAACGCTTCATTCAGCACATAGAATGAAGGCACTGTGGATCTATCTCCCAGAATCTGCTCCTTTTGGTGCTCTTCCAGGAATACACCTGTGACTTCAGCCATCACTTCCACACTAACAGGGAATAACCAGCCCTCATCACCAAGCTTTGCTCATACCTACATACTCAACAAAATCTTCAAACTCAGAATTTTCCAGCCACTTGACTACTGCCTTCAGGAAACTTGACTTATTTTAATGATATTATTAATAAGCTATAATCATTCAAGTTTAAAAATCTTATTTGTGAGTTTTTATTTTTCCTTTCATTTGCTTTCTGCATCAAATAAATTCCAGGCACCATCTTATTCTATGAATTCTTTCCAAACCTATAGCCTTCTCTCTATTATTTCCCAGGCATAGATCTTCACCAGTCCCTTACTATTTCTTTCTGGAATGTTACACTAGCCTTCAAACTACAATTGCTTCTTCATATAGCTCATGTTCACTCCAATGCATTTGATAATTGTTGGCAGATTTATCTTCCTGAAGTATACCTCTGCACATATCAGTCTCCCTTTGGCTTCAAAATAAAATCTAAACCCCTTAGTCTGGCACTACTACTGTATTTAAGTGACCCAAACTGCAACAACATGAAGCATATGCTTTTTCCTAGATTCAGTCGATTATTTTCTTCTGTGCCTTGTTCCTGCTGATACTTCTTCCTTGAATGCTTTTCCTTCATTACTCCCACTATCCTGTTCTTTTTATCCAAATCACATGCGTTTTTTTTTAAGTTGTAGGTCAAATGCCATTTCTTCCACAAAATCTTCCCTAATTCTTTCCACAAAAATCTTCCCTAATTCTTTCAATTGGAATAAATCTTTCTCTAACATCTAATCACACTTTATTTGTTCCTGTCTTTAGTTCAAATGAGTAAACATCTGGTGAATTCCTGTTGTGTATAAGAATATACCAAATCTGAACACACTGGACAAAAAATAAAATAAATAAATAAAATCAGACAGGATACCTATCTTTGTGTATCTAACAATCTAATATATATCACTTTTCAACTTGTGCAGTCTCCCATATCCATGCATTCTGCAATCACATATTCAACCTACCGTGAATCAAAAAATATTTGGAAAAAAATTTACATATGTACTGAACATGCACTAACCTTTTTTCCTTGCCATTATTCCCTAAACAATATAGTGTAACAGCTATTATAAGCAATCTAGAGATGATTTAAAGTATATGGGAAAATGTGAATATATGCAAGTACTATGCCATTTTAATTCTCAGATTTTGATGTTCTCTGGAACCAATCCCCCTATGGTCACCAAGGAGATTCTTTATGCATAAATCATACTTTCCCTTCTAATTATTTGTTTTTATATGTTGGCACTAGAGATTAAACCCAAGGATGCCTTACATCCCAAGTCCTTTTTATTTTTTGAGACAAGACCTTGATAAATTGTTGAGGCTGGCCTCAAACTTGTGATTCTCCTGCCTCAGCCTCCCAAGTTGCTGGGATTACAGGTGTGCACCACTGAACCCAAACTATACTTTTCCTTATAGACTGAAATTAAATGAAACTTTAATTCATTTTTGTGCTCCATAATTCACTAAGGATCCAGTGCTAAATTAAAAGGCAAATAAACTGGCCAGACACAGTGGCATATGCCTATAATCTCAGCAATTCAGGAGGCTGGGGCAGGGAGATTGCAAGTTCAGTGCCAGCCTCAGCAATGTACCAACTCTTGCCAACTTAACAAGACCCTTCTCAAAATTTAAAAATAAAAAGTACTGGGAGTGTAGCTCAGTGATAAAACACCCCTGGGTTCAATCCCTAGTACCAAAAAGAAAAAAAAAAAAAAAAAGGCAATACACTGTTCTCATGGGGTTGGCCTTCCAGTGAAGGACGCAGATGGTAAACAAATAAAATTTCAAATAGTGGTAAAGGGAAACATAGTAATGGGACAGAGAGTGATGGTGAAATGTCCTCTCTGAGAAAGTTGCAGTTTAACCTTGGTGAATGATAAGAGAACCAGTCATGCAAAGGTTAAGAACGTTCTGGGCAGAGAAAACAATAAACACAATGGCTGTGAGGCAGAAGCAAATGTGATATATCAAGAGGAACAGAAAGAAAGCCAGTGCTCCTGAGGCATGAGTAAGGCGAGGCACAGCAGGAGATGAAGTTAGAAAGGCAGTGGTAAGATCACATTTGATATTGCTGGCATGATACCAAATCTAAACTCACGGGAAGTTTTTAGAGATGTCATGCAGTGGGGGACCTGTCAGTGATCACCTGCATTGTGAGCAAATATTGATGAGCATATGTGGGACACTTCCTAGTGTATATGGAAAGCAGGTGTGTGGGGGTTGGTATCTTTTCAAAGAAACTGGAGAGTAAATTAGTGAGCAGGTAGAGATAAGAATGAGAATTTGACCTATTTTTGTTACTATAACCACAGACAATACTGACAGCTGACTGATTCTAATGAAATTTAGGGGTACATTTCTAATTGAAGGAGAAAGGAAGCCTTTCAACATTTCTTTTTTCTCACTCAGAATCATCTGCTTTCCTATAACATTGTTTCTCTGGATTCCTGGGTGTTATCTTCTTTGGGGGGGGGGACATTGAAAATAGAGCATCTCCTCCTCATTCTTCTTAATGATTATACCAGCATCACTGCTGAAGCAGTGGGGGTCTCTGAAGCAGAAGGGAAACCCATGAAGACTACAGGGCATTTTTTAAGTGTTGTGTATCTAGAGGCTGGTTTGGACTCCAGTGTTTTCTGACAAATCTGGGTATGTAGGTCATTCCTAAAATTGTAATTGCCTCTTAATTTTCTTTAAGATTCCAAAGGACGTGGATTTACAAAGCAAAATACAATACTACACACATTATTTAAAGTCTGTAAATTTATATCTAAGAAAAAAAACAATTATAACATTTATTCATCCAACAATTTCACTGTGCAAGAAGCACATGGTATGTACAATTCAAATCTACTAAATCAGTCATATTCCTAACATTACACATCAAACCCTGGGTTAGGGTCTCAGGAAAACATACTTGATTGGAATTCCAAATTGGAAAAAAAGAGTAAGATACAGATCATTCTGGGAAGCAGAGGCCTACTGTAGAGTACAGAAGTTTCTACAGCATTTTTGTTCATGTTCTGATAAATCAGGGTGTGGGGTCTTGGGGAGTTATTTGTGAATAGTGGGAGAGAAGATCAAGAAAACCCAGGAATGCTTCCTACAACCGAATCTAAGTATTTTTTTGGTTTTGTTTTGTTGTAGGTAAACCCTAATACCTTTAGAACTGAAATTTCACACCTAACTTCTATTAACTAAGAATGATTTTATCTCCCATGAAATATTTTGTAATGTCTAGAAATTATTTTGATTGTCACAACTGGCTACATGCTACTGACTATTAAGTAGGGGCTGGGGACGTTGCTAAACATCCTATTATGCACAGGATAGCCTCCTACAACAAAGATTTATTCATCTAAAATATCAATAGCCTGTCAAGACAAAGAACTCCTAATCCAGAATGAAAGTATTATGAAGTACCATATAAAAACAAATACATTGTTTAGGAAAAAATTTCTCTAATGAAATTAACATGATCACTGTAATTGTTTAATTAGCTGCCTCAACTGTAAGTCAATTTAAGTAGCAATAAAATAATTAAAATTTTGTGATAACTATGAAAAGCATGTAAGTTTCGTGGTATGTACAATTCAAATACATTAATCAGTCATATTCCTAATATTACAATATCAAACCCAGTGTCTCTGGAAAACATTGCTTCATTAGAATTCCAAACTGAAAAATACAGAAATTGTGAAGTTTTTTGTTTTTTGTTTTTTGTTTTAATAGCTTTCAGCTTCTGGTATAGAAAAGGCTTAGACCATTCTTTTTGAGTTTAAAAATTATATTACACAGTCATATGGTCAGCATCCTGTAGCTGGATACATTTGTTCCCTATAGGAAGTTTATAACTTATAAAAGGAGTTTTATGCAGAATACAAATTGGGAGTATTACAAGACTACCTCTTGAGGACACTGAGTTGTGCAAACAACATCACTTTATATGACGTAGTGGCTTTCCATTGGTCTATCTGTTCACCCCAGGGCTGTCTGGAATTATAGATCAGGGACATCACTGTCGTACCCCAGCTGCTGCAGAAAGCTACTGGAAGAAAAGGAGATTTATGAGTATTTTGGTTATACTGAACCAAGGATACAGGAGCTATACAACAGGGAGCCTGGTGGCTCTAAATTGTAGGCATTATGCAAAAAGAAAATGCAGAGTAGGGTGTCAAGGGAGTCCTCCAGAAGCAATAGGACATCTTTTGCAAAATCTCTGAAGAATAAATTTAACAGTTATTAAAGAATACCACCCTGTTGTTTCAGACATTGAACTTTATATCAGCAGAAGGGATACAAGGGATTTGCAGGAAAACATCTGTCATTTATCAGTGACCCCAGCACTGACAACAATTCAAATCCCAGTTGAGTAGAGTGACTTAACCCTTTGGGGGTGACTGATTTTGGGGCTTTACTGATATATTCTTGTCAAATGAGGACCTTTGATGACAACAGGAAAAAAAGTAATGATGAATTCTCTTATATAAGACATTTGTGAATTATTTCCCTTCAACTATATTAAACCATCAGGTCTCAATTTTGTTAATTTTGACCAAAACCTTATATAAACCTTAGAGAAATTAGTTGATGGTAATCTTCAAAATAAGTCATGAAAATCAAAACAAAGTCAAAATGAACATTCTAAAATTTTAAGTGTCTCTATTAACTTTACATGATGACTTGCCAAGCCAATGTTTTTTTTTTTTTTCTTTTAGCTCTAATTAAAAATAAAGAAGTTCTGATTTTTAGGTAACAGTAGGAAAACTAAAACTTAAATGTTGAAAGCCAGCTAAGCACCTCAGACAGTACTACTGGTTTACTTATGTTTGCTTAATCTTTATAGCAATCTTAAAAAGAAAGTAACTATCTTCATTTATAGATGACAAAACTGAGGCTTTTCTTTAAATGTCTTTCTTGAGGTGAACAGAACAAAAAAATGGTACTGCTGGGGAATAGAAGGAAAGAAACATCTGTTGAATCCCAAGGCTAATAAATTGTGTTTTACTATGTTGCCATGAGAAATTACATTTTTCATGTCAGACACAAAAATACTAAATTTCATCACTTGTAAGATAAAGCATTAATACTTTAAGTTGATCATGAGCTCCCTCACCACAAGTACTATACTCATACATCCAGTCGTTTACTTGATAATACCATTTAAGTGTCCCACAGACAACACCAACTTATGCCCCAAAATTGAATCATCATCTTTGTCACCTAAACTTGGCTCTTCTTTTCATTGTTCTTTCCTGAAGAAACAGTGTCAACACTGCAAAGACTAAGGAAATACACAAAAGGAAACAAAAAAAAAACATTAACATTATTATCTGGTGATTGGATTCTAGTTTACATTTTATTCCTTAAATTTCTCTGTATTTCCAAGACTTTTTAAAACATTTGTACTATAATCTGACCCATGATAATATCTTCATTGTGTTAAAAATAAAAATAAAAAACAGAAATAGAGTTGCAAAGCAACCTACACCTTCCAATGTGACTTCCCTTTTCACTGGTAAAAACTATTTGTATATCTGCTCAGATTTTTTTTTTTTTTTTTTTTTTTTTTTGGTCAACATATTTTTACACATTGCTGTACAAATAGATAGCTTGGAATTTGTATATTTACATTTATATAGCTTTTCCTAAGTGGAATTCAAATATATGCATTATACTGTAACTTGCTTTTTCCTCTTTAGCAACATATCTTGGAGATTTTTCCAAACCAAAACATAGATTTCTCATCATTACTAACAATATTCAATTGTGATACCTATATCGTAATTTAATTATTCCATTTATTGCTGAATACTTAGGATATTTTCAATTTTTCATCACTACAAATAATGATGCAAAAACCATTCTTATATACTCTGTTTCATTAATTCTTGGACAAAAAGTAAATCCCCTACATTTTGTCGTTTCTGATGCTTGGATTCAGCTTATCATACTGATGGCAAGTTACCATTACTGTCACCCAGGTCAGCCAGATGGATTTGCTGTGTAAATTTTTGTTTGTTTTTACATTTTCCTGTAAGAATAAAAAAATATTAACCTCAATACCTTTTAGATTAACTAGGTATCTTTCATTCATATATGCTTCCAGGCATTTACAATTTCAGGCAAATACATGGCTATTTATGGGATTGATGGACTTACATACATTTTAAATTTTGCTAGATATGCCCAATTTGCCCTCATAATAGGGAAACAATCTATATAGCCATCAGTCTTGGAAAGGGCTTGTTTTCATCTTAAACAGTTATTATAAATTTCCAAACATTTACCAACATAAGCGCTGCTAAATTGAAGCAACCAACTTTATTATTTTGTCTCTTATATATTATAAATATGTTCTCTCCTTTTTACTTTTGTTTATGGTGTCTTTCACCCTGCAGTGTTTTCTTTTATTATGTACCAAATTCAGCATACTTTTTTGTAGGAGCCCTGTTTGGGGAGATGGCTTGAATTGTGGTTGACTATGGGCCACGGAGATTTGGGCATTGTCGCCTTCCGTAGTCTCACGGGACTTGGCCCGGGATCTCGAGTGACTTGGCCGAGATTGCTAATCGGGTCAGCGCCATTTTTGGTGGTGTATGCGGCACGTGTTAGTCGTTGTTAGAGCCAGAGAGAAAAGTCATCAGAATAAAAAGCCGTTTGTCTCCAGTTTGCCTCTGAACTTCTTCCCGCGGCTTTGTTGCTCCAAGCGGCCATCGCTTCAGGCAGCAACACTTTTTCCTTAGGACTTCTACAGTTTACATCTTGCTTAGAAAGAAGACCTCAATTGCAAAATTATAAATGACTTTTTCCTATATTTAATTTTAGCATTACATAGTATTTGAGTGAGTACCTGTAAATTTTTATTCAAAGTTGTTTTATATAACAGTAGCATGCATTACAATTACTCGTTAAACTTTCACTTTTATTTAATTTGCTTATTTTTGTGTATAGTGTGATATAGATAATATCTGTCTTCTTCCAATGTGGCTGGCTATCCTACTGTCTAAATCATCCACAGGCTTTCTTACCCATGTTTTTAGCATATACACATTCAGATCCTAACCCTACCCCCCACCCAAAAAAAATGTCTGAGGGATTAGTATTAGGGGGAAAGGAAGATTTTATTCAGTGGCCAAAGAATGGAGAAAAGGTAGCTCTGCTCAAAAATCAGCTTCCCCAAGGGATTCCAAGGGATTCCAACCTTCTTCCAAGGGATTGAGAGACTACAGATTTAGGATAGGAAGGATGAGGGAGAGACAGGCTAATAAGGGAAGCAATAATCATGCATTTTCTGAATTTCTGAGAATCAGTGGAGATCTCCAAAGAACTCAGGTACCACTGGTTGTCATTCCTTTCATGGTTTGGTGTTTACTCATGGTAGCTATTAGGTGTCTTTAGCCTTGGGGTGGGGGGAGTTGAGGCAAGTCTAGTTCAAGTTAACCCTATATATTATAATTTTGGATAAATTATTTCTCAAATGTTCAACAGATGTATGTGTAGATAGAGCTCAAAAGAATCTGACCCAAAGGTTAAGACAACAAAAGAGACAGACACAATATGAAAGAAAGAAGTACGAAGCCTTTCATTCCATTCTAGTCACCCATAGTCCCAAACGAAGAGTCCATGTTTTCAGCAAAAACTGCCTCCAGGCGCCAAAAACATACATTGGAGAAAAGATAGCCTCTTCAACAAAGGTGTTGGGAAAACTGGAAATCCATATGCAACAAAATGAAATTAAACTCTTATCTCTCACCATGCATAAAACTCAAAGTAGATCAAGGACCTAGGAATTAGACCAGAGACACGTGCCTATTAGAAGAAAAAGTATGCGCTAATCTCCATCATATCGGATTAGGCTCCAACTTCCTTAATAAGACTCCTATAGTACAAGAATTAATATCAAGAATCAATAAACGGGATAGATTCAAACTAAAAAGCTTTTTCTCAGCAAAAGAAACAATCAGTGAGGTGAATAGAGACACTACTAGTTGGGAACAAATTTTTACCACAAACACCTCAAATAGAACACTAATCTCCAGAATATATAAAGAACTCAAAAATCTTAACAACAAAAAAATAATAATAATAATAACCCAGTCAATAAATGGGCCAAGGAACTAAACAGACACTTCTCAGAAGAAGATATACAATCAATCAACAAATACAAATGTTCAACATCTCTGCCAATTAGAGAAATGCAAATTAAAACTACTCATTTCACTCCAGTCACAATGGCAGCTATTAAGAACACAAACAATAATAAATGTTGGAAAGGATGTGGGGAAAAAGGCACACTCATACATTGCTGGTGGGACTGCAGCCAATCTGGAAAGCAGTATGGAGATTCCTTGGAAAATTAGAAATGGAACCACCTTATGACCCAGCTATCCCACTCCTAGGTCTATACCCAAAGGACTTAAAAAAAAACAACATACTACCGGGACACAGCCACATCAATGTTTATAGCACCACAATTCACAATAGCTAAACTGTGGAACCAACCTAGATGCCCTTCAGTAGATGAATGGTTAAAGAAAATGTGGTATATATACACAATGGAATATTACTCAGCAATAAAAGAGAATAAAATCATGGCATTCACAGGTAAATGGATGAAGATAGAGAATATAATGCTAAGTGAAGTTAGCCAATCACAAAAATCCAAATGGTGAATGTTTTCTCTGATATAAGGAGGCTGATTCACGGTGGGGTTGGGACAGGGAGCATAGGAGGATTAGAGGAACACTAGAAAGGCCAATGGGTAGGGAAGGGAGGGGAGGGGACAAAAGGGTTTTAAAAAAGAATGGTAGAATGAGATGGATATCATTACCCTAAGTGCATGTATGAAGACATGAATGGTGTGAATATAGTTTGTATGCAACCAGAGATATGTAAAAATGTGCTCTATAAGTGTAATATGAATTGTCATGCATTCTGCTGTCATATATAACTTAGAATAAAAGAAAAAAATCTTCTGTGCTCCATTATACTCAATAAATATTTTATAATAATTAAAAAAAAAACTGCCTTCAGGTCCCTGAAAAGTAACATAGGCAACCATTATCATCATAACCCATACATCAGAGGTATAATATACAGCAAAGCTAGGAGACTAAATATATTGCCCAGCTCTGTTACCTCCAAGTCAGTGATTTTTTAAGTCAATTAAGAGCAAGTGAAGCTAGAGGGGTCATTTAGGTTTTTCCTTAGTACAAATACTGTTTATCTATACATATTTTGTTTTGTTTTTTTTGTACCAGAGATTGAACTCAGGGGCACTCAACCACTGAGCCACATCCCCAGCCCTATATTGTTTTTTTTTTTTTTTTTTTTTTTTTTAGAGACAGGGTCTCACTGAGTTGCTTAGCACCTTGCTGTTGCTGAGGCTGACTTTGAACTCACAATTCTCCTGTCTCAGGCTCCCGAGCCACAGGAATTACAGGCAGGAGCCACCGCACCTAGCTACATGTGTCTATTTCTTTAATGTTTTTTTGATCTATTTATCTTTGTTACTTACCTCTGTAGTTTTATTATACATTTCCAGCAAGAGTTGCAAATCAAACTTTCATTGTTCTTTATTTTTCTTGTTTAGTTGGCATGGGAAGTTCTGAATCAGCTTAAGTGGCATATACTACTAATAGTATCTAATACTCACCTTTTCCTGTACTAGAACCCCTACTTTTATAGCTGGAAACATGGTCTCACAGAATAATTTCTAGCCTTCTTAGAAGCCAGGAGTGTTGATGTTACTATTTTAGGCAATAGGATTAATGTAGAAAAATAGGTAGAACTTCTGGGAACAGTTCTTAAAGTGAAGGTGCTTGTCTTTTCTTTTCACCCTCTCACTGCATGGACTATGGACTGAAAGGAGAGGTTTCTAAGATGGCAGACCAAGACAGAAAGGGCTTCAGTCTCTGACAATTTGAAGTGTCCCACTGGCCCTCCACTGTCTACCGGAACTTTTATAAGAATTCCAATTTTCCTTAAGCCAGTTATTTTTAATTTTCACAGCCCAAATGAACCCTAAATAGCTAGAATGATAAATTAACTGAATCACCTGAATATAACTGACATGTAAATAATATTTTTATAGACAGGAATATAGACAGCTCTATCTACATGTAAACTTTTTCTCTATTTATTCAGGCATTTTATATCCTTCATTAAAATGTATAGTTTCCTCATATGGATCATGCCTCTTTTATTCCTAGATCACATATTGTTCAGGATCCTTTTTTTTTTTTTTTTTTGCAAATGAGATATTTTAAATTACACTACCAACTGGCATCAATGCTAGTCTATAAAAATCTAGTTTTATTTGTTAAACCATCACACAAAACTACCTTTTATTATTCTAGTTTTTCAACTGATACCCTGGGATGTTCTGTCTCCACAATCACGCTGCCTGAAACAATGACTGTGATGTCTTTCCTAATGTTTCTTAGGGTTAAACTATCATCATATAGCTAACAGCCATTACTGTTTCAATCCTGCAATGAACTTGAATGTTTGCTGAAGCTTTCTGATAGATCTACTTATTCATATTAAAAAGGTTTAAAGAAAACATATACTAAAAAAAATTTCTAATCAATAAGTGTTAAGTGTGTTTTTTTAATCATCAATCAAAATAATTATTCTCCTACTTAATGATATTTTAATTACAGTATTTTTTTCTAATGGACTGAGTCATGTTATATTGCACCCTTTGGGTAAACTCTACTTTGCCTTGACACAATTCTTTCTGTTCCTAAGAAAGACTAGTATACAGTTTCTTTAATGAACAATATTCTGGAATTAGGGCCATGTTATTCTTTGAGACCAAACTGAGGCATTTCAAGATCTTGTATAATCTAGACAACTTAAAGTTTTAAAAAAATTCTAAGTTTTTATTTCCTTTTAAATGTGAGCATTGCAAGGACAGTTTTACAACTGACTGGATTTGTTTATCAGTTATTTGCTACCCACTTGTCAATCATTTTATTGCACTTGTGATGACAGAATGGAACCTGATTTTACCCAACAAAAAGAAATATAGTCTATAACTATTAAAATTCATGAACTGTATGATTCAAAATTTTGTTTCCATGATTTTGAACTGACAACTTCTTAGCTATGACTAACTACTTAGCTATGATGGCAAATATCAGTAACTCCTTGTTTATCCAAAATTCTCTTTATATAATAGTTTCTGACAGTTATTTCTGAATTATTGCACATTCTACAACTGCTAAAATGATCTTGTTGTGTCCTCATTCTCAGCTGGTATTTGACCTAAGGTTGAATTTTAAATTTAAAATAATTTTCCCTTGTAACCTTAAAAATAACAGTATCTTTCAGCATCCCAACACATAGAAGTCTGAGAATGATGTAACTATTTCCCTTACAGGAAAATTGTTTCTCTTTAGACATTTTGAGATTTTTCTCTTTATCCTGGGATTATAGAAATTTTGTCAGGATTTATCATATATGGCTCCAGTTTCATTATTTTTGCTCAGCATTTCAGCCTTTTTTTCTTTCATCAAAACTTGTTCCTATTGTTTTTTTTTTTTTTCACCATTTGAAACTCCTATATAAACATACACACATCCATTTGTCCAAAAATACTTATTGAACACTTACCGTGTGCCTGGCACTGTGATAATAATCAAGATCTTCAATGCTAAATTCTCTATTATGTTCCTAATTTCTGAAAGTTTAATCTTAAGTGGATAGTGTTTTCCAGCATCTTCCCTATCTTTTCTCATAATTTTCATTTATTTTATCTTTTAAGATTCCTTCAGTTCAAAATTATAATTAGTACTAATTACTTCATGTAACACTAATTATACTTATTTTTTTTTTCTGCCTGGTTTCCCCAAGAATTCTCTCTGCTTATGTATGCCAACTATCTTTCATGTTGCTCCTTCCTAAGTGTTGTTTCTTGGTTGTGCATCTCTATTTGTAACTGAGACTTTATTGATCAGTAAATATTTTCTGTAAAGATTAGGCTTTGAGATCCACATACAGTATCATTCACCCGTTCTTTGTTTTGGTTTTATCCAGCCCTTTCCAAATATAAAAATCTATAAAAATACAGGTAGTTGAAGACCTGCAGATGGTAGTTTTCTAACTACTATATTTTTTCAGCATTACCTAATTTTTCCCAGCTTGAGTGAAAAAATTCTCTGGCAGGTTTTTAATTCAAAGAATCTAGCATTTTAATTTTGCAAGGAAGTAAGAATAATCAGTAAAGCCGGGCGTGGTGGCGCACGCCTGTAATCCCAGCACTTTGGGAGGCTGAGACAGGAGGATCGCGAGTTCAAAGCCAGCCTCAGCAATGGCAAGGCACTTAGCAACTCAGTGAGACCCTGTCTCTAAATAAAATACAAAAAAGGGCTGGGGATGTGGCCCAGTGGTTAAGTGCCCCTGAGTTCAATCCCCGGTACCACAAAAAAAAAAAAAAAAAAAAAAAAAAAAGAATAATCAGTAAAAAACTGGGAAATGGACAGCAAAGCAGGTTGTTTGTTTGTGGAAATACGAGGAATCAAAGTCCTCTAGTATCCACAAAACACCAGGGGAAATGGCACACTCTGATAGACACACACACACATATACACACTGTCTCTCCATATATGCTCTATGTCTCAGTTTATTTGGTAAACAGCAAGAAATGTTATGGCTTTACCTTGGAGGGATTCTGTAGACCAGCAGCTCTGAGCTAGTAACTAGAATAATTAACAGGTACTTGAAAAATCTTGTTACCACACTATAACCACTCCTTCTCATAGCTGCCTCTAAAAACTAGTTAATTCCTTAATTATCGTCTGTATGTAACTGTCAGATTCTTGGCCCCCTTGGTTTCACCCAGATCTGATTCCTTGTTTCATAAATTCTAGAAATGCCTCATTGTTTTCTAGCATGGTTATAAATTTATTACTGTAACTTGATATCATTGTAAATTTTATTTCTTATTCTGTAATTTTAATAGAATTTTAGAAATAATTTGAAATCAGTATGCTACTTTGATCCTGAATTATTCTAATTCATACTTTATACTCATCTAATAATTAAGCTGCTTGTGTTTCCATGCATGCTGTTTCATACCTCCCTGTCATCAAGGAAGCAACTCTGTTACAATTAACATCACCCTATCCCCACCCCTAATATAATATTTAAAAAAAAATTTTTTTTAAAACAAAAGTTAGACAAGTCAGGAAAAGACAAAGTGAAAAGTGGAAAGAGAATAATATGGCTCTTTCCCAGGAGGCCTCAAATAGTGGCGGGCCTACCAATTTTCCGCTGCCAAAAATCTACCCTCTCGCTTTGCAGGATCCACAATTTTGTTTGCATACCAAACAGGGATCCAGCTCTCAAAACAGCAGCAGTAACTATCAAATAGCCAAAATGTTAATTTATAATATGAACTGTAACTACCACAGGGCCTGCAACATTTATGCTAGCATAACTATTCCTTTTTCTGTCCATTAACAAATGTCAAACTATCATAAAAAATAATTAAGTTTGCTTATAATTAATGCCACTCAGTTGTACAGTCTAAAGCAGTTAAAATGGTCAATTTTAAGCTATGTATATTTTACCACGATAAAGAAGTTTGCTTATATTTAAAATAAGAACAATTTGGAAAACAAATCAAATTAAGTGCTGAATAATATCTAAGATAACCTGACAACATCTACTTCTATAAGAACAAAAACAGAATTTTCAAATATGTTTTAACATATACTAATATTGTCTTTGTAGTTCTTTTCTGTCATGCATACAAGAGAGATCTTGTTACATGGAAAAACTACTAGTCCTATTACTGACTTTACAATATGATGGATTAATTTAAAGGGGGGGGGGTCTGACTCCTACAGGTCTGTTACTGCTCATTCCAATGCTTTCATAAACTATTATGAAAAATCCCCAAACCTATACCTAGTTACAAAAGGACAATGAGAGTCATAGGTACCACAAATTTACTTGAGGGCCCTATTAATGTTCTAAAAGTGCGATCACTCACCACTACCTTCAGAATCACACGGAATACTTGTTAAAAATACATTGCTTCCAGCTAGGCACAGTGGTGCACACCTTTAATCCCAGCAGCTCAGGAGACCAAGACAGGAGGATCAAGAGTACAAAGCCAGACTCAGCAATAGGAAGGCATTCAGCAATTCAGTGAGACCCTGCTCTAAATAAAATACAAAATAGGGCTGGGGATGTGAGTGGTTGAATGCCGCAGAGTTCAATCCCTGGTACCCCCCACCCCCCAAAAAAATACATCACTTCCAAGGAATATACTCTTTAGTCATTCTGGGGTGGAACTCCAAATCACTACTTTTACAAAAGTTTTAAGAATTACTGCCCCTTTTTAACATTTTAGGTGATGTTAAGGAGGAAGAGTCAGCCAAAGAGAGCTAACAGGTATAAGCTACAAAAAAAAAAAAAAAAAAAAGTGAAAGGGGCTGGGGTTGTGGCTCAGCGGTAGAGCACTCGCCTAGCATGTGCGTGGCCCGGGTTCGATCCTCAGCACCCACGTAAAAACAAAGGCATTGTGTACAACTAAATAAATAAATATTTTTTTTAAAAAATGTGAAAGGTCTCTGTAGAAAAGACCTTCATCAAAAAGAAACAGAAGGCCATTATGGCTGGTGAGAAGAATGGCACAATATGAAGCTAGAAATCTAGGCCAGGACTGATCACCGTAAGGAGTTTGGATTGCACAGGTCCAAATAGAACAGACTAGCACTATCTGAATTATGTTTTTAAAAGATTAACTTTTGGGGGCTGGGGTTGTGGCTCAGCAGCAGAACGCTCGCCTCGCACATGTGCGGCCCGGGTTTGATCCTCAGCACCACGTACAACATAAATGCATTGTATTGTGTAGAACTAAAGTAAATAAATAAATATTTAAAAAAAAAAAAAAAAAAGGTTAACTTTTGTGTGGCTGGGAGCAGTGGCACAGAACCTGTAATCCCAGCAGCTCTGGATGCTGAGGCAGGAGGAGGCTAAGGCAAGAGGATCAAAGTGAACCTCAGCAATTTAGTGAGGCACTAAGCCACTCAGTGAGACCCTGTCTCTATTAAATAAAGTACAAAAAAGGGCTTAGGGTGTGGCTCAGTGGTTAAATGCCCCTGGATTCAATCCCCAATACCAAAAAAATTAAATAACAAGATTATACTTTGGGGGCTGGGGTTGTGGCTCAGTGGTAGAGTGCTTGCCTAGCATGCATGAGGCACTGGGTTCAATCCACAGCACCACATAAATATAAAATAAAGATATTGTGTCCACCTAAACTAAAAAAAATAAATATTTTTTTAAAAGATCATACTTTTAATCTGTGTAGAAAACAAAAAAAAAAGGAAAGGTGGTTGAATAAGATGGATATCATCATCCTAAATGCATGATTGAAGACCTGAATGGTACGAATATACTTTGTGTACAAACAGTTGTATGTAAAAAGATGCTATATACATGCATTATGAATTGTAATACATACTACTATTATAAATAAAAAAAGAAAGAAAGAAAACTAAGTCTAACAGAGTTAAAGAGTGGAAGCAAAATTAGTTATAAGCTATTTCGCCGATCCAGCAAAGATGATGATGATGATTTCAACTGGGTAAACAGCAGCAGAGGTAAACATGCATGCAGATAAATTCTGGAAGTAGAACAGACAAACATACCTGAGAAATCAGAAGTCGGAAACAATAAAAAGGGAAGACTACAGAATGCTCCCTAATAACATAATTTGTACAAATATATGGAACATAAATTAATTTCTTTGGTTATGATTTATTTGTTTATTTATTTATTTATTTTATTTGTTGATTGACCTTTATTTAATTACTTACATGTGGTGCTGAAAATTGAACCCAGTGTCCCACACATGGTAGGCAAGCATTCTACCACTGAGCCACAACCACAGCCCACATATCTTTCTTTTTTAATAAAGAAAATAAGTAATGCTTGGAAAACAGAAGTTGAAAGACTGTTGAAGTTCTTACACAAATACTTTATATAAAAGCAATGAAGATATAAACGCTAAGGATCACAAAAATTAATCTGCCTGCAAACTAAACTACAAATCTATAAATTATCCACTGGAAAATACATCAACTTGAATTTCTAAATTAAGCATAATAACAAGATATATTTTATTAATACCTTGCAAATAAGCTATTCTGTATAAAGCCTCAAGCCTTCCATAAAAATTACTACTTAGCTCCTCCCTCCTCTCTCACTCTAAAACATTAACCCGAAAGTTGTTATACTGAATTATTACTACAGAGGACTCTTAAAGTTTCATATCTTAATCAGATTACCAGAGACATTACATTTAAAAAATCCCAATTTAGTATCAAAAGAACTAAATAATAATAACCCAGAGGAATCTATCATTATTTTACTTTAGTCTTTCCATAATTATTTTGAAATAAAGAAGAAATAAGGTTGGTCAAGTCCTATTACGTTAAAATATGAACTCCTGAGCAAAACAGGTTTTCCACTAAGTAAATACAAATTCCTAGATAGAATTCAAATTTTCTGGTCTTCAAATAAACTTCTCTTGTTTGGCTCCAAATATTTAATATCTAATATTCGATTTTCCCAACTTAAAGGTAAGCAAAACTATTCGCCATTTTAAAAAGAAAAAAATCACAATGGTCCAGAAAATCCAGTTTTAAAAGCCTTGTTTTATGTAAAAAGAGAAATTATCTGTGAAATTCTACAAATGCCTATACATTCATCCACTTAATGCCTTATTACCTAATACATGGTACATTTATACAATTGCCTCAAATTTTTGAAAAGCTGATTTCACTAAAATTGAACCCAGAATAAAGATTTAAAGATGCTTCTCTTTGAATTCATGTTCACAAAAGAGTCACAAGATTTTTAAGAGCACTGATTTTCAGTGAGACATACACACTGTCATTTGAAAATAAATGACTTAGAGTAGATATCTATCAGTTTCATGTTCTCTTGTGGAATATGTAGGTATATAAAACATAAGTTAAAAAGAGAAATATAGGAAAGAGAAAGAATTAAAAAAAAAAAAAGTTTACTTTTTGGTTCTTCAGGCAAAAACAGCCATGATAAAAGAACTAAAACTGGCAAACTTACTTGTAATCCAATGTATTTTCAGGAAGACTTCAAGATTTGACACAGAAACAAAAGGAAAAAAACTAAAACAAGTATAAACAAAGTCAGTTACACACTGACCTCTTTTTGAAATATGTTTAAAAATATACTTTAGTCACACTTTTAAAAAACATGACTGAGAAATATTTTTTCTTTAATTCAAGTCTTTCTCAATCATCTTGAAATCCTTGCAAGCTGAACTCATACATTAAGGCAAATACTGATTTTAAATACTAATTTAAATGATAAACCAATTCATTTAAATTGCTAATCCAGGGAGAAAGTTTTTGTAAAAAAAAAAACATTTTATTACTACAAAGGGAAACATGTACACAAAAAGCTTTTAAGCTTCTTAACGCAAATTACTAGTCAACGTCCAATGCAGTAAAAAAATACACAGAGCACAAAATACTTGCCCAATTTATCTCTTCTAGGGTAAGTATTCAAAAAATTAACGCACATTTGAAAATTCACTCCCAAGAGCAGCTTTTAAGTTCAAATGATTAGAATAGATATACTAATAATACACATCTATTATCCTTAACACCAATAATAAAGTAATAAAAATTAAGCTTAAAAATTATACAATTTATCAGATCTAAGTTTGATAGCTATAAAAACTAAATTAGTCTTACCTTCATTTTATTAAACAAATGCCAAACATGTAGAAATTATATAAAACAAATTTTAATGGGTGGAATGCATGCAATATGTATGTTAATTCATATTTTAAGCTACTAAAATTCTTACCCTTTTCCACATTAGGACAAAAATTTAAAGCTCCTTTTAAATCTAATACCTTATATTTAATTTTCTTCAGGTTGCTCAACAGGGAAATCAACAGGTTCTTCCTTTGCCTCTTCCTCCACTTCTTCTACTTCAGTGGCTCCCTCTACTTCCCCTACTGCCCCATCTTCCCCCACTGTCCCTATTTCCTCCCCTCCCTCTGCATCCCCCTCTCCCTCTATTCCTCCAATTTCTCCCACATCCTCTACTTCTTCCACTTCCTCGGCTTCCCCAACTTCCTCTGCTTCTTCCTCCTCCTCTTCATCCTCCTCTTCTTCAATGGGCTCATCAATCTTTTCTTCATCCTCTTCATCTCCTTCTATCTGCTGATCCTGAGAATGATCTTGAATTTCAAAAGGATTTTCACCCTAAAAATATGAGTTATGGCTTTTAAAATCAGCACACTTGTTTTCCATCAGTGAAATTTTTATTTGCTGATCATGAAAAAAAACTATCTGTAGTTTTTTCACTTATGAAAAATCCATTATATATACATTCATATCTATTTCAGAACTTCGTACTTAAGTCACTGCTTTATACTCCACAACCTAGCATACTTAAAAGTCCTATTTTCTTCTTAGCTGAATTTCTAAAATCATACATGAAAGACAAAGGCAACTATGCAGGTTTTGGTAGAAACAGAGGATACAGAGTTTTGCATCTTAAGTAACTATTCACCTACTACTATTGTAGGGTCTTTTAAAAACTGAAATGAAAATCAAGTACCTTGTTTTACCTACTAGATACCATGTTTTCTTTCCACTTTAAAAAAGAGACACTAACTTCTGTGCATAGTTACAATGCACCAATAAAAAATTAACTCAAATAAATGAACAAAAGCAAAAAAGAGCACAGGTCATTTAAAAAAATAATAAATTAAAAATAGACAAGTCTTTAATTCAGTAAACATTCATAGGAACAATTTTAATAATTATACACCTGGGTCAAACTTTATATAAATTGGACCATGCCAAAAGACCATATTAATGTAGTAAAAAATGGAAAGGCAGTAAACGTTATTAAACAGGAATGTGTAGGACTGATGCCCAGATAGGAATGTACAAGATGAAATGTAGTAGTACGAGAAGAAATACTTGAGCTGTGAGTGTAGCTCAGTAGTAGAGCATGTGCTTAGGAAGCCCTATGTTCAATCCCCACTGTCAAAAAAGAGAAGAAAAGAAAAGTGAAAAAAGAAATACTAATGAAGGGGCTACACTAATAATCCAGAAAAGGACAACGTAAAAGATGTGACAGCATTAAAAGAATAGGTAAATTAGAGGGAGGAGAGGAGAACTCGGAGCAAGCACTTGTAAATTCATAACTCAAGAGTATGAAAATACCTATACGTGGGGGTAGAGGTCAGAAGAGAGGGACCAAAACTGTGATTGATCAGCAATGTCTAAAAAGAACACAGATAAAAGTACAAAAGAACTGAAAAATGTCATGAAAGCCAATCATTTATTAAAGCTGAATAAGGGTTCCCAACTATGTACTACTTTTCCATGTTTAAAATAAACCACAGTATGTTAATTTTTTACAGGCCACTAGATTTAATAATTGGGTCATTGGTAATCTTAGGAGAAGCAGTTTCAAAAGTATAACACAGGGCTGAGGGTTTGGGGCTCAGTGGGGCTCAGTGGTAGAGCACTTGCCTAGCATGTACAATGTGCAAGGCCCCAGATTCAATACCTAGCACCACCACCAAAAAATATATATATGTGTGTGTGTGTATGTATGTATACATACACACACACACACACACACACACACACATATGGGAGTTTGAACAGCAAGTTTCCAAAGAATCCATCTTCACAATTCTCTGTGAAATTCACAAAAACCACCAGCCTTGGTCCACACTCAAGATTTTAACTGAGTCAAGTACTGGAGCTCTTACTAAAAATACTTATTCCTTAATCAGTTTCAGACCTCACTAATCAAAATTTCCAGGGCAGAAGGTAACCTATATTTGAGTAGCATTTCATAAGATGTTAATCTGAAAAGTTGGAGGAAAAAAGGCCTTGCAACTTTATTTTTTTACTTCCTCCTGGTCAGAACTGCTCAGTTAAAGAGTGAATAATAGGAAGTAAATAGCACAACATAAAGCAATGTTTTCAAGTACAGGGAGATAAGAAGAGACACTAATGTGGGGAGGGTCAAAATCCAGGAAAAGTAAAGTCATTTATAGTTTGGGGAACTAATAAAGATGTCTGCTTATAAAAATAGAAAATAAAAAAAAAATAAGAAAGGTAAAAATCAGATGCAAGTAAGGAAAAGAGATAATGGTAAAATAAGAACACAGAGGAAGGTCAAATAAGAATATTTTTCTTCACTGATAACAAGAAAGATGAGAAAAAGGTACATAAATCTAAGGAATAAACTCATTTCTTTTTTTTTTTTTTTTTTTTTTTTTTTGGGGTTGTAGGTGGATACAATACCTTTAATTTTTTTATTTATGTAGTGCTGAGGATCGACCCAGAGCCTCACACATGAGAGAGGAGCGCAGAACCGCTGAGCCATAACCCCAGCCCCCTAAACTTATTTCTAATATTCTCAATCTCCCTAACAAAAGAGAAAAGAACATGCAAGTGAGGAAAATAAAGATGAAATATGGGACATGTGAAGACTGGAAAGGGGTTTGGAAAGGTCACTATAGAAGATACAATACTGATAATTAATAACTGAAATTCCTGAGTGAAAAGCTGGCAAACAGGATTGGCACAATACCACAGAGGTCTTTTTGTTTTGTTTTTTGCTTTCCTTTTCTCTTATTTTTTTAGGCAGAGCCTCAGTTGTATTGCCCAAGATGGCCTTGAACATCTGGCCATGATTCTCCTGCCTCAACTTCCTGAGTAGCTGGGACTACAGATAAATGCCACTGTACCCAACTCCATGATATCATTTTAGTAAGATAGATAATTAATAAAGCTAACTAGAGGTGGCTTAATGCTGGGAACTGGTAAGCAGTTAAAGAACAAATAAGGAATTGTAGAACACCATTGCTTGTTGAAATGGCTGACAATGAATGTCCAGTGAAGAAAGTAAAGGTAGAACATGACGATACAACTGGAAAATAAACTGATGAAATAATTATCTTCATGGGGTCAAAGATTTAAAAGGTATTTTTGTCAGGGTGAAAGCAACTGAATGTGAAAAAGGTTTATGCCAAGATAAAAGTTGATTAAGAGCCAAGGATGTTCTCAGGGACTACAAGGAACATCCCAGGAATGCCAAACAAAGACAAATCACTGAGGAATGTGACTCTAGTGCTTCTTAAATTTTAACATGCATATGAATCAAATGGGGTCTAGCTAAATGAAGATTCTTACTCAGTAGGCATGAATAGGACCTAAATTTTGAATTTCTAATGAGCTCCAAGGTGAAGCCTAGAATGCTGATCTAGAGATCGTATTTGAAGTTCTAAAGATCTCTTGAGTTCAGGTGTTTTCTCCACAAAATGCACATAAGCAAAACACTTCCCACCACTGATGTCTCCCATTCCATGAAGTGATTCAACTGGACAGCCTGAAACTCTATGTAGAAACTCCTAATTTATATTCTTTCTTCACTAGAAATTACTTTCATACAACAACAGAAATCACTAACTTCTTGAAAGTTTGTGATAAAGGATAAAAATCAAATTTTTCTAAATTTAGCTATTATCTTTTTAAGTTTCTTTTTGATACCATACCTCCCCCAAAAATTAACATTTCAATTCACAGCTGTCTTTTGTGTTGTTTATTTTTAAGAGTGTCAAGAATGTAGTGAATATTGACAAGCAAATTAACCAATTAGAAAATGGCCCTTAAGTCGGGGGCGTGGTGGCGCATGCCTGTAATCCCAGCACTTGGGAGGCTGAGGCAGGAGGATCCTGAGTTCAAAGCCAGCCTCAGCAATGGCGAGGCACTTGGCAACTCAGTGAGACCCTGTCTCTAATAAAATACGAAAAAGGGCTAGGGATGTGGCCCAGTGTTCGAGTGCCCCTGAAGTCAATCCCCAGCACCAAAAAAAAAAAATGGCCCTTACAGAGTAAGTCAAAAGAACTGAGATCATTCAGCTTGGAAGTCACTTGATGAAAGTTAATTTAATAACCGTTAAATACATCAGGCTTTTCCACACAAGGTAGCTGTGAATCACCACAAAAGCCAAAATAAACTTCTTTATTCTATAAGATTTACTAAATGCAAATAACAGACTTTTGTAAATCTTCAATATAACAACTCTCATTAGTGCAGAATGATTTTAAATATGTTGTAAATATTCAAAAACTAACCTCTAAAATTTGTTTATTAATTTCCTGAAAAACAGTGTCTGTAAGTTCTTGTTTGTACAATAACTATTCAAAGAAATTCTGTGTAAAGAAGGAGTCAAGCAGTAATATATGACAAAAACCCTGAGTAGTAAAGTGGGCCAGGGATACGCAATTTGTACTGTATTTAAATATCACAAAAAGTTACTACTGTTTCACATTTTTTTGCTTTTTTGGTACTAGGGAATGACTCAGGGGCACTCGACCACTGGGCCACATCCCCAGCCCTATTTTGTATTTTATTTAGAGACAGGGTCTCACTGAGTTGCTAAGTGCCTCGCCATTGCTGAGGCTGGCTTTGAACTTGCAATCCTCCTGCCTCAGCCTCCCAAGTGCTGGGATTACAGGCGTGCGCCACCATGCCCAGCTGTATACTACAGTATTTCCTAAAAACCTTTTGCCACCAAATCTTACCTTAACAAAACGTTCGTATCGTGCCTTCACTATTGGATTATTTAAAATGCTTGTGGCAGTCAAGACACTCTCTCTTTTTATTTGTTCCTTATAAGCCTATGGAAAACAGAATACATTTGAGGGTTAGAATGTCATGCCATGAAAGTGCTTGTATAACTAAAAACATTTTATGCTCAAATCCTTAAGATTTAAATGATTTCTCTTATGGCAAATTAAGCTACAGAGCAATAGCTACTGGGATCATAATCTAAATTAAATAATGAAGATTAATATGGATTAAACATTAATGGTTTTAATGCATTATGGACTTAAAACAACAAAGATTCATAAATCAATCAGTTTCAATAAAAACAATAAGTCCCTAAACACTAAAAATCTAGACGTACTAGACAGTTGCTTTCTCTCCTCTCTAAACCATCTCTCAGTCCCCAAATACTAATTTTTCATGCTATCTCCAAGTAATAAATACATATATATATTTTTTCAAATATTTACTTATTATTTATTTGTTTTAGTTGTACATAATGCCTTTATTTTTACATGGTGCTGAGGATTAAACCCAGGCAGTGCAAGTGCTAGGTGAGCACTCTACTGCTAAGCCACAACCCCAGCCCTGAATATATATATATATTTTATTTTTTTTTTGGGGGGGGGGGAGGCGTACTGGGGATTGAACTCAGGGGCACTCAACCACTGGGCCACATCCCCAGCCCTTTTTTGTATTTTATTAGAGACAGGGTCTCACGGAGTTGCTAAGTGCCTCGCCATTGCTGAGGCTGGCTTTGAACTCACGATCCTCCTGCCTCAGCCTCCCAAGTGCTGGGATTACAGGCGTGCACCACTGCGCCCAGCTCTGAATATATATTTTTAATTATTTATTTGTTCCTTTTAGTTACACATGGCAGTAGAATGTATTTTGACATATCATACATAGATGGAGTATAACTTCGCATTATTACGGTTGTACATAATGTGGAGTTACACTGTTTGTATATTAATATATGAACATAGGAAAGTTATGTCTGATTCATTCTACTACCTCTTTCCATTCCCATCCATCTAAAACCTCCTTGTCTAATCCAGCGAACCTCTAATCCTCCCTCCCCGCCCCCCACCCATTGTGAAATAATATTTTTTTCATACCACAAGAGTAATTAATTAGTCTTCCTCTAGGCTACAGTTATCACAATAATGTATTGTGCAGAGAAGAAAAGGTAATAATATGAAATGTTTAGTTGCCAAAAAGCGTCAAAGAATTATCAAGAGGAAAAAAAGGCAAAGATTAAGAAAAGACTATTATGTGTTCAAACTGCATATAGAAGTCTGAGTTAAATGAAGTTTACCTTCAATACAAAATATGAATTTAAGAGACACAGGTATCCTCTATTTAAAACTTAAGAGCTTTAATATATGAATCTTTAAATCTAGTTCTCAAGTGAATTAATTTCCTACAACATTAACATTTATGTTGTTTAAAGTAAATCTGACCCCAAAAAAAAACCAGCCAATATGAAGAGCTTTAATATATGAATCTTTAAATCTAGTTCTCAAGTGAATTAATTTCCTACAACATTAACATTTATGTTGTTTGAAGTAAATCTGACCCCAAAAAAACCAGCCAATATGGAGCAGAAATATGCTAAAAATTGTCCAGGATATTCTTCTTTAAAAAAAAAAAAAAATAGTAACTGATCATCTTAATTTTTACATTTATTTTTCAGAACCATCAGAAAAATGTATCAGTTATAAATAATCTTTACTTGTTTCTATTCTAAAACACATGCATACAATCAACTTTAAAAAAATAGTTCAACAGTTGATTTTCTCAATGCTTACTGTAACCAGACACTTTTTGGATATTTTATTTCATCCTTAAACAATTTTAATAGAGAAGAATCATTATCCTTCATATTTCCATATATATAAGGAAACTTAGAAATATTAATTTACTTGTTACATACTGATCCAGGATTCAAACCCTGAAAGTCTTGTTCCAGAGCCCACAGTCTTAACCACTATATAACACTGCTTCTATGAGTATACTTTCAATTATTCTCATTTGAGATTAAAAGGATTGTATGTAGCTACAAAACAATGGCCAAAAGATAATAAAGAGTTGAGAGATTCAAGGATTTTAAGAGGGGCTGGGGTTGTGGCTCAGCGGCCCTGGGTTTGATCCTCAGCACCATGTAAAAATAAATAAAATATTTAAAAAAAAAAAAAAGAAAAGGATTTTAAGATCTATCAAAACTTACCTGCTTCCCTTTGATATGATCAGGAGATTTTAAGTGTTGCTGAACTGAACTATGTAAAGCAGGAATATACACACTGCAAGCACTGCAGTGAACAGTCTCTACTTTCATCATGTGATCATCTGCAGTAACACCTACAAAACAAATCCTATCATTAAAGAAATGATATATTCTTTTTTCTGACAAATCAAGACTTTACTGCTTAGTTTCCATAACCATTTATAGCCCTTTTATCACAAGAAGGATAAGCGTATATAGGTTTATGTTGAGATCTTTAACACATCTCATAAATCTACACAGATTTTTTTTAAATATGTAGATAACTGGTTAAAAGTATAAGGTACAATTACATTGTATTTCCTAATCATGTTATACACTCATGCTCTGAGGCCTATAAGTCTATATCCCCCAAAATATAAAAGAAAACAAAGGCTGGTTTTGTAATAAAATGAGAATTTTCATGATTATAAATGTGGGTGGGTAGGGAGAGCGATGTCAAATTTTGATTCTTAAGGAAAAAACAATTTTAGATCTTGAAAATGATCAGGATTTATTTCAGGGAAAGTATAAATATATGCAAGGGATATGCTGTGAGTGTATGCTCAAGATACATTTTTAATTATTTTTACTACAATTCTAAACTTAATCAGTACTTTAAATAACAACATTATATATATACTGTTTTCCTTTTTGGCTCCACCATCAAATCTGATTTTGTCAGGGATTACAAATAAGTAGAAAAGAGAACATAAGTCATAAACAAAATCACAAGCAGGGTCTGAGCACTGGGTCTCTGCTAACCATGGAGAAAATAGCACTTTTTAAGAATTACAAGCAACTCACTATGACTAGGGCACAGACTAGAATTAAGGGACAAAACATGAGAATAGAAAAACCGAAGAGGGCCTAGATTTAAAAAACCTTTATGTGCCATGACTAGGAATTTGAACTTTAAAGTGTAGAAAATGGAGAGCCACTGCAATTTTCTGAAGTAATGAGATTACATAGTAGAATTAGAAATAAAAAAGACTGGAAGTAAGAAAACTAGTTAGGAAAATACTACAACTGTTAAGAGAACAGGTAAGGATTTGAATAAAGGCAAAAAGCGAGGTAAAGGAACAGACTTGGTAAATATTTAAGATAGAACCCATAAAAAACAAGTGCTACAAACACAGAAAGGGAAAAAGTATCTTAAATTAACTCCATACTTCTGGTTTTGGTAGATGGTGAGGCTATTTTTCAAGATAAATGAAGGAGATATTAGTGAGGTTTTGTTTTGTTTTCTTTGCGGGGGGGGGGGGCATATGCTGAAAGAAATGATAAAATTGTTTTGGGTATACTGATTTTGTCTGACTGTTGAAGAGATAGCCGTAGGCAGTTGGATGAATAAGACTAGAGTCAGAAGGAATTAAATAAAAAGATGAATTTTTTTATAAACTCAAATGAAGGAGGCAACTGTAGGCAGTGATAAATTTGTAAGCACGGAAACAGGAATTCCTGTCAAAGGAGTTCACTTCTGATAACCCACACAAAAGCAAGCAAATATTTAATTATGTGCTATATCACTCTGAAAGGGAGAACAAGAAAGGGATCATTTATGCTAAAAAAGTTATGTTAAATATTCATAAAGGGGCTGGGGCTATAGCTCAGTGGTAGAGCGCTTGCCTCACACATGCAAGGCACTGGGTTTGATCCTCAGCACCACATAAAAATAAAGATATTGTGTCCATCTACAACTAAAAAACAAATTTAAATATATATTTGTATATGTAAATTTCCCAAAACAATTTGCCTACTTACCTTCCATAACATCTTTTTCAATTATTTTGACAACCTCTGTTTGATTGTTTGTCTGCTGCTTGCGAATAGATGTTTTCTTAAATTTATTCACCATGCATTCCTAGAAAATAAAATAGAATCCAAACAGTTCTCAATAAGCATTTAGTATATGCTCAGCACCATGCTCATCCTATTGAAGACACAATACATGCTCTATAAGAATTAATATCTGTGCTGGGGTTGTGGCTCAGCAGTAAAGCGCTCGCCTAGCACATACGCGGCCCGAGTTCAATCCTCAGCACCACATAAAAATAAAGGCATTGTGTACAACTAAACCAAATAAATAAACATTTTTTTAAAAAAAGAATATCTGTTCTTAAGCAGCTTACAATTTAGATGAGTAGGCTATCATAAAATACTAGAAAATTACAAAAAGTATTGACTTTTCAAAATGTATTTTATACACACAGAAAAAGATCAAAGACAGGTGAACTAGTCAAGAAGGCTTCTTAGGTAAATGCATATTTAAGTCATAAATGACAGACAAGAACCCATTAAGGAAAGAAATTACGGGAAAAAAAAATTTTTTTTGGGTGGTGCCTGAGATTGAACCCAGGGTCTTGTGCATGTGAGGCAATCACTCTATCAACTGAGCTATATCCCCAGCCCCTCAGAAAAAAATTTTAATTAAGGGACACAATTCAGCAAAGTCTCAATGATCACTCTATTTCTAACCCTCGAATATCTCTCCTGTCTAAATCTGTTTTCTGTTCAATTACCAGTTCAGCTCAAGCCTCTTCTTTCTGCATTCCTGGTCCCAACTACCGTTCTCTTCTCCAAGCCCCTACTGTACTTCTGTACTATTGCCACTTATTCTTAAACATATCATCTGTTTATCTGTCAATATGTTCTATTATTGGTGCATTAAGAGTGGTATCTATGGTCTTCAGTGTCTGACAGCATCTTCCACAGAAATTAAAAAATAAACAAATGCATGACCCCACATACTGAAAATACAAAGGTACTAAATAGCACAAGTGTTATGGTTTGGATGTGAGGTGTCCCCCAAAAGCTCATGTATGAGACAATGCAAGAAAGTTTAGAGGTGAAATGATTGTGTTATGAGAGTACTGACCTAATCAGATTAGAGTATTGATTCCCTGACAGGGATTAACTGGGTGGTAACTGCAGGCACGTAGGGTGTAGCTGGAGGAGATGAGTCCCTGGGGCTATGCCTTTTGGGTAATATATTTTGTCCTTGCTGAGGGGAGCTTTCTCTCTACTTCCTGGTGTCCTGAGCCACTTTCCTCCGCCACACTCTTCTGCCAGGATGTTCTGCCTCACATGGCGCCTCAAGGAATGGAGTCAGCTGTCTATGGTTTGAAACCTTTGAAACTGAGAGCCCCAAAATAAACTTTTTTTTCCTCTAATTGTTCTTGTCGGGACTTCTGGTCACAGCAGTGAAGAAAGCTGACTAAAACAACCAGGTTCTTTGCCTCTGACAGGATCACTTAGCTGCTCTGAGCATGATCTTTCAATTATGATAAAAATGAGTTGCTATGAGGTTCAACTGAAATAATGAATTAAAGTGCCAACCACATGGGTACACAGTGGACTCTCAGTGGCTAATAGCTGAATCTACATGAACAAATAGTTGTTAAAGGAATTATTTTTCTGCCATTTCTGCCATTTCTATGAGAAATGGAAAATGGTTTTCCAAATACCAAATCCAAACGCTATTATAGAACAACTCACATCTAAGTCTGGGTTAATTTTAACAGCTTTCTTTCAATAAAGTTAATTATTAAATTTTTGGAAACACAGAACAGAGAAGATGGGAAACTATAAAAAAAGAAATAAGATAATTCAGATCAGATAAAGTGTTTCTCACCTCAAAAACAGCTACTTACATGCAAAAAATCCATAACTACTTTGTCAAATTTGGTTTGTTTCTGAATATGATCTAATGTTTCTTGGTGTGAAGAACTTTCCAGATGCAGTTCAATATCTTTTTCTTCAAATGTTCGAAATTTGCAAAATGAACATGTGAATGCCATTCTATGAAGAAAAAAAGGTTTTATTTAAATATTACCTTATCGTCTTAGAGAATACACCAATGAAACTAATTTTACCAGCATAAATAATTTCCTTTATTCCATTTTATGACTTACTTGAATTTAACTTAAGTCAGAAAAATATAGTATTTCTTTTTCTATTTGGACAGCACCATTATTATACCATTTTTCATTTCTGGCCCATCTTGGAATTTATACAATTAAAGGGCCAAAGCAAACAGAGGAGTATCAAATTCCAACGTTCTACAACTTATTTTACATTTGTGTCATCAACAAAGCCAGGTAGCAAACCAGACAACCATAACTCATTCCTGTGGAACTCTTGGGTGATCAAAAGTCCTACTCACAGCCGGGCGCGGTGGCGCACGCCTGTAATCCTAGCACTTTGGGAGGCTGAGGCAGGAGGATCGCGAGTTCAAAGCCAGCCTCAGCAATGGCGAGGCACTTAGCAACTCAGTGAAACCCTGTCTCTAAATAAAATACAAAAACGGCTGGGGATGTGGCCCAGTGGTCGAGTGCCCCTGAGTTCAATCCCCGGTACCACAAAAAAAAAAAAAAAAAAAAAAGTCCTACTCACTGACACTTCAGGGCAAGTAACAGGCCTGGCCTAGACAAATGTATATATTTGTAAGCTGAAGAGCCATCCCAGAGTGAATTTCCCCATTGCTTCTACTTTATCATATGTTATTTCTTTTTCCTTAAATTATGTCAATAGTCTCCAAAATGGTTTTTGACCACAATCTTCATTTTCCAATTAATACCTTATACTGCTATTAGATTTATTTTCCTGGTTCATACTAGGGGCCTGGAGCCAACTGCTGGGTTTATATCTTTGCTCCCTTATGTGAGATTGGGCAAATGATTTAACTTCTCTGGCTCAGTTTTCTTATATTTATGAAATGAGATTTCTCATCGAGATGCCATGAGGATTAAAAGAACGAAAAATTATTACATATAAAGTCCTTAAAACAGCAATTGTTCAATTAATTATTATTACTTCCTAATCTAGATAATACCACAATTACTGCTCAAATGCTTGAATGGCTCCTTGTTGATCAAAAAACAAAGTCAAAAATGCTTTCAGCTACCTAATCTCTCCTCTTTTTCACTTTATACACCAAAACCTTTAATAGTATCTAGGACATAGTATGTCTTTATTAAATGTTTAAATTACATTATACCTTTTGCCCTACTGCACCCACTTTAATCTATATAGATTTTCATTTTCTGGGGGGAAAAAAACCCACACCTTTCTTTGCTTTTACCTTAAGCCAAACACTCCACCTACGATGCCTCTCACAGTTCCTGCAATCCTACCATTCCTAGATTAGTTCAAATACCACCGTCCATCAAGTATCCTTCCCGTATTTACCTGCACTCTTATTTACAAGTTCTCACTCTTAAGACTACCTTGTACCTCTTCTTTTTTTATATCTTTTTTAAAAATTATTTATTTGCTTTAGTTGTACACTATGCAATGCATTTTTTTGTTTATGTGGTGCTGAGGATCGAACCCGGGCCGCGCACGTGCTAGGCAAGCGCTCTACCGCTGAGCCACAACCCCAACCCATATCTTTATTTTTTATGTGGTGCTGAAGATCAAACCCAGAGCCTTAAACATGCGAGGCAAGCACTCTACCACTGAGCTACAACTCAAGCCCTTATACCTCTTCTTGCACTCTTTGCCATATACTGTTATTTGTATACATCTCACACATCTATCCCTTTCTTCCTAGTTTCCCTTAAGCACATATACATAGTTACATTTCCATCTTCTTTATATTAAGAACATTCAAGTAATCAAAGGAACATATCACAAGAATAGTAGTTATTTAGTCAATCTCTAATCCTTCTAACTCTGCTCTGGTAAATTAAAATAATTTGGGGTTATTTCAAATGGTTCTTATCCTAATATGACAAGTTAATTGAACTGACATTCTATTGGTTATATCATCAGATTTTTATTTAGAGTTATGAAGAAAACAAATCCAAATCACAACATTTATTATATATTATATATTATATCATAATTTAAATCTATAATTTAATGGGGAAAGTACTCATAGGGTAATCAAACATAAAAATTAATCTTAAAATGTAAAATCATGTTTTGACTCCTACACATTTGATACAAAGTATTGAGTTTAATTCATTTCCATACTAGAGTAGAAAAGATATTCACAAGTACCAAAAACAGCAGTCCTCTTAAAACTGGAACTTCTTTTTACGGATTAATTCTTAATAAGGTTAACCCTCAAATCCCAATAACAAATCCCAGGAGCAACAAATCAAAAAAGAATAGGTTATTAAAGCTAGATACAAAGATTACACAAGTATAATTAACAGACTAAAATAAAAAACAGACAAAAACAAAATAATCTGGGACTTCAGATATAACTGAATTTTCTTTTACTACATTTCACACAAATAAAACTAATATATATATGTAATGACCAAGAAATAACAAAAAGTTACCTGTTTGATATGGAAGAAACTCACTCTTTTAAAAAAGGATCTCTAGTAAGTTTTCAAATTCTAAATTCTATCTTTTAGAGGAAAACCTACAAAATGATGTGAAACACTTCTTTCTCTTCTTGCTACACAAATAAGTTAACATTTAAAGAACAAAAATATATTCTAAATGGGAAATATACTGAATTTCCTTTGTAAATTTTATATCCTAGCATAAGTAGTGCCTAACAAGACTGCAGAGAAAATGATGGAAAAAATATCAATGATAGTCCCTTTTGAAAAAATTTCTAAGCCCCGTTTTCTCTCTTGCAGGGCGCCTACTCCATGCACATCAGTGTCATTAAATAAACCCTTTATACTTTGTCTAAAAAAAATTTTTTTTAAACAAAAACTTCTACTAGTCCTTTTCTCCTATGCATAATTTGCATTTTATATATGTATTTTTCTATTTTGCCTGCATTTTTCTCCATGTTATCACAAATTTTATCATCTTTATTTTTAATGATAACCTAAAAACCCATAAAGAAATGTGTCAAAATTTCCATCTACTTGCTCACTTTCTATAGCTGGTTTTGTTTCCTGTTTAGAGCTATTACAAAAAAAGTGTTGCAATGGGCATCTGTGTAGACTATACTCTCTATGCTTTTATATTATTTTCTTGGAAAGGTTAATGGATACAGAGAAATTTAAGAAACAAAGAAAAAGGGAAAGGAAGGGATGGGGAGGAAAGAGGAGGAGAGGGAGGGGAGAGAAAAGAGAGAGAAGGGAAAGAAGGAAGGAAGGAAGGAATGGATGGAGGGATGGATGGAGGGAGGGAGGGAGGGAACTGCTAATTGCTTTCCAATGGTAACAACATTATACAGTCACCAGATTTTTTTTTCCAGTACTGGGTCATGAACCCATAAAATTGCGCATGCTAGACAAGCATTCTATCACTGAACTACCTCCTGCCCTTTTTATTTTACTTTGAGACAGGATTTCACAAGGTTGCTGAAGTTGACCTCAAATTTGTGATCACTCTGTCTCAGTTGCTGGGATTATAGCACTGTGCCAATACACCTGGTGGCAGCAGGATTTTAAGTGTCTTTCAACTGTACCTTGAATTAGCAAATAAATATTTTCTCTTCACTAATAAAATAGCATACTACTGTTTGCATTTTCAGGTTCCTTAATTACTGTTTCAACATTTTCCTCAAGTTATTAACTATCGTTGTTCCTTGACCAGATTAATTAAGTACTGGACATCTTAGTTCTCATGCTTTTTTAAAAAAATTTTGAACTCAGCTACTTGGGAACTGAAGTGGGAGGATCAACTTGAGCCCAAGATTTCAAGACCAGCCTGGGCAACACAGGAAGACATCTTTTCAAAAGAAAAATCGAATTGATTTTTATCTAACTTAGACCTAAGACATTTCCCATGATCCTATTTAAGAATGTTTGTTTGCTTTTCAAGTTTTAAGTCTGTATTCAGCCAAATCTGTTCATTATTTCATTTATTAACTTATTCAGTAACAAACTTATTAAGGGGAAACATTTTATTCTTGAAGAGATTAAAATACTCCAATTTATTTTCCTGTAATTTTCCATTATTTTTTGGAATCTATTTGGATTTATTCCAAATGGTAAATGAAAATCTAAACTGATTTTTTTCCTTATTATTTTGTTGTTTAATCAAACCCTTTACTAGTTTTTATTACACATTACAATCTTACACATAAGGCAGTCTGTTCACAGGCTACTAATTGTCACACCGATTAGCCTATTACCACTGTGTGTGTGTGTGTATGTGTGTGTGTGTGTGTGTTGTCAGAGACTGAATCCAGAGCCTCACACATGCTAGGGAAGCACTCCAGCACTGGGCTACATTCCCAGCCTTACCACATATTTTTAACTACTACAGTCTCAATATCTAGAAAAGCCAATATCTACTCATTACTCTTCGTTTTCAGAATCTGTTCTGGGATCTGTATTAGAAAGAACTTATATTATTTGTGTTCATTTTGTTGGGGGATTGGGGTGGTACTACAGCTTGAACTCAGGTGCCTTCTATATTCCAGGTCCTTTTTATTTTTGAGAAGGTCTCACTAAGTTGTCCAGGCTGACCTCAAACTTGTGATCCTCCTGCCTCACCTTCCTGAGTCACTAGGATTACGGGCTGTGCCACCATACCCAGCTAAGAGTTTTATATATAATCAGCTCTCTGATCCAAAAATATCAGTAATAATCAGCTTTCCTATCCAAAAATATCACTATGTTTCCACACAGCCAAAATACAAAACTTCAATTTTCTTCATGTTATAACAAGTATTTCTTTTTAAAAATACTGTTATTTCTATGTATTTTATATTTTTGGATTACCATTATGAATAGGCTCTCTTTTCTTACACTAATAGGTGAATAGATTATATATAAATATTAAAAAACAAAAGCATTTCTATATCTTTGATCAAACTTTTTCATTTGTAAGAATTTTTTCATATTCCAATTCATGTATTTGTCTTTACTAGGAAATTTTTTTCAATAAGCCAATTTTTTATTTTTTTTAACTCTACTAAAAACAAACCTACAGGCCTATAATCCCAGCTGCTAGACAGGAGGATCGCAAGTTCAAAGCCAGCCTCAGCAATGGTGAGGCACTGAGCAACTCAGTGAGACCCTGTCTCTAAATAAAATACAAAACAGGGTTGGGGGTGTGGCTCAGTGGTTGAGTGCCCCTGAGGTCAATCCCTGGTACCAAAACAAAACAAAACAACAAACCTGTATCCATCTCCATATTTCTCACTGTTTTTTTTCTCTTCTGCGCCTTTGTTTCTCTCGTCGAGCTTCAATCCGCCTCTTTTCTTCTTCTTCGCTTTTAGGATCAGTTTTTGCTAGGATATCAAACAAAAAGTCAGAACTAAAAATCATTTTTTCATTTTTCCTTTTCAATCACCAGATTACAAAGTACAGATATGACAAAGATTCCTTAGTGATCACAATCTAAACTGAAGTCATCAGAAAAATTTAAGAGTTGAGACTACCAGCATTTCAGAAACTTCACTGAATAAATTTCATTTGCTTTAAAGCATCATAATCATATTTGCTTCTTGTCTATGATTATCTGCTACATATAGATGAGATTTTCTTCTCTAAACCTGTTCATTTTTTTCTTATCCATACTCTAAGCAATAATATCCTTATTACCTAAAAATCATCTTGCATATCACATACACTTAACACTGAAGAAAATGACCCAGAATGCAAATAGAAGTCCAATGAACACTAGAAAGCCCTGAATGTAAGAATTCATATTCTTATTATAAGAACACATCTTTCTTAAAAATATTTTTCTTAAAATACATAAACTTCAAAATGAAACTAGTTTCTAATTTTGTGATAAAATGTACAAAACATAAAATTTACCATCTTAACCACCATTCTGAAGCGTCCAATCCAGTAGCATTAAGTACATTCACATGTTGTACAACCATTACCACTATCTAGTTCCAGAACTTTTTCATCAGTCCAAATAAACCTCAGTAGCTAGTAAGCAGTTATTCCCTATTTCAACCCTACTCTAAAATTCTAGTATCTACTAATCTACTTTCTGTTTTCTGGATATTTCATATGTTATACATATGTATAACATATTTCATATGTATAACATATTTCATGTTATACATATCCCCAGCCTGCCTTTGTCTATCTAGTTTCTTTTATTGAACATGTTTTCAAAGTTTATCCATGCTATACTATGTTATAATGTATAATGTTATACATATAAATTATATATTTTTCTTTTTATGGTCTAATAGTATTCCATTATATGAATACACTTTTTAAAAAAATCTATTCACCTGCGGTATTGTTTCCACCTTTTCACTACTGAACTATACTACTACAAATATTAGTATACAAATCTTTGAACACCTCTTTTTAATTCCTCAGGATATATACCCCTACAAGTAAAATTATCCAGTCTATTTAGTTTGAGGAACACCACTCATCTGTTTCCCAGAGTGGCTAAAACACTTTACATTTCTACCAGTAGTGTATGAGCATTCCAAGTTCTCCATATCCTTGCCAATACTTGTTACTTTCCTTTTTTTTTTTTTTTTTCTTTTTTTTAAATCATGATCACCCTAGTGGGTATGGAGCAGTATCTCATTGCAAGCAGACTCTCTTAATAGAAATGCATTAAACTTAACATCTAAAAAAAATCCTAACCTATTTGCCCTTACACTTTTCCTTTCAGCTTAACAATAAACACATTTTAAACACTTGCTAAGTACATAATGGGATGTTTTAAAATTATGCAAAATCAATCTCTTAAAATTTAATATCTAATTATTCATCATTTTATTTTTGTTTATTTATTTTCTGGGGTGGGGTACTGGGGATTGAACTCAGGGGTACTCAACCACTGAGCCACATCCAAAGCCCTATTTTGTATTTTATTTAGAAACAGGGTCTCACTGAGTTGTTAAGTGCCTCACCATTGGTGAGGCTGGCTTTGAACTCGCGATCCTCCTGCCTCAGCCTCCAAAGTGCTGGGATTACAGGCATGGGCCACCACGCCCGGCTTCATATTAATTTTCTATCAAACATATAGTCTATACTACTATAACATAGGAAGAACTCATACACTGGGAAATTCAGTAGATATCCTTTAAATTATCCATCTCATGGTTGAAAAGAGAAGGAATACCTGAAAAGAGAAGGCTTGATTTAACTAAGGAATTCTGGCTTCACTCTTGAAGCTACCCCTGTACTGCTCTCAAGTTTTCGTAGTAAGAATAGCCAGGTGTGGTGGTGCACACCTGTAATTCCAGCAGCTTGGGAAGCTGAGGCAGGAGGATCACGAATTCAAAGCCAGCCTCAGCAATGGCGAGGCACTTAGCAACTCAGTGAGACCCTGACTCCAAATAAAATACAAAATAGGGCTGGGGATGTGGCCCCGTGGTCGAGTGCCCCTGAGTTCAATCCCTGGCACCAAAAAAAAAAAAAAAAAGTTTTCTTAGGAAGAAAAAAAGGATAAGAGGGAAGGGACATATCTGCTCCTGAGTTCAATCCCCAGTACCAAAGAGATATTTATTAATCTTTAAGCAACTTAAATGGAGATAAAATCTTACAAACATACATACTGTATTTCAAAAATATATGATATAAACACCCAGTTTTTAAAAACTCAGGACTTACTTTGGTCTTCATACTTTTCTCCCTCTCCCCTTTTTGGGAAAATTATTTAAAGGCTATTCACCAATTAGCAACTCGGGCAGCAAAAAACACACTCTAATAAAACATTCACTGTAATCCTCGCTAGATCTTATTTTTAAAACTGAATGTAAGAAAATAAAAAAATTTCACCAGAACTTGAAAAGATTCATTTACTACAATTATTTAAACTTCTTCATCTCCAACTGAGTTATGTAATTAATTATTAATCCTAAAGAGAGTAACTTTTGCACCTTTGCAATACCATCCTACTTAAGAAAGACAAAAAACTTTAGTAATCAAGGCAAAAATTTAAAAAATAAAAATAATTCAATGTACAGGCAAAACATTTACTGTATATGATTTAACTATTATGTTTTCACAGAATGCTGATAAACATATTTCCTTAGCTTTTTTATTTGTATCCTTGGCTTACTATAATTTGTTCAGATATACTTGCCCCCACTTACAGATACATCACAATGTTAACAAATAAAAGCAACAGAGAAACAGAAATAAAAGTAATGAGAAAAAAGAGTAATTTGGCTCTGTGCTTTTTTTTTTTTTTTTTTAAGAGCTTTATGGAATATAATTCCCCCTTTTAAATTATACAACCCAATAGTTTTCAATATATTCACTGATATGTGCAACCATTATCACTACCAATTTTCGAGCATTTTTATCAACTCAAAAAAGAAACTGGATATTCTTTAGGTATTCACCCAACTCCTCACCCTACAGCCCAAAATAATCACTTATCTATTTTCTATCTCTATAGATTTCTCTATTTTAAATGTCAATATGAATAAAATCATATAATATATGGACTTTTGTGACTGGCTTCATTCACTTAGCATAACCCTGTCAAGGTTCATTCAAATTATAGCAGAATCAGTACTTCTTTCCATTTTATAACTAAATAATACTTTGCAATATGGACACAGCCTATTTTGTTTATCCATTCATCTCACAATGATATCTGGGTTTTTATCCAGTTAGTTACTATGAATAGTGCTGCTATAAACATCAATATACAGTCATACGTTGCTAAACAACCAAGGTATGTTCTGAGAAATGCATCATTAGGCTATTTTTTTTATGTGAACATCACAGAATGTATTTACACAAACCTAGATGGTATAGTATACTATACATCTAGAACATATGATATATATCATTCTATATGTAGTCATCACTGACCAAAACATCTTTATGAAGTGTATGACTATATGTTTATGTGTAGGCTGATATTTTCATTTATGTTTGATGTAAACATAGAAGAGAAATTGCTGGGTCATTTGATCATTCTGTTTATTCATTTGAAGAACTGCCAGACTATTTTCCAAAGTTACTCCCCCATTTTACATTCCTACTAGCAGTGTACAAAAGGTTCTAATTTTTCCAGATCCTTGCTAAAACTTATTATCTTTTTTATTCTAATCATCTGAATGGATGTGAAGTAGTATGTGACTGTAGTCTTGATTTGTATTCTCTGATAACTAATTACTGAGCACCCTTTTATATGCTTACTGGCCACTTATATATCTTTTTTGAAAAAATGTCTGCTCAGATTCTTTGCCCACTTTTTGAGTTGTCTTTGTATTACAGAGTTCTAAGAGTTCTTTATACATTCTGGATTCAAGTGCTTTCACAAATGCACAACACACAGAAATAAGTTTCTCCCATTATATAAGTTGTCTTTTCATTTTCTACTAATGGCATTCTTTGAAGCACTAAGTTTTAATTTTGATAAAGTCAATTTACCTATTTTTTGTTTATTGCTCAGCTTGTCTTAAAAATTCCTTGCCAAATCCAAAATCATGAAAATTTATCCCTGTTTTCTTCTAAGAGTTTTATAGTTTTAGTCCTTGCAAGTAGGTCTTGCATTTTAGCTTTGGCATGTGGCTAGCCAGTTGTCAAAAATACTATTCTCTCCTCATTGAAAAGTCTTGATGCCCTTGTTATAAACCAGTTCACCACAGATATCTGGGTTTATTTCTAGACTTTCAACTCTATTCCACTAATCCACATATACTGTCTTAATTACCATCACTTTGTGGTAAGTTTTGAAATCACAAGGTGTAAGTACTTACACAACTGGAATTTTGATAGGGATTGTGCTGAATCTATAGATCAGTTTAGAAAGTAATGTAGTTTTTCCATTTGTTTAAATTGAAAATCTTATGACAATGTCATATAGTTTTCAAAGTATAAGTTTGCTTTTTTAATTAAATTTATTCAAGAATTTAATTCTTCTTGATGCCTTTTTTGTTTTTGTTGTTTGTTGAGACAGGGTCTCACTATGTTGCCAAGGCTCTTCTCAAACTCCTAGGTTTAAGTGATTCTCTGACTTCTGCCTCCCAAGCAGCTGGAACTACAGGTCATGTCCCCCTGCCTGGCTTGATGCTATTATGAGTAAAACTTTAATTCCATTTTCAGTTTGTCTCAAAATTTTGTACAGGTCAATGAAATTATGGAATTTGCAGGTAAACGGATGAAGCTGAAGAATATCACGCTAAACGAACTAAGACAAACCCCCCAAAAAACCAAATGCTGAATGTCATCTCTGATAAGCAGATGCTAATCCATAATGGGACAGGGGGTGGGGGATGAAGGAACTCTGACTTGTGCAGAAGGGAGTCGGGGAGAGAAAAGGGTGTGGGGATGGGACGGACATTATTACCCTAGATACATGTATGATTGCACTATCTGTGTGACTCTACACCATGTTCAGCCAGAGGAAGGAGAAGTTGTGCTCCATTTGTGTACAATGTGTCAAGATGCACTCTACTGTCATGTCTAACTAATTAGAACAAATTAAAAAAATTTAATTTTTACACTCTTCAATGTATAAATAGAAATATCTCTAAGAGTCATCACATCCAAAAGATTAAAAGCAAATGAATTTTCTAGAACAGTTTTACCTACTACCAAGGACCAGGAAAATTTTCTTTGTCCTCACAAAGGAGATTCTATGTGACATTAACAAACCACTCTTCATTAACAATGCCTTCAACAAAAAATATAACAGTCAATTAAGGGGCGTGAATCAAAATTATGTGCATCACCTTTTTAAAAATACAAATGTTCTGGCCCCTCCTCACAGGACTCAGAAAAAAGATCTAGACCAGGGTATGTAAATTTAAGAAGTATTTCTGGGCAGTCATGACTGATTAATAATTATACTAGGGGATTCACAGATCTAATTTGCATAGTTATAATTATTATGCAGCTTTTCTACAGACACTGAAAAATTATCTTAAAGCAATAAATTTTAAAAAATAAAAAGTATCCTGAACCATAGCAATTATGTTTTCTTACTTACTAGGTGATTTGCTGAGGCTCATCTTCTCCATAGGTTTTGCTAGCTTAGGTTTCTTGATAAAGGTTCCACCGGGCTTATTAAATGGCTGCATCATTTTTCTCTTTATTCCTCTTGCAGCAGCAACTGTCACATTGGTGGGTTTGTTTTGATAGTCAACAACAATTCCGGGTCTATGAATGCTTCCAAAATCACCCATATGCTGTAAATTTGTGAAATCAAAATATATCAGCATATTGTCCAAAGATAAATTACGAATTCATACAACATATTCACTTTATCTAATTTACTAGTTTTCACCTGAAAATTCCCTGAAATGTGACTAAATTTTACATGTCCACTTGGAAAAAACACATTAAAAAGCTTTGTAAATTATTACATGAACTTGGATCCAGTGAATTAGTGTTTTTACTTCCAGTAGAGCAAATGTGGATATTTCCTACTTTTTGAATTTTACAATTCAAAATTATCTGAGATCATAAACAACATATGTGCCTGTCAGAAGGTTACCACTTGTACAACTCTCTGACAACTCCTCTTCAGAGTTCCTAATTGATGTTTTTCCATGAAAAGACCTTAAAAGAAATCTTTATTTTACTAAAACCTGGCTAAAAGCTAAGATACACAAAGAAGATCATATTTGTAGTTTGAAGTAAAAAAGATCCAGAAATCATTTAGGATTTCTCCCTGTTGAAAAAGGGAATGAGAAGGCGAGATGGAACATTAGTATGAAATAGGAGAGTTAAAGCATAACCATGCATCAACTTCCAAAACACACTTCAGATAAAGAATTGCATCTGACGTTCCATTCACATTCTTACCTAGAGAAACATTCTGACCCAGAAGCCCAAGAAGCAAAAGTTTACAGACGAAGAGTCATGCCTCCAAACGACTCTTTGTATCCCTTCCTCTTCTCTTCTTACCATTAGCAAACTCCACTACACCAAGAAGTCACAGGACAAAGAAATTTATTCTGCTAATCTTACTTTTAGAAGGTAAAGATTGAGGAGTAATCTGAAGAGAAGGACCCAATGGGAATTGTACAAGTGAAGATTAAAAATGAAGATCCTACTGGCTCATCTACTTGGTTAACAGGAGGAAAGAAAGAGAAGTCCATTCAGACTAGAATGGTAAATACAAAGTACAGGAATACTTGATTTACTATCATGAAAACAAAATTGATTATGTAAGGTTCTCATTAAGAAAAAAAATCCTTCACCTAACATATTAACAATGTTAAGTGTTTTCCAATTTCCAAACTGGAATGAATTTTCAATTTCAAAACCCAAAGCAAGTCTATTACCACTCCGACTATTTTCAATTAACCTACAATCATCAAATATGGTGGAAGAGCAACACAGTTGCTTACATTTGTATACTATGCTTAGGAACACCTAACTTAGTAGATTCAAATTAATCTTTTTTGGTAATCTATATAGTCACATAAGAAAAATCTTTGTTAATTATCCATTAAAGGTGCAATGCATTTTACATAAGAATAACTGTTAAAACTGCAAAATTTCTACACAAGTATGACAAACTATACTGACGTACCATGAGCTAATGAACAATCAAAAATATGTGCCCTACTACATATTTTATTACAAGTACTTTCCTCTGCAAAGAGAATATTAAGAGCAATTGCTTTCCAAAAAAACTCTTACATTATAGCAAAAATACAATAGTCTTTAAAATGATCGAACTAAATAATCCCACAATCTACATACACTTACTAGGTAAAATTTTGTATCGATCACATGACCTAAAAACATAATCTCTATATTTCCTGAAATTAAACAACTGAGGACTAATATATGTACTCATTTAAGCAATAATTTACAAAATATTACTGCCTAGGAAGGAGCCATAAACATGTCTTACATTTTATAGGTAGAAAATTATTTCTCAATAGTAAAGCTAGAGACACAAGGGGAAATAAAGCAAACCACCAACAGGACATATTGTAAGACAATAAGTTATCAAAATTATACTGACCACAAATCATTCTACAATCTATTATACACATCGACTTCTTCACCATGCTATCCTGATTTATCACCAACTTTTAGTCTTGTGTTTAAGTTGAAACAGAGCTCTGAAGAAATTCTAACTGCTAGGGTTTAGTAACAAAGCATAAACATTTTATCATACATTGCACCTTTAACCTACTCAAAAACTCAAAAAGGGTTCAGTTACCTTTTACAATAATCCAAGAACTGTCCCACCAGCAAAACTGCTAGTGTTTACAAGGAAAAATGCAACTCCTTTTAACCCCTTTTAGACCAAACCTAACATCCTCACCTTTTCAATAAAGGGAGATATGGCATAATTTTATGAACATTTATCTGAAACTGCCACCTATTTTCTGAGGTGCTGGAAAAACTTTTATAGTCAACCTAAAACTTATGTTTATGACTCAGCTTTTGCTTAAAATACACTGGGATGAACAGTGTTTATTCTAGTTGAAAACCATGGTCTTGAAAGGGTTTAAAAGAGTTGACTAGTGAAAAGAATCTGAAAAGATTCTGTTGTACTTACTCCTCGGCCTCGGCCTCTGCCTGTTGATGGTCCTCCAAAAGCATCATAGTTTCTGCTTCCAAACGTACTTTCAGGATAAGCAGGCGTTCCTCTCCCCCGAGAGCCTACAGGTGCAGGCTTCATATGGGGTGAAGAAAAACTGCTGTAGGAAGAGTAATTCTCTCTTCCTCTGTCCTCCATAAACCCAGGCCTCAATTTTGAACGGGAGTAAGGTGCTTCCCAGCTAGACCCGCCCTGGTTTCTACCTCCGAAAGAGTCAAGGCTATTCCGGTAGGAGCTCTCAAATCGACCACCATAACTACCTCCGAAGCGGCTTTGTTCGGGTTCATTAAAACCATAGCCAGATCTGTACAGATCTCGCCCACCCAGAGAAGACCTGGAGTCGTAAGACTCATAAGGTCCAAACCTGGAAAAGTTGCACAGTAAGGGAAAAAACAAAAGTAAGCTTACTAATGTTAGACAATTCAAAAGACAAATTATCAGATGACATTTATCAACTAAAATTCATTTATACCATACTGATTTGCACAGTTCTACTTTTGTTCACACTTGATTAGGGCTGGGCAGTTCAACGAGACCAGATAGAAAGCTATCTGAGTCAGTTTCTAAATATGAATTGATAATAGAAGCTTAAAAATCTGCTTTTTAGCAGCATTTCAATTTGAAGAAGAAAAGATTTGTCTGTGATTATTTAAGCCCAGCCCTAGTCTTAGAAAAGGTCATTTGCTAAAGTTCACAAACTATTCAAACTTTCTTTGACTCCATCCCTAATATTGAAAATCACAAAGCATTTACAATGTTTTGGCTTTCCATTGGGACACAAATTGAAGACTAAATAGATGTAGGCTATTTGTGACAGAGAGCGATCCTTTCGCACCCCCAATAATCTATTATAACAAAGCTGCCTCATTATATCTGTAATAATCAAAATTTAAGGAATTATCTCAGGTTATAAAATTTGACAATCTGCCAAACTTAGGCCAAGATAAATAATCAATCCTTAATCACTTTTTACTTGTAGACTAGTAAACCTAACAAATCTAGAAGGATAAACACATAAACTAAAACATAAAAAGTAAAAGATCACCAACATATACCCTCTGCATATGAATTTTCAAGGCAGATGAGAAAGAACACATTTTAAAATGTCTTCAATTATTTAAAAAACTATTTCCTATCAGAAAATTATCACATTAAACTACTCTAATAAAAGGGGAGCACACAGTCTCCTCAATGTTTTAAATCAACAGAAAAAAAAAAAAGTCATCTTACTTCTCACAAAACTAAAACATGGATTACAAAAATTACTTGTTATCTTACAACACAGTTTTATAAAGGCCCACAATTACATATGAGATAAACGATAACATCTACAGAAACAGTTTATGCACACATTACATTTACAACATAATAGGGCGTTAACTGACATATCCAAGCATTTAAATGTTACATTTCTTCAATTAATTACAGATCACTAGATAGAAGGTACTATTCATTTCTGAATCCTAGTAGCCATATAAAAATTATTCCTCTTTTCAACTACATATTTCAAAACTTCTTTCACATAAGGAAAAATGTGTTGTTAACTGTTCGTTTTCTTGATTTTTCTCTACTATAAATCATACTGGCACACTTGAAGCAGAAAGAAGAAAAGTAAGCATCATTTGGTCCATCATTAAGGAATCCGGATCCTTCAATTTATGAAGAAGGACGATGACTTCAAATGTCTCCTAACTAGTTTTACTTAATATTCAGCAGAAAGCTTTGTGCCTCAAAAAGTAGACCCCCTTTTCCTGAAATACAATCAACCCTAAAGCCTGTAGATAAGTTTAAGTTTTACAAAGTATCAACAGTGATATAGATGCAATCTAGACTGTAATTGAAGGTACAGTATATGAGGCTTTAATACAATGCTCCTAACCTTGAGAACAAGTGTTTTGTAAACAGTAACTGCCAATAAATAACCTGGATGTGATTTAAAGAACACTCTTATTATCACCGTATGCTCTTAGAACTTATTTCAGAATTTAAAAGGAAAAAAAAAACTTTCTTAAATGTTTCTTAGAAATTGAATGTTGCTAAACTGATTCATTTAAATCCATTCTAATCAAACTATTCTGTGGCTTTACATAACACCCCACATTTGAAAAGATATTTTTTTCTTTAATTGTTAAGAAAAAGCTTCACAAGTAATATTTTCAGAAACATATTTTCATATCATTTGTTCAGGACATCTTGACTATTAAGGAGTTAAAAGTGAAAGTAAAAAAAAATTCATTGCTGAAGACAGAATATCTTACTCTGTTATATAGAAATGATAATAGTTAGATGAGATTTCCCTAAATTAATGTCTGGCAGTGCTCCTGAGATAATTTTTATGAGCATTAACGCCTTTAAATATTTAAGGTAATTATTCAATACTAAACAGCAAAGTTCAAGAATTATAACATGCCTAAGGAATACTTAAAATAATATATCCAGAATCTTATAGTTGTCTAATTATTTGGCCAAGTGATTAAGCAATTTACCTGCTACCCCCACCACCACCACTGTGATTGTCCATGCCATATGACTGGTTTAGGTAGGAATCCATGGATCTTTGACCCCCATAGGATCCATGGCCATAGTCACGATCCATCCCTATAAGAGTTTAAAAAGAAAAAAATTAAATGATGCTCACCTTTACTGGCACTCAAAAGAAGAATTTTTAGATAAATATCCTTGAATGTCAGACCTCCATAAGATCCAGGGCCATAATCACGATCCATTCCTAAAAAAGAGTCAATGAAGAAACTTTAATAAAATATACCATTTTCTTCAGAAAACTTGGTATAAAACAAGATATTCACATCAATCACTTGAGATAATAATTTTGTCATTAATTAAGCTAAACTCATATAAGACATTGGAAGGAGAACACAACAAAACGATTATCTATTCAAAAATCATTACTTGCTAACAAAGCTTGATATTTTAAAGAAAAGCACATTATCAACTAAAAAATTCTATATTAGAATTATTTTTAATTTAACCAATACTTACTTGACTAAAAAACTATGTTTACTACAAGGTCTTATATTTGGTACTTCAGCATATATAAAGATAATAAATAATACACAATTCCTATTCTCAAGAAAAGTCATCATTTAATAAAGTGAAAAGATTATTTTTTGTCCTAAGTATGCTGTGACATAAACCTACTGTACTTAATTTTCTGCATATAATTGCCCTCAAATGTCTGAAAACTCAGAAGCAGCCACACTTTTTACTAGCCCCATTCACATTAACTGAAACAAATATTTTAAAAAGTAAAATCACAGACTGGGATCAATCATTGGCACCATGTCTGTAAGTAATGACTCAACAAATAACAAATACTCAAATTCCCTTGAATAAAGGAAATGAATATGAATTCTAGCAACACAAACACTAGAAAAGTTGTGATATAACAAGGGTATTAGGTATATTTTATTACACTACAATTCTACCTATATCCAAACCTCTGATATGAAAAATAAATACAGTGAAGTAGCAAAATTAATTTACATTGGCTATAAAAATGAAAACTACTATTTAAATTTGTTTCCTATAAAGTCCCTTAAAATGCCTCATTACTACCCTCCCCAAATATTATGTATGTACACAACAGTGTATACAAACACCTTAATTTATATTTTTAACACTAAATATTATTTACAACCATTTAATATTTCTAATAACAACAACTGAAAAATACTATAGAGAAACTTGACATTTTAAACCTGGAAGCAACCTAACTATCAAATTTAATCTTCTCATTTTATAGATTTGAAAACGATGAAATGATTTCCCCCAAATCTCACAGGCATACTCCTGTCTAGCTTCAAATTGTTGCTTATATATGAAACATTTTCTTCTAACACTCCAAGCATCTGCTTATTGAAATCTTCTTAATTTTAAAGTCCACTTTAAAATAAATAATAATCAAGTCAATAAAATGTTTACTGATATAGTCTCAATTGAGTATCACCTCTCTTCCATTTACAAAGCCTGTAGATTTTATGTGGTGCTATCATATTAAGCCTCTGTTGTTCATGCCTTAACTACCAGTTTTGTGCTAAGGAACTGATTTTTACGAATCTTATTTTTCAGAGTAATAGGCATGAGTTTATTAGAAGGGATAGAAAAAGGGAAAGGGGAAAGAGTCTCAAGGGAGAAGGGTGGGGATCACTGATTTTTTTATATATCTTATAGGAATAATTATAATGAAATGGTCTGCTGATACCTGGGATTTGCTAAGACCATTCTTCTAGGGATCCACAAAGTCAAAAATATTTTCACAAATAATACTAAGGCATTATTTGCCTTTTTCAGGATATCGACATGGAAGGTACAAAAAAGTACTGATGGGTAAAACTGCTGGCATTTCAGCCACAATCAAAGCAGTAGCTGGCACCAGACTTAATATCACACACCTACAATGAAAAAATAAATAAAAATATAACCTTCACTTAAATGTGTCCTTGATAAAGCAATAATTATTTTTATTACATCATGATCTTTTATGTAACCACATCTTTTTTTACATTCTATGTAATGAAAGAGAAAAGTACACATGAACCATTTCTGCCTACCAAAGCGTCCCAACTCTTTCCAGGAAAAGCCATCCTTCAAGTGTTTCATTTGTGAATTAAATTAGCCACTTTTTACTAGGAAAGTGCTCTCTGCTTTAAAGACTGAGAGTCAAAAACTGGTTTTCAGACTTGAGCATTTAGCAAACATTTTCTCAAAAATGAAAGAAGTAAACTGTTGCTTCAAGGAAAACAACTGAAGCTGTTATTTGTTGCCAATGATAAAAATCATACCTTCAAGTGAAAACTAGAATTTAAAAAAATTTTTATCTATCAGTTTTACAGCTTCTCAATACTTAAATGCTTTTCTGATAAGACTGTTGTTAGTATTAACATGGCTTTTTAAATATCATACAATAAAACCTATCAATATTTAGAATCTCCATAATGCATTAAATGAATATTTTATAAATAACTAACATTACAGAATCATACATGGTAAAAAACAAGACATACCAATGGACTTTATTAATATAAAAGAGTACAAAACATTTAGCAATATAAAAACACTAATGAGATTTTTATACTGTTTATTCATACTAAGGCTTCAAATACAGTATGTAATTTACTTATGGTACTTCTCATTTCAGACTACCCATATTTCAAGTGTTCAATAGTTTCCTATGGTTAATGGCTACCACAGTATGAGCAACACATTTCTACATTAATAAAACAGTCAATTATTTGTCTTAAAGGTTTTAAGTATATAGTATAATACACACCTGCTCCTCTCCTAGAGAAAACAATTTTGAGATTAAAATAAAATTTAACATTAAAAAGTTTTCCTCTAAGGACTCACATGAAAATATAATCTTAGGACGGGGGTTATAGCTCAGTAATAGAGCACTTGCCTAGTACATGTGAGGCACTGGGTTCTATCCTCAGCACCACATAAAAATAATAAATAAATAAATTAAATAAGGCAGGTACTGTGTACATAAAAAAATTTAAAAATATATATAATCTAGGTTTAGTCAAGCACAGAAAGCAAAAAACTCTTATATTATTTTTGCCAGTTTTTGAGTTAGTAATGGTTGCCTCTGGGTACTAAATCCTTTAGTTTTTTTCCTTTTTCTTTAATTCTGTGTATTCTTATTTCACTATGAAATCATAGTGAACACTTATATGTCAGGCATTATAACGCTTCTTTTATCTCTTTACTATTAGTGTTAGATGAGAAAGCAATTTACTTAGAACTTAATAAAACTGACCTATTAATTTGAATCAAATCCATGATATTGCTTGGATCACAATCAGGTATATAGATACAGAAAGTTCAAATAGCTAAAATTCATAATGAAAACATAATCAATAGTCAAGAAAAAAACCAACTTATCCTAACAGGTTCCTAACTGGTTTTCCCATTTCTACCTTTACTCCCTTTTTGTTTATTCTGAAGACAAAAGCCAGAAAAATTCTGGCAAATATAAGTTATATCATGTCCAATGATCAACATCTTCCAATGGCTTCCATCTAATTCTAAGTAAAAGCCAAACCCTTAAAACAACCGAAAGGTAATATACCAGTGGTTCTTAATCAGGGGCAATTTGGGGCCCCCAGAGACACTGGCAATGTCTAAAAGCATTTTTGGTTGTCACAACTGGGGCCAGAGAACAAGGATGCTACTAAACATTTTTTCAACTGACAAGACATTCCCCACAACAAAAAATTATCTAATTCAATATGTCAATAGTGTCAAAGTTGAGAAAACCTACCCTATATGATCTACCCCATTACCTCTTAACTTCAATATCCCTTGTTCATTCCAGCTATACTAGGTTTCTTGCAGTTTCTAGAGCAGGTGTATACCAGCTTATGCACTTTGCAGCTTGCCTGACCTGGAATACTCTTCCCCCTGTTGGCACTATTCACTACCTTACCTCTTTCACTTCTTTTCTATATCTTCCTATATATATGTAAATTACCTTTGATTTTTCAGTGCCTTCTGGCTACACCTCACCTCTCTGGCCTTAAGTCTTCAGATTGCTCTGCAAATATAATCTATTCTGGCTAAACCAGTCTTTTTAAGTCTCTCTGAAGCACAATGTACTCAGTCCAATCTTTGTTCATGCCTTTCCTTCTACTTGCGATGTTCTCCCTTTTTCTATTGGCTATTTATATAAAAAAGAGTTATTATGAACAAAAAGGAAAGCATGGAAACACTGGAAATATAATTTCCTTTCAAAAAGTGGTGTGGAGGGGCTGGGGTTGTGGCTCAGAGGCAGAGTGCTCGCCTCGCACATGCGCGGCCCAGGTTTGATCCTCAGCACCACGTAAACATAAAATGCATTGTATTGTGTACAACTAAAGTAAATAAATAAATATTTTTTAAAAAAAGTGGTGTGGAGGAAATCAGTATCTTGACATTTTCTCTGATGCCTTCTACTTCATTTCAGCAGAAAGCTAGAAAATACAGTGCTAACAATGAAGTATATTAATGGTTTCATTGGGTACCTACATATCTTTTATTTCCTGAAGTTATAATATTCTTTCTCTAGATAGCCTCAAGGTTTGCATCCTTACCTCCCCTAAATCTATTCTTAAATTGTCACCTGTTCCGTGAGTCCTTCCCCAAACTCTCCTTAAAAGCACAACTTACACATACACACCTGTCCCCCTTTCCTTCATTATTTTTCTCCCTAGCTGAAAAATACTTAGCAATTTTAACATACAATATTTGTTACTCTTTTAATCTTGTTTTTTTTACATCATCCTATTTGACTGGAAGCTCCACACAGGCAGGAATATTTATCCAATTTTTTTCACTACTGTAATCCTAGCTCCTAGAATAATATCTGATACACAGAAGTCACTAAATAAATATTTGTCCAATGAAGTCAAATCAAATCCCTAAGGTTAGTTAACTTCCTCTCTGTGATATTCAATTAACTAAGACCTCAAGTATTTTCAATTAGTGGTCTTTAACCAGAGGTGAAAGCGAAAATCATTTATTCAGAGTACTTTTGCAACACATTCATAGTCAGGGACAACTTGCCCTAAAATTAAGTTTATGAAGTCTAGGGTATAACTTGAACAAACATACTTTGAAAAAGCTCCCCAGAGGACTCTAATAATCACCCTCTGATGAGAACCACTACTGGAACTAAACTTAAGAGAAAAAAGTCAACATTAGATCTCTTTTGTAACACCGTACATTCGTAAGGAGAAAAATATGTCTGGCCCTGCATGATTTTGCATTTCAAGTCCTATCTTTAGACTGTAAATCCAATTCTTCAAGTCTTCTATCCCTCTAAATCTCTCTTTGGTAAAGGCACAAGACCTACTCACTCACTTCAGTTTAAAATCTTGAATTCATTTTTACTAACCTCTCAAATTTCTTCCCATTACTAGTCAGCTTATAAGTTCTATTAATTTTCTCTAGAGAATATCTTAACATCATCATCTTTAAAGTCTAAAGTCTTAAATTCCCTACATCTAAATTTGTAAAGTTTTCTAATTTTCCAGTTCCCAATCTAACCTACATGTGGCGATATGGAGGTAAATTAAACTTCCTTTGATAATTGTATGTCACTTTGCCTCTCAAAAATATATTTTTTGGGGTTGGGGTTGTGGCTCAGTGGTAGAGCGCTTGCCTAGCATGTGCTGCATGTGCTGCACGTCAGCACCATGTAAAAATAAATAAATAATAAAGGTATTGTGTCCAACTACAATTAAAAAATAAATTTTAAAAAATTTATAATTTTTTTCTTTTCTTTTTTTTTTTTTGGTACTGGGGACTGAACTCGGGGGGTAGGGGCAGGGGGCACTTGACCACTGAGCCATATCCCCAGCCCTATTTTGTTGCATTTCATTTACAGACAAGGTCTCACTGAGTTGCTTAGTGCCTGGCATTTGCTGAGGCTGGCTTTGAACTCATGATCCTCCTGCCTCAGCCTCCCCAGCCACTGGGATTACAGGCTTGCGCCACCAGGCCCTGCTCAAAAATATATTCTTAGGCATTCATTTAATAGATATATATATATATACACATATATATATATACTCTAAAGTATTTTAATGTTTTAATCTTTTTTTTTTTTTTTTTTTTTTTTTTAGTTGTAGGTGAACACAATACCTTTATTTTTATGTGGTGCTGAGGATCAAACCCAGTGCCTCACACATGGTAGGTGAGCACTCTTAACACCGAGCCACAACCCCAGCCCCCATTTAATATATATTAAAATATTTCCTACATGTTGAGCCTTTTTTATATGTCAAACACAAAATTTCTCTTAATCCTTAGAAATGATAAATAAAAACTGCATGGTAATTATTTCTATAAAATGGCAGTCTAGTAGTACACCTACTTCAGTTTTATTTTGTGAGTACATTATATTCTCTACAATAGCTGGATTTTGCCTTTCTCTGGCAGTCAGGATATTGAATATCACTCCTTCAAGTCTTTCATATAATGCTTTTTTAGCCTTTTTAAATTGTTCTGTGCTCTTTTCTGTTATTATCCTCTCAGGCAAGGACTTAACTCTAATAAACTATCAAAATAACATTCAATTCTATTCTACATCTCTCTCATGATTTTATCTAGCTAGCACCTAACATCATGCTTATGTCAATAAACAATCAGTCTTTTCATGTACTTCTCCAGACAACTCTTTATATACCAACACATTTGAACACACTGAGGAAAAAAAATGGCCTCAAAAACAAGATGCAGCCATGCACACCTGTAATCCCAGCAGCTTGGGAGGCTGTGACAGGAGGGAAGCTGAAACAGGAGGATCATGAGTTCAAAGCCAGCCTCAGCAATTTAGTGAGGCGCTAAGCAACTCAGTGAGACCCTGTCTCCAAATAAAATACAAAAAATGGTTGAGGAAGTAGCTCAGTGGTTGAGCACCCCTGAGTTCAATCCCCGATACCCCGTCCCCCCAAAACAACAAGATGCATTATTATAAAGATATACAGAACCAAGCTACTAATCCACTAAATCTATATTACTAAACATCAAAAAAAAGACCTCCAATATACTGATAATATAGTGAGTCTTTGAAATAAGTTAAAATAATCATAAATAAGACAGACAAAAATTCAAACCAATTTGAATAACACCTAATCTTTTCTGATCCTAAATGATAGTATAATAACACTGAGACCTAATAAATCACAAGCCAAAACAATGTTTGAAATAAGATGGGACTGGCTTTTTCCATTGCCTCTTTACTTTTATGGATATGGAGGAAAAAACTGAAATGCATTCCCTCAACAATTTTAATAGCAAATGAAAGAGAATACTTACCATTAAAGCCCTGATAAGTATTCCTGCAAGCAGAATGTGTGTAATCTATGAAGACATATTTAACAAAAAGGAATTAGTGCAGTATTTGCAAAAACCCAAAATTATAAGTCCATCTATTAACACAATTTTTAAATGCCATTCACTCAATTATCTGAACAGCTGGGGTACAAATAATTAACAATATCTATTTGGGAAAACATGTATCTCTTCTTCATTACCTAGCCAAATGACAGGTTCATCATCCAAGTTATGCCAATGTAAAAATTAGTTTGTAACTCCTGATACTATACAGTCAAAAGAAGGGATTTAGTACAGATTTATATTGAGTAACAAAAAAGCAGACACAGTATGTATCAAAAAATGTAACACTCAGATACATCTGAGAATTGATTCTATGTTAACAAATTGTTTTCTAAGTTTATATTTCTTTTATCACTTAATTTGCTCTCTAAAGATTTCAAGATCTTATCAGAGAAATGCATATTTGAGTTTGTGCTACATCTATCCAGAATGTGCCATCACTAAAAACCATATTGCCAATTTGTCAAAAACTAATCTCACAATGTTACATTCTTTAATTAAATTAAATTCTTGATTTTACAAGTGCTGAAAAGAATAGAATTCAATTCAATGGTCATTTGGATACAAAAGAACACTGCAACACTACACAGGATTATATTCAGATACACCATTTAAGTCAAATTCCATCTCCTAAATACAGCATGGAGGCTGAGGATGAGCAGTGATGAGCAATTATAAATACTTTATGACTGTAGGCATATGGTGAAAAGAAAAAAAAAAAACAATAACAAGAGAGTTATTCTATCACCTTTTCTATACTTAGATTTGGCAGCTTTAACTCTTTGTTATATGAAAACAAAAAATCAAAACTTCATTCAGTAAGACTCACAAATCATTCAATGTTAAAAATGATTTTTTGGTGGGATTAAATGCTTACAATTCCTAGCGATCTGGTTTTATTTAGAAGTGCCCGGTTACTCAGGATTAAATCCAGTGTAATCATATAAATTCCAGTGTAATCATATAAACTCTTTCCCGTGTCTCCTACCATTTTATCTTGATGCTAAGTCCTATAAAAGTTGGACAACATTTGAGGAAAACCAAAATAATTCTACTATGTGACCCTGTGAACACGGTTTAAAGAACCGGTGTCAGAAATGACTGAAAGGTCTTGTAAAAATCCCGTTTATTTAATCAATAAATCCAACACAGGCTGCTGTGTACTGATGTGAAGGGCGTCTGATGCTTGCTGTGCCAGAATTCTGATTGACTTAACACAAGCTTTAAAAAAAAAAAAAAAAAAAAAAAAGTGCTTTGGTTCACAAAATTACTGCACATTAGGTATTTACGTCTAGGTAGTTTTGGAGGACGAAATATCCCAGTTTTGCTAACCAGGAAATATATTGCTTCTCATTCGGTATAAATATCTACCTAAACATGACGCCCTTCAAACTCATCTTAAACTAAGTCAATCAGGAACAACACCGTGTACAAGCTTCTGGAAACTGTATTTAGCAAGAAGTCATCCAGATTGAGGATTAACTCAACGGACGATCTGGGTCGCCGCCCCGTGGGGCCAAAGCAAGCCGCGCTGGGGCGGCCCGCTCGCCCAGCTGCCCGAGGCCGGGAAGTTAGAGGAGTGGAGGCAATCCGCACGCCCAGGGGGGCAGGGCGAGTCCGGGGCCCGAACCCCGAGGCCCTCGCGCTTGGTGCGCTTCCTTCTCGCCACCTAGATCGGCACGGACCTCTCAGGTCCCCGCTAGCAGTGGACACCCGGCGGGCAGAATAGCGGCGCGCGGGTCAGCAAGGAGGCCAAGTCCGCGCTCTGGGCCCGCGGAGGGCGGGTGGCCTCCGGGCCGGCAGAACAAAGCCCACACGGCCATCTTGAGACGGTAAACAGACCCCTAGCGCAGGCCACCCCGCCTCCCACATGCCGCGACGACCAAGCCCGAGGCGACGCTTACCGTCCTCGAAGTCCATGGCGGAGGCTCCGGGCTGACGATCACGGAGGGGATAGTTGAGCTGCAGCCAGCGGCGAGAGCTCACGACCTACCGTCCCACTAGACCAGTTCACGCGACCAAAAGCTGTGCTACTGGCCGGGAAGCCGCAGGCCACAGCGAGGCTGGGGGCGGGGCGGGCCGGCGCTGCCTGCCGCAGCAGCGCGGTCTGCGATTGGTTGGCGCGGGTGGTAGGCGGGCCTCCGCGTGGGGGCGTGAAGCAGGGTCGCTGTCACGCTCTGAACATCCGGAGCCACCGAGTGTGACGGAAGGTAAAAAAGGAGCGCCAAAGACTGGAGGGGATTGCTGGAAAGTGAGCTGAGTGTTCTGGAAGGACTGGCTGTGGCCCGCCATGTTTGAACCTGGCAAAAGCGAAAGGACCTGGTGGGAACATTTGCCTCTTGCCCAAACTAATAAAACCATGTGCCAACCTTCTGCTTTTTATTGGCTAGTGATGACTGATCAGAAAATATTTAAGTACTTATCAAATTTCTTCCTTGGAGACACAGAAGTCTGGAATGTACAGAGAAGAACAGATTACTGAACAGGAAACAATTATGGAAATGATCCAAAACAAGTTATTAGCTGATTCTGAATTTTAAGCTGCAAATAGAAGAACTGTAAAAGTTCCCAGTCAGGGTTAGATTTGTGGCAGGAGTAATCCAGAACTTGAAGAATGGCCCTCACAAACACACACATATATTAATATTGTATTATTGGAAATAGTGTTAAGAGACATAAGCAAAGTTATTAATCCATGGGGCAATATGAGGGGAAAAAACAGCTGTTTTGGTCATTCTTACCCTGGAATGTCTTGAACCACACGTTAAGAACTTTTTATTTCCCACAGAGCAAATGGTGGCAACAATGAATTGATCCCCATATAAGAAACCACCAATGAAACTTTGTTTTACTCAAAGGAGGCAGCCTCCTTTGAACTGGAAGTGAACTAGAAGGAAAACTCATAGATATGTATTATTACTGTAGCCCCATATCTGAGCAGGGTATTGTTTCCTTCTCATCATTTTCCTTCTCCGCCCTGACTGACTCATCCTGTTCTCCACCCATTATTTGTTTCCTTCTTTTTATCCTCCTGTACATGTTTTCTATTCACCTGAGCTGAGCATGTTGAAAACTGAACTCATAATTTCCCTTCTCAAACCTGCTCATCCTCCTGTATTCTTTCATCTATTAGTAGCATCATGAGCAACCACCCACTAATACCAGCCAGAAGGCTGCAAGTCATCCAGTTAACACTGGGTCTTCTCCCAGCCTCCCACCCCCAATCCATATTGAAGTCTTTCATCTACTCATTACCTCCTAAATTTTTTTAAAGCTCTCCCCTCGTCTTCATCCCCACTGCCATTACTTGAATTAAAACTCTCATTATCTCTGTACACAACTATTGCCTTAGCTTCCTAATTAATTTCTCTGACCTTCAGCCTCTGCTGTTTTCAGCCTCCTCAGGGCTTCAGTGATCTAAATGCAAACCTGAACATGTCATTACACATCTCTAGCAAGGCTTAGGTCTAGTCAAAGCTCCTTAACCTAGAATATGTGCAGCAAGATCTGGCCACATCCTGACCTGACTATCTCCCTTTAGTTTCCCCTTTCTCTCTCTCTCTCACTCTCCCTTTAAATTAGCCATTTCAGACTACTGGCTCCCAAAACATCCCTGTGCTTTTTCATGCCACTGAACCTTTGCTTACATTGTTGTCTCTCCTTGGAACATCACCTAGTTAAATCAAGGCATCCTCAAAACACAGCTCAGGATTTACCTTTTAGGAAACATTTCCAGACCTCATCCCCACTCTCTTGGCCAGCACCTTTCAAGTATTACTATGCAAGTTATTCACCTACAGACTTGTTAAAACAGATGCACATTCAGTCAGTCTGAGAAGAGGCCAGAGAGTATGCATTCCCAACAAACTTATAGGGACTGCTGCTGGTGGTGGAACCACACTTAGAGTAGCAGGGCTTTGCACTCTGATACAGCATTGTCTCCCATGCATTAAGTACTCTGGTGTCATGTCTCTCCATAATCAAAGCTCTTTATTTATAGAATAGTCTTCTGGGGCTGGAGATGTAGCTCAGCGGTAAAACACTGGAGGAGCACATGTGAGACCCTGGGTTCATTTTTTTTATTTCTTTTGTTTAGTGGGGCTACCGGGGATTGAACTCAGGGACACTCGGCCACTGAGCCACATCTCCAGCCCTATTTTGTATTTTTTTAGAGACAGGGTCTCACTGAGTTGCTTAGTGTCTCGCAGTTGCTGAGGTTGGCTTTGAACTTGTGATTCTCCTGTCTCACTCAGCCTCCCTAGCCGCTGGGATTACAGGCATGCACCACCACACCCAGCTAGAGACCCTGGCTTCAATCCCCAGTATCCCTCTAAAAGTCTTCTTGTGTCCTTAGTGCCAAACACATATGTTTGCCAAGTAAAATTGAGCTCTCCCTCAATGTTTTTAATTCTTTTTTCTTGTTTTCATTTTTTACCCACAGCTTCTTCTGGTAAAGGAATGGTCTTGTAACCTAAAGTCTTCAGATCTTGCCACAACTAGAAGGAAATAAACATTGGGGTCACTGTATTTTGTATCACACACACACACACACACACACACACACACACACACTCACACCCTTCCCCTGGAAAAAGGAAACTGCCAGACAAGGAATTCTTAACTCCAGAAGAAGCCTGGCCATAATTGCATGGTCAGCCAGGACACATATATCTTCCTCTTTCCTAAATAGGAAATTCTCTTTCACAGATGGCCATACCCCAAGGATACCTTGCAATTAATACACAAGAGGCCATCAAGCTTTTCCTTGATTCACTTATTCAACAAATACTGATTAAGCACCACCTATATGCCAAGCATCATTTTTCCACTTCGTTGTCATTTTTCACCCACCCCCACCACGTAGAGTCTAAACAGGGATACCTGACCTGTTCCCATTTTGCTAGGCTCACACACTTTTACCCTAAGATCTCAATTTTTTGTACAAAGTCATATACCATTTTGTTTGTTCATATATTTTACAACAGGTAGAAACTGGAGGTGTGGCTCAGTTGTAGAGCACTTGACTAGCATGCACAAGGCCTGGGATCAATCTCCAGCCCAAGACATACACATACACAATTACAATAGGTGACAGGTTAGTAAATTCCAGAGCAACAAAGCCTAATGGGAAAAAAAGAGGGTTTTTGTTTTGTTTTGTTTTTTTACTTTGCAGAGTAGCAAAAGATGTGGGGGTTGAGATCAAAAACAAACTACAGGGACAAGGAGGAAATAGAGGTCACACCTAGGACCTGTTCCTGAGGGAGTTGTCAGAGAAGCCCCACCCCTGAACCTAAAAAGAACTCAGTGAATGGACACAGTGAGGACACAGAGAACTTTGTTCCTCAACTCTTAACCCTCTGCCTATATAACTTTTGTTTCAACAACCAGCACTATCAGCTGTTCCCTGAACAAACTCTGTATTTTCACATTTCTGTGACTTTGCTTAAATTATACTGTGCTGCTATTGTATTTTCTCTCTTCCTTCTGTTTTTCAGGTTCAATATGATACCGCCTGTTACTGGTGATGAGTTCTGCTCCCTCAAATGTTGAAGCTTGAAGATTAGAGAAGCACGCCAAGGCAAGCATATAAAGCAGGATTTATTTAAAAAGGGGTTCATAGACTTCTCCCAGGAGGGAGAAGGGGCCCATAGCTGGTATCCTGGTATCCCAAGAAGCAAAGTGTTCTGCCCTTTTTATATATCCTAGGCTTCCTTTGTTCTCCTGCCCTCTTCCCCTTATCTTTCTCTTTCCTTTGTCCTGTATGAACTGTACTGTACCAGACTAGGCCCAGGAATAATTGGTGGGCTGGCCAAAAGGTGGGAAACAGGTGGGCTGAAGGGGGAAGGGCAGGATGGTGCAGTCCAGGACACATTAATTAACAACTTTATAGCTCCCTGTAGGGCAATTCCTGGGATAGGTTACCTTAGCAACAGGTTAGAGCAGGGGCAGGTTCTTGACATGGGTGGGGGAAGGGCTCTGAAGGAATTAACATTTCAATCCCTCAGGGGGCAGTCTCCAACTTCCAGGGACTCACTTAAAATTGGCTTTCTAGATCTGTCCAGACTCGATTTATCTTATGCCAACTGCCTGTCTAATTCTGGTTTCAACTATAAATGTGGCATCTTTTTAAACCTCTTCCCAGTCAGAGTCTCATTCACTTTATGTAACCTTATTAGCAGTTTCACAGCTGGATTCTTGTTATAGTGAGGGAGCTAGTTATATCCTTCTCTAGCTCCTTGCTCTTTCTTTTTGAATGTCAAAACCCTTCTTTGTGCCTTTTAGGTGGCCTGTACATAGCATACTGACACTACATATGTTGAGGGAGAGGAGCATTAGCTAAATCACTACTGAGAAAAAGACTTGACTGAAATTGGTTGCCCAGAGATTCATCTACACAAAACCACTACATTGGGACTGGGGATATAGCTTAGTTGGTAGAGTACCTAACTCACATGCACAAGGCTCTAGGTTCAATCCCCAGCACCACCAAAAATAATAATAAATAAATAAATAATAAAAATAAAAAGGAGGGGCTGGGGTTGTGGCTCAGCGGCAAAGTGCTCGCCTCGCACGTGTGCGGCCCGGGTTCTATCCTCAGCACCACGTAAACATAAATGCATTGCATTGTGTACAACTAAAGTAAATAAATAAATATTAAAAAAAAAAAAAGGAAAAAGAAACCACTACATTATATAATTATTTTGGAGAGTGATAGTAGAGTTGAGACCATTTTTCACAGTGCTTTCCTATTTTGCCTCTAAATAATTTTCTTCCCATGTTCTTTATGGAATCCAGAAACACTTAAGGAATAAACTCAAGACCTAAGAATTACTCTTTTACAGCAAAGCAGTCACACTTTTTTTTTTTTTTTTCCCAGCAGTCACACTTAAAAGTAATTCCTACTGAGGACTCCGAGGACTTATCAAAGGAGAGTTGGTTACAGGGCCATACAATGAAAAACTGAAATCAACTAGTATGATGGTATACAATGGAATGTGGTTTATACGTATATCAAGATGTTTCTCCATGGTTTGAGTATAGAGCTTCAAAAAGGTGTGGGAATCTCTACCAGTTGAAAGGAATGGCAATAAAATAATAATTAACCTTTATTAAGCCCTATATATAAATATGCTTTCAAAAGCACTTTACATGTATTAACTCATTTTAGCCACCTGAAAAAATCTTATGATGCAGTTGATAATATCATCCCCAATTTACCAAAGAGGAAACTGAGACCTAGAGAGGTAAGGCTACTTGCCCAAAGTCACACAGCTAATAAAGAGTAGGGCAGGATTCCAGTCCAGCCAGCCAGAATCCAAGCTTGTATCTCTATCATTTTGAAGTACTTACTATGCTATACTGAGTAGCTATCGTGTTCCAGAAATTTTGATGGACACTCTGTATGTGCATTATTTCTGATCTTTACAATGAGACAGGTTGTAACCTTTTCCAAATGAGGAAAACTGAAGAGAAGTAATCTGCCCAACACTACACAACAAGCAGTTGTGGGCTCCGTATTCATGATAAATATTATACAGTCATGCTTAGGTCTATTGGTGTGTGAAGCCAATCTGGTAGACCCAATATCATCATCAGAATCCTAGGTTTAAAAAAGAAACAAAGGGGGCTGGAGTTGTGGCTCAGTGGTAGAGCACTTGCCTAGCATGTGTGAGGCCCTGGGTTCAATTCTCAGCACCACATATAAATAAGTGAATAAAATAAAGGTCCATCAACATCTAAAAAATATTAAAGAATTATATTTTTTTAAAAAAGAAACAACAGATGGTTTCACATCATTGTGCATAATGTGGTCAAAGAGAACTAGTTATGAAAAGAAGTGATCATGTCTGATTTGTCCTATACTCCAGGCCTTCCTCAAATTAGAAAAACCAAACAGCTTTATATGAATTTCCTTCCCAAGAAAGCAAGGTAAAGTTCCAAATGCACAGGTGATTTCAAAATGTAACAGTTACTTTCCTGTCATGGCTACATATTATATAAAGTATGCTTTTTTGGAAAATGAGGTTAATTTTATTTTAGGGGTTCAGTTAAAACTATGAATTATTGCCACTCATTTCACATTACTAATGTGTTTTAGTCTGCCACAAATTTTAATTTTCCCAGTAAATTGAAAGCAAGCTGGCTATGACATCTGTCAAGTGCATTGGAGCCTACAAGGAATCAAGTTCTTCCTTTTGGATGTCCCAGTCTTGTTGAGCAGGCTAACCCACTTGGCCCTGTTTTTCTCAACAGATAATGAGCCCCATGAAATAAAAAATTTCATCTTTGTGTCGCCAAACCCCTAGAACCATATGTGGCACACAGTAAGTTGTTGGTGTGTGTTGATTAAATAAAAAATAAAAAGACCTACAGCCAGATACCGTATTTGTATAGCTTCTATTATGCATTAAGGTAACACCTAGAAATAAAAATACAGACATATAACATTTAAACACAAAGGTATGTAATCTAAACCACTTATAGTGTCCTTCCCCACAATATATTTGACAACAGAAAAGGGCATAGTCCTAGAGTAGTCAGTAGAGGGCACCATACACCAAATGTAGACAACAGAATCTGGGCAAAAATTCTAGTTTCTGCTAATCTGAATGAAGGTTCTCAAATGAACACCATGGTAGAGAATACTCATGTGGGCCTATGCTCTGCAGGTACCTGTATTTCTATTACAGTGTAATCATAAATATAAATGTTCCCATTTGCCTTCATTAGCTTTCATTTTTAGAGATGACTTTGAAATCATGAAACAATGCAAAATGCTTATTAGAATGATAAATTTTGAAAAGGAAAATACAGAATTGCATATGGAATTGGATAATTGCTATGTTAAATTTTTTTTAAAAAAATAAAGTATATAAATAAGAAAGAAAAAAATCCAAAGCATGAATAGTGATTTTTTTGTAATGACCTTTTATATACACATGCATGTTTTATTCTTCTACATTCTCTAAATTTCTTGAGCACTTTGATAATAGAAAATATGTATTTGAGATAAAATAAGATGCAGTATTTATTAATGACTAGTGTCTATTAAAAGCTATGTTTAGTCAAATACAGTAGTTAGTTCTCTGGAGATATAGTTAAGGTGGGGGGGATGGGGTGTTTCAGTGGCCATTTGAGTCAGTGGTTAATGATCATTGACTCTACTCTGGAATCATCCGGGGCATTTTTTAGTAAGCACCAATACTCAAGCATCACTTCAAGGATTCTGAACACAGTCATCAGTGTTTAATTATTTTCAAGACATTTTAAGAGGTGCTATTTGAAATAAATTATTTTATGTTTCAGTAACTTGTACTTGAGAAAATGTCAAGTCTGTTAAAAGAACTTTAGAGATTGAACAACCACACATTCACTGATGATCTATGTTGAGAAATGGGAAAACAAGTGCACCCTGAGTCAGGACTGGTACAAACACGTGTACATCCTGCAGCTCTAAAAGCTGGCTTGATTCCAATATTCCCTGTAACTACCCTGCAGCCCTTGGGAGATAATTAGCTAATGACAGTAAAGGGCTTTTAAACTTGAAACGTGTTGTATAAATGCTAAACACAGGAAACACACAAAGGATTTCCACTGATTGCCAGTACTTCTCAACCAGAGACAATTTGATGCACCTTTTGGTCAATTTCTCTTCTGCACCTAAAATCTTCCTAACCTTTCATCTAAGAGAAACAAAAGGAGTTATTTTTAAAATGATTTTCCTACAAATCAAAGACCTAGGAAGATTATATCTTTCACTATCTTAGAAGTGAGGTGCCTGCCTCAACAAAACACCGCACTGTAAAGTGGTTTGTGTGGATGTAGTTTAGACAGTGCGCTGGTTTGCTTGTATAACCGAAGAAACACCCTAGACATCACCTTTTGGGGTTGTTTGTTTGTTGTTGTTTTGTGTTTTTGTTTGCTTGCTTCTTAAGATAGGGGTTTCACTATGTTCCCCAGGATGAGCTCAAGCAATCCTCCTGTCTCAGCCTCTTGAGTAGTAGGGACTTGAGTCACACACTACTATGCCTCATTCATTTTTTTTTTTTTTTTTCCATATCCATGATTTATGGTTGTTAATCACCTTTGTTTTTTATAATTACATTTTTAATAAACTGGCACAACCAGTGTGCTGATTAAGAAATCTAATAATAAAATAATAATAGGCAATATGGTTTACAGTATAACAAAAGTATTTTCATAAGATATTAATTATGGACTATTAATACATTTAAACTAAAACACAATACTTCAAAATATTTTGCACAAAGAGCTTACAGATTATAATTGTTTAGTAACAAAATGCCTCACTTAATGATAGGTTTTTGAGAACTACAATCTAATTTTCAAAGCTGAAGAACAAAAGTATTAAATAAATCAGTTTATGGCACAGAACACAATAAACTTATCCAAGCAAACTGCAAGTAGGTTTTTGTGTCAGAAGCAAAATGGAGGAAAATTGATTTAAATTAAGCCCCAAATTCAGAGAATAGGTATTCATAAGTTTCTGGTTAACTTAGGCTTGATTATAAGAAATAAGGGCCTTTACACATCAAATTACTGTTTATATATATATATATTATATATTAGTATATAAAATATACTAATGTTGGGAATGTTTATATATATGTTTATATATATGTTTATATATATTATATATATGATATATGTTTATATATATTATATGTTTATATATATTATATATATATGATTTATTATATATTTATATTTATATATATGATTTATATATTTATATATATATTTATATATATGATTTATATATTATATATTTATATTTATATATATGATTTATATAATAAATCATATATATAAACATTCCCAACATTAGTATATTTTATTTACTTGACAAAAAAAGTTCTTCCCTTGATAATTCGGAATCCTGCTGTTCATCAAATCTGTGAATAATATTTGGTAATTTTTTAAACTACCAACATCAATCACCCTTAAAATGATTCAGTTGCATTTTCTTATAATTTATTTCTTCCCCATCAAACCTAGGAACTATAGCAGGGAAGACACTGAAACATGCTAAGATAAAAACTAGTCTTAGACTTTATTCATGAATAACTCATCAAGTATTTATTGAAAGTCTACTATACTTTCAGCTCCAGATAGAATCTGACATGACAAGCTCTGTCTTCAGGGAGTTCATCATTCAAAATACAGCAGGTCAAGAAATGATTCTGAATCACTAAAAGCCTTCATTTCATCTTTCAAGACGTAGATACTGATTTTCCTCTGTAAGGTCAGTAAAATCTTTTATTATAGTCTCTGAATTGTCATAAGGGGTACTTTGAAATTGGTATACTGGCAAGGCCCCTTTCTCTAACTGCTTTTGCTACTTAACACTAGGTCAAGTATTTTGTTTTCCCTTTCAGTTTTCTCCAACATACCCTCAAGCAGCTCTGTCCAACCAGCTGGCTCTTTCTGTGACACTTTTGACAGTTTTCTGTTCCTCTTCACTGTGCACTTCTTCACTGTATACATGTTGTTTTCCTCCTTGCAAAAGCCTGGTCAACCAGGCTTTCTCACCTTCCTTTACTTGGTTTCTTATCCATTTGGGTGAAAAATATTAGCACTTCTTTAAGTCAGGTCTCCAATAAGTATAATTCATCAGAATTTTCAATTGGTATCTTTAAACTTTATTGTGATCTTCATATTTTCTCTGTAACCACACTATCTTCCTAAAAGTTATTTAGAAATATTATCCTCCAAAGGACAATGGTTTCTAGAGGATTTCCATCTCAAAAGTTGTACTAAACAAGATTGATAAAGGAATGCATAACTCACTAAAGAACGCTTGTAATGCATTGTCAATTCCCACCATTACATATACTGGATTCTGCCAAGATGACTGTTAAAACTTATTTGTTGTGGGATATGACTTTATATACATAAAGGTTAGACCAAAAGTTAAGATTTTTGGTTCTCTGGTACTAAACTAAATTTAATTTATAAGACACATGAAGTCTAAAACTTACAAAACTAAATGATAAACTCAATATAGTTAACCATCATTGATATGTCTATCATCATCATCATCATAAACTATACACTTAAGAACCAACAAATTATGAGTCTGTAAGTCAGGTGCTATCCAGCAAACTGCCATCTATGACTCAATATCCTTTTAAATTTTTAACTCAAATACAAATATGTAAGATTCAATAAATTTTAATTTTTCAAAAGTTCTCAGAAAGAATTATCAGAATCATCCTCCAGGTAAAAAACACAGTTGAATAATCCATTTTTCAGAAATGAACTCCCTATTTGTGTTGTGAGGTAGCAATCAACAATTCTATGACCTTCTGTGGTGGCAGTACCCTCTACTCATAAGCATTCCCTCTGCACATGAAGATCATAAACAAAGAAGAGACCAGAAGAGTCCACCTTTCATAGTTTCATTGACTTTTCGTGTTTTACAATATGCTAAATGCCTGATTTCAAATTTACAACAACAAAAATACCAAAATTTATTCTGTAAAGTAATTGTATGCTCCAAGTAGCAGATATTAACAACTTCCAATACGATCTCTAGGAATAATTCGAAGTTCTGAACCATGCTTTAGAAAAACATTTCCAGCAGTCTATGCAGGATTTATTCCTATTCCATCATTGGTAATAATTGCAATTGTTGCTGCAGGAACTTTAAATTCTTCTGCTGCAAATTTTAAGACTGCTGTAAAAGGTGTACTCTCAGGAACACTAAGTACTTTATATGGCAACCGTGGGTCCGGCGTCAGCGTGATCTTAAAGGAAACCTTCGACATGGTGGAGTAAGTCTAGGCAGACACCCCACGCCAACTTGGCGCAATAGCTCCAGTCCCTCACCAGTGAGGAAGCGTCTCCCTCATTCATCTTTTGTTTTAAAGCAAGTAATTTGTGCATTTGGTAGAAAATCACATAGTATAAAAGAGCCTCCAATGAAAAGCAGCTGGTTTTCCCTCACCTGGTCCAGCTTTAGCTTATCTGCAGAGGAAACCTCTGTTTTATCTGGTGTGAGATGACTAATGTTTACTTCCACCATACTCTATATCTCTTCTTCTTGGTTTACCAATGTAGTTGGCATCAGTAGATTCCACAGTATGAAAATGGACATGCATCACATCCTACCTTCCTCCTTTCCACTTTCAATGCAACTATAGTATTTTATTTCCCCTGAGGAACTTAACTTTTATATTTTTAAATAAATACTCAAATTTCTACTCCTTTTAATATGGTATTTGTGGATTTCTGTTTCATAGAATAAAAGTAGTGGTTCCTTTTCCCATTCCTCCATTGTTCCTCTGCTTTTCTTCTTTTTTTTTTTTTTTTCAGCTACACTTTTCCACTAACAAAATTGTTAATATTTGCATTGCATGCTATATAAATTTAAAAAATCATTCTCTGCTTTATTTTTAGGTTGACTTTAGAAGTTAAAAACCTATCTACTGCTGGGCGCGGTGGTGCACACCTGTAATCCCAGCACTTTGGGAGGCTGAGGCAGGAGGATCGCGAGTTCAAAGCCAGCCTCAGCAATGGCGAGGCACTTAGCAACTCAGTGAGACCCTGTCTCTAAATAAAATACAAAAAAGGGCTGGGGATGTGGCCCAGTGGTCCAGTGCCCTTGAGTTCAATCCCCGGTACCAAAAAAAAAAAAAAAAAAAAAAAAAAACCTATTTACTTCCTTCCAAGAGTAAACTATGTCAAGGGAGGAGAAGGAAGTGATTTTATATCAGAGATGCCTGGCAAACACAAAGTGATCAAGGTCAACATCAACAATGATAAGTCAGGTATAGTATATACCTTGATGGATTGTGATGAAATGGCCCTTTACCTTTGTGGTCTTCCCTAGAGAACCAATAACCACAGTCCAATTGTAAGGGAAAATGTCAGATAAACCTCAAGAAAGAGATACATTTATGCTTGGTCATAGTTTGCTCCATGTATAGTTTGTGACTTTATTGCTCAGATTTTTTTTTTTATCAAGTTTCTAATTGTCATTTTATTTTGTGTATTCCAGCCTGTAGTATTTTCTGCCCGTTCTTTTTTTTTTTTTTTTTTTTTTTGGTACCAGGGGATTGAATCCAGGGTTGCTTAACCACCGAGCCACATTCCCAGCCCTTTTTCATATTTTATTGGAGACAGGGTCTCACCGAGTTGCTTAGGGCCTCGCTAAATTACTGAGGCTGGACTTGAATTTGCAATGCTCCTGCCTCAGCCTCCCAAATCACTGGGATTACAGGCATGCACCATGCCTGGCTGGCTGCCCATTCTATTTTAAAAGGAAAAAGAACACAGGAAATTTATTACATGCCTAACGCATGGGAGTATTATACTCCTTCCTGTCCATTTTAACCATTCATTTTCCACTTTCACTTTCTTTTAGAAATTTGTTGAAATCACCAGCTGGCTGGTTTCTATTTCTATATCTCCCAACACCTACTAATTTTTTTTTTCCTATACACGTTTACTTGTATTTCAGTGGAGTCTCAGTAGAAGATAACTGCCTTCTTCCCATGCCTCTTCTCTCTTGACAGGGAAACTTACTTCACCTTTCCTATGGTTTTATCATCATTCCTTACAGTGGGTATATTAGTAGCTGAGATCCAGCTTTAAAAAAGGAAAAGTAAAGGTGGGCCCAGTGGCACACACCCGTAGTCCCAGCTACTCAGGAGACTGAGGTGGGAAGATCACCTGAACCAAGGTGTTGAAGGCAAGGCTGGACAACGTAGCAAAATCCTGTCTCAGAAAACAAACAAACAAACAAAAACCACATGGAGCCTTATGCATTTGAACTTACATTGAGTCCTTAAGGAGAAGGAAACAATTCTTTTGATCTATCAGTGGCTTCCTGCTACCAAATATTTCTAAAAGTAGATTACTCTGATTGATACAATTCTTTTCCTTGTTTTAAAAGAACTGCATGATTATAGGAAAATGATTAATTTTAACAGAAACCTCCCTTGATCATTTTTAATGGATCCCTGCCTAAAGCACCTGTTGTTTTACCTTGTTCTGTGGACTTCAGCATTGTCTTGAATGAGGGAGGCAGTACTAAAAGAATCACAGAGGGGAGGTGAAGAGGTCAAGTCTTGAAACATATTTGGGGATCATCTGGCTTTATTCCCAACTTTTCAGCTGAGGACAAGAAGAGCTGGTAAACTGAAGGTACTTGTCTAAGATTAGGCAGCAAATAAGTGAAAACATTAGTGTAAGAAAACAGGTCATTTTATTGTGTATACTCCAGCCTGTGGCATTTTCTGCCCATTACACTTTATTTTAACAGGAAAAAGAACACAAAATTTATTGCATGCCCAAGGCATGGGAGCATGAGGCTCCTTCCTGCCCGCTGTAACCATTCATTCTCCCCTTTCACTCTCTTTCAGAAATTTGTTGAACTCTCCAGTCTATGGGTTTCTACCCCTCCCCAACACACACAGGTTATCCCCAAGAGTCTTCTGGCCCACATCCCACCCTAAGTCTTGAGAAGCTGTTTTCCTTTTATTTCACTGTAGTCACCGTCCTCCAACCACATCCTTTTCAGGAATTCTGAAAAGAAAACTAGAGTAGGGCAGGTGAGAAGAAGAGGACTGCAGCTGGAATGGAGTCAGACCTGCTTTTTCCAGGGATCTACTTGCTGCAGCTGGGATCAGTGAACAAAACTTTTAGCTTTGGGAATTACCCTTTTCTCCTCACTCCCCACCCTTACCCCAAGGCTGCCTGGGAAAGAGCTGATACAGATGGCAGCTGTTTTTGACAGACATGTGTCCTGGCCCTAGAAATTAGAGATCTCTTTTATAAAAGTAGTTAGTAGATGTTCCTGTTTACATAATACACCATTCTTCCCAGAGCCTTCTTACGTCCTATCATGCTGGTATGAATTACCAGGGGAGAAACCTCGTAATTTTATGATGATGTTTCATCCACTAATGAATACGAGGCAAAATAAATGTTTTCTCTATTCTTTAATTTGTTTATTGCTGTTTGCTTCAGGAAATCAGAAAGAAAAATGTTAAGAGTACAGTTGACTATTAATGTAATTTTTAAAATACAAAGCAATGAAGAAGAGGTCTTCTTCCACATCCTACAAATGGCCTTCTATAACAACCCATCAAACATTGTTCCCCCAGGGCAACTGTTCAAGGAACCACTAGAAGATATAACCAAAGAACCTACAAACAAGTTACAGTCAACCTTCAAAACCATGGCACTAATGCATTATAACTGTAACTGTCTCTGGGTCCCACCTTTGTGACACACTGAGGGCTCACCTCTGCATGCCTCCACTGAGTCTCTTCAGCTGTGACTCAGCAAAGTTTCTTGTTTATGAGGGACAGCCCTAATCTCCCATAGCAACTTCTGTCCATCCTTCCAGATTCTTGTCTTGTAAGCTGTGCCTTATCAGTTAGAATGTTCAATACTAGGATCTTCTATTTTTTTCCTTAATAATGGCAAATGTAAGTTTTAAAATGAAATTCCAAATTGTAAAAATTCTTCTTGAGGCTGAAACAAAACATTCATAAATCTCAAAATGGGGCTGGGAACATATCTCCATGGTAGAATGTGTACTTGGCTTGCACGAACAAGGACCTGGGTTCCATCCCCAGAAAACACCCCTCACCCCTGTACCACCCAATGCATAAAAACACAAACAATGAAACAAAACTCACAACAAATGAACTAATAAGAATAATGAGATAGTCATAGAAAAGATATTTAAAAATAAAGAATAAGGTCGTGGTTGTAGCTCAGTAGAACACTTACCTAGCATGTATAACTGGGTTCTGTCCCCCATGGAAAGAGAGAGAGAAGGGGAGAGGGGAAGGGAGAGAGAGGCGCAGAGAGATAATAGATGATTAGTATAGGCGCACGCACACCTGTAATCCCAGTACTTGGGAGGCTGAGGCAGGAGGATCACGATTTCAAAGCCAGCCTCAGCAATGGTGAGGCACTTAGCAACTCAGTGAGACCCTGTCTCTAATAAAATACAAAAAAAGGGCTGGGGATGTGGCCCAGTGGTCCAGTGCCTCTGAGTTCAATCCCCAGTACCAAAAATAAAAATAAAATAGATAGATAGATAGATAGATAGATAGATAGATATAGATATATAGAGATATAGATGAATAAGCTAGGAAATCAGAATACAGATTTGAGTATTAAGTGATCTTGATGTGCAACAATTTAGTTTACATTGCTGGGTTAATTTTGTTATTGATATACAATATTTCTCACAAATGCACCAATGGAAACTCACAAAACAGATGGAGTGGATGGGCACTATAGCACATGGGCACATGTATATCCAGGGTTTGGATCACATCTCTGCCAAAGTGAAGTTTAACAAGTTCCATTCTGAGATAGTTTATAAAGGGGGATAATCATGGTATGTTCCATAGGCCATTGTTGTGCTAACAGGATCATTGTTGTGAGGATTAAATGAAATAATCCACTTAGCACTGTGCCTGACACATAGTTAGCACTCAGTGCTTTCACCATCATTATTCTGACTTTAGATGACCTCCTTTTCCCCTCTCTTGGAGTCTCAACATCATGGTTACAAAGGGTCTTGCAGGTGTGTGTGCAATGTGCCTGAGCATGAGAATGTGATCTTTCTGAAAGAACTGTGTTTTCATTCTGGACAGACTTTTGTAGATTACTCATTTAGGTAAATGATATTCCAATATGAATGGTCAGCAAAGTTCTAATATTTTCTTTTCCTCTACACTTCCCAATTAAGTCACATTTTAAAACAAAGGTTTAAGATGGCATTTAAATTTCAGAGGACACATAAATACAGCAAATTCTGTTATCCAGGGAAATTTTTAAAAGGTGTCTTTTTAAACTCTAACTGATAGTTGACCATTTTCAAGGAATGGAAGTTTTGTATGCACTCATCACTAAAACTATACTGACCACTGTTTACACACTCTCTCTTTCTCTATCTTTATCTCCATTTTAAAAAATAATTAATGGACTTTATTTAAATTAACTGCTTTTCCACTTTGGAAAACATTGTTGAAAAATAAAAGGCAAGCCACAGATTGGGAGAAAATATTTGGAATGCATATATCTGACAAAGGACTTGTATCTAAAATATAAAATAATTCTTACACCTTAATAATAAGGATACAACAACCTGATTTTTTAAATGAGCAAAATATTTGAACAGATGCATAATAAAATAAGGCATATCAATGGTCAAAAGCTTGTGACAGAGGTTCAACATCCTTAGTCATGGAAATGCAAATTGAAGTCATAATGATATATTACTATGCATCCAATATAGAATAATTAAAATTAGATATATAGACTAGCTGGACCGCTAATACTGGTGATAGGAAAATAAAATGGCATGACCTCTGCAAAACAGTTTGCCAGATTTTTGTGAAATTTATATGTAAGAAAAATGAAAACATATGTCTATACAAAGACTTTTACACAAATGTTTATAGTAAGTTTATACATAGTAGCAAAAATTGAAAACACTCCATATATCCATCAACAAGCAATTGAATAAATAATTGTAATGCATCTACACAATGAAATTCTACTAAGTAATGAAAAGAAATGAACTACTGATAAAGGCAATAGCATGAATTTTTTTTTTTTTTTTTTTTTTTTTTTTTTTTTTATGCTGGGGATTGAACCCAGGGCTTTGTGCATGCAAGGCAGGCACTCTACCAATTGAGCCATATTCCTAATCCCAGCATGAATCAATCTTAAAAACATTATTCTAGGGCTGGGGATGTAGCTCAGTGGTATAGAGCTTGCCTAGCATGACAAGGCCCTGGATTTGATCTCCAGCATAAAAGAAAGGAAGAAAGGGAGAAAGGAGAAAGAAAGAAAGAAAGAAAGAAAGAAAGAAAGAAAGAAGAAAGAAAGGAAAGAAAGAAAGGAAAGAAAGAAAGAAAGAAAGAAAGAATAAAGAAAGAAAAGAGAAAAATATTATGCCAGCCGGGCGCGGTGGCGCACGCCTGTAATCCCAGCACTTTGGGAGGCTGAGTCAGGAGGATCGCGAGTTCAAAGCCAGCCTCAGCAATGGCGAGGCACTTAGCAACTCAGTGAGACCCTGTCTCTAATAAAATACAAAAAAGGGCTGGGGATGTGGCCCAGTGGTCTAGTGCCGCTGAGTTCAATCCCCAGTACCAAAAAAAAAAAAAAAAAAAAAAAAAAAAAAAAAAAAAAAATTATGCCAAGTGAAAGGAGCCAGACTCAAAAAATGTGCATTCTCCATATATAAAACTCTAGTATATATAAACTAGCCTATAGTAATAGAAAGCAGAGCAATGTTACCTGGTGCCAGGAATAGAGATGGATTTTGACTGCAAAGGGGCATGAGGGCACTTTTTGAGGTAATGGAAAATTTCCATAGCTATGTGGTAGTTACATGGGTGGATGCATTTGTCAAAACTTATCAAATTGTATACTTCTAAAGATTTCAATTTATTGTACATAAGCTATGTATTCAATAATTTAAAAGAATATAATTTATCTTTTAAAAAAATCAGAGCACTGCCGGGCGCGGTGGCGCACGCCTGTAATCCCAACACTTGGGAGGCTGAGGCAGGAGAATTGCGAGTTCAAAGCCAGTCTCAGCAATGGTGAGGCACTTAGTAACTCAGTGAGACCCTGTCTCTAATAAAATACAAAAAGGGCTGGGGATGTGGCCCAGTGGTCGAGTGCCCCTGAGTACAATCCCTGGTACCAAAAAAAAAAAAAAATCAGAGCACTGCGAAGATGTCACTAGAGAATTGAATATAATAGCAAAGAATAGGAAGTAGCCTAATAATAATTAATGTATGTTTAGAAAAAGCATTTATGATGAATCAATACTATAGAACAAAACATAACCATTACAAAGTTTGAAGTTATTCCATATGTTTTGATATGGAAGTTTATGACAAAATAAAAAGGCAACAGTATGAATATATGATCTCATTTGCATAAAGATATTTTGTATCATATATGCATGTGTATATTTTCCAGGGAATCTATACTAGTCTACAGAGTGGATAACTGGGAGTTTAACTATGAGGTGAGCCATTTACAAAGGGATTTTTAACTTTCCCATTTTTCAATGTTGAATTTTTACAATAAGGTAGTTAGTTTTACATACATAATCAACAGAAACAAATAATACTTTCGTTTGAGAAAATTAAAAGATAATTAGGGATAGTTTTGCACAAGCCAGGCATCATTATGAACATCTATCATTTTGTCCTCTCCAAGGGGAGATATTGATTAACAGGGATTCCTATTTGATTGAATACCAATAGACAGGGATTCACTAGATGTTGCATAAGAAAATATTCTGCTCAATTTTCCACCAACCAGCTGAAGAAACATGAAATGGAATTGTGGAAGGGGAAATATAATGACCAGACTTGGCAAGGTAGGAGACTTCCATGCCTAGTCACTTTTCCTTATCTTTCCTAAAAAAAACAGTCAATATCTTTTAGTTTAAAAACTAAGAGTATCTGTCTGTACATCCTTTACAATGACACTTCCTGAGGGCAAAGCTGACAAAGACCAGGGCATTGAAACACAGTTTTCTCTCCAGATCTTTAGAATCTTCTTGAAGGAATAAGATTTTTTGTGGGAGTGGTGGGGGAAAGTGTTTGAACTCAGGGCCTGTAGCAAGCGTCCTACCACTGAGCAACACCTCCAGCAGAAATGAGAATTTTGACAACTCTAAGTGCCCAGACAAAACACCAAGATGCCCCTTTGCATAAGAGACTGTGTCAAGACAATCCTCAGAAACTCAACTCAGTATAGCATTGTTCTCTGGAGGGACTTTCAAAATCCTGTCATCTTCATGTGTCTTCTCAACTCTGCAATTAAATATTCTCTCACTGCCTTCTATAGTTTCCCAAGTCTAGACACTGTAATTTTCATGACAATTCTTCCAACGTCCTAATTAACAGAGAATGAAAAGCCCTGGAAAAAGAAAGCCAGGATCCCAGCAGACACATCTGCCAATGCCAACGAGCAAATTAGCCAAATATAGAGGAAAATGATTCATCTGCTTCTCCACTTCCCTATCTCCCCTTGCTTGGCTTTCCTGTATCCTTCTCAAAGGAACATATCAAAAGTTTGCTTCTACTTTTCTTGCCTCCTTTTTAATCTTCCCATCCCACATGGTTCTGCATAGGCCCTTCTTGACCATCAAAATTCAGCAGATGGTCTGTGCTGGACCAAGACATTCCAGTTTGCAGTATGTTTTTGAAAACTTGTTTCTATGGATGAATGCTACAAAGTTCTGCAGCACACTTTAATTAATTCATTTTTTTCTACTTGGATGGCTTGTACAGCCTTTATTAAATTTTAATTTGTTATATATGACAGCAGAATGCATTACAATTCCTATTACACATATAGAGGACAATTTTTCATATCTCTGTACACTAATTAATTCATTTTTATATGACAAACTAAATGTGAGCAACCTGAGCCTATTCAGACAGGACCCCAGTTTCAGCTTTGGGACAGGAGTCTTTAAAGTATTAATTCAGCCATGCCTCCCCTCTCTGCCCTATTCAATAAAAAGGACCTAGTAAACTCAACAATGAAGCTGCTATACCTTTGTCAGTGCCTCGCCCTCACTGGCTACCGCTGTAGTGAGTCAGGAAATCCAGGGGTTGCCAGATGCAGTTTTGCTCAAGGTCAGGGCCATTCATACAAAGGGCTTGATATTTACCGGCAGCTGCAGGATGTTTAGTTAGGAGCCAAAATTCCCCAGGAGTTTAATTCTGTGGGCTGAACTGCCCAGCCCTTCTGGGAACTCACACCCAATATCTTATTACCTCTGCTTATTCACTGTCACTTCTCTGTTTTCAGCTCTCCTTTCCTTACTTCCTGTGTGCTTTTCTCTTTGTCTTTAAAAATTTTTGGAGAGGTAGTGAAGTGGGTGGCACTCATGGAGGGGAGAAGAGGCTCTGAATAGATAGAAAAAGGTTCCTCGATTCTGTCACTTGTTTTACACACACACACACACACACACACACAGACACACACCAAGTACTTGAGCCTTTTGAGAACCTAGCGACCAGGTTAGCCACCTAGCCACCCCTGGATGTCCCTTAATGCAGGATAACAGGAGGTTCTGGCCCACCTCACTCCCAACCCATTGTTTCCTATCCTTCTTCCCTTTCTAGATAAATGGATGCCCTTTCTGAGAAGCTGAATTGTTCAGAATGACTCAGGAGGTTATCCCTTTTTGATAACAATATCATTAGTATAATATTAAACAGTTTACAAAGCACTTTTACCTATGCACTTATCCTACTAAAGTCTCACCACAAACCTATGAAATAACTTTAGTTGTGATTCTCTGTTTACAGACAAGGACATTTGATTGTCAATTGGTCAAGGAAATCAGGCATGTGATGGTGCTGGGACTCAGCCTAAATTCACGTCCCAGGGACTGTGTTATAAGACAATTACTTTTAGTATGTGCTACATCCATAGCATCCAGGATCAGGGAAGTTATTTTGGCTGGCCTAGTATCTGTGCAAAAGCAATTGCTGAGTGGACCAGAGATAGGCACCTGGCCCAAAGTGGCCTGTTCATCACTTGGCTCACAGTTTATGAATATACCTTGGGCCAAGAGTTCTACTCAAAGGGCAATGTCAATGAGCAAAGTCCTTTACACTAGCTCTCTCTGGCACTTGGACTGAAGAATTAGTTGTCTTATTGATTAAAAAAAAAAAAAAAAAAAAAAAACTGGGGGTGGTGGTACACATCACAAGAGAAAACAGAGAGATGACAAAAGGGACAGTTTACTGGCCATTAGAGAAACAAAAGGAACAGCCAGTCCCTGGAGCTGCCTCAACACTGATCAGCTTTCTGGCTGCCATTTGTACATCTATGATAACCTTTTCTCTCCTAGAAGTCTTCAGCCTCTCTCTTCTCCTGGAGACCAAGGGACCCTCTCCACTCTCTATCAAGCAGTGATTTTTTTTTACTGACTTACCCCAAAGCATTGGCCCTTGTCAGGTACCCAACAGGAATATATGTGGGACTGTGAGAAGTGGCTGTTCTGAGTTTCCTCTCTGTCTACAGAGAAGCTTTGTCCAAGCCAATAAACCCAGGTCATTGCAATCTCTCTGATTCAACTGGTTAGGCAGGTGACACGCAGGACAAGCTACTGAGTCCAGGTGTCTACTAATCTGGCTCTTTGAGGATCAGCTTTACAAAGATTAAAAATTCTGGCTCAGGGAATGTACTCCATAATAAGGTAAACATTTAGTTTTATTTTACAAACTCTAAGATTGTGTTCCAAGGGGAATGATTCTTATAAATAAAAGAGCTTGGGGCTGGGGTTGTGGCTCAGTGGTAGAGCACTTGCCTAACATGTGTGAGGCCCTGGGTTCCAGTCTCAGCACCACATGTACATAAAATAAAGGTCCATTTACAACTAAAATAAATATATATATTTTAAAAATAAATAAATGAATGGGCTTTTCCAGTAATAGAATGCTTTTGAAATTATGCCGCTGAATAAAATCTGTTTTGTAAACCCCTCTCCAGGACTCTGGATCTGTTGGGAAGGAGGGAGTCACACAGGGCAGGGGGACTTTCTATCTCAGGGAAGTTCTTCTTCAGGAGGCTCTATTTTTTGCTCACTTATATCTAACAAAGGAAGTACAATCTGACAACACCTGAAACCAGCTTGTGTACTTTTGCCATTTTTACACCCTTCACATTTTCCTTTTCTATTTCCCTTTAGCTGTAAGTTTTTAAATTAATCTGTATTGTTTTGTGTGTGTTCAGACTTGGGAGAGTAGCTACTCTTCTGAATACATTTTACCTGTTTCAACAAGAAGCATGGACAGGAGAGCCTCCACATGTTTAAATCATGGGACTTCAAAAAGCAGCTGGTTCTGCAATCCTGAACATAAGTCTATACAAATATGATTCAGCTTGAGTTTATAGCCATGCCTAGAGCTTTCTAACTAAGAACATCCTGACATGAAACAGATTATAGAAAATATCTGCATTTCTTCAAAGCTAATGTGCAATCATCCAATCCCTAGTTTTTTGTTACCAGGGAGGTAGAGAAATGAATGAACCACACAGGGATATGTTTAGTTACAAATAAACAATGGGGGGGGGGAGCAGGAGCAGGTGAAGGTGAGACATTTAGTAAACCCTTGTGACATTTAACTCAGGACACATATTTTGGTAAACATCTTCTATAGCAGAGGACAATAAGGAAAAAGACTTTATAAGTCACCCCCCAGTGTCTGCCATGGACAGAATGGTACGGGGGAAGAGCTCCTTAAAGTCACCCACTCAAGTGGGAAGCTCTCAGGATTATCCCCTAAGAGAAAAGTCATGTCCCATCATTACCCTAGGTGCATGTATAACTGCACATATGGTGTGTTGCTACATCATGTACAACCAGAGAAATGAAAAGTTGTGCTGCGATTGTGTACAATGAGTCAAAATGCATTCTGCTGTCATATTTACCTAATTAAAACAAATAAATTAATTTAAAAAAATCATGTCCCATTCCAGACAACTCAATGTTGAAATGGCTCTCTGATTAGAGCCCAGCGACATGTTTATGATCGGGCAAAGAAACGATGCCTTCAGAGAGAGCCACATGGAGGAGGCATTGTCTGAACTGGAGATGGCCTGACTGGAGAAGACCTCTGCCTACTCACTGCTGCCTGCTTCTCTAGGTCTCAGAATGTATGGTGATTCCTCTAGATGCTCTAACTTGACTCCCAGTGCTAAATTATTGGCCTTTGCTAAATTCTCTCACTTAATCTTGAAGTTGGTTCTCATAACATAGCTCTCTCATTTGGAAGTCTTGTTTGATGGCTTCTTTTCTCATTAGACATGGACGTTCTCTGAGTATAGATTCCATATCTGTCATGTTCACTGACATTGCTCAATCACTTAGCATAACATTTGGCATATAATGTGCTCTCAGTAAATTTTTGTTGAATGAAACTAAACTTATTTGGCTTTTCTGCTAGTATGTTGTGCTCCTTCAAAAGTCATTACATTTGCCAGGCACGGTGGTGCACGCCTATAATCCTAGCACTTGGGAGGCTGAGGCAGGAGGATCGTGAGTTCAAAGCCACCCTCAGCAATGGCGAGGTACTTAGCAATTCAGTGAGACCCCGTCTCTAATAAAATACAAAAAGGGGCTGGGGATGTGGCTCAGTGGTCGAGTGTCCCTGAGTTCAATACCCGGTACCAAAAAAAAAATTATATTATTTGTAATTATTTAACGTCTGTTTTCTCCACTAAACTATTAGGTCTATGAAATCAAGAGCTAAGTCAGTTCAATACACTGAAGTTTCTGCAGTACCTACCATAGTGCCTGGCATACAAATAATTGGCATAGATGTTTAATAAACACTCATTGAATGAGTGATTGCTTTAGTCACGATATATAACTTCTATGACCTTCAGCTTCCTAATCTGTAATGATAATTATCCATTAGTTACAATGATGATTAAATTCCATGCATGGGTAGATGCTCAATTCATTCCACCCTCACCATTGTGAGCCCATAAACTAAAGTTTTGGAAATTGCCATAAGGATGAAAAAGCAGAACAGGGAATTCAGGAAATTTATTTGGAATTTGGTCCCAGAAGCTTAAAGCTTAAAATCTACAAAGGGTCCACGACAAATGTAAAGGGTACATTAATTTTCTAGGGTTTCCATAATAAAGTACCACAGCCTAGGTGGCTTACATAACAGAAAATAGTGAGAAAAAGTATTTTCTCACTATTGTAGAGGCTAGAAATCCTAGCTCAAGTTGTCAGCAATGTTGGTTCTTGTGAGACCTCTCTCCTTGGCTCAGAGATGGCTATCTTCTCTGTCTTCACACACTCTTCCTTCTGTGCATGTGGGCATTCTAATCTCTTCTTTAAAAAAAAAAAAAAACACTTTTTTTTTCTTTTTAGTTGTAGACGGACGCAATATCTTTTATTTATTTATTTTTTATGTGGTGCTAAGGATGGAACCTAGTGCCTCACGCATGCAAGGTAAGCACTCGACTTGGGTTGAGCTACAACCCAAACCCCACTAATCTTTTCTTATAAGGACACTAGTCATATTAAATTAGGGCCTAACCCAACGACCTAATTTAGCCTTCAAGGTCATTTTAAAGATCCTACTCTCAACATTCTCACATTCTGGAGGTTAGGGGTTCAACATATAGGAATGTAGCAAAAACAATAATTCAGCCCATAACAGGGAGACTGGGAAATGTGCTCCCCTTTCTCTCTAATTAAAAATGCAGGGAAGCATCTTTGTGCTGTATAAGTACTAACAATGAACACCCAAAAGGACGTTCAACCCCCAAAGCAGCAGCCAATGATATATATATATGATTTTATTTTATTTCATTTTCCAAACCAGATTGTATTTAGGTGTCTATTAATAATTTGCATAAAGAATTTTTGTTTAATTATATTACTATTTTTTTGGTACCAGGGATTGAACCCAAGGGTGCTTAACCACTGAGCCACATCCCCAGCCCCTTTTAAAAAATATATTGTTTTAGTTGTAGATGGACACAATACCTTTATTTTATTTATTTATGTGGTGCTGAGAATTGAACCCAGTGCCTCACATGTGCTAGGCAAGTGCTTTACCACTGAGCCACAGCCCTAAACCTCCCTAGCCCTTTTTATTTCTTATTTTGAGACAGGGTCTTGCCAAGTTACTTAGGGTCTTGCTAATTTGCTGAGACTGGGTTTGAATTTTTGATCCTCCTGCCTCAGCCTCCTGAGCTACTGGGATTAGACATGTGCCACTGCACCCAGCTAATTATATAACTTTTAATTTAATTTTATTGTATCATGTAATTTGATACAAAAGGAATGTATCAGGGGTTCACTTGATGCTTGAACTATATCCCTTGTGGCTTTGAAGCTTACATGTTTTTTTTCTTTTTCCCAATCTTCTGTTCCCCAAACTTCTCTTCCCTGATCTTCTTTGCCCTGATCTCTCCTCCCTAATCTCATTTTCTCTGAATCACTTCTATAAAAGCCCCCTGTTGAGCCGGGTGCAGTGGGGCACGCCTGTAATCCCAGCACTTTGGGAGGCTGATACAGGAGGATTGCAAGTTCAAAGTCAGCTTCAGCAATTGCGAGGCACTTAGCAACTCAGTGAGACCCTGTCTCTAAATAAAATACAAAAAAGGGCTGGTGATGTGGCCCAGTGGTCGAGTGCCCCTAAGTTCAATCCCTGGTACCACAAAAAAAAAAAAGCCCCCTGTTCCTGCGGATGGGCAGAAGCACAGCCTTTGGGATAGGAGTCCCCTGTGTTTCTCCTTTGCTAGCAAAGCAATAAACTTTCTTTTTCCTTTCTCTCTGAACCGTGTCCTCATTATTGGATTGGCATTGGGGACAAGGACTGAACTTTCAGCAAAGGAAGATTAAAATTCCTTCCCCAGGGGCTGGGGTTGTGGCTCAGTGGTAGAGCCCTTGCCTAGGGTACATGAGGCACTGGGTTTGATCCCCAGAATCACATTTAAAAAAAAAACTAAATAAACAAAATAAAGGTATTATGCCCATCTACTATATATATATATGTATATATATATATACATATATATGTGTGTGTGTGTGTGTGTGTGTGTGTGTATTTTTTTAAATTTCTCCCCCAAACCACACTTTTAATCAATGTCTTGTTAAGAATGCAGATTTCTGGAGCTATGTAAAAGTCAGATTAAATAAGTTCCTTGGAAAAAAATTTTTTTTTCATAGATAACCTTCTGGTAAGGGTTAATAAGTTTTAAAATGCAGACAGCTTGCCAAGAATAAAATTGCCTTATAGAAAGAAATGCTTTCCTACTAACCATAGGAAAACAGTGACCTAGGTGAGAAAGATCAAGAAATCAAAAGTAATTTCAACTCACAAAGTGCTACTAGGAAGGACAAAGCTGGGTAGGCCTAGGAAAAATAATAAATAAAGTTTCTTAGACAATTCCTATGTGTTTTGCTAAGAGTGGGTGACATTAGTCCCCTTCCTATATTTACTTCTCACATTAACAAGATGAGGCAAATATATTATCATCCTCATTTTGCAGTGAAGAAAGCTTAGACACAGAATGATTAGGTTAGAGCAGAGAGCAGAATCAAAGTCTATCTGAAGCCAGAACCTACACATCTTCCTTCTATACTGGGGAAAAGTTTCCAATATGAGGATTTAGGGACCATGAGGATAGGAGTGTCAAAAGAGGATGGAAGAATAATAAACACAAACTCCTCCTTTTGGGGGAAAATTTTAATATGTTCCTTTGGACATGTGTGCTGGAAGCTGTCAGTGGTAACAGAGGATACAGATGTCAAATGCCCACCCAAAAACACTTGCCCAACTTCACAGATGCAAATCTTATCTATGCAGGAAGGATTGGGGCTCAGCCCTGGGTGTTCCCCCTTTTAGAAAGCTTGTGCAAACAGATCCTACTCTTAAAACTCCATGACTCAGGTCTTTCTGTAGGGCGATGGTTCTCCACCCCATCAGACTTAATTCCCTTTTCTTTTTATTTTTTTTTAATTCCCTTTTCTTACAAAAAAATATTTTGTAACACTCTCTTCACCATCATGAAACTAAACACATGGATAATATAAACTATCTACATGATTTCAGGGAGCGAAACCCTGCTTCATTTAGGATGACCACGAGTCCTCATTCACCTGGGACTGAGAAATTTTCTGGGACACATGACTTTTAGTACTAAGACTTAACTACAATATAAAGGAGAAATAAAAGAGAAATTAAAATAAATTAACAAGTATTGGAAGTCTTTGCTTGAGCTAGGCTATATTACAAGACAAAGTAAAATATCAGTTGCTTATACTTATTTACAATGAATGAGTTAGACTATAAGAACTGAGTAAGAAATACAAAAATATAAAGAACAAGGGTGTATAGAACACTAGAATAAAATCTAGTGTTTAAAGAAGTAATAACAGACTAAATTTATTTATATAAGAGAAGGGAAAATGTCCATTTGATTTGACTAGTGCTGGGATAACATGCAAAACAAATTACGCAATGTCAAAGTTGAAAACATGAGGAATCTGAGCTCAATGGTGATAAGCTGCCTTAAGAAGTGAGCTATCCCGTAATGAATTGTCCCTCACCATGCATGACTTTCGTATGTCCCACCAGATGAGGTTCATGTAGGTAGAAAAAATAGACATAGTGTAATGCCCAGGCCCATACTAGTGGGTCCTGTCATTAATATAGGATCTTTCTATGACACTATAGACTACCACATGGGCAAGGTAGTATCTCTCTTCTTGAAAACCCTTAGCACTTTGAGGCATCTATACAATACTTAAGAAGACCCTGGGGACATGCACTTGAATGGACAACAGGAACAAGTGTACAGATTGGAAAAGAGTCACTCAAGAGTTATAGAGGTTATGGGGTAGAACACTGAGGATTACCCCAAAATAATTTTATTTTATTTATTTATTTATTTATTTATTTTTTGTGGTACCAGGGATTGAACTCAGGGGCACTCGACCACTGGGTCACATCCCCAGCCCTTTTTTGTATTTTATTTAGAGACAGGGTCTCACTGAGTTGCTAAGTGCCTCACCATTGCTGAGACTGGCTTTGAACTCGCGATCCTCCTGCCTCAGCCTCCCAAAGTGCTGGGATTACAGGCGTGCACCACCGCGCCCGGCTTATTTGTTTATTTTTATGTGGTGCTGAGGATCGAATGCAGTGCCTCATACATGCTAGGTAAGTGCTCTGCCACTGAGCTACATCCCCAGCCCCCCCCAAAATAATTTTGTTATTTTCATATTATGAATTTCTTTTCCCAGTCTAAATTTGTTAAAATTCAGGGTAGGTAATCTGAAATATTTTTAAAACAACTTTTATTCATAAAATTTAATGAGAAGGGCTGGGGTTGTGGCTCAGCGGTAGAGCGCTTGCCTAGCACGTGCGCGTCCCGAGTTCGATCCTCAGCACCACGTAAAAAACGCATTGTGTACAACTAAAAGCAAATAAATGAATATTTTTTTTAAAAATTCAATGAGAATGATTCTAAATCTATTGAGAGGGGTATAGAATCTTCTGTGTTGTATATTTGCTACAAATGCAGGCAGATGTAGGCACAGTATTCTGTGAGTCAGATATCATGAGCAGCATTATAGTAAATGATACATTTGCTGAAATGCTGAACATTTCTTCATAAAAGTTCCAACCTGAGTACAATCTTCCCTCCCTTTAGCTGGTAACTGCATTCATAGTGTGCATAAAATGCAGTTCTACTTTAGGTTTGGAGATTATAAACAAGTTTTCCATCTATCTACATGAACTTCATCTGGTGGGACATTTCAAAGTCACACGCAAAGAGGGGCCAACTCACTTATGGCAGCATGTCTCTTCCTTCTGGTCTCTGCCCACTAAATGCTAGTTTTTCCCACTCATGTATTTCCAAATGACCCCAGTGGAGAACTTCTTCTCTGAGTGCCCACATAAAAATAAGGGAGTCTCAAGCGCTGATAGAACTGAAGGCTTACCTGTAAAGTAGAGATAGTAATATCTGTCTTGCAGGGAATTATAAGAATCGAAATGAGTTAAAATATAAAAGTGCATGATACAATTCCTGGGCTCATGCTAGTGAATGAATGGTAATCATCCTAATGTTTTATTTTTTATTCCTTAAACATCTCAAACTTACTCCAGTCTGCAAGTCTTAGAACTTTCCACTCCCTCCACTTGAAACGTTCTTTCCCAATCTGCTTCCTTATCATTCAAGTCAAGTTCAGAAGGCTTCTTATCAGAGATGCTTCCCATAACCGCCTACCTAAGCCAGAAGTTGTGTGGGCCTTATTCATCTTCTGCTGACTTTGATAAGTCCCTGGAGAACTGATATTCATGAACAAGTATATAGTAGGCACTTCCTTTATGCAAAGCAAAGGATGAGAATTAAAAGACCATTTCCTGTTGATCTCACTTCTGCCTTGACCCTGAGAAGCCTGCAGGACCCCCTCCTCTCAAGATGATTGAACCCCTGGGTCTTTGGAGACTCTGGGCTAGCTCTTGTAAAGAAAAGCCCAACCAAACTGGCTGCAGGGTGCCTGAATCCTCTCCACCTTGATGAGGAGCCTCCACTCCCTCCTGGAAGAAATGAGACACAATGAATATCACTGTGGGAAAAGGTACTGGAAAGAACATAGTCTGGAGTCAGGTGGGCACATGTTTGTACTCCACCCACCAATCATAATTGACTAAGACTTTGGACAATTCACATAATTTGCCTGTGCTTCAGTTCTGCATTTCAAAAATACATCTGTAATACTTCTGTTACGGAGTTTCTCTAAGGACTAAACAAGATTGCAATGCATATGAAATGCTTAACGTACCTTTCAGGGGCTGCCTGCCAAGTATATATTTCCTGCCTTAAGTGGGAGAGTGAAAATTACCTCTAAGTGGGGGAACATGATGAGGGAAGCTTCCCACAACCTAGTTCTTGGAGAAAATAGAAAAGGAGAGACAAGAAGGATGCAAAAGTGACTAATTCAGGAAGAGGTGACATCTGAGTTATCAAGTGGAATAAAATTAACTTGGTTCACAATCAGTAATAGGAGGTCTTGGTGTAGCACAGTGACTCTGCTTGTTTTATATTCAGAAAACCTGGCTTCCTGTCCCAGTTCTGCTGCTTGCAAGTGAGTTGGGGAAAGACACTTCACTTCTCATTTTACCCTCTTTGTAGGGTAAAATGGGTTGAATAATACCTGGCTTTCAAATGTATTGTGAAAATGAACTGAGATGTAGGATGGAAGGTACCTGGTTCCCAGCCAGACTTTTATTCATAGTAACTCGTAACCTAGTGAGAGCTGCTAAGCCAGTATCTGAAGAGACAGGAGTAATGAACATAAACATCAAGTCCTTTTTAGTATTTCAGCTGGGCTAGGCTAGACTCTGCTGTGGTGACAAGTAGCACCCAAATTTCAGTGACTAAAGTCTGAAAATAAAATTTCTTATTCATAATACTCTTTCATGGTAGCTAGAGGCTCTATCCCACACCTTTATTGTCCTTACTCAGGCCCCAGGCTGACAGAGAAACCCCTTTTAGGAACATCTCTGTTTGACATAACGGGAAAAAGATAAGATGATACAGCATTCTGACTTTTAAAGCTTCCACTGACATTTCATTGGTCAAAGCAAGTCATGTGGCACTTCCTTCCCATGGGTGGGAAATTACTATCCACCACAGGTCAGGAAGGAAAGAGGACAAGAATATTTGTGAACAGCTCTAATGACTACTGTAGACAGGGAGCAAAGACTTCAGTAATTTAATTATCTCTTTTCCCAGGGAAAGATTTGCCATGAATTAGCTTGTTGAGAATTGGCGTATTACCAAGGATATGTTTTTCTTTTCTTGATGAAAATAAATTAGCAAATAGGCTTGCTGAGTTGTTGCACTTTTTTGCTATGTTTTCTGTTGCCATACCCACTGCTAAGTATAGCTACCTGAAGTTGATTGCTGTAGCCTTCTTTATTAGCAAGGTTACATCCTCTTTGTCTGTGGGTCTCTTCCTTCTCCCATGTAAGGAAGGCAGACCTCCTTTAATCTTTTCATACTCACATTTTGAAACCCCAAGTTTCTGCCAGAACCCAAAAGACAGAATGCTTGATCAGAAACTGTGAGTTTGAAATGACTAAATATTTGTCATTATTTTTTTATTTTTTTAGTTGACAATAAACCTTTATTTTATTTATTTATATGTGGTGTTGAGAATTGAACCCAGTGCCTCACACATGCCAGGTAAGGACTCTACCACTGAGCTAAAACCCCAGCCCTGAAATGGCCAATTTTTTTTTTTTTTTTTTTTTTTTTTTTTTTTTTTTTTTTTTTTTTTTTTTTGTGGTACCAGGGATTGAACTCAGGGGCACTCGACCACTGGGCCACATCCCCAGCCCTTTTTTGTATTCTATTTAGAGACAGGGTCTCAGTGAGTTGCTAAGTGCCTCGCTATTGCTGAAGCTGGCTTCGAACTCGCGATCTTCCTGCCTCAGCCTCCCAAAGTGCTGGGATTACAGGCGTGTGCCACCGCGCCCGGCAATGGCCAATATTTTAATATATCTTTCCCACCGAATTGGGTCTCTTGTCACCATGAAGTGCAGGAAAATGTTTCCACCTTTCCCATTTTAACATGCAGGGGCTTCTTAGACTGCCCTACAGTGAGTGAGCCTTCCTTAAATCTAGGGTGTGTGTCAATTATCTACTGCTATCTAACAGGTTAACCTAAAATTTAGTGACGTAAAAGAACAATAGACCTTACTATTTCTCACAGTTGTTTGGGGTCAGGAATTCTGGAGCAGCTTAGCTGGCAGGTGTGGCTCAGGGTCTCTCACTAGGCTGCAGTCATCTGAAGGCTGGCAGATCTGCTTCCAAAGATGACACACTCGCATGCTGGAAAGTTCATGCTGACGGTGAGTAGGAGGGTTAGTCCTCCCAATACGTGGCAGTGCTGTTTGAGTTGCAGTCCTTCCTCCTGTGGAAGTGATCCAAGAAAAGCAAAGACAGACCTGCAATGTTCTTTTTGACTGAAACTCCAAGTCACACAATGTCACTCCTAAAGTATTCTATTGCTAACTCAGGGCAGCGTGGGAGGGCATTTTACAGGGATGTGGTCACCAAGAGGCAAGGATCATTGGCAAAATCTTGAATGCTGGCTACCCAAGAAGGCAGGAATTCTCTTACTTCATTTGAAGCCCACCCCAAACAAAAAAGCAGGAATAATGAGATAAATTCTCTGAAGGCAAGGATTTTTTTCTGTTTGTTCACTGCTTCGTATTTTGGACGTTACCTACTACATGACAGTATCTCAATAAATGTTTTTGCAATAAATAGATAAGAAAAATCAGGAAAACTTTTTTGTTTTAAAAAAGTCTCTTTATAAAACATTACAAATAATGTGCTTTTTCAGCTTCAATAAGGCAGATGAATGCCTTGGAAATGTGGTACCCAGTGCCTTATTTTGTAGACACCCAAGCAAACATTGAGAAAATAATATCCACAAAGTTCCCTTCACATTGACTCAAACTCATTAACTTTTATACATATGATTTCATGGTGGGCATGGTGGTGCACAACTGTGATCCCAGCAACTCTGGAGGCTGAGGGAGTTCAAGGTCAGTTCAAGTTCAAGGTCGGTTTCACAATTTAGCAAGACCCTGTCTCAAAACAAACAAAAAAGGTTCGGGGTGTCATTCAGTAGCAGTGCACCCTTGAGTTCAATCCCTAGTACCTCAAAAATAAAAATTTTAAAAGTATGATTTCATCAGGGAGGCAATGAGACACAGTGAATAGACTCAGAAGAACTGAGATTTTTTTCTTGTTCTACTACCTTAGCTCAATGAATTTGGGCAAGTCACTTCGCCTCCCTGGGCCTCCTCCCTACTTATAAAACAGCTTTAGGGCTGGGGATGTAGCTCAGTGGTAGAGCACAAGTGTGAGGCACTGGGTTTGATCCTCAGCACCACAAAAAAATAAATGAAAAATAAAGTTATTGTGTCCATCTACAACTAAAAAAAATTTTTTTTTAAAAACATAGGTTTAGGGGCTGGGGTTGTGGCTCAGCGGCAGAGCGCTCGTCTCACATGCGCTGCCCGGGTTCGATCCTCAGCACCACGTAAACATAAATGCATTGCATTGTGTACAACTAAAGTAAATAAATAAATTTTAAAAAAAACAAAAAAATAGGTTTAGATTAAATGATATCAAAAGCACTTCTAGCATGAACATTATTTGACCTCAACTTGAATTTTAGCATAAAAACTAGACTTAAAAGAAACTATTTATGATCTGCTTTATTTATTAGAGAGTTTTTCTATATGTACCAGATTTGAGGCTATAGTGTGTGCATAGGGCTCGGTTTATTTAAGGTCTGTAGAGTGAATCACTGAGTCTATGTGTATGAAGATTCGAGAATCCTCCTAGAAAAAAGTTTATTCCAATATAAGTGAGAGTTTGGTTCAAAAACAATGTCTCAAGAATTACAAGAGAAAGGCAATTTTAAAAAATAGCTCCATGCCCACCCATAAGGTTCACAGACCCCCATTTGTTCATGTCTGAGAGCCCTAGAGATGGGGTGGAAAGTAAAATGGGTGCAGTAACATGCAGTAATGACACAGCTTTTTTTTCATATGTCACTTAAAGAGGAATGCGGTGCATTGAGCATGGTCTAACCCCAGAGGAAGAGAATTCCAACACTGTTTTATTTGGGAATCTGTGAAATCAGAATGGGAGGGAGTGCTGGGGATGTAGTTCAGTGGTAGAGCACATGCCTAGCCCACACAGGGCCATAGTTTTAATTCCAAGCACTGTGAACAAACATGACTAGAATTTTCTTTGGAGAGGCTACATCATGTCAACTCTTGAGTCACATGAGCTGTTAATAACCAGAGCTCCACAGAGTGTAGTAACTTCATCTTTACACTTATTGTTGGGCTAAACTCTAATTAGTGCTTGTGAAAGCTTGCTGTGAGATCAGAAGAACTCTGAGAAAATGTGATAAGGGCAGAAATGGGAAAGGGAAGCTGCTGGCCACTTCCCTTATCTCCAATTTTCAGGTGAAAATCAAAGCAGAGTAACCCTGGTTGTAAAGTAAGAGAATATACTCATAAACATCTGAAGAAATTCTATACAGTGGGCATGCAACCTATCCTATGTATATATTCCCCCTGCATGTAGGGGAAACATGTATCCCAGACTACTGCCTCCGAGAATGCAGGAGTGATAAAATGCCCAAACCCTCTCCATTGAGTCCTCCAAGTTCTTTATTTGGGATTGGTAAACAGTATGCTTGGGGCATTTGCAATCCTGGAGTTGAACACCTATACCTTACATTAAGGATCATCATATTAAATTAATCCCATTGTTCTCCTCAGCCCAGGTCCTTTGGATCCTGCTTATGTCACTTATGCATTGAAGATATGTTGGTTAGTGTTCCAACGGGAAACTGACCAGAATTCAGAGAAATCCCAAGGGGTGGTACAGGGCTAGTAAGTTCACAGAGGCCCCAAGAGAAGGGTGAACGTCTACGCAAAGGAAACTTCTTGTGTCTCAGGATGAGGGAGTCATGTGCTGGCCTGCAGGGAGGGGGCAGTCCTCTATTCCCTCTCTCCATTTCGATCTCCCAACTACAGACTCTGGAGCCACTTGGCACACAGTTCACACAAGTCTTTCTTCCTTCCTAGAGCAGGGTGGAGAGCAGATCTAGGGAGCACATATACTTTTCCAGGTCATTAATTAAAATGTAGAGCATCCAAGACTATGAATGGAGATCTTTAGCACAGCACTAGAAATTTTTCATTTGATATTGATCTATTAATTTAAAACGCAGTTCATATGATGTATCATAACGGGAAAATTATTCTATATTCTTAACACATGGATGCCTCTTTCTTCTAGTGCTTTTTTTCTCCAGAAGATTTATTGAAATGGAATTCGCTCATTGCAGTGTACAAATCATTGTATGTGTCCACTGTATACTGTGATTGTGAGAATCTCTGATGTATATATAGTTGGAGGGTCAGCAGTACAAGTCACAACTTGGGGCTTGCAATTGGCATCAAAAGGGGGCAGAGGTAGTTTTGTGGAACTGAGCCCTTGACCTGTGGGATATGACACTGTCTCTAGGTAGGCAGGGTCGGAATTGAGTTAAATTATAGTATACTCAGTTGGTGTCTGCTGGAGAACTGCTTGGTATGTGTGGAATTGCCACCATTGCCCAATCTGGTGTTGGAAGTTCCATGTGTATGAACAGGGAAAACACTGTTTTTTCCTATCTTTATTAGCATCTTTTACTAAGTATTATGTTTTCAGATTCACCCACATTGCAGCATATATCAGGCTTCATTTCTTTTTATTGCCAAATGATCTTCCTTCCAGTGTACGGATATACGACATTGTGGAGTTTTTCCACTTTGGGCTGTTGTGTAATGTATAATGCAGCTATGAAATTCAGGTACAAGCTTCTATGGGGGCATATGTTTTCATTTCTCTTAAGTATATACTTAGAAGTGGAATTTCTAGGTTATAACTCTATTTTTAACCTTTCCAGGAACTGCCAAATTGTTTTCCTAAGTGACAGAACCATTTTACATTTCTACAAGCTCTGTGAAAATGTTCCAACTTCTCCACTCATACCCTTGCCAACCCTGTTTCCCCTCCCCACCGCAGTGCTGGGGACCAAACTCAGGGCCTTATGCATGCCAGGCAAGCACTCTACAACTTAGCAACATCTCTAGCCCTTGTTATTTTGATTATAGCCACTACCAGTGTGTGAAGGGATATCCTGCTGTGTGTGTGCATATATATATAATATATATAAATATATATATATATATTTTTTTAGATGTTAGTGGACCTTTATTTTATTCATTTCTTTATATGTGATGTTGAGAATCAAACCCAGTGCCTCACACATTCTAGGCAAGTGTTCTACCACTGAGCCACAACTCCAGGCCCCCTGCTGTGGTTTTGATTTGTGTTTCCTTGATAGGTAAAAATGTTGAGTATCTTTTCTGTGTTTATTGGTAATTTATGTATCTTTTTTGGAGCAACATCCATTCAGGTTCTTGACTCAGGTTCTTGACTCATTTTTTAATTGAGTCGTGTGTCCTGCCCCCCCCCCCCCACAGTACAGGGGATTGAATCCAGGAGCCCTCTATCACTAAGCTATGTTCCAGTCCTTTTAATTTTTTTTTTTTTTTTTTTTTTTTTTTTTTTTTTTGAGGAAAAGGTTTTACTAAATTGCACAGGTTGGCCTTAAACTTGCAATCCTTTTGCTTCAACTTTCGCAGTTCCTGGGATTGCAGGTATTCACCACCACATCTGGCTTTGTGTGTCTGTTTTATTCTTATTAAATTGTAGCAGTTCTTCATATGTTTTAGATACAAGTCTCTTATTAAATATATGATTTGCAAATTTTTCTCCTATTTTGTGGGTTGTCTTTTCCTTTTATTAAGGACGTCCTTTGAAGCACCAAGTTTTTTTTTTTGTGTGTGTGTGTGTGTGGTACTGGGGATTGAACTCAGGGGCACTCGACCACTGGGCCACATCCCCAGCCCTTTTGTGTATTTTATTACAGACAGGGTCTAACTGAGTTGCTAAGTGCCTCACCATTGCTGAGGCTGGCTTTGAACTCGTGATCCTCCTGCCTCAGCCTCCCAAGTGCTAGAGTTACCGGCATGCGCCACCGCGCCCGGCTTTGAATCATCAAGTTTTTAATTTTATGATGTCTAATTTATCTATTTTTTTCCTTTTGTTACCTGTGCTTTTGGAATTATATTTTAGTTCTGTTTTTTTTTTAATTTTATTTTTGTGGTGCTGGAGATTGAACCCAGGCCCTTGCAAATGCTAAGCCTGTGCTCTTTCACTGAGCTTAATCAGAGCTTCTAGTGCTGTTTTGAAAGCTATTTTTTTCCTAGCTTCTTGTTCAGGGTTGGAAAAATAGTTCTGGTTTTTCTTTCCTGCCCCAAATTACTTAGAACAGTAGAAGCTAATATTTACTGAGTACTTACTGGGTGCCGGCTCTTGTTAAGAGTTCCAAGAGCTTGGATAAGCAGCCCAGGATTTCAGGGCTGGTAGGGGTCAATCCAGCTAATCTGACTCGGAGCTCCGGCTTTCAACTGCTTCACTGTCCTACTGAAAGTATCTCCCTGTATTGGCATTTGTTTCATTTTTTGCAAGAGGAAATGGTGCATCTGCTGTTGGTGTTGGACGAGTCAGTCAGCCTATGTTCTTTGTTCCCTGCCCTTCCCTGAGGTGAGTGCCCTGCCCCACCCCTTCTAGGACTGCCAGAGTCTACAAACTCTCCAACACACACAGGGATTCATCCAAAAAGGCAAAACAACACCCTCCTTCATGACAGAAGATTTAAAGCCCTGACGCCACAGCTGCCGCCTCTCCTTGACCCTGGTCTCACCCAACTTGTGCTGAGTCTGCCTCGTGGTGATGTCTGGGCTTTGACATCCAGGGGCAGCTCTGACCTTCCGGGAGGTGAACTCCACTTTGTGGCTTGCTTTAGAACCTACACTAAAGCTCCCAGGTTTAAAATACTTCACCTGTCAATTTGAATAAGTATCAACCTGTGGGGCAGTAGAGGACAAATCAAGTTAGAGCAGCTTCTCAGTACTTCCTTTCACTATGACAATATTGACCTTTGGATTTCACTTTCTTTAGTCTCTCTCTCTCTCTCTCTCTCTCTCTCTCTCTCTCTCGGTGTGTGTATATGTGTATATAGGGAGAGAGAGAGAGAGAGGGAGAGAGAGAGAGAGAGAGAGAGCCTGGAGATTGAACCCAGATTGCTCTACCACTGAGCACTGAGCTGTATCCCCAGCACCTTTTTCAAAATTCTTTAACTTTGAGACAAGGTCTCACTAAGTTGCCCAGGCTGGCCTTCAGCTTGCCATCCTCCTACTTCAGCCTCACTTGTGGCCAGGATTACAAGTGTGTGCTGCCATACTCAATTAGAACTCCTCCTCCTCCTCCTCATCATCATTATTACTATTATTATTATTATTTGTGGGGCTGGAGCTAGAACCCCAGGCCTCTTGCATGCCAGGCAAGCACTTTACCCATAAGCTATATCCCTGGATCCATTTTCTTATTTTTTAACTAAATGAGGTCAGACTTACCAAGCAGGAGTCCAAGAGTTTCTTCTCTGACACTCCACCTCCATCCTATTATATCCAACTGCCTATCAAATCTGTTTTAATCTGCTTAAATGTCTCTTAGTCTCCTTCTTTCATTTCATCCTTCCAGCCACTGTATAAATTCAGTTCTTTATCATACTTTAGAGGAACTACCTGGTCTAATTTCTCACTCTTTCTTTCATCTAATTGAATTGAGTTATCTCTTCATGGTTGTCTTCTTCAGCAGATTAGGATATCCTGACCTTAAAGTCAGAGACCAAAAAGAACTAATTTCCCCAGAACCCAGCACAGAGTCCTACATCTAAAGACATTTCATTAGCACTCATGGAAGAATACTGCTGCCATACTTTCCCACTGCCTGAAAATCCCTAATAAAAGCCCTTGTAATAAAAATAATTAAATCTCCAGTTGGGGATATAGCTCAGTTGGTAGAGCGCATGCCTTGCATGCTCAAGGCCCTGGGTTCAATCCCCAGCACCCAAAAAACAAACAAACAATTAAATCTCACAGGACCCAGGTGTGCCAGAAATCCCTTCCTGACCTGCTGAGTGGCTGGGCTTTGCTAGTGCTCCAGTTGGGAAGAAGACTAAGCAGGCATCTTGTCTCCCATGAAAAGGGGTCCTCTGCTGGCCTGTGTAGGGGTAAAAAGATGTAGTATCTTTTTGTCACCCATGGCATGTCAACCATGTCCCATATAGCAAAAAAGAGGCTAGCAAGAGGTTACCATTACAAATTGAGTTAGTGAAGTTTTATGTGTCATGAGAACCTCCAAAGGTAAAGACCCAGGTAATGATATATATATTTTTTTTTAGCTTGGTTTCATGGAGAATGGACAGCTGTGAAGAAATACCACTGGGTTAAAAAAAAAAAAAGTGTGATTTAGTGGTCATAAACCAAAGGGGGAACACAGCAAGGCCTGTCTGCTCAAGATTCTTCTAGCCTCTCTGTGTAGCCTTCTTACTTCTAGGTATAGGTACAACACCTGTTACATGAAGATCTTCAGGGGAAAGAGAAGGTCAGAGAGTGACATTTCTAGGTTTTATGACTTGCTTTGGGGAAGAAAGAAGGACAGGAGACAGGAGGGTGGAGAAGGTAACAAGCACCTTGCCTCTGAGACCCTTCAATGTTCTTCTGTTCAAAATACTCAACATGCCATAGCATCATACTGTAGGGTAGAGTGTTCTGAGCCCCAGCACCTGTAAACTTCTCTTATTCTTAGTTATGGAGGAGAGTCTGGCCTATGTCCTTCTCAGACCATCTTCCCATCAAGGGATCAGAATATTTGTTTTCTAAACATATCCACACATATTTTCCCAAGTTCACATACCTCCTGAACACTGATAGAGGAGTAACCACACTTTTTTTTTTCTTCAAAATATTTAGGTCAGCATTACAAAATAATTCATAGGAGAAGCACCAACCGTTGTAATCGAATCTGAGTAATTTCCCCACCACTTCTGCGTGGGGAAAGGTGAAGGCAAGTGGACAGAATAAGGACTCACAAAATTGAGGGCTTCAGCGGCTACCTCAAACAACTGCTTCATTTCTAATTCTATCTGCCCAGGCCTCTGCTGTTTTCCTCTTAGGTCCTCCTCCATGATTCCTTTCTAGTGTCCCCATATCTTTGCCATAGAAATCTGTTCCACCCTACCCCATTCCCACAAAAGATGTGGCCCTCATTGCTGCTGTCTTTTCTTCTTAAATGCAAAGATTAATGTTTGGGGCTTCTGCTGGATTTTAAAAGAAGTTCCCTCTGCCCAGCCTCAGCCACTCTGACGTAGGAGGAAGTTGGACTGGTCCTAGAGTGGAATGTTCAAGGTTGTTTATTCTGAGACAGTGAAAGCTGTTGGCCCAGACAACTTTCCTTATGAACTACCCAAAGACAATGCTGGTCAGTAATTTTTGGCCAACTAACATGATCTTCATCTAGACCTATTGTTAAAGTTTTGGCATTATTGTGGTAAAGGAGCTTTTGTTTCCATTTTGAATCTATTTCATTGAAAGGGTCCCTCCTGAGTTGAGATTTATTGAATTTTTGTTTGTTTGTTTGTTTGTTTATTTGGTGTAGTACTAGGCATTAAACCCAGGGCTTCTCACATGCTGGGCAAATGTTCTACCACTGAGATATTTCTCCAGCCCCTTTTTAAATTTTATTCTGAGACAGAATCTTGCTAAATTGCCCAGGTTGGCCTCAAACTTGAGAACCTCCTGCCTCAGTCTCCTGAGAAGCTGGTATTACACCCATGCACCATGGTACCCAGCCTACCACAGAATTTTTTGATCCACATCTCTTCCCATATGGGGAAGTAATGGGGAGGATCTAGCTTATCTTGCTACAAGAACAAACAGGAATTTAAAAGTTTGTATATAGAATTAGCAAGATAGTTGTAATGGTTCTGTTTGTTCATTCAGTACCTTGAGTTATAAAGTGTCCTTAAGAAACTTTATATTCTTCATATTCTTCAATTTCAAGGGAAATAGATTTCTAATTAACATATGCCTTTTTGTCTTGAATTTAAATATGGTTCAGACTCCCCTACTGGGGATTTTCATGGGGTAGGTAGCTTGTTGGGGTTCAAAAGTTTATGGAAAATCATTCCAAATTTCTCTTGTTTTTCCTTCAGTAGTGACTTCATTTAACCTGGACAGCAACAAAGAAACCTCTTCAAGGAAAAATAAAATTGAAAGAAAAAAAAAGAATTTAAACAATAATTGAGTCTGAACCATATTTCAACTGGAAATATGAGCACATAAACAATGCCAAGAAAAATGTGTTAGGAGATTTGTTGGGGAAAAAAAAAGACTTTTCCTCAAACTATTTCAAGTGAGAGAAATCATTCATGAGAATCTAAAAGGAAACAATTTCTGAGGGATAAACACTGCTATTTTACTTGTGTATTCAGAAATACTTTAGTTTACCACTCATCCTGTCCTAAGAAGTCATCACTGGAAAATTCTGGGCATAGGCAAGTTAACCTGCATTATAACATAAAGCATCATTTTCCAGAATACCTCCCTCAACCCCGCTGCTGCCTACTAGAGAGTATAGCCAGAGTGCTCTACCACTGAGCTACACCCCCAACCCTTTTTTTTAAAAAAAATATTTATTTATTTACTTTAGTTGTACACAATGAAATGCATTTATGTTTACGTGGTGCTGAGGATCGAACCCAGACCCCACACGTGCGAGTCCAGCGCTCTGCCGCTGAGCCACAACCCCAGCCTACCCCCAACCCTTTTTTATGTTCATTTTGAGACAGGTCTCTCTAAGTTGCCTAGGCTGACCTTGAATTTGCAGTCCTCCTGCCTCAGCCTCCTGAGTTGCTAGGATTACTGGTGTGTGCTACCGCTCCTGGCTAGAGTAGCCTTTTTTATATGGCACATTATTATCAAACATTCTAAATTCTCAGATGCATTTGTCCTTTTACCTTCATTTTTTTTTTTTTTTTTTTTTTCGGTACCGGGGATTGAACTCAGGGGCACTTGAGCACTAGGCCACATCACCAACCCTTTTTGTATTTTATTTAGAGACAGGGTCTCACTGAGTTGCTAAGTGCCTCGCCATTGCTAAGGCTGGCTTTGAACTCGCGATCCTCCTGCCTCAGCCTCCCAAGTGCTGAGATTACAGGCATGCACCACTGCGCTGGCTTCTACCTTCATTTTAATGTCAGATCCTTGATGGAATTTGCATCACCACACATAACAAACAGATGCATTAGTGGCAAGCCATTCTTGATGAATTCCCCTTCTCCATTTACTGAAAATACAAATTGGTTGGGTTGGTTTGCTTTGGGTTTCACATCTCAGGAAATGGTGTCACATGCTACTTTTTTTTTTTTTTTTTTAATTTAAATACCCTGTTAATTCTTTAAAAAAAATGTTAGTATGTATTTTAAAAAATTGTTTTTTAGTTGTAGATGAACACACAATATCTTTATTTATTTTTATGTGGTGCTGAGGATCAAACCCAGGGCCTCACACATACAAGGCAGGTGCTTTACCACTGAGCTACATCCCTAGCCCATGTTATTGTATTCTTTATACATTTATTGTATTGTATTTATTTATTTTTAATATTTTTTAGTTGTAGATGGATACAATATCTTTATTTAATAAATTAATTAATTAATTAATTAATTAATTATATTTATTTATTTTCATGTGGTGCTAAGGATCAAACCCAGTGCCTCACACATGCTAGGCAAGTGCTATACCGCTGAGCCACAACCACAGCCCCACATGCTACTTTTTTTTTTTTCAAATTTATTTTTTATTCTAAGTTGTTAGAAATGACAGCAGAATGTATTACATTTCATATTATACTTGTAGAGCACATTTTTGCATATCTCTGGTTGTATACAAAGTATATTCACACCATTCATGACTTCATACATGCACTTTAAGGTAATGATATCCATCTCATTTTACCATTTTTTTTTTTTTCTTCTTCACTCTTTTGCCCCTCCCTTTCCCTCCCTCCCCACTGGCCATTCTAGTGTTCCTCTAATCCTCCTATGCTCCCCATTCCAACCCCAATGTGAATCTGCCTCCTTATATCAGAGAAAACATTTGGCATTTGGCTTTTTGGGATTGGCTAACTTCACTTAGCATTATATTCTCTAACTTCATCCATTTACCTGCAAATGCCATGATTTTATTTTCTCTTATTGCTGAGTAATACTCCATTGTGTATATATACCACATTTTCTTTATCCATTCCTCTACTGAAGGGCATCTAGGTTGGTTCCACAGTTTAGCTATTGTGAATTGTGCTGCTATAAACACTGATGTGGCTGTGTCTTGGTAGTATGCTGTTTTTAAGTCCTTTGGGTACAGACCGAGGAGCGGGATAGCTGGGTCATAAGGTGGTTCTATTCCAAGTTTTTCAAGGAATCTCCATACTGCTTTCCATATTGGCTGCACCATTTTGCAGTCCCACCAACAATGTATGAGCGTGCCTTTTTCTTCACATCCTCGCCAACATTTATTGTTGTTTGTGTTCTTTTTTTTTTTTTTTTTTTTTTTTAAATATTTATTTATTTACTTCAGTTGTACACAATGCAATGCATTTATGTTTCGTGGTGCTGAGGATCGAACCCGGGTCGCGCATGTGCTAGGCGAGCGCTCTGCCGCTGAGCCACAACCCCAGCCCCTGTTTGTGTTCTTAATAGCTGCCATTCTGACTGGTGTGAGATGAAATCTTAGAGTGGTTTTGATTTGCATTTCTCTAATTGCCAGAGATGTTGAACATTTTTTCGAGTATTTGTTGATTGATTGTATATCTTCTTCTGAGAAGTGTCTGTTCAGTTCCTTGGCCCATTTATTGATTGGGTTATTTGTTTTTTTGGTGTTAAGATTTTTGAGTTCTTTATATATTCTAGAGATTAGTGCTCTATCTGACATGCGTGTGGTAAAAATTTGTTCCCAATTAGTAAGCTCTCTATTCACCTCACTGATTGTTTCTTTTGCTGAGAAGAAGCTTTGTAATTTGAATCTATCCCATTTATTGATTCTTGATATTAATTCTTGTGCTACAGGATTCTTATTAAGAAACTTGGGGCCTAATCCAACATGTTGGAGATTAGAGCTTACTTTTTCTTCTGCTAGGTGTAGTGTCTCTGGTCTAATTCCTAGATCCTTGATCTACTTTGAGTTGAATTTTGTGCCACATGCTACTTTTTGATCAAAACATAAATATAGCTGACATCCTTGATTTATCTTTCTCATTTTCCCTATATTCAATCAATCCATTTGTCCTTTTGGCTCTGCCACTGAGTCAGAATCCAAGTCTTCCTCTTCCATCTCTATTGCTATTGCCCTGGTCCAAGCCATCAGCATCTTGCACAAGGAATACTACTACTCTAGTCTCCTAAAATTTATCCTCTTTCCACCCCTGCTCCTCCAAAACCTATATTTTTTATTGCTGCTAGGTTAAGCTTTAAGAACTTAAATTTGTTAATTTGGCTCCTGACCCTCTTGAAATCTTCCAGTGTCTTTCATCACACTAAAATAAAAATGCAAACTTGTGCCACTGTCTAGAAGGCCCCACATGTTTGACCTACTTCTTTGACCTCATATCATACCAACTATTCCTCACTTACTATCCTAGCTTCAATATAATTCTGTGCTTCTCTACCCCAAACATCCAACTTTCTCTAAATTCAGCACCCATGTGTTACAGTTTGGGTAAGTGTTCTTCAAAGGCCTATATCTTGAAGGCTTGGTCCTCAGTCTGTGATGCTGCTGGGGGGTGGTGGAACTTCTAACTGGTGGGACCTCATGGGAGGAAGTTAGGTTACTGAGGCACATCCTGGAAGGGGACATTGGGGCTCTAATCCCCTCCTCTTCCTCTCTTTCACTTCCTGGCTACCTCAAGGTAAGCAATTTGCTCTTCCACACTCTCCCTGCCATTACATGCTGCTTCACCACAAGCCCAAAAGCAGTGGGGTCAACTGACCTTGGACTGAAACCTCTAAAGCCTTGAGCCAAAACATTTTCTCTTTTTAAGTAGATTACCTGGTTATTTTGTCACAGTAATGGAAAGCGGACTAAATGCGTTTTCCTCTTTCTGAAAACTCTCCTCTCTAGATTCTTTGATTATCCTTTCTGCCCACTGTGTAGTTCATGAACTAAGTAGCATAAACATCATCTGGGTCCTTATTAAAAATGAAGAGTCACAGGCTAGAATCCTCACATATTGAATAACAATCTACATTTTTATAAGATACCCGATTGATTCCTATGCAAATTTTAAATCTCAACTTAGCTGCTGTTTCCTCAGAAAGACTTATCCAACTCCCAATCTAAATTAGTTTCCCAAATAATTTTCTATTACTCCACTTACTTGATTTTTCTCATGGCAGTTAACTTTAGACAAAGGCATCTTATTTGTTAACTAACCTGCTTGCTGTTTTTTTCTCTACTACAGTCTAGGTTTCATGAAGGCTAGAACCATGATTATATTGTCCACTACTGTGTCACCAACTCACCTGTCTCATCAATGATACTTGATAGAAGAATGAATATTCTAACACACACTTAATCTTCATGATCAAGGAGATGGTGGAATAGAACAAATTTTTTATTTCTGTTTAATCTGACTTTTTCTAATCAAGTTACCAGCCAGAAAAAGTATTAGTCATATCATTTTTTTTTTTTTTTTTTTTTTTTTTTGCACAAATTGCTTGCTGGATGCTAGTCATATTTAATAAAAGAAGAAAGGACAGAAAGAAGCCTGACCTCAGAAGATGAGGTGGTAATAATGAGATGGCATTTACAAAAGCTTGGAATGCTGAGAGAAGGAAAATAAGATCACAGTGGGCCCCCAGCATGGTGTAAATTATGCTAGTGTCTTACCTTACAGAGCTTGTAAAACAATGAAGATTGAAGCTTTACATTTCCTGTTGTTTACATGGAGTACATCATCAATTAATAGCTATTAAGAAGGAAAAGTATGTTAATAATCTCCAATTAAGAAAATTAATCAGGGCTGGGGTTGTGGCTCAGCAGCAGAGCGCTCGCCTCGCACGTGCGTGGCCCGGGTTCGATCCTCAGCACCACGTAAACATAAAAATGCATTGCATTGTGTACAACTAAAGTAAATAAATAAATATTTAAAGAAAAAAAAGAAAATTAATCATATGATGTTTTGGTCGGCTTTTTTGCTGCTGTGACCAAAAGACATGACAAGAACAATTTTCTAGGGGGAAATTTTTATTTGGCACTCAGAGTTTCAGAGGTCTCAGTCCACAGACAGCCAACTCCATTTCTTTGGGCCAAGGTGAGGCAGAACATCATGGTAGAAGAGGCAAGCAGCTCAGGACATGGCCACCAGGAAGCAGAGAGAGACTAAGCTTGGTTCACTAGGGACAAAATATAAATCCCAAAGGCACGTCCTTAGTGACCCACCAGCCACATTCTACCTGCCTATAGTTATCATCCCGATAATCCATTCAAGTGGATTAATGCACTGATTAGGTTAAGGCTTTCATAACCTAGTCATTTCACCTCTAAACTTTCTTGCATTGTCTCTCACATGAGCTTTTGGGGGACACCACATATTTTAAAAAGATATTTATTTTACTTTTTTTTAGTTGTACACAATGCAATGCATTTATGTTTTACGTGGTGCTGAGGATCGAACCTGGGCCGCGCACTGTGAGAGGCGAGTGCTCTGCCGCTGAGCCCCAGCCCCAGCCCCCTGACACCTCATATTTAAGCCATACTACATGACAACTTCATTCCTTATTCATCAGTAAACCAGAGGGAGTGTTGTTAGAATGTGTATATATCAACAGGTAAAATACAAACAGTTGAGTTACATTTGTACAGCATTTTCATTGTTCTGATAAAAACAAAATCTGCCAGGTGCAGTGCACAAGCCTGTAACCCGACTCAGGAGGCTAAAGTTGGAGGATCACAAGTTCAAAGCCAACCTCAGGAACTTAGTAAGACCCTAAGCAACTTAGTGAGAACCTGACTCAAAAGAAAAAATAAAAAGGGCTGGGGATGTGGCTCAGTGGTTAAGCCCCTGGTTTTAATCCCTAGTACCAAAAAAGAAAAAGAAAGAAAGGATTAATGCACTGATTAGGTTAAGGCTTTCATAACCTAGTCATTTCACCTCTAAACTTTCTTGCATTGTCTCTCACATGAGCTTTTGGGGGACACCACATATTTTTTTAAAAAATATTTATTTTACTTTTTTTTAGTTGTACACAATGCAATGCATTTATGTTTTACGTGGTGCTGAGGATCGAACCTGGGCCGCGCACGTGAGAGGCGAGTGCTCTGCCGCTGAGCCCCAGCCCCAGCCCCCTGACACCTCATATTTAAGCCATACTACATGACAACTTCATTCCTTATTCATCAGTAAACCAGAGGGAGTGTTGTTAGAATGTGTATATATCAACAGGTAAAATACAAACAGTTGAGTTACATTTGTACAGCATTTTCATTGTTCTGATAAAAACAAAATCTGCCAGGTGCAGTGCACAAGCCTGTAACCCGACTCAGGAGGCTAAAGTTGGAGGATCACAAGTTCAAAGCCAACCTCAGGAACTTAGTAAGACCCTAAGCAACTTAGTGAGAACCTGACTCAAAAGAAAAAAGAAAAAGGGCTGGGGATGTGGCTCAGTGGTTAAGCCCCTGGTTTTAATCCCTAGTACCAAAAAAGAAAAAGAAAGAAAAAAGTCCACATGTATGTTTGAGCTAGGAAATATAAATTGTGTTTGATTAATTCTACATACAAATTTAAGCTCTTATATTTGCATTTGCATTTAAAATAGACATAGTACAATAGACAGATGATCCGGGCACAGTGGCGCATGCTTGTAATCCCAGCAACCAGGAGGCTGAGATAGGAAGATCACAAGTTCAAAGCCAGCCTCAGCAAAAGCAAAGTACTAAAAAACTCAGTGAGACCCTGTCTCTGAATAAAATACAAAATAGGGCTGGGGATGTGGTTCAGTGGTTGAGTGCCCCTGAGTTCAATCCCTGTTACCTCCCAATAAATAAATAAATAGATGAATGATAATAAAGTTTAAGCTAGTAATTTAAAATTTTATATTTTTGTTTTTACATAGGATGACAGTAAGTAAGAAATTAAAAACATGTAAGTTGAGGGGGTAGGAATGATGGTGGAATGAGTTAGATATCATTACCATAAGTACATGTATGAAGACACAAATGGTGTAAAAACACTGTATAGAACCAGTGACTTGAAAAATTGTGCTCTATATATGTAATATGAACTGAATTGCATTCTGCAAGCATGTATAACAAATTAGAATAAGTGAATAATTAAAAAAACACTTAAGTTGAGCCGGGCGCGGTGGCGCACGCCTATAATCCCAGCACTTGGGAGGCTGAGGCAGGAGGATCGCGACTTCAAAGCCAGCCTCAGCAATGGCGAGGCACTTAGCAACTCAGTGAGACCCTGTCTCCAATCAAATACAAAAAAGGGCTGGGGATGTGGCCCAGTGGTCGAGTGCCCCTGAGTTCAATCCCCGCTACCAAACAACAACAACAAAAAAACACTTAAGTTGAGAGAAAGAACAAGGGAGAAAGAATAAAATGTCATGGAATGTTTGGAAAAATGACTCATCTCTAACTTGCTTCTAGCCACCACATGGTGTGTAGATAGCTCAAAAGGATTTTCTTGAAGGGGCCAAGCCTTCTTTTCCAGCCCCCAAATCATCAAGGCACATTTTGAATATACTCAGTTGAGTACTTTCTCAAGTCTGGTATAATTTCCTGTTAATATTAAGATTGGCTCATTAACCAAACCTTCTCAGAGTAGAAAAGCAGTCTGAGCTTGAGTGAAAATTGTTCTCTGCTCAGACCAGAATGACCTGGCAACCACAGGTTAGACACATGACTTCAGAGGTTAAATTTAGACAAACAGCACAGTGCTGTCCAGGGGCAAGGTCCATAAAGAAAGGACCTTACACCTTTACCGTTTAGTGTCTTCATGGCTCTGGATCATGAACACCTTTAGGTTATGTCCTCCATGGGGAAATATCAGAAAAAGAAATGCTTCCATCTCCTCCTGGCCACTGGCATCAAGCCAGTTGGCTAACCAGAAATATTTACAGAGCTTCCCAAGCTCAATCCCCTGGGGAGGAAAACAGAAGAAGCTGCCGAGGCTTTTTGCTTGGGGGATTGTGTGATGGATGGCTGATAGAAAATGTGAGTCAAAAATCAGAAGCTTACTTCTATGGGCTGTGTGACCTTGAGCTAGTCACTCTCCCTGTGTGGGCCTTTTTTTTTTTCTCATCCCTAAGGTAGAGATATTGATATATGCCTTGCCTGTCTAGTAAGATAGTTGTGAAAATAAAATAAGATCTTTTTATAGGAAAGTACTTTTTCACAGTAAAAGCATATCCAAAGTCAGAATGTGACTAAAGACAAAACATTCTGGAAAACATTTTCAAATTATTATATTCAATATTTAACAGATATAAGCATTTCCCATAGGCCAGGTTCTATTATAGGTGATGGAGAAAAATCAGGAAATAAAAACGGATATTTCTACTTGTATAGAGTTTATAGTTTGTTAATCAAGGATGAAAAACTATGCAGAAAAGTAAGAGTGGGGCTGTAATTTTAAATAGGATGATGTGGCAGATTGCTACCATCATGATCCCTGATAAATCACACATAAATATGCCTGCATTCTCTTGCAATAGATTCTACTCTTCCTGACTGGCCAGGGGCCAAGGCCCTGAGAGGCCTTGAAGTGTCCACTCTTCCTTTTTGAAATATTCATGTTATGCAAGGAAGCCAGTACTGGACTCTAGAAGAATGAGATACCCCAGGAAGAGAGAGAGAGACCCTGCCAGCCGCCGCAGCGAGGCCCAGCCATGGGAGTGAGGCAATCTTACTCCCTGTCCAAGTCGAGCTCCTGGAGGACCCAGTGAACCCAGGTACCCACAAATTTGCAAGAAATAGTAAACTGATGTTTACTATTAAGAGGCCAGAGAAAGCCTCTCTTAGAAGGTGATATTTAAACAAAAACCTGAAGGAAGGCATTATGGATTGAATGCGTTGCATCCCTTCCCTCCCAAATTCACATTTTGAAGCCCTCACCCCCAGAGTGTTTGTATTTTGTGATAGGGCCTCTAAGGGAGTATTAAGGTTAAATGAGGAGGTAAGGAAGGGGACTTGATCTGATGGGATCAATGTCTTCATAAGAACAGAACCACAGGACTGGGATTGTGGCTCAGCGGTAGAGCGCTCGCTTAGTACGTGCGCAGCCCGGGTTTGATCCTCAGCACCAGGTACAAAAAAACAAACAAACAAACAAAAAAAAACAAAACATCGTGTACAACTAAATAAATGAATATTTTAAAAAATTTAATAAATAAATAAAAAAGAAAAGAACCACAGAGCACTGAGAAAAGCACATCTGGGGACAGAGAAAGAAGGCGGCTGACACTGGGCCAGGTGGCGCACACCGGTAATCCCAGTTACTTGGGAGGCAAGTTCAAGACCAGCCTTGGCCACTTAACAAGACTCTGTCTCAAAATAAAAATAAAAGTCCTGGGTATGTAGCTCAGTGGTAAAGTGCTCCTGAGTTCAATCCCCAGAACTGAGGGGAGAAGAAGAAGGAGGAGGAGGAGGAGAATGGGAAAGGGAAGAGGAGAAGGAGAAGATGATGATGACAACAACAGCTGACTACAGGTCAGGAAGAGAGCCCTCACCAGAAAGCAAATTGGTCAGAAACTTGACTTGAACATCTACCCCCCAGAACAGTGAGCAGACAGATTTCTGTGGTTCAAAACACCTAGTCTATAGCAGTTTGTCATGGCAGCCTGGGATGACTAATATTGAAACCATGCAGATGTCAGGAGGGTGTACTGCAGTCAGAAGGATGAGCTGATGCAGAGTCCCTGAAGCACAGGGAAGCTGGAATGTTGGGAGACCAGAGCACAGCAGAGGAAGGAAGGATGGGAGGATGAGGTCTGAGAGTCTGGGCAGTGGAATGCAGGCCAGTAGGCCATTTAAAGACTTTACCTTTTACTCTGGCTTAGGAGAAAGATTGGTAAAGAGTTTTGAGGGGTGGAATGAAATCCATCCAAAGGGCATGGATTTCTGTAATATTTGACTTTTGTGTAATGATGAACATAAGTTTGTTTTGTAATCAGGAATAAAAAGGCACCAAAACACTTAGAAGGCTACATAAGTAAACAAATACAAGCTGTGTCCTTTAATGCCAGCCCATGAGGTGCAGAGAAAGAGAGTAGGTGGGAAGAGATTGAAGCTGATTAGGAGACCAGTTCCACCAGGCTACTATCCTTAGGTTCTATGAAATTTAGATGCTTACATTGGGCTCCTGCTCTTAATTACACTCTTGTGGAGTGGTGTCTGGAAAGAGATAGGAGGCTGGGAGCAGAGGGTGGATGGGCAAGAGCAGAAAACAAAGCATAGATTGAGTCCCTCCTTGCTGGGGATCAAGTTCATCTGTTTTTACCCAGCACTTAGTACATTGCATGGCTTATGTGGGGTAGGAGCTCAATTGATATTTTTTTCTATTCCCTTCCTTTCTTTTTGGTGTTTGGAGACAGGATCTCACTGTGTTGCCCTGGCTGGTCTTGAACTCTTGAGATCAAGCAATCCTCCTGCCTTAGCCTTCTGAGTTGCTGGAAATGCAGGTGAATGCCACAGAGGCTGTCTTTCAGTGAACATTTCTTTCTTTCTTTTTTCCTGTTTTTGGACTGGGGATTTAACCCAGTGGTGTTTTACTACTGAGCTACAACCCCAGCCCTTTTCACTATTTATTTTGAAACAGGGTCTCACGAAGTTGTTGAGGGCCTCATTCAGTTGCTAAGGCTGGCTTTCAACTTGCAATCCTCCTGTCTCAGCCTCCCAAGTTGCTGAGATTATAGAAGTGCACCACTGGGCCCATCTTCAGTTAATATTTCTTTAAGAAATGAATGACCTGGCCTGATCAGTTTCCTTAAATGATTCTGCCCATCACTTTCTCCATTCCCATTCCCTTTCTTTGACAGTACAACTGAATTCTACAGAGGGTCTTTACAAAAAGCATGGATAGAGTGGAGAGTTGATATTTCATATAATAAAATAGCATAAGTCTACTGTACTTAAGCCCCTCATACCTCATGGTTTGTTTCTAGTTTTTAAAATGTAGCAAATTGAGCTGAACCTTAAAGTAAGCTTTGAAATTTCACAGGGCCTTGGATAACCCTTTACATCTCATCAATTCATTTTTGTCTAAGAGTGTGTGTGGTTGGGACTGAAATTGTTAAAAGCACAATGGAAATGTTGTATGAGCTGTGTACGTTTGTGAAAGTATTATCTGCTTTTTCTTCCCCCTCTTTGGTAAAGGGATGGAGAACAGACAAAGATGATCGGTGCCAGCATGTCCAAAGTGCAAGTGTGCTTTGCTGCAATTAACAGAGGTATTTCCAAAACATAAATAATCTATTTTTTTCTGAATTCCAGAGGAGTTAACCCCGATGAATAAAATATTCTTTTTATGTTTTAAATGATTATCCCCTTAGTGATCTGTTCTGTTAACATGGGGTTTTTATGGATCTAGTATTTTTAACTACACACACACAAACACACAAACACACACATATACATATAGAAAATTTTCATATATATATGAAACAAAATTTTCTAAGGAAGTAAAATCACCAATTATTTGTGGTCATGAAGAGATGACTTTTCATCTTCTTGAATAGACTAGAAAAGCTAAACACTTTTAGTTCTAATAATCCAGTCTTAGTATACCAAAAAGAAATATAAAATGTTGGTCAGTCAAGCAGCAAATTATTCCCTGTACCACGAAAGCAGATCACATACTTTATTGTGGACCCAATAGCTCAGTCCAAGAGAGAGCTCTTTGCAGCTATTCTTTTTTTTTTTTTTTTTTTTTTTTAATTGGTACTGGGCACTGGACCACTGGGCCTCATCCTCAGACTTTTTTGTATTTTTATTTAGAGACAAGGTCTCACTGAGTTGCCAAGTGCCTCGCCATTGCTGAGGTTGGCTTTGAACTCGCAATCCTCCTGCCTCAGCCTCCCAAGTGCTGGGATTACAGGCGTGCGCCACCACGCCCGGCTGCAGCTATTCTTTAGAAATCTGAAATCTGTCTTCCAGCAAGCTGAGCCTTTTGCTAGCTGGATCACTGGGTCTGTCCCAAGTTTAAAGAACTACTTAGAAATCATCATAACCATCTAAAGAGGGTTCTTAACATTACAAAGTCTGATTACCCTGATTTGCTTAGCAAAATAAACAAATTAATAAGTATATGAAGAGCTGCTTGTGTATCAAGTCAGTAAGCACTTGTCCTTGCTGTCTTTTGAAGTGAGAGGAAGGCAAAGTTAATTCTTACTAGGGCAACGTCTAGTTCCTTAGCTCTACTATAATCTTACATTTGCATATCCTTATTTCCCAGGTTTTATTTTTATTTCTGCTGCTGGACACATCTCCCCAAACTCTCATAAACATTAGTAATGAAGACCACTTCTATGTATTAAACATTCAATGTGCCAAGCATTGTCCTAAGGTCTTCATATGTATTGGCCAATTTAATCAACACAGCTATACTTCAGGTGAAGACTGTCATTAACCCCATTTCACAGATGAGGAAACAAATTCACAACATGTTAAGTAATTTGCCTTCCAGGACACAGTTCCAGTAGCTTAAGCCCTAGCCACTCTGCACTCTGCAGTTTCTCAGTTCCAATGACAGAGAGCAGGTGGTTAAGCTGCTGGCAGGAGGTTCTGTTTATTCACAGGGAGTTAAGTCTTAGGCCAAAAAAATTAATTTAACTTCATACAATTAGGAGGATTATAGCAAAAGGAATTCAGTATGAGTACAGTTAACTTGTTTCCTCTTGTAATCTTCTCAAAAGCAACTGCGAAAGTTCCCAGTTTATTGCAACTGAGCACGTTATTTGCTCTGTCTTTAGCTCTCACTGGTGGTGGAAGAACTGAGGCCGTACTTAGAATGTGTCATCAGGCTAATTTTATTCTGTAAATAACAGAATAACTGTTTACAATATTTTAAAACATTCCCACCCCTTTCCTGGTTTCCTCCAAGTTCTTTCTTATTCCACTGTCAGCAGACTTTCTTGGTCACCACTGACTCTAATTTTAGTGTTAGTGAATGAGAAGATTCTCTTGGTAATATTGACTGTACATGAGTTGATTTATCTTTTAAAAAAAGTCTACTCGGTTTTATAAGGGGTTGAGGATATAAAACACACACAAATTGTCTCAGATGACAATTCATGTCTTGGTTAAAATTTACTTACCAAAATGAGGTTTTTGTTGGTCTGTATGTTTTTTTCCTGGTGCTAGGGATTGAACCCAGGTTCTCTTGAATGCTAGGCAAGTGCTTTCTTGAATGCTAGGCAAGGCCAAAAAGCAAAAGAAACAAGACGTGCACACACACACACAAACCCAACCAACCAACCAAATAAATAAATAAAATCAGAACATTTAGAGGCTTTGGAAGGTAAACCTGTTAGTTTAGTGTTATGTTCTTACGTTCACTTCCTAATGTCTTCTTTTCATTTTACATTTGTTCCAGTAGAGGTGGGAATGTTAGTTTCCTCACCTCTCTTCCTTCTTTCTCTATCATAAGCAGTTTCTTCTGCATAAAACTGGGTCCTTCCCCCCCACAGACCACAAATATCTGATTTCTTGTCTTAGCCCAGATGGTGGAGTACAGTGACCGTTGACAGAAAAAGAAAGAGATCCAGGGAAAATAAAGGTCAGGACGATGCAGGCGCCTGGTGCCGCCTGGGTTGGTAACAGCCTGAGAATCTGTGTTTGAAATGCCAAGCTGGAAAGAAAAGTCACATCTGCCTGGAGGGCCCAGCAAATGTTAGTGTTTTCCTGCACCCACCTTTTTGGATCTGTTGAATGTCACTCACTACCACATTGACTCTGCATCAAATAGCTGAGACAGAGCTTTCTCATTTCTGAGTAAGTGACCATGAGTAAAGACGGTCATGCCTTTAACATTTAGCAAGGGAAAATAATTACATTACCTAGGGTGGATTGCCCTTTCATGACTGTCAACAGTCCAACTGAGGAAACAAGTTGTAACGCTGAGGACAGATGCTAAGACACATCAAAAACTTCACTCTAATGCTAAAGAATGAAGGAAAATCCTAGCTTGGGGCATATTTATGTAACTGGATGTCAACAGCGATTTCAAAACATGTCTTGGAATTGCTGACAAACACCAGTCAGTGCCTGATTTAGCAGTGCCCCTTTCCTGCCAGAAAGGGTGACCTTGGACAGATTGCTTTACCTCACAGTTTCTTCATCTGTAAAACAGGGACATTCACAATTCCCTGATCTGCTGTGAGGAGTGAGTCAAGTGTCCATCGGGCATTGAGTTGGAGCTATTGCTTCTTACGTTCACTTCCTAATGTCTTCTTTTACTTTTTGAAATAGATTATGTGCTGAAAGCACAGAATCCCCTGAATAACAGTTACTTTACAACTGAAGGTGTGGGCTTGACTATGTGTCAGCTACTTCTCAAGCTAAGATGAACAAGCTGTCTTCAACTGAACTTCCTGCCTACTATGATGATAAATTAATGGCAAACTGTTATTATGCAGGGTTTATCTCCAGGGAGTAGTAGGCACTGTGCTGACATTATCTTCACAATGTCCTGGGGAAGATGAGATGATGAGCAATTTAATCATCATTATCAAGATGATGAAGGGTTAGGAAGGTGACCAGATGTTTCCACTATAATGAAAGCCAGATAGTCAGTAGGCCTAAGCTGTAGGAAAAATATGGATTAAATCTTTGGAAGTATATCTTGAAGAGATTTCCATCAAAGCAATGCCTCATTTCAAAATGCAGAGTTATGTGGCTACTACATATAGTTTTTCAGTGGCAAACTAAAAATTATATTTCTTTTCTTTTTGGTACCAGCAATTGAACTCACCAAGCCACATCCCTAATACTTCTCATTTTTTGAGACAGGACCTCATTAAGTTGCTTTGGGCTTCCCTAAATTACTTAGGCTGGCCTCAAACTTAATATCCTCCTGCTTTCTGAGTCACTGGGATTATAGACGTGTGCTACCACACTTGGCAAAAATAGATTTCTTTATATTATCTATGTGGTATGGTTTAATACCCATGTGTTTCCTTTGAGCAGATTTTACCCTGATATTACTCCTGCCAGGTTTCATGTTGGGACTACAAGGCAGTTTCCCAGGGGAATTCAGAAAAGTTTCAAAATGGGCAGATTATCCCATGGTTGACTGAGCTTTTGCTGCTAACCCAGACCCAGTCTAAAGTTAAACAAAGGAATGGGGCCGTTAGCTACCTGGGCATGTTAACAGTGTTAATGGATGAAGGGTATAGCCCAAGTGCATGAGCCACTGGGGAAGTTATAGGTGCTTCCAGACTTCACACTCCTGGGAGGATGACATATATTGCTACCACCTTGGCAAGTGGCCCACAGTGGCCATTTACCACCCATCTTTCCTATAGTTGCTATGGTGATATGAACAGCATGCTGCCAGCAGGAGCAAATGGGGGTGTGGGAATTGGTGTAAGCCACAAGCATCAGACGAATTCCAAATTTCTCTGAGTCCACAAGGAGGCTGATGCAAAAGGAAGAACCCAGTGGTGCTGGAAAACCAGTCAGCACCATCCTCTTCCCAGCTCCTGAGGATGACCAGCTGATCCCTTCTCTATGATGTATTATTTTGTACAGTGCTTCTCAAATTTTAATATGCCAATAAATCACCTGGATATCATCTTGCTAAAATATGGATTTAGATTCAGTAAATCTGAGGAGGAATCTGAGATGGTGCACTTCTAACAAATCTCAAGGATGCTCTTGCTGCTGCTGTCTATAAACAGCTGTTTTGACTTTTTGTTTGTTTTGTTACCCAGGAGCACTTGATCACTGAGCCACACTCCAGGCCACTTTTTAATTTTGAGACAGGGTCTAAGTTGCTGAGGTTGGCTTTGAATCTGCAATTGTCCTGCCTCAGCCTCCTGACATACACAGCTGTTTTGAGTAGCAAGGTCTTTAGAACTTACTGCATGCACCAGAGCCCTTACTTAATAGAGGTTTAAATAAGAGAAGTTTATTTCTCCTTTGTGCAACCTGGCTCCCTGAAGTTGTCAGGGGACCAGGCCACTGTTGCATTGCTGTGCCATGTCTGATTTGTTGCTCTGCTTTGCACAGTCTAAATTGGACCTATTTCTATATCTGCAGTTTAAGCAGTAGGAATAGGGCAAGGAGGTGGCATGCTCTTCTCTCGAAGGGCCAATCCAGAAATAGTGCATTTCTTTTCTCTTCCCACTCATTTTACTAGAATTTAATCACATGGCCACATCAAGTTCCCAGCAGGGCTGAGAAATATTTTTTAATTTTATTCTGTGTCCCACATGCCCACTGAAAATTCCACTATCAAGAGAGAATATGTACTAGAAAGACTCACAATTGTAGATTAGGGACAAAAGTAATATAAGTATTACTGAATATTTACTGTTTGCTAGGCAGAGTACCTCTAAAGAATCACCTTATTCAATTTTTCATACAAAAGCCCAAATTCTTGAGTCCAAATAGCAGGCATTACCATGTGGCAATATTCCCACTGATAAAGAAACTGAGGTGTAAGAGGTTAAGTTGCTTTGTCACCATACAGCTGGCAGGGGTAGGATTCAGGTCCAGGCACTCTTACCCCAGAGCTGAATCTCAGGAGTAACAGAGGGATAGCTCATAGGGACAACAGACAGGGCTGGGACAGTTTCTACCAATGGATTGATTCCACAGCAGTGGGAGGGTATGGGTATGACTAGGATATAAAACTTTCCAGGATTTCCACAAGGAAGGTGATATGTATTTGGGAGAGTTGATATACATTTGAGTTTCCAGAGTCAAAAAGTTAAAGAGGGGTTGGGGGTATAGTTCAGTGGTAGAGTGTGCCTAGCCAACACAAGGCCCTGGGAAAGATCCCCAACACAAAAAACAAACAAAACAACCCCACCCCACCCCCAAACATTGAAAAACAGCTAGTCTGAGTTTTAAGATTTGTGTCTTTCCCCATTGTAGTAGCATGACCTGTGCCCACCTCTTGAACAGACTTGAGAGGTGCCTGGTTTGTGCCCTGCTGCTCTTCTGCCCTTGCTTCCATCTCTGTCTCCAGTAAACATCACCCTAAATGCCTGGTGCCCTTGTCCTAGGAGAGCCACAGCTGGTCAGGACCAGATGGGGTCACTTTGTGTCATAGTCATAAGTTAGAAGACATTTGAAAACTTGTTTCCAGGGGTTTGTTCTTTCCCCCCTTCTTTTCATGAAAGGGGCTTTTTGTTAACCACAGCTTTTGTTTGGGGATTCAGTTAATAAAGGGACCATTTTATTGCAATGAATTACTGACGTAATCACTGCCAGAAATCTTTGGGAGAGGACAGCACTCTGGCTTTCATTCAGCAAGGTGAATGGAAACAACTGTTGGGCGTTGGTCAAGGGCACTTTGGAGTTTGCAGTCATTAGCAATTTGAAAAGAGTTTGTTCCTGATTGATGTACAAAGCAGGAGACACAGTCACAGAAATTACTAGGGATATTTATAAAATATGACTTCCCTTTATACATAAAAAATGTCAAACAGTCAGAACCCACTGGCCAGGAGTTATGCAGAACGAACTCTATTATTAAATTGCTAAATTGCCACTAAGAATGGAGTCTCTGTAATGATTTTAGCTCATCTTTCTGAACCCTTAAGAAAGCCAGTCTTCTCTGCCAAGCCAACTAAACAATGGTGGAATAAAAAAAAAAAGCCACAAGAAAACTAGGTTCTCTCTGACTGCATGGGATTCATCAAAACATGGAATATTTAGATTCTTTACAGTAATTTTCTTCAGATGGGTGCTCAAGGAACTTTGGAGAAAGATATAAAAATATTAAGCCCAAACTTATACATTCTAATTTGTACCACCCCATGTCTGATGTGTATGACACCAACATAAATTTATGACACATGGGTAGACAAAACAGGCCCACAAATCCGTCATCTGTTATGTGCTGAGACTTCAACACCCAGGCATTTCAAGAGTGTTGAATGAATCAGCATTTATCAGGAAACCTCCTTTAGAACACTGCTACTTGCAAACAAGCATGGAATGTGGCTTTTAAATCAATTGACCATGAACTCTTCAGAATTCATGGACATTACAAAGGGCTGATAAAGTCAACAGAAAGTGGGTAAGAGGAAAGGTACCCCTTGATATTGTTTGGAGGCATCTAATGCCACTCAGTTCTAAGTGACTGAACCCCAATTACTAATTAGGAAACAGGTTGCCTGGGGGAAAGCTGCCAGTGGCCAAGCTTTGGGAGCAAGTATTTCAGATTCCAGGGCCTGTAGAATGGCTGTTCTCTGAAAAAGCAAGGTGAGCATGGCATCTTGCCACCTCTCCCCTTCAAAAATGACATGCTTACCCCGTGTGCACACCTGTAATCCCGGCTATTCAGGAGGCTGAGGCTAGAGGAGTGCAAGTTCAAGGCCACTCTGGGTAACTTGGTGACACCCTGTCTCAAAATAAATATTTTAAAAAGGGCTCAGATATAGCTTAGAGAAAGAATGCTTCTGGATTCCATCTCCTGTACCACAAAAAACAAACCAAACCAAAAAAAACACCCCAACTACCACATGCTTAGTAGGTGCGATGGAATACGCCTGTAATGCCAGCAATTCAGGAGAATGAAGGAAGAGGATCACAAATCCAAGGTCAGCCTGGGCAATTTAGCAAAACCCTCTCAAAACAAATTTTTTTTAAAAAATGTAGCTCAGTGGTAGAGAATTTATTTAGCATATAGGAGGCCCTGGGTTCAATCCCCAGTTCCACACAAATCAAAAGCAAACAACCCCAAAGCTTGTTTTAAAACAATTCTTTGAAGAGATACATTTCAGTACGTAGAGCTTTTTATATGCCAATTGAACTTTAATAAAATGATTTTGGTGCTGAGGGACTGAACCCAGGCATTATGCATGCTAAGCACATGCTTCACCACTGAGTTACATCCCTTTCCACCCCTCATAAAGAGATTTATCACTGGGAGTGGTGACACACCTCTGTAATGCCAGAGACTGGGAGGCTGAGACAGTAAGATCTCAAGTTCAAGGTCAGCCTGGGAAACTTGAGACCTGGTCTCAAAAAAAAGGCTGGAGATGTAGCTCAATGGTAGAGTGCCCCTGAGTTCCATTCCCAGTACTACCAAAGAAGAAAAAAAAGGAAAGGTAAATTTTTAGACTACAGAACAGCTATCATAATATCTGGTCTGTTGATCTCATAATTAAGATGGTGTGGCATTCTTCTAAATATGCTGTAAGAATTTCAGGTGATGGCAATTGCTCAGTGGGGAGAACAGTGCCATGTGACTGAGGGGAGGGAAATGTCTAGGAGTGTTTACAGGCAGTTTGTTAAGTATAAACTTCCCTGAAGGTCCTTGTTACCCTTACTCCAGCCATTCTCCATTAATGTAGGGTCTGTGCACATTCTGTATTACAACTGTAATTAATCATTTCTATCACTTGCATATTAATATTAATGCCCCCTACCTGGCTATCAATCTCTGTGTAGCCCTGTGACTTATTCCAGTATTGAATTCCCAATTCCAATTCCTCACACTGGCTAGGCACAATGCTGGTGCATAATCAACACTAGTGAATATCTTAATGACTGCTGAGAGAAATAGAAGAGTATATATGGGGGATAATGTATTTGAATAAAAAACTTACCATTGTCCTCTGATTCTCCAAACTTGGGCATTTTTTTTTTTTTTTTTTTTTTTTTTTTGGTACCAGGGATTGAACTCAGGGGCACTTGACCACTGGGCCACATCCCCAGCCCTTTTTTGTATTTTATTTAGAGACAGGGTCTCACTGAGTTGCTAAGTGCCTCGCCATTGCTGAGGCTGGCTTTGAACTCGCGATCCTCCTGACTCAGCCTCCCAAAGTGCTGGGATTACACGCGTGCGCCACCATGCCCAGCTGTATTTTTTTTTTTTTTTTTTAGAGACAAGGTCTCACTGAGTTGCTTAGCGCCTCACAGTTGCTGAGGCTGGCTTTGAACTCAGGGTTCTCCTGTCTCAGCCTCCCAAACCGCTGGGATTACTTACAGGCATGCGCCACCGCGCCCAGCTGCTCCAAACTTGGGCTTTTATAAGGTTGTCTCCCACCTCAAGCTTTTTAGGAATATAGAGGAATGGCCAGGATGTAGGAGCTATGGTCAGTTTCTAATTCAGTGACAGTGACTGCAGCCTTTCCTATTAAGGACAATACTTCTCAAGAGTATTCACAAGTTCTCCAGAAAGCTGATTCATCTCTAGTGGCTAATATGAAAGCCCTAGAATTTAATTTTGGGGAGGAAAACAAGGAAATGAGTCTGTACATAATCCTTCAAGCTGTGCTTAGGGTCCAGAGGATGTCCAGTGTTTCATTGAGCGAGTTCAGTCTTGTAGAGAGAGGACACTAATTTGAAACTCAGTGCACCAAATAGTTATTTCCACTTGAAAAAGCACTCCCAGGGAAGGCCTGTGAAACACTTGCCAACAAATAGCTAGAGGGGGGGGTCAGGAAATTTTTCTTTCTCTTTTTTTGGGACATATTTAGACAATCTGTAAGCTAGATAAAGTAGGAAAACCATAATCTAAAAAGTGTATTCTGCTAGAATGTCCCTGGACATGAGCCGTCCTAGCTCTAGACAAACACAGGAAATACAGCTTGTCACTAAGATGAATAGGAAGTCAAAAGTTTTCCAACTCAGTGAACTATGGGCCCTATTTTTTAACCACTACCTCCATCAAAAGGGTAGGAAATTAAGTGATACTTACTTTGATTTTGTGTTATCTTTCAAATGGTGATTTTATAAAGTTGTGAGTCACTAAGTCACTAAAGCTATTGTGGCTGTAATGACACATTTATTTTTAAAAAACATTTTCTATTTATTGGTAATATTATTGTATCAGTACAAAAGTGTCTCATATAATCAGAACTCTAATCCATGGGGAAAAAGTTACTATTAAAGGATGTGTTATTTTCATTTTTCTTGTTATTATTTATTCTTAAGAAAAACAAGAAGGCCCAACAATCTATACCCCTTTACTACATCTCAGGCCTTCAAGAGGGTAAAATCCATAGGGGATTCTACGAAAAAGCAGCATTCAGCAAATATTAAAAGAAGTTCTTATTTGAGGTGCTACTTAAATTAAAGCAGGAAAGAAATCAATATTTCAGCAAATCTATAGGTTTGGACCTGATATGTCTTTAGTGATCTGAGTTAAAGCAATATTGCATCAGCTAAGCAAAACAAATCAAACACCTCAAAAAAGGTGGTATAGTAAGAAAAAGTCAATTTAATCATTTACTTTAGCAGGCAAGCAATTTGTAAACATTCAGTAGCGGCAGCATCCAAGTTACAAACAATTAAAAAGAACCAAGATTAGTGATTATAATTTTTCCTTCCCTTTCCCCAGAAGAAAAAATTAAAAAAAAAATAATAAGGAAAAAAAAAAGATTTGGAAATGAATGACTTAAAACACTACAAACATTGAACATTCAGTTATGTCTTCTATCAGCCTTCTATGCACCCTCTCGTGTTTTATTTTAAAAGATGTATCTACTCCTAAAATGCATTATCTTGCAATAACTTGTACATGAGCATTTGCAATCTAGGAAGTTGTTCCTGCACATAGATGTGCATGTAGTATTTCAGTTTAAATCCCATTTGCAAAGGGAACATTTATGTCTTGATTCAATGCTTCTTTGACTTCTAGTGGCAGAGTGTCAAAAAGGTGATCTTCCACAGCAAGCCCGCTTTTCTTGAGCATTCGACACTGGCCCAGCTGGGCTGGCAGGCGGTCCAAGCAGTTCCCCTTCAGCTCCAGCTGGGTGAGCTGGGAGAGCTGACCAATTTTTTCTGGGAGGGAGCTGATACAGTTCTGTCCCAGATTCAAAGTCCTCAACTTCACACATTTAAACAATTGTTTTGGCAGAACATCTACTTTGTTCCCAGTGATATGCAAATGCTGCAGGTTCTGAAGCAATCCTATTTCTATGGGAATCATTGAAATGTTGTTGTAGCTTACATCTAAGCATCTGAGTTTCTGTAAACTAAATACTGCCACTGGTAAAGACTCGAGCTTGTTGTTGGAGAAATAAAGTGACTCCAAGTTTTTGACATGGGTAATGGAGGGAGGAATGGTAACAATTTTATTATGCCATAATTTTAAACAAGTCAGTCGTTTTAAATGCTGGAAACTGATGATCTCTTCGATTGTGCGTATGTTATTTGACTTTAAATCCAGTTCCTGTAAATTAGAGAGGCTGAAAATAGCATGTGGAATTCTCTCTAGTTCACAGTTCTGGAGCTCCAGCTCAGCGACATTCATCATTTTCTTAAGGCTGTTCAGTACCAAGAGTTTAGTGCCGTCATTATGAATGACTAACTTTGTAAGATGTGGAGCCACATCTGTAATGTTGGAGGGAACTTTGGTCAAATTGCTCTTCACGTGGAGAATCTTAAGGTGCCTCAACTCTCGGAGAGATTCAAGTCCTATCATCTTGTTGTTTTCTGAGTTCAAATTGCCTATCAAGTACAACTCACGAAGGTTTTTGAGCAAATACACCCAGGCGGGAATTTCAGCCACATCAGTGAACTTCACGTGAAGGCATCTCAAGTGATCGCGGAGAAAGCTAAAAGCAGTCTGTTCAACTTTCGCAGGGCAGTGGCAGAGGTGGAGCTCTTGGAGGTTGGTCATTTGAGAAATCTTAGCAGGGATTTTAGCTTCTGGAATCAGTTCAAGTTTTAGCACATCCAGGTCTGTGAGGTCAAAGACGGCATCGGGCACACCTGACAGCATGAACAAGTGCAGCTCCTGCTTGTCCTGGGCGTTGCGGGATACGTGCTGTCTGAGCTTCTCAAATGTCCATTCATGGTTCAGACTAATTTCTCTCAGTTTGTTCTCACTGACTTCCGATAAGAATACACCAAAACGCTTGGAATAGAGCTGGTCATACTGGTCTACCATGTGCAGAAGGAACGCAAAATCATTTTTGACGTCTGGAATGTCACTGAAACTGCTCTCTTCTCTAACTTTTTCAAAAGAATATTCCTTCAAAGGTATCCTGAATAACCAGAAGAGAGTGTAGAGGCATATAAAACCATAAACACAAATAATGGATATATAACTGATGAGAAGCTTTTTCAACATGTAAGCCATATTGTGGGTGCACTCAAACACCTCATAACCAGTCAGGTGCTCAACTTTCGGCTTGCAGACATGCTCAAAGCTGATTGCATTGACAAAGTTTGCAGTGTAGCAGAGAATAAAAATGAACTTGGCTGTTTTGATAACTGTCTGGACCACATAGAGTTTATAGATCAAGTCACTGTCTTCTACATGGGCACGGAATTTCCTCACTTTCTCGAACAGGGCTTTTGCCTGTTCCCCATCTTTTTTATCTAGGATGGTCATGCTGGGAACTTCTATCACAGGCTTTTCAGCTGAGAATTTGAAGCCAGTTTTGTTGATCATTGGGGTGCTGGCGCTGGGGCTCCCTTCATCGCTGCTGGTGGACACGTGCTTTGGTAGACTCTGGGCCCCTGTTATCCTCTGCTTGTTTTCCTCTGAGTCTTCACAGGCCGTCTCAGACAGGGCTTTAGTAGTCCAAGGAGATTCAAAGCACTTTCCTAGTATTGAAACAAAATGCTCCACTTTTGAGCATGTTTTGGGATATTTGAACCAAAAGTTGCTACTGACCATGAGAATAATAGTATGTATAAGAGCAAGGTACGGAAAGTACTTAGAATACCAAGGAAGGGCCAGATGGTAACACATCTGATTAATAAATACATATTGCTGAAAATCCAAGTTTGTTTTCCGGCCTGTTGGATCTCTCTTCTCTTTCTTTTCCTCCTGGCTTGGAACTGTGGAATCCATATGAGGATATGTGGCTCTGAGAGGTATGTTAGGTGTCACAGCAGATGTGCCAAAGGAAATGTCGTTTGTTGTCCGCCCATCTTGGTCTTGGTTAGTGGCTGTTTCCATCTTCGGGATTTCGGTGGTGATGTCACTATTTCCTGGTGATGTGTGTGCCTTTGAATTTACAGGAGATGGCAATACTGGCAAGCAGACCACCTGATCTTTGGTAAGTTGCATGGTTCCTGCAAAGATGGCTACCATCAACATTACAACAGCCAGGTAATCCATAAACACGTCCCACCATGGTTTCAGGATTCGGTAAGTTGGCTGAATGTCATTAAGTGAAGCAACTTCCGCAAGGGTAAACATTCCTAGAAAACGAAAGAGAGAGAAAGAAGACATTATTACAGAAGTGCAAGTGACAACAGTAAATGAGAAAAACAACCAACAACAAAAAAAAAACACCCATGCTTGCTCCAAACTAAAGAGTTCTCACACAGGCTCTATCTTTTTATCCAAGATAGGCATTAAAAAACAAAAAACAAAAAACAAACAAAAAAAACAACAACAAAGTCTAGTGATAACTGGACCTGGAGGACAGGAAAGTGGGATCCATTTGTTATGGATTGGACTGATTTAAGATTCAGTCTTAGAGCTGGGTGCGGTGGTGCACGCCTGTAATCCCAGCACTTGGGAGGCTGAGGCAGGAGAATCACGAGTTCAAAGTCAGCTTCAGCAATGGCAAAGCACTTAGCAACTCAGTGAAACACTGTCTCTAATAAAATTCAAAAAAGGACTGGGGATGTGGCCCAGTGGTTGAGTGCCCCTGAGTTCAATCCCCGGTACCAAAAAAAAAAAAGATTCAGATTTAAATTCAGGGCAGGAGCGTGGGATGACTTCTATTATATAAGCCCAAATGCAAGGGTCCGTGTATACTATTCAACTCTGGACAGCCATATGTTCCAGACTTGATTCACACAAAGGTGTGATTCTCTAAGCCTTATATTTCCCATTTGCAACTTTTAAGGACTATCAGAAAGGCCAAATAAGGAAAAGACTGCAAATGCTCTTAGCATACCCTCTGGTCACAAGTACTTGTTACCTGTTTATACTAGCTCTTATTACTGTGCTGGAAGAGTCCATGGACAGTTGAAATAAAGGTTCTAGACTTTAAGAGAAGTCATAGAATACATACTTGGGATTTATCAACATCTATAGATGTAACTCTGGAATTATAGTAAGCCAAACTAAAAGATAAACAACTCCTTTTCATGCCATGAGTACTTCAGTCCCAATCTAGAAATTACAAAATAGCACTGATCCACAGGTTACAAAGAAGCTCTTACTTCAAGTACATGGAAGCCGGGCGCGGTGGCGCACGCCTGTAATCCCAGCACTTTGGGAGGCTGAGGCAGGAGGATCGCGAGTTCAAAGCCAGCCTCAGCAATGGCGAGGCACTTAGTAACTCAGTGAGACCCTGTCTCTAATAAAATACAAAAAAAAGGGCTGGGGATGTGGCCCAGTGGTCAAGTGCCCCTGAGTTCAATCCCCGGTACCAAAAAAAAAAAAAAAAAAAGTACATGGAGACTATACCTCCCACAGGTTTATTTTTGGTAAAAAATTGATGGCCCACCTAGGACCATGGTTTTAAAGGGCCATTTGTGTGGATAACAGAAATAAATAAATACAAATATATTATGTACGCTTCTTCCTATTAGAATTTTTCTGTTTTTTAAAAAATATTTATTTATTTGCTTCAGTTGTACACAATGCATTTATTTTTATGTGGTGCTGAGGATCGAACCTGGGTCGCGCGCAGGCTAGGCGAGCGCTCTACCGCTGAGCCACAACCCCAGGCCCAGGATTTTTCTTTACTTTTCAAATAATTCTATCAGCTTTTAGAAAAGCTATTAGCGTTGGAGGATTGAATTGAGAAGTGAATTTTGACAGTGACTGTCCTAAGAACATTAGTTGTCTTTTTACATCTTGATTATTTCAGCTGGTGTCCCCACCTCCAGTCTTGACCTCCTCCAACCTGTCAGTCTTCCACCCTGCTGCAGGTGCTTTGGCTAACTCCTCCCCTCCCCACACTCCCGATGCTCTAAGTCAGTAACTTCAGTCTCTCTAACAAGCTATTTTCCCTGAGTTCAGCCCCCCATTGTTTCCTTTTTCTGGAATACTCCCTCCCCCTTTCTGTACTAGGCTGTCAGTTGTCTCTCAGGGACTCCCACATGACCCTGCACCTCTCCCCATCATGGCCCAATCACACTGCTTGTCTGATCTCCCACTAGATTATCAATTCTGTAAGAACAGGGACTGTGGCCATCTTCCTTCTGTGTCCTATATATCCAATGCTGGATATGGTGGCAGGTGCTCAATCAGTGAAAGAATGTACAAGATCCTAATCATCACCTTCATCAGCATAAAAGTTCCAGGAACACTTGGTAACTGTCTACATATGGTATTGGGCAGAGGAGCATTTTATTAAGCTGAATTCTTTCACTGAAAGGCTTCCTGGAAAAGGGAATAGAGGGGGGAATAGTTTGAAATAATAAAAATGTAAAAGACAAGTAACCAATGTTCTTTGGATAGTTACTGTCAAAATTCACTTCTTCCATCCTCCAACACGAATTGCCTGGTTTTTCTGGAACCTGATACAACTAATAAGAGAGGAGAGTGCAGCAACTCCAACCTCAGGCGAGCTCTTCTTTAGCACATTGTCTATTCTGCCACCCCACTGGAGGTTCTGCGCCCCTGCATTTCCTTTAGTCCACTTCCCTTCTGTCAAATTTTATTTTCTCTTTAATTCCCTGCTGAAACCTTTTCCTGCAAATTCCTATCATATTGTTGACTAGTAATCTGTTTCCAGTCCTGGTCTTTTCAATTATATTGTGAGTTCCTCGTGGACAAGGTGTCTTGTTTGCCTTTGTATCTACTATGCCCCACTTCCACCCCTGAAAGAGCACAGGACGCAGTTAGTAATAATAATAATAATTGTTGTTTGTCACCTTCCTTCCAAATACCAAGCACTGTCCCAGGAGCTTTACATCTGATACCATCCCTGTGTCTGAATAGAATGCATTCCTGAAAATGAGTGTATGAAAAGTTTAGAGTTTAAGGTTTTGGTGGTAAAGCAAATGGCTTCATTTCCAAAATTATAAAGTATTATAAAATCCACCAACATCCCTAAAGTGAAAGAGACAGCTAATACTAAGTGCTGGTGAGGATATGAGAGCACTGGAACTACACCACCTTTCAACAGAAAAAGTATAGTGAAAGTAGGTATGGCTGTAGCCTATTGGAGCTATTCATGCTAGTCTCATTCAAATACAAATGTTAAGATGATGATTGCTACATGTTATCATTATTACACAGAATTGGTTTGGGAGAAAAATCTTTGGCATGTACTTATTCCTCTATGAGTATCTATTCCTCATTTATAAAATCTTCATAATAACCTCACACAGGGTAATGTATTAGAAACACCCATGTCACAGATGGGCACAAAAGAGCCTCCGAAGATGGTTACTGAATCTGAATGTAAAAAAGAATTATTAGGAGATAAGCAAGCCAGTTTCAGTCTTTAACTAAAGATGATCAGGCCAATTTCTTGAATTTTGACCTAGCATGTAGCACTATGTCCATACTATCATCCTGAAATAATGGTAGAGTAGTAGAGGTTTTCCCCCCAGCTGCTCTGTGGTGTGAGACCAAGAAAATTTATAAACAGCTTCTCAGTGAGGTGGGTAAAAGAGGGGTTTTTACTGGGATTTAATACTGGGCTCCCAGAATAGCTCGGGGACTCAGAAGTTTGGATACAATAAAATAAAAGAAGAAAGCCCACTACCTGCACCAGCACCTGCCACAGCTGATCTACCACAGGCAAAGTGGGGAAAGGAACTAAGAAGGACTAAGAGAACCAGGTGGCACCTTGGCATGCTTGGTATGAAGAAATCAGAGATCGAGGACATCGCTGGACTGATTCAGAGGGTGTGCTACACTGTATCTTGGTGTGGTAAAGATGCTGCACATCTCCTAGTTGTCTGCAGAGAACTGAGGCAGGGGTCATATTCCCACTGCACTATGGTGGTGTGCAGCTGTGGGAATAAGTCCAGAAGTCCAGACCTGGGAAATCTGAGTTGGATCCAAAAACCAGACCTGGCGAACACCTGCCACACAAGCCAGAGTGTGCCTAGGAGATTAGGAGAAAATCAGGCACTGAGAGTGTTCCCAGGTCCCTCCCAGGTCCCACCCTTCAAGTCTGGCTCCTGGTAGAACCAGTGGGGGTGGATCAGGAATTACACTGGGCAGGTGGGAGTGACTATGTGTTTGGGGACTGAGCTTGGGAGGACAGGAAAGATGGGATCCACAGGTTGTGGAGGGGGCAAAGGATTGGCTTCTCCACCACTCGAGTGGACTCCACCCAGAGTCCTGAGGTGCAGTCTCCCAGTGTAGATTGGCAGCTGCTGGGCCCTGGAGGTGCACTGATTTTTAAATCTTCAGACTACCTGCTATTCAGCTGAAGCATCTGTGGCCTACCTGGACCTAAACTCTGCCTTGAGGAGCTCCACCTACAGGAACTCTGCTCGGGAGAACCCTACAGGGACCTCACCCTGAGAGTGGAGCAGACAACATACTCCAACCGGCCCCACCCCATACCGCTGAGAAGGGAAGCCAAGAATTTGAACTCTAATTGGCAACTTGAGGAGCAACATAAAGAGAAAGAACTTGACAACCTGCGGCTATTACTCTTACGTGCAGTACATACCTCAAGAAAAAACGGAAAGAAAGACATCGGGGTACAAAGAACCTATACTGTCATTGACAATTTTTGACCGCTACAAGGAAACAATTCCATAATTTTTTTTAATCAAGAACCATTTTTTTCTCTCTCATCCTTCTCTTTTTATGATTGTTTGCCTGTGTGCTGAATGGTTCATGAACCTTTATACATATTTGCCTCTCTTTTCTCATTTCCTGTATTTTTTGAAGGTAGTTATTTTTCATGATTCTGTCTTTTGAGGGATAGGGTTTTTGATTAGTATATTGTAGTTTTGTTTTGTATTGTTTTACACTTGTCTATTTCTCTTGATTCTCTCTCTTTTGCTAACAAATTCTATTCTCTCTTTCACTCATCCTTTAATTTTTTATTTCTACTTTCTCTCCTCCTCCCTCATAATCATCACAACCTACATCTCTTCTGCATTATCCTTGTTCACCTTTTGAAACAAAGAATGCTTTGTCAAAGTTAATGTTATTACTGTTGGCAATTGCTTATCATACTATTTCTGTTTATTGTGCCAATTAACATTGTAGATATCATAACAGGATCTAAGTATTTCATTTAATGCTATATAGCATTTGCATTGGTTGTTGTTATTATTTGTCTCCCCCTAAACTGTGAGGTACTAGAAATCTCAGGCACATTATAAGTTCATAGGGTAGAAATTCTGAAACTGCCTCACATTCATACTGATAAGTGGGCAGACATACAAACAATATGAAGAAGCAAGGGAACAAACCATCACAAACAAACCAAAATACCTCAATAATAGAATCCATTGACACCACAGTGTAGAAAATGTCAGAGAAGGGTCTAAGAAAGTTTATAGTAAAACTGATCTGCAAGGAAAAAGGTGATGTAAGGAGTGAATCAGAGAGAAAATACAGGAAATGAAAGATCACTTCAATAAAGAGAGATAATGAAAAAGAACCAAATGGAAATACTTGAAATGAAGGAATCAATAAACCAAATTAAAAATCCAATGGAAGGTATTACCTGCTGACTAGACTGCTTGGAAGACAGAGTTTTAGGTAATGAAGACAAATATATATAATCTTAAAAAAAGTTGGCCAGGGAGAAAAGATGTTAAAAGACCATGAAGAGAATTTTCAAGAAATATGGGATGTGAAAAGGCCAAATTTAAAATCTTTGGGACAGATGAAGGCTTTAAAACACAAAGTAAAGGAATGTACAGTCTTTTCAATGAAATAAAATCAGAAAATTTTCCAAACATTAAGAATAAAATGGAAAAATCAAAATTTTATTAAAAAAATTCACAACTAGAAAGCCTGCACTACAAAACATAGTCACTAAAATATTTCATGAAAAAAATTGAAAATGAAAACGAGCAGGAGGAGGAATTACACTAGAATAGTCAATCAAAGGAGAAACTAATACAAATTGAAAATTAGAAATAAATCAAAATGACAGGCGATAAAAATCATCTCTCGGTAGTAACACTGAATGTAACTGGCCTAAACTCATCAATCAAAAGGCACAGGCTGACTGGCAGATTGGATTAAAAAATAAGACCCAACATGGGGCTGGGGCTATGGCTCAGCAGTAGAGTGCTCGTCTCGCATGTGTGAGGCCCTGCATTCGATCCTCAGCACCACATAAATAAAATAAAGGTATTGTGTCCACCTACAAAAAAAAAAAAAAAAAAAAAAAAAAAAGACCCATATTCTATCTCCAAAAGACTCATAGGTAAAGACATCCACGGACCAAAGTTAAAAGACTGGGAAAAACATATCAATCACATGGATCTCACAAACAAGCAGGTTTTCTATTTTCGTATCTGATAAAGTAGACTTCAAACCAAAGTTAATCAGAAGAGACAAAGAAGATCATTTCATACTGCTTAAGGGAATTATACAACAATAAATAACAATTGTAAATATTTATGCCCCAAACAATGGAGCATCTGCGTACATCAAACAAACCCTTCTCAACATCAAGAATCAAATAAACCACAACATAATAATACCAGGGACTTTAAGGCACCTCTCTCATCACTGGATAGATCTTCCAAACAAAAACTAAATAAAGAAACTATAGAACTAAAAAATACAATTAGTAATTTAGAATTAACAGACATATATAGACTATTTCATCCATCAAAGACTGAATACACTGTCTTCTCATAATGGAATAAAATTAGAAATCAATGATAAGATAAAAAATAGAAGCTACTCTAACACCTGGAAATTAAATAATTCATTATTGAATAATGAATGACAGCAGAAGAAATCAGTGGTGAAATTAAAAAAAAAAAACCATATATACAACCAGAGATATGAAAAATTATGCTCTATGTGTAATATGAATTGTAATGCATTCTGCTGTCATATATAACAAATTAGAATAAATAAATAAAACACTTAGAGATAAATGAGAATAGTGATATAAGAAATCAAAATCTCTGGGACACTATGAAGGCAGTCCTTTAATACAATAGAAAGACACCAAATAAATAATCTAACATTACATCAAGTCCCTAGAAAAAGAAGAACAAATCAATACCAAAATCATTAGAAGACAGGGAATAATTAAAACCAGAGTAGAAATCAAAATAATCAAAATTAAAAAAAAAAATCAATGAAACAAAAAGTTGATTTTTTGAAAAAATAAAAAAGCATTTTGAAAATTTATACTCCAATAAATTAGAAAATCTTGGAAGATATTGACAAATTTCTGGAGACATATGACCTAATAGAACCAGGAGGATATAGAAAATTTAAATAGACCAATTTCAAGAAATTATATTGAAGGTGCTATCCAAAGCTTACCAAGAAAGAAAAGCTCAGGACAACATGGATTCTCAGTTTCGCTTTAAAGGTCTGGCAGAACTCAGCTACACCATGAAATAGAAAAGGAGTGAACCCTTCCAAACTCATTCTATGAAGTCAGTATCACCCTAATACCAAAACCAGACAAAGACACATCAAGGAAAGAAAACTTCAGACCAATATTCTTGCTGAACTTAGATGCAAAAATTCTTAACAAAATACTGGCAAATCACATAAACACACTAAAAAAATAGTGCACCATGATCAAATGGGGTTCATCCCAGTGATGCAAGAGTGGTTCAACATATGGAAATCAATAAATGTAATTCACCACATAAATAGACTTAAAGATGCCCTCTTTCACCACTTCTATTCAACACAGTTCTTGAAACTATGGCCAGAGCAATTAGGCAAAAGAAAGACATTCAAAGGAAGAGCTCGAAGTGCCACTATTTGCTAATGACATGAAACAAAATTAACACCCATAAATCACAAAAACTCATTCACAATGGCCTAAAAAAAAAAAAAAAAAACACAAAAATTTGGTTATTAATCTAACAAAAGAGGTGAAGAACCTCTACAATAAAAACTTCAGAACACAAAAAAAAAAAAAAAAAAAAAAAAAAAAAAAAAAAAAGAAATTGAAGACCTTAGAAGATGGAAAGATCTCCCATGTTCTTGGATAGGCAGAAAAAATATTGTCAAAATGGCCATACTACCAAAAGCGCTATACAGATTTAGTGCAATTCCTATTAAAATTCCAATGATATTCTTCATAGAAATAGAAAAGCAGTCATGAAATTCATTTGGAAAAATAAGAGGTCCCGAATAGCCAAAGCAATCCTTAGCAAGAAAAGTGAAGCAGGAGACATCACAATACCAGAACTTAAATTATACTACAAAGCTATAGTAATAAAAAAACAGCATGGAGACTAATGGAATAGAAGACACAGAGACAAACCCACATAAATACAGTTGTCTCATACTAGACAAAGGCACTAAAAACATACATTGGAGAAAAGACAGGCTCTTCAACAAATGGTGCTGGGAATGCTGGAAATCCATATGTAGAATGAAATTTAACCCCTCTCTCTCACCCTGCACAAAACTCAATTCAAAGTGGATCAAAGACCCAGGTATTACACCAGAAACCCTGCACATACTATAAGAAAATGTAGGCCCAACACTCCATTGATATGTGAATGCTAACCCACAGCAGGCGGGTAGGGTGGACTGGAGAGGAAGAATAGAAGTTTAGCATATTAGACAAAGGGGAATCAAGGGAAGTAAGTGGGGATAGGAATAGAAAAGACAAGGGCTGGGGATATAGCTCAGATGGTAGAGAGTTTGCTTTGATTGCACAAGGCCCTGGGTTCAATCCCAGCAACCCCCCCACCCCGAAAAAAGACAAGACAGTAAAATAAATCTGGCATACTTTTCCTGTGTACATTTATGAATACACCACAGTGAATCTCAACATCATATACACTCACAAGACTGGGGCCCTAATTAATTAGAATAAGATGTCTCCATATATGTATAAATATATCAGAGTAGATTCTATAGTCATGTATAACTAAAAAAGAACAAATAAAAATTTGTTATTCAATATCACATTCTTTTAAAAACATGTAAATAAAAATTACTGATAGCAGAAAGAGGTAAATTATACTACAATGGGTACAAGTGACCTGAATTCAAATCTTGCCCTTTGTTCACATTTGTTAGAAGTGTAAAATGGGTAACTAAGTACACATTGAAAAACAAAAATTAATGAGATTTATTACTAGCAATCAGCAAGATTCTAGTATCAAAACAGAGAAATATGACCACCTAAATTAAAAGTTTAAGAATGATAAAATCATACCATCACTACAAATAACCCTTCCCCAACACTCAATATACACGCAAGCATGTACATGCAGGTACACAAATTCACAAAACACGCAAGTCAGATATCAAAAATTCATACAATTTAAGAAAATAATACCTGGAATAGTGGTGCATGCCTATAATTCCAGGTACTCAGAGGCTGTGGCAGATCAGAGAATCCCAAGTTAAGGCAAGCCTCAGCAACTTACCAAGACCTCAGAATATAAGATGACTTTTAAAAAAGGGCTGGGGGACCACTAAATTAAAAACAAAAAAACCCCAACTTTTTTGGGGCAGCACTGGGGATAGAACCCAGGGCCTTGCATATATTAGGCAAGTGCTCTACCACGAAAGGACATCCCTAGCCCAAAGAAACACTTCTTAAATAGAACCTACTATTATCTGATTTCACACTGGGCAAAAATCCACCCATTTTGTGAACCACCAAAAACTTTTTATAAACCCATTTAACACCTGGAAGATGAGTTCTGAAGAAAATTTAGAACTTGTGAAATATAAAAAGAACTTTACACAAAGAATATTTTGGTACCTCTTTAGTAGTTTCTCCCAAAGAGCACTGCTATTCTCAGAGAAAATTTGCTTCAAAGCTAAGGAACAAAACTCTAAATACTTGTTAATGGATCTAAGGCAAAGTAGCTTGGGAATTAACAAAAACGTGTTAATATGCTACTGTGAATTCCTGGACTTTTGTTCTAGCTCTCACTTGTAAAAACCCAGGCTCAAGTCTGAGAGCTTGAAGAGGAGATCTTATTCATGGGACAAAAGAAAGAAGTCTCCAAATCCATGCTTCCATGTTTTTTACTCACAGGACCCCAGTGTTCCTCAACAAACTGTCACTGGCATACCCTAAATCCCAAACTCAGGACAACAGAATATCACAAATGCTTTAGTTCCTATAGACCCCACTTAGTTAATATACCCTCCACTAGAAACTTCACTGAACAAACATTTACAGATTGTTTGCTTGCTATGTGCTAGATACAGCTTCTGGGGATTAAACAGGGGAATAAGTTAAAACCAAAGGCTGCCTTTACCGAGAAAGCATCCTAGAGGAAACATAAAAGGAACAGGGGATAATGGCAAGTGTCTTACTGGCCCCTACAACAGAGTCTGACCTTAACTAAAGCTACAGAGACAGCTGGCCCAAGCCTAGAGTGAAGCCTTCATAATTCAAATTTTCATAATCCTAACTACCCAGTTTACCATGTAGCCAGTGAGATATTAATAAGAGATCTTTGCTTGCATCTTTAAATCCCTTCTTTCCACCTATAAGATGGGCATCTTAGACCAAAATTTGACAATTATATTCTTCTGTTTACTCTCCTTGAGTATTTTTTCCTGGAGTATGCATGGCATACGCCTGAAACAGAGCTAAGGAAAATACGCTAGGGATGGAATTCCCAGACCTCCTAAGCAGCATGGTCCCAGAAGCTTGCCGCACTCTCTTCCAGCTGTCTCTGGGGTAGAGAGCCCTTCTGTTTCCAAACTCATAGGTGCTCTGGACATGGACAGTGGGGAGCCTGCCAATCCTTACTTCTGCTGTGGTGAAGACTGCTGGAAAGCACCCAAGTACCTGGGACATACATGTGCTTATTCTATGAGCCCTCAAGAACTTCTCAAAGATAGTATGAGAGAAAGATATTGATAAATTCTAATCCTTGGGTAAGTAGCTTATTTAGTTGAAAGGGTTTTTTGGTAATGTATTGGAGACCCTAGTCATTAGAAATAAAAATGAGTGTATAGTTAAATTATGGCTGCTCCTGAGGCTGGCACAACCCTTAGGTGTCTTCCTTTCTCCCTCAGCTGGGTTTGAATTCCTCCCCTACAGGGAGAGCAATGCACAGGATAGGCACTTAATTAATAAAGGTCACTATTAATTATTCCGAAGTAAAAACGACAGGCATTTTTCAATGTCCAGATGGACAACACATTATAGCTCTTTGTAACAGATTATTATTCTGAACTTAACTTGTTCTAATAAACCAAAAGCACGCAGTTTGGCTCATACTTAAACATTCTACAGGGACAGAAAGACAAAAGTGAGTGTGAACATATCCTTACTAGGAGAGAAGACCAAGATCTGATTCCTGATGAAGAGCAGGTAGGAAGCCGCTGATTGCTTGGGCAGAGGCTTAGAGCCCTGTCTTAGCACACAGCAGGCGACAGAAAAGGACTCTCCTTGAGTTTATGAAGCTGCTGGAGCCTCAGGCCTCCTGGTCCTACATGGGGTTTTCTTCCCTTCTGCACAGGCAATGGGTCTGGGATTGTGACTGAGGTTGACCCTGGAGTTAGTGGCGAATGCCATATCTAATCGTGTGTGCACAGATCACTGGAGCTAATCATAATCAGCAAAGCAGAATACCATGTCAAAGTGTTGTAGTGTAATAAAAGTTAGCTGCTGTTGGGGCTAGGGATATAGCTCAGTTGGTAGAGTGCTTGCCTCACATGCACAAAGCCCTGGGTTCAATCCCTAGCACCACAAAAAAAAAAAAAAAAAAAAAAAAAAATTGCTGCTATTATTATTCACCATGTTGAGTAAGATATTTTATATAAAGAATCCTATAAAAATTCATCTTTACTACTTGGTACTAAAAAGCATCTTTCAGGATGAACTTATACAAAGAACCATGGAACCCAGTTGTTCTCCACTTAGCTTTGACTTCCATGAAATTCAACTAAAATTTTATACAGGCATCAAAATCTGTAATCCTTAGTCTAAGTCTTCATTTAATTATCCATTTACTCATGTATTCTTCCATCTGAGAAGTACATAACAGTACTTACTCAAGTGTTAAAGCTATGCAAGTTGCTGGAGAAAAATTGGTGATCAAACTCAGTCATATTTCCTCTCTCATAGCGTAAAATGTAAAATGTAGGGGAAGGAAACACCCATCTAGTTGGATACATAAATCAAAATGTCAACTGTGAAGAGCTGCCAAGAAGAGGAATGGGCAGAGGCAGATGTGCCATGTAGCAAAAAGAAGCTTATGCACCAGCACACCACCTTTATACAGGATCCTTTCAAGGCTGACACTACTTCTGTATCTCTAATTATTTGCTCTTTTCTCAGAGCTCCCCAAATTTCATAAATTTCTGGTCCCAGAAAGCATGGACTGTTCCCTGATTGCATGGCAAGATGAAAGTGGATAATGAGGAGTTTCCTCGGTCAACAGATTGGGGGAAATTTTCTGAAGTTATGGCAAGTGAGCTATGAAGAAAAAGCCAGAGCCCAGAGCTCAGTGAGTAAGTACACAGTGTGAGATGAAGCAGGGCACTACACGGTTAGTTTGAGGTCACCAAACTAAGGGTAGTAGCAAGTCAATGATAAATTTTTTTGTTGAAGATAGGTGAAAATCAGATTTGTTTATCTTTATCAAAAGAATACTCAGGCCTAGTGTACAGGTTAGTGGGGGAAGATAACAGCTCAGGAAGGCAGCTGTTGCATTACTCTGGTCAAAGGACATATGTAGTAGTTATGACCAGGCTATGAGTGATAAGGAGGGGAATGAGCAAGATTTATAAGAGTTACAAGCAAGTCTTTTTATAAGAGTTAGGCAAAAAAAAAAAAAAAAAAAAAAAAAAAAAAAAAAGGCAGGACTTAACAATTGATTGTACAGAGAGGGGAAGGAGGAAAAGATGTCAAGTGTGACTCCCAGATTTCTTTTTTTCTTTGTTACCAAGGATTGAACTCAGGGGCACTCGACCACTGGGCCACATCCCCAGCCCTTTTATTTTGTATTTTATTAGAGACAGAGTCTCACTGAGTTGCTAAGTGCCTCGCCATTGCTGAGGCTGGCTATGAACTCAGGATCCTCTTGCCTCAGCCTCCCAAGTGCCAAGTGCTGGGATTACAGGTGTGCGCCACCGCGCTCAGCCCCAGATTTCTTTCTTTCTTTTTTTTTTAATATTTATTTATTTGCTTTAGTTGTACACAATGCAATGCATTTATGTTTACTTGGTGCTGAGGATCAAACCTGGGCCGCACACGTGCTAGGCGAGCGCTCTACCGCTGAGCCACAACCCCAACCCCCCCAGATTTCTTTTAATTCTCCATTCTTTTTCAGATTTCTTTCTTCCTTTTTTTTTTCCTTGTGGTACTGGAGATTGAACCCATGGCCTTGTACATGCAAGACAAGCACTCTACCAATTAAACTATATCCCAGCCCCCTTTTCAGATTTCTTTTAATTCTCATTGTTCCACTATTTGTTCTTTTACTATGATTTACATGTTTTTTTTTTTTTAATATTTATTTATTTGCTTTAGTTGTGCACAATGCGTTTATTTGTACGTGGTGCTAAGGATCGAACCCAGGCCGCGCACGTGCTAGGCGAGCGCTCTGCCGCTGAGCCACAATCCCAGCCCTACATGTTTTTTTTAATAAATGAATTTTTTCACATGCCTTCAAATCTCTTTGAAAAGTAGGCAGATTATATATAATAAATGAAAAATATAAACCCTCATATTCTTAGACAAGAAATAGACCATGAAATCTACCAGCTTAGTTGGAACTATAATGTGTTATCAATGTAAAGGTAATTGATAACTATTCTTTTGCAACATTTCTGACATGAAAATACTTTGAAAACTAAAAATATTTAATTTTGTCTTTACCTATATTTTAAAAATACAACCATTGTGTGCAAAATAATCAAAAGGGGTCACCTTGCCTTATGTGTGGGTTGGCTTTTCCTTGCTATGGACAAAATACCTGATGAGAATAATTTTCATGATGATGGATTTATTCTAGGCCTGTGGTTTCACAGGTCTCAGTCCATGGTCAGTGGACCCTATTGCTCTGGGCCTGAAGTGAAGCAGAACATCAGAGTAGGACGGTGTGGTGGAGGAAAGCTGCTCAGCTATAGCAGCTGGGAAATGGTGACAGCAAGGAGCCAAGGACAAGATAAAGCCCAAGGACATAACCCCAGTGACCTATTCATCCAGCCATGTTCTACCTGCCCACCCAATAGTCTATTAAAATCATCAATTCATCAAGTGGATTAATCCACTGATTAAGAATACATTAAAAGAGCCGGGCGCGGTGGCGCACGCCTGTAATCCCAGCACTTTGGGAGGCTGAGGCAGGAGGATCGCGAGTTCAAAGCCAGCCTCAGCAATGGCGAGGCACTTAGCAACTCAGTGAGACCCTGTCTCTAATAAAATACAAAAAAAGGGCTGGGGATGTGGCCCAGTGGTCGAGTGCCGCTGAGTTCAATCCCCAGTACAAAAAAAAAAAAAAAAAAAAAAAAAAAGAATACATTAAAAAAATTTTAAAGAAAGAACACAGCTCTCATAATCTAGTCTTTTAATCCCTGAACATTCCTGTGTTGCCTAATATGAGTTTTTTGGGAAATGTTACAGATCCAAATCATAATACTGAGTTTGATCCCCAGCACCACAAAAACAAAAATGCTATCCTGGACCATTTTCTCAGAGTTAAATAGATGTGCTTTATCAGAAAGTAAATACTCAAAATGATCTGCAAAGATCTTAATGAGTTTTAAAAGAAGCAACTCATCTAAAATAAGAAACAACATATTGAATTAGAAGTCAGATTTGTCATATTTTGTACCTTCCCACCACATGAAGGTTTAGGAGTTTTTTTGTTTTTGTTTTTGTTTAAATAAACCATAGTCCGCTTAACTCGGAGTCAGTATTATAACTCCACTAATTCTTTATAATCGGGAGAAGTGCTATAATGTCCTAACTATGGCTCTCCATTAAAACTCTACTAGTTCAAATAATTTGGGGACAGGGAAATAACCATTAATTACAGCACACCTTAGCTAGTGAAAGGCTTCCTGCTAAATGTCCTCTCAGAACTCCTTCTCTGGATTATTTGTAATTTTCACAAGAGCGACACAAGTAGATGCTAAGTACTTAGGAACAAGATTAAATATGAATAAAACATGTCTTTGTTTTATCAAATCCTTTGAAATAGGACAAAATTAATATTTATCAAGTTTACTAATTTATCACTAATTCTAAAATCAGGCTGTATTTGTGTTACTTTAAAAGTCAACCCATTGGGAGAAATTTTTAGTTAATTTAAAGACATTTTCTAATGTTAATAATGAATTCCACCACAACAGAGTTATTCTGTTGAAGGTCATTAACAATTTTTTAGCATCTGGGTTGTCCTTAATTTGTGCATTATTTGACTGATTTATTCCTTTACTCTCTTAAAGTCCCCTCCTGGTTTTGTTGATTTTTGTATTCTCCTTTTTTTTTTTTTTTCTTTATTGGTTTCTTTCCCTCTTAAAGCCTTCATGACCCTTTATTTTCCTATCACCACCATGTTCCAAATTCTGGGTTTTTTTCACAGGTTCCTTCTTCTCCCTCCAGATGTTTCTGGACCTCTAAATCCAATTCCAGGGAGCCCTAAGTATGAGAACATTTTATGTGTGATTTATTACAACTGTGTTTTAATCCATTTCACTGATAAGGAAAATGGAAACCCAAGTTTACTCAGTGAGTGATGTGAGATATTGTCTTGTTTTCATTTTTCAGATGAACTCATAAAAGTTAGAGATAGAATGAAAACCCAGGCAAGTGAAACTTAAGCCACATTCTTATGCACCATGTGAGCAATTTAAAATTGAAATTGTATTTTAAGTTAGCTCAACAAAACAGACTGTCTGCTACTTATGTACAAATTATGCTATTTGTTGATTATCTTGTACAGGTTTAGAATATTTGGTTTTATTCTCATTCTACATCCTTGTATCTTTGCCCCCTACTTCACTGTTAATCTACTTCTTGGGGGGCTGGGATTGTGGCTCAGCGGTAGAGCGCTCGCCTAGCGCGTGCGCAGCCTGGGTTCGATTCTCAGCACCACGTAAAAATAAAGGCATTGTGTACAACTAAAACAAATATTTAGAAAAAAAAAATCTACTTCTTGGCTATCATTTACTAACGGAGTGTAAACTCATTTTAATATTAACCTTAAAAAAAAAAAAAACAGCGAAGAATGGAACTATGCTGGTTTTCCCTATAAAGTTTTTTTTTTTTTTTTTTTTTTTTTTTTGTGTGTGTGTGTGTGTGTGTGTGTGTGTGTGTGTGTGTGTTGTTTCACTAGTTTTTCCGTTATTTTAGAAACCAGGTTCTGTTAGCCTGAACAATGATAGGCTTTAACTGTGGGGTTCCTATGGTTTGGATCTTTAATGTCCCTGAAAAGCTCATGTGTTAGGCAATGCAGGAATGATAGAGGTGAGATGATTAACAACCTGAATGGATCACTGGTTGGTAACTGTAGGTAGGTGGGCATGGCTGGAGAAGGTACATCACTGGGAGAGGGGGTGCTTTTGGGGACTATATCTAACCCCTGGTTCCTTGCTCTCTCTTTGCTTCCCAGCTGCCAGGAGCTGAGCAGCTTTCTTCCTCCACACCCCTCTGCCATGATGTTCTGCCGCACAGCAGTCCTAGAGCAATGAAGCTGGCTGACCATGGATTGAGACCTCTGAAACCTTGAGCCCCAAATTAACTTTTCGTCCTCTAAGTTGTTCTCCTCAGGTATTTTGGTTAGTGACAGATAGCTGACTAATACACTGAGGCTTTGCACATGCTAGGTAAACACTCTGCCACTGAGAGATATCTAACCCTTAATGTAATATTTTGAAAACCTGTTTTGCATACTCATACTTAAGCACCAGCTATTTTTTTTTTTTTTTGAGGGGTTGGGGTGCCAGGGATTTAACACAGGGACACTCAACCACTGAGCCACATCCCCAGCCCTATTTTGTATTTATTTATTTATTTAGAGACAGGGTCTCACTGAATTGCTTAGTGCCTCGATTTTACTGAGGCTGGCTTTGAACTCGCGATCCTCCTGCCTCAGTCTCCCAAGCTGCTGGGATTACAGGTATGTGACACCGTGCCTGGCCTGCACCTGCTATTTTAATGGTAGAGGTAATTAACAAGAGTTTCCCAACCCATTCCATGTCACAGTACATAGATGAAAGGACAATACTTATTCACACAATCAGACCCTCTCAAATTAACAGATATATTTGACATGTGAAACCCATTCCTGGTACATCCATTGGGAATCCCAGCCCAACATATCAGAAATTGGACATAAACTAAGGTCTAAATCTTATAGTAACAGGATTTACCCTTCTGAGATGTGACAATTTTTAGAGTGACCAAATGTTACCTTGATCTTTCCTCATAAAAGTACAAGACAGTAAATAAAATGCTGTAACTAAGAAACAGGTTACTCACGTGTAAATTTATACACACCATATTAGCACTATAATTGTAAAAACATCAAATGTCATGATGGACCAGTATCATTTAGACAGAGACTACTAATGCTAAGAAATATGGGTGACTGTTCATTCATCAATTCCATCTCCAACACTACATGCTATGCTAGGTATTAGGGACTTGTGGTTGATAAAACCTTTATGTCATTGAAGTTCTCAAGCTCACGATCATTCACACTTTAACAAATGTTTGGCTTAGGCAATAAGTGAGGCACTGGGTATATACAGATTGCAGAGCAAGACAGAATGACAAACAAGGTGAGATGTCAGGATAAGGTATAAATAGGGACTCTTCCAAACAAACAACCAACCAGGTATTACTACCAGTCACATGGGCTGGAAATACCTGATACTATATATAAAGGGGATGCATAAGCACAAGTCTAGATTTTTTGTTTCTTTTTTTTTCAGTTATACAATCTGTAGACACATGATATCTTAAGATATTTCACATTATAGCCCATTCCTGGTGGTTGAATACTTTATGAATGGGGACTGACATTTCATTGTGGTAATATATTACATACTATAATTATTTTCTAATAATGAATTTTCAATTAAAAATATGAAATATAAACCTCTAAACAGCATTTCCTATGTATGTGTGTATATGTACATGTGTATATATACATATGTATATATACATGTGTATACACACAAACATACACACATATATATATTTATTTATTTATTTCCTATGTATGTAGAAAGTGATAGCATTTGTTGTGTATGAAGTGGGAAACAGATGAAGCTGCCCACACAGGAGCATACCCTGTGCCATGGGCTGGGAGGATCTGTATTTTGACAACTTTGTATTCATTCAGTTATTACTGTGTCAGGGCAAACTGGCCAGGAAATGAACCCAAATTGTGCAACACATTGATAGAAGAGGCTTATTTAAGCACCTCAGAAGAACACAAGATGGTGGGAAATGAATGATAATTCTTAAGAGAATAGTCAATATTCTTTTCCAGAAAATGTTTTGTTTTTGAATATGGTGATAAAATGTCACTAAAAGTTGTTCTGAATGTAAAAATATGAGCAAAGAACTAAGCAGAGAGCGTAGAGAGAAATTCCATGCTACAAGTCTACATATGTTCATGTATCTGCTACCACCAATTTTCACCACAAAAGCACTGGTTGAGAACAAGAGCTATAAGGGGAAGTGAAAAAGTAAGAAGCACTGAATCCTATTACCTACATATGGCAGCTGCAGAAACTTTCAGATTAGTCTAGATGTGTTTGAAAACAAAAACAAAGACCTCATTTCTTCCCAAGTTAACTTTTTAATCAAAATAGTTCTTCATTCATGATAATGACAACTAAGTACCTCCCAGAAACCATTCTCCTTTTCTACTTTTTAGTATAGCTACCACTGCTGCCACTACCCAGTTTAGTTGAGTGCACCAATGCCTTTGTAGAGGTAACCATTCCCAGTCTCATTTGCAGTCAGTTATCACCATGCAGGGAAGCTGGACCAACAGAATGTGAGAAGTTTAAGTTCAACTTCCTGGTAACCTGCCAAAAGACAAGGCTACTTGCTTTGGCCTTCTTTTCTTTTTTCCCTGCTGGCTTGAAATGGGGGAAGAGTAGGCATAGCCTTAGAGCCCACATGTGAAGTGTGGCAGGGCTTTCCTGCCAGACCTTGGCTGCTCATACCTGCCCTGTTCTGTAAAAAAGAAATGAACATCTAACTTATTTAAGCCATTCTGTTTGGGAGTATCTTCATTATACTAATATAGCTAGTACCATAATTAATGAAATCTGACTATTAAAAATGCTTTTTAAATAAAAGTATTGGGCTGGGGATATAGGTCAGTTGGTAGAGTGCTTGCCTTGCATGCACTAGGCCCTGGGTTCAAACCCCCAGTACCACAAAAATAAATAAGTAAGTAAATAAATAATCTAGAAATAGATTCGGACACACCCATTTTACAGCCAATTCTTAACTAGAATGCAAGTATTTTAACAAATACTACTAAAAGACTTGAGTGGAAGATCTCAACATAAAATTGTGTTTTATACTAATAAATAACAAAAAACAAATAATTTATAATACATTGCAATGTGTTATAAATTAGCATATTAAATATTAAAGTAAGCATACAATGATTTTATAATAACTATAAAAAAGTTCACAGAAACAAAATGCACTGGAAATTAAGAAGATGATTTTATTCAGGCTGTTGCAAATATACATATATCATTAATGAGGGCTGTCATAAAGGAAAGGTGGGGGACAGGAGACCTGGAGTTTTATAGAGGCAGGTAAACAAGGGAGTCACCTGTGTCTCAGTCAGGAGGAATGATAGAGATGGGTCTCATCTTAGAATATTGAAAAGCAAGGTGGTGGTTTGTGGCTTCCCAGAACACAAAGAGGGGGTGGCTTTTAGAAAATTAAAAGAACGATGTGGGTGGGAGATTTTCCAGGAGCAGGGTTCAGGGAAACTGACACTGTCAGATGAAAGTTAGAAGGGGCAATAAGAAACCTTTGAAGGATTTTAACAAGTGGCCAATGAGATCAGTGGTCTGTTTGAGAAAGAACTCCACCCAGAGTGTGGAAGTGGGATTGGAGAGAGGAGAGACTACAGTCAAGTTTCTAGTCAAGAAAGATTTCTAGGTAAACTCAATTTTTCAGCTTTTTTTTTTTTTTTTTTTTTTTTTTTTTTGGAAACGGGGATTGAACCCAGGGCTGCTTAACCACAGAGCCACATTCCCAGCCCTTTTATGTATTTTATTTAGAGACTTAGAGACAGGGTCTCACTGAGTTGCTAAGTGCCTCATTAATCTGCTGAGGGTGGCTTTGAACTCACCATCCTCCTGCCTCAGCTACTGAGTTGTTGGATTACAGACATGTGCCACTGCACCCAGCAATTTTTCAGTTTTGATAATGAGGATTGGTGTATATAATTTTTTTTTAATATTTATTTATTTACTTTAGTTGTACACAATGCAATGCATTTATGTTTACGTGGTGCTGAGGATCGAACCCCGGCCGCTCACGTGCAAGGCGAGCGCTCTGCCGCTGAGCCACAACCCCAGCTCCTGGTGTATATAATTTTTAAGTAGAGATAGTTGATCTGAATTTCAAGAGAAGGATCTGGGATAGAATTAGACTTATAACTAATCAGTGTATGGAAAGTGAGATCATCCAAAGAGAGCACACACAGGAACTAGGATGAGAGGTTTGTCCTGGGAGCCACAGCAGGGAAGTACTTCAGGAAGAGAGTGGTGAGCAGCAACACCTGCCACAAGCTAGTCTTGAAGTCAGGAATAAAAGTGCCTGCTGGAGCCTCTGGAGATTCCTATGGTGCTCTTTCAGTGAAGTCTGGCTCACAGTGAGCAAGGATCACGTGAGATAGTGAATACTGAATGTTCCCTTCTCAAAACCTGCCTAGGGGAAAAAAAAAAAAAAAAAAAAAAAAAAAACACAAAGGCTAGAACAACAGCAAGAAGGAGGAAGGACTAATGGAAGAATGTACTTTTTAGGATGGGAAAGGAGAAGGGAGGTAGAAATTGAAATTAGCAGGGTGGGCCAGGCACAGTGGTTCACTTCTATAATCCTAGGCTGAGGCAGGAGAATTGAAAGTTTGAGGCCAGCCTTACCAACTTAGACACTCTCTCAAAATTTAAAAAAGCAGGTGGTAGGTGGGGTGGCTGGCAATGTAGCTGAGTGGTGGAGTGCCCCTGGTTCAATCAGTCCCCAGTACGTTCGTATGTATACACACACACACACACACACACAGAGTGAGAAAGTCCAGAGATGTAGAGATATTTTTGAGCATAAAGGTAAGTCACATACCATTAACTTTTCTACTAGGACCTACAACTCACATATGTAGGATGCTTAATATTCACAACTTCAGAAAGGAATAAAGACCATGGAATTACAATTCTGACAGAAGTTTGGATACACAGTGTTTGCTTTTCCCTTTAGCAAGTTGGTAAACATTAACCTTGCTAGCCGCTACCTAACTCAGTCAGTCCTAAAACTTAATAGGGCCCTTTTTTTGGGAAAGACTAAAGGAAAAAATAAGACACCTTGCAAAATGATTCCACATCCCATGTGACTTACCCCACCTGTACCATATAGTACCTGGCCACAGGGGTGAGCAGCTCTGGGCAAACAAGTAATGAAATAGGCCTGACTTTCTCATCCAAGAAACTCCCTGGGAAGCTTAAACATTCTAATTTCCTTGGATACTGTGGAGGGAGGTGCAGGGTGTGCTGGTGTCCTCACAGGGCAGTCTTAGGCTGTTATTCAACACTGAGGCTACTGAAAACACACAGGGAAGGCGGGAAGAAAAGTATCCCCATTGAGGAACCAAGTACTCACACACTTGGCTCATTAAACTGTCCATCTGAGCAGCAGGCTTATGTTTTCAGTTCTACTGAGAGGAAACTGAGGGATAGAAAGCTTAAGTAATTTGACCAAAGGTCACACAGCTAATGTACAGTGGACCAAGATTCAAACCTAGATCTGACTGACTCTACTAAGCCCACAGCTGCCCTGTTCTCTTGCTTTAAGTTAGAGATGAGCCCAAATTAAATTAAATCCCCAAGTTTACACACCATTAGAAGGAACCTTTAAGTGAAAGAGACAACGCTTAGTGTTCAAAGGCTACCTCAGGACACCAGGAACAGAGTCTAAAAAATGCAGCTACAGCCAGGCAGGGTGGGGCACGCCTGTAATCCCAGCACTTGGGAGGCTGAGGCAGGAGGATCGCGAGTTCAAAGCCAGCCTCAGCAATGGCAAGGCACTTAGCAACTCAGTGAGACCCTGTCTCTAATAAAAAATACAAAAAGGGATGGGGATGTGGCCCAGTGCCACTGAGTTCAATCCCCGGTAACCGCCCCCCTCCAAAAAAAAAAAAAAAAAAAAAAAAAAAAAAAAAAAAAAAGCAGCTACAACTTACAACCTAACTGCTATTTAATGATAACATCACTTCACACTTTTAGCATCATTCTGGGTTTTTAACAGCACTTTCATGGAGTCCAAGGAACCTGATCTTTACCAACTACTGAGAGACAAAGAAAGAATGTGACCTTCATTTTATAGCCAAGAAATGGCTACAACAAGGAGATGGCAGAACAGAGATTACAACTGGAAAGATACCTGTGACATTAAGTGTGCTAGATTGGCTCCAATGAGCATCAATGTCTCAATTCTTTACTTATCACATCACCATCATAAGCTATAACAAACTCAGACCAGATATTCAGGATAAGCCCTTCTTTAAACTTAGGTTATGAAGATTTCCTTTTATTCTGAAATCATTTAATATTAACTTTAATGCTGACTTTCAAAGAGTAAAATATGTCCTCTTATCCCCTGTGAACAGAGTAGTACCTTAGTTATGATCTTACAAATATTAAAGAAAGGGCTAAAATGCTTAATTCAGACCTAAGATTCTTACTCTGTGAAGGGGCTTGGTATTTTTACTGCATTCTTAGAATTCTATTTTGCCAAATAAATTTCCTTTAGAGCTTCTGAAAGATGCACCATTGGACCCCATATGCCTTCTAATTTATCTCTTAAACTAGGAAATGAAAAAAATGTGCATTAGGGAAAATATTTCTATGTACTCCTTTTAGTTATGGAATCACTGGTTACACAATCTGAGCCACCAAATTGCATCCTAGCAACCTATACCTAAAGGCTGCTTTGTGCAAATGACTGAATTTGAGGAGGCAGTGCATTTCTTAGAGGATGCAGGTGTTTATTCACTAACGTCAAAATCAAGCAGAAGAAAAACCAGACATGAATTTCACAAGCACAGGCTGAAAGATAGAAAGGCCACAGATATAAATTACAGGCCTCCCCTAAATCAAACTCTGTCATCAACCTCACGTAGAGCTTCCTGCCCAGTCAAGTCTGCCTTAATTGGTTTTCATCCTGTTGTTGTTGAAAAACAGAAAGCTGAGCCATCTCAGGCAGCATCACGGGCGGGTCTCTTTCTCTCTCTCTCTTTCTCTCTTTAAAGCTCAAGTGAATACATCCACTTTTTAAGGAAATACTAACAAACAGGTTGAGGGTATTTTCCACTGGTTTAAAAATAAAGCATTCTGCTTGTAAAAAAATAAATCTCAGAATTATAGGAACAGGAAGCAGCAGCTGGATTTATCAGCCTTCATTTCCTCTGAGAGTCACAGTAAGGAACTCCCCATTGAGACAAAAGCCATGCAGAGGTTAGCCCCTCCCGCCAGACCTACAGGATCCCCGCACAGCTGCTGACAGTTACAACAGCAGATGGTGGTTGGCCACTTCAAAACCAAACTGCTCACTTTATCTTATGGAGCATTTGGTGTCCAAGCCTTGCATTTTGATAAAAATGAAAAATCTGACTACCACCTAAACACACATATATAATTGGCCCTAGAGAAGCCTGGCTCTCATCTCTGATTGTATTTCCTTCCTGGGCTCATTCCAGAGGTTTCCAGAGCCCCTGGACATCAGAAGATGACCAGGACACACCCTGAGGGACCCTGCAGCCTTTTCCTGGTGGCTGTACTGGATACAAGCCAGTGTACTTGGTGGATTCCAGTCTCCTTTCAGCCACTTTCGATCACTGCTGAAGTACCTGGTCCCCCTCAGGCTCAGTTCTCTCCTCTGTGAAATGGCAAGGAGATCACCTACCTCACAGAGGTGTCAAGAAAAATTACCGAGATAATGACTGTGAAATACTTGCAAGTCACATGTGAATAATAACAGGTCAGAGTCACAGCGATACACATACTTATCTAAGGGGCTTTATCACTGTCAAAGCTTTCACAAACATTTCATTTGATGCTCTAAATGATAACAGCAGGATCAGGGGGCAATGAACTATGGTGGTCGTTGTCATCATCATCATCATCAAGGTCATCCTTATTGTTTTATAAATCATTGGTCTAGAGGAACATGGAGGGAAACTCCTTTGCAAGTATTCAAATCATTTAAAAACATTTCTGGCACCTAGTAAGTGAAAATGAGATGAGGAGTTTCAAAAGGTGCTCACATTTCAGGCCTGTGGCTCTGGGCAAGTCCCTTCACTTCTCTGGCAACATGATTCATTCACTTGTCAACAGGTTAGTGGCAGACAGAAATAAATTAGACCTGGTTCCAGCTCTTAAAGAACTCTTGGAAGCAAGGGTGGGGGTGGAAAGAACTGACATATAAACAGATTAATTACAAAACAGTATTTACTTAAAATATGGAGTATGAACAAAATGCTGTGGGATCAGAGGGCAGGAAATGACTAACTTTGTCTGGGGGACTCATGGAAGAATTCCTCTAATTTGTAAACTGGGAAAAAAAGAGAAACAGACAACAAATTTATCAATGGTTCTTTAGGGGCTAAAACCCTGAGAAAACTAGTTTTAGACTGGCAATAATCTCAACACACAGCACGATTTCTCTTATTTGCCTGCTCACAGCCAATTAATATATCATTTGAAATATAACTTAGATATCTTAAGTACTAGAAAACTGTAGGTTACAAAATTCTAAAAAATAACATTTTTTAGATTATTACTCAAATATACATTATACTTGCAAGTCTATAGAAGTCTGTGAGAACAGGGTCTATGTCTAGACCTAGGTGCACTAATTATGAGACTGAATCCTACAGACAGATGCATAGGTTCAAATTTTGACTTTGCCAGTTACTAACTACATGAATTGGGACAACTTACATCTTGATCTCTCTATGCTTCGGTTTCCTCACTTATGAAATGTGGCAGTGCGGTGGTAATAAGAATAGTAATGGTTACCTGCCACAAATGGTTGATGTGAGGATTTAACGAGTTCATATACAGAAGTATGTATGGCACAAAATGAAGGTGACCTGAGTTAGCTGCTCTGTGCATTTCCAAAGTGCAGTAATTGGTATTTTTGGATTGCTATTCAAAAAATTACTCTCTTAAGATCAAAAGTTTCAGATTTAGTCTTAACCCACAATTTTCACTTTTTAGAAATTTATAGAAGGTTCAAATAATCAATGATGAAATAGAGGCTGTTTGCTTCAACAACCTATACTTAGCAGAATTGGGGGGAATGTTATACATCAAGTATGATTTTAAAAACTTACTTCAAGTGGCAAATGTGAAGCCAACACACTAATGCAAGTTTAATGTTGGTGTAATCAGAAATATTTTTATTTTCAAAAATGATTCACCTTTAAAGTGACTATATCAGGGCTCTGAATGATATTTTGGAAATTACAGAAAAGCAAAAAACAAAGGGAGAAGGGTATCTATATAGTCCCACAGATTTCTTTTGTTCCATTGTTTTAGTATTATCTTTAAAAAAAGATAGTTCATAGTACTCCAAAATTATAAGAATTCAACGTAACATTAAAGATGCAAATTTGGGGCTGGGGTTGTGGCTCAGTGGTACAAGCGCTTGCCTAGCATGCGTGAGACATTGGTTTTGATCCCCAGTACCACATAAAAATCTAAACAAAATAAAGGAATTGTGTCCATCTACAACTAAAAATATTAAAAAGATGCAAATTTGGCCACCCATCAGAAAATATAGAGCATTAAATATTAGTTATTTTCATCTTTTTCTCATTGCATTCACACATAATTTTAGGAAATCCTTTGGGCTTTTAACAGTATTTTATCATTATTATATAGTAACTGTCAGATGAAATAGATTGTATCCAGATAAAATTAAATTTCTGTAAATCATACTGGATATTTTAATTGGCAGCATCAGCAGCACTCACCAACCATAAGTTTCTGCCTTTAATATTTAATATATTAAACATCATTTATCCACTGGCTTTAAACCAACATCAATAACTTATTGACTCTTGGGACCTGTGGTTTTGATTCTAGTCTATAATGCTTAGGTTCAGTCCTAGAAATTAATCACTAAAACCTACTGCTGCAAAAGTGCTTACCAGAGCCCCAAAAGAGTAAAGAGAAAGAGAGGTGGATGGGGGTGGGGTGGAAGATATTTATCATACCCTTGTTTTGGAAAGAAGGGGATATTTTTTCTCAATACAGAAAGTTTGCTTTGTGACTCCTAATGCTTTACAATATATCCACAGGAAATGAAGCAAAATAATTCAAACTATAATTTACTGAGATTGAAATATGTGCTGGGCACATATTTCTGGGGGAGGGGTTTTACAAGATCATTTCATTTAAATAAATTATTTCCTCAATTTTTCAAGTGGAAAAAAAAAAAAAAAACTTACAAACGTTAAGTATGGCACAAGACTGTAATCCAGCAACTTAGGAAGCTGAGAGTTCAATGTCAGCCTCAGCAATTTAGCAAGGCCCTAAGCAACTCAGCAAGACCCTGTCTCTAATATATATATATATATACATATATATGTATATGTATATATACACACACACACACACACACATATATATATATATATATATACATATATATATATATATATATGAAGCTGGAGATGTGGCTGAGTAGTTAAGTGCCCCTGGGTTCAATCCCCAGTACCAAAAACTGAATAAAACAAAACATAAACACATGAAGTAATGTCCTCATGAAGTCACAAGGCTAAAAAGTCATAGCCCAGGAAGCAAAATTAAATATGTGGGGTTGGAGTTCTGGCTCAGTGGTAGAGTGCTTGCCTGGCATGTGTGAGGCCCTGGGTTCAATCCTCAGCACCACAAATAAACAAATAAACAAATAAATAAATACATTAACAAAAAATATTTGAAAAAAATTAAATACGTGGGTATATACATATACATAAGAGTTGTTGGTTTATTTATTTTTTTCAGTGCTGAGAATGCCAGGCAAGTGCTCTACCACTGAGCTATACCCCAGCCCCAATTTTTTGTGTGTGTGTGTGTTTTTTTTTTTTTTTTTTTTTTTAAACTGGCAAGAATGAATGATACCTGATAAACCAGAGCTGGCTCCAGACAGGCCCTAACCTACTTTAAATCTGTTTCAGGCATCAAGAAAGACATTGCTGGCCTAGAACAAGTTTTATAAAACTAAAACAAACAAACAAAAAATGCCTTAAATTTAAGAAGTAATCATCCTTTCCAACAACTCCTTTTTTCCTTCTTCTTTCCTTCCTATCCATCTCCTATTTATTTATGGTACTGGGGCTTGAACCCAGGGGAGCTTGACTACTGAGCTACATCCCCAACAGTTTTTAGTTTTTATTCGGAGACCGGGTCTTATTAAGCTGCTCAGGCTGGCTTTGAATTTGTAATTATGCCTCAGGCCTCCAAGTTGCTGGGATTACAGGTGTGCACCACCACACCCAGCATTTGCTATCCTTTTATAAAACACCTATTGTTTTGTAGGTTTTTCACATAATCATATTAGAAAAATAAAAGAAAGGAAAGCATTCAAGCATTTCTACCTGAGGGTATTGACTAGTTCATTTAATTCTACAAATCAGGAATTACAAATGATAGGATAAAATAAATTTGTGTTTAGTGGGCATATGGCAAAAAATGTAGGCATGAATTTGTAGGAACTGACCTTTTTGGTACCTGTGTAAGATCAAAAGTTCATACCACTGTCATTTTTTTTTTTTTGGTGCTGGGGATCAAACTCAGGGCCTTGTGCATACAAGGCAAGCACTCTACCAACTGAGCTATATCCCCAGCCCATATCATTTTTTAAAATATTTATTTATTTGTTTTAGTTGTACACAATGCCTTTATTTTTACGTGGTGCTGAGGATCGAACTCGGGCTGCACATGTGCTAGGTGAGCACTCTACCACTGAGCCACAACCCCAGCCCCCGTACCACTATCATTTAACGGATCTTCATAATCAGAATTAAAAACAAAAGTTTGGTGACACTGTAATGTTTTATGGAAAAGGCTTAAAAGGGTTCAACATTCAAATAATTAAATGCTATTTTTTTAAGTTTTTATTGGGTACCAGGGTCTCTACTCAGCAACAGATGAATAAAATTCTTCCATTTCTTCCTTTATCTGCCTAATTATGTTGTGTGATGCTCTGATATATTTGGTATAATGATTTATAGTTCTTAGATTACCTGAGGCCCCAAAACTATTCCAATTAACAGGTTTTAGTTGGGAGCAGTGTCGAATTCCTATAATCCTAGCAGCTCAGGAGGCTAAAGCAGGAGGACTTTAAGTTCAAGGCCAGCTTCAATAACTTAGCAAGACCCTGTCTCAAAATAAAAAGGGCTGGGGATTTGACAAGGTAGTTAAGTGCCTCTGGGTTCAATCCCTAGTCAGTACCAAATAAAAACAAACAAACAAACAAACAAACAAAAACCCCAAGCCAAACAAACCAATTAACAGGTTTTTAGGGTGTCCTGTCTTTTACTGTTTTTGTAATGAACTATTAATGTAGGTAGTCTATGTACCAGAAGAGTTGTTACTTTAGGTTTCTTTTTCTTTATTATTATTATTTTTTTTGGTATTGGGGATTGAACTCAGGGGCACTTGACCACTGGGCCACATCCCCAGCCCCTTTTTTATTTTATTTAGAGACAGGGTCTCACTGAGTTGCTAAGTGCCTCGCCATTGCTGAGGCTGGCTTTGAACTCATGATTCTCCTGCCTCAGCCTCCCAAAGTGCTGGGTTTACAGGCGTGCGCCACCGCGCCTGGCGTTACTTTAGGTTTCTATAAAAGAAATTTAACAGGTAATCCTTCTCAGATTTATGATGAAGGTAAATCTATAAACATTAGGCCGTTCCATGAGAAATTATATTCAAAAGAATGTTGATTCTATTTCCCCCAAACAATTATTTCTATGGGAAGAACATATGAGTGGCCCAACCTCTATTTCCAGCAGATGCAGGAGAGTTCTAGCAGAACTCTACTTTGACAGACACTGCTGATGAGCTATTAGATCCCACCAAGGACAATTAACACTTCTAGGTCTCAAGACTCCTTGTCTATAAAAGAGAGCCTGTATTAGATCGCCTTTTGGGCCCCTTCCTGATCTAAAATTCTAAAATTTGGATTCTTAAAATTCAAACTCAAATGTGTCCTTACAGAAAAGGTACTTGCCTTCCATCCCACTCCTGGGCAGGGTTAGCTGGGCTTCTCTTGTGATTCCATCCTAGTTTATTAGGATAATCATCAGCATATAATTTCTGTTTACTCAACAGGCTAGACTATTCATGATTTCAGGAGAGAATGTATCTTATTCATCTTTGCACATTTGTCGTCTATTAGATCCTAGCTGCCTGGTACATAAAAGACAAGTAACAAATATTTATGGGATAAACTCTTGCAATCACACTTGAGCATTCATTTGGTATTTTTTTGGGGGGGCTCTTGGCTTTATTCTAAAGATATATTAGTTTTCTCATCCATAAAGTATTCATAATTAAGAAATAGGCCACCTGGGCTGTAAGAGCCCCAATTGAGGATAGCTAAGATAGCGGTTAGCTGAGAGCCATAAAGGTGTTCAAATATTTTCACCTGATATTTATGCATTTATCTAAGAATCTGTTTATGCCCGTGAACACTGTGTGACGCACCTGTAAGCTTGAGCTGTTAGCACTTGTCCTTGTTAAGGCAAAATGTATTTAACCAGGTGAGGTTAGTTAGAGGGTGAGTTGGAGTTGGAGTGGTTGTTGGAGCCAGAGAGAGAAGTTAGAAGAAAGAAGAATAAAAGAACTTTTTCATTTCCATTCTGCCTCTGAGTTTTCTCCCGTGGTATCCTTGCTGCAAGCGGCAATTGCTGCAGGCGGCGACAAGTGGTGGCCCGTACGGGGCACTCGGAATCGGCAGGTAAGAACTGAGAAATCTATAAAGATGGGTGCAAATATAACCAAGCACCGAGTAATAAAAGCTATGGAAGAGTTTTTTGATATAGCTGATAGTGTGGAGGAAAGTGATCGTGAAAGCATAGCCTCCGCTGAGTCAGATAAGACCACTAAGGATAATATTGGTATGAACTCAAAAATAATGAAGATAAGAGCTGCAAAAGCTATCCAAGACTTGTTGGAAATAGCCGAAGAGTACGTACTCTCCATAGAATCTGAAACTCAGGATGTTACTACCAGTAAAAGTGATAGTAGTAAGAAGGAGCCAAATAACCATGAAAGCACAGCCTCCTCTGCTGAGTCAGTTAAGACCAGAAAGGACCGTCAAGTAGAGGAACCACTTGTGCCCTCTGCTCCCTCATGGGTGGAATCCATTACAGAAACCATGAGGGGTATTTCTGAGCATATGCGTGCCCCTAAGGCAGAGATTAACGGCCTTTCTGAGTGCTTACGCGCCCTCAAACGCCAAAACCCACAGGAACATTGGGACCTGCCAGTATTTGAAAATGAAAATGGGCAGAGGTACCACCAAGCCCTAGACTTCAAAACAATAAAGAACGTCAAAGAGGCTATAATAACCTATGGGCCCCAAGCTCCATTGACGTTGAGCATGCTGGAGTCCCTTAACACTTTAACTTTAATCCCCTCAGACTGGAAAGGGTTATGCAAGGCAGTATTGAGCGGGGGACAATACTTGATATGGAAGTCACAATTCCAGGAGCTTTGTGTAGAAACAGCTAGAAGAAATGCAACTGCAGGCTTCCCAGACCGTAATGTAGACATGCTAACAGGTGAAGGACAGTTTGCTGAACTACAAATACAAATGCATTATGATCCTGGTATATACGCACAAATAAACAATGCCGCTGTTAAAGCCTGGAAGAACTTACCAGGAACAGGTGATTTACAAGGCAGCCTATCTAAAGTAATTCAGGGGCCTAATGAACCATATGCTGATTTTGCTGACAGACTTTTTAAGAACGGCAGGCAAAATATTTGGGAATATAGAGCAAGCAATGCCCTTAGTCGTCCAGTTGGCATATGAAAATGCCAACAAATATTGCCAAGATGCTATAAGACCATGGAAAAATAAAAAAGACCTCTCTATATACATTAGATTATGTAAGGACATTAACGATGCCTTTGTAACAGGCAATGTGATTGCAGCAGCAATGAGAGGTGCTTCCCCTCAAAATTTCACAAGCGCTCAACCTAAAAATTATAGTCAATCAGGATATTCCAGGCAATATCCCCAAAGAGAAATAAAACCAAGCTCATTCCGTGCCCCAGGCCGCTGCCCCAGGTGTAAAAAGGGGAATCATTGGGCCAACAAATGCAGATCTAAATTTGATATGTATGGAAACGTTTTGTCCAGGAATTCAAAAAATGGGGCACGGGGCCCAATGCCCTGGGGCCCACAAATGTACGAGGCATTAGAGGAGGAATATCCTCAAACATCCATCCAGATGATTCCTTGTCACAATCCCTCCTACCCATTGACTCCCTTGTCAGAGGGACAAGAGGAAGTGCAGGACTAGACCTCTGTTCCACCGCCCGAACAGTACTAACACCTGAAATGGGGGTTCAACTGATTCCCACGGGAGTCAGGAGACCTCTTCCCTCAGGGACTGTAGGACTTATCCTCGGAATAAGTTCTAAAAGCTTATTAGGTTTTCAAGTAACACCAGGTGTTATTGACTCCGATTACCAAGGAGAGATAAAAATAATGCTTAGTTCACCTAGAGGCATTAGCTCTGTTAACCAAGGAGATAGAATTGCTCAGCTGCTTCTCCTTCCCAGTTTCCACAACTCATTCAAGAGTATGCCGCAGAATAGGAACAATAGAGGATTTGGTTCCACTGGCTCGGGACCTATGGCTTGCTGGGTTCAGGATTGTTCACGGAGGCCTATGTGCAAAATAAAAATTCAAGGTATAGAGATGGAGGGGCTGATTGATACTGGGGCTGACTCTTCCATCATTAATCTACAACAATGGCCCAAGCACTGGCCTCTGCAGAAGGCTTCAACCAGTTTAAGAGGCTTGGGATATACTAACACCCCAGCACAAAGTGCTGTAGTTTTAAAATGTGAAGATAATGAAGAGCATAAAGGAACTTTCCAGCCTTATGTTTTGACCAGCTTGCCAGTTACCCTATGGGGAAGAGATATTTTGCAACAGATGGGGGTACACCTCGCAACCAAGCCCGCAGGTGTTAAAAATAAAAATCTACAGGGTCCTAACCCTATTAAGCTAAATCATCATCATAAAGGTAAAGGATATTTTTTCTAGGGGCCACTGAGAAAACAATTTTGAAAATACCATGGCTTTCTGATAAGCCAGTTTGGGTCCCTCAGTGGCCCCTATCTAGAGAGAAATTACAAGTGGCCCACCTATTAATCCACGAACAACTAGAAGCAGGACACATAGAGCCTTCCACCTTTCCCTGGAATTCCCCCATATTTGTAATCAAGAAAAAATCAGGAAAATGGAGATTGTTACATGATCTTAGAGAAATCAATTAAACCATGCAAATTATGGGCCCTACCCAACCTGGACTTCCTAATCCTGTAGCTATTCCTAAAAATTTACATCTTATAACTCTTGATATACAGGATTGTTTCTTTTCCAATCCTCTACATCCTCTGGATGCCCCCAGGTTTGCTTTTTCAGGTCCTTCTATCAATAATAATGGCCCTGATAAAAGATACCACTGAAAAGTTTTGCCACAGGGAATGGCTAATAGCCCCACTATATGTCAAATCTATGTAGACAAAATTATTCAACCAATCAAGAATAAATACCCAAACCTTATGTGTCTCCATTATATGGATGATGTTTTACTTGCTCATCCTAATCAAGAAGTCTTATTCACCATATTCAGTGCTATGTCAGAAAACTTAAAACGATATGGACTTAACATTGCTGAAGAAAAGGTTCAAACTAGATCTCCCATATTATATTTAGGATTCAAAATAATGGATACTTTCATTAGGCCTCAAAAAATCTTAATAAATAAAGAACATTTGACCACCCTCAATGATTTCCAAAAACTGCTGGGAGACATTAATTGGCTTCGCCCTACACTAAGCCTCACTACTGGACAATTAAAACCCTTATTTGATATCCTTCACGGGAACCCTGATCCATCTTCACCGCAAACATTGACTCCTGATGCTAGGGAAGCTTTAAAGTTAGTAGAAAAGGCCATTGAAAGATCCCATTGTGATAGAATTGATTTTGCTCGACCGCTGATATTGGTTATTATTTCTTCACAATATACACCCACAGGAGTATTTTGGCAACAGGGACTTTTATTACGGATACATTTACCCATCTCTCCTAAAAGTACAATTGACTCTTATGCCTCCATGGTGGCTAAACTTATTCTTCAAGGACTTAAGACTTCTACTAAAATATTTGGCATTCACCCTACTACTATTATTACTCCCTATTCATCATCACAGGTTGAATATTTGTGCTTCAATGATAATGATTGGGCTATAGCGAGATGCTGTACTTCTGCAAATTTTGATAACCATCTTCCTAAGTCTTCTATACTATCTTTTTGTATCAATCATCCCATTATATTTCCACAGGTAATAAAAAATCAACCCATTCCTAAGGCATTAAATGTATTTACAGATGGGTCCTCTAATAGTACTGCTGCAGTAGTCACTCAAAAAGAAAATATGATTCATATTACTGGTCAAAAATCAGCCCAATTAGTTGAACTTGAAGCTATTATTATAGCTCTTGAAAGTTTTAAAGAACAGTCTATAAATATTTTTTCAGACAGCCACTATATTGTACATGCTGTCCCTAAATTGGAGCTAGCAGGCCCAATAGCACCACATACGCCAGCCTTTAAATTGTTTTTTCAAATTCAAAACCTTTTATGGGAACGTAAAGAACCTTTGTTTATTGGACATATCAGAGCTCATACTAATTTGCCTGGTCCTCTCCATGAAGGTAATCAAAAGGCTGATGCCCTCACTCAAACGATCTTTATATTTTCAGCAGTCCAACAAGCTACATTGTTCCATTCTCAATTTCATGTTAATAGTACTACTTTACAGCAAAGGTTCAAAATAACCAAAGAGCAAGCTCAAACAATTGTGAAGGATTGTCAATCTTGTGTGACACATTTGCCCAATCCACATTATGGGGTTAACCCAAGAGGATTAATGCCCAATCATTTGTGGCAGATGGATGTCACTTATGAGCTAAGTTTTGGAAAATTGCAATTTATTCATGTAACCATAGATAGATGCTCAGGCATGATTTTTGCTTCCTTACATGCTGGAGAAAAAGTTAAAGATGTTACATCTCATTGTCTACAAGCTTTTGCTGCATTGGGCATTCCCAAAATGCTTAAAACAGATAATGGCCCTGCATATACGTCCTCATCTTTCAAACAGTCTTGTGCAAAATTCAATATATTCCATAAAACAGGTATCCCGTACAATCCTCAAGGTAAAGGTATAATTGAACAAGCTAATTGCACACTCAAAATTATGCTATTGAAGCAAAAAGAAGGAAATTGGACAAATCCTAAGGACAGACTGGCCGTTGCCCTGTTTACCTTAAATTTTTTAACTTTAGATTCTAATGGATATTCAGCTGGAGACAGACACTGGAATCCACACCAACAACATAAACCTTTGGTTTACTGGAAGGATGTTCTTTCAGGTACATGGAAGGGTCCAGATCCAGTATTAATTTGGGGGAGAGGATCTGTTTGTGTTTTTCCACAGCATGAATCCTCCCCAATATGGATACCATCAAGATTAATAAAACAGGTACCAAATCAAAAGGATCAAGATGAAGTTGTTGAGGAACCAAGATTAATAATACAAGTACAAAATCAAGAGGGCTAAGATGAAGTTATGGAATGATTCTCTTAAAAGAGTCCTTCAATAAATTCACAACTTAAGTCTCATTCCTCCCGACCGGGACGAGAAGATCTCTCTTTAGTGTGCACACAATTGTATTTTTTCTTTTATTCGTCTTTTAGGTCTGTACACTTGTCTAGATTTCATGTAATTGTGACGTCACAAATATGTTTGTATGTTTGTGCGTCTGTCCAGTGTGATGTCACAAATAACAAAGCGCTTATGAAAATTAATATAAAAAAAAATATATATAAAAAAATATATATTTGGATCCAAATAACTTTAATTCATTTAAGTTTAGAGTATTCTAATTGAGTGACAATTTAAAAGTATAGGTACCTTCAATTTTGATTTATAGGTGTCTCTGGGACTTCTCTTCAGCTAAAAATATGACTAATACTGTATAACCTGATATTTTGGTATTTGACATGGGATTGTTTATTTGTAATTAACTTTATTTGTTTATTGGCTGATTAATTTGAATTATTTCAACACGTAAATTCATAGAAGGATTGCTGTGTATGTAGAGATTCGGGGGTTCCAGCTAACAAATTATTTTTCCAAAGTGCTCTTAGTTTTTCTTTAATTTATCTTTAATGTAATGTTTTGTCAGTTAAATACCCTCAGTCTTTCTTTCATCAGTTCTGAGTGTGATGTTTTGCCAGCTTATGTTTTTGGAAGCTCAAGCAGCAATATGTGTGAGCAGAGATCAACTTTAATTACCTAATCTAATAATTCTATTTTTTAGTTTGACAACTCGCCTCTTGACTCAGTGCTGGAATGGTACTGCCTTTCCTCTAATAACTGATGCTTGAGTTTCTAGATAGCGGGTCCTGAAGATTTGTTGGTGGCATTGTCTAGACATAAAAAAGACGGCTGCTGCTACAGCTTCAGGGATCGCGGTCACTACAAGCATCCCTGCTGCTCAAGTATCAAACAACCTCACCAGCACTGTGGCCTCTGCTCTGCATGCATGGGGCCTCTTAGATCAACAAGTGGACATTTTGATCTTTCATTATTTGGGACATTACGGAACAATGCCTTGTGGGTATTTGTCTAGAGAACTCAGTGAGTTACTTGATGGAACTTAGGGCATCTGATTTGTTTAAAGAACTTGATTCGCTATGGAACTTGGCTCATCAGCAGAAGGCTTGCCACCTTAAAACCATAGCATCTCCTCACAATTGGACAGCTGTTAGTCAACACACACAGTTGATCCTGAAGGGCTCGACTGGACGGCTGGTAGCCAATGACGGGTAAGATCCCCAGAGGGGGACAACCTAAGACAGGCACAGTCGATCCGGATGAGATCGTCACCCATCCATGGGACAGTCTCATGTGGCCGACGTATCAACCTAAGACAGGAGTCAAGGGCACAGCCTTGATTATCCGATGATGGGTAAGAATGCTGGTTGCACATGGGACGCCCTAGAGCATTCCCTCTTTTAAAAACAAAAGGGGGGAAATGTAAGAGCCCTAATTAAGGATAGCTAAGATGGCAGTTAGCTGAGAGCCATAAAGGTGTTCAAGTATTTTCACCTGATATTCATGCATTTATCTAAGAATCTTTTTATACCCGTGAACACTGTGTGACGCACCTGTAAGCTTGAGCTGTTAGCACTTGTCCTTGTTAAGACAAAATGTATTTAACCAGGTGAGGTTAGTTAGAGGGTGGGTTGGAGTTGGAGAGGTTGTTGGAGCCGGAGAGAGAAGTTAGAAGAAAGAAGAATAAAAGAACTTTTTCATTTCCATTCTGCCTCTGAGTTTTCTCCCGCAGTATCGTTGCTGCAAGCAGCAATTGCTGCAGGCGGCGAAACTGGGTAAAGTGGCGCACATCTGTAATCCTAGCAACTCAGGGAGCTGAGGCTGGAGGATCACAAATTCAAGATCAGCCTTGGTAACTTAGTAGGTGCTCTACCACTGAGCCACAACCCCAGCCCCAGTAAAAAAAAAATTTAACCAAAAAAATAAAAAGGTCTGGGGATGTAGTTCAGTGGTAGAGCACCCCTTGTGCTCAATCCCCAGAATATGGGGGGAAAAAAGAGGAAACACGGCAATCATGTGAGATGGTGAAAAATACTACAAGTTTAAGTTTAGTACATTTAAAAAGTAAGTTTTAAGTGTGTAATAAGTTTAAGGAAAAACACACTCCTGCACTTTAAGATCTCTATAATTTTTTGATGCTTTACTGTCTTGTGATTCACCTTGTAAAGCTATTAATTTTTTCTTCTTTCCTCCATATTATGGGGATGAATTGCTTTTTTTGAGGGGAGGTACAGTGGGTTGAACCTAGGGAGCTTTACCACTGAGCTACATCCCTTTTTTTTTTTTTTTTTTTTTTTTTAATTTTAAGACAGGGGCTTGTTAAATTGCTAAGGCTGTCCTTGAATTTGCCATCCTCCTGGCTCAGCCTTACCAGTCATTGGGATTACAGGTATGTGTCACCATACCCTGCTACAGCATGCTTATTTTTCTTTTTGTTTTTTTCCAGTACCTGAGATTGAACTCAGGGGAACTTGACCACTGGGTCACATCCCCAGCGCTTTTTTGTATTTTATTAGAGACAGGGTCTCACTGAGTTACTAAGTTCCTCACCATTGCTGAGGGTGGCTTTGAACTCGAGATCCTCCTGCCTCAGCGTCCCAAGTGCTGGGATTACAGGCATGCACCATGGTGCCTGGCTCAGCATGCTTATTTTTAAAGATTCAATTGTTAAGAAGAAAAAGTGATCTCATAAGGGGAGAGACTGATTCAGAGCTGGAAAAGACTAAAGTACTTCATCGGAAGGAAAAGGAAAAAAGTTTAAGGAAGGTTAACAAAAAAATTTTAATGAAGTGGTGTAATAGTGAGGTTTGTAACAGGGAGAGAAAAAAAAAAAAAGATATATGTCTTTTGGCCTTATGTGTTTAGCTTTCAAGTTCCAAAACAAAATTTCAGGTACTATTTGTCTATTTTTTGGCACTTATTTTCCTTGTTCATGCACATCTCTGGCAATCAGGAACAAAAGGGAGTGAAGGTTGCTGTCACTTATGCATAAAGGCACAGTGGAAGACTAGGAAGCCCAGCACCTGGAAGATGAATGGGGAGTTCTTTGGCAACCCTCTGTGTTCCCACAATGACAAGTCACAATAGCCTCTCTACATGAATGAAGGCTGACAGGTTGGTCTAAAGGAGGTTGATTTACCCATTATTAAGAAGTAACAGCTGGGGCTGGAGGTATAGCTCAGTGGTAGAGTGCTTGCCTGGTAGGCATAAGGCCCTGGATTCAATCCTTAGCACCACAAAAAAAAAAAAATATTCCTCAAGAAGTAACAGCCGAATTGAGATGGGTTGGAGTAGATATAACAAACTGAGATTGCTGGGCTCTACCCAGACTTATTCCCTCTCTACTTTAGCCCTCACAGACCTGCAAAAAGAGCCATTGACAGCCACTGGAACGCAACCAGCAGGAAAAGCAAACTAAATGCAGCTTGGGAGCCCTTGCCAGCAAGGCTGAGCCCAGATGACTCAGCAGGGTAGAGCTGTGACCCTTCACTTCCGAAGTCTTTACCCAGTGCTACTACAAATGCATGCACACGAATTGGTCTTACCCCAGAGCCTATCCGAGAACAACATGGAGTGGCTAACACAACTTGGCACAACACATAGGAAGGTTTTGCTGAAGAAGGTCTTCCCTAGGTTCTGGGTAACAATCAGCTCCCAAAAGTTTGGCTGAGAAAACCAACATAAAGGACACAGAGCAGACACCTGGCAATCACAGTCTACCTGAAATCCTGTAAAACTGTTCCCTGGACAGGCACAGGAGTTGTGGAATATAGCAAAGAACAGGCAGGGTGGGATGGGACTACAGGGTTCTGGCTGTCATGCACCACAAATCACCTTCCAAAGATGAGCAATCAGTAATGGCAACAATGATGTACTCCCTTCAGTGTCACCAGTGGCTTTACTCTTCATCAGCTGTGATGCATGGCCTTAGAGCTGATGGTTGCCATGCAGAACGCTCTGCTCATGCTTCAGATAAAATTCACCTCTGGGCTCCATGAGTTCACCACCAGGGGTTTGGCACTTTACGAAGAGGAATCCTTCCTCTCATTTTTTAATCAAATAAGGATTCTTTTTTTTTTTTTTTTTTTTTTTGGTACCGGGGATTGAATTCAGGGGCACTCAACCAGTGGGCCACATCCCCAGCCCTTTTTCGTATTTTATTAGAGACAGTGCCTTGCCATTGCTGAGGCTGGCTTTGAACTCGCGATCCTCCTGCCTCTGCCTCCCAAGTGCTGGGATTAAAGGCGTGTGCCCCCTGCGCCCGCTAAGGATTCATTTTTAAAAGGCGCTTTTAAAAGAAGCTCCAGAGGGACTGGGGGAGGTAGTTCAGTGGTAGAGTGCTTGCTTAGCATGTACAAGGCCCCAGCACCATAAATAAATACATGAATCCACACATAATCCATAAATAAGCTTCAGAGATAGGAAGGGCGTCAGAAGTGAAAAGCAATGGGGCCAGTTAAAACATCAGGGAACTGCTGCATCACAAAATGCGTTCTCACTCCAGTCCCTACCAAAAGATGTGCAGAAGGGCAAACTGAGGTTCAGTCCTCCGTGTAGCCATGCCTGGTCTTCCCTCCCCACTGAATGCGCTTACTGAGCAGGGGCCAGAAGGCATCTCAGGTTACATCACCTGGAGGGAATTCCCTAAGAGAATTCATCTGGCCTCTCTCTCCTCCTGCAAATTCCACCATGCTCTTCCCACTCTCTGGGGTCTGCCTGCCCGAAGAGGTGATGAATTCTGGATCCCTCTCCTGTGGGTGTAGGTGGCTTTCCCCTGCAGCTTGCTGGCTTCTGTTGTCCTGCTGTGCCAGGGGAAGGGTGGGTAAGTCTGCATAATTCAGGGATGAAATTTCAGAAGACTCCCTTGGCTGCAGACCCAAAGCCACAATCTTTAAAAAGCATTATCAGCACTAAAGATGGCATTTTGTACCTATCAGCCTTACTTCTTTCTTTCTAACTGGTTTTGAATTTGGGAATGAAAGAGGAGTTATTTACTGGGCCCTCAAACCTCAAGAGCAGTTAGGAGTTGCCTTGTATGTCTTATAGTTGCAGTGAATATTTATTGAAGATATATATGCAAAAATGTGGTAAGAAGAAAACATCTTCTTGATAAAAAAGTGTGCTAAATGTGCCCAACAATCCTATGAAATTAGTGTTGTTATCGACCCAAATCACAGGAGAAACTTGTGTTCAAGAAGTTCAAAATGGAAAAATGTGGTAAGAAGGAAACAAACAACAAAAAACCTGGTCTTATTTTTTCATGAGTGGATATCTGAAAACATCTGATCCCACCTAATTTTTGAGAAGGTAGTCCAAAAACACGGTATGCAGAAATTTCTATATGAATTATTAGAGCAAAGTAACTTAAACTATATTCAAGTTGGGTACAGTGGCGCATAATTATAATCCCAAGGAACTGGGAGACCAAGGCAGAAGGATCACAAGTTCAAGGCCAGCCTCAGCAATTTAGAAAGACTCTAAGCAACTTAGTGAGACCCTGTTTCAAAATAAAAAAGTAAAATAAAATAAAAAGGACGTAGCACATGGAAATTGGTTTTTCAACCATGCAGAACATTGACACCATAGAAAGTTTCTCCCAGATATGCCAAATGACAGGTGAAAACCTAAGATGAAGGACTCTTCCTTTATGTGTACCGAAATAAATTCGAAGGGCACCATGGCATTTCACAAGTTTTTCCCCATTTTTTACAACCAAATATTTTAAGCTATCATTCCTTTAAGAGTTATTAAAAACCTTCAAAATGAACTGCTTCCATGTAAAAATTCATGCAGCTAGCCATCTGCCTGCAATTGAAAAGGGGAGCTGTGTATAGAATCACAATAGCAAGGGGACCTGACAGCTTCCACAGTGACTTCAACATATTACCATTTTAATTCACCCTCACAAATGCACAGCAATCCTATGAAATTAGTGTTATCAACCCAAGTCAGGGGAGAAACTGTGTTCAAGAAGTTCAACTCCTTGACCAAGATTATCAGCTTATTAACAGTAATGGCACTGAGATAGAAACCCAGGTCTTCTGATAATAAAACTCAGGTGCTATCAGTTCTATTCAGTCAGGATTCTGGAATGAGGATGCTGAGATGTTCACATTGTCCCCTGCAGCTTTACAGTCTCTGATCCTGAAACCTAGACACTGCAGCAAGACCCAAATGAAATAAGCTGGAGCACACAAAAGTGCTAGTTAATCCACTGCCTCAAATTCCTCCAATCTTTCTCTATTCCTGCAGACTCCTTTTAAAGAAGAAAAGCAAGTGAAGTCTTTCACTTTATTTCCTTCCTTCCCTGCCCTTGGCCTGCCCTGAGAAGGCATAGCCCAGGAACCTGACCAGTGGGGAGCTGATGGAAAACGGTTTCCCATCTGCTAACTACAAGATGCCCCCTTAACTCCAAGAAGAACCTGAAGGTTCAGCTTTCTTGAACTCACCAGTGGTCAGATGATCTCCTACAGCTGCCATGAAAGCAGCAGCTGGCATGGGGCTCTTGAAGCCGCCAAGCTAAGGCTGAAAGGCTTTTGGCTTTGAAAGCACTATGGGAAATGAGGGAGAGGAGAGCCTTTCAAGAGTGCTGGGAAGGCAGGTCTCTAGTAGTAGTTCCTAATCCTGCTCCACCCACTCAGATTCTTCACGCCTACCTTCTTTGGTTAGTCCTTGAAGGCACAGCAAAAGGCTTGAGTCCTATGCCAGCACTTGGGAGGCTGAGGCAGGAGGATCGCAAGTTCAGAGCCAGCCTCAGCAATGGCAAGGCACTTAGCAACTTAGTGAGACCCGTCTCTAAATAACATACAGAAAAGGGCTGGGGACGTGGCGCAGAGGTTGAGTGCTCCTGAGTTCGATTCCCGGTACCAAAAAAAAAAAGTCTTGAGTCCTGAGCAGGGGGAGCTTGAATGGTCTCAAGCCAAACTGGGAATTCAGTGACAATAACAATTATTAAGGGCAAAAACAATGAATAAAAGGAGCTTCCCAAACCACTAGAACCAATAAGTAAAATGACATATGGATATTATATACCAGAGTTATTAAGTGAATCTTAAAAGCATACTTATTTTGGAAATCAATTGAGTTAAAGCTGACTGTCAAATTTCTGCACTCAACTCAAGACACCCAATTAGTTTTAAGAACTTCATTCAGGGGAAACAGCAGATTGAAATGTTCATAAGAGATTCCTTCTTATGAATCATGGTTATTGTACTACAGTTAAGTGTGGAGAAGCAGCCATAGAAATAATGCTTAACTTCCCAAGGGAAAAATCCTCCTTAAGACCAACCAGCTGCACCAGAATTCTGAAAAGACACATCCTGTGTGTAACTGTGCTTGCTTGCAGGTGACTGAGATAAAATACCTAACACCCCTCTTTCTGCTAATCCTGCCATTTCTCTCAGCAGTGAGAATAGTATCACCTGAGTGGAAATTACATGTGGCAATGTGATACTGGGAACCTCGTTGAAAAGGCATCCATAACGGACCACTTTATTTTGGTCAAATACTGGGTAAAAAAACAAAAGTGATGAAGAGGATTGAAAAGATAGCATTGTGGAGAAGATACTACCTAATATATTCAAGGGAAAGCATTTTCTGAAACTTCCTCTTATTAACAATTCAAAAAAACAACTTTCACTGTAATGGAAAGGAACTCAGAATTAATTAGCTCTTCACTACTCAAAGAATGTGACTACTTTCCCCAACCCACTACACTACACCTCCCCTCCTCTTCCGCTTTGAATTTACAGCACAAGGTCTTATTAAGAGGAGGGGTCAGTACTCACACCAGTCCAGAGTAACAATCCTAGATTTGCCATTTAGATTACTTATCTCTGACTTCCTAGTTCCTTTCAATAAAAGAGAAATGACAGCACTCACCTGCGTGGCCCTGGGGAGGATTTAGTGAGTCCACAACTGCACCCACTTAGCTCAGTGTGTAACACTGCTTCACTTTAAGCTTTGGATATCTCTTGCTGCTCAGCAGCTGCAAATTATTTTTAAAAGGGACATGTTTCTCTTATTCTCTCCCTGCTCCTCCATAATCTCTCTCCCTCCCTAATCTCAGGGGAAATAGGATTACCTTTCTCCCCAATTTTAGGCAGATTTCTGTCCTTAAGCATACACCCACCATAGGAATGAAGTAATCCAGACTTTGGGGATGGTACTAGAAGATTTCAGAAATGACTATCTCCCAAAATTAACAAGTAAATTACAACTTCAACAGAGAACACGTGGAATGTAGCCTTTAAATCATGCCCCCTGTTCCTGCTGATGGGCAGAACCACAGCCTAGGAGTCCCCTGTGTTTCTCCTCTGCTAGCAAAGCAATAAACCTTTTATCTTTTTGTCAAAACCATGTCCTTGTTACTGGATGGGCATCAGGGACAAGGACCAAGCTTCTGGCAAAAAGTGCAGGAACAAGCCAGGCGCAGTGGTGCACTCCTGTAATCCCAGCACTTGGGAGGCTGAGGCACTTAGCAACTCAGTGAGACCCTGTCTCTAATAAAATACAAAAAAGGGCTGGGGATGTGGCCCAGTGGTCGAGTGCCCCTGAGTTCAACCCCTGGTACCACAAAAAAAAAAAAAAAAAAAAAAAAAAAGTCACTTTACAAGCACTCAGTATGTTTAACATTGATGATAATGACATGTGCTTAACCAGACTCTTAAGAGAAGGATCTGGGGGGTAATGGGGAATAATGCATAAGCCAAATGCCAAATGTTCCTCTAGCCTCTGGATTCCTACAGCATGCCGTCAAATATTTAGGGCCATTTTTGGTATTTAGTTGTTGTGGAGAAAGCACAGGTCTCAATTCAGTTATAAACTCTAAGGGAATGTAACAGGGTTTGCTTATAGCTTTGAAAATTACATGTTTTTTTCTTTTGTTCTAATCTTTCCCCAAAACTTCTCTCTAATGCATTCTGCTGTCATATATAACAAATTAGACAAAAACAAAAAACAAAAAACTTCTGACTGAACTTCTTTTCCCTAACCTTCTTCCAGATTGCCTTCCTGATCTTCTAAGATATTCTTTTCCCTAAATTTCTCCTTTCTGATCTCTCCTCCCTAATCTCATTTTCTTTGAATCATCTCTTTAAAAGTCCCCTGTTCTTGCTGATGGACAGAATCACAGCCTTTGGGACAGTCCCTGTGTTTCTCCTTTACTAGCAAAGAAATAAGCCTTCTTTTTTTCTCAAAACCTTGTCTTCGTTATTGGATTGGCATCAAGGATAAAGACTGAGCTTTTGGTTACAGGAGGACAAATGGGCCCCACACTCTGTGGCCTTCCTGTGCCTAAGGGCTAATCCCCTGCAGAGATGTAACAGGGGTTCACTTGATGCTTTCACTATATCTCTTGTGGCTTTCAAACTTACATTTTTTTTCTTTTTCCCAATATTTTCCCCCCTAAACTTCTCCTCCCTGATCTTGTTTTCCCTAGTTTTCTCCTACCTGATCTCCTCCCGGATCTTCAATATTCTTTTCCCTAAACTTCTCCTCCCTAATCTCATTTTCTCTGAATCACCTCTATAAAAGCCCCCTGCTCCTGCACATAGGCAGAATCACACACAGCCTTTGAGACAGGAGTCCCCAGTGTTCCTCCTCTGCTAGCAAAGCGATAAACCTTTTTTCCTTCTTCTCAAAACCATGTCCTCGTGATTGGATTGGCTTGGGGCCAAGGACAGAGCTTTCAGCAACAGAGATACTCACCTGGAAAGCACATAATGAAGTACAGCCATGCGATATAGATGGATGGGACTGTGTTGGCTTTTCCCTGTCCCTGAGAGGCTTTGGTGAATGGGCTAAGTCCGAGAAGGTTATAGTGAGGAAAAAGATTGTAATAAGCAGAGGTGACTTATACCGTCTCCATCTGAGGGCGTATTGTATTAACCTACCCTTAAACCCATCTCCACCTGAGGGCATAACCCACCCTTAAACCATCTCCATCTGAGGCCATATTAACCCTGTGCTTTATAAACCCTGCCCTCGCTACAAGCAGGGCCATTTTCTACCACCCTGCTTTGTGTGGGTAGTAGTTGGTGGCCCCAGCTGGAATAAAGGTTTCTTTGGCTGTTGCGTGAGTGGCTTGTGAGACTTTTTTCCTGCAAATTGGGTACAACAAGATAAAGCCACTAAAGTTCCCAACTGCCAAAACACATTATGGTGTTTCTCCAAACCGAAATTTAAATTGAAATTTAAACCATAAAATAAGATTAAGGAAGTCAGCAAAGGTCTGCCTTTACCCATGACAACTGTTTTGGGTTTTTCTTGTAAGATATTTAATCAAATTCTTTTAAAAATATTTCCTACTGGGGACCGATCTCGAGGTATTCCGAATACATGTCTAATCTGGCTACCTGGTGATCTAGTCCTGCTTGCACCAAGGACTCCCCCAGGTCCACCGAAGCAGGCATCAAAGAAAGGAGTCTAGCAGGAGCAGGTGAGGTGGAGGGGGAGCTGGGTTTCAGTTCCTGCCCTGCCTCCAGCTGGCAGCTGGACCTTTGGCCAGATCTCATCACGGGGCTATAGTTTCTGCCCTGTAAAAGGAGCAGACTGGGCTCTAATCACTTCTGAAGTTCTCTCTAGATTCAGGCTGGCAGGAATCAGTTTCTAACCTTACTGTAAAGCGTCACTGCAGATCCCCTGCTGTCCTCGTTGCTGCCCTACCCTTTCATTCTTACAGTACCAGGCTGCCTCTTTAGAGCTCTTTCCACTCACATATCTCCTCACACCTCCAGGGCAGAGCTCTGGCAGACAGCTCAGGACCTAAGACAACCGGAGTAATCCCTACAGGCTCTCCAACTCGGCGCTGCATGTCGGCAGAGTCAACAGAAGATGCCAGGGAGGGTGGGCCCCTTCTTATCACACTTTTTGATGAGGCCATTCGGTTTTCTGATAGGATTCACTGGGCTAAAAAATCTGTGAGGCACAGTCTATTTCACAGCCTGGAGGAAGTCTGGCTGTTATTAGGACACATGACAATTCAGGGCATGAAAGCCCATAGCACAAGAATTATGTACCCCTTATACTTCCTGTCCCCTTTCTGCTTCCACTCACCATTGCCAGAAGGACTGAAATCACCACTGGATATCTGGCTTTGTGATTCTGTGAAGGTAACAGGGAGAGGACAAGACACCTACACTGACTGAGACAGCTGCTAAGGTTGGGGGTAGTCTCCAGGGGATGCTATTGTAGCTTTGGTGGTTGGAAAACTGGGACAGGCACAAAATATTACTGTGGGACTCAACAGAAGCTCCAGTTTTGGTGCTTCCTTGCAGTTTGTGGACCAACTCTTTGATTTAAATTACAATTCAGACCTCCTGAGCTGTAAAGACTTTCTTGAGAAAACCAGCCTCCTTTGCCTCAGAGATTCTGTGTCACTATATTTCAAGGTCTGCCTCAAATGTTAAACATACACTACACTTGACCTATACAGAGGCCTATTTTTTAACCATGGATTTTTGATGATGTACAAAAATCACTCAACTTCATTCCTCTTCCATACCCCAAATATCTACACAAAATTAGGCAAAGAAAGAAAGAAAGAAAGAAAGAAAACAGTTGATGTCGGTTTTAATCTATATCTCTCACCTTCTTTACCCTCTGAATTCTCTCCAATGAAGCCTTTACCCAATAAACACTTATTTCTCCCGTGGGAAAGCAATAATTGAATAAAATACCATTAGCGTCAGCATCACAGTGTCCCCTTCTGGATTCTCTTTACCCATTGCTTTCTCTTCATGGAACGTCCTGCTTTCCAGTTCTCCTTGTTGATTTTACATCTTTGTCTGCTTCAGTGCCTGTTGGAAGTATGCTTAAAATCTCCTTGCCAGTAAACCTGCTAATTCTTCAATGATTCTCCCAGAGCATCCTCTGCATTTCTGCCCTTCCAAACTTTAATAATCCCCTGCTTGTCTCTCTCTCACTAAACTATAAGTTTTTGCAGGACTGAGATTATAACCTACATTTGCTTTTCCAGGGCCTAGTAGAGCACCCAGCACAGGGAAGGAGTGCAATAAATATACAGTTGTAAGGCTTACCACATTCTTTAGCTGGACTCTTAGAATGACACTGTAAGGCAGGAATCACTGGTCTCCTTTTACAAAGAAACTGACGCTCAGAGGGGTTTTTATAGAATCTCTGAGCCTTCAGTTCTGATGCCTATGACTCCCAGGTTCGATTTTCATAGGACCACATTCTAATCAGCTGACTGCACAAATATAGAAGACAAAGGAGAAAGCACTGATCCCCTGATGTAGGCATATGCTAGAGACTCAAACAAGTGAATTGCAAACATACAACACATTCTAACATGGGTAGAATAACTGTTCTGAAAGTAGGAATGCTGATCAGATATGGAGATGGAGTTTACATCAATTCTTTTCTCAAGGACCTTTTGGTCCTAAAGCTCTGCAGAAATGTCTGGTATACATGAATTAGATACAAACAGTTTATTTGGTTATAAGGTCATGAAACAAACTGTCTCTGGTGAACTGCCAACACATTCTCAGTCATCTTGAAAGAGCTGCTCAGGGGACAGCTGCAAGCTGCCAAAGTAGAAGTAACTTGGATGTAGCTGATTCCCCATTACACTCGCTCAGGAAGCAACAACAGTCAGGGAATGCAGGCAGCTAACACACAGGCGGGGTGGGTGTGGGTCTTGACTCTTTGTGACCCTATGGAGCACTTGAGCTTCTCCTCAGCTTAGGAAAGTGGCTTTTAGCGCAGCTGTACCCTATAATGGCATGGAGCAGCCTCTTAAAAGCACCTGAAACTAGATGTTGCATTAGTTGGCCTAGGGTGGCCCTTGCATGGGCATTTGAGTTGATTAAAAGCTCCTCTGCAATTCTCATATGCAGCCAGTACTAAGGCCTGGGTGTTTTCAAAGTAGCTCACCTGGTTGATCCAAAATTAAAACAACAAGCACAACAGGAATACCTTTTGAAACTTTCTTTATCCTATACCCATCAATGTTTAAGACACTTAGGTAAACAGCCACTTAGTTAGGTCATTGGGGGCATGCCCTCAAAGGACAGATTAGGAACCCAGCCTTTCCTCATTTTTCTGTTTTGCTTCCTCACTGCCATGAGGTGAACAGGAGTCTTCTGAGCACCCCAACCATGATGAACTCTGCCACCACAGGCTCAGAGCAACAAGGCCAAGCAAGGGACCTTGAATTGAAACCTCTGAAACCCTGAGCTAAAATAAACCTTTCTTCCTTTAAGTTGAAAATCTCAGGTATTTTGTCACAGAGATAAAAAGCTGACTTAGTGTGTATCTATAAATGAAACTGAGAATATATTAAGACCAGAGTATCTAATAATGGTTAAAACACTTGACTGTTAGGAGCTTTACACTGTGTAAAATATTCAATACATATCTGCTGTCACATCTTTCTTTTCCTCCCCCAAAGAGCTGTGGTATAATATTCTGGAGTTTGGGGCTCAGTCATTCTGCCTGAGCCTTACAAATTATACATAGATGCACAATGCTTTAAGAAAACACAATAAAGATGCTTGCCTCGCATGCACAAATCCCTGGGTTTGATCCGCAGCACCACACACACACACAAAAAAAAAAAAATGATAAAGAGATCACTAGAATCATAAAAGAATGAGATGTGATTATTCATTTTCTCGGAACTCTTTTAAGGCATCTAAAAATAATTTAGCTTACAAAAGTTCCAGGTCTCAACAATTTTTCAGAAGCTCAAATGCTGTATAAAATATGTCATATATGAATAGAAACTTGTAGGTATGAAGATATTTTAGTAATTTAAGGATTACATAAGTCAAATCTGTTCACATAGAAAATTGGAAACTAAAGATAAGCAAAAAGAGGAATGAATACATACATCTTTATGTAAAATTTCAAATCAACATTATGCTACTTAGATGATACATGTACTACATAGAAAAAATTTTATTACAGATACATTTATACACAGTTTTTGGAGCTTGCTTAGAGCCAGCTTGAGTTGCCTTTGAAATTAAGCAGATATGCAGCTGAGAATTTTTCTAAGCTGTTGTTTGTTTACAATAATGGCTTGGAAAAATATATCCCATCTGCCAGGTTTGTAAATACATAGGGATTTAAAACTCATATCAAAAGCCAGGCGCGGTGGCGCACGCCTGTAATCCCAGCTCTTTGGGAGGCTGAGGCAGGAGGATCGCGAGTTCAAAGCCAGCCTCAGCAATGGTGAGGCACTTAGCAACTCAGTGAGACCCTGTCTCTAAATAAAATACAAAAAAGGGCTGGGGATGTGACCCAGTGGTCGAGTGCCCCTGAGTTCAATCCCCGGTACCACAAAAAAAAAAAAAAAAAAAAAAAACCAACTCATGTCAAATAAGAACAAACTAAAATTCCATCTCACAGACTTCATAATATATTCTGTGAATAGAGTAGGCTTATCTTTTCTTTCTCAGTAATATAAGTCCTGCATGTGCTCCTAGTGTATTGCTATATTCATAAGAATATATAGTAACTTTGTTTCACAAACATGTTCACCACAGTATCATACATTTACTCATAGTATTATCATTTACTCAGCTCCTATCTGTCCTCAGATAAGCAAGTACAGAGGTCAATTAACACCAGTCACTGCTGTCCCTGAAACCATATGCTCACTGCATGATGGGTGGGTGGGGTGGGAATGGGAGACCTTGGTCTGTAGGCAGATTTGGATCTTGGGCTGACAATGAAAGAATATAAGCCTGTTGCAGAGAATACAGCTTTTTACCTTTTAAAATACAGTTCTTTCTGAACTTGACAGAACTTCCTATACTATGTAAGCCAATACCTTCCCTCAACCGTAAGATACAGAACACTTGTATCCTGAGGAAAAGAGACAAATATTTGAGTGACTACTTATATTGCCTTTATGAATACACTCATGCTGCTCATATGCAAATAGTGGTAAATGTATTTTTCTATAATCCATTTTACCTAATATTGAACTCATAATATCAAGCTCATAATGTACACAAAACCTCTCTTGGTTTTGCTCTATTCTCAATTCACTATTAACCAATTCATGTCACCAGCCTTGATTACACCAATCACCTCTAAATCCAACAGAATGTGATCCTGTTTGATTTATTAGATGGTTTAAGTTTACCTGTCTAAACTGCTATCTAAAAGAATGTTTGAGATAAGGAACCTTCAGAATTTCCTATGTTCTGAAATGTAAGACACAGAGATAAACAAGAACCATACATACTTTTACTGTACATTCCAATCATCTGCCAAGCATTTCTTCTCAAACCCTTGTGCTATGATGCCAAGAAAGCTAAGTACTTGGCCCACTCTGAGACAGCACAAAGTGAGAGGTGCAAGGATATAGGAACTGTTATAACAAATGACAAAGCCCAGGTGGCTGAAACTAGCATTCATTTTTCATGGTTCTGGAGGCAAGAAGACTGAGCTCAGGGTGTCGGCATGGTTCAGTTCTGGGCGGTGCACTTTCCCACGCTTCAGAGAGCTGACTTCCCTCACATGGTGAATAAAGGGCAGAAGAGCTCTCTGAAGTCCCTTTTTTAAGGGCAATGATCCCATTGTGAGGACAGAACCCTCACGACCTGATTAACAGCAAACAGCAAACAGCCCCAACTCCTAATACCATCATACCAGGGTTAGGATTTCAACATGTGCATTTTGTGGGGGACATAAGCATTCATACCGTAACAGGAGCCCTTTGCCTTCAGCATATATTGTTTCAATGAGAGTTATAAGGTAAGGATTTAGCACATTTAAATCTTAAATCGATTGGGGGGGAAAAGCAATCAAAAACTCAAAACACCAATTATTTGTAAATACCAAAGCAGAACAATCCAAATTAATGATTCAATTACTCCAGATATGCATGCGATGAAATTCTAATTTTCCACAATGTTCTACTAGAAAAAAGACCAAGTCCGTAAAAGGTCTTAAGCCTGAAGAAGAAGGGCACATCCCAAGGCAGCGTTTTACACAAGATATTAAAGCACCAGAAATGATAACATGACCCATCACGGTACAGATGGGTTTTCTACTATGGAGTATCACTGTTAGGGAAGAATTTACACCTGGGGAGACAGGAACTTCCTTAGCAATCCTTGGGAAGCTGTAATTTTTAGTGTTTTGTTTTATTTTCAGATGACACTTTTGTTACTAGGGAAAGGTACTAATTCTCATCTTGCATTTCTGGCCTACTTTTCTTCCAGCTATCTCAGCAAACAAGGTGAAATTTTCATCATAAAATTACATGTCTTCTGGAACAAAAACATTATGTATACCTGTCAAGTACTTGGAAGCTGCAACCGCATCTGGCCCACTGACTGCCACTCTATTATCTGGGTATGCCAAGCTCACGTGTGCCTTGACAACTTTGCACTTGCTTATCCTTCTGCAGGACTGCTCTTCCTCAGATCTTCTCACTGCTCCTATTTTCATCATACATGCCACAGATCCACTGTAACCTCTTCACTGAAGCTTTCGTGACAGTCTTCACCCCAATTTACTGTCTCCATGGTATTTATAACCATTTGAAATTATCTTGTTTCTGATCTGTTTGCTTGTGTATCCATAAGCCAGGACCTGATCTATTTTGCTTACACAATATTCTCAGCACCTAGAACAGTGCCTATCATATAGGTGTTCAATAACTGTATGTTGAATGAATGAATAAATTAACTAGAAGTCAATGAGAGGTCATATGAACATGTAATCGCAATAGAATTTGTTTAATCAAACCTTACCTCTGTATGCTGTAGGCAGGAACACTAGAGACAATCTACATTGATTTCAGGAAAGTATTAACAAAGTCTAAATAATAACCTTGTAAATTTGATAGAAATAGTAATCTAGTGACAGGTCTATAGATTCCTTACAGGCTGGACCACTGTATCAAGGGAGCTGAAAAAGGGGAGTATGAGGGTGTCTCTGCGTCCTGCCTGACACTACACCGCTATCAAACATTTGTGAGGTGAAAATTTTTAAACTGCACAAAGCCGAAAAAGATAGCAAATGGGTGGGAGAACAGAATCAGATATTATCAATAAGATCTCAAACAAGGATATTTAGTAGGAATCATTCTAAAGATTTGCATATAATTTAAAATCCTGAGATTAGGGAGATAGACTTTTGGACACCTGACTTAACCAGCAGTAGCACTTGTGAAAAGGTCTAGTGTTATTATTACAAGCTCCCCATGGGTCACCCACATAGTGTGGCTACCAAAGAACCATAAGAAGAATCTAAAATATGCTCTGGGAGGATGAACCGGAGTTATAAAAATTCTAAAAACAGATTTCATGTTTGATTTCATTCAGTAACAGTTTTCTGAGCACTCCTGACATGACAGGTATTATAGACAGGACAGGAGATGAAGGCATAAGAGACTGAAGGTCCAGTGTGGGGGATGGAATTTTGTTACCACAGAGGGTAGGGAGAACAATGGCAGAGGGGCAAACTATAAGTCATGGGAGCAGAGTTGTCCAATCCACATGGATGGGCTGGGGAAAGTTCTCCAGAAAAGATGACTTCTGGAAATAGAAGATTTAACTCAGAGGGTGAGGTGAAAGTAAGTGAAATCAAGAGCTTAGCACAGTGCCAGGCACACAGCAAATCACAAGAACAATGCTGGGTACTACTACTATTATTATTATTTTAATATTTATTTATTTTAGTTGTACACAATGCCTTTATTTAAGTTTACGTGGTGCTGAAGATTGAACCCGGGCCGCGCATGTGCTAGGCGAGCGCTCTACCACTGAGCCCCGGCCCCAGCCCCCACTACTATTATTATAATTAATATTGTTGCTGTTGTTATAGTAATTCCGAAGAATGAATGAATCCTCCTTGAAAGCTCTTAGAGTAGAATTCCAACTAATATATGTAGAGGAAATGATGGAAACACAAAAATCAACCATTAGGCAAATACTTTAGTAATAATCACTAGAGGCCACAACTCATTGATGGATGCTAAAATTAGTGGAAAGTATGGTGAGAAACAAGACATTTGCATAATCTCAAAGTATCTTTCCACAAGATACTTCTTACAAAGGGGGAAAACACTAACACCACACTGACCAAGAGACCAGTTAATATCCGCAGGGATAAGACACAGCAACATCATGTACATCTTGGTATGATTAACTGGGAAGAACATGTCATTTCTGTGGTATTCTTGCTAAGAATGCATAATCCCAATCTAACCATGAGAAAATACCAGAAGGCCCAAACTAAGTGATGGTGAACAAAATAACCAACCAGTGTGCTTCCAAAATGTTAATGTCACGGAGGACACCCTGAGTACAGACCGGCAGAGACTATATGGGATCTTGGATTGGATCCTGCAACAGAAAAAGGACGTCAGTAGGAAAATTTGAGTAAGGCCTCTATATTAGGTAACAGTGTTGTATGAGAAGATTGATTTCCTGTTTTCTATCATTACCCTTCAACATGTATGACATTAACCTCAAGGGAAGCAAGGTGAAAGGTACTTAAAAATTCTGTATTATTTTTATTTTTGTGACCTCTCTTGAATCTAAAAAATATTTCAAAATAAAACATTAAAATACTGAATACACCTGAGCCAGGAACCAGAGATTCTGACAGGAGATAAAGGAGAGGTGGAGAGGCTGACTCAGACCTAAATTTTAGTTCCTGGGACTACCAGGCTAAACTATGTCAGGAAGAACATTGAACGGATGATAGAGTGTACAGAGCCTGGGGCTATAAATAATTGGCTCTAACTAGAAGAATGTAGTGAGAACTGCTCTGAGTAGAAGTGAACTGGCTCTCAGGGTATAGCCAAACGCCTTCTTGATGACTCAGCTCCAGTATCAAGAGCATTAATCAACACAGTTTTATAATGTGGAGGCCTCAGGGTTCCTGGGTGTGGTGTACAGCCTTCTCCTGCAATGCTGCTGGAGTCTTGGTGGTTTTTGTTAAAAAATAAAATAAAATAAACATCTTTAAAATATAGCTTTAAGCCGGGCACGCCTGTAATCCCAGCACTTTGGGAGGCTGAGGCAGGAGGATCACGAGTTCAAAGCCAGCCTCAGCAATGGCAAGGCACTTAGCAACTCAGTGAGACCCTGTCTCTAAATAAAATACAAAAAAGGTCTGGGGATGTGGCCCAGTGGTCGAGTGCCCCTGAGTTCAATCCCCGGTACCAAAAAAAAAAAAAAAAAAAAAATATATATATATATATATATATATATATATATATATATATATATATATATATAGCTTTAGATTTACAGAAAAGTGTGAGGCTTCCATCAGGAGTTACAATTTACCTCACATCCAGTTTCCTGTTATTAATAAAATATACCAGCATGGTGCATTTGTTACAATGTATGAATCCATCTGAGTACAGCACCGACCACTAAGGTCCATATTTTTCGAAGATTTCCTAATGCTCTGTTTCTGTTCCAGCATCCCATCCAGGAGACCACACTACATTTATCAGTCATCTCTTCCTAGGCTCCTCTTGGTTTAGCAGTTTCTTAGACTTTTCTTGTTTTTGATGATCTTGATAGTCTTGAGGGGTACTCGTCAGGTATTTTATAGCAGGGCCCTCAGTTGAGATTTGCCTCATGTTTTTCTCAGGATTAGCTTGGAATTATGGTTTTTGGGGCGCACCATCTTAGAGGTAAAGTATTATTCTTATCACATTAAGGGGAAATATTAACATGACTTTTTGTTGGTGATGTTGACCACCTGGCTGAGGTAGTACTTGTCAGGTTTCTTCCCCTTTCCGTGCTTACGGATGGAGGGAAGTGACCAGACACAGCTCACTCTTAGGGAGTGGCAAGTTATAATTCATCTCCTTGAGGGTGAAACACCTACATAAATCAGTTGGATTTCTTTCTGCACAGCCTATCTTCCTCATTTATTCATTCAACCATTTATTTACATTAGTATGAATTAATATTTATTTCATAATTTGGATTATAGATCATTGCTAGTTTATTTTGGGATCAAACTGTTTCAGTTCTAGCTATTGAGAACTACTTCAGTTAGGTTCTCTGTCACTTTGACAAACCTCCCTCATTGTGTGTATTTTGAGTACTTCCTGTTTCCAGCACCATAAGATATCCCAGGTTCATCTTATTCTTATTTTTACATTCTCTGCCCCAGCTCTAGAATCTAGAATCAGCCATTCTGCCAAGAATACTGGTTCCTTTATGGAAACATGGTATTAGAAACCAAGATCTGGACACTAAAGGGACTTGTTGTTACTGGGGCATTGTTGCTTCTAAGCCCTGTTGGCTAACAAGAGTAGGGAAATGTACGTGTGTGCTAACTCATGTACATCCACACCATCTGTATTTCTATATGCATCCATCAGTACTGATATCAAGCTAACCATGAACTCATACTGATAATTCAAACTAATCAATCACCGAGGTCATTCCTCCCCTTATCTATAACCTGCCGTTTCAAAGTGAGAAACCGGGCTCCCACCACCCATCACCCATTTACTTAATTATTCATTTCCAGTATACACATATAAGTGGCTTCAGAATCATTAACCTGTACCCCTGGGAAACACCTTTATCAAATAGGGTACAGTGTTTATATATAGTTTCTTTGCATTTAGTTTTATAGTCTCCACCCTTGTCTAAGAAATCTCTTTCCCTGTTGTTCTCTAATCTGTCATTAGCTAAGAAACTAAATAAATGAGTTCTGTTAACATTACAAATATGCCAGCCTATGGGAACACCTCAAATGCCAAGCCACAGGGCTTTCTGACCTGTCCTACATTCTAAATCCAGGATACTATTGCAGGAAGAGTTTTGATTACACAAAGCTTAAGAGGACAGCAAGTGGAATAGAAAGAGAATTAGCAAGAAAAACACCTTAACAGATTGAAAAATAGGCCAAAATGAGAACGGTTAGACTAGTAGGAATCAAATTAAATAATTTGATTTTAAAAACTCAAGAGTACAGATCCGGGTGAGAGGACTGGCTTAAAAGCTGCTGCTTTATCTCTGATAAAGATTTCGTGTTTTCATGGATTTTGAGTTTGATGAGGCAAAGAGAGACTTGGTCACAAAAAACCATTACCAGGACAATGGCCAGAGTGGACAAATGAGGGTCCAGCAATTTTTGCACTTGTCAGATCATGCCTGTCCCTGCAGGTTTAGTTCAGTTTGGGGCATGAAAGTCCTAACTGACATAATGAAATGAGCCAGAGTTGTAAAGTGTCTGGAAAAATCAATTCAAAAGCAGTTAGTGAATACTACCATTATATAAGGTATTATAAGATGTGTTAGTATACAGGGGTGATAATGATGAAAATAATAATTAAGTTAGCTTATCATATCCAACCACTGCTCTAAGCACTTCACATATATGTATTAATTTAATCAGACAAATTACTTCTGGGCAATTCTCCCAGATATTAAGGTTTCCAGATTTCTGCACATGTGAATAATGACTATGTTCAAAAGGTTGTATCTAACCATTTATTTTCCCATATCTTACATGCTTTTTTCCCCCCTAAGTTTTCTTCTTTTAAAAAGTAAAATTTAAATAATAAATTACCAAGTCAGGCATGGTGGGCCACACCTGTAATCCCAGTGTCTCAGGAGGCTGAGGCAGGAGAATTGTGAGTTTAAGCCCAGTCTCAGCAACTTAGCCAGGCCCTAAGCAACTAAGTGAGACCCTATCTCAAAAGGGCTGGGGATGTAGCTAAGTGGTAAAGCACCCCTTGGTTCAATCTCCAGTATCAAAAAAAAAAAAAAAAACAATAATAAAAAAAATAATGGTAGTAATAATAAACTACCAAATCAGTACATGTTCATGACTTGGCATTGATTTCTAAAAAGTACTTTTTTAAAAAGTGACTTTTTGATTACAAATAACATCCAACAACAACAAAAAATTTGCAGAAGAGACACAGAAGTAAATGAAACAAATTACATAAGTTTATGATTACTGTTAATCATTACAGTATCCCCTTTTTGCTATAAATTTGTGATTTTCATTTTATAATAGAAGTTGGATATTCCTTATTATTAAGCAGGCTGTTTAAATATCAATTTATGGGGGCTTGGAGTTGTGGCTCAGTGGTAGAGTGCTCACCTAGCACATGCATGGCCCTGGGTTCGATCCTCAGCACCATGTAAAAATAAATAAATAAAAGAAAGGTATTGTGTCCAACTACAACTAAAAAATAAATATTTAGAAAAAATATCAACTTATGGACTATGAATATAACGTATGTTTTTAGATTAAAACCAAAGAAGATGCTTCCTGCCACCCCCACCCATTCTAATCACTTATTACTAGGTCTTCTAATGTTTCTAAAAGATGTCCTTGTCCTCATAAATAAATGCTCACAGAAAAAGGAAGGCAGTCTCTTAATTGCTACTGTGACAATGAACACTTACCTGAGTAGATAAGAAGTTGTTTTTCTGAGTGAGTTAGATTACAAAAGCTACCCAATCCTTCCATGACTTAGACTTCTAAGACATTTGGAAGAGAGAAAATCCCATGTGTGACTTCCATCTTTGAGGCAGTTACAAATTCTTACCCCTGACAATGCCCTTGAAGAAGAGTTGCCCCAGGGTCTAAGGTAATCCCTACTCTTGCCAGAGGTCTAGTGAACTTGCATGAAGGGAAATCTACTAACTGCCATGGACAAGACACAGTTCTCCAAAAAATGGAAGAGAATTTAGGAGATTAATGAAATTCACCATGGATGACATGTAAGAAGGAACAAATTCTCCCGTTACTACTTCTTCCCTTGCTCCATCTCTTAACATATCTTTTTTTTTCTTTTTTTTTGGTACCGGGGATTGAACTCAAGGGCACTCGACCACTGGGCCACATCCCCAGCCCTTTTTGTATTTTATTAGAGACAGGGTCTCACTGAGTTGCTAAGTGCCTCGCCATTGCTGAGGCGGGCTTTGAACTCATGATCCTCCAGCCTCAGCCTCCCAAGTGCTGGAATTACAGGTGTGTGCCAGTGCACCCGGCACTTAACATATCTTTAATGAGATGAAAGGATAGAAGGAAAAATGTAGGTCAGTGAGGTAAAGCACCTCAATGTTATGGTTTAGATATTAGGTGTCCCTGAAAAGCTCATGTGTGAGACAATGAAAGAAGGCTTTGAGGTGAAATGATTGGGTTGTGAGAGGTTTAACCTAATCAGTGCGTTAAACCCCTGATAGGGAATAACTTGTTGGTAACTGTAGGCAGGTAGGTTGTGGCTGAAGGAGGTCTGTCCCTGAGGTTTATACTTTGTCCTCCTTGAGCAGAGCTCTCTCTTTACTTCTTGGGTGCCATGTTTCCTTCCAGCGGTTTCATTCAGACACACTCTTCTTCCATGATGTTCAGCCTCACCTCAAGCCCTGAGGAATGGAGCTGGCTGTCTGTGGACTGAGACCCCTGAAACCGTGAACCCCCAAATAAACTTTTCCTCCTCTAAAATTGTTGTTAGGTCTTTTAGTTAGAGCAGTGAAACAGCTGAGTAAAACACTCAACAAACCAGAATAACTTTACTTTTTGAAGATCAAGCTAAATAGCATTTACCTATATGACCAAGAAACATCTGGCTATACCTTAAGAAAAATGATGTAAAGGAATTGATGTAAAAGAAACCCGAGCGAATTTAAAATGACTTTTTGCCTATTCTTCCTCCACAGCCAGTGGTTTAAGGAAGGAGATTCCTGGGAGAAGACAGGCAGTGAGTCACTTTCTCACACGGGGCTCTGCATGCCAGGTCCTCACTTGGGCCTCAGCACAAGGTGCTTATTCCATCTAAGTAAACAAGAGTTCAGGGAAGACATTAAATACCAGCAATAGCAAAACAAGGATTCTCTAATGGGTCTAGAAAAACATTTCTTAGTACACACAAATGGGAAACTCATTGCCTCTTATTCTTTCCAAACATCCTAACACAATAACATCTTCCTCCTTGCAGTTAAACACTCTGGCACTAATCTCAACAGGATGTACTAAGTCATTATGAAATTAATGTATCCCAACAGTGTCAGGAAATTAACCGTCAAGGCAGAAATATAATGTAAAGCAGGGCTGGGGGTGAAGCTCAGTGGTAAAGCATTTGCCTAGTGTGCTTAAGGTCCTAGGTTCCATCCAACCACCACAACAACTACAAAAAAAAAAAAAAAAAAAAAAAAGAGGAAGGCAGAGGGGTATCAAGATATGAGTTTCCCCACCATTCCTTAAAAGAAAGACATGGTTTTGGGACCTCATGCTTCTTTCATCACTAAATCTAGACACACATACATGCATATTTTTAAATGTAATCAATACTGTGCACAGCATTTTAGAGAGGAATAACAGCATGAGCAGGCTAGTGTTGTAGCTCACTGGTAAAGTGCTAACCTAGCATGCTGAGGCCCTGGTTTCAATTCCTAGCAAAGGAAGGAATAAATGAATAAATAAGTAAACTCAACTTACTTTAAGGGCTGGGGATATAGCTTAGTGGTAGAATTCTTGCCTAGCATACATGAGATGAGGGTTCAATTCCTAGTACCACCAAAAATAAACAACCCCCCCCCCCTCACTGAGCTCATTCTATGTTTGAGGTTAAGATGCATGGTGTAGATAGACATCATTACCCTAGGTATATGTATGACTGCACATATGGTGTGAGGCTACATTGTGTACAACCAGAGAAATGAAAAGTTGTGCTGCAACTGTGTACAATGAATCAAAATGCATTCTGCTGTCATATATACCCAATTAAAATAAATAAATTAATAAAAAACACACACACACACACACACACAAAGATGCATGGTGTGACTGAGGAAAGAACTGGTGCTGAGTAGTCCTAAGAAATAAAGTCTAAAGGAAAGGTTTAGCCAGATTTCAGAGGACATCAAGATCCAAAAGGTATAAACAACAGAGACAGTGCAGACTCACAATAACATGGAAGAGGGCTTTAGAAAAGCAAAGTCACACCATGCCATATGAGATGGGATGGGGGTGGGCAGAAATGGGAGAATGAGAGGCACTAGGGATTGTCTGGGAGGTGTTGCCATAATTAGCTGGAGAGGAGGTCCAGCTGGTATTGGTGGGACTGAGGCAGACAGAATAAATGTAATGTTTTAAATGGAGCAATGTGGGTGGGAACTCTTGATAGGCTGGGTGTGGAAACAGGCCATGAATGCCAAGATTTAAGTAAGTAAGCCAGGATCCAAGTAAGTTCTTATCAGTTACTGTGCACTTCTCTGGGTTAGGCCCTGTCTGAGAAGTTTCATAAACCTAACTTCTTTTCATTGTCGTGTCAATCCTGAGGATAATTATCACTCTAGTTTACAAGAAGGAAGCTGGAACTCAGAGATATTAAGCAGCAGAAGGTCACCCTGCTGAAAATGGTGGGATGTGAGCTAATTTTGTAGACCTCTGTGGCTCTTGCTCTCCCCTTGCTTCCCCAGCATCAAGGTCTGCAGAAACAGAAATAAGTGCACTCCTTGGGTGCCTAAGACCCGTTCATGCTTTCATTAGATTATTAATATCACATACACGATTTCTGATATTTGTGCATGAATATATATGGCATTTAGGAACTCTGAAGTGCTGAACAGATGTTAGGTATTATTTTTATTATTGGGTGGGCGTTTTCCTTCAGTGACTAATGTCAGGAAATAGAAAGGGGCCCACCGCACAGTCTACCTCATCTATAGCCCACCCTAAAAATGAACTTATTAAGGCTTTCTGTGAGATCACTTTCCTTTACACCAAGATGTATAGACCAAATGAAGAATCTGTGTTCACGCTTTGGGATTCTTGCAGAAAGGCCCATCTGCAATTTTAGGTGCAGTCTGTAGCACGACAGATGCTATTCAAACACCGTGCCCTACTTTCCTCAGCAGTGAGAAAGAAGAGAAAAAGGTTAACATGAAACTCTCAACTAGCTGACTTGTTTTTATATAAACCTTACCTACAAAGTAGCAGTGATAATAAGTAAGCAAGAAATGGATGGCAGGCCCACCCTCTGCAGGGACCCTATTCCCTCCCTGAGCCGGATGCTGGCAGCTGGTGGTTGTCTGGGCTTTCAGGAAGCACCCAGATTTTCCAAAGTCCCTATGTCTCCAATGACATTCACAGACTGCTAGTTGCTAGTGCCGAACAGGATCTGAGGGATTATTTTACTAATGAGGTAATTAAGGTCCCCAGAGATGAACAGTAGAGATGAACAGTTCTGTGTTTTCTGCCCAACTATCAACACTCCAGCTACACCACTTGTACTACATGTTAGATGCTGTGGAGCACACAAGGGGTCTGCCATTAGCTTCTTCTAAGTTTCCTGTCCTATTCTCCACCCAGCAGAAACACCATGATGAGGCATTTTAACAGTGGCCTCAAAGGCCCAGAGTCAAGGACATGCATGGGTCAGCTCCTTCAGGGCATCTCTCTCCAGTAGGGACTTTGCTGAGAGTGTCCCACACCTTTTTTTAACCAACTCAAAAGTCCACTGGTCTCTTCCCTGAGCCTCCACTCCTGCTTTAGACTCCCCCCATTCTAAAAAATGAAGCTCCATTTTGATTCTACAATCTCTCCAATCTGCCCACCACATTCCATCCATAGCAGCTTCTGCAAGTACCCTCCCACCCCCACCCCACTATAGCCCTTTAAAAACTCCAGTACTTTGAAAATAAAAGTCTAAACTTACTTGACTGGCAAAGTTCTACCCATTACCTGTCCCTAACCCTTCTCCTCATTTCCCCTAATTTCTCCATTTGTCCTACACAGAGTCCTGTGCAGCTTCCTGGGTTTTATTATGAGTGGCTGGCTTGTATGACTTCTGGTGTATGGCATGCCTCCTCTTTTCTTATGTGGACTTCCCCCTATTTTCTCAGGCATGGATCATATATCACCCTTCTTATAAGAATCACTATTGCATTTTTTTTTTTCTGTACCAGGGATTGAATCCAGGGGTGTTTAACCACCAAGCCATATCCCCAGTCCATTTTTATATTTTATTAGAGACAGGGTCTCGCTGAGTTGCTTAGGGTCTCACTAAGTTGCTGAGGCTGGGTTGGAACTCACAATCCTCCTGCCTCAGCCCCCACATCACTGGGATTACAGGCATGCCGCCACCATGCCTGGCTAAGAATAACTATTATAGCAGGTTAATTTCTGTCTTGCAATAAACAGTTATTTGTCCATTAATTCAGCAAACATTTATTAAGCATTTGGGCACCAGTACTCTGCTGAGGATACAAAGACATTTGGATCTAAAATATAAATGACCAAATAATGAAGAATTTACAATGGCAGTCGGTATTTCTGGAGGTACTTGAGCATATGTGTTCCTTTCTCCCACATAAACTGTAACTTGCTGAGGGCAGAGACTGGGCCCTTTTGTTTAGTATCTCTCATAGCACTTACCATCTGTGGATGCACAGAACTTTCAGGATAGTCCACTTACAGAAGAAACATAAAGGTATTATAATTTGCCTGCTTATACTTGAGTGGACTCAATTAATATTTAAAATTTCAAACAGTTGGTCCAATGCATGGCACAAAATAGTCATACAGTAAATCAGATGAATGAATGGGAGGAAGGAAGCGAGAAACAAACCACCATGAGAAACAGAGCTTTGATCACTTTTGTGTCCCTGGGCCCAGGAGAATCAGCATATAGTGGGGACATATGAAGCATGGCAAAACAGACATGGCCACTCTTCTAAAGGAATTCTTCTCTCAATCAATGGTCAGAGTATCTAGTTTCTAGTCCCAGTACATGTCCAAAAAAAGCTCTGTGGAAAGACCCAGGGCCTTCAATTTGCAACCCCTCCCAACACACTGACCCATCACCAAAGCCAGGGGCAGGGAGGAGCTGTGTCCAGGTGAAGACTCATGAATAGCTCATGGAAAGGCTTGAAGTTAGCAGCACCAACTCCCTCTCCTCATTCACCGCCAGGGGCATTCTCAGCACGGCCTTACTGCTCTGGGCCAAGAGTCACCAGTCCCATGTCCATTTCACTCAGCTATCAGCTTGGAAACGAAAAGCAGATGCTAAAAATAAAGTTTAGTAAAATCTTTCAAGGTAAAGCTCATTTCCCTGACAGAAAGGAATAACCTCAAGGGAAAAAAGTGATAACCTGGGGTCTAAACACAAATTGCCATTGTGTTTACCTTTAAAAAAAAAAAAAAAAACCTAATTGTAAATGTGAAGATTATACACATTAAAATCACATTTAAAAGCACATTAAATTCCTGACTGTTTTTAAATACTGAAAGATCTTGGGCTGGGGTTGTGGCTTAGTGGTAGATAGCTTGCCTAGCAAGTGTGAGGCCCTGGGTTTGATCCTTAGCACCACATAAAAATAAATATACTGTTTTAGTTACTATTGCTTTGTAGTACAATTTAAGGTCTGGAATAGTAACGCCACCAGCTTCACTCTTCTTGCTAAGAATTGCTTTGGCTATTCTGGGTCTCTTATTTTTCCAGATGAATTTCATGATTGCTTTTTTTATTTCTATGAGGAATGACATTGGGATTTTGATTGGGATTGCATTGAAAATGTATAGCGTTTTTGGTAGAATAGTCATTTTGACAATATTAGTTCTACCTATCCATGCATGGTATTGGTACCAAAATAGACCAGTAGACCAATGGTACAGAATAGAAGACATAGAGACTAACCCACACATCTACAGTTATCTTATATTAGACAAAGGTGCTAAAAACATACATTGGAGAAAAGACAGCCCCTTCAACAAATGTTGTTGGGAAAACTGGAAATCCTCAAGTAATAAAATGAAATTAAACCTCTATCTCTCTTCATGCACAAAACTCAACTCAAAGTGTATCAAAGACTTAGGCACTAGAACAGAGACCTTGCACCTAATAGAAGAAAAAGTAGGCCCAAATCTCCATCATATTGGATTAGGCCCCAACTTCCTTAATAAGACCCCTATAGCGCAAGAATTAAAACCAAGAATTAATAAATGGGATCGATCCAAACTAAAAAGCTTCTTCTCAACAAAAGAAACAATCAGTGAGGTGAACAGAGAACCTACAGAATGGGAGCAAATCTTTGTCACAAGCACATCAGACAGAACATTAACTTCAAGGATATATAAAGCTCTCAAAAAAATTTACACTAAAAAAACAATCCAATCAATAAATGGGCTAAGGAACTGAACAGACACTTCTCAGAAGATGATATACAATCAATCAACAAATATATGAAAAAATGCTCAACATCTCTAGCAATTAGAGAAATGCAAATCAAAACTACTCTAAGATTTCATCTCACGCCAGTCAAAATGGCAGCTATCAAAAACACAAACAACAATAAATGCTGGCGAGGATGTGGGGAAAAGGGCATACTCATACATTGCTGGTGGGACTGCAAACTGGTGCAGCCAATCTGGAAAGCAGTATGGAGATTCCTTGGAATGAAACCACCATTTGACCCAGCTATCCCACTCCTCGGTCTATCCCCAAAGGACTTAAAAACAGCTTACTACAGGGACACAGCCACATCAATGTTTATAGCAGCACAATTCACAATGACTAGATTGTGGAAACAACCCCAATGCCCATCAATAGATGAATGGATAGGGAAACTTTGGTATATATACACAATGGAACACTACTCAGCACTAAAAGAGAATAAAATCATGGCATTCACAGGTAAATGGATGTTGTTGGAGAAAATAATGCTAAGTGAAGTCAGCCAATCCCAAAAAAAAACAAAGGTCGAATGATTCCTTTGCTATGATGATACTGAATTATAATGGCAAGGGAGGGGGATTAGAGGGATGAAGGAATGTTAAATAAAACAAAGGGGAGGGAGAGGAGGGACAGGGCAAGGGGATAGGAATAATGGCAGAATGAGTTAGACATCATTACACTAAGTACATGTATAAAAACAAAAATGGTGTGAAAATACTTTATGTAAAACCAGTGACTTGAAAAACTGCTCTTTATATGTAATATGAAATGAATTGCACTCTGCAAGCATGTATAACAAATTAGAATAAAAAATACATTAAATAAAGGTATTGTGTCCATCTACAACTACAAAAAAAAAAAAAAAAAGATCTTGCAGCTTGGAATCCACATGCCTCATGATAATGACAATTACTGCTGAGTTGGCTCCTTTCAGAAGGATCATGTACCTGTCAGTTCACCACACCTCACCTACTCCTTTTTCTCTGGTGTTCTGACTAGACTGGCGCTGTGAAAATCTGAGTATAAAAACCACTGTGATGAGGCTGGGTTGTGGCTCTGTGGTGGAGTGCTTGCCTGGCACGTGTAAGGCACTGGGTTTGACCCTCAGCACCACGTAAAAATAAATAAATAAATAAAATAAAGGCTTTGTGTCCATCTATAACTAAAAAAAAATTTTTTTGGAAAAAAAAAAAAAAAAAACACAACCAAAAAAAACCCAAGAAACCCCACAACAACAGTAAGAACCACAGTGACCTAGTCAACTAGTCAACTCAAGGAAGAGTCTGAGCATCATCCCTGACTTCGCTCTTCCTCAGTCCTCACAATAAATTAATTATAAAGGGCTACTTACCTTTTACACATTTCAGGAACACTTCATTTGTTCAAAGCACTTGCCTGGTATTGACTCTAATGATCTATTACTCCCACTGGGACTAAATTCTACTCATCCTATATATTTGCACCATTCTTCAGCCCCCTTATGTCCTCTCCTTCTACTTGTCTAGTATTACAAGCCCCCGCCCCCACTGTAGCTCACTTTGATGCTTCTTTTCTTTATCTTACCGTTATTAGCTGGATCTAGAACAGGTCCCAGGGTCTCATGTGTTAAAGTCTTAGTCCCTAACTTGGCACTATTGAGAGGAGGTGGAAACTTTAAGAGGTGGGGCCTCATGGGAGGTTTTTGGGTCACTGGGTTTGCCCTTGAGGGGGATATTGGGACCATGAGATGAATGGGCCTTTCTGCAGGACACATGCCCACAGCTGTGAAGGCTCTAGTAAGCACTTCAGGTGTGTGACTCCAATGAGGTAACCAAGAACTAAACACAGTCCTTCACATATCCTGATGCGATGGGTCACACAGAAAATGGTCACTTACCAAATTACAAAAAAATTTGTACTGGACATAAAACTGTTTGATCAGCTGCTTGTTGGTGTTTTCAAGATTATTTCACAATTCCTCCAATGCTCAAATCACTTGGTGGACAAAGGCATACTTTTTTTTTTTTCAAAGCATTCAAGCTATAATAAGTGTATTCAAACTGTCTGGATAAAGTGAGACCATCTTTCTTCACTGATTGTCCAGGGAGGGAATAAATTGAAAGAGAACAAGTATCATAGTTTGAAAAAACTATTCCATCAAATGGTTCTGCTATTACCTTAGGGGAAGAACAGTCATTTTGGAAATACGTTAAAGCTCAGGAAGAGCTCAAGGCACATAATCATCTGCCTTATAAGTTATACCATTGTGCAAAACAGTAAAATACTGCTAACAACCTGAGCTTTCCAACCACAGGAAAACGATGGTGCCCACTAAATGGAATATTATACAAACCTGTAATAGTGCATGTTATATATTCATATGAAAATGTAGTGAATTAAATGCTTTGTATACTACAGCTTTAATCACATTTTTTGGAAACAGAAAGGAAGGAGATTACATACTAATAGTGACTGTGTAAGGGTGTTTTTTCGTTAACTTTCCAAAATTTATCGTACTGCATCTATACTTTAAATATGTAACTAAAATTTTAAATTAAAAAAAATAGAAATGATTTTTACACATGTGTTCATACAATAAGGCTCAACTGCATACTCTGTTTCATACACTATTGTATTTTGAGATTTGGGTCAGTCCCCAGTCACTCTCAACTTCCCCTTTAAATAGTTTGAGACAATATTCTGTACTTGGTGGCTGTGTTTTAATTTCCAAGCAATTTAGATTTGTATAAAAAGTCATGACTTAAATATATAGAGAGAAGGCAACAGACATCTAAAATGTTACCTCTTACAACTGACTGAATTACATATAAAAATACCTAGCAATGCTACTTTTTGTGAAGAATTCAAAGAATAGCTACTTTCTTGACAGTCCATGATACTTTCATTATAGGAGAACAATCCATTAATTTCACTAATGCAAAGACAGTTAAGTGGTTCACTGTCTTATGCAAATTCCACAGTACATCTAGAATTTTATACAAGTTGGAATAATTGTGCAAAACTAGCAAATTTCAACCATGTGTTCAACATCCACTTAGATGTCACAAATGTAAGGTACATAGTGCTACATTGAAAGGTATAAATTCATAGTTCTAGTTCTCTAAGAACTATGGTCTAGAAGGAATACAATATGCACACCTATTACACGGTGAATAAGATGAGTATGTGGTCTAGCAGTGTGCGGCACATCATGTGTTTAAGTGCTGGCTGAACAGACAACTGGATGAAAAATATCACAGCAGAGGAAAAGAGCAAGAAAGGGAGGAGAGATATTTGGGCTCAAATTAGGGAGAAAAGTGAGCTGAAAATGAGAAGGTGAGATTAACATTGAATGAGCTAAAGCAAATAGCTAGGAACTTGCTCTTCATTCTATGGGAAATAGAGTACCACTGAAGATCTTTAACAGGGCAGTAACATAATATGTACACTTGAAAAAATTAATCTGACATTCTACATTCAGTACAGCTGTGCACAGATCAGTTCAGAGACTACTGTCATAGTCCAGGCAAAAAGAAATATGGTGGTGAACTCAAAAGGTTGACATGATGTAGAAAGGAAATATAAATATGAGGGTACCTAGCAAGTGAGGCAAAAACTGTTGTCTTAAATCCTATTTTCTGATTTAGATTCAATCAATATTTGTTAAGTCCTTCGTATATACACACAAAACACCAAGTCCAGAACTTCTGTATACTCCTACAGCAGTTTTTAAACCCCCTCATATTATAGATAAAGAAGCTAAATCTTCAAAAGACACAAAATAAGTAAATGAAACTCCTCTCCTACGCCCCCAAAATTAAAGCTAGGTCTCTTAACTACTATTCTAGTGTTTTTTTTTTTCTGGTTTATGATGAATGTTCAACTTAATAAGATTTAACTATATTACAGTCTAGCACTAGAATCTGAAGTTCCTCATTCCTTAGAATGAGGTAAGGAAATATAGAAAGGAAATATAATATAAATATGAGGGTACCTAGCAAGTGAGGCAAGAAGGAAGAAGGAACTACCCTTCTCTACAAAGTATTTTGTTTTTAACTCTGCCTCTTATGATCCTTAGAAATAACACTGAGAACTCTAGGTATTCATTTAGATTAGATAATCTGACCCAATTTACCTTTCTTATCTCTTTTCTAACTCACTGTTCCCACAGATACTACAATCAGCCACAACGAACTAGTTGATATTCCTTTCCTTATACATCCTAACCACATTCCCTCCTTATCCCTAACCAACTTTCTCATCTATAAAACGAGGATAACAGTACCAGATCTCTTAAGGATATGCAAAACACATAGAAAAATGTTTCACATATAGTAAACATGAAATAAATTTAAATTATTTTTATTCTTTCCAATTCAGTCTACACCATCTCTAGATTTCTCCAGAAAAATATTAAATTAAATCATTTCTACCTTATTGTTTTTATAATTTAATGTTTTTCATGGTGCTATTTATATTCTGGCTCATGTGCCAGTGTCTATTTCTCCAATTAAAATGCAAAAGCAGTATCTCCTTTATATTTTATCCTCCCATCAGGCTAGCAGAGTGATGGAGTATAGGAAGTCCCAAATAAATGACTGCTGAATATTGTCAAGTATACAGTAATTAGTAAGTCAATAATTAATTTAAAAATGAATTTAATGGGGTCGTGGTTTAGTGGTATAGCGCTTACCTAGCATGTGCGAGGCACTGGGTTCAATCCTCAGCACCACATAAAAAATAAATAAATAAATAAAAGATATTGTGTCTAAAATTTTTTAAATGAATTTAATGATTATATAACACACATTAGAACAATGATAGATACTAGAGTTAGTCTCATTTACCTACAATTTAGTAAAAAAGAAATCGTTATTTGTATACAGTATTATAAATAAGATGTCACAGATTTAATGGGAAAATAGTTACTATTATTAGACCTTCAAAGTGTATAACACTGAAGTACACAAGACCATCTTGACAGCTTTCTATACATACAGCCTCCTAACAGTGTTTTGATGTGTCCAAGGACTTTCCATAGCAGGCTGCCTGCTAGCCCTAATTCTTAACAAATGTTTCTTTATAGTCAGCTCAAGTCAAGTTTCTTGTAAACTTCTTCTGATTAATTCTAGCTCTGCAATTTATATTAATAAGGTTTATCCCCGTAAAAAAATTAATAATTGGAACCACAATCTTCTAAACTGTAAGCTGCACCCCTTTCTCTACAGTTCAAACGTAAGAAAAAAAATAATGAATCTGGAGCAAGAGAAATGGCTTTTACTGCTAACTCTCTTTGAGCTGACGTGATGCAAATGGGTGTCAATGGCTGTAGATAAGTGTCCTAGAAAAGCAACTGATAATATCTAGCAGGCAAAGGCAGCTGGGATACCAAGTGGGGAGGCACAGGAATGTGCAAGGAAAAACAGAGCCTGCAGCCTAACAGCTGTGCTTGCTGACAACCAAATCCCTCAGGGGCCACATCACATCAGAGACTTCCATACTTCCATATCCTTCTTCCTTAATATGACCCAAGTTTCAGGCTCTTCATGGTTTCAAGCCATAAGATATTAACAGTTGACCATTTCCTCATTCTTTCTACTCAATGCAAAATAAGCCCATGAAAACTCTCAGCAGATTCCATGCATCCCAGATACATTCTAGAATTAGAAAATAGAAAACAGATAGAATACCATGTCTTAAAAGATGGGGCTGCTAGCATAAAAAAACAGCCCTTGCCACAAAGCAAAGCTTTCTTCTCAGTATTATTTGCTTATCAAGGAGTGTTGCGACAAGGTCTTACAGATCAAAAAGGCAGCCTTGGAGAGCGACCGTTGGACACAGACTGCTGGACACTCATTCCAGCTTTGGAAAACAGACCTAAGAACCAAAAAGTAATGTTACATCATTAATGTCTCAGAAAACCTCAAAGCAGACTTTCAAGGGGCTACATTCATTGATTTCTGGGATGTTTTTAAATGATACTTGCTTATCCATGGCAAGTACACAGCACTGGATTATGAATACATAATACTGAAGATGAGAAAGTTTACAAATAATCATTCAATTAAATAATTCATAGTATGGTTCCAAAGATTTTTTTCCACTTTTCCGTTTGTATCTATGTTATCATTTATACAAACAATTGTACCCCCCAAATGTCCCAGTGTGTTCCTGCCAGCCCTGCTCACATTTCTATAAAAGGGAAGACATCAAGCTTACTCATGTTAGGAGACTTTGACATATTTCAAGATAAAATAGAAACATGCTTCCTTTCAACTACTACTAGCTTTTTTTAAGCTTAAGAACGAGTGCTCACACTAAGAAATGTTCTGCTTCCAATTAAAATGCCTAGTTTATTTTTTGAAGAGTTTCTGCAGAATAATCTAGTTACCTATCAATGTACAGAGTAACCACCAGTAAACCCCAGACAATACCACATTGCCTGTGTCACAGGGTGGACCTAACTAGCTTAGTTTAAATGTAATAAAGCTACAGAAAAGGATACTAGGCACAGCTATCTACAAACTGGAAACAGAGTACATTAGTTAGGTTATTGTACACATCACCCTGGAATTTAGAATCCTCTTTCCTTAACACAAGAAGAAAAGAACTGGGGCAAACACATGAGGATTATTTTTCTTGACTATGCTACAAAGTTCTTCTGGAATAATAAGAGCAGCAAACATTTACAAAGATTTTATTATATGCAAGGCACCTTTTAAGCACTTGAACACATAAAATTTGTAGCAATCTTATCAGGTAGGTACCACAACTATGTTTGTTTTATAAATAAGGAAATTGAGGCATAGAAAGCTAATTTGACCAATGTCAAAAATCTGGTAAGTGCCAGAGCTGGATCTTAGCATGAGTAACTCTTCTTCTTCTTCTTCTTCTTCTTCTTCTTTTTTCTTTAAAAAATATACCTATTTATTCTATGTGGTACTGAGGATTGAATGTAGAGCCTCACGTGTGAGGCAGGCGCTCTACCACTGAGCTACAGTCCCAGGCCCACAAGTAACTACAGAAAAAGAGAAATTGTTTTAAATTTCCTCTAGAATGCATGTTTTCTAGATATTCCTTTCCCTGTCTTTGTCTTCCCAGAAGCCTGAAGTAGACCCTTTCAGCATTTAACACCTTGCAGTTAACCCTAATCTGAAACTTTCTATCCATACCTGTGTTATTCAATATAGTAACCACTAGCCAAATGTGATTATACACATTTAAAAATAAAATTAACTAAAACCAAGTAATAGAAATGTTCAGTTAGTCCTATTACTCACACTTCAATTACTCAATACTCAAATTTCAAATGCTGGTGGTGACCACATTGAAAAGAGCAGATAGATACAGTTCTGTCTTGGAAGATCTATTGGATAGCTTAGTTACCTGCCAAACTTTCCTGTGACAGTAAAATATTAAATACTTCAGGTTTTGCAGGCAGTGTGGTCTTTGCACCAATTAGCCAACTCCACTGCTGTCATGTAAAGCATTCATAGATGATATATAAACAAGAGTCATGTTCCCCATATCTCATGGGCCATAGCTCACCGACCCCTATTTTACGTAACTTTGTGGAGTTTCTACTTAAATTTGATCTCCCTTAGTATTTGATCTCCCATTCCCCTACAAACTATCTTCCCTAGCTAGCAGAGGAAAGAATTGCACAGGACTATAGAAGCACCCTGAACTCCATGGAGATAAACTTGTTTCATGTAACTCACTTTCCTCATTTCATCTCCTTCCCCTCCCAAGGGTAAAAATACATCCGGAAAGGAGGGGAAGGAGTCCTGGGAAAGAGCAGGTGACATCTGCCCAGCCTGGTAGGCAGGGGAGAAAGGAGCTTTGTAATTGGGGCTGACTTGATCTGCCCCTAGCATGTGGAACCCCACCTCCTACAACCCAGGAGGTGGCAAAAGAATCTTCAAGAGTCTATCTTTGTTTCTTCCCATTATGTTTTCTTCCATGATAAATGGACGCATTCATTATTTGCTACAACCAGTTCCTGTGACATTTTGGACAGGAACATCTTTAGTGCCTCAATTTCCTCATAAAATGTAACAGTATCCAAAGGGTACTCATGAAAATCAAATAAATTAATATTTGTAAAGCACCGAAAACACTGCTTGGCTTAGAGTAAGTTTTTTTTATATTTTGTAAGTAAATAAAAGTGATATTTTATAAGCACCTGCTATATGCAGATGGAAAGAAGATAGTAGAAATAAAGAGAACCTCGAGGAAGACAGAAGTTAAAATATGGTTATATGTGAAAGGCCTTCTTTGGCCAACTAACGCTCCCTTTTCCATTTCCTTATCTCCTTATCCTGATTTCTTTTTCCTGTGAATATTTATTGCTGGACATCTGATAGATATACAAGAAACGTATGCTTTTTAGGCTCATTCACAAAATGGATCTTCATGAGGATAAGGACTTTGTTATACCCATGATAGTATTTCTAGCTTCTAAAACAGTGCTTGGTTTTTGGCAAATGGTCAGATACCGCTCATGAAATGAATCAGTGAGTGAATGAAGAACATTAAGAACATTTAATGGATCCATACTATGATATTTACAAAGGTTAGGTTGTCAAATTTGTGTGTGTGTGTGTGTGGTACCACAGATTGAACCCAGGGGTACTCAACCACTAAGCCACATCCCCAGCTCTTTTTTCTATTTTAGTTAGAGACAAGGTCTCTCTAAGTTGCTTAGGGCCTCATTAAGTTTCTGAGGCTAGGGCATTGAACTCATGATCCTCCTGCCTCAGCCTCCTAAACTGCTGGGATTATAGGAGTATACCACCATGCCCAGTTCTTACTTTTTAATCACATTATAATTTAAAATTTGTAATTTGGTAAATTCTTCCCACATTAGAAAGATCAAAGAGCAATATTGGAGTCTGAAAAGGGGAATTTGTATTTTGATTCAAGTCCAAAAGGTTCTAACTGGTTTCTTTACCTATATTAGTTTATAACTTCATTTACGTATTTTATTTTTCTTCATAATGTTCCTGAGGGTCAAGGATGGGAGAGATAGTTCCTCCACTTAGAATAATGAGAAAACAGGCAAGAGAGGTTGCCTTATCCAAACACAACCTGATTGACCACAAAGCAGGAAACCAGTCCCCTTCCAGCAGCTCTGCTGAATGGGTAGAGCAAAGTGATTCAAATTCCAATGAGATGTTCCCATTGTGGGAACTACTGAAATGACAATCATGGCCAAGTCTCAAATCCAAGAACTTTTTTTTTTTTTTTTGGTACCAGGGATTGAACTCAGGGGCACTCGACCACTGGGCCACATCCCCAGCCTTTTTTGTATTTTATTAGAGACAGGGTCTCACTGAGTTGCTAAGTGCCTCGCCATTGCTGAGGCTGGCTTTGAACTCGGGATCCTCCTGCCTCTGCCTCCCAAGTGCTGGGATTACAGGCATGTGCCACCACACTAGGCTAAAACTAAGAACTTAATGGATAGATGAATAGTATCCTCGCTAGTCAATTAGCCAGCTTTTCTATTAGCCTCTTAACATCTTTGGACCACTGCTGAAGACAACATTTTTACTTTTATCTATGAATAGCAATTACACTTTTTAAATGCTACCTCTTTGCTACAAGTCAAATTAACCAGCTACAATTCCGATTATCACACACTCCATCACTGCTAGATGATACATCCTTTGTCAATGTATACAGAGTGGAGAGAAGGGCAGGATCCACAGACAAATGGCAATGCGTGACACAAATTCTAACTGAGCACACGTTTCTGCTTTTATTAAGGGGGTAAAGTCACTGAATTAATGAGCAGCAATCCTCATTTTTTTTTTTCATATAAGGAGAAACATCCAAGTATTACACATCTCTCAAAATACACAAAAAGTTACTATTTTTCTTCAATATAAGAAAACAGATTCATTACTTTGGGCTCATAGAGTTCAATCCCATCTTGTTGTAGATGATAAAAACTGAGGTGCAGGGAAGTTAAAAGATGTGTCCAAAGCCACACAGCTAGTTTTATAGCAGCATCAGAGTTAGACCCTAGACTTCTGTCTCCCAGTAGGGAGATCCCCATTTAGGAGCTGGATAACCCATGTAAACTGGTACTTCTTCCTCTTAGTTCTTCCCTTTAATACTCTTTTTGGTTTTGTATAGAAGAAATTTAGTCACTAAATGAAGTACCCACTGACTTCTGCATCATAAGTGCCCCATAAATATCTGAGTGAACTGAACTGAATCTGGATATAACTTATTCCCATAAGAAGCAAAACGCTTAATATGACTATCCCATTTGTGATTTTTGGTTTCCATAGTGACAAATAACACTGCTACATGTGGTCTGGCTTACATCTATGAACAAGCATTTCCTAATGAATGGCAACTCCCACAAGATATAATTTCCCAAATATTTCAGATAGCTGATGAAAAAAAACATTCCCCATAGGAAAGATTAATTACTGATTAGGACATTTAGCATTGCAAGGCACTCTACATTTGCTACGGTATGGTTGACACTCTGTCCTTCAAAATTCATTTCAGAAACATAAGGAAAACACTTGGGCTTTATTAACAAACTTAAGAGGATAATAAATTTTAGGATTGTTGAGAACCATGCTACAAATTTGACTCCATGGTTTAAATTATAGAATCATTCAATCCTACTTGATGGCAAAGATGTACTTTGTATTTTATTTCTTCATCTGTTAGCTTTATATTTACAGAGAGTCCTATTTTTTCTGGCAGTAGCATCCTGCTTCTGTTTCCAGAGCATACTTGTAATCAATCCTGTCAGTCCACTGTGGTCATAAATATGGTGCTATAGCAAAGAAGGAGCCACTAAGAGAAAGCTATGAGCTTTAAAACCCAGCTAGGCCCTCACCACCTCCAGCTGGCTTTCATTTTAGGCAGCTTAGTGTTTCTGTTAAAGCCAGACTTATCAAAATGTTCAAGGTGTTAGGTCATTAAAAATACAGGAAGAGGGGCTGGGGATATAGCTCAGTTGGTAGAGTACTTGCTTCGCATGCACAAGGCCATGGGTTCAATCCCCAGCACCAAAAAACAAAAACAAAACCAAAAACCAACCAACCAGGAAAAACCTATGAAAGGTACAAATGCAATTACACATTCAGAAACATTTTTCTCCTAGCCTTCTCTTCCCATAAGGCAGTAGCACAGCCTTTGTGCAAACAGCTGTGGGGGGGTTGCTGATTTAGAGGGGAGGAGTCACATATTTTTCAAAGAGGACAGGTTGAATTAGTATCTCCATGTTCCTTGGATCTCTATGATCTCTCCCCTGTTCAACTGCAAAGCCTGTACACGCTGTTTCTAAGAACATTTCAACAAAATTGCCTTTGGTGAGAACAAGACAACTGTTCAGTCTGGACAGAAAAAGTAAATCTTTTAAAGCTTCTAGTCTAAAATAAGTATTCATTAAAAATCAATCTTTATTATTCATCTTGGGTGACAAATTATTCCCACCTAAAAATCTCAATATCCTATTCCAATTCAATTCTACTCTGCTCCCAAATTTGAAAATGAAGCAAAACATTAAAAGTTAAACTTATTAAAAATATTAATTCAGAAAGCTTTGAACACATCATTAAGCACCCATTGTCTACCTGGTGCCATGTAAGAGGCACAATGGTGCAGGTTTTGGGTTATGCACATCTGCCTAAAAGGGTAGGGTCAAAGTTGGGGAGAGATAACAAAACAGAATCTCTTGCAGAATTAAAATTTTATATTTTATATAAATTTCACTTCAGGGAAATGGAGGTGCATTTGGTAAGCAGATAGAACTCAGAGGAAAGTTAAATATCTAAATACAGATACTTGACATCAATTAAGATACGTTTCTAACAAATTCCTTAATCCTTAAGGGAATTTTCCTGGAGATGTGGAACAATGAAACCAAAGTTGGAGAAAGTAAAACAGACCAAGAATGTGTTTGTTCAAAGTACAACTGGGTTAGTTCATGTCCTGTGTCCTCTTTAACAAAAAAAAAAAAAAAAAAAAAAAAAAAAAAAAAAACAGAGCAAAGTCCTAGTGAATACCATAGAAAGACTCTAGCAAAGAACAGAGCATCACCAGCTCACCAAACTACCTCTACTCCTCATCTATAGGGCAGTTTTCGGTCCTATATCTTGGCAATGAGTAGTATGGCCTGAAATGGATGTGTAACATCTCTGAAAACAGATAGCAGAACACTCCCTATGTTGCACTTCCAGATAAGACTGTCCATTATGCACCCAGGGCAGTTCAATTCAGTGTGCATTTACTGAGAAAGCACCAAAAACTTGTATTTAAGTTAGAGACAGACACACTTAGGAAAGTGACATTCCAATTTATGAAATATAAATTTCAAGTTCTACAAGAGACAGACCAGCACTGAGAAAAAGTCATACAAGGAACTGAGTAATACTAGGTTAATAGAAATACCTTGACCCCCAGTGCCAAATAAAGGCAAAAGCTGTAAGTGCCTAAAAGCAAAACAGAAACATGAGGTAGCATTTGAAAGCAAACAAGCAAAAAGTGATGGTAAAAGTGCAAAAATACATACTTTTTTCTCCCCAGTGCTAGGAATAGAACCCAGAGCCAAGCACATGCTCAACCACCTGGCTACACCCCCAAACCTACTTCATAACAATTTCATTAAACTTTTGCTATAGAAGAGAGATACTGAAGGTATTGAAATAAATCTATCATCTGTACTAAACCATAGGTAAGAAAGTACTCACTATGGGTTGCCAACATTTTCCAATTATAAATCACTAAGAAGTTTTTTTAATAAATTTCATTGGTATGAAACATCAGCCCTTGAGATAATAGTTCAGTTACCCTGTAAATATTCCTACAAGTAGCAGAAAGAAACAATAGTTTTGATGAAAAAACAAGGTATTCTATTAATAGTCATCAGAGACATTAAGAGTAACTATTCTCTGTGTAAATTAATGTAAACACAAATACTCTAAGAATGATAGACTTTGTATTCTGCTCCAATATATTTAAGTTTGAGTAAGTATATATTTTTACAACTGGTAAGCGGGTCTGTCCTGAACACTAGAACCTCAAAGACCACTACACACAGGCTACTTACAAGAAAAGAATTTCTGAGTGTTTTCAATTAATCATTAATGAGCCTCCAAATACCAACTCAACCTCAGGTAATCATCTACTCACTTTATTTAACAAAGCCCAAAAAAAACAAACTTTCTTTGTTATACCTTATTACCCATGAGACGGTGACATTTAACCCTAGATAGATATAAGATAATTTGACTCTGTAAACATAAAACAGCTGCAAGAAAAATCCAGATAGCCATCACACTAAATGCTTGAGGTCTGTACCTTGTAGCAACAGCAAATGAACTTTTCTTCACTAGCATTTTACTGAAAACAACTTACATAACTGCAACCTTGAGGCATGTATGAAATAACACAGAAAGTAATTTCATCATCTATCACTTCAATGCTATATTATTAATTAAGTACCTCATCCCAGAATTAGACTCTACTTTAGAATTACTTAAAGTGGAATTGTATGCCCAGGTTGAACGTAGGGAGTAACCTATAGAAATTACCCAAATTTAAATTTTCTAAGAATAAAATGCCCAGAATACTACTAGTTCACTCAAAAAATTACCAAACTGAACAAATGTTCACCAACATTTATGGGAAGGATTCCTAGTTCCAGGCTGTCACTGGTTCCTACAGAGTCTGTTTTCCTTACACTGAAATTTGGTCTTGAAGAATTTCAAGACAAGGCTGGAGCCAGGCGTGGTGGTGCACACCTGTAATCCCAACACTTGAGAGGCTGAGGCAGGAGGATTGTGAGTTCGACGCCAGGCTCAGCAATGGCAAGGCACTTAGCAACTCAGTGAGACCCTGTCTCTAATAAAATACAAAAAAGGGCTGGGGATGTGGCCCAGTGGTCGAGTGGCCCTGAGTTCAATCCCAGGTACCAAAAAAAAAGAAAAGCAAAAAACAACAACAACAAAAAAAAACATCAAGACAAGGCTGGGACTGAACGGCCATGCAAGCAAACCAGGCCCAATTTTCTTGGGAAGGGGAGGGGTGTGAAATGACCCTTGCTTCTTCAGTGATAAAATGCTTTTTGAGTTTCTCTTCTAAATGCACCTACTTCACAGAAAATTTTCCAAAAAAAAAGGAAAAACTATGGAATACTCATACTTTAACTCAACCCTTTTCTCACTTAAAAAAAAAAAAATTACCTGAGGCCAGTAGACACTTCGGTGTTCAGCATTTTTCTAGAAAAACTAAAAGGCAGACAGATGCAATTTAACTTATTTTACCTTCTAATTAAGTTGATACAAACATTCAAGATCAAGAGAGCCCTGAACCTAAGTCCACCATTGGCTCTCACACACCTCACCCCATCTCCACATCAAGGACGGTAGTGCTTCCATTTCTCCAAGCTAGAATTCTTGAGCCTACTTTCAAGTCCTCTATCTCACAAGCAGGTTACCAAGACCTAATGGTTTTCCACAGAAATCCTTCCTGCTAGTCCTCTCTTCCCCATTGCCTACATCTAGGCACTAACTCAAACTGAACTCCCTGTTACCCATCTCCACTCACTCCCATCCATCCCCCTCAATGACACAGGCACAAAAGAATCAAATCTTGACTCTCCCCTTATAAAATCCTCTGCTGCATCTAGGAGTAAGTTCACTTCCAAGGCAAGTGCCAGTCTGCAAACACTTCAGGTGGTTTCTGCCACACTTCTGGCACCTACAATTCACAGACCAAGGCCAAGAGTCACAAAGTCTCAAAAATATCAACATGCATACCAAGTGTTCATTCTCCATCTCCCCAATTCTTACTGCAAAGACTGAGGAGTTTAAGGAAGGAGTAATTTTTTTACTGAGTATATTGGTTGAATACATTGTCTGTGGAAGCCCAGAATCTTTATGATCTGTCTCTATATAAGATGTTATATTGGGGCTGGGGTTGTGGCTCAGTGGCAGAGCGCTCGCCTCGCACATGCGCGGCCTGGGTTCGATCCTCAGCACCACACACAAATAAACAAATTGTGTACAACTAAAGCAAATAAATAAATATTTTTAAAAAGACCAAAAAAGATGAATTAAAAAAAAAATAACATGAAGGCATGTTCTATGCATAAAGGTACTACAGAATAAAGGCTTCAAGTTAGCACTTCAAAAATTACAAAGAGGGCGAATGATAAGAAAGTGTTGTGTTCAAGTTATTTTCAAAGTAGTGTGAATGAGTCATTTCTATTATCTATTGACTTCTTTCAACAGTCTGACACTTAACTGCCGACTGAACTAAAATTAACAAACATTATATTTGTTCCTGATTCTGGTGACAACTGAATTAGATATATATTTTATGTTGATTTTAGTAACACCAAAATGTTAACCTTTGAATGAACAAGATGGTTAGATCTCTAGCAAGAAAATTATCAGCCATTAAAATCTGTAACTCAAGGACTGCTCTTGGCAGAGCTGTGGTATGATGGGGACTGAAAGTCCTGAGTTAGAATGCAGAGCCATCTAATCCATAATGTGCTTCTAAGTAACATATTTATGAAAACAAGTATTCTGTGCATTATTATTATCAAAGTCAAACTTAACTTTGAGGCTTTATCCTAAGGACCCTACGAGACACTTTAACTTTTTGTGTGTGTGTATATATATATATATATATATATATATTTTATAAATATATATAAATATTTAATATTTATTTATTTGTTTTAGTTGTACACAATGCAATGCATTTATGTTTATGTGGTGCTGAGGATCGAACCCGGGCCGCACACGTGCTAGGCAAGCGCTCTACCGCTGAGCCACAACCCCAGCCCCTGTATATATTTTTAACTACTTTATTGATAATTACTGTAATGTACCATTAATTATCACACACTCAATCTATACTTGGATCCCAATTAACAACTTTATTATTTTTTTAAAATTTTTACTGTGCTGGGGATTGAACCCATGGATTTACATATGCAAGGCAACAACTTTACGTTTTTTTTCAAAAAATTATCATGGATGATTTGGCTTTGGCAAAATAGCACTCACTGTATAAATATTCATTTAAATTTTAAAGTATTGTTTGTACTTACTTGTGATGTTTCAAATGGTTTAATAACTGCTATAAGTGTACATGTTATCTATTTCATGTCTGTACATATTTGGTACAACAAAGCAAAGTTAATTTATGTCAACAAAAGGGGTCTGCTGTAAAGTCCTTTTAATGGCAAGAAATTCATTCACAGGCTGTTTGATAATTATCACTACAAGCAATAATATGGAAGTGATTTGGATCATGTTCATTTGTTCAAAAAACATTTGAGATCCTACCGTGTGCCAGGGTAAGTGGGGAACAAGGCAGACATATTAAAGCTCTCCTGGGGCTTAAATCTATTAGAAAAGTCAAATAAACATAACATGTGTCATGTTGTTCATGGGAACAACAGAGGGACCTGATCTAGCTTAGGGGTCAAAGAAAACTTGAAGGATATGACATTAAAATTAAGACAAAAGAAAAGGAGTTTGCCAAAGTAGCAGTGGGGGAGAAAGTGCTAAGCAGGAGACACACCCTGTGTCAAGGCTTGTGGTCACAAAGCAGATCAGAGACACAGAAAGAGGTTCTGTGTGGCTGTAAAGGTGGTATGTGGAGGATGGTGGGGGAGGGGTAAGGCAAGAGCTCTAGACTGGAGATGGAGGCAGGGACTTCCTCCTGTAGGGTCCTGAGGTTTTCTTAAGGAGTCTGGTTTTTAATGCCTTATAAAGGAATTTTGAGGATAAGGAGAAATCACTAAGGGCTTTACACAGGTCATGACATGTTGCATTTTTTGCTCCATACCAACCTGAGGCTTCAATGTATAGAGGGCACCAAGCTCAGAGGCAGGGAAGGCAGCGGCAGACAGTTGCCTTAGTCCAGGCCAGATTCCAGGGTCACAACTGGAGGAAATGTACGGGAAAATTCAAGGGATTATCAGATAAAATGAAGAAATTAAGTTCAAGACAAAAATTTAGAAGACTTCACAATTCAGTACAGGTGGGAGTTATGGGAAATGCTCAGGCAGTTAACCTGTGGACAGTGGTATCTTTCACAAGATGGAAGAATTACAAATCCCTGGATATGGAGGACCACCTACATTCAAAGCCGGCTTTGTTCAAGTTGTTTGAAAAAATATTTTGGTTTCCTTGTGAGTTCATATCTCTGCATTCATTATGAAGTTTTTTTAAAAAAACAAAAACACTATGGACTTGCATAATCACTCACACCCAGAGGCGGCAATATTCAAAACAAGTCTGTGTTCTCTCTGGAAAGTCTTGGTTCAAAGACAAAAAACAGAGAACAGACAAATCTTTTGATCCTCACTACTGACATGGTGCTTCACTGCAAACCCAAGCACTACTTAAGACCTTTCTTTGATGGGACAATGGCAAGAGCTCAAGGCGTAACAGGCGTTTAAATTTAAGAGGCTTGGTCTCTGCACTTCATAGGATAGGAACAGGGATTTAAATATCAAAAGAACCAACTCAAGTTCAAGTGACCAGTGCACCTGGTGAAATTTAACCCAACATAAAACCTCTCCATGCAAATTCATAATTTCCTAAAAACAAACAACTCTGGGAAAATTTTCCCATGACCCCTCCCCCCATGAACATTTTTAATATTTCAAAAATGCTTAAAAAACCGGAACAAAGCAATTTTAAAATCTCAAAGGGTCAGAGCAACTGGAATTAGTTTAAGAATGCATTATACATGAAAGACACTAAGGCTTTCTTTATAAACAGGGCATCTTCTTCACACCAAAGTACAAGAAAACAAAGGAAGAACTAAACTAACATAGACCACAGAAAATATCACATGAAAGGAAATGTCTGGCCTAGTCTGCAACAGTAAGATCTCAAATAAACAGGCTTCGTTTACATGGGCTTCCTAAAAGCAAGAAGTAGAAAAAGGAGAAACCCAATATTTTTTTGCATGAGGAAAATGAGACAGGAGACCTTTAATAATATTCCAGGTTTGTTAGGATTATGAACAAGGCAAACAGGGGCAGAGGGTCCTGGGCACCCTCCCCTGTCCCCATTTCCATGATCTCCATATTCTGGGTCTGCTTTTGCCTCTTCCTTCAGGGGCCACCGACAAGAAGACTACTTACATGAGTGATGATGTATTTCATTTATTCCACACTTGTGTTGCAGTTACTATGCAAAGTTCTAAATGCTTCACAAATAACCCACTGAATCCTCATAACAACTCTATAAGGCGGGCACTATTATTACTCTTCTTTTACATACAGGGAACTGAAGCACGGAAAAGCTGTACAACTTGCCCAGAGTCAAGCAGCTAGTAAGTGATGCAGCTGACATCTGAACCCACTCAATCATCTGACTATAGAGCTACTGATGTTATTTTAATTATCTTTTTCATCTTCTATATTCTCATATTTTCTTTAAATGAGGATTTATGACTTTTCTAATAACAAAGAACTAAAAGATCACTTTTATTTTGAAAGAGCAAAGCAAAAAAATAAATAGAAACAAAGGTCTTAAATATTTCATCCATGAAATCACAGGGAAAATACATCTAATCTGCTAAAAAGCCAAGCAACTAGACCAGATGACCAGATGAGCCAATGCTCATTTGTCACAATAAGATCTTCGCTTCCACGCCCTTGCTCTCCCAGCACACAGGCAGCAAGAGGAGTGGAGAACACAGTGAAGGGCAGCAATTACGACATGTGCTCTGTAGAACACACCCTGGATCCGGTTTCCCTTTATAAGTGTACAATCTAGAACAAGTCACTTTAGTTTTGCCAGCCTGTTTTCTCCCCTGACAAATGGGTACAGTTAGACCTATCTGCTAGAGAAGACACATGAAGCCTTAAAACACAACAGTGGGGGGGCTGGGGTTGTGGCTCAGTGGTAGAGCGCTTGCCTAGCACGTGTGAGGCACTGGGTTCTATTCTCAGCACCACCACATTAAAAAAATAAAGATAACGTGCCCATCTACAATTAAAAAAATAAAAATAAAAAACAACAGTGTCCAGCATGGAGTAAGAGGTCAAAAAGTGATGATCATTGAAGAAAGAAATTGTCCAAATACTTGCTTATTTAGATACTCCTGGGCTTCAACAACCAAATGAACCAAACTTTTCATGAAGTCATCAAATGTGGACAAAAGAAAGAATGTAAAAATAAGGAAAGTTTTCCATTAATGCCTTAGTAAGCAGTTAATCTTAATAAAATAGAGACAATTTTTTGAGCCACAGAAAAATGACTCCTAGGCTTAGCAGCTGGAGTGTCAGTGCTGCACAGGGATGTAAGAAAATAACTAGTGTTAGGGGCTGCAGCTCCCTGACTTGCCCTTTCTAACATCAAGAGTTATGTTTTAAGAAACAAGTCTCTTCATTGCTCTGATTCTCCATTTCATTATGGAAATCATTCCATTGTGTGACACCAAATATTCCTTCTAGCTCTAATAATCTGTATTTCTCTAATGATAAAACCAGTTCTTTCTCAGTCAAAAAGTATGTACTAATGAGATTCTATCATACCTCTAAAAAATATCACTCTGCCAATCAAGTGGAATTTCAAAGAGATTATGATGAGTAAAATTCTACTACGTTACTTCTGTAGTACTTTTAGCTACTCCACAAAGTTATGTGAAAAGTTCCTCTTAAAGAAAATGAATGCTTCTGGCCCTCCTGGACCTGATATTCTTTTTTCTCAAATATAGTGTTTGCAATTTTGATCCTGGCTCCAAAACAGAAACTTGGAGTGAAAAAAGGAAAAACTAAAGCATTACCAACATAGATTTCTATTCCATAAATCCTTATATAAAAATATTTTTCTCGAAGGGGCTGGGGCTGTGGCTCAGTGGTAGAATGCTTGCCTCATAAGTGTGAAGCACTGGGTTCAATCCTCAGCACTACATTAAAATAAATAAATAAAATAAAGATATTGTGTCCATCTACAACTAAAAAATATTTTACAAAAAAAGAGTTTTCTCTAAACATATCTGACTCCTGGTACTTTCATGACCCCTCATGTATGGGGCAGAAAGTGGTACAGCAGAAGTCCACAGGAAGCTAACATAGCAATGCATGTCTTCAGAGTCATCACAGGGTCACAGAGGATCAATCCCTGTCCAAGGACTTGCTCAGGTATGAGACATGGAAGGTGATGCCAACAAAGGAACTCTGGGCATCTCTGGGCACCATGGGTAGACCTTAGGCATAGAGAATAGGACAACAAAAGGTGAGAAAAATCAGAATTATTAAAAGTGCTACAAGAATGAGAAGACAGAAAAAGGGAGAACAGAGGGAAAGGAAAAGGGCACAGAATGTAAAAAACACAGAATCATCGTCATCTGGAAGGGTAACTATACAGTGCTTTCTTTGCACGTGTTAAATTCACACATGAGTCTTCACACCATTTTTCCTTTTTTTTAAAAAGAGGAGGGAACTGAGACTTAGGAGAAGTCAGCTTATTCTCCTAGGGTCACAGAGCTAGAACAGGGAAGACATGGTACTTTACATGAGCTTTTCCAGCACACCGCTTGTCACTGAATGGTATGTATACTCCCTGTGACCTCAGAGGGTGCCTCTGGCTCACCCTTCTGTGGAAGTTTCGAATCTCTCCACTCCCTGGGCCAAGGATGGACAACCTCAGCAAAGCGCCTGGGGGCTCTGTCAGCCTCCCACTTGGGTCATTTTGAAGGATGTTTATTCTTCAGATAAAGCAAATAAATATCTGTTTCCCAACAACATCCCCTGCCTGCACCCCAGAAGATCATCACATGGTAGCAAACAAGGTTTCTTGTCAAAGCCCTTATCAATAACTTCAAAAGATAAAATGGAGAATGTTAAAGCAATTAAGGAAAATTATCCTTTTTTTAAAAAATGAATTTACTGCATATAGTAAAGAGCTCTAGGATGGGAAAACTTACCAAGGAGCAAGATGAAGGTGGTTAGATGTCTTTGGTTAGTTATTTCATGGAGGATAATATATATTTGTTAAAAAAAAAAAAAAAAAAAAAGGATTGTTTCCTTAATAGGTTCTATCATAAAAGTGTTAATATAAAGTTATTGATTTGAGACAGATCAGAGACTGCATAGGTTTCTACATCTTCCAGAAGAGCTTAAATAGCTATTTTCTTTATATTCAAGATACAAGCCTGGGGCTTGGGTTGTAGCTCAGTGGTGAAGCGCTTGCCTAGCATGTGTGAGGCACTGGGTTCGATTCTCAGCACCACATATAAATAAAAACAAAGTTCTATCAACTAAAAAAAAAATATATATATATGTATGTATACACACACACACACACACACATATATGAAAAAAGAAAGATATAAGCCTACGGTAAGTAGGAGATCCTGTACCTACCAAGTGACCCAAATGACTTTTCAACTCAAACTAACTACTTGGCTTTTAGACTCCAGACACAAACTGGAATAAAACTTGGCCAAGAATATTTTGAAATTATTGTAAAATGTTGCTTTTTGGCCTTACTGTCCCACAAAATACACCAATCATATAGAATTAAACACTAAAAAAGGGAAATTCATTTATGCAAACAAATAAAATCTTTTATATTTTATACATCATATGCAACTATAAAATGTATATTTTTAAACAATCATATAAATATTATTTTGGTGCTCAGTATTTTTATAGGGTACTTTCAAAGTAATTTTTGTCATTTAAAAATTTTCACCTCACTGTTTATAATGCACTGCTGTAATATCTAGATCTCACACTGGGCATTTGTGGCAAAGCTAACCACAAGCTCTCACTTTTTTCAATGAGCAAATGATTGAACATGCAGAGGAATCATCACGAAATAAATGGATGAAAAGGCAAGTAGAAATTAGAGCCTGCCAATCTTTCCCTAAGAGTAGCTATTAAAGCATTATGGTTTACATCATAAAAGCAAAGATAACCTATTATGCTACCTGTTCTTTTCGGGTGAAAGCGCAGGGTTGTACATAATCCTGTTTCCCCACATTTAAAATAATGAGAGGATTATTTCTTTCCTCCATTCACAGTCCTTAGCCCTGACCCATTCTCACTCAAATAATTTTCACAGCTGTACCTGAGGAGCAAAGAGGCAGACAGAATTCTACGCTGTGAATTTCAGCAAGTTAAAAACAGAGGAAGAGACCGAAGGCACCAAGGCTGTCACAGGTAAATGCTTGGAAACAGGAGCTAAGACAGTAATAGTCCCTAGACTGTCCCTCAGCTGATACCACCCTCCATGTCATCACTGTCCCTCAGCTGATACCACCCTCCATGTCAAGTCTCTCATTTGGAAATAAGTAAGAAAAAGAAGTCAAATTACCTACCCTTACTTGCTACATCTACTTAACAGCCTAATGAACACTACAAATAGAATTTGTACTACAAATAATACAAATTCAGTAACATCTTAAGATTATTTTCATAAGCATCTTAGAAACTTGACTTCAGACTGCTGTACTTATTGTAAAATAATTAACATCAAAATATTGTGAAGAAATACATTTTACTCATATCCCTTAAGTAGCAATTGTTTATATTTTTGTGTTCCCTTCAAAATTTGTATGAACTTTAACATAGTTGCAATAATCAGTGTATTGTGAATAAATATTTTTTATATTTATTGAATACATTTTTCTGATTGTTTTTATTTATGTCAAAATGTTTACTCCTACTAGTTTTAAAAAGAATGACTATTACCTCATCTCTTAGCATCAGTGAAACGCCCTTGCCTCAATAATAAAATACATTAAAATGGAGATCTATAATTTTCCATGTAGAAAAAGTACAGAAAAAAAGAAAGCATTTGCTTTTATAGACTCCTTTCTTTCAGAAGACTCAAAAGTCACTTGTAATTTGTTTATTTCAATGCCACAGGCAAGCAGCAAAACATAATAGTCCTAATTTCACAGGCTAACAAACTAGCATTTATAACATTTATGACTTTCATGATAACACAAGGGAAGTGACTTAGTACTAAAACTGTATTTTTGAAAAATCAAAAACACTATTTCATTGGTTTACACCATCATGCTACTTTCTTAAACCTTAATTTGGGTTTGGTTTACATCGTGTTAATGTATAAATATGAGGCAGTCCCCAAAAGTTACTGTTTAACAGGAATATTCAGAGGTAAAATAATTATCTAGATAGTGACAGCTATATTCTAATCAATCCATCCTAGTTTGAATGGACTGACTGGGTGGTAATAGTAGGCAGGTGGGGTGTGCTTGGAGGAGGTGGGTCACCTAGGCATGCCCTGGAAGGATTCATCTTACCCAGTCCCCACCCCCTCCTGACTCTTCTATGAGCTGAACAGCTTTCCTCTGCCATGTCTTTCTGTCATGATGTGCTGTCTCACCTTGGGCCCAGAGCAATGGAGGCAGTCATTTATGGATTGAGACCTCTGAAACTGTGAGCCTCAAATAAAATTTTTCTACTCTTCGCTGTTCTTATCGGGTATTCTGCTCACAGTCATGCAAAACCTCATTAAAACACACTGTTAACCCAAATAAATTCAAAAGATATAAGTCATGTGGCAAGAACAGTAATGGTAATTTCTTCTTGTGGCCTACAAGAGGCCCAAGTGCCCTAATATTGGGCTGGACCAACAGCCTCACATGAAGCACCATCTGTTCACCAGTTGCTCTCACCTCCCCCAGCATCTCCTTTCTACCCTGCCACAAAGAACAGCAGGCTTCATATCAGCAAACCAAAAACTATCACAAGTTGTTTAAAAGCTTTACTTTAAACTAGTTTCCAAGTGTTCTTGTGCTGTTCATTTTTTTTTTTTTTTTTGAAAGATAGTGAAGAAGCACAAAGAAGTTCCACATGAGGGAAAACCTTAGTTATGAAGACAGAGGGGGTCTGAAGAACTCTGTATTAAGAAGTTTTATGCCAAGCCTAGGGTGGCTATTTCCCAGGTCATTGTCAGGATTCACTGCTCTGTAGGCTCAGGAGAACAGGAGAGGGTTGATAGCCTTTCAAGTGGAAGGTGCAAATCAGCCAAACCTCTCTTCCCTGCTGTGGACTGCAGGCTGTTGAGACTATGTGCTTACCCCAAGTTAGAAAGAATCAGGGTGTAAAGTTTAGATTCAGAGGACATTTCCAGTCTGTTTTGCTGTAATATGCCTCTTGGTTCTTCTTCAAAATGAAAGAGCTTTGTTGTTTCTGATTATAAAAGTAAGACCTGCTTATATTTTTTAAATCTGATAATAGACTATAAAAAAAGCAAAAATCAGTTATTATTCTACCACTCATTGGTAACTACTCTTAATGTCTTAGTGTACATACTGCCAAATTTTTTTCTATGCATATACGCATAAACATTACTATTTTTTTCCTTTCAAAAAACTGAAATCAGTTGAAAACTCTGGGGCAACCATTAAAAACTATTTTTGCTTTTTTTTCTTTTGGTACTGGGGATTGAACCCAGGGTTTCACACATTTGAGACAAGTACACTGAGCTACATCCCCAACCAAAACTTTTTTAAAGTTGGAATAATTGGTAAATATAATAATGTATGCTGAGATAAAATGGAATTACATAAACTATTCACTTAAAATCACAGAAGGCAGAAGATGGGGGTGTGGGAATGAAAACAAAGCAAATGCAATAAACAGAAAACAACTACAGACACAGTAGATGTTAATTCAATTCTATCAAGTCACTTCAAATATAAATGATCTAAATACATCAGCTAAAAGCACAGACTGGGGGCTGGGGTTATGGCTCAGTGGTAGTTGCATGTGTGAGGCACTGGGTTCGATCTTCAGCACCACATAAATAATATATATACATATATATATATACACACACATATATATATAATATATATACACACACACACACACACATATATATATAAAGAGAAGCACAGACTGTTGGACAGGATAAAAAGACCCAAATATGTGATATGTACAAGAAACCCACTTTGAATATAAAGATGTAGGTTAAAATAAAGGGACTGAGAAAGAAACAGTATAAGCTTTATGTTTATATACTGCATTGAGATCTGCTCTCTTGCCTTTAATCTCCCCTTCCTCCTTCCTTCCTTTCCTTCTCTCTCTCTCTCTCTCTTCCTCTCCCCACTCTCCCCTTCTGATGGGGATCAAACACAGGGCTTCATGTATGCTAAGCATATACTCTACCACTGAGCTACACTCCCAGCTCCCTACCTTTTCTTGAAAGACTAGTACACAAAAAAATTTATTCTAACAAGAAATTCTAAAAGTTTTCAATGTATACAGAATCTTGCCAACATAAACACTGTCTAGTATTTCAAAATGTTGGCCTATTTTACACATTTGGGAAACAAAGAATCACACACTATTTGGCACAAATTAATGACAGATGAAAAATGAATGCATATATTTCTCCCTCATCTTACCTGTTCCCCACAAATATGAATCTGCCAACTATAACAGAATTGAGTTCCTTTCTTTAAAATAGGCTCTCCTATCATGTTTCTGGAAATAGATGAATATTAATGCATGTATTTCTACACACACACACACACACACACACACACACACACACAGAATTCCTGTAGCAGATTCTATTTTCAATGCAGTTCAGTGTTTGAGCTGCTAAACTTCTCCTACTAGCACAGCTATAAAATAATTTACTGAACTAGTGAATTTAAATTAAAGTGTAGATGGTGGATGGATGCAGGAAATGAGTTGGTTGTCCTCTACCTGAATTTAATGCCCAAGAAGAATATTTTCCATTGCTTCATGTTCATACAAATCAAATACATCTTGGCAACAGACTCTTGGATGTATTAAATAGCCAACATTTATGCTAAGTCCATTTTAAATATGCTCAAGGTATACTTCTGAGTTGTACATACACTTTCTGATGCCTTATACCCAAAACAGCAACAATAACAACAAAAACTACACTAGACTTGGTTTTCTGAGTTAGAAAAAAGACTGAAAATTTCCCATATGTGATCATGCTGGAATCTTTGATCTCTACTGCTCTGAGTTCATAGTCAGGCTACTTCGTTTATTTTGAGAAAGCAAATCCTTCCTGTTGTTTCTCAGGAAATGGAAGAACACATTTATAGACTATGTTTTAACATCAAGTTTAAAGGGTTTTAATTTTTAAACTATGTTTTACTTTGAAGAATATTGAATTATGGGGAGAAATTAAGACTTGCAGAAAGAAAATAGAGCAGGTGGGTGAAGAGAGAATAGTATTCTCAGACTTAAGCTAAAAGGGTAAATTTTGGAAAAATGTCTCACAAAAAATTATTACACCCTGTTACTTCCTGTGAAAAATTTTCCAAGCATTAAGTTGTATAACAGCAGAATGAGGAAAAAAAGGAAATGCTGAGGCTTTTCCAGAATCTGTAAGAGTATGGACAAGATTAGAGGCTTACTGTTAAAAGAGTGTCCTTTCATCTGCCTAGGCTTGTTAAATTATTACAGTGATCTCTGGAGCCACTTAACCTGACCTGGATTCACCTTTTAATGCCAGCCACACCTCTGGGGTTTTTAAAGTGTTATTCCTGTTCTTTGAAGAACGGTAAATGGTTAAATGGCTTGAAGAGTACACCCTCTAAAGGGACAGAGCAGACCCAACTCCACAGAGAGAGGAAGTCTTGCCAACGTTTCTGACTTCTCTATGGGCAAAGAAACTCTAGGTGTGTGATGTAGAGAGGAGGAGAAAAGACTCTTAAGTAAGGTGCTGAACATACTTAGGCTTCTCCAATAGTTCAATTCTCTTCCACAATAGCACATTTTAATGGAGAGGGGAAAAGGAGCCCAGTGAGAGGAAAATACAGACAGAAACAAGACCAAGATGAAAGTAAAACTATCCCTTCCCTTATGAAATATCATCTGTGACCAGAGATTTATCAGGGAATCATGTGACACAGCAGGTAGGGCACAGGGCAGAACTACTCGTCTACCTCAAGTGCAGCTCTTACCACAGCTTCCCACTCCTGTCGCCTTTTCTAACCTATGACCTCTCTCCAACTGCCACATGCAGCCACAAAGCATCCACCTGAGCACGGTTATCTGACAGCAGAAACTGATCCAAGAGCGCTTTCAAAAGAACCCCTGGGAAATAAATGACAGCAGTCTAGCTCATCTTTTTTATGCACTCTTTTTGTCCAATGGTTTACATGTCTCACAGAAGTTCTGAGAGCTATACGAGACTTGAAAGGTCATGACGTGCAATTTTCTCCATTGAAATATGGGAAAACTGAGGCCCAAAAGATTAGATCACCTTCTTAACACTAGAACTCAATCAAGTTCCCTAATGTTCAACCTTCTGCTCCTTTGTCCTCCTTCTCCTCCCTTCCCCCCAGATCTTTAAGCTTCCTTGAATCACTGACTAAACTTGATGTTTTAGGCAAGGCCTGTGCGTTCTATTTTAAAATTTCATTCATATTAATCATACTATGTAGGAGCCCTGTTTGGGGAGATGGCTTAAATTGCGGTGGACTACGGGCTTTGGCTTTGGACATGTTTGGGCATTGGCGCCTTCCGTAGTCTTGCGAGACTTGGCCGGAGATCTCGAGGGACTTGAGCAAGATTGCGGATGAGGTCTGCGCCATTTTGGAGGTTAGAGGAGCGTGGACAGCGTGTCGGGGTGTAGTTAGAGCCAGAGAGAAAAGTTATCAGAATAAAGAGCTGTTTGTTTCCAGTTCGTCTCTAAACTTCTTCCCGCGGCTTCTTTGCTCCAAGCGGCCATAGCTTCAGGCGACAACAATACTACTCTGTCAAGCAGGAAAAAAAAAAAAATCCACCATCGACCTCTATCCCTACTGACAGAGCTCCAAGGGGGCCCTCAGCTATGCACAACTCTCACCCTCAATCTGTAGCCTCCTTTTTCCTAAATTAACTGTTACTAACTTTCAACAGCCTCCTCAAGGCACCTTATTCTCAGCTCATTTCATCTCCACCTTTACCAAGAACATCCAGCCATCAAGAAATGAACTCTCTCAACTTACTTTCCCCCACCTGTACCCTCATTTACAGTTACACAGACTCTTTCTCCTCTCCTGTTCCAAAGGAGCAAAATGTCCCAATTCACAAGACAACCTCTTCTGAGCATGCCTGTGCTCCTAAACCTGGCCTCCTTATCTTTCTGAAACCTTCCTCTACTAGTTATTCCATCTTCTACCTTTGGTCACTTCTTCTTAACCAAAGTATGAGCTCCAGTCACCATCTCATACAACACACAAATCTCTCTTTACAAACATGCATATGCATACCCATACACACTCTCTGCTCCCCCTTCTCATCTCCTACTTTCATCACCTGACAATCCAGCTTTTAGACTTTAGAACTTACCTAATTACCAACTGAATACCTGATTGATTGCCAAATCCAATGTCCTTTATTCTCTATGCTCTAACTGACCTTCCTGAGTCCTCTGACTACCTGGGTGACTTGGTAAGTTGCTTCCATTACTTCAGGGGGGAATGATGACATAAAATATGGAAACAAAAATTTTAAAATAGGGTGCTCAATATTACATTTTTATTTCTAGATTTTCTTGATTCTTGCTAATGCCTCATCATTTGTCTGCTCAGTCTTTGGTCTTTTCGCTATCCCTATAGGATCTCAAACACATTCACAGCTTTCAGTCACTTCCCAACACATATCTAAACTTTCTCTCCTGAGAACCAGACTTCTGAAACTCAACGGAATATCCCACAGATCCCCCAACTTCACCTCAAGTTGGACCCACTATTCTCTCCAATCTTGTTCCCCTTATGTTTTTATCCTCACTAGCTATACCCTTAGACAGTGAATCTTCAAACCAGAAAACCTAACAGTCATCCTACTTCTTCCTTCCTCTTATTCTTCTCCTACTTTCTACCTAATTAAGAGCCAATTCTTTCTCGTAAACATCTCTTTAAGTCCATCCTCTTCTCTCCTTTTTCACAACTGAAGCTTCAGTTTCGATCCTCATTAACTTTGCCTAGATTATTGTAGTTGACCCTGGACTTTCCTGCTTCCTTTCCACAAATCTTTTTTTTTTTTTTTAATATTTACTTATTTGTTTTAGGTGTACACAATGCCTTTATTTTTACGTGGTGCTGAGGATCGTACCCGGGCCGAGCAAGTGCTAGGCGAGCGCTCTACCGCTGAGTCACAACCCCAGCCCTCCAATTATCTTAAGACAATGACTTGAGCATTTATTTTACCTCTGATCAAGCGACAATGCTGTAAGGGTAAAGTTCACACTTCCAGAAGCGTCATGCATGGTCCCAGACATAGGCTGGACCAAGAATTCAAACCCAGAGGTACCTCCAATTTCTTCTCTCTGCATCACAACCTCTACTCCCATCACTCACACTCCATGTTTCTCACACACTGAGCTCTTTGGGGCTTTGAATCTGAGCTGTTTCTTTTATATGGACTACTTTTCTTCTGCTTAACCTGGTAAATAATCTTATCCCTTCAACGGCACCAATATCACCTCCTTTAGGAATTCTTTCCTCACAAATAAGAACAAACCTTTCTCTCCTTTGTGTCACATTCTTTACTGCTTACCAGAATGTATTTCTGGAAAATGTCTTGTATTCTAAATTCCAATTAATGGTTTATGCCTGTATCTTCTGAGGTCAGCCACCTTAAGATATTTACTTTGTATCCTCTGAACTTAAAACAATGCCTGCTACACAGGAGGTAGGAGAAACTAAGATTTAACAACTTGGAGCTCAGCAAATGTCTTCTGAATGGATAAGTAGCTTGGCTGTCAATTATAGCAGACTAATTGAACAATAGAGGAAGTTGGTAGGACAGGTGGATCTGACAGCTACTTAGGGTATAGCACAGAAGAATCTGGATGAGAACTGGGAAACATCCATGCTATGAAGTCCTATAATAATTATTTAAGTTCAGTTAAATCACTAGCTAAGGCTGTTATAATCAAACTCAGGTGAATACCTAATAAACTGTGTTTAAAGCACAACAGAACAATTCCCATAGCCCAAAGGTATCTATCTTACCTGCATAAGCAGATTTTGGACTCTGCAACATTTTACATTATAATATTATTAGACTTAATGCAAGTAAATCTTAGTAGTTAACAAAAAACACTGAAACTGTTTCCTATATCTATAAAGCAGATAACAGAAGAAATAAAAATACAGTCTATCAGTCACATGATCCTAAAACTGATAGCTAAAGGTAACATCTTTGGCCTATACAAATCTTGTCATGCCCTCTCTTTTGAGAGCGTAATTTGTTTCTCATAGTAATCTCTAATTTATTTATAATAAAAAGTCATGCTATATACATTATGCTTTGCACAGGCATGCAAATACCTACTTAACAAATAAAGTAATATAGCATTCAATATGACATAAAATAGAGACAGGAGGAGGAATGAGACCCAGTGAACTGAGAACAAATTGGAGCAAAGTACACTTGGACAAAACTAAGCTGAAACTGATGAAGCTTTCCCAATAATAAAAAGACATCTATAATTAACAGGCTTTCAAGAGTATGCACCCATGTATTAGAGCACCATACCTCATAAAACATTCATTCAAAGCCATACCCAGAATGCACCCATAGCTATATAAGCACATATGGAGCACTGAAAAAAGAAAGTAAAGTCTTTGAAGTGAGACAATACTGCCCTACATAGAGAACTACGTGTGAAGAGGAGCCATAACCACTAAAAAAACAAAACAGAAGAAGAAGAAAAAAGTAATGTTAGGAACATTAGAAGTAAATTGTCATCAAATAATTTCAGAATGTTCCCCATTATGTAGACACATGTCTAACAAATACATTTGCAAGTTTAACAGTTATCACACACAAATAAGGACAAGAAATCTGCCCCCAAATAATGTTGGCACTGGGGTGTAGCTTAGTGGTAGAGTACCTGCCAAACATGAAAGAAGGTCCTATCCCCAGCATCATAAACAAAACAAAAAACCCAAAACTCAAAAACTTAGCCAGGCACTGTGATACCTGACTGTAATCCCAGCGGCTTGGGAGTCTGGGACAGGAGGATCGCAAGTTCAAAGCCAGCCTCAGCAAAAAACAAGGTGCTAAACAACTCAGTGAGACCCTGTCTCTAAATAAAATACAAAAAAGAGGACTGGGGATGTGGCTCAGTGGTTGAGTGCCCCTGAGTTCAATCCCCAGTACCCCCGTCTCCAAAAAAAAAAAAAACAAAACAAAAACAAAAAACTTAAAACATTTTTTAACTTTTTAATATACATTAGTATATCAATCATGTTAATATGATTTGTATATAAATGGTATATGTAACATAAAATCATGCTAATAAGTTACATAAATATATCTGTAAATTTGTAAAATTTATATTTTAATACTATTATATTTAATATTTATTAATATGACAGGAGCACACAAATAAGTAGACTGAACAAAATTCACACTTACATGCTAACAGTAGCACCAAAAATCTGTGGAGAAAGAATGAATTATTTGACAATGCTCAAGTGACTCAAAATATGACCAGTTTCTTAAATATAAAAATTGGAATAGTACTCACACTATCTGTCTATCTATCTACTTATTTATTTATTTATTTATTGGTACTGTGTATGGAACTCAGGGGCACTGGATCACTGGGCCACATCCCCAGCCTCCCAAGTGCTAGGATTACAGGTGTGCATCACCGTGCCTGGCTTATACTATTTATTTGAAACATTCAAATCCCAAATAGTTTTACAACACAAAGGATAAGATTAAACCTATAAACTTAATGAAAGAAAGTGAGACCAGTCATAAGGAATGATTTAAATGACTCAAAATGCACAGACCATGATAACATTAAAAATTGATGAGTACAGGGTTGGGGATGTGTCTCAGTGGTAGAGCACTTGCCTATATATATGCTATGTCCCAGCAATTAATTATGCATGTAGGAAACTATCTCAAAAAACTCTCATGAGAGCCAATAAATTGCATACACCTAGGTTTCTTCGGAAAAAAAAATGAAAATATGCCACATGAAAGTAAAAAATATTTATAAAAATGTTGACTCTTTCCTATGCTCATATATGAATACATGACCAGTGTAACTCCACATCATGTACAACCATAAAAATGGGAAGTTATGCTGGGCGCAGTGGCGCACGCCTGTAATCCCAGCACTTGGGAGGCTGAGGCAGGAGGATCACGAGTTCAATGCCAGCCTCAGCAATGGCAAGGCACTTAGCAACTCAGTGAGACCCTGTCTCTAAATAAAATACAAAAAAAGGGCTGGGGGTGTGACCCAGTGGTTGAGTGCCCCTGAATTCAATCCCTGGTACCACACAAAAAAAAAAAAAGAAGGGGAAGTTATACTTCATATATGTATGTCAAAATGCATTCTACCGTCATGTACATCTAAAAAGAACAAATTTTTTAAAAAAAAGTTGACTCTTTATTTAGTGTTCCTAACATTTGCATTTTCTCTATGGGATTAAGTTAGCATTTTCTGAAAAGGTAGGTAAGATTAAACCAAGATCACTTCTTTTCATACATTAGGCTAAGGATATAAAACGCAGAAAATATAGCAAAGGAAATGTTTTAGGCTTGGCGATGGCACACATCTGGGCATGAATCAAGGCCTTGTCCCTGAGATTTGAGTAAGTCATAATCTCTGCCTGCCTTAGTGTCTTCACATAAAACAGGGTTATAATCCACCCTGCACGATACCAAGAAAATTAGACATAATCCACATAAAATGTCTGACAAATATGAAAAACAGTAAGTCATTTTTTCTTTTTTACCAGATAAAAGAACTATTCTATTGCGTAATCCATCTTAAGCAGAATATAGACTGAACAGTTTTAATAACAGATACAAAAACCAGAGACTGGCTCCATATGAACTATGTCAGTTCTTCCCACTGCAGAATAGGGACAAATAATGTATCTCCCCTTCCATACACTTACCTCAAACTATCAAACTATCAAGGTTATAGGTAGGAGGCCTCTCTGAGCTTCTGGAAAACAAATACAAGGCTGTGGTAACTGCTATGACACTGGTAATTTTGAGACTGTTGTCAGAGTCCTGGCAAATACAAGGAAGGGATGTTCACAGAAGTACTATAGGGGAAACGTTCTTAGAAGAAATCCTGTTATCCATGATTGAGTAACCGAAAAGATTTCAAAGTTGACCATGAAAAACAACTGACCCAGAAACAAAATTAGATCCAGTCAGAACTTCGCATATCACGCATTTAATGTACAACAAAGAGGAAAAATTCCACCTGGAAGTGTTTATGACATATATGTTAATCACCATTTCAGCATAGTTGTTTTATTTTGGCTCTGATTTGCAATCTGTGGACTTGAGGTACGGGGAGAAGTCTGGAGACAGAGCCCATCTCATGTGGACATACACTACTACTTACAAATGCAAAAGATGCTATGGTCACTAACATATACCCAGTGGAGTGGTATTAAGTAGCTTTTCTACAAAATATTTGCAGTCTTCAGAGATAAAAAGTAAAACTCTAAAGTCAAGAGCTTTAAAGTCTTCTAGTATTAAAAATTTTATCATTTTTCAAGTGCTGAGAAACATTGCTTTACAGTTTAAAAACTGCTTACAATTTCTGACTGAGATGATAATTTTTATTTTATACTTCACATGAAGAAAAAAAGAAGGTTTTGAAAAAAGGAAAAACTTAGCTTGATTTTATTTCCACTCCTCGTTTCTCTTGACCATTAACTTTTCCTTGGCATTTAACATCAAAGCTAGTTACCCTTTAATTCTTAGCCTCTCTGTTGGAAGAGACACGCAGCTACTTCATAAGACATTGGAACTCACCAGTAGAGACAGAAACGGCCAGTGTGTTGAGTATTAAGGAAACATACATGAATCATTTCATTCCTACCTTATAAAAGAAAGAGCCCTCATTTTACCTCTCTTTCCTATCTTCTCCTACCCTTTATATTTTGACACAATATTATAGAGGAAGATTTATAGACCACTAAAGATACTCCAATTATTGAAGAGAAAATAAATACTTTTTCAGCACTTTCCAGTGAAAATATACCCCAATTTTAATTTATATTCTTTAAGATGCAAAATTAAAATATAAATAAAGAGAGCCTCAACTTTAAGTACTGCAAAGATAAGAAAATAAATCTATTTCTGTAGAGGGAATATTACAAAAATAATTACTATGTAACTTAAAGTCATGTGGGTTTGCTCACACTTCCAGTAATGTGAATTTCTCAGTTGGTTATCCTGACCTGGGGCAAGAAAGTAGTGGATATGTATGGCAGCAGTGGTGGTGAGGTATGGGAAGAGTCATATATAACACTATTATAAAAGGGGTAAACCAGTGATGCTTTTTGTTAATCCTAAAACGTTAAAGTATCCACAGAAAGATACTTGCTCACTAAGATACCATATAATGTATCTGTAAATGAAAATATACCATTAGAACTTTGGCAACAGAATACAAATCACATTGAAGCAAACACAGTCAAATCTACTCACAGACATAGAGAAGGTATAAATGTCAAGCATGCAAGTCAAGAAAACAACAAACCCAAAGCTCTGGGCCAAAGCCAAGGAATGGGAAAAGACCTGGACATGGGGGAATCTCTCCATAAACTAGAGTAAAAGTAAATGAATCCTGTTTTACCACTCTCTTACCAACTGTAAACAAGATACAGAAAATATACTCTGCAAATAGAACATGACAATTTAAAGGCCAGTATATCTATTTCTAAATTTAAATCCTAATAAGGTGGGAGTAGATCCTGTTCCTAAAGAGGGAATAGGTTTGGAAGGTCATAGAAACCATTCTACTGTATCTCAGAGCAGAGTGACAGATGCAGAAGAAAGTTCCTCAGTAAATTACAAAACCAGAGGACAAGGAATATACCTGGATATAAAAACAGAGGCAAGACAATAAGGCTATACAGGTCTTTCAGGAATTTCTCTTGGGGGCTGGATGGAATATAGCTCAGAGATAGAGAGCTTCCCTAGCATGTGCAAGGCGCTGGTTCAACCCCCTGCACTGCAACACAAAACAAAACAAAATCTCTCGATGACTTGTTTTCACTTGTCAGCTTGTGATGTATTTGGCAAAAGGCATAAACAGAGACATCTCACAATTTAAATCATACTTAAGTCCACACCTATCTATTCTGTAAGGATGAGATTAACTGCTTCAGTTTTTATACTATATCTTGGCTACTTACTGCTAATATGATTATGCCAATTACTCATATCACAATGCTCAAAGCAGCTACATCTTAAAAGAGATTAAAGTCCTGAAGGAATATCGGTATAATGGGATCTTATAATTTAAATTACCTCCATGCTATGTGTGTGGAAACAAAGGAAGGGAAGGGGGTGATATAAATGTATCAGTCTACCTGAGTACAAAAGATAAAATTAATTTCAAAGCAAGTTAATTACATAGCAAATATATTTTGTTATAACTCTTTCAGTATCAGAATGGTTCAATAAGCATTCCACATCATGAATTCTATAACTAAGCCTACCTCTTGAGAAGGCTTGGCCACCCAGTGAGGTGAATGAGTGAAGTTAATTGTATTATTGTGATTACACACTCTCCCTGTGTATAGAAAAGATCCTCTTGCCGGGTGCAGTGGCACATGTCTGTAATCCCAGCAGCTCAGGAGGCTGAGGCAGGAGGATTGCGAGTTCAAATCCAGCCTCAGCAAAAGTGAGGTCCTAAGCAACTCAGTGAGACCCTGTCTCTAAACAGAAATACAAAATAGGGCTGGGGATGTGGCTCAGTGGTCAAGTGCCCCTGAGTTCAATCCTCAGTACCAAAAAAAAAAAAAAAAAAAAAAAAGATCCTCTTTTGCAGAGTCTCACTTTCCTCCCCTTTAGTCACTTGTTTTCATCATTTTCTCCAAAATAAAAAGCCTAAGAAGATGCTATTGACTTGCATATTGTTCAAACATTTAATATGTCCTCATATAATCATGCCATCAAACTGAGTCTTCTCTACCATCCCACTTCCCTTTGTGTCCCTCCCCAAGACTGGCATTTCACCAGGTGGATAAATATAGGCATTATATTAAGGCCAGGCCTTCACAGGAGGAGAAGTCAATTTGACTTAGTCTGCAGAGTAAAGAGCAGCCAGGGAAATGAAAAAGCAAAAAGTCTGCAGCATAAACCAACCTTTCTCTAGTGTTTCCTTCTGCTATGAACATCTGAGGTGGGACAAGATATGGATATAAAATTATAATCTACCCAGTAAATTTGAGAAAAGTCATTCTCAATTTTACTTTGGTGACAAATAGAATTTAATAAATAAAGATGTCTGGTTCATACTTCTAAAGCACCCTCTGTCTCAGCACAGTGGAAACCACAGTGGAGTTAACAAGCCAGACACCAGACTAAACACCTCAGAACTCACTGCTCTCCCTCACTTCTGGTCTCTACCTTTCCAGTGTGTCGGCATCACCAATGTTCTCAGCCAGTGATGGCACAGCTCTTCCAAAATAAAAAGCAAGGAACCAGGACCCTCAGTTTCAGGGCCTGGACACAAAGACTCTTCTTTCCACCTACTCTTCACCCACAACTCATCCTCTTCTTTCTCCCCAGGTCCCTACACTTGCCTTCACTCCAACCTCATTAACACCCCAACTGCCTCAAGCCGCCCAGAACATTTATGTAGACATCCCCAGGCCAGCAGTGAGGAACAAAGAGCGGCTGCTCTAGGCAGCAGCCAGAGGAGGAAAGTGTGACCAGGGCTGCTGAGGACTAGGAAGCGGCCCCAGGCAGTACCAGAGCAGCCCTGCCCTGGGGCAATCCAGCCTGGAAAGCGCCCCGCAGGTCCTGGCTCTGGCTCTGGGATGCCTGAAGCCATCCAGCCCATCCAGCCCGTGTGACACATCTGGGTGGTGGCAGCGAAGCAGTAGTAGGGCCAGGCGATCAAGAAAATCCACCCATGTGCAGCTGCAGTGCCAAGCTGGAAATCCAGTGCAAAGGCTCTCCAGGACTTCAGGGGATAACAGGGCCAGCCTGGAGCTTCCCCACGGGGTCCCCACCCTGGCCCGTCCCAGCGCACCTGGACCAGGTGGTCACCCTGCTCCCTCAGGGCACTCTCCGGGGGACTCGGCTTCGGGCGGGCTCCGGAGGCTGGAACCGCGGCGAGGCAAGACTTCACTCCTCCATCCTGGGACCGGGCAGCACGTTACAGACAGCCGTGCACTTCCTGTTTGAAAACACAGGGGAGAGAAAGAGCGAGAGATCTAGTGTTGGCAGCATGGAGGGAAGGACGCAGAGCAGTGGCGCTGTAGCTTCTACAACTGCGGCTCGCCTCGCCATGGTCGGCACTCTCCCCAGCGGGCCGGCCGGCCACACCGGCTCGGGCTCCAGCACCACCTCAGCCGGGCCTCCCCCTGCCGGCCGCCTAGCGCCCACTGCCTGGCGCACAGCCCTTCCGCTCCCAGCCCATCTGGCCTCTCCGCTCCCCACTTGTACCTACATCAGTGGACTCCGCGCTTCCTCCCTGTGGGCACCCCTGTAGGCACCCCAGTAGTCGGCCTTCGTTTTCCTCCTTTTCTCATCTCCCCACCCCCGCCCTCACCCGCTGTAAAGAATCACCTCCGGGAAGGTGTAAAAACAAGACTCAGCCTTTCCAGCGTAGCGGAAAGGCTGGATTTATGCAAATTTTAAAAGTTAATAGCCACATCCCAGTACATCCACTACAGCTAAGCAGGAGAAAGCTTCAGGATGGGAAATTACTTGTCTCGTGCCCTGCAGACTCAAAAGAGAAAGCGTGCACGCTACCACAAACTGAGTTGTCAGGAACTGAGGGGGTGGGGAGAGACCACCAATTACCCAGTACTTCTGGGTTCCTCCTAGGGTCTCTACTCAGACCAGCCTCATCCTCAATCTACCAGCATTTACATATACTCAATCCCCGTGGAACATAATCTCAGAGTACATTCTTCCCCCCCCCAAAAAAAAAAAAGATTCTGTATTTCTCTGTGTATGAATCACAGAGAGAAGTTGTAAAGTTCTAGGATTACCTTCATTTTGCTGAACTCTTGACTCAGTGAATTTTCAGAATAGTGTTAAAAAATAGTGAATGCCCAGCATTGCAAAATGAAACAAATGTAAACAGATGGTTTAAGAATCTGCTGTGTGGAGAGAGAGGGTACCTGCCCCAGGAGTTGGAATTTGTAACCTGCTTGCCTTTGCACCCAGAATCTATCAAGTTACAGACACTTACAGGACTATCTTACAAACAACTCCTTTTATCATCTAGTTGTTGGCTTAAAGAAGAGTCATCCTTGTTTCTAAGCTCAAAATGGAGAACAGAATATAAAGAATGATTAATCCTATATAAAAAGCTGAACTTCGAAAGAAATTGATGCATATTAAGCTCCTACTGTATTAGACAACATCTCATTTAATCTCCTCTTGCTTAGAAGCATTTCTCAGGAGATCCACAAAAATCCTATTCCCATATTCCCAAATGAGGAAATAAGATCACAAAAGTCAAGTAACTGTCCCAATGTCTAAGCTGGAAAGTGATCAAACGGAGAATCAAGTACAGGTCTTTGTGAAGGATAATTATCTAGGCTGTTTCCTCTATACTCTAAATTCCTAAAACAATAGTGAATTCTAGGGAAAAAGTCAAGCCCAGAGACTTTCTGAGATCCACTCCATCTCAGAATGATCCTGCAATTCACAAGCTACCACTGTTGAGGTAGCTGGGTTCTTCACCATTGATACCTTGATGACTGGATCAGAGGACACTGTGCTCTTTTGGTTATCTATTATTGGCTGTCAGCCTTTTCAGAATTACTTGGTGGCAAAAGTTCAAAAGGTGCTGGGATAGCCACTCACATTCCAAGGTACAAAGTCTATCCAGTTCAGGACCTAATCAGCTAATATTTGTTCCCTAAATTCTTTTTTTTTTCCCCCTAACAGGCTGTTTAAGAAGGTAAATGCTATTTACAAAAAAACAAGTGCATGGCCTCAACTTCTCATAAAACTGTTGGCGATTTCTTGTTCTATGTTTGCTTTTGCCTTAGGACTTGTTTTATACTGACTTGGGAGTAGCATGCTGCTATAATGACCTCCTGAAGCAGGCAAAGAAACAGCCTGCATAAAAAGGTGGTTATGAGTCTTGACAATGGCAATACTTCAAGACCCTTGCTCAGAGTAAGCAGAGATGAACTGCATCTCACCCGCCCTTCCCCATCACCCTAAAAAAGCAGCACAGAGTCCAGCTGTGGAGCACACAGTTGAACTTCAAGGGCAAGGGCCTTCAAGTACAGCAGGGCCTGAGCAAAGGGGTCAGAAGAACCAGTAACTTGCATTCCTGTCCTTCAAGCACTAAGAAGGCCTTGTTATTCAAAACTTCTAGAGGGGACTTAGCATCCTTTAAAGTTCTGCTCAGCCACCCATTTCCTTCTCTCAGTCTCTTGCTTACCATGGCCCTGTCAGTTCTTCATGTCTTTTCATAAACTTAAAGCTTCTTCCCAAAAAGCTACCATCCCTTTCCCACAAAGTACCCAGTGAGAGGGGCAGCTCGAAGGAGGGCATTTAGCTCAAAACTTTGCTCATTGTAAAAGCTCTGCCAACAATCGTATTGTAAAACACATAATTCTATTTTAGAGTGTCTTTTGGTATCCCTACCTTCATTTCTACTACTTATTATAATTCTAAGAGTCCAGAAGGAAAACCTCTGAAGAAAAATAAAACTCTTAAAAAAAGGAAAAGGTAATATGTTTAAATTAACCTGCAGATCTTGAGTTTCTGTCTTTGAGAACTCCTAGGATTAGACTAATTAAAAAATCTCCCTTGGCCGGGTGTGGTGGCGCATGCCTGTAATCCTAGCACTTGGGAGGCTGAGGCAGGAGGATCACGAGTTCAAAAGCCAGCCTCAGCAATGGCAAGGCACTTAGCAACTCAGTGAGACCCTGTCTCTAATAAAATACAAAAAAGGGCTGAGGATGTGGCCCAGTGGTTGAGTGCCCCTGAGTTCAATCCCCAGTACCAAAAAAAAAAAAAAAAAAAACTTCCTTAGTTCTGAAAAAGTCAAAGTCATTATGTAAAAACAGTCAATACTAAACCATTCCTATTTTGTCCTCATACTATGCTGAGTGATAACAAAATACACATGAAGAACTGACAGGGCCATGGTAAGCAAGGGACTGAGAGAAGGAAATGGGTGACAGAACAGGACCTTAAGGGATGCTAAGACCCTCTGGAAGTTTTGAATAACAAATAAGGCCTTAGTGCTGAAGGATAGGAATGCAAGTTACTGGTTCTTCTGACCCCTTTGCTCAGGCCCTGCTGTACTTGAAGGCTCTTGCCCTTGAAGTGGGTAAGCACAACCCCATTTCCTTCTTAGGCTTTCCATAACTACAATGCTCTTCCTTATCAAAAAATATTTATTAGCATTCATCCCGTATATAGATCCCAAAGTTCATAGTTTGGAGAATACAACATAGTCCATGACATTCCCTAATCCCAACGACCAGAAGGCCTAAGCACCACATCATCTGTCCCCATGGTCTTGCAAACCTCCTGCTCCTTCTTTGTTTCATGGAACAGCGTTTCTTCCTTACTGCTGCTGAGCAGAAAAAAATTAAAATCACAATCTCATCCGAAGAGAAAAGAATATGCTCCTAAGAAGGCACAAATGATACCACGAACGATAAAACTGATTTTGGAAGAATTTGGGAGGTTTCTTTGAAAGTCTCCACTCCTTAAGTATCACAATCTATGGTACTTAGATAGCAACACTGTAAAAGCCATTGTAGAGGCTCCATATTAAGTTATAAGATGATAGACTCATCTCCACAAGCAATGCTGCTTATCTTTCTTCATCTTAAAAGAGAAAGATCTTACTTTGCAGGTTAAAAATGTCACAAAATTTCTGTGTGAATATCACATGTACTCTTGGTTATTATTATAGATTTTTACAAACCAGAAAATGAAAAATAACAACCTGTCTGGTTACCTAAGAGATGGCCTCTCTGCACTAGCAGGCTTCACAACATAATGTTCCTGTCTCAGCCATCACCTAATGCCCCACACACAACAGGATTTTTTGGAAAGGAGGTCTCTGGCATTCAAGCTCACCTCCTGGTCTCTGTGAAACCTGGGCCATGGCTTTCAAGGAAGCTTTTCTCAGAGCCAACTGGCTGGCTTGACTGGCATTTCCCTAACAGGGTCATTAGCCATTTTCAGGGAGCCAGAGTAAGTGCCTTTTCCCATGGAGCAACGGGCTGCAAATCATCTTTTTAAAATATCTGCCTGCACGGTTACTGGGGGCCAGCCCCAGTCAGTGCCTTTTCCCATGCAGCAACGGGCTGCAAATCATCTTTTTAAAATATCTGCCTGCACGGTTACTGGGGGCCAGCCCCAGTCAGGGGGTACAACGCGAGCGCTCAGCGAAGTACGGAGGCAGAGGAGCAGCGATGGGGAAAATAACACATCGACACACGAGTCAGGCTGTGGAATCTTCTCTCTTTACTTTTCACTTTGTTGTAAGTTTTTAAGCACAATATTTGGCAGCACAGATTGTTTACACTTTCTTTGGTGATTATATTACAGACATGACTTAATTTTTAGACATATTAAATTTCTTATTTTATATATTTCAAGGTTTTGAGGTCACTTGCACCTTTTCAAGGCCCTGTATGTGACTGCCTAGGCATATTATGATTTCATCATTATTAATCTAATTAGTTTGGGTGAGAACTTATCTCTCACGGATTCCCTGAAACTGTTTTCTCTGCATACTATTCAGGCTGTCTAATAAAAGTCAACTTTCTCTGTCTGGGATTCCACAGCACTATTGTTTTTCTTTTATAGCAGTTGTTTATAAAACCTAGAAGCAGGAAAAGGCTGAATGTTAGCTCATGGGAGACTTTTTACTCTAAGGGATTTATATCTACTTTAAAAGTAAGAGAAATTTATTTTTAATCACAAAAAGACTCTTAAAGCTTATTAACTAGAAATTAAGTACTTATAGAAAAAGGTTTGTGTTACTCCTTTCAAGAAAAGATAAATGTACAGAGTTAGTCTGGATCTAAATAATTGAAATAGTGATACCTGGTGGCCATGTATGTGACTAAAGAACTGAACAGCAAGTAGAAGTCAAAGTCAACTCTTTCAACACCATGATATCTTTCATGAAAAAGGAGAGGGCTTTATAGAAAATGCCACAACACACGGTGATGACCCACGCTCCCTCTTGGGCACAGTTTCCTGGTTTTGAGCAAGCTGAGAGGATAAGCACCGCTCAGAGCACCCCAGCACAACCTGGAAGAAGCAGCCACAAGAAGCATAGCACTAGGGTGGCTAAGGGCTGAAAGGGAATCTCCCTAAGCTCAGTGCCTCAGTGTCCTTAGCTTCCAAACACACACATCAGGAACCTACTGCCTTGCACCCGCCCTGCTCAGAGTTCTCCCTTCACAGGGAGAAGCCATTATCACCATGTTACAGCACGGGCAGGGGGGCTCACAGATGTGAAATGATTTTCTCAAAGCAGTGGATAATAGTTAAAACCCACTCTGGTCTGTTCTTCCTCCTTTTAATTGGAGAAGAATGAGTGGGTGCATTTTGGCTGAGGATTTATTATTATGTGCTACACGTCTTTTAAGTTTCCCCCTCATTTTTCAGCTAATATGCAACTATGCATGGAAAGTAGACCATGCTGGCTAATGAACTTTGTGATTTTGTGAGTATAACATGAGCTTGGCGTGGTGGCACATGCCTGTAATCCCAGCACTTGGAAGGCTGAGGCAGGAGGATCCCGAGTTCAAAGCTAGCCTCAGCAATGGCGAGGCACTTAGCAACTCAGTGACACCCTGTCTCTAATAAAATACAAAAAGGGTTGGGGATGTGGCCCAGTGGTTGAGTGCCCCTGAGTTCAATCCCCAGTACCAAAAAAAAAAAAAAAAAAAAACAAAGAAAAAATACCTTGTGAGTATAACATGAAAGAAGTGTAGGATACCACAAAAGCTGGGCTAAATACAAACACCAGTATACAGGTGAAGAATGGCCAAAATGTTCCTGGCACAGACTGTCAGCAATGGACAGGCCTGGGTTACTGATCATGTGTACTGTGTAGACTGAACAGTGCCCTACAGGACCTTTCTCTTTAAAAGGCATGTTTCTTGTCTGCTCATCTTCTATCTCTGCCTGTGGTGCCTATCTCTGCTTTCTTCTTTAAAGAATTGTTTTCATCCTATTTGGTAATTTTATTTTTAAAATAGTATATTTAAAAGCGTTGCAACTTCAAAGATTTGGTCCTAACAAATTTAATAAATCTAACGTTCATTATTAAGAAAAACAAATGCTCTTAAAATGACTTTGGGGGGGATGGGGTTGTGGCTCAGCGGTAGAGTGTTTGCCTAGCGCGTGTGTGGCCCTGGGTTCGATCCTCAGCACCACATAAAAATAAATAAATAAAATAAAGGTATGTGTCCAACTACAACTAAAAAAATAAATATTTTTTAAAATATTTTTTTGCTTTAGTTGTATATAAGTTTTTTTAAAAAATGACCTTAAGGCTGGGAGTGTCACTCAGTGATAGAACATGTGTTCAGTTTGAGACCTTGGGTTTAGTCCCTAACATCAGAAAATTCACATACACACACACACACACACAATCTGTAAGGACATACACCTGGAAGTAGTAAAATATAGGAGTTGTTAGGGAATAAGTCACACATATCACCACCTTGAGTGCATCAATTCTCTACTATCCATATAACAGAGTCACAAAGAAAAAATACAATTTATGACTAATTTAAGGTTGCAAAACTGGACAGTTTGATTTTTTTAGCCCCTTCCTTTGCTCTGCAGAGGAACGGCCATGGCAGATAGCATGAAAGGAGAATAAAGTGCCTGGAAAATCCAGAAATTTTGTTATGAACTTTTGAAAGCTTATTCATCATTTTTAAAACTATTCCTAGTTCATAAATGCTAATCACTTCATATGTACCATATTTCACTGCATAATCATCACAGATTTTATACCAAACTTTTTTTTTTTTGCAAAAAAGTAGAATACAACCATTACGTGAAGCTTTTGTATTTTAATTGTCTATTACTTAAAAATAATTTGTTACTAAACTATCTTTGGTGCAAGATTAGGATGCATGGAATCCTCATGAATATATGATTATGTGGTCAATTACGGGTATTAATTCACTCACTGCTGACAGCAACCCTATGAGGTTATCTTGATAGCATAGATCAGGAAACTCGAGATGTTAAGTGATTTGCCCAAAGTTACACTGCTAGTAAACCCCAGAACTCAGGCGGCCTGGCTGGCCAGAGTCTACTTTTAACCAACACAACACCTCAATGGGATTTGCTTTATTTAGTGTAGAAGTGAATATGGTACAGTGCCGTGGATATGGCTGAAAGAAAGGAGTTAGGTGAAAGGCTCTAAGATTTTCCTTTTTATAGCAAGAATATAATAACCACTGGTCACAGGGGTACTAGCCAAAAATTTCTGGAGGCCAGGGATACAGAGCCTGGTACATGCTGTGGAATAAATAAATACTGAAAAGAAAGAAAGGGTATCTGCAGAATGGAAAAGCCAGAAAGATGAGCTGCTTCCTCACCTTGACCAGAATCCTAGATTTCAAGGCTCCAGGATTGCCTGGCTACCACACAACTGAATTAGCAACGGAAGGGAGTACAGTGAACCCCATGTACTTTGATCTTGGTGAAACAGTTGATACAGTGCCCTGTGGAGTCAGGATTGCTAAATCAACTGAACCGTGGCTACAAGAATCACACAGCAGTTTCGCAGACTAGAAAGAAAAACACTGGATACATTGTTAATGTAATGAAGAAAAAGCCACAAGGAATAGTACTCAGTCTGCATTCGAAAGTAACTTAGAAATTATTCACACTGTTATAATCAAATCTGCACATAACATTAATTTGTGAGGTGTGAAAAGGGCAAATGAGGACAAGCCAATGGACTTAGTTATTAACAGAGAGGTAAAGAAAAACAAGAAGTTCAGTTGCATTTCTGCGTTCCCTTTAATTTGCAGGAAAGGGCTGAGGTTGTAACCACTTCTAGACCTGAAATGCCAAGACTGAACTAAGCAACAGTAAGGTCTAAACCTCACAAGGTATGATCCTATTATTCCAAATGTCACCAGTAAGGTTCCATGGGAAATAATATTCCTTTCAAGAAAAGGACTTGGTTAGCAAAACCCAAGAAAAGAAGGGGCTCAGGCTCAAAGGCTGATGAACAAGTCAGTTGAACAAGTCAGTGGTGTTATGTATAATCTGGCCCCACTACAAATATGCCACACAGGCAGAAGGTCATGAGAATGCTTTGCAAGCTCATGGCAGGATAAAGAACGGCAGGGAAGGGGGACAGTAGGGAGCTCAAACTTGGACCAGCATTATTTTTCTAAGCATAAATTGTAAATTCTAATTTCTTTAATGTTGAGAAACAGCCGATCCCTTGGTAGAAGTGTTTATCTTTCCAGCAAAAAATCAGACTTTTAAAAGTTAGTAGTAGAACTCAGAAATGGGAGTTAAGACAGGGCTAAAACATCTGACACAAGTCTATATTCAGGCTGGGTCCCAGGAAGTGTGCAAGTGAGTATCAAGCAACTCCTAAGAAACTGAAGAAAGCGACTAATACCTCTGTGGCCAACATGTATGGAAAGGTTATTTCCCAAAGATGGGCTCCACCTACATCCTACCAGGCTTGTTTATGAGAGAAAAGCACATTTCTAGAAAATAAAAAGCCCTGAAAGGAAAGAGGAACACTGCGTAACCAAAGCTTCCTAATGTGTCATCCTTATTACTCTCCACAGCAATTTGTATGGTTACATTTTAAAGTGAAGCTCTTTATGTATGAGAAATATAGGCAATGAAGACCCCTAGGCATCTGCAGAATTACTGACCACAACCAGAGCAGCAACTAACATCTGAATGTCAACTGTGTGCCAGAAACCATTCTATGCATGTTATATCAATTATCCTCACAACTAACTCTAGTGGGTAAATACTATTGTTTCTTCATTTTGTAGAAAATGAAGTGACTTTCCCATGGTACCATGGCTAACAAGTGGCAGAGTTGGATTAAAATCCAGGCAGCAGACTCATGCTTTATGAGAAACTGTCAAGGAAGACAGCCAACAATGAAATCCTATATATTCCATTTACTTCTAAATTAACAAAAAAAGAGACATAAACAGGCACAGAGGCATAAGGATCAGCCATACACATTCTAGATATGAAGGGGAAAATGGATGTGTAAAACTTCAGTTAAATGACAATGCTCTGAGACTACTGTTTATTCACAGGAAATAATTTCTTTCTCTCAAAAATCAAAGGCAAACCATAAAACCTACATAGACAGATATTTCACCAAGGTTTGATAATTGGCCCCCTCTCGTGATCTAAAAGCATCCATACAATGACAAACCCCAAATCAGACTCAGTCCGGACTCTTCTCCCCATATCCTAATGCCCTCAGGAACCCTACCCTCCCCAGGCTTCACAGTGAGTCACCTGTGGGCTTTTAAATATACTTTCCCAGGCCTATCCTAGATCTGCAGCACCACAGTGACATAGGATGTGCTCCTCGAATGTGTACTTTCAAGAAACCTTCAGGTGAGGGAACCCCTATGCAGATGTCCTTCTCCACTGTCCACACCCTGACCAGAATCCCTGAAGTCAGATCAGAGCAAATTATTTTCTTCCTCAAGAACTTCCAATGGAATAACCTTTGTTCAAAAGCAATGGAATGAAGTCCAAATTCATGAGCAGGACTCTAGGTCCTTTGTACTCTGTCCCATGGGAGGCTCCTCTGGCCTCCCTTTCTCCTACAGCCCTCAGTCTGTCACAGCACCATTTCCCAAATTCATTTCCTACTTTTGGGTCTCCATACTTGGCTGCTCCAGTGTCCCCTCAACTGTCCCCACAATTCTCTGCCACCATCTTTCTCATCCTTCAAGGCCCTGATCAAGTTATCTCTGGTCTTTTCTGTCAAAATCTCCCTCTCCTTCCTCTGAGAAAATGTCCAAACAATTTAGTTCACATGAGAATGTAGCACGTACTGCACAGTGTGCTGAATCACCCCACACTGTTTACGTGCTGGCATGCTTTCAGACCAGGGGCATGTCGGACTGGACTAGTCTTTTGTATTGTGGTTGAGACAGACTCAGGCTCAAAGCTTAGTTCTTCCAGTTACTTACTAGCACTCTAACCCCAGGCATACTTAGCCTTGAAACAGGGCACTGATGACACCAATCTTCAAGACTAAGATGAGAACAAGACATGAGAAGTGGACCACTGTGGACCACCTAAAATGCACCAACACGATTGCTAATATTGTTTTGATTATTTATTATTAATTTTTGCATTCCACCCTACTGGAGTGCACTACAGACACAGTGAATGCTTAAGAAGCATTCAGTGACTTCTTAAAGCCCTTTATCCTTACTCAATTTTGTTCTGTAATGGAGGACATATCATAATATTTCTATTAAAAAGCGATCTCTTACTTTCCTTTCTTTCTCTCAAAAATCAATGTACAAAATTCTAAGGAACAAGCCCTGTCAGTGTCCCTCCTACTCCAGCCTGGCTTTCTGCTTTGAACTACAGTAACTCCCTGCAGCCAGTGTTGCTGCCCAGAGAATCGCCTGCTTCTCCCTTACAACAAATAGCACTTTGTCAGGAGATTGGAGGCGAGCCCAAAGTAGGAGGGGAAAAAACAAGGAAAAGAGGTTTCAGCCAAAAAATTGAATTGACACCCACACTATGGTCCATGCTATAACACAGGTAAGAAAAGTGCAAGAAAGAAAGTTCAGACCAGCACCACCCATCCCCACCCATCTAACTCTCTGCCCACCCATGGGAAATGCGTTCCACGACACACAAAGGACATGCTGGTCAGCTTGGTGCCTAATGCATGTGGCTTCTGTTGTTAATAAAATATTAATATATTATCAAATAGAATAGCTCCTTATATTCACCGAAACCAATCACACTACAGTTATTATGCCCTCCCCCGTTCACAGGAGATGAAACCCAAGTCTTGAGAAATGCAAACAAGACTGAGAAGAGAAGCCAGGACCAGAATTCAAGTTCTCTAAGCTCCAAATCCTAGGCCTCTCCCACAGCAATGTATCAATTGTAAATGGCAATTTAAAGAACACTCTTAGAAGCTCACCAAATGCACTACTGGTAAAGGTAAAGGTAAAATAAGGCAGGTTTTGTACTCTTGAAAACAATCCTGGTGCCAAGGATGAGGGCTGTCACAAGGCTCCCACAACAGCTTTCGTAAGGATCAGTCCAGTATCTTAGGGCAGTGTTCCAGGAAGGTCACTATATCAGCCCTCTGTTCCATGATGCACACTGTTGCCACGATTTTATTTGCTCATTGGTTTGGGGAGAAGGCATCGGGAAAGGTGTACAATTTTCTTTTGTCAATCAAACTTTGATGCTGACTTTAAGACTCAAGTGATGTGGAAAGCAAAAGTAATTTCTAAAGCAAATTTGTGATTACTATTATGAGGGTTCAAGGACCAGTAATACAGAGATCCTGAATCCAGGACTGCTTGGGTTCCAATCACAGCTCTGCCACTTAACTACACTTCAAGCTATGTAACCTTGAATTACTTGGTTGTTCATTGTGCTTGGGAGGAGCAGCCAGACCGCACAGCCAGCCTTGGTTTCCTCTTCTACAGAATGGGACTGTTGTGAGCAGTAAATGAGCTAATGCATATGTAAAGGGTCCAAGCCATGCTTGGCACACAGGGAGCACTCCATAAGCATTTCCTGTTATTACTTCCAGATCAGTCATTAGAATTGAGTTCTTTTTTAAGTATACTTTATTAACAAAGTTAAAGAATGGGCTGGGGATATGGCTCAGTTGGTAGAGTGCTTGCCTAGCATGCACAAGTCCCTGGGTTCAATCCCCAGCACCACCAAAAAAAAAAGTTTAAGAACTAAAGAACATTTCTTATATGTTTATCCATATTGTACAAAACACAGCCCAAAGATTATTTTTAAGTTTCACTTCCTGAGGATCTTCCAGGATTTCCATCCATGGACCACAGTCCCTGGAAGGCCAAGTAATGGAATTTGAAGAATTTTCCTTCTTCTCAACAGCGCAAGGAAACCTATACCATTACCACAAATGAGTTCCCATAATGAGAAAAAAAAAGATTCTTACTGTACTAAACTAATGTAGTAGCATATTTTTAAATGCATTTCTTCAAAAAGCAACAAAAGTGTTAAAAAAATGTAGTTATACCTGTTGGGAAAAACATAACTCAGCTCACAGCATGATGTCTATCCTACAGACTCAGAAAAAACCTGCTGATGAACCAAAAGGTTACTTTTCCAGAAGATGCTGAAATTCCCAAAACAATGCATGAGGTACTTGCGATGGTTGGGGAGGGGGGAGAAAATGTGTGTATGTGTGTGTGTGCATATATATATATATATATATATATATATATATATACATATATACATATATATATATATATACACACATATAAATATTTTTTTTTCAAAACTCTTATACTAGGATTCTAGACTTAGCTATACAGAAATCTGTTAAAATACTACCAATATCTTCTCTTTTAGAGAGGGCATATGTATAACAAATCATACTTCAACCACATTTAAGATTTTCCCAGAGCAGATAAAACTAAAGACTGGGACAAGGCTGTGTCCTGTGCAAGGTCAGCCATCGGGTGCAAGGGGTTAAAACTCACGGGACATTGCTCTTCCAGCAGTGTACTCAACACACAGATGCAGCCTGGCTGACATTATGTCACACAAGACATAATGAGCTGAACACACTGGCCCTCCACAAGAAGAATAAAATGGTGTCCCAAACCATCATTTCCTTGGGGACTGCTATAAACACATTCTCAACTAGTGTTGTCATTTAGTTTTGTTGGGGTGGAGGTTAGTTTGTACTCTAACATAATGAACTCTCCACAATGCAAACCCTTTCCAGCTATCTTGGTTTACTTTTTGGCATTGCCTGCTCTATGGACCCCTCCCCTTTTCCTCACTCCATATTCTCCTTTCTGCCCTAAATTGTATCCATTCCATTTCATTCCAATGCCCCTCTGCAGAAGCCACATGAATTAACACAAATGCACTACAAACGGGAAAAGAATAGTACTCTTCCTCCCCACCCACAGACTCTAAATTCCAGGGTCACAACTTTCCTGTTCTCCTGTAAAGCTTCCTTATTCCTCTCTCTCTTCCTTCTCCAATTATCCCTAAATCAATTTCAAGGTAGGAACAAATCTTCTTCCCTTACCTCCTGAGTAGATGATTTCCACTCAACTACTAATGGCTCTTACCTGTCTCTCTAGCACTGGGCCCATCTCTTTGGTGCCCCTTGCACTTGCTCCCTACCTATTTCTACCTGAACCTATTACTCCCCAGGCAGGACAGACACTTCAAATGCATCCACTCCAGATGTAACATTCCAAATTTAAAAGGTCCAAAATTGTCACATTTGTAAGTATAGGGTTTTGTTCTGCTTTGTGTGTATGGGAGGGAGGCACAAAAGAATCAAATCTAAGTTTTGTTGTTTCTGTGGTATTAGGGATTGAACCCAAGGCCTCACACACATGTTCTAGGCAAATGTTGAGCTACATCCCCAGCCCTCAAATCAAACTTTGATTTGATTATTTCTTTTCAAATATTTATTTTTTAGTTGTAGTTGGACACAATACCTTTATTTTTATATGGTGCTGAGGATCGAACCCAGGGCCCTGCATGTGCTAGGCGAGCACTCTATCCCTGAGCCACAACCCCAGCCCCTAATTGATTTAAATTGACATTTTTTTTTTCAGCACTGGAGATTGAACCCAGGGCACTTTACCACTAAGCTATACCTCCAGCCCTTTTTCATTCTGAGACAGGATCTAGCTAAATTGCTAAGGCTGACCTCAAACTTGTGATTCTCCTGTCTTAGTCTCCAAAGTCACCACGCCCAGTCTACACTGACTTTTAAAGTGTAGTGTGGGAGATGTAGCTCAGTGGCAAAATGCTCCTGGGTTAGATCTCCATCACCAAAAAACAAAAACAAAATAAAGTGTAGTGTGGTTTTATTCAAATCCTATGCTTCCATTTATCTGGCCACTAAAGGGCTAAGAGTCTAAGCTCACAGGCTGTATCCAGCCCACAGAGCTATTTTATTTAGTCTACAGGAAGTTCTTATTTAAAATGTTGAATTAGCCAACATTTTGAAATCAGATTTTACACAATAATCCATATTCCTGGCTGACAGTGAAAAGTCAGAATATCTGGCCCATATTCCCACAGGGCAACAATCAGCTGCTCAACAGACCCTCTCTATAGACAGGACTCCTCCATCTTCTAGTTCAGCCCAGTGTAAACACACTCTCAAACAGCCCCCACTCAATTCCCTCCTGATCACCCTGCCCTGAGCTTGAGTACTAGCTGCCATAAATAATCGTATGTGAAGCCCACTTCAGGCAATGTTTGGTATTTGCCTAAGAACTCAAGGCTATAGCTAATATCCATTTCTCTCTCTAGTTAGAACAAAGATTACAGATGCAATGAAGTTTCTTCTTAGTATAGAATTTTCCAGGTACAAACACTTTAAAGGAAAATAATTTAGAAGCAAAAAAAGAAACTTTTTTATAACAGAAAATTATTTTTTAAAAATTAAGTTAAAGGGGCAGGTGCAATGGTGCACACCTGTAATCCCAGTTATTCAGGAGGCTAAGGCAAGAGTACAGCCAAGTTCAAGGCCACATTGAGCAACTTAGAGAGATCCTGTCATAGAATAAAAATAAAAAGGGGTGGGGATTTGTTGCAGAAGTATAGTGCCCCTGTGCTCAATCCCCAGTACCAAGGGAAACAAAGTTAAAGAGAAACACACACACATACACAGAGTGTGTGTGTGTATGTATAGTTTGTGTGTGTATAGAAAGGGGGTGCATATGTATGCAAAGTGAACCTACAACTTACTTCTCAGTATATACTTTATTATTACCTAAATGTTAATGTGAAAAATGTAACTGTTAAAAGTAGAAAATTCAACCAAATAAATTCACTGCACTGAAATTATTATATTTGAGTATAATAAATACATACATGAAACAGACTCTGAATATGATAATATTTATTCATTCATTTTTTTACTTGGGGGGTATAGAAATGATTGTTTTATTACATATATTTATTATAGCATGTATTCAGCTTAGATACCTTAGCAAACAGCTATATCTTTACATAATTATGTATAATAGCTGCTATAGGGTCAACCTAACTACGAGGAGGGTGCTTATATGTACTATTGTGGCATTTCTATCATCAGTAGGTGATAAAAGAGGGTTACAGAAAACACCAAAACAATTAAGGGATTTAAAACTACGCTCTAAAGTCTAGGATAAATGTTCACCCAAGTGTTGTTCCAGGTTGTATTTTCTAAAGCCACTGTGGGATGAAAAGAACAGTGGCCTGGAGACCTGAACACCTGGGTGCCACTACCACCATACTCTTCAAACAAGAAGCAGGAACTAGATGAGCCTTGCAGTCCCTTTCCAACTCAAAATCTGATCACTTTTTTATTTAGCAGAAATAGTATCAGTATTATAAAATAAATACAGAGACACAGCAAAGAAATGAAAGCAAAGTAGAGTGCATATGAGAACAGGCTTTGAAATAAAACAAGCCTGGTTTCAATTTCTACCTCCACCATGTGTATGTGGTATTTTTGCAAATGACATAACCTCCCCAGCCTCATCATCACATCTATACAGTGGGAATAAGTCCTCCTTTCATTTAGGATTGCTCTAAGGATTAAATGAGAATGAATGTATATTTCAGGGCATAGATTTGGACAATTGATAAATGAATTATTTGTTATTACTGAGAACTTTGGGTGTCCTATAAATTGTCCAACTACTTCTTGACCAATTAAGTTTTGTTTGTTGGTTGGTTGGTTTTTTAAGTTATAGCTGAGAATAAACTGATTTTAAAAGCTCATTCAGTAGGATGCTATTCCAAGCATCATGAGGGTCATTTTCCCATGAATCAATTTTCTAACATTTCTTAGAATTAGGGTGGGAACAATCAGTGAAAAGAATTTTGACTGATGGCAGTTCATACCCCATCTGATGGCTTCTGTTCTGTCTTCAGAATGAGAACTAGAGGCGACTTTCTGGCCGCCAGCAGAGAGAATGGTGTCTCACACATCCTCTTCTCCCTGCTCTGTAGAATTCACTGCAGTTCTTGATGTCTGTTGATGCTAACATTCAGCAATAGGATTTATGCGTTGCTGGGAGAATGAAGCCTCCTCTGGCAACGTTCCTAACTACTGCCAGCAAGCAGAGGAGGGGGGAAAAAACCCTCTTTATGAAAAGAAATGCTTTTAATGGAATCCAGCACCATATCTGTGAGCCTTCTCCAACAGCAGGTGTCAAGGGAGGAAATAAACATTTTGAAATCCTCAGAGCAGTAGAAATTCTCAAACTTTTGATTTCATAGGCCAGCACAATTTTAGAAGAGGGACTGTCATAAAATTGCTAGGTTAAAACTTGACCAAGAAACAACACCAAAAATCAAACAATCACCATCCTTTGACAAAAGAAAAAGCAAAACCCCTCAAAGTAGGAAGGACAACCCAATATTTAAAAAAAAAGAAAAAAAAAGACTCTTTAAATTGAATAAACTTAGCACTGAAATTGAAACTGAAAAGCTTGTTGCATTATATTTATTCTTCTCATTATTCCACAGGCTGGTGAAACTGTCCTCTTAGGGCCCACTGTGGGTGGGTTTGGTGTTATTTTTGGTGTTATTTCTTGGTCAAGTTTTAACCTGGAAATTTTATGACAGTCTCTCTTCCAAAATTTTACTGGCCTAAGAAATCAAAAGTTTGAGAATTTCCACTGCTCTGAGGATTTCACTATAGGCACAACTGCTCAAGAATGGACTGAGAGTTGCCATCCCATCCAGGACGCACTATCTCATGGAGGCAGGCACCAAGGCCCATACTGTAACCTGCTATCATGGTCATCATCCTCTAAGGAATCTGATGCCTCCTTCAAACTCCTTGTTTATCATAATAACCCATCATGGGATTGTCAGCCACAAGTGTTTCAAACACCTTTTTAAAAGGTGTTTTCAGTCACTATGTAGCCTTTTGGCACAACAACATAGAGATGTTGATTTTCAGCTTTAGATGGATAGCAGAATCATTTGGGGGAGAGAAAGGACTTTTTTCAAAACTAAACTCTTGCCTCCAGAATTTCAGAATCTCCAGAGATTCTGATTCCATATGCATGGGGAAGGGTCTAGACACATGTATGTTAAAAATAATCCCCAAACTGACTTTGACACCATCCACTGTTAACAAGAATTGGTACCATATTTCTTTGCATTCATCCTGAATTCATGTCTTACAAAGCTTTAAAATACACCTTTTCGTTTCTTTAGGTAACAAATACTAAGGGAGAGCCTACCATTTGTGGTATTAGAAAACCAGAGGAGAAAAAGACAGATAGGTCCCTACCTTCACCACACTGACAGAGTATTAAGAGCATGGAGACAAGGAGGCAGGTAATTAAAATGCCATAATTCAAGTTTACTGGAATTCAGTGAACAATCAAGAAGGCTTCCAAGGTCCCTAACCTGGCCGTTTCGGGGCTTCAATATCATCTCAGCTGACTCTTTCCAGATACTGGAAATGCTGATGTTTTTATCAGAGAAATACCCGGGCATGGACCTTGTCCTGTGGAGCTTACATTCCAGCAGGAACATCCAAATCTTCAAGGTATTACATTAGTCTTTCCTAAGCTGAAGTGCCCATGACTTTGAACACAGTACAATGGAACCTGAATTAAGACTGTGTTTTCTGTTTTTTTTCCAAATCTTTTTGGTGAAGATTAGCATTTCCTGTCCTTTTTCTCCTCAACAAGTTGAGACAACATTATGAAAGTATTTTCAGAGCCCTTCCCTGAGTTTTCCCAACAAAACACCATCCTACAGAATTTCCTAATATCCCCTTAATACTCAACCTTGTATTTGTCCACAAAGAAATACACCTACAAATCTTCTGATGACTAATGCATCCTAGTGTGGTTTCCCTGGAGCAAATCCCTATTGGTTAGATATTTCATAATCCAGAAAAGTTTATTGTCATCTGTAAAAGTAGAAATTCCACTGTGTGCTCCTTCTTTTGGTTCAATTATGTAAATGAGACCTAAGGGACCTCATTGTTTACACACCTCAAGCAGAGAATTCTTTAAACTTTATTTTTTAAGGCAGATAGTCTAATGACCACTCTGAAATGACTACTATGAACTTAAATTAATCACATCACCTCTTTGTGCCTGGATATTTTCATTTATAAAATTCAAAGGTTGATCCCTTGCAGCTATAATATTCTACCTTTCTATTTTAAAATGATGCAATGGTATATATCCTTAGTTCCAAGGTGACTTCAATTTTGACAGTCTTTGAAACTGCAGGATAATATCTAAAGGGTTTTGGCTATTTTCCTCCTGAAGAAAACTCCTTATCTTCATATGTTCATAAAACATCCCTTCTTCTCATAAGAATAGCCTTCACCTCCAGAGGATAGAAGCAGGGTTCCCACGTGGCCTAGCACAGAAGTGAGACCCAACAGAATGAACCATCAAGACAGATTTGATCACCAGCAAGGAATTGAGCAAAATGGACATTTCTCTTATTTATTTAGCTAATTATTTATTTTGGTTGTAGATGGACACAATACTTTTTTTTAATATATTTTTATGTGGTGCTGAGGATTGAACCCAATGCCTCACACATGCTAGGCAAGCGCTCTACCACTGAGTTACAACCCCAACTCCCAACAAGGGACATTTCTAACAAAGGGGCTGTTATGTATTGGCTCTAAGATTTGGAATTTTACATTAGCACTCTTTCATCACTGTGGGATGGCCACCAAGGAGTTCATTTCAATGTAGTTTATTGGATAGATCTAAAGCATTTGGAGAACCTGGCACTAAATTACATTGGCTTTATGACCTGCCTGATTCTAAAGGACCCTGGGAATGATAAATCTTAATGTCTCCTTTGTAAAGATAAGTAAAACCAATGATAAGTTAAAGTCCAGCTCTGGAAAAAGGTTTGTTTCTATGCTTCAATCCTCTCCCCTTCCCTCAATGTAAAGCTGTCACTAAGTATTCTGAGCACATCAGCAAAAAGAAAAGAAAACAAAGTTCTGCCTCAGTAGGAACCAAGTGCACACCTGGTTTGGCCAGTTATCCTCTCTACCTCCTCACAAATTTCAAAAGCAACTCTTTTGGCAAGTTTTTTCAGATTTGCCTAAAACATTAAAATCTCTCTTCCAGGGGCTAGGGTTGTGGCTCAGCAGTAGAGTGCTGACCTAGATATTTTTAAACTGATTTTTTTTAATAATTTTTTTTTAGTTATAGTTGGACACAATACCTTTTATTTATTTATTTATTTATTTTTATGTGGTGCTGAGGATCGAACCCAGCACCTGAGGCAGGAGGATCGTGAGTTCAAAGCCAGCCTCAGCAATGGTGAGCCACTTAGCAACTGAGTGAGACCCTGTCTCTAATAAAATACATTTTTTTTGGTACCAAGGATTGAACTCAGGGGCACTCGACCACCGGACCACATCCCCAGCCCTTTTTTGTATTTTATTAGACAGGGTCTCACTGAGTTGCTAAGTGCCTCACCATTGCTGAGGCTGGCTTTGAACTCGTGATCCTCCTGCCTCAGCCTCCCAAGTGCTGGGATTACAGGTGTGCGCCACCGTACCCAGCTCTAATAAAATACAATAAAGAGCTGGGAATGTGGCTCAGTGGTCAAGTGCCCCTGAGTTCAATCCCCAGTAACCCCCCCAAAAAAAAAAAATATCTCTCTTCCAGATGTCTAAACAGAATTACAAAGACTCCCAGAGGAGGGAGTACAGAGTTCAGAAACCTGCAACAGACTCAAACAATTTCAAAATGGGATCTCAGGTGCAAGCATCATGAGAGCTAAATGCATCGTAGCTCCATCACAAACAGATTCCTCAAAAGCCCCCAAGCTAAGGACTTTTGGAACTCACCTCCATCACTCAGCAACTCCGAAATCTCAAACAGAACCAGCAGTCCCACAACCTATCAGGTTTCACATACTACTAGTTGACTGCAAAGTTTTCAGCAAAGCCATTCTCTTACTCCATTTTTTTTGCTGAGGGGAGGGGGTGGTGGTGGTGGGGTTACCAGGGATTTAACCCAGGGGCGCTTAACTACTGAGTCACATGCCCAGACCTTTTATAATTATTTTCTTTTGAGATAAGGTCTCACCAGGTTGCTTAGGGCCTTGCTAAATTACTGAGGCTGGCTTTAACTTGTGATCTTCCTGTCCAGCCTGGGGAGTTGCTAGGGAGTTGCTAGGTTAATGGGGGTGCACCACCACACCCAGCCTCCACTTCTTTCAGACAGAATTAGAAAGCAGAACCAAAATTCAAAAGTCTGTATGACTGGACTGAAATAAATTGGATAACACTGAAAAGGAACAACAACAAACACTCAACTTCTCAAAAATTTGTTGCCCAATGAATGCAGGATGCAACAGCTCATACAACAAATATATTTGGGTATTTTGACTATTAATAACCTATACCTGTATCTGTACTAGGTGCAACTTGTGGAGGGGAGGCAGTTGTCAACTTAAACCATAGTAAGTAGATATTTATGTCTAGGTTTCCAGGAACAGTTAACCTATTGTGATCTTTGCTGGCCAGTCATGTCTCAATTACTTTATTCAATTCAGGACTCTCCATGAGAGATGCTGACAAACTCAGTAGACCATCTAGAAACCATGTCCTACAAAGGTCTGTGACAAGAATTGGGACCATTTTACATAAGAAAAGTTAATTAAGGGGAAGGGGATGTTTTTGTGCATTCAAAGCGTTGTCCAGTGGAAGTGGGCAGCTCCACAGGAATAGAATCAACGGAACAAAGTTGTAAGAAGGCGGTCTTCAGCTCAAATAATAACAATAGCACAAAGAGTCCAAAGATGTAATAGCATGTCTGCAGTAAGGAGAATTTATTGTTCCTGAGGGCATTTAAACAGAGGCTACCTAGAAAGTATAAGAATGTGCTAAAGTTAGATTAGGCTTCTAAAATTCCAATTCTGATTCTATGACTCCACACTTATCCCAATTATTATGCTTCCCTGCCAGCTCATCAGCAGCAATCTGTCTCAAAACTGCCCCTTTCTTCCAACTAGGATTTGCACAGCAGAAGTATCCTAGATGGGCTTCCTAACCTCAATGGTAATTCTTCCTCACAAGTCAAGAACCACCTCCCTCAATGTCCATTCTGAGATATAACTTCACTTCTCAGAATGCCCCTGTGGCATTCATCCCATCGTCTAGGGTAGTTTCTCAACCTATGCAATATCGACATTTTGGATAAGATCATTGAGGGGGGAGGAGAGTTTGTCCTGTGCATTGTCCTCTACTCACTAGAAGTCAGTGGAACTCACCCCCTAGCTATGAAAACCCCAAATCCTCCAGATATTACCAAATGTCTGGTGGGAAGCAAAATCACCCTGTAGAGAACCACAGGTCTTGAGGCAAATGATTAACATCACTGACGTGTAGTTAAGTTTTCCACTAAATAGGTTAGTCATATTTTCTGCTCCAGCCAGTAGTAAGCCTACTTTATTGCCCTTTTTTTTTTTTTTGGTACTAGGGATAGAACCAGAAGTGCTTAACCACTGAGCCACATCCCAGCCCCTTTCTTATATTTTATTTAGAGAGAAGTTCTTCTGGAGTTGTTTAGGGCCTTGCTAAATTGCTGAGGCTGGCTCTGAACTTGTGATCCTCCTGCCTCAGCCTCCCAAGCCACTGGGATTACAGGCATGTGCCACTAGGCCCCCACTACTTTATTGCTTTTAACCTGACATACCTCAAAGCTTCTCCTAACATGTGCTCCTTCACCCTTGCTTTTGAGGGAACTGCATTCCTAAGGACTGTTGAAGTAAATTCAGATTTATGCCCTACTCTCATTTTCATCTGACTCCAAACCACCCTGAACTGTGGAACAACTATAATTGTTTACTTGTGTTGGCATCCATATGTGTACCTGTCTTATCTCTGTGAACCACAAGAATCCTCTCCTTTCTTAAGGTTCCAGAGCAGTCACTCTAGTTTCCTGCTTATTGCTAATAACAAATATTAACTGGTCTTTTTGAGAACATCAGACATCAGGTCCAGATATAAAGGAGTGAAATACCTTGCAAACTACGATCTCAAGAACATATGTGATCACAAATACAAAGTTTTGACAAAATTTTGGCCCTTTTATGTGCCAATTTGCCTACAGTCCTGAGAATGGAATTAAGTCTAATTTCCAGAGTAGGGTTAACAAAACAATTTAACTATTTGGACATGACAAACACTAGAATTTTCTAAAATGATTCCAAAAAAGTTTTTCACATGTTTAAACTAAGTGTGTGGGGGGGCAAGTTTTGATCAAGTGCTTGAGAAAATAGTAGAAGAAAAAAGATATGACTATGGCTCAATACTTTGTTGCATCACACAAGACTCCACGTGGTAATGGAAGAGACTGGGGGAGGGGGACCAGGTCATTTGAGGACAGTTTCTTCCCGCACCTTCTAATTTGTTAAGTTTCAATCAACAAAGTATACACACACACACCTTCAATCAAAACTAGACAAATCTAAGATAAAATGTTCAAGTGTATAATTAAACCATGACAATTCAAGATTTTGTAATTTTTTTTGTTCAGCTTTATGGACTAATTATTTTATAGAGAGCTCCCTAAATACCATGTAGTAGTCAAATACTCCAAATCAGTTTTGCCAGATCTTAGTTTAACCACCTAATTTCAATCTAATGATGTTCTTTCCTGTTTCTCACTTGTAGTGTGTGTGTACTAGGGACTGAACCCAGGGGCACTATATCATTGAGCTACATAACCAGCCCTTTTTTATTTTATATTTTGAGACAGGGTCTAGCTGAATTGCTGAAGGCCTTAATAAACTGCTGATGTTAGCCTCGCTGGAACTTGGAATCCTCCTACCTCAGCCTTCCCAGTCGGTGGGATTACAGGCATGTGCCACCACGCCCAGCTCACACTTGGATTTTAACAGGGTTTAGTCAATAGGTGTCAAGACAGAAAAGCAAAAACTCTAAACGGGACCTAGCTGACAGTAGGCGTTTAGTCAGTATTTATGGACTGTAAAAATAAGTGCTGCCTGAAGACCCCATTTACTGGTTATGGCGCAGGATTCTTCTCAAAGATCTGCAGGATGCAGAGACACCATAATCTTTGGGAAGGAAGATCCGAATCACTGTCATTCTTGGCACGCGGATTGTGTCCTTGTTTGTTTACGAAGTTAACAGCTCTCACTATTCCTGAAGATGACAACTGCCTTTCTGTCCAGACTCTTTCAGTGTCTAGCACAAAACATATAATAGGTGCTCAATAAATGCTGCCTGGATGGAATTTTGTTACTAAAGCTGCCAAGAAAAGTTTCCAAAAGTCAGCTCTTTACTTTTACATTTCTTCCCAAGTATGTCCTCACAGCTTTCTTGCCCAATGAAAAAATATTTTTCAAGTCAAGGAGGAGGAAATCTGCGAAGCAACAGCACCCAAGTAAGAACCCAGTGGCTCTTGGGTCACTTGGCTAGGACTCCCCAATGTTTATTCCCCATTGCTCTGCCTACCTCTTGCATACTCCTCCCCTCTTCTATTCTTCGTGCTTGTTTTCTCTTTGCCGCAACCCTACCTCCCATTTTTGGCCACACACACCCCAACTGTGTGAGAACCGGTGGGACCTCACACCCCACCTCTCCCTCTCCAGCAAGGACCTACCTCTCCTCCCCTCGACCTGTAGCAGTTCTTCTTCACTGCAGATGGCTTTTTTTTTTTTAATTAAAAAAACTCATTTATCTGACAGGCATACCCCAAATAAAAGGGGGTGGCCCCCATCAACTCTCCACTAGCCAGAGGCGATGATCCTCTGGGCAAGCACCCCAATTTCCCTGCTTTCCAAGCCCCAACATAAGATTCAAGCACAAGTCCCGCTCCCAAGAGCCCACGCTTCAAAACAAGCTAGAAGCGGATTATACCGGTCCTCAACCCAGAGACGGCCCGCGGCGGGCTGGGTGCACCTGCGGCCCCAGCTCCCTCCCCCGGACGCGGGGGGCGGGGCCTGAGCCCTCACCTCCCCACCCCGCCCCGAGGGGCTCCCAGCGCGGCCCACCCGGCGCGGGACGGAGGCGGAGAGGGGGCGTTTCTGGAGAAGTTAAAGGGCTCACCTTCTGGGCATCGGGCCAACAAGGCCAGACACTGAACACCCACCTCCGGGATGAATCTGTGGAGCTGTAACCCGCTCTCCCGCTCCTCCGATTGGGCGGAAGGAGGCAGAGGAGCGAGCGCGCGCGCGCCGGGAAGCAGTCGGCACTCGCCTCTCTCGCAGGGCCCACAGCCGGCGGCCGAGGCGCCTGCCACTCAGATTGCCGAAAGCGGAACAATCTCCCGGGCCCGGGCGGCCAGAGGCGGGAGCACGGCCCCGCTTGCCGCCCTCTACCCCTGACACCCCTCGCCGGTCCCCGAACGAGTTCTCGGCCGCAGCCTCCGCTCCGGCAGCGGGGCCGCGCACAGGGAGGCAGGACGCCTGCGCCGGGATGGCGCGCTCCGGTTCCAGCGCGGCTCCACCTGCGCTTTGCCCTCCCTCGCAGCCTAGGGGCCCGAAGAGTTGCGTACCAACCTTGAGGGGCAGCCCAGGCAGCTCGGCCGCCGAGGCACGGCTTATGCTGAGACGGGAGGTGGCGGCATCACCTGCGGCGGGCGGCGGCTGCACCGGGACGCGCCGGAGCGGCGAAGGCGCGCGGCGCCCTGGACCCTGCTCCCGCGGCCCCTCCCGCGGCTGCCACCTCGAAGCGCGGCGGAGGAGCCGGGGCACCACGGGCGGCGGCAGCGGCGGCGACGAGAGCAGCAGCACATGACTCTGTAACGAGGGGAATTAGACAAAGCGTAACATGGACTCCGGGCCGGTGCAGGCGCTGCAGCTCTGGGACCAACCGCAGCCAGCGAGCGCCGCGACTGGCCCGGCCGCAGCCAATGGGGCGGGCCCGGGCCTCCATGTGATTGAGAGCACTTTCCCCGCTTGCACTGCCGCGCCCGCCGGGGGTCCCGCCGCTTCTGAAAGGGGCGCCTTCGGGCTGACCCCAGGGAGCCAGGGAGGTGGTCCCGGGTCGGGGGCTGTCGGCGGGAGACTGCGAGACACCTAGCAGGTGCAAGGGGCGGAGAAGAATGGCAGTCGAATATCGCTGTCGGGGGAATACTAATCTATCAAATGCACACCTGGGCTGGGCTCGGTGCCAACCAGTCTGTTCTGTCAGGAGCGAGGCTTGGTCTCGAAGCTTCATCCCTTCTGCAAAGGAGCATATTCTGTAGACAAAAACTCATATAAGATTTTGGGGGGGCGGGCGAGGGGGTTACAGAAAAAGGTCATTTAAGTGCCTTCCAAACTCTGTAAATAGATAAGGTCGTTACTGGGATATGGGGCACATGCAACTGAATCTCTGCATAGTTTCTTAGCGTCATTCGATCTGCCTCTGCTACTAAATCTATGTTGGAGAGTCAGATTTTTTTATTTCATCTCAGTCTGCCCCTTTCCCCCAAGTCCCTTTCACCAGAAAATTGTCTTATATATGAAGAAGGCAGTGGAAAAGTTGTTCTGTGATAATATGTGTTTTCCAACTTGATTGTTTTCCCTTTTATTTTTGTCGTAAGGTCGAAGTCCCTTTTGCAGTGTTTAGTGGGTGGAGAAAGAAGTCTGGAATTATTTGGCTGAAACGAAACAAATGATTTGGCCCAATACTTAAATATCTCCTTTTATCTGAATCCGTGTGTTTCTGGAAACAGTGGCAAGTCTCATTTCTCTACTAAGATTTCTCCATGTCAGCAAATATTCAATGAACAGTTACTCAGCTCTAAATGTCCTCAATAAGCAAGCTAAACAAAATGTTACAGGTAGTCAGAAAGGTGTGGGTCAAAAATAGTGAGGCATGGAGAATGGTTTTTCTAGGGTATCAGGAAAGGCTTGAAAGTGGAGGTGACAGACTGGCCCTTGGATGGTGAACATCTGGGCATCAAACACTGGAAGTAAAGTGCAATGGCTTAGACAGGGAGGAGCATGAAGCAGAGGTCCAGAATACACAAGGGGCTGCCCCTGGCCAGTTACAAGATGACACCAGATTTGGAGCCCCCTGCCCTCCTCTTTTCTTAAAGTTACTTTAGTTTTTTAATTTTTTTTTAATATTTTAGTTGTAGTTGGACACAATACCTTTATTTATTTATTTATTTTTATGTAGTGCTGAGGATCGAACCCAGCACCTCGCAAGCACTCTACTGCTGAGCCACAACCCCAGCCCCTGCTGCCCTCCTCTTGCTTTCTCCCTTTCCTTCCTTGATCCTCATATTAACAGCCTCTCCTATTCCATGCACACTGCCAAAGAGGAAGTTCATGGGCAGTGGGTGTATGGCAAGTGATCTAATTACAGTCTTGGGTTTACTGATCTGGAAGATTAGAGCAGTTTTAAAACTGTTAACTAGTGATGTGATGTTTTCATCGAACATACCTCACTATTATAGTTAAGTTAGAATATTTTGCTCTTTGTGAAAATACTCTCTGTATTTTGCTACACTCTTCAATCTTCCCTGGGTTTTAAACTGTGACTCCAGACTTGGAAAAAGAAGGTGTGTGGGGGTGGGGGTGGGGGTGGGTCAAAATTGGTATAAATTGAGAAAAGAAACAATATATATTCAGAAAACATTCAAATATAACTAGGCAAGGTGGCACACATCTGTAGTCCCAGCTTCTTGAGAGGTTGAAGCACAAGAATCAGTTGAGATCAGGAGTTTGAAGCCAGCCTGGGCAACATAATGAGACCCCCATCTCAAAAGAAAGAAAGAAAAGCAGTCAAGAACAGCCATTCTCACACATTGTAAATGTGAAGGTAAATTGGACAGATCCTTTTAGAAGACAATTTGGAAATTGTTGATGAAGTATGTGTGTGCTAGCTAGGTGTGGTGGCTCATGCCTGTAACCCCAGTGAGCTGGGAGGATGAGGCAGGAGGGTCACAAGTTCAAGGCCATCAGCAATTTAGCAAGATCTTCTCTCAAAAAATAAAAGGACTGGGGATGTACTTCAGTGGTAAAGTGTCCCTAGGTTCAAGCCCCAGTACAAATGATAATGATAATGATGATAATAATAAAGTATGTGTGTTGTTTTTTGTGTGAATTAAAGACATCTTTATTCTTATCTGTTTACCTATTTTAAATTGAATACTCCTCTTTTTTAAGTCACGTGAACTAAAAGGTATTTGTATCCATTTTTTTTTAAATTTTGATTTATGAACACTTATTTATCTATATACCAATTTTGATACCATGTATATAAGAACATAAGCACATATGTAGACACAATACAATTGTGTGTTATTTTTGAACAGGCAATTCCACACCTAGGAATTTATACATTGAGCATATTTGTGCAAAAATTATGTATATAAAAATATTTGAGGGCTGGGGTTGTGACTCAGCGGTAGAGTGCTCGCCTAGCACATGTGCGGCCTGGGTTCAATCCTCAGCACCACGTAAAAGTAAAACGTGTACAACTAAAAGCAAATAAATATTTTAAAAATATGTATATTTGTGTGTATAAAAACAAATGTTCAAGTGCGTTTACTGCATACTTGTTCATAATAGTAGAAACATGTAATGGTGTAAAAATCTTAGCAAATCCCAGTAGAGAACTATTAAGCAAATTATACAAGGTCTGTAGGATACCTTTAATCACCATTAACAAAAATAAGATAGATTCACTTTGACCTGCATGGGAAGAGTCCAAAATCTCTAGATGAAAAGAAAGAAGGCTAGAACCATTTGAGGAGTATGATCTCATTATTTTTGTATTAAAATATATAGTTACATGTAGCCTAGAAGAAATCTGGAAGCATATATGACAAGCTATTAATAGTGGTTATCTCTGATGTAGGATTACTAGGGCCTTTCACTTTCTGTTACCAAGTTCTGTATATTCCAATTGTTTTTATATTGAGCACATACTATTTTGATAATCAGAAAAATAATAAAAATCACTTAAAACATTAGCTTTATACATTCAGTGTGCTATAAAAAAATACTGTAAACTGGTTGGCTAAGAAACAATAGAAATTTATTTCTTACAGTTCTGGAGGCTAGAAAGTCCAAGATCAAAGCACTAGCAGACTGGTTCACAGAGGGTGTCTTTTCACTTCTGTCCTCACAAGGTAGAGGGTGTGCAGGGGTCTTTCTTAGGCCTTTTTTGTAAGGTCACTAATCCCATTCCTGAGGGATCTGTCTATGACCTCCCAAGGGCTCCACCTCCTAATGCTATCACTTTTGGGGTTAGGATTTCAACAAATAAATTTTGGGGGGACACAAGGATTCTGACTATAGCAGATATAAAATTATTATGAACTCTTATCATTGGGGCTAGGGGTGTGTAGCATATGCGAGCACTGGGTTGGAGCCCCAGCATTGGGGGAAAAAAACTGCTATAGCAAATAATGAAAAATATCTCTAATAATTTAGCATGTAAAAACAAAAGTATAAGAAAACCTGTCACCTTTCCCTTTTACCCAAGGAAAACTATCAGGAAATGGGCAACAAAGGAAAATAATTGGTCTGACATCGGGTTCAAAATTAAGAAATGTGGAAGAAAAGGGATCTGAAGCTATTGTAGACATTTCTATAGGGATGGGGGTGTAGGAAATACAATAAGTCTTCAAGGAAGATCTAATTTACAGAGCACTACTGTCCTTTACTGAGTTGTTATAGTCAGGAATTAGTAACTGTTCCTGCACATGGTAAATACATATCAGAATAATAACAATAGCTAATACACTGTGGTTGTTACACAACTAATATACACACACTGTTCTAAATACCTGTGTTATTTTCAGTCTTCACAGTGACTCTATGAGGTAGATAATATCTTCGATCGATAGATGACAAACCAAGGCTTAGGTTATGGAAATAGCTCAAGATCACACAACCTCACAGAGTTGTTGGAAGGGGGTACATAGGATCAGAGGAACACTAGAATGGTCAACGGAAAGGGAGGGGAGGGAGGGAGTAAGGGGGGGTTGGAAAAAAATTGGTGGTTGAATGAGATGGATATCATTATCCTAAATGCATGATTGAAGATCTGAATGGTACTTATATACTTTGTATACAAGCAGTTGTATGTAAAAAGATACTATACTTGTGCATGATGAATAAGTAAATAAATAATAAAAAAATAAAAAAAAAACTTTAACGGTTATCAAGAAGATATTCAGAAATGGATTTACATATACTGGAATTTTATATCAGGTAAATTTTCAATCATAAAGGAATTTTCTCTAAAAAAAAAAAAAAAAAAAAAAAAAAAGATCACACAACCTTTAGATGACAGAGCTAAACTTTTAAGTCTAGCAGCCTTGCTGTCAAAGTCCAAGCACTTAATCATAGAACTGTTTAAAAGAACCATGCATTATAAAGACCATTATTTGCATATCTTCTTTTCCCAAGTATTACGATTCTAAGTTGATTTGTGTTTACCTGAACTCTATATAGCACTTAACATGCTTGAAGATTCTCAGTAATACTTATTGAATGTATAAATGAATAATTGACTTTTCTAGTAGAGAAGAATCAGAACTCCTTGAAGGAATAATTTTGCATCCCTCCTTTTTACCTAGTAGAATGGCTAACATATGATAAGCAATATAAATTCCAATAATCTATTAACATATTTTGAAAATTGTTCAGAAATCAAACTTATAAATTGATCCCAAATACACTGGGGTAGCTTATTAATAATATCACAATGACTTCTTCATAAAGTGAGAAATAGTCCTGCGGGGAACAGACTAACGCTAGATACGCCAGCTAACCTTACACAAATAAATTTAGAATATATTTGCTTAAAAAGTGTTAGTAATGCTGAAGGATTTTAAATTGCTCACTCTCTTACTCTCATCTCTCAGTTTCTTCGTCTCTAAAATGGAGATAATATGGACTGGGGATGAAGCTCAGTTGGTAGAGTGCTTGCCTCCCATGCACAAGAACCTGGGTTCAATCCCCAGCACCACCAAAAAAAAAAAAAAAAAAAAAAAAAAAAAAGGGGGATAATAGTACATATCTCAGGTCAGTATAAATGCAATGGTTAAATGAAATAATATATGGAAAGGACTTAGCCAAGTGCTTGAAATAGGTACAGCTCATTAAGTGTCACCTATTATAATTATGTTCACAATGTGCCACAATGAATCTATTATGTCTGTATTAATACCATAGCTAACATAATGTGCAATATCTAGAGCACCTTCATGTTTTTGTTGTTGTTGTTGTTGTTTGTTTGTTTTTTTTTTTGGGGGGGTTGATACCAGGGATTAAACTCAAAGGCACTCGACCACTGGGCCACTTCCCCGGCGCTTTTTTTTGTATTTTATTAGAGACAGGGTCTCACTGAGTTGCTAAGTGCCTCGCCATTGCTGAGGCTGGCTTTGAACTCTCGATCCTCCTACCTCTGCCTCCCAAGTGCTGGGATTACAAGCATGCGCCACCGCACCTGCTCACCTTCATGTTTTAAAAGGGCAAGAACTCATAGGCGTAGAATGCTTTGAATTACTAGCAGGAGCTCAACTAAGCAAATAGTAAAGCAGATCCTTCCCATCTTCTTTCCTCCCTTGTGCAATTTCTTACTTTCTTCTCGTTCCTATTCTCTCTTTAGAAGAGAGAATATTAATCTAATTCTTAGATTAATATAAACTCTTAGCCTTGAAGGTAGGAAGCAAATTGTCTTCCCTACTCACAGCTGAGGAAAGCAAAATGATGGAGACCAAAGTAGAGAAGAGCAGGTGGATGGAGGAGAAACAGCATGGAGGAAATAGAACTGGGTAGAGTGTGTGGGTTAATTTCCCATGAAAATATGACATAACATAAAGTACAAAGAGGAAGGAAATTGCCAGACTGCTCTAGTTAGAAATAAGTTGGTATAACCTAAGCTAGAAAAACTAAGGGTACCTTCTTAACCAGAATGAGAAGAAAGGAGTGGATCCATGTTTTCTCAAATAGATTCATAGAGAGTGGTAAGATTCAGATTGCCTATCTATGTGAGCAGGTGCTTCTTCATTGGTAGAATTAAATATTGCCTTAACACTAAATTAAGAAAAAAAATGAAACTGTATAGAGACACCAAATTCAACTGCCTGCAAATCTGTATGCACATACTATGCTTTCCTGTCTGCTACTACTATGAATAAACTGTCCATGTGCTTATCAAAAGCTGGTTACTACACTTGCACTAGAACTCATTCAATCTCAGTGGATAACTGCAGGAATTGTCCATTCTTTCCTAGACCATGTATTTCCTCTTTCCAATGGGTTCTTACCATCACTTTTTTAAAAAAATAATATTATTTCTCTTTCTCTCTTTGGGGAGGTACTGGGGGTTGAACCCAGAAGCACTCAACCATTGAGCTACATTCCCAGTCCTTTATGTTTTTTATTTTGTGACACAGTCTCTCTAAGTTGCTGAGGCTGGCCTTGGACACGGGATCTTTTGTCTCAGCCTTGTAAGTCACTGTATCTCATTTTGCTTGTTTGTTTTTGCAGTACTGGGGATTCAATTCAGGGCCTCACATGTGCTAGGCAAGGCCTCTGTCACTAAGCCATATCCCCAGCCCAATGTCTCTCATTTTAAGTAATAAAATTTTTTTTGACCTTCCCTTCTCTACCCCATTTCCCTTCTTACTTTTGCACTTAAGCATGTCAAAAAAATTGTCTATACTCATTGTCTCCAATTCCTGTCTTCCCTTTTCCTCTTAAACTCAATTAAATCAGGGTTTTTACTCTCAAAGTATCACTGAAACTGATCTTGACAAGGTAACTGAAAACTTCCACTTTGCTAAATACAGTGAACAATTCTTGGTCCTTAATTGATCCCTCAGCAGCCTCTCACACCACTAAGCACTCCTACCTCTTCAGTGCTCTGCCTTCTCCAGCCTTCCACAATACCAAAGTCACTCCCTTCAATAAGCCTGTCCAGTTGTAGGGCTTTGAATTCCCTCTTTAGGCCAATTGCATGTTTCTATCTCCAGTTCTCAGTCTTTTCTCCTGAGCTCCAATTTATGCTTCCAGTTGGCTAATTGGTTTATTCCACTTAGACATCTTATAGATATCTCAAAATTAAAATAGTCAAAACTGAACTCATGGTTTCTGCCTGTGCGTCCCACACAGTTTTCTTCCTCTCTAAATGGCAATTCTGTCCTTGTGCTTGCTTGGGCTAAAAGATCTGGAGTTATCCTTGACTCTTTCTCTTGCAATCCACATCTAAATAGTCTTGAAATCCAGTTGGCTCTACCTTTATGTTTTGGGCAATAACAGACCACTGACAGTGATCCCACAAGATTATGTCAACTAGTAATGTCATAGCCATTTTAATTTGTGTAAGCACACTCTGGAATTTTTTTCTCTTCTTTTTGTATTAGGAATTTAACCCAGGGGCACTTAACGACTGAGCCACATCTCCAGTCCTTTTTCTTTTTTTTTTTTTTTTTTTTTTTGGTACTGGGGATTGAACTCAGTGGCACTCGACCACTGGGTCACATCCCCAGCCCTTTTTTTTGTATTTTATTAGAGACAGGGTCTCACTGAGTTGCTAAGTGCCTCGCCATTGCTGAGGCTGGCTTTGAACTCGTGATCCTCCTGCCTCAGCCTCCCAAAGTGCTGGGATTACAGGCGTGCGCCACCGCGCCCGGCCCCTTTTTCATTTTTATTTCGAGCTAGGATCTCACTAAGTTGCTTAGAGCCTTGCTAAGTTGCTGAGGCTGGCTCTGAACTTGTGATTCTCTGGCTTTAGCCTCCAGAAATGCTAGGATTACAGACATGCCCATCCGGACCCTGCACTTGCTATGTTTTTTGTTTATTACCTATCTTTCTCTGCTAGAATATAAGTCATTTGTAGACAGAAAATTTTATCTGTTTTTCTCACTTGTGTGCCCCATGTATTTTGAAAAATGTTTGGCATATAGGGAAAAGTCAGCAATTATTAATGAATTTAATGAATTAATTTTAGATTTCTAATCAATAGCAAACATTAGAAAAATTTTTCAGGAAGAGAACGTTACATATCATGCTCTTCACTGAATATTTGTTAATTGAGAAAATGCATTCACATTCAGTTTTTAAATCATAACTGTCACTAACATAGCACCAAGTATTTTATATGGCAAGAGAAGAAGCCTAGTGGAAAACATTACCTTTACCATTACCTTATAGGGAAAATAATCTATCTGAATTAACAAGCAAACAAAATTACAAAACAGCAATTCCAAAGTCCTAAATTATATTCTTATTAAAGAAAATATTTAAGCAAAATAACATAAGATGTCATGTTGTGCAGTGAGGTTGCTATGTATTCTAATCTGGCTAAATAAAAGCTTTGAGTGAGAGTGAAAGAACACAGATGTGACATAAAATAGCAAGTGGTAGTCTTAATTATAGTTTTGCCAATTGAATGTTGGAATGGCAAAAAAATCTGCAGAAAAATAACCATAAAAAGGAATTGGGAAATTCTTAAAGAGGCACCAGAGTAAGCTAATTTGTATGGTCATTTGGAAAGAGGAAGAGTAATTGCTGTTTTCAAATGGTGAGCTGAATGTTTTAAAAATCCACATGGAACTCACTGGGCTGGGGTAGCTCCTCACAGCTCTTGAGAAAACTAGGGCAGCCAGAAACCTGAAATGTCAAGATGAAGCTGAGCAGTGCTGGAGTTAAAAGACAGGAATGCAGACAACAGGAAGAGAGAAGCCCGCCTGTGGGGGTTTCTTCCTCATGGGTGAAATTCCAGTGTTCTGAGTTTAAAGGATTGTTGTGTCTGGGCATTGTTTGAAACTTCATCTGATAGCACCTCACAGCAGTATGATCTGGCAATGGTTTGAAAATAAAGTTTAAACCAAGAGGTTATAGTCAAGAAACTTTTTTTTTTTTTTTTTTTTTTAACCAGGGATTGATCTCAGCAGCACTAGACCACTGGGCCACATCCCCAGCCCTTTTTTGTATTTTATTAGAGACGGGGTCTCACTGAGTTGCTAAGTGCCTCGCCATTGCTGAGGCTGGCTTTGAATTCGCGATCCTCCTGCCTCAGCCTCCCAAAGTGCTGGGATTACAGGCGTGCGCCACCGCGCCCTGCTATAGTCATGAAACTTAAAGTCAGCATTTTCCTACTGTGAGCTGCTCTTTGGGCAATGCAGACCTCTAGCACATGGAATTTCCTGTTCCAATTCTTATCATTCTTGAAGTTGTTGCCCTTGCACAGCTCAGGCAGGGAGCCTAAGCCACAGGCAGTTGTTGCTTAATTTATGTGTTAACTTGACTGGGTTAGGGGATACCCAGATAGCTGGTAAAGCATTATTTCTAGGTATGTCTCTAGAAGAAAGTGACATTTGAATCAGTGATCTGAATAATGAAAATCTTCCCTCAAATGTGGGAAGGCACCATCCATGTAGTTGAGGGCCCTGATAAAACAAAATAGGCAGGGGAAAGGCAAAGTTGCTTTCCCTTCTGAAGTGCAGTCACCCATCTTCTCCAGCCCCAAGATGTCACAGACCTTCAGGTAGTCAGGCCTTTGGACACCAGGACGTAAACCAGCACTCCCACCTCCAACCCCAGGATCTCCGGCTTGGCCTCAGCCTGAGAGTCACACCATAGGCTCGCCTGGTTCTTAGATCTTCGGAGTCAGACTGAAGCACAACACTGTTTTCCTTGGTTCTCCAGCTTGCAGAAGGCATACCATGGGACTTTTCAGCCTCCATAATTCATACAAGTCAATTCCCATAATAAATCCTCTGTCATCCATCTATCCATCTATCTTTCCCTCTTCCTTTCTTTCTCTCTTTCCCTCCTCTCCCCTGCCCACACCCACAACCCCACTATTCTGTATCCTATTGGGTGTGATTCTCTGAAGAGCCCTGACTACTATAGGGAAGCTAACATCATGAGTCTAAATAATCCATACATGAGACCAGGTGACCAAGTACCTTCCACTCCTGAGATTCCATGATATTCCTTGTGTGATACTGTGATATATATTTGGTCTTTGATCCCATATCCAATCATATAACTCTTAAAATCCTTGAACTGTTCTAAGTAATAAGTGTCCTTTTTATGCTAATCTATTGACTGACGGCTGTCATCCCCAGTAGCTCCAGGATAGGGGTAATCCTGAAAGGCCAATGCAGGATTAGAGTGTTGGGTCTTTCAGCCCCACCCTCAACATCTAGGAAAAGGAGAGGGGCTGAAGGTTAAATTGATTACCAGTGTTCAATAATTGAATGCGAATATAATTATGACTCCATAAAAACCCAAAAGGACAGGGTGTGGGCAACTTCTAGAGGGCTGAGCTTGTGGAGGTTCCTGGAGAGTGGCATCTTTGGAGAGGGTGTAGAAGCTCCATGCTCCTCCATCCCCTATATCTGGCCATATGCATCTCTTCAACTGTGTCCTTTGTAATAAGTAGCTTTTTTTTTTTTTTTTTTTTTTTGTACCAGGGATTGAACTCAGGGCACTCAACCACTGGGCCACATCCCCTGCCCTTTTTTGTATTTTATTAGAGACAGGGTCTCACTGAGTTGCTAAGTGCCTCGCTATTCCTGAGGCTGGCTTTGAACTCACAATCCTCCTGCCTCAGCCTCCCAAGTGCTGGGATTACAGGCGTGCACCACCACACCCGGCTAGTAAGTAGCTTTTATAATAAACCAGTAAACATGTTCCCTGAGTTTTGTGAGCTGCTCTAGTAAATTAATTAAACCTAAAGAGGAAGTTATAGGAACCCTAATTTATAACTGCATTGGTTTCTGTAGCACAGGACACAACCTGGTGCTTGCAATTGGCATTAAAAGTGGGGAGGGGCAGTCCTGGAGATTAAGCCCTATCCAGGTCGATAGTTCAGAATTGAAGTGAATTAGGACAACAGCCAGGACACTTGTTGATACACACTTATAATCCCAGCAACTCAGGAGGCTGAAATAAGAAGTTTGAAGACAGCCTGGGCATTTTAGCAATGCCCAGTCTTAAAATAAAATAATATTAATGAAAGAGCTGGGGATGAAACTCAGTAGTAGAGTACTTGCCCCGTATGTGTGAAGCTCTGGGTTCAATCACCATTACTAAAACAAAAACAAAAACAAAAAAAAAAAAAAACCCAGCCAGTGCTCTCTGCAGAATCAATTTCTTGCTGGTTGGTGAAGTGAGGTCCCCACACTTTTCGAGATCATAAAAATCTTCTGATTGTTGTTGAGTGAGGGTATGGGAAAAACTGATTGAAGTTTGTTTTCTTCCTCTACCTCATCAGACGCTAGAAGTTTATTTTCAGCACACTGTAGACAGTTCCTCTTGACAATTTCATCACCAATATTTGCTGATCTCCTGAAATTTGTTCTCTTTTCTCTCTTTCTAATGGAGTTAACTGTATTAGTGTCCTTTCTTTTCATGTGTGACACCTGGATGACAAACTGTATCCCCCAAAGCCTGCGGGTGTTTCTTTTTTCTTTGTTTTTGGTACTGGGGATTGAACCCAGGGACACTTTATCATTGAGTTACATCCCCATGCCTTTTTACTTTCTATTTTGAAGCAGGGTTTCACTAAATTTCCCAGACAAGCCTTGAACTTGAGACCCTCCTGCCTCAGCCTCCTGACCCATTGGGATTACAGGGGCACACTACCACGCTCAGTCTACAAGTGTGATTTAATGTATAGTGTTTTAAACTTTAAAAAATTAGTTGCCAATGTTTAATAATCAGAAAATTTATTTGAACACCCAGACTTCAAACATCTTTTAGCAAACAGAAGAAAGAGCAAGGTAGGGTCAGGAACAACTGAAAAATGAAATTGGGTGGTCCTCCTGAAGAGGGGTAGAACTGAAAAAGCCAGCTTTGACACCCACCTCACTACCTGGAACCACTGACTGCAAGATGCATCAGGTGTTTGTTTTATGTGTCTCCTGCTATTTCATGTTTTTTTTTTTTTTTTTTGTACCAGGGATTGAACTCAGGGCATTCAACCACTGGCCACATCCCCTGCCCTTTTTTGTATTTTATTAGAGACAGGGTCTCACTGAGTTGCTAAGTGCCTCGCTATTCCTGAGGCTGGCTTTGAACTCACAATCCTCCTGCCTCAGCCTCCCAAGTGCTAGGATTACAGGCGTGCACCACCACACCCGGCTAGTAAGTAGCTTTTATAATAAACCAGTAAACATGTTCCCTGAGTTTTGTGAGCTGCTCTAGTAAATTAATTAAACCTAAAGAGGAAGTTATAGGAACCCTAATTTATAACTGCATTGGTTTCTGTAGCACAGGACACAACCTGGTGCTTGCAATTGGCATTAAAAGTGGGGAGGGGCAGTCCTGGAGATTAAGCCCTATCCAGGTCGATAGTTCAGAATTGAAGTGAATTAGGACAACAGCCAGGACACTTGTTGATACACACTTATAATCCCAGCAACTCAGGAGGCTGAAATAAGAAGTTTGAAGACAGCCTGGGCATTTTAGCAATGCCCAGTCTTAAAATAAAATAATATTAATGAAAGAGCTGGGGATGAAACTCAGTAGTAGAGTACTTGCCCCGTATGTGTGAAGCTCTGGGTTCAATCACCATTACTAAAACAAAAACAAAAACAAAAAAACCCAGCCAGTGCTCTCTGCAGAATCAATTTCTTGCTGGTTGGTGAAGTGAGGTCCCCACACTTTTCGAGATCATAAAAATCTTCTGATTGTTGTTGAGTGAGGGTATGGGAAAAACTGATTGAAGTTTGTTTTCTTCCTCTACCTCATCAGACGCTAGAAGTTTATTTTCAGCACACTGTAGACAGTTCCTCTTGACAATTTCATCACCAATATTTGCTGATCTCCTGAAATTTGTTCTCTTTTCTCTCTTTCTAATGGAGTTAACTGTATTAGTGTCCTTTCTTTTCATGTGTGACACCTGGATGACAAACTGTATCCCCCAAAGCCTGCGGGTGTTTCTTTTTTCTTTGTTTTTGGTACTGGGGATTGAACCCAGGGACACTTTATCATTGAGTTACATCCCCATGCCTTTTTACTTTCTATTTTGAAGCAGGGTTTCACTAAATTTCCCAGACAAGCCTTGAACTTGAGACCCTCCTGCCTCAGCCTCCTGACCCATTGGGATTACAGGGGCACACTACCACGCTCAGTCTACAAGTGTGATTTAATGTATAGTGTTTTTTAAACTTTAAAAAATTAGTTGCCAATGTTTAATAATCAGAAAATTTATTTGAACACCCAGACTTCAAACATCTTTTAGCAAACAGAAGAAAGAGCAAGGTAGGGTCAGGAACAACTGAAAAATGAAATTGGGTGGTCCTCCTGAAGAGGGGTAGAACTGAAAAAGCCAGCTTTGACACCCACCTCACTACCTGGAACCACTGACTGCAAGATGCATCAGGTGTTGTTTTATGTGTCTCCTGCTATTTCATGTGTGTTTCTTTTTTTCTTTTTGGTACTGGGGATTGAACTCAGGGATATTCAACCACTGAGCCACATCCCCAGCCCTATTTTGTATTTTATTTAGAGACAGGGTCTCACTGAGTTGCTTAATGCCTCGCAGTTGCTGAGGCTGGCTTTGAACTTGTGATCCTCCTGTCTCAGCCTCTCAAGATGCTAGGATTATAGGCGTGCACCACCGCACCTAGCCTTTTTTTTTTTTTTTAATTTAAACAATTTTAAATTTAATTAGTTATATATGAAAGTAGAATGCATTTATGTACTTTGATATATCATACACAGATGGGATATAATTTATCACCTTTCTGAGTGTGCATGTTGTAGAATCACACTGGTCATGCAGTCATATTATATATACATAAAGTAATTTGTTCCGTTCTACTATCCTTCCTATCCCCACATCCCCTCTCTTGCCCTCTCTTCATTTCCCTCTACCTAATCTAATGTAGCTATATTCTTCTCTAGTTCCCCCCATCCTTATTGTGAATTAGCATCCGCATATTAGAGAAAACATGTGGGTTTCTTTTGACGCTTCCAACTAGGACTAGACTATTTTTCTGTTTCTTCAGTCTCTCCCGCTGCTTACACAGTGATGGACCAATGATCATTAAGCTTATGAATAAATTCCCATCCTCAATAATTTTTATCTGTTTTCCTTGCGACTGCCATATATGAACATTCAACAAGCATTTATTTACACATTTTATAAATAATAATAACATTTATTGAGTACTTACTGATTCTTTAAAAGCTCATAGTCCAGTGAAGAGGGACAGAAATGTAAATGGAAAAATTTTATTCTGTATCAAGGAAGCCTTCAGAGAGAAGATATTTGTGTTGGGACCTAAAGGTTGAATAGGAGTTCACTTAGTGGAAAAGGCAAGAAAGATCCTACCTACATAGGGAACAGCACAAGTACAGGCACAGAGCTAGTCTTCATCTTCATTTTATCATGTAACTAGGGACAGTCCCCTTTCAACCTAAATTTAATGAGTCCTTGAGTAAGGATTACACAGTTTCTGTTTACACTGTGCATAAAGCAAAAGCCTAGGCTTTGTTCTTGAACCTCACTAGCAAACATGAAAGTAAAGACCTTAGAATATTGTTTTTTTTTTTAAGTGGGTTTGTTGACTTTTCAATCACTCATCAAGAGTCTATACACGAGACTCTTTGCCTTTCTCATTATGAGCACTAGACTTGAGTGGTAACTCAAAAGAATTACTCTTCTTATCCTGTCTCCTCTTGATTAATTAATCAAAGTTGTATACATCATGAATAATACTTCATGCTCCTTTTCATCACAAATAATTTTATAGTAACACTAAGAAATCATCCTAAAAATCTTTTCTTTTAGCCATGTCCCAAAAGTACTTTATCCTATTCTGAGCAAACACTTTTATCTTCTAAATTTTCTTTTTTTAAAAATATGTAACATTCTTTTTTTAATATTTATTTATTTTGCTTTAGTTGTACATAATGCGTTTATTTTTACTTGGTGCTGAGGATTGAACCCCAGGCCGCACACGTGCTAGGTGAGTGCTCTACCGCTGAGCCACATCCCCAGTCCCTCTTCTAAATTTTCATGGGATGTTTGAAATAACATGGATTCTGAACAAAAATTCTACAGAATGGTGCATTATAACCCTCACAGAGTTCAGAGAGAATAAGCTGTTCCTCCAAGAAGTAAGCTTTTCCTCTGATGAAATTTAAACACCTCTCTTTCCCCTAGACTTTAGACACACCAAGAACAGTTACAAAGACTATGCATGCCTCAAACTGTAGCCAGAGACTTCAAAACAGAGAGCATTTGTTTAGACTCCATTAGATAAAGGCCTGGCTGAGTTCCTGCTAAGAGTGGGAAATCTATGACAGAGACCGCAATCAGTAATCGGCAGATTTTGGAACAACGGCAGAGCTGGGTGTGAGCAGCAAGATGATTGGGCCTTACTGACAAAAAAGGCCCTCACAATTCTTTAGCTAAGGTCCAGAGAGCCAGCAGTCATGCCCAACTGCTGTGACAATTCCAGGGGCAGGGCAGTGCTACAACTTGTGCCTTGGACCTTGTGCCAGGCAACAGCTAGGAACCTTTCCTGAAATCACCTTTGACCCGGTGAACTGTTGAGTTTTGGCAGATGGACAGCTGAGACGTTTATTGCCACTATTTTTTATCCTCTTCAAGAACACTTGAGTTCCTTTTTGCTTGTTTTAAATTGTTGGCGTAGGTATGGTTTGTATGTGTTAGTTTTACATGATAATAAACAAAAATCTGAAATGCCATTTCCTTTCTCCCATTTAATTTCTATCATTTATATTGCTGGCTGATTAAAGGCACAGTTAAACAATGTGCAGGTGGCTAGGTGTGGTGGCACACACTTGTAATCCTAGCTACTTGGGAGGCAGGAGGATGGTTAGTTGGAGGCCAGCCTGGACAACTTAGCAAGACCCTATCTCAAAATAAAAATAAAAAAGGCTGGGGATGTTGCTCAGTGGTAGAGTACTTGTGTAGCATTGGGAGGCTCTTGGTCCCATCCCTAGTTCCTGGGGTGGTGGGGTGGGGGCAGAAAGAAAGAAAAGAACATGCAGGTGTAGGTGTGAGGTGCTGGAAGCTGCTTCAGGCATCCAGGACTTCCCAGAGTACATGTACTCTTCTCTCCTCCCCACCTTGCCTTCTGCACCCCTGAGTGCTTTTTCTAACCTTCTCACCTAGATCTTGGTTTTTCTTTTAAGTTCACAATCAACCACAATGTGGCATATTTGTGATGTGCGGGGGCTGTCATCCAAAAATAAACTATTGTATTGAAGAGGAAAAAAGGCTGGTTTTAAGAGAAGTGCCAGCCAGTCATGGTGTTCTGTAGCAGTTATTGGTTAATGTCTGCAAATTTTCTTTTTCTACAAAAAGCCAAATGGGGCTCATTAAGCTCCTCTGGGGTAATTTTTTAAAAGAAAGGACAAGTTAAAAATAGCCTAAGCATAAGTCTTAGAGCTGTTAGGAAGAAATAATGATGAGGTCTGGGGGAATTTTTCACAATTGTAATCTGTGGGAGCTGTGGAACCCCAGTAGGAGGGATAGGCTAGAGGCCCAGAAAGAGACCTTGGGGGGCAGAGCACTGCTTCCAAGGGTCACACTCATTTTCAAGTTTTTTTTTTTTTTTTTTTTTTTTCCCAGTGCTGGGAATTGAACTCAGGACTGTGCATACTAGACAAGCACTCTTACCACCAAGCTATATACCAGCCTCCAATTCAATCTGGTTTTTATTAAGCATCTAGTTATATAAACTACCAGTGATAATATATGTTCCCCATATATGTTCCTGACTCCTGTCTGCTTAGAATATCAGGATCCTGATACAATTTCATGAAAGAGTAGGGAGAGGAAAATCTGAAAGACAATGCCATTCAGAGGCACCAGCCCTTTGAAGACAGTTGTCCTTACTCATCAAATGATGATTGGGCCTCACCTGCCGCCTGCTGATAGAAAAGAGAAGACAAGTAGACTTTAGGTTAGTTCAATGGGACTAATAAAAATTTTGGAATATAAGGTGTGAATTAATGTTCTTATGATGATCAGTATCATTCTAGAATTTTAGAGCTAGAAGGACATTAATATACATAAACACATGAAGAAGTAATTCTTGCTTCTGAATCAGTTAACACCTGGAAACTATATATACCCTCCCCGCTCTTTGTTCTATTTGGAGTTCTTTTATTCCTCTCATACCCCCTCCCTTGCCTTTATGGGTCAGTGTCTTCATAATAAAGAAATCATTCGACCTTTGGGGGGGGGGGGAAAGAGAGAGAGAGAGAAGACAAACAGATCACCAGTGTGTGAATATGGCAGAGAGTGGGATTTTATGCACTTGCCCCTCACTAATGATCTCCTGGGCTGAAAGCTAAACTAGGAAGGCTCACGCTGCAGCAAATTATATTCAGACACCTCCCTCCCCAAGATTCATGATGGGAATGGGAAGTTGAGGAGAGCCTTAGAGATGACTATTAGTCTCCAATGAGCACACTGTAGCCTGAAGCTTTAACGAGGGCTTATAGGCTGGCTGGGAGGTGTGTCTTGTGGATTGAGCTGGTACAAGTTTTTGTGTGTCCTGCTTTCTGAGCCAGCTGTCCTCTGATAACCACCACTCAGGGGATGCTGACCATGCCAGTACCCCTGGGCCTAGGGGCTGTCTTGCCTGCACCTAGGATTATTTGGATTCACAAACACATGACCCCTTCCTGCCTCTCACTGTCTCCTCAGGAACAGGGAGGGAAGTGGGGTGGGGAGGAGTGATTCATTCTGTAGTGGGCGGGGAGGAGCTGCAGTCTGTCCTTAGTTATGCAGCAGTGATCTCCACTCCAGGCAGGCCCCGAATGGGACAGATGGGGTTGACTTTGGATCTTGAAAGTGTTGAGCAATGATAACTTTTGGACTCAGGTTCTATCCTCTATTCTCCCTGCCCAAGAGCAATGTGAAGAGCTGGTGCAGGCAGCGGGTAAAGTTGAGACAGAGATTAAGGCAGAGACAGGCACATGGCAGGAATGTGGTATGGGATGTGTGTACCAGATGGGAATCTGACTGGGGGACCTGTGAGGCCTTCGTAACCCCATGATGCTATGGTTCTACAAGGAGAGGGATCCGGGGCTGATGGCTCCCGAGTCCAGGGAAGCAGTTACAGCACTGGTGGCCCAGTGGGCTCCTTTCCTGACTCTGACTTGTGTCCTGTCCATGAATGCATGAATTTGTTGAGATGAACACAACTACTCAGGAACCCAGTCTTCCTTGCTATCTTGGAGAATAACTTACCCCAACAGCAGTAATCCTGTGGACTCAACTTATGGAATGCAATAAGAATATTAGAAACCCTTTATGGAGGGCCTACTATTTGCCAGGCATGGGGCCAGGGTTTTACCTATATTATCTCATTAATTCATCAGCCAGTCCCAGGTTCAAATCATTGCTGTACCATTTATTATCTAAGTCTTAACCTTTCTGAACTAGTGTGTGAGTCATCTCAGGCTGCCATAATAAAATACCAGAAACCATGTGGCTCAAAGAACAGAAATTTATTTCTCATCATCCTGGAGACTAGCAGTCTAAGATCAAGGTGCTAGCAGGCTTGGTGTCTCATGAGGACTTTCTCCTTAAATCACGTGTTTGCCTTTTCATTGTTTTCTTATGTGGGGGTGTTGACTGAGGTGGAGGTGTTCTCTGATGTCTTTCTTTCTTTTTTCCTTTTTTGTGATACTGGGGATTAAACCCAGGGGCACTGTACTACTGACTTACCTACCCAGACCCTTTTAAAGTTTTCTATTTTGAGACAGGCTGGCCTTGAATTTTTTAATCCTCCTGCCTCAGCCTCCTGAGTCACTGGGATTACTGGTGTGTGATGCCATGCCCAGCTTTTGTCTTTTCTTATAAGGACACTAACTCTTTTGGATCAGGGGCCTACCATTATGACCTCATTTAATCTTAACTGTTTCTTTTGAGGTCTCACCTCCAAATACAGCCACACTGAGGGTTAGGGCTTCAGAATATGATTTTGGGGGCACACATTTGGTCCTTATCAGCTAGTTTCCTAAGTAGGGAAATGTGAATAATACTGGCACTTACATTATATAACTGAGAGGATTAGACATAATAATGCATGAAAAGTGCTTTGTAGAGTGCCTGGCACAGTACTTAAGACTGTTACCTATTGTTAGTATATGCCAGGACTGGTATTATTATTATTATTATTATTATTAATTATTATTATTATTATTATCATTAAACTTAAAGATGCAGCCCAGACTGCCGGTGGCATGATTAGTAAAAGCAGATGGCTATGGTATTCCCACATGGGTTTGTGGGATTTTTAACATCTGGCTTTTTCCCATTAAGCTCATTGCTTCTTAAGATTTGTCTTACACTAAAATCAGCATACTATATTGTTTCAGCCACCTCAGTGTTCACAGCAGCATGATTCACAATAGCCAAATTATGGAACCAACACAGATGCCTGTCAAAAGATGAATGGATTAAGAACTTGTGGTATATACACACACAATAAAGACGGGAATTATAGTATTTGCTAGTAAACAGATGAAAACTGGAAACATCATGCTAACTGAAATGTAAGTCTCAGAAAATCAAAGGTTGCATATTTTCTGTCATATGTAGAAGATAGAGCAAAATAAAGGAAAGAAAAAGGGGAGGATGGGAAATCATAAAGATACAAGGAAGGTCAGTGGAGTAGAAGAAGGAGATCAAGAAGAAGAGAGGAATGAGAAAGGGGAGGAAATGGAGAATAAATTTTTAAAAATTATGGTGTGTGCATATATAAGTGTACCACACAGAATTTTGCCTTTATGTGTAAGTAGAAAGAACCAATCAAAAATACATAGATGAGGGCTGGGGATGTAGCTTAGTTGGTAGAGTGCTTGCCTCACATGCATAAGGCCCTGGGTTCAATCTCCAGCACTACACACACACACACACACACACACACACACACACAGATAGATGAGTGAAAGGAAGATCAGTAGGGTGAGGAAGGAGAATGGGGGAGGGAGAAAGGGAGATATGAACTAAAATAGAATACCATGAATGCATGAATTTGTTGAGATGAACCCAACTAGTATATAATGCTCTAAAAAAAAAAACCTTATCTTACTTAATGTGGCAATTATAAGACCCAGAGTCATTTGAACTCCCCTAAGAGTGCAAGAGTATAATTTCTTGTTTCCTATTAATAGCTAAACATACTGGCATATAGATCACAAAATGGTTTCCAATTATATATAACATCTTCAAATTTAGGAACTGTGTCTTATACATGTTTGATCTCCCAGCATCCAGCACAGTGCCTGTCACATTAAAAGCACCCCAGTGCTGGGGTTGTGGCTCAGTGGTAGAGCGCTGGCCTAGCACATGCGTGGCCCTGGGTTCCATTCTCAGCACCATGTAAAAATAAATAAATAAATAAAATAAAGGTATTGTGTCCAACTACAACTAAAAAAATAAATATTAAAAATAACACCCCAAAATATGCATTTGAGTTGAAGTGGCCATCTACATCAGAATCACCTAAGATGCTTGTTAAGTACACAAAGACATTGTCTTGGGGTAGGGGCTGGGCATGTGCAAGTTGGACAGGTACCTTGGGTGATTCTGATGCTTGTGAAGATTTGAGAACCATTGTGGGCCAGTACTTATCAAGCACCTTGTACAACTCAGTAAGGCCCTACAGTCAGGACCAGGGTAGACTAGTCTAGGGCCCAGAGGAGAGCCCTAGGATATGAAATCATGGTCCTCTCTGAGTTTTAAGAAGAAAAAGGAGGATTTGGAATAAAGTCAGTCAGGGGATCCAGAATGGTATGTTTAGAATAGCAAAAATATTGGACAGACTGGAGTGAAAGGGCAAGGTTTTGGAATAACAAAGTCCTAACTAAAGAAATCCTAAGGAATTCTGTAAATAAAGTACTTAATCAGATAATAGGGATTTTTATGTTCTTCAGCAATAAAATCCCTATTGCTTTGACAATATTAGTTTTTAATATCTAACATTTTAATAAGGATTTTAATAATAAAATACTTTTGCATTCATGACTTTGGACACATCACTTAGTTTCACTTAACCTCAATTTCTTTTTTTTTTTTTTTTAATATTTTTTAGTTGTAGACAAGACACAATACCTTTATTTTATTTATTTATTTTTATGTGGTACAGAGGATCGAATCCAGTAACTCACACGTTCCAGGCAAATGCTCTACCACTGAGCCACAACCCCCGCCTCAATTTCTTAATCTATAAAGTGGCAATAATAATACCCACTTTTCAAGGTTGTAAGGATTAAATCGTGTAAGTACAAAAAGTCAATCCTATCCTGGATCAAAGCTACATTAAAACAATAGCAAAAAATAAAACCAAAGACGGACGGAGAGACAGACTGACAGACACACACACACACACACACACACACACACAAACACACACCTTTTCATAGCCCATCATGTGGCTTGCCCCATCTGACCTGGTGATATCATCTGTACCTTTTACCTGTTTATTTTCTTCCTTTGGAGGCTCCCTGGGAGACTGTGCATCCAGCCTTCTCATGGATCGCCCTCTAGTGTCAGATGCTATAATGATTCATTCTGTCTCCCAACTACCAAGATGTTTCTAACTTGTAAGAAACTATCCTTTAGGAAAGCTAATGTAACTGACATAAAAATAACAGCTTTACTAGCAAACCACATACTAACAGAAAAGTAAAGTTACTTTTTGATTTTATTACCATAACACCAATGACTGATCAGCCAATCTCTTCTTTTTTTTTTTTTTTTTTTTTTTTTTTTTTTTTTGTGGTACCGGGGATTGAACTCAGGGGCACTCGACCACTGGCTCACATCCTCAGCCCTTTTTTGTATTTTATTTAGAGACAGGGTCTCACTGAGTTGCCAAGTGCCTCGCCATTGCTGAGGCTGGCTTTGAACTCGCGATCCTCCTGCCTCAGCCTCCCAAAGTGCTGGGATTACAGGCGTGCGCCACCGCGCCTGGCAACCACTCTCTTCTTGAAGCAAAATGTTTTAGTAAATACTGCACAGGTGGAGAATAGGAATCAAGACCCAAATGTTTTCCATTCTGCTGCTTCCCTTTCTTGCTTCCAAAGAAACTGAAAAATGTTTCCTTCAAATGTTTCTTTTATTGATTATGATTTTACTTGCAAAGAATAATGATGTCACTGAACTAGGAATACTGGGAGTCTGCTTTCTGGGGCCAATTCTGTTATTGGCTGGTTGGGGATCTTGGCTAACTAAGTAGCTCCCCTTGTTTGGATCTTACTTTTTTGCGAATCTAAAATGAGAACTTTAGCCTTCAGAATCACTGGGCTGTCTTCCAATGCATGTTTCTTTACTAAAATAGAGAGGTTGTAGGTGTGGTGGGAGTGGATATCACACTTGGGTGGGAATCACGAGACCTAAATTCTTGTTGCTATTCCAGTATTTATTAGTTCTGGAATCTTAGTCAATCATTTAACCCACCTGGTAGTTTGTTTCCTCATCTACAAAATGGGGAGAAGTTCTTCTCTATTGAGTTATTATGAGGCTCAAAAAAAGATGATGTTGACAAAATAGTTGAAAACTACAAAGTGCTATAGAAATGCAATGTTCCAAAATAAAGATGCCTTTCCAGTCAACTTCTTGTGAATAATATATAGCAGGTCAGTTCTCCCCCCACCCTTTGGTACCAGGAATTGAACTCAGGGGCACTTGACCACTGAGCCACATCCCCAGCCCTATTTTGTATTTTATTTGGAGACAGAGTCTCACTGAGTTGCTTAGCCCCTTGCTAAGTTGCTGAGGCTGGCTTTGAACTCGTGAATCTTCCTGCCTTAGTCTCCTGGCCGCTGGGATTACAGGTGTGCACCACCACACCCAGCTAGGTAAGCGCTTTAAACAGATATATCTGAGTTTTGTCTTTAGGCAGGATGTAGAGGCCTAGATCAACATTGTTATGTGGACTAAATAAGAAAGGTATGAAAAGGGGGGTGCTGTAGCTCAGTGGCAGAACACTTGCCTATTATGTGTGAGGCACTGGGTTTGATCCTTAGTACCACATAAAAATAAACAAATAAAATAAAGGCATTCTGTCCATCTACAACTACAAAAAAGAAGAGAGAGAGAGAGAGAGAGAGAGAGAGAGAGAGAGAGGCATGAAAGAGCTTAACATAGGGCCTGGCATATTGTAAAAGCTCAATACATGGGTATTATTGTTTTTCTTTAATCAATTTCATTGTAACATTTAATAGGTAAAGAAACCAAGAAAGAAAAGTTAAATGATTTTTCATATCATCAGTGACTATATTCCTAGACTCTTAAATGGGCTTTTAAAATTTTTAAAAAAATTTTTTTGGGCTGGGCACAGTGGCGCACGCCTGTAATCCCAGCAGCTTGGGAGGCTGAGGCAGGAGAATCGCGAGTTCAAAGCCAGTCTCAGCAATGGCAAGGAACTAAGCAACTCAGTGAGACCCTGTTTCTAAATAAAATACAAAATAGGGCTGGGGATGTGGCTAAGAGGTTGAGTGCCCCTGAGTTCAATCTCTAGTATAAAAAAAAAAAAAAATTTTTTTTTGTCTGTATGTATTCTACATCCTTAATTCTAGAAATATATTAACAAAAACCTCACAAGAAGGCCTCAAACTGTGTAGGAATGACAGGTTAAGGCCCATGTGTGGTTTACAGTTTTTTTGTTGTGATCTACTTGAACAGCCAGCTTAGAAATTCAGCATCCTGAATGACTTTAGTAGGCTACAGAAACAGGACAATTATGCAAAAGCTGACAATATGTGGATTCTCTGAACTTTGAATTCTCTGCCTTGCTGGACTCTGCTGCTCAGGGAGCTCGCACCAGCTCTTCCTGTGTAGGCCTCCTTGTTCTGCCTGTTTCAAGACGAAATGTTACAACTAATGGCTGGATAGCCACTCCTTATCACTGAGACCTTGACTCTGGTAACTATATTGTATCCTTTTAAAAATAAGCAAATCATAATTGAAAACCCAGTGAATCATTCTAAGCTATCGTCAGAGCAAAAAGCTGTGGGCTCTGGTAAGTATTTTGGGCCAAGAAATGACTATCTAAATAGGCTTGTTTGCTTTGATTTCCCAGCTACAGGTTCCAACTCTGGTAAAGATTTACATAAGCAACAGAGGAAAATGCCCCAGGGGAGCTAGCTGGCCCCTTTTGACCAAAGTGCTTGGAGGGCTATGGGAGAAGTACCTTTCACACTACTGAGGAAGCTCAGGTTAGTGCACTTTCCCCTAGATTTTGAAGAGCCACTCCAGTTTTCAAGCTGTGTAACCGAAAGGGAAAGCTTAGGATGCAAAACAGTACTGAAGGAGGAGGCTCTGGGCCTCCCTCCACTTCTTTCCCAGCCCAGTCTCCCTGACTGTGGAGGAGTCCCTGGCAGGGTGGAGGACTCTTAAGGATCATGTGGAGAAACAGGTGCAGAATCTGAAGTGATGGGCTGAGCTGGCTCATTCCTCCCACATTTCTCTTGTTTGAAAAATGAAGACTCCTGCACCAGCAATATATTTAGCATGATATACATTCATGTAGAATCAGAGTGACAAGACAGAGGCATTTTATGATCTGGCAGCTGTAAAGTTGACACTCCAGGGGATGAGAGTAAAAAAACAAAACAAAACAATGACAAAGGTTTTCCTGAGGGCTCCTCCTCCACAAAGCTCATCAGGGCTACTTCAAACATGGTCCCAGAAAAGCCCACCAAAGTGCACCTCTCTGCTTTGTGTGGTATCTCTTTTTTTGGTGTTAGTATTCCATGAAAATTTAGGTTCAAATCCCTGTGATTTAGGGTCAATCCTTAGGGGCTGTAAATAGAGAAAGTATATCTTACCTTTCCTAGTGACCTCAAAGGGTAGTTATGAGAAAAAAAATTAAAATGTGATTTGGTTTATGTAAAGGCTCTGGCCCCGGGGTCAAACCCAATAAATAACTAGAATTGACAGCTGAAGTGACATAACTGGGGTGTCAAGCACCAAGCAAGCAAAGATGATGTGGAAATAGATATCTGGGGTTTTGTCTTTGTTTACATTCTCTAGTCATTTACTCTATCCAGACATGAAATTAGTTTAAATTTCCTTCAACCACACTATCCCAAGGAAAAAGCTATGCACACAGGGAGCACTAGACCCGATTCTCTAGTACCACCTCAACAGCCTGAGTTCATCTATGTGTGACTGATCACATACCCAATGCTTCATCTGTAATCCCTCCTAATATCTACTTCTAGGAGCCCAATGCAACAGCCCCCTATGGACTCAAAAGAAAAGGAATATCCCTGTACATCCTGTGACCTCACATTGCTCTTTTAGGCACAGCTGGATTAAGTTTTTCATGCTGTAGAACAGAGCCACTCAAACTTTAATGTGTGTAGAACCACCTAGATGACTTGTAACATGCAAAATCTTATCCAGTAGGCCTGAAGTGGGACCTGACATTGAGTTCCCAGGTGATACTGATGCTGCTGTTTCCCAGAGCATACACTGAATAGCCAGCCGGGCTGTAGAAGACCATCAAGCCCAGAATCATCTCCCTCATACTGCTATGTTCATCGATTGACCTATAGCTTTGAGCCTTATCCCATGATCTCATCCCAACCAAACACGGTACTCCTTCTCCTCTGCCCAGTTTCCCACTTAAGCCTTCCTCCTCAAACTCTCCTTTTGAACCATCTGGATCCCCTATCTTCCCAATTCCTGCTCACATCTGTGAACCATGTAGTCTGTGGTCCATGCCGACCTCTTGAGCTGCTCCTCACACTCACCGGGACTGTGGTTGTAGCCCTCCTCCCTGCGTCCAGCCCTGCTGTCATTTTGACTCATGGGTGGCTGTAAGCTGCCTGTCATGGCCAGCCACAAACCGCCGCGGGAGGAAAACTCTCGGAGGCAGAGTAAAGCTATTACTACTTTTACTTCTACTTTCTTAGAGAGAGCTTAGAGAGGGAAAGAGAGAAAGATTAAAGAGAGCTTTTCTTCTTGTCTTCTTAGCTTAGAGAGAGAGAAAGATAGAGAGAGCTTAGCTTAGAGAAAGGTTATTTTTTAGAGCTTTCTTCTTTCTTCTTTCTTCTTTCTTCCTTGGGAGCCTCGGCCTAACTCTGACCAGCAATTACTTCTTCTATCTGGTTTCTCTTCTGTAACTGCTCTGCCTACATTCTGGCCGCTCTGATTCTCCGACCTGAACTCTTCTTCTGACCGACCGAGTGACTGCACGACTGACTGAATGAATTCTCCTTCATTCTCCTAACTCGGACCGCTTTCACCCGGTTATATACCTTCAGCTTTGCGGGTGCCTACAGGTGCGTCACATACATATCAGGTGGAACTTATGGCTTCCAGCTAGCTGCAACAGCCCTTCCTAATTAGGGCTCCTTCAGGTGGCCTTGGACCACAGCTTCCAATTGGCCTTCTTCTCCACTTCAGCCCAGACACCACTTCTTATTGCTTCAGAAGGAAACCATGTATGGTCAGCAGGATTCTGACCCTTCCTGGCAGATGGCACAACTGGTTGAAAAAATCTAAAGGAGCCAAGAGGCTTTTCACAAGTTCCCAAGAGTGACCCTGATACATCTCAGCTGACTTTTAGTAGTAGATAGGAACAAGATCAATTTTGATCAACTTAGTCTTAAACACCTGGCAGGAGAGCATAACCAAAGTACAGTCATACATGGACATTTAGAAGGAGAGACAATGGCTTTTTTAGTACAACTTGAGATGTACACTTATGTCAGTTATCTCAAAAGCAAATAAAACTGGGAGGTTACACAGCAAATGAAATCTCTCTACCAAACAGACATGACTCTAATAAAAAGCAACTGTTTTACAAAAAACAAGATGGCATTAAATATCTTTTACTATAATTCAAGAGGATACCTAAGACATTATAGAAACTAAATATCATGTATATGGGCCTAATAATTCTGCTAATGTTTCTAAATTGTTAAATGACCTCTGCTCACAATCAGTTGGCATGTTAGATCACACCTTAAGATTTAATGAGTCACTATCTTCATAGTTTTCAGGGAATTATTAATAATACTGATTAATTTTATACTAATTAATTATAGAAAACAATGTTTTGCTGTCTTGTTTGTTGTCTTATCATGGTCTCTGCCCTATGAAGGCCTTGTCCAGTTACTTGCCAACTGCCACCATGGACCTTTAGACTGCATTGATGTGCAAGATGCCCAAGCTACAAATGGCCTTACAAATGGAATCCAAATCGAAGCTCCCCTTCTACTGGGGACCCTTAGATGGGCCTTTGTAGGAAGACCCTGGCTGCAATTCCCCTGTCAACACCCCTTTTCATCCTGACACAGTCAGAGCGATCATTGCCTCTTTCCCATGATGGCAGTTAGGGGTAGTTCTTCAGAGAGGCAAAGACATGGCTTCCCAGCTGCCAAGCCATGCAGCCAGCCTGCTGGTCCTTGCCAAGAAGCAGTAGGGGAATGGTGAAGCAGCAGAGTGGCAGCCTGGGTGGACTGAACCACAGGCAGCAAGCATAGGCCGTGGAGTGACACCTGACAGGATGGCGTGGGCCTGAGGCCCATGGGCCAGCACTCAAGTGAGTCAGGTTAAGCTGACCTCTCACCCCACGGCAGCCGGGCCTACACACAGTGCAAATGAGTGCTGCAGAAGCCCACTACTTGCAGCACTGTAGAGCATATACTGGGAGCATTGACCATAATGAACTCAACCTCCTACTTTCTGACCGTGGCGAGAAAATGGAAGTGGGGCAGACCTGAATGGAAGTCAGGATTTGAGAGCTGACCAACAGTGTTAGTATGTTTCCAAACCCTAATTGAATTAATTAGCATTGGTACTTCTTTCAAACCCTAATTAACATGAGTTTGGAACTATAGCAGTGATCCAAGTGCTATATAAACCCCTAGACCAACAAACTCGAACCGAGAAAACCTACTATTGGGTCCCCTCTTGCATTGCAAGAGTTCTGTTCCTATATCTATTCTTCAATAAATCCTACTCTTACTTTAGCTCATCTTAGTCTGTAAATTTTATTTTTCAAATTCACATGACAAGAACCTAATAAGAAGAAGACATTGGTGATTTGCTGGGGTCTGCTGCAATACTGGAGGACATAGCCTGCCATTAAGAGCTGCAACATTTCTGGACAGCACAGGCCTGCAAAACTTACACAGACCCCACCCACCAGTAGAAGCAGAGAAACTCCAGTCTCATCTGCCAGCAGAAGCAGGAAATCAAGTTTCCTCTCAAAACTCCTGTCTCACTATGAGTGTGTTTTCCACCTAGAAGTCACCCTCAACTATTCCATTACTCAGGAGAGTCTTTTGCAGACCCTCTGACCTAAGTTCCCACTCTCCCTCCTTATATGATCTTCACAATGATGCTATGAACTTTCGAGATTCCCTGAGGCCCCCGCTCTCTGTGCTCCCCTCACCTCCTCCCTAATTAGGTCAAACACCCTGTCATGTTCATTTATGGCACTGAGCACTTCTCTTTCATGTGTATTGAAAAGTGCAGGATTTCAAGATCACAGTTTTAAAGCAAACTTATTTCCTCCCCCCATGATTTCCCCATAAATGGGACAGTTTCCCCTGGATGAGGCCTGCAGCCAGCCCCGTGGCTTATTTCTTTAGTTACAGATCATGGAAACTGCTCCAGTCACTTTAGACCTTAGGACAGTGTCTGTTTGGTAACTGTTTTAGTCAGTTTTCCCTTACTGTAACATGTACCTGAGATAATCACTTCATAAGGCAAAAGGGTTTGTTTTGACTCATAGTTTGGAAGGTTCTAGTCCGTGACCAATTAATTGTGTTTAGACCTGTAGTGAAGTGTAAACATTATGTTTAGACTTATGGTGAGGCAGCATGTCATGAGGGGAACATGTGGTAGAGCAAAACCTCTCACCTCAAGTCCAGGGAGAAAAAGATAGTGAGAGAAAAGGGTCTAGGTCTTACTGTCCCCTGAAAAGAAAAACTTCTGATAACCTAAGAACCTCTCACCAGACACCACCTCTTAAAGGATTACCCTGGGGACAAAGCTTTTAACATATGGGCCTTTAGGGGACATTTAAGATCCAAACTGTAGCAGTAAACCACTGTGGCCACAGTTCAGAGGAATAATAGAAGCTGCGAATCATTCAAACTTGGCCCATCGTGGGAAGGAAGGCTTCAGTAGGAAATGGGGGATGTAGTCAGCCGTCTGTCCTCTTGACAGAGGAACGCCAGTTCCGTCCCCATTCTTCCACCAGGTGCAGCTTCTGATCCCTACGGTATTAAAAAAGGGACAAAGGAGTCGAGAAGGTTCTGTTGAGTGCTAGTTGTTGGTGCTCTTTTGGCTGGGCAAGTATTCAAACTGCCCCCCCCCCCTTGTGTATTCCTCTGAGATTCTTTGGAGACCCCTGTTCCTGGGGATCTTTCACCTGCACTTCCCTGGCATGGGCAATCCTCTCACCAACTGGCCACTTGCAGTGCTCCTGTGGCCTTATTCTTGAGGGTTGAGTGCTCTCTGTTGGGATAATTTTAAGAGTGGCACTTTGCCCCAAAGGGGCAAAAAAGGGGCAAAAAAGGGGCAAAGCTTTAAGGAGGCTCCAGGTCCGTTCAGAGCACACTCTCTCAGTGTCTGCCCTCTGCGTCATGTACATATGCACCTCTGACCTGCTGTCAGTGGAATAAACATACATTCCAAACTGCCGCTTCTGTACTCTTGCCAGTGATAGCTTTGAGCAGACTGCTGCCCTTAGTAGTTCTCAGGCATAAAGCAGATACCAGGCCAAGCCCCATCTGCAGGGACATGTGTCAGTTTTTCCAGAGGGTCTCCTGAGGCCTGCTACCTCTTCTGCATCATCCACCTACCAAATCCTCCTCCTGCACAGTTTTGCCCTGTGTCTCTTTCAGACTCTCTGACCTCTTTCATAGGCTGGAGGTGAGTAGTTGACTAAGGACTCAAAATCAGTTCAGAGTCTCCTTTGTAAGTCCCACAATATAGAGCACTTGTCAATTCTTATCTTGGGCCTTCAAACAAGGTGCTGTTAAAATCCCATGTTAACCTCCTGCCACAGGCATTCTTTTCACAGTAGCAACTCTACATTTGTTTTACAATTAATATTTGTTTACCCTTTTAAAAGATAATCTCTGCGAGGTCTGATCCATGACATATTGACAATGTCCACAGCATCTAGTCATTCTGTAGGTGAAGCATAAAAGAAGCCTTTTCTGCAATCTTGTCTTCTCGACACAGCCTACACTTCTCCCCTTCCCAGACAAAGGTCTACAGTTGTTTACTCTCAGTGTCCCCATTTCCTAACTCTTTGCTAGGAGGGAGGATCTAAAGACAGGCTTTGATATCAGTTCACAGAGACAGCACTTGCAGCTGAACAGAGGCTTAGGGGACAGTCTACACCTGCCACAGCCTTGCCCTGTGTTAGCTGGTGGCTCTTCAGGCTCATGACTGCTGCCCCTCTTTTTTGTGTCTGAGCTGGGCTTTCAGTTGGTTTCACATCATCAATGTAGACTTACTACAGGAAGCGTCTCACCTAGGCCTCAGTCAGGGTCAGGGTCAGGGTCTAGCCCTCTGTGTCAGCATCCTGGGGCTGTTGAAACAAAGTACCACAAACTGAGTGGCAGGAATTTGTTTTCACATAGTTCAGAAATCTAAAAGTCATAAATCAAGCTGTTGGCAGGCCTATGCTCCCTCTGGAGCCCTAGGAAGCATCCTGCCTGGCCTTTTCCTAGTGTTTGGTGGCTGTTGGCAGCCCTTAGTGTTCCTTAGCTTACAGATACATCACTCCATTCTCTGCTTCCATCAACACGCGGACTTTTGTGTACATGTCTCTATGGCTTCACACGACCTTCTTTCAAGGACATCAGTCACCAGATTTGGAGCCACCCTAATTCCAATATGATGTCCTTTTAACTAATTATATCTAAAACCTCTTTATTTCAAAGTAATATTTCATATCACATTCTGAAATTCTGGGAGGACACAAATTTTAGGGTGATACTATTCAACCCAGGAGAGGAGCATATTGGACAAGAAGGGACAATCTAATGAAGTAGGAAATTTTTAGCCCCAGATGAAAACAGTGGTAAAGAGATTTTCATCCAAAAAATATCTTTTTAAATTGGATGTTTTAACTATTTTATTATTACCTCCAAACTTATAGAAAATGAGGGAGCTTCAATTTTCCATGGAATTAACCTATTCACCAGAGAAGGCAGTGTGCTATAGCACCTGTAATGTAACATACCAAACACAGGCAGTGAATGTAACAGTTATTTGCTGTTGGGTAACAAATTAATCCAAAATGTAACGGCTTTAAACAACAAGCATTGATTATATCAGTTTCTGTCAGTTAGGAACTGGGGAGTGTTTTTTCCCAGCTTTATTGAGATATAACAAAAATTCAAGGTGTACCTCATGGTAATTTAATATATTTATATGCCATATACTGATTACCATAGTCAACAAAGACATCTATCACCACACAGTTGTATATATGTATATGGGGATGGGGGTGGGGATAAAGCCACTTGAGATCTTCTTAGATCTTGTTTTGCATTGTCTTAGCAGACAAATACTCTATAAGAACTCTATAAGAAAAAAAATTATTTTTTTAAATAACCAGAAATAGACTTGGTGACTTCATTGCATTAAAAACTAAGTTGTCATCTAAGCTGATCTATAGACTAGCTACATATCACATGGCACACAGGACCCTGGAGGCCATCTTAGGACTCTGTGACTGTGGCCTTAGTTATTTTTTGGCTAAATGCCCCCCAAAGGCCCATTTATTACAGGTTTGGTTTCTAACCAGTGGTACTATTGGGAGGTGGTTGAGGGTTAGGGCCATGTGGGAAGTTTTCAGGTCACTGGGGGCATGCCTTTGAGGGGGATATGGGGCCTCCAGCCCCTTCCTCTTCCTCTCTGGCAACCCAGTGATGAAGTGAGCTGTTTCCCTCTATCACATGCTATTCAACATGATGTGCTGCCTCAACACAGGACCAAAAAGAAAGGGGCCAAATGACTGTGCACTGGAATCTCCAAAATCTTCTCTCTTTAGAAGTTGATTATCTCAAGTGTTTTGTTACAGTTATGCAGAGCCAACTAACATACTGTTCCAGCCAGAGAAGGTATATTTGAAACATCAGAACATTGTTTTTGACAAAGAATGGAATGGTAACTTTTACTCCCTAAGCAACTTGAATTTCTGAAAATAAACCTGCTTTCTTCAAGTTATTCTCCAGCTATTGACACAGAAGACAGGGATACTCCTGTCTCCTGGCTTCCTAGTGAGCCTACACTCTAACCTGCCCTTTGCCAAATATACTGAAAAGCTTTATTATAAAAGGCAAAGGGAAAGAACAAGTTGGGTCCCTACCTCACCTTGCAGCATGGGCTGGGAGCACGGAGAGAAGCTGAGAGAGCCCAGGAAGGAGAAGTAGGGAGCAGCTCTGAAAGTTAGATAGCAAGAGCTCTTTCCAAATTCAGGGACTGGGTCTGACCATTCATGTGCCTAGTGCTTGGTCTGGCACACAGTGGATACTATAGGGGTATAGGCAGAATGAATGACTGGTCACTGGCGATGCTGGAAGCTAGGCCAGCTTGTTTCTCTTTGATGATGGTCCTTCCTGGGGCTTGGATTCTTTAGAACAGTTCCTCATCAACATGTGACTTAGTTTGGGGTTCAGAAATTATGGTGACTATTTCAAGAAGAGAGATGTTCAGCTCAGGGTCTCTTTGAGCCTGTTTGTGAAAGTACCCCTGAAAGAGTATGTGTGGTCCCTCTCTTGATCTTTGCCAGGAAAGCCTGGTCCTCAGACAGCAGGAGGGATGCTGGGAAGCTCTGGAGTTAGACCGTTCATGACACAGTCACTGACAGGATGTTGGTTGAAGTAGAAGGAGGAGTCTGTGACTATTATTGTGACTTCCATAAACCCTTACAGGTATTGGCCACAATGCATTAGGTAGCTGGCTTCTACATTTACAAACTTCACACACCTGAATATCAGAAAAAATAAAAATGTAATTCAAATGCACAATTTGATGCCAATTTGCCTCTTTTGTTTAGGGTCTGGAGTAATTCATGGTGAGCTTACCTATCCACACTCTCTTTCCCCAAAAATCACATATCCAAAATTCCTTAAGAAGAGATGTGCTTATAGATATTATTACCTTCAATCTTACAGAAAATTACAGAGCTTAAGCTAAATTTTCCATAGAAATAACCTATTCACCAGGGGGGAGGCAGCTATATTATATTATAGCACCTATAATATAACACACCAAACACAGTGAATATAACAGTTATGTGTTGTGGCATAACAAATTAATAAAAAATTTAATGGCTTAAAGCAACATTTATTATTAGTAGTTTCTATAAGTTTAGGAACAGGAAGTGCTTCCCCCCCAGCTTTATTGAGGTACAATTGACAAAAAATTATGTATATTCAAAGTGGTGATTTGATAAATTTTTATACTGATTACTGTACTCCATAAACACATCTATCACCACACAGTTGTATGTGTGTGTGCATATAGGGGGTAAAGACATTTGAGATCTTCCTAGTGAATTTTAAGTGAATAATAGTGTTATTAGCTATTGTCTTAGCTGTACATCAGATCCCCAGAACTTATTCATCATATAACTGAAAATTTGTACCCTTTGACCAGCAACTCCCTCTTCCATCTCCAGTTCTTGGCAGCCACCATTCTGTTTTCTGCTTCTATGAATTCAACTTTTTTAGATTCCATTACTGTGAGATCATCCAGTGTATGTCTTTCTGTGTCTAACTTATTTCACTTAGCATAATGTCTTCCAGGTTTATCCTTAACATTGCAAATGGCAGGATTTACTTTTTATGGCTGAATAATGCTTCATTACCACATTTTCCTTATCCATTCACTCACTCATAAAAATTTAGGTTGTTTCCATATCTTGCCTATGTGAATGATGTGCAATGGATAGGCAGTGTGGATATTTCTTCAATACTGACTTCATTTACTTTGATTATTTCCCCCCAAATGGAATTGTTGGATTTTATGGGAGTACTACTTCTTTTTATCTTTTTCTTTTTTCTTTTGAGGAACCCAAACTGTTCTCCATCATGGCTATACCAACTTGCCATTCCTTAGCTAGGTGGTTGTGTCTAAAGCTTTGCTATGGTAAACTAGATGTCTTTTGGGGCTGTGGTTCTAGGAAGGTTTCATTGAACCTAGAGGATACATTGCCATGCTCATTTCAATTGCTGTTGGCTATTGACTGGAGACTTTAAGTTTCTGCCCACATAAGTCTCACTACATGGCTGCCTGGGTGTCCTCATGACAGAGTACCTGGTTTTCCCCACAAGGGATCTAAGAAAGCAAGAACGAGACACAATCAACAATGCTTTTATGACCTGTCTTAGGAGTCACATACTGCCACTTGTGTCATACTCTATTGGTCATGAAGACCAACACTGATATAACATAGGAGGGCACTAAAACACAGCAGGATGGTTACAACAGTCAAAAATTAATTTTCTTCTGTGATCATCTAAGATCAGATGTAATGCAATTAATCAGAAATAAAAATGAAATACAAGAGTAGTTTGCTATATTCCCTATCTTCTCAACTGATAGACTTTCATGTGAATATATTATATTATTTTTGTTAGATTTAGATTAAAGTCTTGCAGCAAATAGACCTTGAAATAAAGCAGTTAAGACAAAATAGAATTTTCTTCCTCTTTCAGAAACCAGTGCAGAAATGGGTGGAGGGATGCTGGGTAGCCTTGCTCTTTGAGGGTATCCAATGACAAAGGATCCTTCCGTTTATTGGACTTGCCTCAAAGATTCTGAATTCATTATCAGAACAAGTTCACCAGTACAAAAGTTGAAGCAGGGTGTGTGTGCGGATAGGGTGTGAAGAGGTAAGAGCTTCCTTTATAAGAATGAGATCTGGAAATTGCACACATGAATTCTGCTTACATCACTGGTCATAGTCATGTGGTCATGCTCCCTGCAAGAGAGGCTGGGAAATATAGTCTCTCCATCTGGTTGCCCACATGCCTCACTCAAACTTGGGGTGTAGAAAAATAGGAGAGTGAATCATGGGGGATGGCTCGCATTCTCTGGTACATAAGTGAATAGATAGCAAATGGGCACCAGGTCAGGCGTAGAACTTGTAGTTCTTCAACTAACTGGTTATGAGATCGTAAGTAAGTACCTTGATTTTCATCATCAGTAAAATGAGCTTATTGTACTAGATCAGTTATTTTCAGCTACAGTGTTTATACTTGGAGGAAACTATTGTTGCTTGCAAAGAATCTTGGGAATGTTTGTGAATCAAGCATTTTGTGACAATGAAATGAATACTGTGTCTCCTACATGTGCATGCCACTAATCTTCAATGTATGTGTTGTTGTAATGATTAAAATGCAATGTTTAATGTTGTACCATGTTTGTAGTTAATTTTACCTCATCAGATACTTTTCTTTCTTTAAGTCTAGAATTACAATTACTATCATGTGAGGGGCAATTTTTAAATATTGAAAATGAATTTTGGTAGTTGAGTTTTTTGAGTACATAATAGGTATTTAGTAAATATTTGTTGACTGGTTAAATAAAATGTAGGGTAACTGTATTAGTCAGCTCTTCATTACTGACCAAAATGCTTGACAAGAACAACTTAGGGGAGGAAAAGTTTATTTTGGCTCATAGTTTCAGAGGTCTCAGTCCATGGTTGGCTAACCCCATTGCTCTGGGCCTGAAGTGAAGCAGAACATCATGGTGGTGTGGTGGAGGAAGGCTGCTCAGCTCATGGCAGCCAGAAAGGGGGTGGGGAATGAGAGACAGATACAGTGTAAGGCTATGACCCCACTGACCTGCATCCTCTAGCCATGCTCCATGTACCTACAATTACTAACTAGTAATCCATTCAGCTCTAAGTGGATTAATTCAGTGAATGGATTAATACACTGATGAGTTGCCTAAAAACCACCATAGAACCTTGCTGCACTTGGGGATCATACTTCCAAAACATGAGATTTTTCAAGGGACATTCTAGATCCAAACCATAAGAGTACCTTTGAATAAGATGATCACTTTGGTCTCTGCCAACTCTAAAATCCTATGAATTCTTTAACTTGGAGGCAATTTTCCAGTTTGAGTTTTACTGTAACCAATCATTTCTACATAATTAGAACCAGCTCTGGTCCACTGCTCCAGTTCCCAGATACTGGGAAACATTTCCATTTCACATGCATATAATAGCACTTCTCACTTAGTATTCACGTCTTTTAAATCCCTTCTTGGAAATAATCTTTCCCTATTGTAAAAATGAGGTCTGTGGAACTTACATGCCACCCTTTAAAGGTTTTGCATTATAAATTCATTCAGAAACATGGATTATGTCTGCGTGTAAGGGAAAAATTAGGAGACAACATGGTATATTCCCAGTGGGGGGAAAATTTTCAAAGGCTTTCCACAAAATCCTGCCATTCATTATTTCATGCTGTGTAATGTTATTATGTTCTAAAATATTGACACATAGAAAATAAAACAGAATGCATTGGTTTGTGGGCTAAGGAAGCCCCTGGTGTTCCCACCTCAGATCTTTCCTGGGAGGAGGGAGGTTTCTCTTGACAAATTGAGCCAGTATATTCTTGAGCCATACTTGAAGTGGGTGGAGCATTGTAGCTGGAGCTTAAATAAGATTGATTTGGGGATAAGTGTCACTTCTCTTTTGTGATGGTTTTCTTCCGGAGGGAAAAGGAAGAACTGAATGCATTATTTCATTCTCTCTTTCTTCACTCTGTTTCCTGTCTGCCTCGGTAAGTCTGAAAGGCTACACTGAATTCACAGGAGGTCTGGGGTTGACTTGTCAGAGCAGCTCTGTCCCAGGCCTTGGAAGACACACTGGTCTCCCTTTCTCCTCTTGTTGTGCCCCCAACCCTGATGTTCACTGAATTGGATTTGCCTTACCATTGAGTGCAGAGACAGAGGGGCTGAGCCTCAGGTGGCACTCTATAGAGGAAACAGTCATAGGCTGTGTGGGCTGATATATTTTTTGGGCCATAGGCCATATCACATGGCTTGTCCTCACCTGCCAATGAAGTATAATAGCTTTTGAGGCCAAAGTTCGAATTCTTATCAAAATTTCCCTAGGCTCAGCACTGTGTTCCATGTAATTTTAGGACAGGTTTGGATACTCAGGGTGTTGGTTAGGAAATGGAAATTGCCCTGTTCCTTGCTGGTTTATCTAAGCAGCCATGCCAGTCCTGGATTGCCTTCTTCTGAACTTTTTGATGTGGTAGAAAAATAAACCTCTACTTGGATAAAGCAATGTAGCCAAATTTCTGTTATAAGCAAATGAACAAACCTGTAATGTGTTAAAAAGCATTTTTGGAAGAATAGGATTAAGGAAATCTTCTGTTCAGGTCATCTATTTCTCTGTAAAAATATAAGTTTTAAAAAAATATTTATTTATTTGCTTTAGTTGTACACAATGCCTTTATTTTTACGTGGTGCTGAGGATTGAACCTGGACCGCGCACATGCTAGGCAAGCGCTCTACCACTGAGCCACAACCCAGCCCTCGTAAGTTTTTTAGAAGGAAGAATTTTTATATAGAATACAGATCATAGAGTGTTTCTGTGTAATGATATCACAATACAGAAGTGCACATTAATTTAAACTGTTGTAAGTTTGATTTTATACTACAAAAATTGTTTTGAAATGTAATAAACCACAAACTTAGATGGTTGGGGTTCAAATCCCACTAAGTATATGATGTTGACTAAGATATTTACCTTCTCACTTTCCTGGAAGAGGGTATGTATGTGTATGCACATTTAATAATACATATCTGATGGAGTTAGAAGTAGATGAGTTTCCAGGGATTAATGCATGTCTTTGGTATGCTGGTTCTGCAGAATAAAAACGTAGGTGTTTCCTAGAGGAGATCCATTGTGAGAATTCATAGTGGGCTGAGATGAGTAGTGCCACAGGGAACCAAGTGACTCTGCAGCTGGAATGCCTTCTCCCTCAGCTCCTACTTCTAGCCTCAGCTTTAACATGTCTTAAACTGGGTGGATTTCAAAGGGAGAATCAACATTCATGGCAAAGCCTCATTCTGTATTCGTACTCCTGCATCCCCTTCTGATTGGGTGGTACTGTTGACTTCTCCATTGAAGGTTCTGATTCTTTTGAGGGGAGGGTACTGGGGATTGAATCTAGGGCTTGGCACATGCTGGGCAAGTGCTCTACCACTGAGCTACATTCCCATCCCTTGTCCTTATTTATTTTTTATTTTTTTGGGGGGTACTGGGAATTGAACTTATGGGCATTCGACCACTGAGCCACATCTTTAACCCTATTTTGTATTTTATTAGAGACAGGTTTTCACTGAGTTGCTTAGTGCCTCACTAAATTGCTGAGGCTGGCATTGAACTTGCAATCCTCCTGCCTCTGCCTCCTGAGCCACTGGGATTACAGGCATGTGCCAACTTGCCTGGCCTTTGTCCTGATTCTTAACAAAACTAACATTTACTGGGATAAACCATGCTAAACATACTACATAGATGATCTCATTTAGTCTTCTAAACACACCTGGTCAAGGAGGCTTATTTTTATCCTAACTTTTCCTATGAGAAAATGGAGCCTTAGATAGAATCAGCAATTTTCCCAGGGGCACACAGTGAATAGGGGAAAGAAAATGGCCAAATCAGAGCAACTCAACCTTATGGCCTGAACTCTGACCCACACATCCCTGAGTCCCTTTGATGTATCATCCAGTGATGGCCTTGCATCTCAATTGTTTTCATCAGTCCTAGCTTCAATGGATGCTTCCCTGTAGGCTGCGAAGATGCTCTAATTTGTCCAACTCTGTGTCCCAATTTTTCTTAATGTTCTAACCATAGGTAAAACTATGATACTTATTAAACGGACACTTACTATTCTAAATGCTTTTAGAAAATTAACTTAAAAATTCATTTGATATATTTTTTAGGATTTTTATATAACCCTAAATTTTAGGATTAACCTAATACTATAAAAACTATATAAAGTATGCATTATCTCCATTTAACACATCATCTCTATTGTACAGAAAGGGAATTTGAAGAACAGAGAGATGAAGCAACTTGACCAAGTTCACAGGACTCATAGATGGTTAAGTGGCAGAGTTGGGATTCAAACCCAGTATACCTGGGTTTAAAAGCTAACTAGTAACCACTGTGTCACATTACCACTACATTTGTGGCGGCCATGTAACCTGGTTCTGGCCAAGGAGATGACCGAGGCTCTTCTGGGTAGGGCTTCCAGGAAAGCTGTTATTTTCCTGATACTAAGGCACAGATTTAGTTGGCACACAATTTGACCCTTTGCCCTTGCTCTATTTTCCTGGGATTCAGACACCATACTTACAACCATGAAGGCTAAAGTTAGATGCACAATTTTCGTCTACTACACAGTACAATTATTTATTTTTTACTACACTATAAGCTCTAGGAAGGCAAATATTTTTGTGTATTTATTGCTGTATTCCCAGTGCTCAGGACTGTGCTTATCAAATAGTGGCCAATTAATAAATGTTGAATGAATAAATGCAGGTAGCATATTTAGAATAGCATCTGGTACATAGTAAATGCTCAATAAGTATTAGCTATTATTTTTGCCAGTGGAGAAGGAGTCATGTGATTCATGACACTACTGAAGCCACTTACATAGTGTTTGATCCTGTGCTCCTGCAGGAAGGGGAAGACAAATAAGACGCATACATACGTCCACTAGGACCTCAGTTTCCTTACTTTTACGTATGTAGCCCAACCTCTGGGATGACTTAAATTCCCTTTGAATAGACTAAGAAGGATAAAGCTGAATCTCACATGGATACAAGAAGTGATCAGAAGAGGAGAGGGTGGGCAGGAGCTGTTTGGAATCACAATTTAGGCCGAGGTAATCAGAGCTCAGAAGTCTGATGTGGCTCCAGGTCAGTCCTGATCAATCCCAGGATTCCTTTGGGAAATGAGAAAGTCCAGCATTATACTATGATATAAAGTTTGGTGTAGTTTACACTGATTCCGAACTCTTTTTGTTGGAAGGACTACTCCGCTTTAATGAAATTGGTGTGTGTGTGTGTGTGTGTGTGTGTGTGTGTAGCCCTAGAACATCATCTCATAGCTTTACTTATCAGTTGTGACATAATAAGAAATATGTATTTGATCTTTCTCCTCAGTTTCTGACACAAAGCTTCTAAAACCCTTGCAATTTCCTGAATGTCTTTTGTGTTAATGAGGCAACTCTTGGCAGGCCCCTAGGCAGCTTCAGGAGGGAGGCTGGCTGCCAGAAACTTTCAGCCCCACTTCTCAACCTTCATGGAGAGAAGAGGGATAGGGGTTGGAGTTAATAATCAATCATGTCCACATAATGAAGCTTCCATAAACCCCTCTAAGGGACAGAGTTCAGAGCTCTTCCTGGCTGGTGAATACATTGAGGTTCTGGGTGGTGGTATGACCAGAGAAGTCACAGCAACTCCAGGCACAGCCTCTCCCCACTCCTCGTCTTAGGTGTCTCTTCCACTTGAGTGTTGTATGTTTTATAACAAACCAGTAAAAGTTAAGTAAAGGCTATCCTGAGTTCTGTGAGCTTTTGTGGCCAATTATTGAACCTGAGCAGGTGGTGGTGGGAATCTCTGATTTATATCAGTTGATCAGAGGCATGGCTGGCTCAGGACTTGTGAGCGGCTTCTGGGGTGGAGGCATTTGTGGGGCTGAGTCCTTTAACCTGTGGAACCTGAGGCTATCTCTGGGTAGTTAGTGTCAGGATTGAATTAATTGTAGGTCATCCAGTTGTTGTCCATGAAAGCTCAGCGTGATCTGAAAATGCAGCAGAGATTTTATTCGACGGGCTGGCTACAGCGGCGGGGTGGGTGTAGCAATTGGGGAAAGAAATGTCGGGGTTTTTAAGGGGAACCGAATGGGGAGTGGGTGGAGAAGTATTTGGTGGGGAGAGCTGGGGTGTTCTTCGCTCATTGGGGTTGGGTTACGTTACCAGGTGGGGAGGATAATGAGGCTCTCAGGGATTGGTCATGCCACCTCCCACCACCCCGAACGTCACTAGTGGGGAGCCCGCAGGTTTCCGAGTCTGCCAATTTTCGAGCCAGCCAATTTTCTCCCAGAAGAGAAGTGCCTGGGCGCCATCTTTTACCAACAGTCCAGAGATTGGGGAATTGGCTGGTGTGTACAAAACCTTCTTATTTGGTTTCAGATGTGTTGAGAGTAAAAATACCTCATGGGCCCTCTCCCTTCTTTCTTTCTTTCTTTTTCTTTTCTTTTCTTTTTTCTTTTCTTTTTTTGATACTAGGGATTGAACTCGGGGGCACTTAACCACTGAGCTACATCCCCAGCACCCCGCCACCCGCCCCCTCCTTTATTTTGTATTTTATTTAAGTTGCTGAGTCTGGCTTTGAACTCACTATCTTCCTGTCTTGTCCTCCTGCTAGGATTATAGGTGTGCCCCACCATGCCTGGCTCCCTCTCCTTTCTTGAATGGAGTCTGCAGTTACCTCTCTGTAGGTGAGGTTATTGCTTTTGGTAGGTTTTGAAGAGACTCAAAATTGTTCTTTGAAATGGAAAAGAGCAACAGAACGTGCGTGTTTGTATTTAAGATATCTTGATCTCTAGAGAAATACACACCCCTTTTTAAAAATATCTATTCTGCTTGATATGGAGATTTGTATTTAAACACAGAACAACATAACCAATTCCGCCATCTGTTGGTTGTGTGAGAACTTTAAAGACACAACTCTCATGTTGAGACACTTGAAATTCGAGTCCTTGACACAAAAAAATACATAATGCCTGAACTGTCATGGGATGAAGGGGATCGGTCCTATTTTAAAGAATATTTCTTGATAGACATTCTGTAACCTTTGCTGCTTGTTCAATCCAAAATCAGACCATGCATTGAAATGTCTTAAATTCATTTCTGTCTTGTTTGTTGCTGGGGATTGAACCCAAGGCTTTGCACATGCTAAGCACATGTTCTACCACTGAACTCACCCTTTGCCTGTGAGCTCTATTCTGATTTGATAACCAATCAGATCCCTTTACAATCAGCCTGGGAAGTACATATGTAAATATAAAGAATTGTTACTTCTGTAATTTTTTTTTTCTAAAATAAGATAAATTTCCAATTCTTTAAGAAATCCTTTTAAGGAGATTTGGTTAGGGGAACATTCCTAAAATTTGGACAGTATCCAAATCATAGCACAGTAGCTCAGGATTTCCACACCTATCACATAATACTTGCTTAATAAAAGTTGAATTTTTTAATTAAAAAATTAATCCTTGTTAAAGAAAAAGTACTTCTAAAAGCACTCTAAGCAAAGCACAATATAGACAATGGTATGCTCGTGGAGTATTCCTTTTAGCTCTGAATAACACATATCTTTCTTATTTCTGTGTATGCATTTGAGTACCTTGAAAACTTTTGAAGTACAACACACTGCTGAAGCATAGATTTTAATGTAGAAAGCCTTAGTTCTTTTTCTATTTCACTTTTAGTGTTTTATTTTCCATCTTGTCTCAGGACCCAAGATAAATCAGATATGTAACCTCACACTCCATCCTTACTATATTTCACCCTGATTTAGTGAGCTGTTTTATAAATCTAATTTTGAATAATAGCCTAATCTCCTAAAATGTGATAATCCTGTCTGGTGTTATCTTTTACCCCACCTACGCTCCTTACCCCACCCTGTAATCAAGGGATAATCCTGTTCTTGCTTCATGGACATGAACTGATAATTGATATTTCTAGCCACCTACATCTCCAACTAAGTAATATTTGAAAAGTCAAATTTCTTTAACTATCATGTGTGGCAGGCATTGTTTTCTGAACTTTAGATACTTTGCTGAGAGAACAGTTAGTGATGAACTCAAGGGCAAGTGCTGTCCCTTCATACCTCCTCAACTTTCTATTGGAGTCTGTGTCAACAGGACACACACTTGAACTTATATCTGTGTTTTTAAAGATTTCTGCTTTAATGTTCATCATCCTTCTCAACCTTTTTCCTGGCATCTAAAGTATCTTAGTAAGAGCTCACATCTTTGAGCAACCATCAAGAGCAATCACAAAGTATCCTACTTGGTTGTTCACTATTTTCTCCCCCTGGCTACCTATTTTTACTTTAGGGTTATAACAATGATATGAAGCTAGTGGTGGGCCAATCTTCTATCTGGTCCTCAAGGAAAGATTTATTGCCACAAGAACATTTCCAAGAATCTGTGACTGTCTTTAGGAGCTTCTGTTGACTGCTGGTTGATTGTACTCCATTAGTGATCATTTGAAAACTTCCCTAAAAAGGCAGAGCACTTTGGAGATAGTTTACACCATGTCCTATGAAAAATCCCATCAGAATCACACACTAGTATGAACCTGTGAACCATATTAGGAATTTTTAAATATATAAAATTATATAATATATCAATAGTAAAGTGTACACATCTTATGTAAATGAAGATTTTACACACACACACACACACACACACACACACATACACACACATGCAGCTATGGTCTAAATCAAGATATATATTGATTCCGATACCCCACAGGTTTCCTAGTTTCTCTTAGGCCCCTTCTCAATTAATATCTATCCCTACTTCAGGTAACTACAAATCTGATTTCTGTTGCCATAGACCTTTTCTTTTTCTTTTTTCTTTTTAGTACTGAGATAGAACCCAGGGCCTCATGTGTGCTAAGTAAGCACTCTACCATTTTAGTGACATCTCTAGTCCCTCTTTGTTCAGACTTTATTTTGAAACAGAGCCTTGTTATGTCACCCAGGCTGGCTTTGGACTTGTGATTCTTCTGCCTCAGCTTTCCAAGCAGCTAGGATGACAGGCATGTGGCACATGCCCAGCTATAGATTTATTTTGGAACTATTCAATATGTGCATAGTTTTGTCTGTCCTCTTTCCTTTTCAGTGTGTCAATGAGATTTGCCCACGTTTAAACCTATCAAGTCAAGAAATACACACAGGTTGCCAGCTGTGTCGAAGAGTTTTGGAGTTTTGATGCTTCATGACATATATGAGCACCATTGCTCATTCAGTAGCCAGGCAAGATTATGAGGAAGCACAAACCAGCCAATATCAGAGAGTGATCCCAGAGTCTGTACAGTGGTGTGATTTCAGTGGGTCACTTGTAGGCAGGACAGCTATGCAGTTGTTTCCTGACAGGCAAGGGTACCAGGACCACAAATTCCCAGCATCACAGGTAAAACCTTACATGTGGCATGTGCTGGCAAAACAGAAACCCAGAGAAATATGAATTGTGGCATTAGTATCAAAAGCATGTGCGAAGCCAGGCAGAGTGGTGCACACCTAGAATCCCAGCTACTCAGGAGACTGAGGCAGGAGGATCATAAGTTTGTGGCCTACCTGAGCAGCTTAGCAAGACCTTTAGCAAGCCTGAGGATGTAGCTCAGTAGTAGACACTTGCCTTGTCTGTTTGAGGATCTGGGGTTCAATCCTCAGTACTGCAGAAAGGAAAAAAAATGTGTGTGAGATACATATAGATGGCAGCTTGGCCTTGTGCTTCTCTTCCACATAACATGGCTAGGATTTGGGTCACTTATCAGGGTTTTCACTGGCATTGGATTATGCAAGAAGTGACCCCACCAATATCTCCATATAAATGACTGCTAATAAAGAGCAGCAAGACTTGCTGTATCTTCTCATATAAACTTTTTATATGACACCTTTGTGTCTTCAATAGCACCACAAAGCCCCTTCCCTCCATAGAGTTGTGCTAGGAAACACGCTTACTCTCCAGAAGTAGGAGCGATGCCTTCCGGTGCCTTCAACATCCTGGTATCATGGAACAGCTCTGGTGAGTATCCAAGTCTCCCAGAAGTGGCCACTGCTGTTTTCCTTCCTAGTCAGTGTTATTTGATTTATCTCCCATGTTATTGGCCAAATTAACTTTATGGAGACATAATATGTATCTAAATAAAAGCTTAACATGAGCAGAAATGGGAATAAACAAATGACTTCAGGCACTTAAAATTCCTAACCCAGGCCTAGATTGTGGTTCTGAGGGATCTCACCTGCCTTATTACATGTATTTCCTTACAACAATGATCTCATTGTCTACACATATTCTTGCCTAGCCAATTTAACAGGCTTCACTCAATTTGTGTGAACTCTAATGAGAAAAACAAACTTAAGATATTAGGGAGAAAACAAATTTTTTAAAGGTGGATTTATAAAAACAAGAAATGTTTTCACTAGAATTTGTGCCTCAATTAAGGGAAAACATTGCAGACACTTGCAAATTGTGCTTGTCTCCCATCTCTAAAGTATGTATCTAAACTACCAGATACATCGGGCTGCCAGGAGCCCAGGAATCTGTGCTTCTTTCTGTCTTCCTCTACTCAGTGATATCAAGAAATAGTAAAATCTCTTCCACATGTGACCCAAGGTCCACAAGGCCCAAAGTATTTCACTGAGAGTTTACCCTGAGAGAATGCCATTGGTCAAAGATGTCACACCAGACCCACGGGTCTCTCATAAATGGATACATTCAAGAACTTGTGAAATCTTTTTTTTTTTTTTTTTTTTTTTGGTACCGGGGATTGAACTCAGGGGTACTCGACCACTGGGCAACATCCCCAGCCCTTTTTTGAATTTTATTAGACAGGGTCTCACTGAGTTGCTAAGTGCCTCGCCATTGCTGAGGCTGGCTTTGAACTTGCGATCCTCCTGCCTCAGCCTCCTAAGTGCTAGGATTACAGGTGTGCGCCACCACGCTCGGCTCAACTTGTGAAATCTTGAAGAAATAAGGTGCCCCATTCCTTTTTTTTTTGTTGTTAATTTAGTTAGTTATTTACTTATTCATAATGCACAAGTATAGCAACTTTTTACATACAACTGCTTGTATACAAAGTATATATGTACCATTCAGATCTTCATTCATGCATTTAGGATAATGATATCCATCTCATTCAACCACCAATTTTTTTATTCCCCCCTCCCTCCCCCCTTGCTCCCTCCCTTCCCCTCCCTTTCATTTGACCATTCTAGTATTCCTCAAATCCTGTGTACCCCCATCCAACAACACTGTGAACTAGCCTCCTTATATCAGAGAAAACATTCGGTATTTGGATTTTTGAGACTGACTAATTTCACTTAGCATTATATTCTCCAACTTCATCCATTTACCTGCAAATGCCATTGGTTAGGCCTTGGATAACTTCTTTCCCTACTTCCCTTCTTTTCTTCCTTTCCCTCTCTTCTTTCCTAATTCAATAATGATCATTAAACATTTATGAGATGAAAGGGCTGATTAGGAAGATTCTTCTTCCTAAGACAAGATTAAGAGGGTAGGTAGGTCCTTCCCTTCCTGAAGTTTACATTCCAGTGAAAGGGTGAAGTAATGAACAAATAAATTAAATAATGAAATATGCTCAGACTATAAGCACCATGCAGGCAGTAAACAGAATACTATGATAGAGAATAAGGTGGGAAAAGCATGTTACTTCTCATGCACTAAAATACCTATACCTGGAACAATGTCTGCAGGATTGTGAATAACACTGGGCTAGTCTTTTGGGGCAACTCTTTTTTATTTTTTGTTTTGGTACTGGGGATTGAACTCAGGGGCACTCGACCACTGGGCCACAATTCCAGCCCTTTTTTGTATTTTATTAGAGACAGGTTCTCACTGAGTTGTTAAGTGCCTCACCATTGCTGAGGCTGGCTTTGAACTCTGGATCCTCCTGCCTCAGTCTCCCAAGTGCTGGGATTATAGGCGTGTGCCACCATGCCCGGCTTTGGACAACTCTTAAAGGAGAGAGTTTAGGGGCAGTTTTCCTTGTGAAGAAGGAAAAATAAAACAAAATTCTGGGGTGCTTTATGCTGTGAGGAACTCAGAAATGAAATACTTCTAGGTTTTCTATAGCACTGTTCCAGCACATAGAAAAATATCCATCAAACAACAATTGATGGAAAAACCAACTCACCCTGAGAAGCACACATATATGGGACCAGTTTTTTCTTTTGAAGAAAATGCAGCAGTAACCTAAGTGACAGGTCTTGATGGCCAGACACCTTCCCAAACATGGCAGACTTGATGGCTCTGGACTGGCCTCCTGGAAAGGAATGGAATGAGTGGGAACAGGCTCAGGGATCCAAGGAGTTTCCTTCCTTACCATTTCAAAGCCTAATAATAGGAGGACATAGCTCAGAAGAATCAAGACATGGGTGCTGGCTAATATACTGGCATTTGGGGAAGGATTATCTCCTGGACCTTACTTGCTAATATTCCAGAAGAAAATGTACCCTGTGGCCCAACTGGGATACACAATGCCTCGTCATAGCACTCACCCTCTTGTAATGTATTTCACTGTGCACACATTTGTCTCTTGCTCCAACAGGCATAAGCCTCTTTTGTGGCAGCTTTAAAAATCTGATGGGCAGAAGGTGCTAAATCCTGTCTTAGAGCTGCATTTTCCTAACAAGCATGTGTTCTGAGATTATAGATGTCAGATCCATAAAGGTGGCATTTTCATGAGACTTCCCACTTTTATTTATTATTATCATCTTCATGCTAGCTTGGTGGCTTTGAAGTGCCTCCTAAAGATTATGATCAGGCCAATGTCCCCACCCCTGCTGCTTTATGGTTGATCTTTGTAATTTTCAATGTTTAGCACAGTGGCTTAATGATTGTTGCATTGAGTATAAACATGGAGAATAATGAACTAATTTTAGAAGCACAGAATATAAATGTTAATCTTATCTTCTAATACCTGTATTTTGAATGTTTTTCATTTCTAGCATTTTCAAAATGATATAATAAACCATTTGTGTATATCATACTTCATAGGATAATCATACTTAATTCAAAATTTACTTTAATGCTACCCCAAAGAAAGTGTGTAGAGACCACAGGGAGGAGAGTGGAGAGGCACATTGTTGTAGAAGTCTTTCAGCATTGTGAGCTGTAACCATCTCCTGCAAGCTGGGTGTGGGTCATGCATCTATAGCTGCTGTTCCTGTCTTCCCTCTCCTAGACAAACTGCTTTGACCCCAAAGCCTCCAAGCCTTCTGTCAGGCCAGATGTGAGAGTCAGGGAAGAAAGAGCCCTGGGAAAAGAACAAGCTGCCGTTTGCACAGAATCATGAAAGCCCGAGAAGCTTTCCTTCCCAGGATATGGCATGAGACAAGAGATCCGGTCTAAAACAATTATGGCTGGGCCATTGCCAATGGAGTACCATGTTCCTGGATTAATTAAAAAAGAAAGAGAAGAAAAACATAAGTGAAATCCAAATGAAATAAAATTTCTATTTCCTTTTCATTTAAGCGATTTAGGTGGACAAAGGATAGGACCCCAGCTGGTGGCAAATAAAACAAGTCCCCTGATACAGTGCAGAGGCTTTTAAGGCAGCAACAAGGTGGAGAGATGAGGGCACTCCCCCCCCCCAAAAAAAAGCAAGCATCAGAACACAGGATATATATATATATATATATATATATATATATATATATATACATAATAATGATATATATAAATGCATTATATATATAAAATGATATATATAAATGCATTATATATATATAGATATATATAATAGCTTTTTTTATACCTCCATCTGCTGAAGGGCACCTAGGTTGGTTCCACAGTTTAGCTATTGTGAGTTGAACTATTATAAACACTGATGTGGCTGCATCACTGTAATATGCTGATTTTAAGTCCTTTGGGTATACACCAAGGAGTGGGATAGCTGGGTCAAATGGCGATGAGCCTCTTGCTAGAGTTCTCTGGAGCCATTTCGATGCCCCTCTTTCCTTGGCAGTTTCTCCAGCCCCACGTTCTCTGGGAGTTTGTGCTGCCCTTTAAGAGATTCTGAGGCAGAATCTAGAATAGCCTTGGGATGGTCAGTCCTTGGTCCTGTGTAATCTGCCTCTTTTTTTCCCCCTGCCATTGCAGGGGGAGTGGGGTTGCAGAAATATCTCAAAGATAGCTACTTGCCCCTGCTCCCCTTCATTTACCTAGCCAAGCATAATGACACATGCCTGAGGGCCCAGCTACTTTGGAGGCTGAAGCAGGGGAATTGCTGGAGTCCAGGAGTTCAAGACCATGAGAAACAACATAGTAGCAAGACACTGTCTTTAAAAAAAAAAAAAAAAAAAAAAAAACCACAAGCAAACAAACAAATAGACCCTTTTAGCTTCTTGAAGTGAGAAAGAAGCTTCTGCATAACTGGCTGGAGACTTGAAACAAAGTCTTGAAAAATTTTTTGTGTGTGATCTTTCTTATGACCTATCTATATAGAGTTTGATACCTGAGAGCTATAATTTCAGTCCCCCAGGAGAAACTGAGTTTAGAAGCATTCTATTTTAACATCAGGTTATATTCACTAACAAACTCTATGTAGGGCATTCTATAAAATCTCTTCAATTATTCTCACTTAACATTTTTGCCCTTTTAAAACATGTGGTTGAAAGAAATTCAAAACTAACTAGACAAACTGGCAAATGATTCTTGTGATCTTTATTGATTGTGACTGTTGCCTGGTCAGCAGGGGCATGTTGCTTCCTGACTTGGAGCAACAACGCCGCGGGAGAAAAACTCGGAGGCAGAATGAAGATGAAAGAAGGTTTTTTATTCTTCGGCTTTAGCAATCTCTCAAAACTCTAACATTGGCTCTTTCAGCAACCTCTCTGACTCTTTACTTCTTCTGACTACTGACTCTTTACTTTCTTTTACTTTCTTAGAGAGAGCTTAGAGAGAGAGAGAAAAGAGAGAGAGAGAGAGAGAGAGAGAGAGATTCTTCTTTCTTCTTCGGCAGCCTTGGCCTGACTCCGACCAGCAACTACTTCTTCTCTCTATCTCCTAGTCTGACTCCTCACCCGGTTATATATCTTTAGCTTTAACAAGGACCACAGTGCGTCACATAGTTCACGGGCATACAAAGATTCTTTCAGATGGAAACCAGAACATCTCTTATGGCCATCAGCTAACCGCAATTAACCATCTCCTATTAGGCCTCCTTCAGGGACAGCTCTGGGTTGCATAGGAGCTCACACAATTTGGGCGTTCTCCTTAAGAAAAAGAATGAGAAATAAGGAATACAAAATGGGGTGTGAAAAAGATGGTAGTATGAGATGGATATCATTACCCTAAGTGTATGTATGAAGTCACGAACGGTGTGAATATACTTTGCATACAACCAGAGATATGTAAAAATGTGCTCTATAAGCATAATATGAAATGTAAACAAAATAAAAATAAAAAAAGAAAACTAACTTCACTTGGAATGAGAAAAATTCACAAATTACAAATTTTAAAATGCTGACAAATGCCATAAGCATAAAAATTCCAGGAAAAGTATGTCTATTTTTTTTTTTTTTTTAATGGTACTAGGGGATTGAACCCAGGGATGCTTTACCACTGAACTACATCACCACCCTTTTTATGTTAGTTTGACACAGGGTGACATTAAGTTGCCCAGGCTGGTTTGGAACTTATGATTCTCCTGCTTCAGTCTCCCGAGTTGCTGGGGGTACAGGTATGTGCCACCATGCTCAGCTTATATAATGCCTTTCCTAATTAATGACCTTATACATATACCACTAAAATTTCTGTTGAATTTTAATATTATCAGAATTATAGGTGAAACATCCTTTTAGTGTATTCAGTTACTTAGTTACATAATCACACTGTTTCTATACTCCATACATTGCTTTTATTTATATTTATGTGTGGTGGTTTCATCATTAGATTCTTTCTTTAGTTGTAGAACTTCACTGATGAATACTTCTTCATCTTGTTTTGTCCAAGATTGCATACATGTGTGTGTGGTCCAATATTGGCATGTATACAATATATGACTGAGCAGACAGTCACTGTGGCACTGGTCTTTACCCTACACACACAAGAATTCTGATGCATTCTCTTTTGTGTAATTTTACCCCAAAAGAGTAAAAATTGTGTTGGGAGTTTATGGTTGCACATACTTCTTGCCAAGCATATGGTATTCCTGACAGGATAGAACTTCCATTTTGACTTGGAATTTTTGAGAATTAAATCCTTACCCTTTTATGTATGGTAAGATTGGCAAAATTTCCCACAGAGTAGCTTCTGACTTCATATTTTCAAATATTTGTTTCTTCTTCTTTACCCACACTTCCAATACTTAATGCAATAGGTAATGTTTATATTACAATAAGGTCTCTGGCATTGCACTTGCCTGTGAGATGCTGGGTGAGTCAGCAAAGGGATCCTGGGGATATTGTCAGAAGCCATTCCTATACCACAGTATGTAGTAATAACGTAGATGTGGAAGTGAATCACATAAATATAACCTACTTAACCCAAACTCTATGTATCTTCAACTCTCTTTGCCTTTAGCTAAATCCCACTCAGCCCCTGCTCTTTAACAACACCTACAAAAGGGCAAGGGAAATAGAGGGTAAACTAGAGAGGAAAGAGGGGTTTTGGCTGAGTGTTGTTAAGATATTTTGCAAGTTTTATACAACCATATGACCATATGAACACATTTCTTGGGACCAAATAGGATCTTTAAAATGGCTTGTGTAAATGAAGGTGTTATGGTTTAGCTATGAGTTGTCTCCCAAAAACTCACATGTGAAACAATGTAAGAATGTTTAGAGGTGAAATAATTGGATTATGAGAACAATAACATAATCATTGTGTTAATCCCCTATTTGGGATAAACTGGGTGGTAACTGTAGGCAGGTTGGGTATGGCTGGAGGAGGTGGGTCATTGGAGGTGTGCCTTTGGGGTTTATATTTTGTCCATGGTGGGAGGAGCACTCTCATGCTTACCCTCTCTTCTTCTTCTCTCTTTCTCTCTCTGCTTCCTGACTTCTTGTCTTGAGCTGTTTTCCTCCTCCATGCATTTCTGCCATGGTATTCTGCCTCACTCTGGGCCTAGAGCAATGGAACCAGCCATCTATGGATTGAGACCTCTGAAACCGTGAACCTCAACTAAACTTTTCCTCCTCTAAAATTGTTCTTGTCAGGTCTTTTGGTCACAGCAACAAAAATCAAACAAACCAACGAAAAATAACAACTGACTAAAACAGAAGGGGCCTGGAATTTCATTAAACCTGCCCTGCCTGCCAGGAATGAGCCCCATTTAGATGAACCACCTGTTCACAGTACATCTACTTTTCAAGGTTGGCGCACCGGTGTGCTTGTGGGCAAAATAGGTTAATACATTTACTGCCAGAGTATAGAAGCTAGCTAACCTCCAACAGGACTCAGCAACTGAGTAGAATTTTTCCAAGTTTTAAATATTATTTCTTAGCCTCAAGGCCATGGGAAAGTTACTAACTTGTGAGTGTGTTCATAGGCCATTGAAAGTTGTTTGACTTAGAAAATGGAGACATTGTAGTAAACGGCAAGGAGACTCCTGGAAGGACCATGAACTGTGAACCCTGCTCAGACTCTGGGAAAATGAAAGAGAGCATGGTAAGTTGCCTTAATTATCACTTTACGAATCTCTTTGGTACACTGTATTTTATAAGAGAGGCATTATACTGGGGAATGATTTCTCCTGCAAGTAACAAAGTTCTCAACTAACAGTGGCTTAAATAATAAAGATAATTGGGCTGGAGATGTGGCTCAGTGGTAGGCTACTTGCCTGATATGTGTGTGGCCCTGGATTTAATCCCCAGGACTAAAAAAATTTTTTTAAACTCTTACAACAAATACCCTGAAGATAGGAAGTTTGAAATTTCTTCTATTTTAGGAGTCTGGGTCCTTTTGTTATATTATTATTTTAATTACTCAAATTTATGGGGTAGAGTATAATAATTCAATAAATATATAGTGTATAATGACCAAATCATGGTAGTTAAGATTTCCTTGTCCTTAAACATTTAAAAATTTTTGATTAACATGTAATAATTATACATGTTTATGGGGTACAGAGAAATATTTCTTTTTCTTTCTTTTTTGGCACTGGGGATTGAACTCAGGGGTGTTTAACCACTAAGCCACACCTGCAGCCCTCCCCTTTAAATTTTTTTTTTTTTTTTTAATTTAGAGACAGGGCCTTGCTAAGTTGCTGAGGCTGGCTTTGAAGTTGGGATCCTCCTGCCTCAGCCTCCCATGCTGCTAGGATTATAGGTGAGTACCATCAAGCCCAGCATAGAGAGATATTTCAATACATGTTTATAATATGTACTGATCAAATCAGGGTAATTAATATTTCAAAGTCCTTACTATTACTTTATGTTCAGAACTTTCAAGCTCCTCCCTTCTATGTATGAAATATATAATAGGTAATTGTAAACTATAGTCTTCCCACTGTTCTGAAGATCACTGGAACTTATTACTTCTATCTAACTGTGTTTGGGCACCTGTTATACAACCTCTTCTTTATATTTATTTATTTTAGTTGTACACATGCCTTTATTTATTTTTACGTGGTGCTGAGGATTGAACCTGGGCCGCGTACATGCTAGGAGTGCACTCTACCACTGAACCACCATCCCAGCCCCTATACAACCTCTTATAATGACCCTTTCCTCTGGGTTATTATCCTCTGATTATCATGGTCAAAATATGGTTGCCACAGCTCCAGGCATCATTGTCCAAAGGCAGGGAACAGGGGGCAGCAAGAAAGTGTGTGCCTTTTTCCTTATAGGAAGAAGAAATATTTGGGGGGGGGTTTGGGGTGCCTTAATAACAGACATTTCTTATAGTTCTGGAGGTTGGGGAATCCAAGACCAAGGTGGATTGATCTGCTTTCTTGCTGTCTCTATTTCTCACTCACAAAGGATAGATGCAGTCGGCAAGAAGTATAAGAAAGGACCAGAGGCTCTCATGCCCTCTCCGGTCACACCATCATCATTCAGGAAACTTCACATTTATAGCTATTTGGAAGCTCAAGAAATCTCCTCTAAACAACTTCCCATCAGAATTCCTCTTTAAGTCTCATTGGCTTAAACTAGGTACGTGGTGTCTTTAGCTGCCAGGGGGATTTGGGAAAGTGGGTGTTTGGCAAAGGAACTTGAGAGTTCTATGACCAGCTTAGGTTAGGCATGCTTTGTCTCTCAGGGCTAGGTACATGCCTTTCCTTTACTTCCCTACTAATAATAGTCCGAATTTTATTAGTAGGGAAGTAAAGGGAAGTAGCTATTAGGAGGATGCTAATGGCATATGCAACTGGAACTTTGGGGTTGAATATCAATAAACTATCCTTTTATTTAGCAATTATTAAAATAATATAAATTGAGAACATATATGAACACAAACAATAGTTTAGTTAGAAAATATTCTGTGCCAGGACTGATGATAGTAGATATTAGGTGTACCTTACATGTAGTCCTCATTGCTCCTGCAAGATGAATATTATTACTATTTTCAGAGAGATGAGGTTATTTCCCTACTAGGAAATATGTAGCTTCATTCTAACTTCTATTATTAAAGTCTTTCTTTTCTTGAACTTTAAATAAATTAAATCATACAGAATGTACTCTATAGTTTCTGACTTCTTTTGCTTAATAATAGGTCTGTGATTCATTTATGTTGATAATGAGTAACATGAGCCATTCATTCCTTATTGCTGTGTATTATTCTAATATTTTAAAAAATCACAGATTATTTGTTTTACTGTAGATTGCTACTTGGGTTGTTTCCAGTTTGGGGGTATTATGAATAATGTTGCTATTAATATTCTTCCACTTGGCTGCTGGTGGACATAAGCACTCCTTTCTATTGTGTTTGCATGTAAGAGTACAATAGGCTATTTTTAGCTTTCATAGTTATTTTCTAAAACATTTCCAAAATAGTGGCACCAAGTTACACTCCTACCAGCAATTTGTGAGAAATCCATTTGCCAGTGCAGAGTTTTGTTATATATATAATTTTAGAAGGTGGTAAGTACTGTGGAAAAGGGAAAGTTGGGCAAGATACAGAGGGTTGGAAGTACTGGAGTAAAGTGTAACAGGTGGAAATTTAAAATATGGTGGTCAGGGAGTTTTTTTTTTTTTTTTTTTTTTCTCTTTTCTTTATGTGAAGGCAATCAAGCAAAGCTGTGAATGTGAATTCTGGGCAGATGGATGAACCAGTGCAAAAGTTGTAAATACATGCCTGGTGTGTTCAAAGGAAAGGATATTATAGAAGAAATTGAGGGACGAAGAAAGCAATAGAAGAAAATAAAAGAGGGAAAATGTAGGACCTTCTAGAAAAATGGTGAGGACTTTGTCTTTTACTGTGAGTGAAAGGAGAAGCCACAGCAAGGTTTTCAGCAGATGAATAACATGAATTATGTTGCATTTTGAAAAGACTGTTTTGGTGTCTGGGTTGAGAATCAACCATAGCGGGGGTGGGGTGGGGTGGGGAGTTAACAATCTACTGTAGGAAATGACATTGGTAAGATGGTGACAGTAAACATGCTGAGACTGAGTGTATTCTAGATGTATTCTGAAGGTAGAGTCATCATTATTATTGGCAACACCCATTTTTTTTATTAGCAATGCTGTGGTAGTAATGATAATTACCATGGCTTGACCTCTTACTATGTCCATGTTCTGTTTTATTATCTTCATAAAGTTCAAAGAGGTTAAGCAACTTTCCTAAGGACACACATTTCATAAAGAATAGACCAGGGAGTCATCTCAGCTCTAGCAGATTTCAAAGCAAATGCGTTTATGACTTCTTTGTCTAGGCCAGGTTTCCTTTTTGCCTAACTCTGTGTCTTGCACATAATAGGTGATCAATATCTTTATGTTTAACTAACAAATGGTACCATGTGCTTTATCCTACGCTTACTGAGATTAAGCTGCACATTTGCTTCTGAGGTTTCTAAAAACTTTATTTTAAACTAGTATATAATAAACTTTAACATTCTTATGCAGTTCTACAGATTTCAACAGGTGTATAGATTTGTGTAATGGTGACCAAAATCAAGATATAGAACATTGATTGCCATCATTTCCAAATATTCTTTGTGCTACCCCTTTGTAGTCAAAACCTGTCCTGCTCTGTTCTATTCTCCATCTTTAGATACTTTAAACATGGGTGTACATGTGTTTTTGTGTGAGTATAAGTGTGCATGTTTAGGCACAGGGTTGCTGGTTCATATGGATTATGTTGTTTAGCTTCATAAGAAGCTGCCAAGTTGTTCTCCAAAGTGGCTGTGACATGTTGGATGTCCACCAGCAGCATCTGAGAGTCATGTTGCTCTGCATCCTCATTGGACTTGGTAATATCAATTTTTATTTTTCATTTTAGCTACTCTAGTAGATATGCAGATTGTAGGATTTTTGAAATTTACAGTAAAAGTGTTTAGACTCTAGGATTTAATTTACAGGTTGGGTCCAAATAATTTGTGAATAACCATAGCAAGATGCTTATTATAAGTCTTAATACTTTGAAAAATTTACCCATTGCTCTTTTTGACCCATATTCTCTTCCATTTGGAGACTATCAGATTGTGATGATATAACTTAAAAATAACAGGCCTTGCTGGCAGGTTTTTGTGACCAGTGAGGCAGTCCCTAATGAAATGAACCTATGCTTTTCTTTTCTTTCAGTGATGTTGTAGAAATTAGGCTATCAAAGTTCAAAAGACATTGAATAGAAAAATTGCTTCAAGGTACTTATATTATGATATTATGATAAGATTCAGTCACTTATTAATTAAATTAAGGCAGTGTTTACTAAATAAGTAACATAATGAAGATACTAACTAGTATAAATGAAGGTATTCTCTATGGAGAAAAAGGTATAAAACACAGCTCTTATACTATGCACAGAAGTGTCAAAAATTTAAATTGCTATTCTAGTAATGAATATATAAGACTTAAAATTTTTAAAAAGATTGCATACACAATAAAAATACCATATGTAAAACATACATACATTTGCATAAACATGCATATGTGTATATTTGTATAATGCCCCATCACAAGTTATTTCAGTAACCGCCACACTAGAGAGCTTTAAGGTAGATGGGTTCAGTGATTGCCAAACCCCCTCAGTAGATGAGGGGCTTTGAGCTGGGCTTGGGAAAACAGGTGAGACTTGGTTTTAGAGAGGAGGAGGAGGTCACTCCAGGCCAAAAAACTGTCAAAAGCCAAGGTGCAAAGATGGAAGGTGCAAGGCATGTGCCAGACCTGTGAGCAAACCAGATGTCTTGTTAACAGAGGAGTAAAAATAACAGCTGTTATTGACAATCACTTTGTGGCAAGCACTCTGTAAAATATGATACTCAGGTCTACATCACTTAATTTCCATGACAACCTCATAAAGAAACTAAGAATTTAGTATCTTTCATATAGCTTCATGCTGGTGTTAGCCAACTTTCCATGGCCGTGACAAAATGCATGAGATAAACAACTTAAAAGAAGGATAGATTTATTTTTTCTCATGGTTTCAGTCTATAGTCTCTTGGCACTGTTGGTTTTGGGTCTGTGATGCGGCAGAAGCACTGTGGCAGAGGAAAGCTGCTCACATCATGGTGGCTAGGAAGCCAGAGAAAGAAGGGACAAAGGTGCCAATATACTCTTCTAGGGCACTATTACTTTCCACTAGGCCCCACCTCCTAGTTTCCACCATCAATCAATAGCTCCACCAGCTAAAGATGCAGCCTTCCACCTACAAACCTTTAGAGGGCATTCCACACCCAAACGGTAACTATTCCTAATTAGCAGTATGCCTTGGATTCTAATGCAGTCTGATTCTAGACGTTCACTTCTCCATTATAGTAACTCTAAGGTCAGAAAGGAAATTTGAGGCCAGATTGTGCAGGGCCAAGATGTTTGAACTTTTGCCTGGAGGACTTGAGGTTTTCAGCCTTTCCTTCACTTTTTAAAATATTTGAATGTCTGGACATCTCCAGGAACTATATACCTCAGTAACAGTGGTTCACTATGAGCACGCTTAGGGGAATGCATGCGCAATGGGCAGCGTGTGGGGCGCTGTACAGCACAGCCCTTCCTGGAATGGCGATAGATATGCCTCTCAAGGAAGGGCACCCCCCTCTTAAGGATCATTGCTATAGACAACAGGGAAGCTCAGGAGATTCTTAATTAGAAAGCATAGGAGATCAACAATGAGCGTCTGGAAGGCGAATCTGGCAGAGACTTACAGAAGGTGGAGGAGGAGAATCAGGAAACAGACCACTGCAGCACAACTGAGCAGCGGGCGGGCGGGCAGAGCACGGTGGGGCAGTGAGGAGAGATGCTGAGAAGGGAAGAGTGACGGGACTTGATGACTGGAAGGCTTGGGAGTGAGGGAGAGGCAGGAAGGAGCTAGGCTCTAGTCCACTTTTGTGTTTCCTTCCGGAGTTGCAGCGTTAGCCATGGCCACTAGAGGGCTTCCCCACCTCATTTGGAGCCCAGGTTGCCGCACATCCCAGAGATGGTCACGCCTGCTGTTGAAAAATCCAAGCGACTTGCTGAGTGGGAGCTTGGATTTAGAGCAGTTGTTCTTCATTGATATGGAAACGTGCACGGTCTCCTACTTGATTGACAGTGTCTGGAAACGTGCCTAAGGCTCATCAGGAATGAGGAAGGCAGGGGTGCCCAGGTGGTAGCCCTAAGCAACAGGAAACAGCTGCCTAGGAAGCCCCAGCAGGGACTGGCCCTAGGGGAGTCCGGATCCTGAAATTTCTAATATCCTTTCCCTGTTTGCATCAGGCCAGTCAGTGAGACTGGCATTTACTTATGTTTCTCTCCCAGCCCACAATTTCAGTGGAAAGATGAGTTACTCTAGATGCCCCCAAACAGCTGACCATAGAGACCTTGTACTGACAAATTGCAGCTGGTGTGTGTGTGTGTGTGTGTGTGTGTGTGTGAGAGAGAGAGAGAGAGAGAGAGAGAGAGAGAGAGAGAGAGAGATGCATGTGAGCGTGCTCCCAAGTGTCTACTGTGTGTCTGTTCTGCAGGTGGAATGTTAATGTTTGCTGTTTGGCTTCAGCCCAACAGAGAAAAAAATCATGAGGTGAAAGAAAGTGAGCTGAAGTCTGCTTTCACCACTAATTAGCCCCCAGTTGATTTTGACCCAGAGGACACACACTAGACACAAATGAGCAAAGCAAGAAAAACTCAGGGAACTGAGATATGTGCTGGACTGGGAAGCCACTCAGCAGTGCTTTGGCAGGAGAGGACATCTTAGAAGTCCAGATGTCAGGATCAGGCAAGTAGCACATTCTCATCCTTAGCTAAAGAGCTGTGCATTGTCCCATCTTGGCCACTTTGCATTGGCTTCCATCTTGCTTATTCAACCAGCCTTTCACTTAAAAAATATTTATTTTTTATTAGTGCATTATAGTTAACCTTTCACTTTTGAAGGACTGACATTTGTCTACCTCACCTTCTCTGAAAGGTTTTTACTTTTTCTTTGTCTGTCTAGACTCTATGTTTCTCAGAAATATGGTCACAGCCCTTTTACTCAACAACTACTCAAACAGAGCTGGGTCCTGTCTCTGTACTTAGTCATGTTGCTTCTGGTGCTTAGGAAGGGCAAAGCACAGTGAAGGAAGCAGAACGGAGAAGATGGAAACATAGACTATTTGTGTCTTGGTGAGAAGGAGTTGCTGCTCAGTCTCTAGTTCTGTGTGTATATTTGTGCTAGAGGCTGGAAAGGTGGTGGTAGAAAGTAACCTAGGCACCCTTGAGCAGGTCCTTCACCCATTGGCACTACCAGGGGTTCCAATCTGTGGGTTCCTGGAAGGCCCAGCTCATATGGGCTTCAGAGACACTAGATCAGCTGGGAAGTAAGTGTACCCCCAGCTGTCAAAGGCCATGCCTTACCCTCAGAGAATACCTGGGTTCTCAAAAATTCTTGTGAGAACATCCTGGGGGCACATGCTCCTTGAACATGACAAAGAGAATGCTTAAAATTTTTAAAATTTAAAATCTCTCCATATAGAGCAACTTGTCCTCAGACTTGGATTCTTTTTTTTTTTAATTTTTTTTTTTTTTTTAGTTGTTGATGGACTTCATTTTGTTTATTTATGTGTGGTGCTAAGAATTGAACCCAGTGCCTCACATATGCCAGGCAAGCGCTCTACCACTGGGCCACAACCCCAGCCCTAGACTTGGATTCTTAAGTGTATGTCATAGTCAGCTTTTTTGCTGCTATGACTAACAGACCTGACCAGGACAACTATAGAGGACAAAAAGTTTATTTGGGTATTCATGATTTCAGAGGACTCAATCCATGGACAGAAGCCTCCATTCCTTGGGGCTCCAGGTAAGGCAGAACATCATGGTGGAAGAGTGTGGTGGAGGGAAGCCGTTCACATGATGATCAGAAAGCAGAGAGAGATTCTACTTGCCAGATACAAAATATATATCCCAAAGCCACACCCCCAGTTCCCATCTCCTCCAGCCACACCTTATATGCCTTCAGTTACCACACAGTTAATCCCATCAGGGGATTAATTCACTGATTGGGTTAAGGCTTTCATAACCCAATCATTTGTCCTCTAAAGCTTCTTGCATTGTCTCACACATGAGCTTTTGGAGGACACCTCACATCCACATGTGTGTATGTAGGAGGGTACTTTATCATTTCATTTACATCCTAGTAAATCTAGAGAGTGGTTGATCCTTGGAATTATTTGTCCACAGCAGGCTCTTCTGCTTTGTTGCTAGTCTTTAAACATTCCCTGTTTTTACTTTGCCCCAACAGGGCACAAGTGGCGCTCCATCCTAGTTTTCTTTATGTCACTGCTCTTCTGTTAGTTTGTTTATTTGAATAGCAGCAGGAGCTCTCAAACTTTATGTGGAAAAGGAAAAACAAATGTGTATCTATATATCTTGAGGAGCTTCTTTTAAATACAGATTTCTCAAATCCCACAAAAATGTACTGAATCAGAATTTATGGAGTGGGACACAGAAATTTACATTACATCCAACACTTCCTGTCCACCTTCCCCCATGATCCTGCATCAAGTGGTCCACAGAACGTACAGTCTAAGACATGGTGCTGAGTGATGCCTTGGGTCCTTGTCTTAGTCTTCTTCAGGTGCTCTAATAGAATCCATAGATGGGTAGTTTTTAAGCAGGGTGCCATGAGCTTATGGTCCCAGATAATTGGGAATCTGAGGTGGGAGGAACACATGAGTTCAGGGGTTTGTAACCAGCCTAAGTAGCATAGTGAGACTTGGAAAAAATAAAAATAGATAAGTAGCTTAAAAAACAACTGAAATTTATTTCTCAGTTATGGAGGCTAGTGAGTCTAAGGTAAGATGCAACAGATTTGGTGTCTGGTAAGGATTCACTATCCTGATTCACAGGATAGTGCCTCTCAGCAAATACACTTTCTGGGGTCTATTTTATAAGGACTCTAACTCCTTCATGAGAACTCCACCCTCGTGTCTTAATCATCTTCCAAAGGTCCTACTTCCAAATATCATCACCTTTGGGGGTATGATTTCAAAATAGATTTTAGGGACACAACTGTTCAGACCATAGCAGTTTTATTTATTTATTTTTTTGGGGGGGGTCTAGTTTTAAGAACTTTTTATATATTCTAAGACATGAGGCCTATCTCAGATGTGATTTGTAAATATTTTTTCCCAGTCTGTAATTTGTCTTTTTGTCCTTTTTTGGTTTTTCACAGAGCAAATGTTTTCAATTTTGGTGAGGTCCAATATTTAAAATTTTTTCTTTTATGGATTGTGTTTTGGTCTTGAGTCTAAGAATTCTGCCTAGTCTTAGATTCCCAAACACTTTTCTCCTGTGGGTTTTTTAAAAAAAATATTTATTTGTTTGTTTTAGTTGTACACAATGCCTTTATTTTTACATGGTGCTGAGGATCAAACTGGGCCGCGCACGTACTAGGTGAGCGCTCTACCGCTGAGCCACAACCCCAACCCCTCTCCTGTGGTCTTTTCTACAAGTTTTGTAATTTTGTGTTTACCTTTAAGTACATGTTCCATTTTAATTTTGGAATAAGGCGTGAAGTTTGGGTCTAATTGCTCCAGCACTATTTATTGAAAGGGCTACTTTTCCTCCATTGGGTTGCTTTTCCTCTTTAGTCAAAAGTTAATTCGGGGGTTGGGGTTGTGGCTCAGAGGTAGAGTGCTTGCCTAGCATTCATGAGGCACTGGGATCAATCCTCAGCACCACATAAAAATAAAATAAAGATATTGTTTCCACCTATAACTAAAAAATAAATTTAAAAAACATTAATTGCATCTACCTCTGAATTCTGTATTCTGTTCCACTGATCTGTTTGCCCATTCCCTCTGCCAGTACCACACTGCCTTGCTACTGCAGCTACATATTAGGCCTTAACATGGGAAGAATGATTCTTCCCACTATATTCTTGTTTGCCAAATTTGATTATCCTAAGCCCCTTCCCTTTCCATACATTTTTAAAAATAAGCTTGTTTATGTCTATGCAGAAACTTTTTGAGATTTCAATAGGAGTTATATTGATTTGGATCACTTTTAAGAAAGGACTATTTGTTGACTTGCAGTCGAATTTTGGGTGAGAAAGTTTTAACCAAAGCAGCTCTAAAGTCTGACCCTGGGATATATATTTACTTTCAGACAAGATAAGCTTTTCTCTAGTTGCAGGGAAGAAATTCCACAAGGAAAAGGTGGGCAGCTGTAGGTGGTGCACTGTTTGCTAATAAACTTGGTTCTATCTAGAATCCTAGAATTTGAGCAGACTCAGTGCTTTAAATTGGCTCCTTCAGGGCTACTGTAGCTTCCTGGGGTTCATATGCTGTCTTTAGGAAAACAAAATAGAGATGTTTTAAGAGAAATAAATTGTGCTTCTTGAGTCTTGAAACCAAGTATTTACTTCAAGTAGAATTGATCCTTACTGCTACTTGCCAGAAAAGGAAGGTCTAGTGGACTTGGGGGATGTTGAAAATACATGTCTTGCCAACACCATCAGGAGGAGTTAGTTCTGAGGGCTGGGAAGCTGGAGCGGTTGCAGTGAATAGTGGTTTTGTGGGAAGTTTTCAAACTCCCAGGCTCTGCTGTTCAGCCTCCTCTCTGTTCTTTTCACAGTCCTGCCCATTAGGGAACCAGCTCTCAACACTTACTTTTTCTGAATCTTTTCCTTCATTCAGCACCACCACTTCCTTCTAGTTACGCCCTTTAGTTCTCCAATCTGTCTTATTTTAGGCAGTGACCCAGATATTTGGCACGTTAACCTTCATTTCAGTTAACACCAGATAAAGTGAGCCCAGTTCCTCCTCTGTTCTCACCTAAAAGTAGACCTCAGACTAACTTTAAAATTAGTTCTTTTTAGTTTAAATTTAGTTCTTAGTGAAAGGAATTCTTTCTTAGTCAGTCTCAGTTGTTTGTGCCCCTTTACTTTTAAGTTTGTATTGGTTTTCGTGCTGGGAGTCACATCCAGGTAGCTATTAATGACGTTAAGGAAGCATCTGATGGGCAGGACTGCTCACCTGGACTTCATCTTCAGGTGTTGGAATCTGGATGACTGACAACTTATGACATTCCTTGCACCCTCTAAGGGATTCTCAAACCCAGAGTTTTATAGAGGAAACCACAAGATTGGTTGAGAGTGACCCATATGTGGATTGAGAATTGTATCCACTTACCTAAACAGTTGTAGTTTGAATTTGTCCTCCAAGGAGCCTGTGTTGGAAGCTTCATCTCAGATGCCATAGTGTTGGGAGGTGGGGCCTAGGGAGCGGTTACTAGGCCCTGTGGCCTGATGCCATCATTGCAGGAGTGGGTTTGTTATTCAGGGAGTGGGCTCACTGGCAGGGAGTGAGTCCCCCTGCGGTGCTTCTCTTTGCCCCTCTTCCCTGTGATACTTTCCACCATGTTGTGATGCAGCAAGAAGGCCCTCACCAGATGCTGGTCCTCTGCTGCTTTGTTTCTGAGCCTTCAGAACCCTGAATCAATAAATTTCCGTTTGTTAAAAATTACCCAGTCTGTGGTCTTCTGTTTTTGTAGCACAAAAGGCAGAATGGTGTCTTAACAACAAGTTTCAATTATCATCTGGTGTGTTTTAACTTCAGTGCCTCCATATTAGGAGAGTAGTGAAACCCTTCATCTGCTCTGGCTAAAGAAATGTCTTTACCCTGCCTCAGAGAAAACTTCTCCCCAGTCCACAACCATTACTTTTATTCTATATTGTTTGCCCATCCTCTCATGTGTCCCCTGCCATGTTCTGCTGGAGTGGTCCGATTTAAATGTAAACTGTAACTTGATATGGTCCTAGAATCTGTCTTCCCTCTTCATTGCCGGCCATCAAGAGTTCGCTATTGGTGAGAGGCCTCTCCAGGGCCCTAGGGCTGGAACCAAGAATGACGGAATGGAGCTTTGCTGTGCTGACCTAGCAGGTGGTGAGTCTGCACTGTATAATCTCTTCTGGGACCATGGGAGCCCACAGCTGCCTTCCTTTGGCACCAGAAAACCTGTAGGGTAAGCCGGGCACGGTGGCGCACGCCTGTAATCCCAGCACTTTGGGAGGCTGAGGCAGGAGGATCGCGAGTTCAAAGCCAGCCTCAGCAATGGCGAGGCACTTAGCAACTCAGTGAGACCCTGTCTCTAAATAAAAAATACAAAAAAAGGTCTGGGGATGTGGCCCAGTGGTCGAGTGCCCCTGAATTCAATCCCCGGTACCAAAAAAAAAAAAAAAAAAAAAAAAAAAAAAAAAAAACCTGTAGGGTAGCTCAGTGCTATGGAGACAATAACACCTCTGGCACTAAGACATCCATTGTCTATCCATTTGTGAAGTTCACTCCCAAAACCAAAGTAGAAATCACACTCATCCTTCTCCCCTCTTTCACTCTCAGCCAATCACCTCCTCTCAGGTTGGCCAAACTCCCCCTACTTGCTAAAAGAAGAGGGAATCTCTTTTGTATTCATTAAGGAGTCCTAGGTTTTCCAGTTATGCTGTTCTGTCCTTTCTCATCCCAAGATCTACCTACTAATTGCAGAAAATCTCAGATTTTGGTAATTGTGGGGGTTGTGTCTTTCAATACTTGCTCTCTGCAGAAACAGGCTCCAGCTGCTGTTTGGGGATGGCAGTTCTACCGAGATCTGTGTGGACTCTGTCCCTGTAGGGTACAGAGATGAAAATGGTTTCCAAGTCCTGGCTTTTTGAGAGGAAGTGTGAAACTTCCAGATTGAGCACAACCTAAAAAACCCTCTGAACAGCAGTCGTTGATACTTCCTGTGTTGCAATAACAAACACCCCTCCTAGCTGTTGCCAGATCTGGGTTTGGCTGTTGAACCCTTTCAGGCTCACCCAGGAGCTGGGGCCAGGAGGGTGGGGGTGGGCAAGCTTCCCATTCATGCAGGCTCCAGCAACATCTAATCCCTTCCTGCTTCTATGTTCTCAGCAGTACAGAGCTGATACTCTTGCCTTTTGCAGCCTGCCTGTGCTGAGCATCTCCTGAGCCTCTTGATTACCCTCTTCCTTATGAACTCCCTGGCCAGTTACAGCTTCTCTTCCTGTGTTTGCAGCCATCTAACCAACCGGCAATTTGTTTTCAATCAGTGCCACATTGTGTTTCTCAGATTCACCTCTCCCTTTCATTTAGTGAGCAAATTATTGCCTTTCCTCTTTACCATTCATTTAATATATTAGCTGCCATGTTTTGTGGGTTAACAGTCCTTTAAATATGAGGGTATAACCTGGCAGTTCAAGAGAGTGAGCATTTGTTCAGATCTGTCTAGGTAAGTCTCACACTGCAAGGCAACTCCAAATGTTTGGGACTTGGGCTGGGAACGTAGCTTAGTGGAATAGCACTTCTCTTGCATGTGTAAGTCCTGGGTTCCATTCCCAGCACTGAAGAATAAACAAAATGCCTGGGACTGGGGTAGAGTCTTTTGTGCCAAGCTTTATGCCCAGTGTCTAAGTTCTTCAGCTGACTATGTCAAGTCTAGGTTTCTAGAGGCTGGCTGTTATTTAATTCTAGCCAGGAGCAAATTTCTTCTTAGGCTCTATGAGGGCAGTCCTAAATGGCTGGGGTGGGGAAGGGCTGAAGGGCCTTGCTGGGACCCTGAGATCTCAGCTGTTCCATGCTGAAGAGCTGGCCTGCTTCTGGGACTCAGAAGGCATACCCCAAAGGGAAGATTTCAGAGGCAGCTGCAGAAGCAAAGCTTCTCCCTGGCCTTCTCTGGTCCTCCTGTCTCCTGTTCACCTTTATCCCCCAAGGTAAGACATAGAACATGGAAATTACAATTTCTCTTCCTCAAGGCAGGTCATAGCAACCAGAACCCCTTTTCCACAAAGTCAATCACAAAGCTGAAGAATGTTGCTTTAATTTCCCCACTTTCTGCCTTTCTATCTGGAGTTGGCCATAAAGAAATTCTCTGCCTACTCTGTCTGATACTAAGTTGTAAAAGTCCCCATTTTAGAAGGGTTCTGCCTTAGACCCAGGAGGAAGGAGTGCTGCATAGAGAGGCCAAGAAGCATCTGAGCAGACAGGCCTTGCTGGGTGCCCCATAGTCTGTTACTGTTAGATGACTTCCCTTCTACCACATTTCTACTCAGCTGCATGAGCTTCATCCTAAACATGGACATGAGTAGTTTACCTGGGTTTCTGGGTTCTCAGTTTGAAGGTTCCCATATCACATAAGACCGATCAAATTAATTTGTTATGCTTTTCCTTTATTGACCCATCATTTGATTTAGGGGTGTTGGCTGTGACTCTTTATGATGGACAGGAATAGGATTGTCCCCCCTTTCCTTCCCTAAAGTCTGAAAAATTGCAGGCCAAGATCAATAATGGATTATTGTTGTGGCTTGTGAGGTGGGATAAGAAGTGCAGAAGAGGAGCTGGGAGATGGAGAGTCAGCAGGCAGGGAGAGTGGAGTCTAGGGGCAGGGGATGCTCTCAGGACCGGTTAAGGCTCATCCACCCAGACAGTCCCCTTATGCTCGTCTTTTCATGCTTCTCTAGATAGCAACTATGTTTTTAAATGTGACTGTTAGTAATATCTCATTATTGAGAGATTTTGCTCTCTCCTGAGACTTTCCTAGTGGGACAGGAATGGGCTGGGGGAACTCTTGGCCCTGCCTGCCCCTCTAGTGACTTAGTGACTACTTGCTCCTAACTGGAGGCTTCATGCCCTCTCTGGCTTTTGGGTTTGAAGATCTGTCATTCCTCCAAATTTCCAACACTCCCTTTGTTTCCCTGGCTTCCAAGGGTGTCCTAGAATTTCACTATAGAAGCTTGATGGAGCCTCTATATGAAGCAGGGGAGTGGAGTGATTCTACAGGGCCTGTTTCAACATTGCCTGGCTGAGCAGGTTGACTTCTAGGAAGGCTGTAGCTTCTTCAAAGAACCCCTAGAGGTACCTCTGCTAGACTCTCTTCAGACTTTTTTTTTTTTTGGTTTCAGTTTAAGTTGAAGCCTCTTTAGGATAAAGTCCCTGCTGCTCCACCTACCCCTCCTTTAGACTCAGAGTCCTGTGCTCTGTCTCTGTGCTTCATAGAGCCTTATACTCACAGACAACCACCCTTATGATCTCTGTTTAACTTGATGGCCTTTGCAAAGACCCTCTTTCCAAATACAGTCATATTCTGAGGCACAAGGTGTTAGAGTTTCAACATACCTTTTTGGGGACACAAATCAACCCATTACATTTACCAAGTGGAAGAACTGGTTGAAGAGTAGTAGAAGTGGAGTGGATTTGAATATGAAAGTCTAGAATTACTAAGGAAGAACATCTGAGCTTTTGACTTGCCCTTAAACTCTTAAGATAATATTTAAAAATTTTAGGAAAAGAAAAAGAACTCAAATGGAAGGTACTCAGGAAAGAAATTGACTAAATTATATTGTTATAATGTGTATGAATATATAACAACAAATCCTACTATTAGGTATAATTATTATGTACCAATAAAAAATTGGGAAAAAATTTATGAGAGAGGTGGGTGGGGAGAAAGAAAGGGAAAAGAAGAGAAATCCTCACAGGTGTAATTTAAAGACTCAATATAGCTGCACATGGTGGTGCACTCCTATAATCCCAGTTACTCAGGTGCTGAGGCAGAAGGATCACAAGTTGGAGGCCAGCTGGGGCAACTTAGCAAGACCCTGTATCAAAATAAAAATTCTAAGGCCTGGGAATGTAGCTTAGTGGTACAGCATTTCTGGGTTCAATTCCTAGTATCACAAAATACTACTACTACTACCAATGCAAATTTTTAAAAAAAGATCCAATCATGAGAGATAATTTAAAAAGTAAAATTCTGCTAGCACAAGTGGGAGTGAATCTAAAGAAAAAAATTACTGAGGCTGCAAAGAGTGCTTTGGTGAGTTCTTACCTCAAAGGATCATAAAGAACTGTTGTTGGTGGGTGGAGCACAGAATCAGGAAAGGACAAAATCTGCAAAGTATAAAGCCATCAAAGAGAAAAAGAAGTCAAATATAGATGAAGCAATAGAAAGGAATCACATGCTGTCTTGAACGAGTTCAAATATTCAAACTAGACTAAGGGTCAATAAATTTTTTCTGTGAAGGTAATATCTTGCAGGTCACATGGTCTTGGCTGATACTCAGCTATTCTGTTATAGTGGGAAAGCAGCCATTGGCACTTTAGACAATAAAACTTTATTTACAAAACCAGGCAGATAGCCAGATGTGAGCTGGGCTGCAGTTTGCTACACTGTAGCAAAATTGTAGTTCCCCATATTGAGCAATGACACCCAGCAAAATGGAAAGAGCTTGCAGTTGCAACACAGAATCACTATAAGTCATGTCTAAGGAGGAAGTACCACTGCATGAAGAGCAGAGAACAAAAATATTCTAAAATCTACAGTCCATCTTAGTTTAGCACTGATTTCTGATTCATTTCCAGAACAAATTATTAAGTAGCCCTCTTCAACAAATATTACTAAACACCTCCTTTGTATTGTTTTAAGTTCTCAGTGGTAAACAAAACAGACATGTCCTTTGCCCTTGAGGAATTCTTAGTCTCCAGGAGACACTAAGCAGTGATTGCCAACATACTGAATGCTTTCAAAGGGGAAGGGCAGGGCGAAGAAATTTAGGCAAGAGGATTATAGTTTGGGGCATCCTGGGAAAGTGCCTCTGAAAAAATTGAGATTCAAAGTATTAAATTAGACTGGAAAGGGGGACAGGATAGGAAAACTTCTAAACAGAGAGAAAAGTCTGTGCAAAAGCCCAGGATGGAGAATCCTGAGGACCCTGAAGTAAACAGGTAGGGGGGTCTGTGTGGCTGGAGAACAGAGGAGAAGGATGTGACAGGAAAGAACTGAGTGGTAGGGAGAGCCAGGTTCAGGACTATGGACTTTGTCATTTTTCTGACTGTAGCCAAAGTGGGAATGTGATGACCTTGACAGAATTTTATTTTTATCAAGCTCGCATTGGCTTCAGCACTCATAATCTCCTTCCCAAATGTTCACGAACCAGGCTCTTAGCTATTCCTCCCATTCTAGTCTTAGTTTCTTCCAATTCACTCCCCACCCAGATGCATCTCTAAAATATAAATATATCACCACCATGCTTCTAAATCTGCAATGGATTATTGTGGTCCTTAGAACTTGAAGTATTTGGATTTTAACAAGGCATTTAAATAATTTTTTTAAAGATTGGCTAAAAGTTGGATATTTTTATGGTGTTCAGCATGATATTTTGATAAACATATACATTGTGGAATTGCTAAATTAAGCTAATTAACTTACATAACATTTGATTAAGTCTTAATGATATTTTAGGTGATATAATAAAAATTATTGCTGGATACAGAGAATTTAAAGTAAGGGAATATTTCTGTCTTCAATGTATAGCCTTAGACTCAGGTAAGCTTTTCCTGTAGTTATGGCATCTAGAATGTGTATCCTCCAACCCATATTTCTGTATAAGAGAAATGGAGGAATAGCAGAATCAGATTGCCTTTTTTTTTTTTTCTTTTATTTATAATAGTAGTATGTATTAAAATTCATAATGCACATATATAGCATCTTTTTACATACAACTGTTTGTATACAAAGTATATAAGTACCATTCAGATCTTCAATCATGTATTTAGGATAATGATATCCATCTCATTCAACCACCATTTTTTTTTCCTTTTTCCCCCCCTCCCTCCCCGTTGTCCCCTCCCTTCCCCTCCCTTTCCTTTGACCATTCTAGTGTTCCTCTAATTCTCCTATGTACACCCATCCAACAACACTGTGAACTAGCCTCCTTATATCAGAGAAAACATTCGGTATTTGGAGTTTTGGGATTGGCTAACTTCACTTAGCATTATATTCTCCAACTTCATCCATTTGCCTGCAAATGTCATTATTTTATTCTCTTTTATTGCTGAGTAAAATTCCATTTTGTATATATACCACATTTTCTTTATCCACTCATCGACTGAGGGACATCTAGTTTGGTTCCACAACCTAGCTATTGTGAATTGTGCAGCTACAAACATTGAGATAGCTGTGTCACTGTAATATGCTGTTTTTAAGTCCTTTGGGAATAGACCCAGGAGTGGGATAGCTGGGTCATAGGGTGGTTCCATTCCCAGTTTTCCAAGAAATCTCCATACTGCTTTCCATAGCAGTTGCACCATTTTGCAGTCCCACCAGCAATGTATGAGTGTGCCTTTTCCCCCACATCCTCTCCAACATTTATTGTTGTTTGTGTTCTTGATAGCTGCCATTCTGACTGGAGTGAAATGAAATCTTAGAGTAGTTTTGATTTACATTTCTCTAATTGCCAGTGATATTGAGCATTTTTTCATGTATTTGTTGATTAATTGTGTATCTTCTTCTGAGAAGTGTCTTTTCAATTCCTTAGCCCATTTATTGATTGGGTTATTTGTTTGGTGTTAAGTTTTTTGAGTTCTTTATATATTCTAGAAATTAGTGCTCTATCTGATGTGCATGTATTAAATATTTGTTCCCAATTAGTTGGCTCTCTATTCAGCTCACTGATTGTTTCTTTTGCTGAGAAGAAGCTTTTTAGTTTAAATCTATCCCATTCATTAATTCTTGGTAATAATTCTTGCGCTACAGGATTCTTATTAAGGAACTTGGGGCCTAATTCGACATGTTGGAAATTGGAGCTTACTTTTTCTTCTATTAGGCGTATTGTCTCTGGTCTAATTCCTGGGTCCTTGATCCACTTTGAATTGAGTCTTGTGCATGGTGAGAGATAAGGGTTTAATTTCATTTTGTTGCATATCTCAGCATTATAAAAGCTATTTATGCAAGGCCCAGAGCTAACATTATCTTAAATGGAGAAAAATTGAAAGCATTCCCTCTAAAAACTGGAACAAGACAGGGATGCCCCCTTTCACCACTGCTATTTAACATAGTATTGGAAACTCTGGCCAGAGCAATTAGACAGATGAAAGAAATTAAAGGGATCCAGATAGGAAAAGAAGAGCTCAAGTTTATTTGCTGATGACATGATAATATACCTAGAAGACCCAAAAAACTCTACCAGAAAACTTTTACAACTAGTAAATGAAAACGGCAAAGTAGTAGGATACAAAATCAATACCCATAAGTCAAAGGCATTTTTGTACATCAGTGACAAAGCTTCTGAAAGGGAAATGATGAAAACTACCCCATTTACAATAGCATAAAAAAAAATACCTGGGAATCAACTTAATGAAAAAGGTGAAAGACCTCTATAAGAAAAATTATAGAACACTAAAGAAAGAAATCATAGAAGAACTCAGAAGATGGAAAGACCTACCTTGCTCTTGGATAGGTAGAATAAATATTGTCAAAATGTCCATACTACCAAAAGCATTATACAGATTTAATGCAATTCCAATCAAAATCCCAATGTCATTTTTCAAAGAAATAGAAAAAGCAGTCATGAAATTCATCTGGAAAAATAAGAGACTCAGAATAGCCAAAGCAATCCTGAGCAAGAAAAGTGAAGCAGGGGGCATCACCATACCGGACCTTAAATTATACTATAGAGCAATAGTAACAAAAACAGCATGGTATTGGCACCAAAACAGACTGGTGGACCAATGGTACAGAATTGAGGACACAGAGACTAATACATATAATTTCAGCTATCTTATATTAGACAAAGGCACCAAAAATGTACAGTGGAGAAAGGATAGCCTCTTCAACAAATGGTGCTGGGAAAACTGGAAATCCAGATTGCCTTTTAAAAGCTTTGGTCCAGAAGTAATATCATTTACTGTCCATTGGCCAGAGCAAGTCATATGACTCCAATCCAATTACAACAGAATCTGGAAAAGTAAGAGAGTGTATGACATACTTAAGCAAGAATTGTCTTTGCTACAATGTGACTATTGTGTCTAAATGTGTCATCAGATAAATGATTGCTTAATATATTTGGTAGGAGAATTACTATTCAAAAATATCTCAAGTAGGTGAATGTAAGCTGCCTGTCACGGCCAGCCACGGCGCCGCCACGGGAGGAAAATTCTCGGAGGCAGAGTATAGCTTTTACTACTTTTACTTCTACTTTCTTAGAGCTTAGAGAGGGAAAGAAAGATTTTTAGAGAGAAAGATTAAAGCGAGCTTTTCTTCTTGTCTTCTTAGCTTAGAGTCTTAGAGAGAAAGAAAGATAGAGCTTAGCTTAGCTTCTTAGAAAGAAAGATAGAGCTTAGCTTAGAGAAAGATTAGAGCTTCTTTCTTCTCTCTTCTTTCTTCCTTCTTCTTTCTTCTGTCTTCTGTCTTCCTCAGGAGTCTCGGCCTAACTTTGACCAGTCATTACTTCTTCTATCTGGTTTTTCTCTTCTGTAACCGCTCTGCCTACGTTCTGACCGCTCTGATTCTTCTGACCGACTGAGTGACTGCCCGGCTGACTGAATTCTCCATTCTCCTAACTCGGACCGCTTTCACCCGGTTATATACCTTCAGGTTTGCGGGTGCCTACAGGTGCGTCACATACATATCAGGTGGAACCCATGGCTTCCAGCTAGCTACAACAGCCCTTCCTAATTAGGGCTCCTTTAGGTGAACAATATGCCGAAATCAACAAAGAGAAATTTAGGAGTATTAAATAATAAGTATTATATATATATTATTACTACTTATATATATATAAAATATATATATGTAAATATATATATACACATACATATATATGACTTATTATTTATTATTTATTATATATATGACTTATTATTTATTATTTATTATAAATAATAAATAATAAGTCATATATATGTATGTGTATATATATATTTACATATATATATATATATATATTTTTTTTTTTGTACTGGGGATTGCACTCAGGGGCACTCAACCACTGGGCAACATCCCCAGGCCTTTTTTGTATTTTATTAGAGACAGGGTCTCACTGAGTTGCTAAGTGCCTTGCCATTGCTGAGCTGGCTTTGAACTCGCAAGCCTCCTGCCTCTGCCTCCCAAGTGCTGGGATTACAGGCGTGCGCCACCGCATCCCGCTCTATATTTTGGTTAAATTAAAAATGAGCTATTATAGTGGAAAGTAGAAAGTATTTTGCTTAACACATTTCAAGTAAAAAATAACCACACACCCAAAAGGAATGGTTTTAATCACATGTTCAATATGAATCACCAGGGCCTGGCAAAGAAATCTAAAGTAATAACAGCAGCATTAATGGTCATACAGAGTTTAGAATAAAGTAGATAACAATCCTCTTCTCTCTTGGTTGGTTGGACGGCATCTGCCCTGGGTTGAGCATCAGGGACTACAGATAATGAAGTCTGAGAAGCTGGAATATATTCACAGGAAGGTAAGTGGACTGGTAAGTGTTTTTGAGAGATATGGAAAACACAAATTTAGGATTAAGAGACCCAGGCTTACATGCGGGGTCTGCCACTTCCACATGATGTTGAGCAAGAGCTACTGTTCACCCAGCTGCATTACACTTCTTTAAATTCCATCTTCCTCCTGAATAAAGAGAGAGATCTGGATTTTGTCGCCAGCAGGCCAGGCTGGTCAGGTGAGCTGGATTTAAAGGAGCTGGCTGCAGCAATAATTAAGAAAATGGTGAAGAAAACCCATAACACATGAACTCAAGTTTCGAGGGTGGGACTGCTCTGCGACCCCAAGGGTCAACTCCATGCTGGGCAGTGCTGGAAAAAGCAAGAGAGAGAGAGAGAGAGCATGCACCAGGAACCCCCTGTTTATTGGAAAAAAGACATTCAATAGCATATTCCACCCAAATAAGGCAAAGGATAGGGTTTCAAAAGGTGGAATCTTGCTTGATGATGTCTTGTGGTCAGCAGATTGATTGACATCTTGGCAAGTCACACCCATCTCAGGTGCTGTGTGGGATCACAGGCAGAGAAAGAGGAAAATCACACTTGTGTTGCACAGCCCAATCAGCGTGTGATGCCAGACCAGTCCCCTCATGTGCTCAAATACACATAGCTCACACAAACAGCCCATGGATGGCTCATGACAGGACTTGACTATCTGAAGTCCTTTTCAAGTTGACAGTCTGGCACCAATGAAATTATGCCATCTAAAAACAGTTGAAGGAATCTGGGCATATGTAGTCTGGAACAGGAAACATTGAAAGAAAGGGGACATGGGAGCTGTTTCTAATTATTTGAAGATTGTCATGAAGAAAAGGAATTAGAATTGCTTTGTGGGTCGTGTAAGAACAGACCTATGGCCCAAAGAAAGAATATGCAGAGAATATTACTATTAGTATCACCTAATGACAGAGTAGGCTTCCATATGAGAATATGACCATTCAGCCAAAGCAGAATATATATATCCTGCTCCTTTAAAAGTACTTGACATGATGATATAAACTTGTGCAAGAATCATATTCAAATGTCTATTATGAGATTAGATATGTACAATTGAGAATTTCCTAATCCATATTCTTCATTCATCAGCACTTGTCTTCTTTCTCTATTCCCTTCTTCTATCTTGTTTTTTTTTTTTTTTTTTTTTTTTTTTTTTTTTTTTTTGTGGTACCAGGGATTGAACTCAGGGGCACTCGACCACTGGGCCACATCCCTGGCCCTTTTTGTATTTTATTTAGAGACAGGGTCTCACTGAGTTGCTAAGTGCCTCGCCATTGCTGAGGCTAGCTTTGAACTCGCGATCCTCCTGCCTCAGCCTCCCAAAGTGCTGGGATTACAGGCGTGCGCCACCGCGCCCGGCCTATCTTGGTTTTGATATTGACAATCATATTTGGTACTCTCTTTCGAGGTTGAGATCTTGGCCCCTCTTTAGACATGATTTTCTCTATCAGCCCATCTACCCTTCATAACACAATTTCAGGTAATGGGAGCCAGAGTCAAAGACCTTCCCCAGAACAATGTGCAATTAATTTGCCACTAATCTGGAACCATCTTACATCTCCAACAAACAATGGGGAGGCTACAGGATGCTGAAGAACTCCTATGAGGGCTACACAGAAGAATTCTACATTGGGTAGGAGATTGGACTTGATGATCACAAACATTCGCTGTGATTCTCTGAGTCTATGACATTATCATTTATTTTTTTCACTGTTAACAAGATGGGAAAGAAGCAAGGTTTTCAATGATTTTTTTTTTTTTTCGGTCAGGAATGTGTTCTTCCCAGAATGCCATCATTAAATATGACACATATACGTGTAGGTACTTCTTGAGTTTGCCACTAAACTACCCTGAACAGAGCATGGCAGCACTTGGAACAGCCCATGGAGGTGAGCTAATGCTTTTCAATTAACCTCTCTTCTGGTGTCCCACGTGACCAGGGGGAGCCTCTGAAGTATGCTGGTTAGACAGGAAGAGGGAAGCAGTCAGTCATGGGCAGTACAATGTTGAGAGCCCATGTGCTCAAACCATGGCTTTAGACTCCTTGGCCCTTTGAGCTAACCAAGACTTGGATGCTATTTGAAGGGTAATAGGGAGGAAAATCTAGCCATACCTGTGTTGATCCCAACATTAATTTCAATGGAGGGCTGAGGCTATAGCCCAGTGGTAGAGCACTTGCCTGGCTAGTGTGAGGCTCTGGGTTCAATCCTCAGCACCACATATAAAAAAACAAACAAATAAAATAAAGGTATTGTATCCATCTACAACTAAAAAAATATATTTTTTTCCAATAGAAAATAGCAGAAGGCTAAGACCCTGACTCACAGATAGACTGTACAATGACTCTTCCCCTTCACAGTGACCTTATTTTAAAAAAATGCAAAATTTTATTGTATCATTCCATTAATATTCCCTACCACATGTATAATAATATCCAAACCCTATGGCATAGCCAAAATATCTAATTTCTGCCTCTCTCTCCAACATCATTTCATATGCCTAGTATTTACTTCTTCTTCTTTTTTTCAAGTTTATAAGTATTTTGTGAAACTTACAAAAAGGAAAACACTAACTCTGCTTTGAAGAGTTTAGAAAGGCGTCCTTTAAAAATTAAAATAAGACCAAGACAGAGGGAATTGCTAGCAAAATAACACCAGCACAGTTGTATAGCACTGACAATATGGACTGTAAGTTATACACAATACTATGTGCACTGGCTTTAACATTACTCCTATCCATGTCTTTATTCTAATTTGTTATATATGATAGCAGAATGCATTGTAATTCATATTAAACATATAGAGCACAATTTTTCATATCTCTGGTTGTACACAAAAGTAGAGTCAAACCCTTCATGTCTTCATACATATACTTAGGGTAATGATGTCCATGTCATTCCACCACCTTTCCTACCCCATACCCCCACCTTCTCCTCCCTCCCCTTTTCTTTATCTAGAGTTCATCTAATCCACCCATGTTCACCCATCAAACCCCATTATGAATCAGCATCCTTATATCAGATAAAACATTCAGCATTTGGTTTTGGGGGATTGGCTAACTTCACTTAGCATTATATTCTCCAGCTCCATCCATTTACCTGCAAATGCCACGATTTTATTCTCTTTTAATGCTAAATAGTATTCCATTGTGTATATATACCACATTTTCATTATCCATTCATTTCCTGAAGGGCATCTAGTTTGCTTCCACAGTTTAGCTATTGTGAATTGTGCTACATAAACATTGATGTGGCTGTGTCCCTGTAGTATACTGTTTTTAAATCTTTTGGGTATAGACTTTGGTAGTTTAGTAGAAAACTCAAGAATTTGGGTATAGAGGAGTGAGATAGCTGGGTCAAATGGTGGTTCCATTCCCAGTTTTCCAAGGAATCTCCATACTGCTTTCCATATTGGCTGCACCAATTTGCAGTCCCACCAGCAATGTATGAGTGTGCCTTTTCCCCCACATCCTCACTAACACTTATTGTTGTTTGTATTCTTAACAGCTGCCATTCTGACTGGCGTGAGATGAAATCTTAGAGTAGTTTTGATTTGCATTTCTCTAAGTGCTAGATATGTTGAACATTTTTTCATATATTTGTTGATTGATTGTATATCATCTTCTGAGAAGTGTCTGTTCAGTTCCTTGGCCATTTATTAAATGGGTTATTTGTTTTTTTGGTGTTTAGATTTTTGAGTTCTTTATATATACTAGAGATTAGTGCTCTATCTGATGTGCATGTGGTAAAAATTTGCTCCCAAATGTAGACTCTTTATTCACCTCACTGTTTCTTTTGCTGAGAAGAAGTTTTTTAGCTTAAATCCATCCCATTTATTGATTCTTGCTTTTAATTCTTGCACATAGGAGTCTTATTAAGGAATTTGGGGCCTAATCTGATATAATGGCGATTTGGGCCTACTTTTTCTTCTATTAGGCACAGTGTCTCTGGTTTAAATCCTAGGTCCTCGATCCATTTTGAGTTGAGTTTTGTGCATGGTGAGAGATAGAAGTTTAATTTTGTTTTGTTGCATATGGATTTCCAGTTTTCCCAGCACCATTTGTTGAAGAGGCTATTCTATGTTTTTGGTGCCTTTGTCTAATATAAGATAACTGCACTTATGTAGGTTTGTCTCTGATTCTGTCCCATTGGTCTACTTGGCTATTTTGGTGCCAATACTATGCTGTTTTTGTTATTATTGTTCTGTAGTATAGTTTAAGGTCTGGTATACTGATGCCACCTACTTCACTCTTCTTGCTAAGGGTTGTGTTAGTTATTCTGGGTCTCTTATTTTTCCAGATGAATTTCATGACTTCTTTTTCTATTTCTATGAGGAATATCATTGGGATTTTGATTGGAATTGTATTAAATATGTATAGTGCTTTTGGTAGTATGGTGATTTTGACAATATTAATTCTGCCTATTCAAGAACAAGGTAGATCTTTCCATCTTCTAAGGTTTTCTTTAATTTCTTCCTCTAGTGTTCTGTAGTTTTCATTGTAGAGGTCTTTCACCTCTTTTGTGAAGTTGATCCGAGGTTTTTTTGTTTGTTTGTTTGCTTGTTTGTTTTTGTTTTTTTCTTTTTTGAGGCTATTGTAAATAGGGTAGTTTTCCTCCTTTCCCTTTCAGAGGATTTGTCACTGATATACAGAAATATCTTTGGTTTATGGGTGTTGATTTTATATCCTGCTACTTTTCTGAATTCATTTATCAGTTCTAGAAGTTTTCTGGTGGAATTTTTCGGGTCTTTTAGGTATAGAATCATATCATTGGCAAATAGTGCTAATTTGGGTTCTTCTTTTCCTATCCGTATCCCTTTGATTTCTTTCGTCTGTCTAATTGCTCTGGCCAGTGTTTCAAGAACTATGTTAAATAGAAGTGGTAAAAGAGGGCATCCCTGTCTTGTTCCAGTTTATAGAACGAATGCTTTCAATTTTTCTCCATTTAGAATGATGTTTTCCTGGGGTTTAGCATAGATAGCTTTTACAATGTTGAGATATGCTCTTATCATCCCTAGTTTTTCTAGTGTTTTGAACATGAAGGGGTGCTGTATTTTGTCAAATGCTTTTTCTGCATCTATTGAGATGATCATGTGATTCTTATCTTTAAGTCTATTGATGTGATGAATTACATTTATTGATTTCCATATGTTTAACCAAACTTGCATCACTGGGATGAACCTTACCTGATCATGGTGCACTATCTTTTTGATATGTTTTTGTATTCATTTTGCCAGAATTTTATTGAGAATTTTTGCATCTAAGTTCATTAGAGATAGTGGTGTGTAGTTTTCTTTCTTTGATGCGTTTTTGTCTGGTTTTGGAATCAGGGTGATACTGGCCTCATAAAATGAGTTTGGAAGTGTTCCCGCTTTTTCTGTTTCATGAGATAATTTGAGGAGTATTGGTATTAGTTTTTTGTTAAAGGTCTTGTAGAACTCAGCTGTGTATCTATCTGGTCCTGGGATTTTCTTGGTTGGTAGGCTTCTGATGGCATCTTCTATTTCATTGCTTGAAATTGATCTATTTAAATTGTGTGTATCATCCTGATTCAATTTGGGAAAATTATGACTCTTGAAATTTTTCGATGCCTTTGATATTTTCTATTTTATTGGAGTACAAATTTTTGAAATAATTTCTAATTATTTTCTGTATTTCTGTGTTGTCTGTTGTGATATTTCCTTTTTCATCATGTATGTTAGCAATTTGAGTTTTCTCTTGCCTTCTCTTTGTTCGCATGGCTAAAGATTTGTCAATTTATTTATTTTTTCAAAGAACCAACTTTTTGTTTTGTCAATTTTTTCAATTTTTTTTGTTTCAATTTCATTGATTTCAGGTCTGATTTTAATTATTTCCTGTCATCTACTAATTTTGGTGTTGGTTTGTTCTTTTTTTCTAGGGCTTTGAGATGAAATGTTAGGTCATTTATTTGTTGACTTTTTCTTCTTTTAAGGAATGAACTCTATGCAATGAACTTTCCTCTTAGTACTGTATTCATAGTGTCCCAGAGATTTCATGATTGTATCAGTGTTCTCATTTACCTCTAAGAATTTTTTAACCTCCTTTGATGTCTTTTGCAACCCTAGTTCATTCAGTAGCATATTATTTAGTCTCCAGGTGTTGGAGTAGCTTTTATTTTTTATTTTATCATTGTTTTTTAGTTTCATTCTGTTATGATCTGATACAATGCAGGGTATTATCTCTAATCTCTACTTTTTTGTATTTGCTAAGAGTTGCTTTTTGGCATTATATATGGTCTATTTTAGAGAAAGAGCCATGTGCTGCTGAGAAGAATGTACATTCACTTGTTGAAGGATAAAATATCGTATATATGTCAGTTAAGTCTAAGTTATTGATTGTATTATTGAGTTCTATAGTTTCTTTGTTCAGCTTTTGTTTGGAAGGTCTATCCAGTGGTGAAAGAGGTGTGTTAAAGTCACCCAGAATTATTGTGTTGTGGTCTATTTGACTCTTGAACTTGAGAAGAGTTTATTTGATGAACGTAGATGCTCCATTGTTTGGGGCATATATATTTATAATTGTTATGTCTTGTTGGTGTATGGTTCCCTTGAGCAGTATGTGGTGTCCTTCTTTATCCCTTTTGATTAGCTTTAGCTTGAAGTCTACTTTATTTGATATGAGAATGGAAACTCCTGCTTCTTTCCTCAGTCCTTGTGAGTGGTATAATTTTCCCCAACCTTTTACCTTCAGTTTATGGATGTCTTTTCCTATGAGATGAGTCTCTTGGAGGCAGCATATTGTTGGGTCTTTTTATTTTTTTATCTTTTTTATCCAATCTGCTAGTGTATGTCTTTTGATTGGTGAGTTTAGGCCATTAACATTCAGGGTTATTATTAAGACATGATTTGTATTCCCAGCCATTTTTGTTTATTTGTGTATTTAACTTGACTTGGTTTCTCCTTTGATTAGTTTTTCCTTTAGTGTAATACTTCCCTTTGCTGATTTTCATCATTGTTTTTTTTTTCCTCTTCATGAAATATTTTGCCGAAGTTGTTTTGTAGAGCAGGCTTTCTAGTTGTAAATTCTTTTAACTTTTGTTTATCACGAAAGGTTTTTATTTCATCATCAAATCTATAGCTTAATTTTGCTGCATATAAGATTCTTGTTTGGCATCCATTTTCATTCAGAGCTTGGTATATGTTGTTCCATGATTTCCTGGCTTTGAGTGTCTGGGTTGAGAAATCTGCTGAGATACAAATTGGTCTCTCCTATATGTGATCTGATTCCTCTCTCTTGTAGCCTTTAAGATTCTATCCTTATTCTGTATGCTAGGCATTTTCATTATAATGTGCCTTGGTGTAGATCTGTTGTAATTTTACATTAGGTGTTCTGTAAGCCTCTTGTATCTGATTTTCCAATTCATTCTTCATGCTTGGGAAATTTTCTGATATTATCTCATTGAAGAGATTGTGCATTCCTTTGGTTTGAAACTCTGTGCCTTCCTCTATCCCAATTACTCTTAGATTTGGTCTTTTGATGCTATCCCATAATCCTTGGGTATTCTGTTCGTGGTTTCTTACTATCTTCACTGTGTGGTCAACTTTATTTTCCATATTGTATACTTTGTCTTCATTATCTGATGTTCTGTCTTCCAAGTGATCTAGTCTGTTGGTGATGCTTTCTATTGAGTTTTTATTTGGTTTATTGTTTCCTCCATTTCAAGGATTTCTGATTTTTTTCCCCAGAATCTCTCTTTCTTGAAGTAATCTTTTGCTATCTGAATTAGCTTCCCTATCTCTTTGTTGGTGTGATCAATAAATGCCTGTATTTGCTCCCTTATCTCTTTATAGGTGTCAGCAATGGTTGTCTGTATTTGCTGTCTTATCTCTTTGTTGAAGTGATCAATTTTTGCCTGTATTTGCTCATTTGGGTCATTCTTTAATTCACAGATCATTTTAATTATGAACCTTCTGAACTCCTTCTCTGACATTTCATCAATTTCACTGTCCATGGGTTCTGTTATCGTAGTATTCTGGTTTGTTTGGGGCACTTTCCTCCCTTGTTTTTTCATGTTGTCTATGTATCTTCCTTTCTTGCAGTGTGGATCTGAAATATTACAGTTTCTTCCCTTTAATCTTAGAGTATCCATGAAGATTATCTGTACCTCACCTTGATGTTGGGTTTCTGGACCCTGCATGTGTCCCTCGATGTATGCTACTATAACTAAAGGTGGTGGTGGCAATCGTGGTGGTAACTCAAGATAGCACTGGAAGTGCCCCAAGATGAATGCAATGTCTTCCAGAGATGGGGCTGAAAGGGTGGGCCTTACACTGTCTTTGGGATGTCTGCTCCAGAATGCAGCTGTTTCTAGGCCCTGTCTGTTGTCGAAAGGTAGGGGCTACTGTGTGGGGAAGGCTATGGCGATGTCTACAGTGTACCAAGATGGAAGTGTGTTAGGCCTGGGCTCCCAGGTGGGGGTTGGGGTGGCGGATTCGGACCTACCCTGGGCCTGGGTCCTCTCAGGTGTGTGGAGGCATATCTGGGCTGGGCCTGAGCTCCTGTGGGTGTCTGTTGGTGGTGGGATGGACCTGGGCCTAACCTGGGCCTGGGTCCCGCGCAGGTGCTGATGTTTATTTCTTGAGAGCTGAAACCTTGTGTCCTACTGCATCTGAAATGTTGAGAACAGCGTTTGTCATATGCCTCAATATTTATTCATTAAGGGAGTGAAATAAGACTTGCAAAAAACTTAACCTAAATTCATATAATGGAACATCCCGTCACTAAATTCTTCAGCATAATCCTTTTTCTGAAATTCAATGCCTATACCCTATCATACTTTTGGAATAAAAAAGATTAGTTTGATTTGTAAAAGGATAGTTAAAGAAATGAGGAATAATGTCATGTACAGCTCAAACTCCTTGGGAGAATTTCGTTGTGAGAACGGAATTATCCAAGTTGGACTCTACCCACACACACTTAGTTATTGAGTAAGAGCACATTACAAAAATTAATTTTGGCAGCTGATAAAACATCTCCTTAATGTGGAAGTAAGTGACCTTGTATTTAGTTTCTTTTAAAAGCTGACTTTTCTGGTCGGGGTAAGAGATGGTACTTTGAAGGAACCAGGATTTTGCAATGACAGCAGTAGTACCAGGAAATTTGTGGATTGTTTGAGAGCATCGATTTCTCAGCATCCATTATAGTTAGGAATGTGGTGGGCCAAATGTGTTTTTATTTTGCCAACATTTGGCTTCTTCATTTGAAGAGTCACCCATGATTGTAGCTGACTATATTTTAAGATACATAAGCTTTGGCACCTGAATCAGATACCTATATCAAAAAAGAAACTTTCTCTTTCTCTTTTTTTGCTCTTTCATGTAATGTTCTCAAATGATGGTGGATTAATCAAATGTTCACTCTTCTTCCCCAGAGGCTGACCTTGGAGAAGGCAATATGGTCCATTATGCTCTTTCCCAACTGGTGCATGGTGACATTCTGAAATTTGACAACAAATTTTTCTCTGTCAGGCCATCCTAGGATGGCTTATACCTCTTTGCTCATTTTTAACAAGACAGAACACTGAGTTATAACACAACAGGATGAAAGGGATAGAGGGGATAATGCAGGATTTGTGTGTGTGTGTGTGTGTGTGTGTGTGGATAATGGGAGTGGACAGTGCAGACAGAGCCGAAGTTAAGAAGCTAGTGAGTCATTGAGAAGGCTTCTTGTCTGAATAGCCCCATATTCCAGCAAGTCCATAAAACCAGAAATGCATTTTAAATAATGCAATCCTTCTTTGAGGCATTTATACTCTCCACTAATAAGGACCCAAATAATCACCTTTACTGTGAATCCAAATAGAGTATATGATCCAAATAGAGTATATATCTCAACCCCATAACCCTGCCTGGTCTGGTGAGCAAGTTCACTTATATCCTTTCTTTGGGTAAAGGCACTGCTTCCAAAAATGGCCCACAAATGCTGGTGTTTTAACTGGGGAAAGTGTGTGTGGGGGTCAGTTGACAAGAACAGGATTAGTTTATTTAGCTGTCAGCTAAGAATGCCAGTTTTGCAATGAACTGAGTGATTATGTCCTCCACAAATTCATATGTTGAAATCCTACCCCCTCAGGAGGTATGTTAAGAGGAGGGGGCAAGTCTGTAGAAGCAAGTGCTCACACAGTGAAGATCTCTGGGGAGGCCGAAAGAGCAACAAAAGACACTGTTTGGAGGGGCCAATGAGGTGAGCCAGCAGATTGATGACAACATGAACACATGTGAGCGGCAGACTGGCTGTGATTTTGCTTCTGCTCTACAACTCGCACAAGAATATCTGTTTCAGCCCACTCTAATGGGCAATCCTCAGAGAAGGGAATTCTGACATGTAGTTTCATCATACTGACACATGGTTTATACCTCTTTGCTCATTTTTAACAAGACAGATGGAAGACAGAGTTATAACACAACAGGATGAAAGGGATAGAGGTAGAGGAGTTAGATGCAGGACTTATTGTGTTGTGTGTGTGTGTGTGTGTGTGTGTGTATTATGGGGGTGGACAGAGCAGATGGAACTGAGGTTAAGAATAAAGGTTTAAAAAAAAAAAAAAAAGCTAGGGAGTCATTCCATAATGACTCTCCATGACCCAAGGCCTTTCCACGACACCATATAGCCATGTCCGAATGGTCCTTTAAATTACTTCTTCATCCTTTAAGCCCAATAAAAGTTATTCCTTCTAGTCATTCCATTTATGTTTTTTTTTTTTTAAATTTTTTGTTGTAGATGGACACAATACCTTTATTTTATTTATTTAGTTTTATGTGGTGCTGAGGGTCAAACCCAGTGCCTCTGTGTGCTAGGCAAGCACTCTGCCACTGAGCTACAACCCTAGATCCTCATTTATGTTTCAATACCATATGCCTGGTGGATGGGGCACTGTGATGGAGAAGGACCAGGAGGAGACCTAACAACCGATTAAACTATAGCTGCAAAGGAAAAGGGGATCCTCCACGGTGTGTCTCCAATAGGGGTCACATTTTTGCTTCCTATGTACCTCTAATTGATATATAAAAACATAAAGATATACATTTTTTTTTTTTTTTTTTTTTTGGTACCAGGGATTTAACTCAGGGGCACTCGACCACTGGGCCACATCCCCAGCCCTTTTTTTGTATTTTATTAGAGACAGGGTCTCACTGAGTTGCTAAGTGCCTCGCCATTGCTGAGGCTGGCTTTGAACTTGCGATCCTCCTGCCTCTGCCTCCCAAGTGCTGGGATTACGGGCGTGCGCCACCGCAGCCGGCCCAGATATACATATTAATGTGGGTGTAATGTGATGTTTCAATACATGTATACTTTTTTGTTAAATTATTTATTTATTATAATTTGTCATACATGATGGTCGAACGCAATTCATTTCATATTACACATATAAAGCACAATTTTTCAAGTCACTGGTTGTACACAAAGTATCTTCATACCATTTGTGTGAAAATACATGTACTTAGGGTAATGGTGTCTAACTCATTCCCCCATCATTCCTACCCATTTGCCCCTCCCATCCCCTCCCTCCCCTTTGATCTATCCAAAGTTCCTTCATTCCTCCCATGCTCTCTCCCTCCCATCTACGTTATGAGACAGCACCCTCATATCAAAGAAAATATTCAGCTTTTTGTTTTTTTTGGATTGGCTTACTTCACTTAGCATTATTTTCTCCAACTCCATCCATTTACCTGCAAATGTCATGATTTTATTGTCTTTTAATGCTGAGTAATGCTTCATTGTGTATATACATGTATACGTTTCTCATTCCTTCTTGGTGGAAATCTTTAAAATCCTTTCTTCCAGCTTTTCCAGATATACAGTACATAATTGTTATCTATAGTTGCCTGCTGAATAATACACACCACAACTTCTTATTCTTACTTAACTGTAACTTAGTGCCCTTGAGTAAGCCTGCAGCCCTCCCTCACCACTACTTTCCCAGCCTCTGAGAACCACCATTCTACTCTCAACTTCTATCAGATCAACTTTCTTTTATTCCACATGAGTGAGATCATGTGTTTATTTTACTGTTCTGTGTCTGGCTTATTTCCCTTAACATAATGATCTCCAAGTCCATCTGTGTCATCATAAATGACAGGCTTTCATTCTTTTTTTATGGCTGAATAATATTTTATTGTGTATATATACTTAAGTTCTTTATCCATTCATCAGTTGATGGACACTTTAGTTGTTTCCGTTTCTTGGTTAATGTAATCAGTGATGTAGTAACATAGGAGAGCATTGAAGATTTCTCGTCAACATAACGGTTTCATTGTCTTCAAATACGTACCTAGCAGTGGATGATATGGTAGATCTATTTTTACTTTTTTGAGGAACTTCCATGCTATTTTCCAAATGGCTGTACTAATTTACATACCCACCCAATAGTGTGCAAGCATTCCCTTTTCTTCCCATCCTTGCCAGAACTTGTTAACTTTTATCTTTGTGTGTGTGTGTGTGTGTGTGTGTGTAGTACCACAGATTGAACCAAGGGTCATGAGTGTGCTAAGCAAGCATACTCCCCGAGCCCTTACTAAAAAAATTATTGTATTTTGAGACAGGGTGTTGGGGATGTTAAGAACATGCCAGCACATAGAAACTCTCTGGTTGTCTCCCACTTCCTGATATGTGGACTCGGCCTAGCCAAGGGGTGTTCCCCTGACATATGACAGAGATCAGACCGCCACTAGGATAGGCTAATGGCTCCACCAGTGTGATCTGCTCATGCTCCCTATGTGCCCCTATGATCTTTCTGCTGACCGCTGGGGCGTGTTCCCCTAGCCTTCTCCGCTGGCCGGAGGGGGTTAAACCTGGGTCCGGGGAAGCTAAAAACCCCAGCAACAGGGTCTTGCTAAGTCACACAGGTTGGCCTTGAAGTTGAGATCTTCCTGCCTCAGTGTATATTATAATCCTGGAGTAGCTAAGATTATAAGTGTGCAGCATCATTCCTGGCTACTTTAATCTCTTTGTTAATAGCTATATTTGCTGGAGTGAAGCCGTATATCTTTGTAGTTTTAGTTTGTATTTACCTGAGGATTGTTGATGCCAAACATTTTTCCACATACCTATTAGCCATATGTAGTTATTCTTTTGAGAAATGTCTATTTAGATCTATTTGCCAATTTTTAAATTGGGTTATTTGTTTTTTGCTATTGAGTCTTTGTGATTCCTTATGTGTTCTGGATATTCACCCCTCATTAGATATGTAGTTTGAAAATATTTTCTCCCATTCTGTGGGTTGTCTTTTAACTCTGAGGATTATTTCCTTTGCTGTGCAGAAGCTTTTAGTTTGATGTAATCCCATTAGTCAATTTTTGCTTTTGTTTCCTGTGCTTTTAGGGTCTTGTCCAAAAAAAATCCTTGCATAAACCAATGCCCTGAAGCATTTCCCCTATGATTTTTTTCTATTAGTTTCATTATTTGGGGTGTCAAATTTAAGTTTTCAATTCATTTCAAGGTGATTTTTTTAATTTTTAATTTTAAAAATTTTGTATTATAAGTTTCAAATCAGTTTTCTGAATGGTTTCTTAATCTTATAGATAATTTCTCTACACAAGAGTGGAGAAAAGGGAATTTGTATACAGACTTTTCTATATGTTGGTAGAATACTGCTAGTGAGTAATTTTCTACATTTAAATTGTGAATGCCTTTTTAACCTATTAACTCCTATCGAAACAATCACAGGGCTGTTTAAAGATATGTACAAGGACACTTTCTGGTCTTGTTTGTAATTGTGAAAAATGAAGCATTTTTAGGGAAAAATGATATCATGTAATATAACACACCTGTTAAAAAGCTTAGGATAGCTTTCTATGTGCCAATTTTGAAAGGTGACTAGCCAGTCACATACCATATGACTGTAATCCCAGTAACTCTGGAGACTGAAGCAGAAGGATCACAGGTTTCAGGCCAGCCTCAGCAACTTGGCAAGACCACAGAAATTCCAAAAAGATGCCACTCAACTATTGCTGGTCTCCTTTTCTGAGGAGAAGAGAGAATGAGATGGAGGAAAGAATGGTGAAAGGATTTCTTCAAATTTTTTATATTCCTTTTCTTTATTCTCCTTGATTCTTTTCTTCTTCGACTCCTTCAATTAGCACATTTTACATTTTTACTCTCGAAACTGAGGGACACCTGATCTCACGCAGTAGTGACAGGGATAACCCGGCTCTTCACCTTTCTTGGGTGCCTGGGGTGGACCACGCCTTGTCGGTCATCGCATTTGCAGGTAGGTCTCCCCTATGTTCATTCAGCTTTACACAGAATGCAAGCTTCACAAAGTCAGCAACCTTGCCTACCCTGTTCTCCTTTTATCCCCTCTTCTCCAGCAACAGTGCTGGCACAAAATAAACGTTTGCTGAATTGAAAAAGGAAAACCTACAAAAACATTGGGCAGTCACTGGTACCAGACGGGTAGATGCTCAGCGGCGAGATGAGATGGCAAAGAAAAGATGTTAATTAGCGGTAGAGTTTGAGAGCCAGTTAAAGTTGCAGGATCTCTTCCACACTTCAGACTCAGAATCGCTGAGTGCTCCTCAAGGTGATTTTTTTAACCAATAGAAGACAGGGGTCTACTTTTAATCTTTTGCATTTGGATACCCAATTTTCTTAGCACCGTTCATTTAAAAATACCATCCTTTAATGTATGGTTTAAGTACCTTTGTCAAAAATCAGTTGGCTGTGGGCTGGGGATGAAAGTCGGTTAGTAGAGTTCTTGCTTAGCATGCTCAACACCCTGGATTCTGTCCCCCCCCCCACACACACACACACAAAATAAAATAAAAGAAAAAGAAAATCAGTTGGCTGTAAATGTGTGAGGTTACTTCTGGGCACTTTATTCTGATCCATTGGTCTGGGTATCTGTTTTCATTCCAAAACCATGATGTTTGATTGCTATAGGTTTTTAGTATACTTTGAAGTTGTGTACTGTGATACCTCCAACAACTTCATTCTTTTTGCTCAAGATTGATTTGGCTAGTCAGGGTCTATTGTAGTTTCATGTGAATTTTAGGATTGCTTTTTTTCTAGTTCTATGAAGAATATCATTAGTATTTTGATACTTTGGGTATTATGAACTTTTAAAAAAATTTTAAAATTTGTTTTAATTAGTTATACATGACACGAGAAAGCATTTATGCACTTCGATATAGCATACATATATGGTATATAATTTCTCATTTTTCTGAGTATACATGTTATAGAATTGTTGCTGCCTGAAGCGGAAACCGCTTGGAGCAACGAACGCCGCAGGAAAATTCGGAGGCAGGATGAAAATGAAAAAAGGTCTTTTATTCTTCTTCTCTCTCCGGCTCCAGCAATCACTCCAAACGCTCTAACTCCAACCACCACCTTCTTCTTCTTCCCACACACACTAACTAAACTCACCCAGTTATATACATATAACTTTAACAAGGACACGTGCTTACAGCTCGAGCTTACAGGTGCGTCACGCAGTGTTCACGGGCATACAAAGATTCTTTGGATAATGTATTACTATCAGGTGGAAACTAGAACATCTTTTATGGCTCTCAGCTAACCACAATCTTTAGCTATCTCCTTGATTATAGGCTCCTTCATAGAATCACATTGGTCATGCAATCATATATATATACATAAAGTAATAATGTCTGGTTCATTCTACTATCCTTCCTATCCCCAAATCTCCTCCCTTCCCCTCCCTTCACTTCCCTTTACCTAATATAAGGTAACTCTATTCTTCTCTAGTCCCCCCCACCCACCCCACATTGTGAATAAGCATCCACATATTAGAGAAAACATTCGGCCTTTGGCTTTTTGGGATTGGATTATTTCACTTAGCATGATATTCTCCAGCTCCATCCATTTACCAGCAAATGCCATAATTTCACTCTTCTTTAAAGCTGAGTAATAGTCCATTGAATATGTATACCACATTTTCTTTATCCATTCATCTATTGAAGGACAGATCAATTTCAAGTAATGAAATAGAAAACACCATTAAAAGCCTACCAACCAAGAAAAGCCCAGGACCAGACAGATTCTCAGTTGAGTTCTACAAGATTTTCAAATAAGAATTAACACCAATACTCCTCAAATGAAATACTCCTCAATGAAATAGAAAAGGAGGGAAACCTTCCAAATTCATTCTATGGGGTTAATATCACCCTGAAACCCAAACCAGACAATGACACATCAAGAAAAGCAAACTTCAGACCAATATCCCTGATGAACATAGATGCAAAAAATTCTCAATAAAATTTTGGCAACTTGCATACAAAAACATATTAAAAAGATAGTGCACCGCAATCAAGTGGGGTTCACCGCAGGGATGCGGGGTTGGTTCAACATACAGAAATCAATAAATGTAATTCATCATATTAATAGACTTAAAAACAAGAATCAACAGATCATCTCAATAGATACAGCAAAAGCATTTGACAAAATACAGCACACCTTCATGTTCAAAACACTAGAAAAACCAGGGATACTAGGAACATACCTCAACATCATAAAAGCTATATATGCTAAACCCAAGGCCAGCATCATTCTAAATGGAGAAATATTGAAAGCATTCCCTCTAAAAACTAGAACAAGACAAAGATATTCTCTTTCACTACTTCTATTCAATATTATTCTTGAAACTCTAGCTAGAGCAATTAAGCAGAAGAAAGAAATTAAAGGGATACAAATAGGTAAAGAAGAACTCAAATTATCATTATTTGCTGATGATATGATTCATATCTAGAAGATCCAAAAGCTCCACCAGAAAACTCCTAGAACTAATAAATAAATTCAGCAAAGTAGCAGTATATAAAATCAACACCTATAAATCAATGCATTCTTATACATCAGCAATTAATCTACTGAAAGAGAAATTAGGAAAACCACCCTATTCACAATAGCCTCAAAACAAACAAACAAACAAACAAACAAACAAACAAAAACACCTGGGAATTAACCTAACAAAAGAGGTGAAAGGCCTCTACAATGAAAACTACAGAACACTAAAGAAAGAAATTGAAGAAAACCTCGGAATATGGAAATATTTCCCATGCTCCCAGATAAGCAGAATTAATATTGTCAAAATGGCCATACTGCCAAAAGCACTATACAGATTTAATGTAATTCCTATTAAAATTCCAATGATATTCTTCATAGAAATAGAAAAGCAGTCATGAAATTCATTTGGAAAAATAAGAGGTCCCGAATAGCCAAAGCAATCCTTAGCAAGAAAAGTGAAGCGGGAGACATCACAATACCAGAACTTAAATTATACTACAAAGCTATAGTAATAAAAAAACAGCATGGAGACTAATGGAATAGAAGACACAGAGACAAACCCACATAAATACAGTTGTCTCATACTAAACAAAGGCACCAAAAACATACATTGGAGAAAAGACAGGCTCTTCAACAAATGGTGCTGGGAATGCTGGAAATCCACATGTAGAATGAAATTTAACCCCTCTCTCTCACCCTGCACAAAACTCAATTCAAAGTGGATCAAAGACTTAGGCACTAGAACAGAGACTCTGTCCCTAATAGAAAGAAAAGTAGGTCCAAATTTTCACCATGTTGGCTTAGAATCTGACTTCCTTAACAAGACCCCTAAAGAACAAGAAATAAAATCAAGGATCAATAAATGGGATGGATTCAAACTAAAGAACACTTCTTCTTAGCAATGGAAACAATCAACTATGAAAGGAGAGGGCCTACAGATTGGGAGCAAATCTTTACCACATGCACCTCCGATAAAGCATTAATATCTAGGACATATAAAGAACTCAAAAACACCCAAAACAAAACAAAACAAAACAAAAACCAAAAACAAATAACCCAATCAAAAAATGGGCTAGGAAACTCAATCGATCAACAAATATATGAAAAAGTGTGCAATATCTCTAGCAATTAGAGAAATGCAAAACAAAACTACACTAAGATTTCATCTCATTCAAGTCAGAATGGCAATTATCAAGAATACAGGCAACAATAAATGTTGGTGAGGATGTGGGGGAAAAGGGACATTCATACATTGCTGGTGGGATGCAAATTGGTGAAACCACTATGGAAAATAGTATGGAGATTCCTCAGAAAACTGGGAATGGAACCACCATTTGATCCAACCATTCCACTCTTTGGTTTATACCCAAAGGACTTAAAATCAGCATACTACAGTGATGCAGCCACGTCAATCTTTGTGGCACAATAGCTAAATTATGAACATTTTAACAATATTAATTCTTCCAATCTATGAACATCAGATGCCTTTCTAATTTTTTGCTGTCCTTTTCAATTTTCTTTATTGATGTTTTATTGTTTTATTTGTAGAGAATTTTTGTTTTGTTAAATTTATTCCTAGTGTTTTAGTATGTTTGTTTGTAACTATTTTGAATGGAATTCCACTTGTGAGAAATAAAGTCCAGTGGTCCATTTTCAGAATACAGCATTTAGCCTAAAATGCAGATTTGGGTTGTAAGAAAGGCAGTCAGAGGGGAAATAGAGCAGAATGGAAAGTTATAAGCAGTTAACTCACAAAATAACACCATAGCCTACGGATGTGGGGATGTGGCAGATCCAAAGTCCATGCACCTGAACAGGTTCTTGACAATCAGAAGACGGGGGAAGGGGTCAATTTAACCAACAGAGACAGAAATCTCTCTGTTAAGAAATAGCAATTTAGGAAGAGAAGTAAGAGCTGCTTACATGTCAGAATTCATTTACCCCAGGAAGGCTTTCCTGCCACAAGAGAACAGAGGGAAGAGGGAACAACTAAAGGTATATTTCTTTAAATAACCCAACAGGAGACAGTAAAACCTAGGCAAGTTAGGGAAGACTGCTCACCCCATAGGACTCAGCCAATGAGGACCCAGGGGAGGGAACTTGCATACCAGGTAATAAAATGCTGATTGTAACTCTTCAGGGGTCCCTGACCATCAGGTACTTGATCTTGCAAGACCATCACTAAAATCTTGCACTTTTTTTGCTGTACCTCATGTCGCCCAGCCCATTCTTTGGATTTGAGTAGATGAGTGAGTTTCTCATAGGTGAGCATGTTTCTCACACGCTGATGATACAGTAAGAATTTTGACCCCAAGGGACAATTTCTTCCCTGGGAGCTCCTGCAGTTACAACACTTTACCTGGCTGGTTCCTAATTCAGATTAGACCTCTGTAGGACTCTAAGCAGGATTCTATGGCTATAGAGTGGATGTGTGTATATATGTGTGTATGTGTACATGCACACACACACACACACACACACACACACACACACTGTTTGGTCTCATCCAATTGTTATTTTAAATAGACTTTATTTACTTATTTTTTGGTACTAGGGTGCTAACCACTGAGCCACATCCCTAGGCCTTTTATTTTATTTTATTTTTTTATTTTGAGACAGGGTCTCACTATGTTGCTTAGGGCCTCGATTAGTTGCTGAGGCTGGCTTTGAACTTGCAATCCTCCTGCCTCAGCCTCCTGAGTCATTGGGGGTTACAGGAGTGTACCACCATGCCTGGCAAATAGACTATTTTTTAGAGCAGTTTTAGGTTCACAGCAAAATTGAGCAGAAAGTCTCCACACAGTCCTGTGCTCACACACTCACTATTGACATCTTTCTAGAACAAACTTGTATTTATATGGTTACAAGTCAAATCTGGGCTGCAGATTCCAATAATGTTGTTCACTGGATCCTGAGTCTCCCACACACCTGGACTGCCAGACTGTCAGGCATCTGAGAAGGTCAGATGGACAAACAGGAAACATGGACAGTCAGACAGCAAGCTCTGGAATGTTTTCAAGCTGATGCCGTCCTGCGGAGCCCTCTCAACTAAGAAATCTTCTCCCAGCGAACGTTATGAATTATTTTCTAGGAATTTCTCAACCCTGGATTTCACCTTTTGCTTTTTAGTTTTTCATTCTGAGTTGCCTCAATCTGCCCTCCAGACTTGCCTAGAAACTCCCTATTTAATGTTAAACCTTGAATATATTCTCATTTGCCACATGGCTGAGTCATAGTGTATGTCACCCCCCAGTCGCTCGCTCCCGGCTGCCTTTCAAACAGGCAGCCTTGCCCTGTGGCTGAGAGGAAGTAGTGGCCAGCCAGACACCCACACCTTTAGGTGGAGCCACTTTTGAGAGGCAGTGGTGTGGAGATGTGTCATCTGCCGGCATGGCACAGGGACATGGAAGGGGGGAGAGAGGGGTGGTGGGGGGGATGGGGGAGGGAGAGTTAGAGGATGAAGGGGTAGGAAAGCATCTGGTCTGATCTTGCCTGATTTGAGGGGAGGCTCTGGGAGAACCTGCTTTTTGAGAGCAGAAGAGGTGAGGTCATTGATGAGCTTTTTTTACTTGGGAGTCAGTGAGGTCACACCTGGTTTTTTGCTTTTGGGGAGAAGAAACTTTTTGTTGGAAAAATGAGGGGGAGAGGGTATACCTTGCTCAGTGTGCCTTGTTCTAGCTCTTGCAGAGGTGGGGAGGACCTCTGCCTCCAAAGGGAGGGATCCCCCTCCCAGCAGAGCTGGCTTTCCTCCATGAAGTCCCTGAAGGGGCAGCCAGCCCCTCCCTCCCTGGGCAGCACAGCACTTAGCTAGCTTTGCTGTTCTGCTAGGCAACCAGGGGTACACTATGACTTTCCTGAATCCTGATGGCTTTTGTCTTCATAAACTACTTATCTCCATTAAAAAATATATATATATATATATATATATATATACATATATCTATATATATATACACATATATATAATAACTGTGTTGTTATAAGGATGAATATAATCCAGGCTGAATTTGTTATTATATAAGCAGTAGTCATTTTATTTTGTGGCCCTATAAAAGCAACCTGGGGCCCGAGTTCCTCTGTGCCTATGGGGTCTAGTGGAAAAATTGGCCCTGAGTTTGCTGGGATAGTCAGGGCTTTTCTCACCTTCACAAAGGACTCTGGGACTGGAGTCAGTGTACACAGCCATCACCAGCATCCACTGTCCTGGCTTTACCTGTCTGAGATGCTCTTCTGGGGATTGGGCAGTAAAACTGCCCAGAACTGTAGCTTATCTTTTTGTACTTAGACAGGGGGATTTGCAGAAGCAGAATGGTCCATTAGGCAAGAGGCTTAAGGTGAATGGCCTTAGATTAAGTAATTCATTAAAGAGCAGATACTGATCATGTCTCCAGCAAAGTCAGAGAGCAAAGGGGGAACTATTTTGGAAATTTAACTTCATAGGTGATCCAATTAGTATTGAGAAAACAAGATAAGGTCAACATGATCATGTAAATTATTCACATTCAGTAAGCAATTCATTTATTTGTATTTATTCATTTAGTAAACAAACACTTATTGAACATCAACTACATGCTAAACTCTAGGCCTTGGGGATACAGACATGTTCTGGTGCTCATGGAACTTACACTTGAATTCCCCAAGGTATCTTTTCATAGCCATAGAGAAGTTAGAAAGAAGGTGAGGTGAAAACACAGTAAGTTATTAGAAGCATTGTCACCTAGTAGCTGCCAGCAGCCGGATACACATTTCATCACTTGATCCTTTATAATCCTATGAAGCGCATGTTATCCTTTGTTTCATAGGTGAGGAAACAGACTCACAGAGATTAAGAAATGTGTCTACAATCACACAGTTCACAAATGGGGTTGGAAAGCATTTCTCTTCATTCTAAAGTCTGTGATGAAAATTCCACCTTGCGGGGCTGGTGCTGTAGCTCAGTGGTAGAGCTCTTGCCTTGCAGATGTGAGATACTGGGTTTGATCCTCAGCACCATGTAATAATAAATAAAGACATGGTACCAACTACAATTAAAAAAAAATTTCACCTTGTTACTCTGCTTTCTTACTTATAATTTATGTTATAAAAAAATTTGGCTTGCTAATAGTTTTCTCAGAGTACATAGGTAGTACAAAGTCAAGTATACCCCTGTAGCAATGGTGAAGGTAAACTATCTCAGAAAGAAGCTAAGTTCAGAAAGGATGGGGAAAGACCTATGTTAGAAATGTTTGGAGGGCAGAGACTTCCTATCCATCTGGGTTTTATAGTATGAGATGGGGTCCTGAGGTCTGGGGAAGACCACCACAGCTAGTATAGAAGTAGGTTTCACATAGCAAGTGAGATGGTAAAGGAATGTGTCTGTTAAGGTAGAGTACTGCACCACCTAACTAAGTTGACCACATATATGATGGTGATCGAGTAAGACTGCATGACCTGTGGTGTGGGCATCTTAGTTTGTAATGTCAGCACAATGATAAATCAGCCAAAGATGTGTTTCTCCAAACATATCCCTGTGGTGAATTGATGCATGACTATATATATGTTCATGCCAGCTGGTCAAGATATACAGTTATCAGGAGTGCTGAATATAAAATATAATTGCCTCACCCAGATGCAGACAGCAACTGGGCACAACATAGTACTCTGCTCTGAACCTTGATTTTGCTCTCCAAGCGCTCAGTTATCTGAGGCCTACTATAGAGTCTGAAAATATCAAATGGAAAATTCTAAAAATATATAATTAAAAAATTTAAAATCTTATTTCTATATCTTGTTATAATTTTTCTATTTTATCAGAAAAATATGATTTTATTTTATTATCAATTATTGTTGTTACTCTCTTACTGTGCCTAACTTAATTTATGTTTAGAAAAAACCAGTGGTATATAGGGTTTGGTTCTATCTGTTGTTTCATGCATCCAGTGAGGGTCTTAGAATGTGTCTTCTGTGGATAAAGAAGGGCTATAGCACCTAGCACAGCACAGAATGCAGAGGTGTTGAGGAGCAAATCCAATTGGGGTAAAAAAAGAAAATCCTTGGATGTACAGAGCAAAATCTCCCATCAGCTCAGTCTCGTTTGGACAGGTACCAAGGATCTGGGGACACACAGTTCAGAAGTCATCAGAAACTGCATCACCAGAGACCTGGACACAGCAAGGTGAATGTCAGTCCTGGATCAGGGACTGTTTAGTTGACTTGTTTTTGCCACATGCTAGAGGTGTGCGTGCATTCTTTCACATCTCTCTCTCTCTCTCTCTCTCTCTCTCTCTCTCTCTCTCTCTCACACACACACACACACACACACACACACACACACACACACACACGATGGTAAGGGACAAGGAACTGGGTTCCAGGTCTTGATAGGAGGCAGGAATCTAGCAGACTTTGCATGAAGCCTACTTCCTCCTGAGACAAGGTTGAACTTGCTGTGTTGACTTCTCCAAAATGTGAAATTGCTGGTTCATTTTACATTGCCTCTGCCCACAGCATCAAACAAGTCCAAATATTTAAAATCTATGTAAAAGTAATATAAGTATTTACATTTCTTCACAGTCCTCTTCTGCTGTCCTTGTTTTTTTTGTTTATATACTGAGACCCACATACAGTACAATCTTGCCCCCACAGGCTCAGTCTCAAGATAGTAATTCCAGCAGAATAATCTGTGAGGCCCATGGTTGCCATTGTGTGTCTACTGACTATCCTCCATCTCTGCTTCTAAGCCCAGACACCGTTACCCACCTAAGTCACTTTAGAAGCTAAAGACTACTTTCTTCCCCCCTCTAAATATATGCCAGAATCAGGAGGAGAAGCGGAAGTTGTTAGTTAATAAAATTTCCAAATGCCAAAACATAAACAATTCCAGTAACTGAACAGAACTGTCTAGATAGTTCAAAGCTAGCCACAGCTAGCCACAGAGGAGCAGAAGGGGCATGCTGAAGCAAAGTCAGCTGTGATAAAGTGTAACTGAAGTAACATGGGGAGGGGGAATGGGAACATCATGGAGTGTCCATGAGCCCCCAACCCAGTTTGTGGAAGAAAATGTTCTTTTTCTCTGGAGGAGGAGTGAAGCTGTGAGATAGCAGGACTATCGTTTTCCAAAGAAAATACCAGAGAGAGTGCAATACTGGACATTTGACCACACTATGCAGAGATGAATCAGACCTTTGGAAGCCAGAATTCTGACGTAGTCCTGAGTGTCTTCTGGGGTCTAGTCTTCTCAGTCCATAGACTCACTCTCTCTTTTTTTCTTTCCTTCCTTGCACCCTCACCTTCCTCCCTCATTGCTCCCTCCATCCATCCCTTTCTTACTTGTTTCTACATAGTAAATGGAGAATAAGAAATGTAATTTAATCTTTGTTATTGATTCTGACAATCCTCTGGAATCTCAGATTGGCCATTAGGAATTATTTTCAGTGGGTAGAAGGACAAATATTGACATAGAAGCCTAGAGACAAATCTGAATTTGTAAAGCCTTGAGGATTATCCTGAAAGTTAGTTTGAGCAAATTTCACTTTAAAGCTGCTTTCTTGAGATTTTCCATTTTTTCTTAAAAGTCAAAGATAGAAGAAATTCAGATTAGTTGATGTTTCTGGTTGTTTGGCCTTGGGTTAAGGCTTTCCTTGCCACTTTCCTCTCTGTCCTTTTCCAGATGCTCTGAGGAACTTTTCTTGGTTAGAAGATTAGCAAGAACCTATTTACAAAGCTTCTGCATATCTGGCTGCAAAATCATGTTGATATGCATAATTATCTCTGGTTGAAAACTTATATTGATTAATTAAAGCACTTCTGCCGCTACTCACAGCAGGGAAGAGTTTCTGGAAAGGACTCCAGAGCCACTTAGCCTCCTTGAGAGTGCTACTGTCCACAAATCTAGACTAGTAAATGCCTGCCACCACTTCAGTTATTTATCTAGCATAGCAAAAGTGTAACAGTTGTCTACTTTCAATTAGTTCTGTTACAATTTAACACTACTGACATAATTAACATTTCAAAAAATGCTTTAAAAATTTTTAAAAATTACCTATTTAAAAACATGCCTTTTCAGATGGGCGCGGTGGCGCACGCCTGTAATCCCAGCACTTGGGAGGCTGAGATAGGAGGATCATGAGTTCAAAGCCAGCCTCAGCAATGGTGAGGCACTTAGCAACTCAGTGAGACCCTGTCTCTGGGCTGGGGATGTTGCCCAGTGGTCGAGTGCCTTTGAGTTCAATCCCTGGTACCGTCCCCCCACCCCCGAAAACAAAACAAAACAAAACATACCTTTCTACTTTAAATGTCACAGATTCTCATTGCAGAAAATTGTAAAATAGAGGGAAACATAGGGAGGAAAATAAATACAATCTATAGTCACATGACTGGATGATAAATACCATTAATATTTTGATAAATATCTGTTATTTTTTTCCCTATTCATAAAATTTTTTAAACATGCAACTAAAACTTACATTCTAATAGGGATTTGTTTCTTTTTTCTACTTAAAAAATACTTATCACACACACTATCCCCATGCAGTTTTTATATACAACATAATATTAAATGACTACCTAATGTTCCATTATGTAGACATATTAGAATTTGTCTAAAAAAAATCCCCTTTTAGGAACCACAATTAAGTTTTTTTTACATTTTTTCCCACTGTTTTGGGTAACACAGACTGAGTAGCCTTTTACATAAATTCTGGCAATAATTCCTAATTACTTCCTAATAGCAAATTCTTAGAAATGGGAAGCTAGATAATAGAGCTTGAACATTTTTAAGTCTTTTGCAACAATTCTGCCAAACTGGCTTCTAGAAAGGATGTTACAATTTATTCTCCTAAAGACATTTTAGAGAGCAATATTCTCGGCAATATTCAGTCTTCAAATTAAAATTTTACTAATTTGACAGAAAAATGGAAATCTCATTTTCATTGAAATTTCCTGGAATACTGGGAAATGGAATACGATTTCACAAGTTTAATTGGCCATTTGCATTCAGGCCCTAGGGAATGGAGCACAAATTCCATCTATTCAGTCTCCTACTGTGATGGTTATCTTTACTTCTTGGTTTGTAGATGAGCTCATTATCTGGTGGTTGCCACTATCAGATCATTTCCAAAGGTAAATTTTATGACAGTGTTTGTTTTAAATGCTTCCTTTTTGTCACTTAAGAATGTCATGGAAAGTGGATGGACTTAAGAAGTGACCAATTTATCCTGCCTCCAATTTGTAAATTTTGGGTAGGTGAGAAGGGGGTCTTGCTATGTCACCGGAGTCTGGGCTTGAATTCATCATTTTCCAGCCTCAGCCTCCCAAGTACCTAGAATTACAGGCATGTGCCACCTGTCCTGACTTAAGTGAAATTATTTTTCTTTTCTCTGTAGTGCTAGGATTGAACCCAGGGCTTCATGCATAGCTGGGCAAATGCTCTACTACCCATTCATGTCTGCAGTTTCCCTCTTTCTTTTTAGTTACTCATATGCTCCACTGTGTTTTGAAATTTTTCAGTGACTCCTTTTCATTTTTCAAATAAAAACAAAACTTAGTAGGAAAATTACTTACTTCTACATAGCAGATCTCATATAGAGCGGCACTGATAAAAATAGCCTCCTCTGGTCCTCTATTGCTATTTAAATTGAAACTTTAAAAAAGGAAATCAAATTAAAATTTATGTCTCTTACTTGCTCAATGGCCACATGTGGCTAGTGGCTATTCATAGGTAACAGACATGAATGGTGGGAACATGAGGTTAAGGGGATAATTCTATAAACTGAACCCACTGTACTGAGCTCCACAAGCTTTCTTTTAAAAAGCAATTTACTTGAAGTTCTACCTGGCTTAAGTCAATAGGATATGCTACATTCCTCAGCAAACAACCTCTTATCTGCAGAAAAAAAAAAAAATTGTATACCCACTCCCCCCCCACCCAGTAGAAGGAGAAAATGTTACCTGAAGTGGGGCAGTTTTGTGACTTTTACACAGATCAGATTCCAGAGTTCAAGGAGGTATGGTAATCAGGAGCAAAGACCCTTAACAATAAAATCTGTAATAACAAGTTCCAATTAGAACTGGTCAGAGTGAACCAAAGTGACCCAGAGTTGCCTTGGATCTTTACTGCACACAGGGGAGACTTGGAAGTCTATTGGAATCCTTCTGTCCGTCAAAAGTCAAGAGGTGGGTCTGGGTGGTATTTTCTGGATACTTCTCTGGGATCCCCAATAAAACAGGAGGGCAGGAGAGGTATGCCATCCCTCTCCTCTCTGAAAGGACCCTGTAGAGAGCATGCTGTTCTCCACTCTGATTTACTCCATGACGAACAACTGTTTTCAGGTTGTGCCTAAACCTTTGTTGCTCCATTTTGTAAAGCAGTGGTTTGCCATAACTACTCCATTTTGAGTTTAAGTGCTGAGGTAGAAGGACTCCATTCTTTATTTGTACAAGTAAACCACAACCACTTTCCTGGCACAACCATAAGGAATAAGCAGATAAATAAATTAATTGTGCTAATAAGAATGATCACCTGTGATCTTATCTTACAGTCTCTGTCATTTCCCCCAGAGGTTCATCAAAGCCTTTGGTTTTGAAAACCAAGGGATTCTGCAGAGAAACATTAAGTTATAAGAAACACTAAGTTCTGTGTTAACCAGGAGGGTAGGATAGGAACACAGCATTACAAAGAACAGGAAAAGGAAATTAAGTTCTGTGGGCAGAAAAGCTCCACCTTTCCTCTGGAGACAGAAAAAGACCAAAAGGTCAGATGGGGACACTTGGCTCAGCCCAGCTGCGACTTCCTCCACATCTCTTGCTCTGGGCTATCTGACCCACCTGACTTCAAGGCAGCTGACTGAGGACCAGGCTTCAGAGAGGATAGACAATTACAAACCTGTGTGCATCCTCATGTATCCTGAAGTCAATGGCATTTTAAAAATGAGCAAACCAGTGTCACAGAGGGCAGAGGCAGAATGAGCTTGTCCTAAGAATGACACTCAGAGTTCAAGTTTATTGAACAGTTTCCTTTATGACTTTCCAGACTCTAAACAGGGCAAACTTCTTGCAATCAGCTGGACAATTAAAAATGGCAACCAAGCACAGGAAAAAGGTAGAGTGTGAAAGAAGAAAGCAAGCCAGGGACAAAGGAGAATGAGTCTGCTGGGTGGTTTCCCTGAGGTCTAGTTATGCCAGGGATGAGTTGAAGCAACACATTAATGTTTATGAGACTCATTGTGCACAGGGCGTTGTTAATCTGTAGACTCTTGGCTTCTCTCTGAAGCCTTTGGTTTTCTGCAAGACCAGATGGTAGCTTTTCCTTCTTACGAGGATTTGTAAACAAAGAGGATGGTCTCAGGCAGACTCTGTGAGATTATCCTGGCTTTAAATGTAACTAAGGATGGGCTTATACCTTCCACAGTTTCCCACTGCCAGAAGGATAAAATAAAGAGCTCCCTGGCGTGGGTGGCATATGCAGGGCATCTTTAAGCTGATCCTCACATGTTTTTCCATCTTTACCACCCATCTGTCCCAGTGGCTCATGAGCTTTCCCTTGCCCCAAGCCCTCTAATGACATCACATGGTCTTTCAGACTTCAGTCTCCACCCAAAAAAACCTCTTTCCCTTACATGCTCTCACTTTTGACTGGAGCCCTCTAGAGTCAAGACTCAGCTCAAGTTCACCTCCTAGAACTTTTCTTCTGGCCCAATGACTCTGGATCCATCTTTCTTGTGGCTCTAGTATGAACAGACATCTAAGTTAGCTCTTATAACCCATTGTAGCTATTTGTGGGGTGTTATTAGTATTAGGATACATAACATTTTAGTGCTTCTTTGGAAGGTTGAACTATGTATGTCTTTAATATAAACTAAGGCTTGAGAGTTAAATTAACTTGCCCAAGGTAAATGGATAGTGAGGATTTGAACTCATTTTGGATTTCAGGTCCTGTGCTAGAAATATAGGTCAAACGTAGTAGTTTGTGCTGGAAGTGGAAAGTCAGAGTGAATCCCACCGAGTGTAGTAAGCAGTTAACTGGAAAATATGGGCAGAGGAACAAGAAGATCAGAGTTACACTTGAAAACACTAGTCTGATGGTGGAGAAGAGGAGAAAGAGTGGAGGGTAGAAGGATGAATAGTTTCTGGGGAACACTTTTGGAGGCTTTTGCAATGACAGCAGTTATGTTTAGAAGAGATTTGTTTTAAGCACATTAACCTTGAGCTGACTGCACAAGTGGAAATGTCCAGAGGATAGTTAAGGTGGAGGTAGAAAAAAGAGGTGCTAACCAGAGGCAGAAGTCTGGAAGCTGCTGCAGAAAGACTGTAGAGGTTAGAACTGCAAGTAAATGAGGTCACCAAGGCCTGGAGTACAGGCAATGGAGGACAAAAGGCTCAGAAATAAACTTGGAAACTTGGCAAATTCAGAGTGAAGAAGAGGCGAAATAAAAGACAGGAGAGAAGATACAGAGGTGCAGGTCAGAGCAGGGACTTAAAAAGCACTGATAAAACAATTACAGAGCCAACATGGAACCACCATATGGCATGGAAGTGTGTTGAAGCCAGGCACAGTGATGTTCGCCTATAGTCCCTGCTACTAAGGGAATGGGGGAAGGCCTTTTGACCCAATAAGTCTGTGACCAGTCTGTGCATCATAGCAAGAGCCTGTCTAAAACAAAACACCTTTAATAAGTTCTTAGAGTGACAGTAAAAGAGTGGAGCTAGAGTGGGAGACCAGGACACAAGAACCAGTCAGCTGTCCTGCACTGGAAGCCAGGAGCTGGAGCCTGGGCTATGGGGCAGAGTAGGAAGGGAGATGGAGATGGCTGTGGGTCTTCCACATTTTTTATCTATCTATCTATCTATCTATCTATCTATCTATCTATCTATCTATCTATATATCTATGTTATAGATGGGCACAATACCTTTATTTTGTTTATTTTTATGTGGTGCTGGGATCAAACCCAGTGCCTCATGCATGTTCAGCAAGTGCTCTACCATAAAGCCCCAACCCTGGCCCAGGCCTTCCACATTTTAAAGTGGCTTGCAATGCTCTGCTTTTTCTCAGAACCTTCATTAGTCTCTAAAATGCACAAATCCTGGTGTACTGGGGGAATCAAGAACAGGGAAGAGTGGTCTTAGGAGGGGTTGAAATGGATCAAACATCAGAATGGGAATGGGTCCCATGGAATGGCAAGCTGATGAATGGAAGACATTTGTAGAATTAGAGGTTCAGAGTCACTGGCCTGAAAACAGAGTGCACCAGGAATTTGTGAAGTTATGAGGAGGGCAGTGGACTATCAGAAGGCATGGGATGAGGCTAGAACCAGTTTCTCTGAATCTTAAGCGTCCTGCAGACCTGAGCTGACAACCTTATCATGGATGACATGCTATGAAACAGTCATTGTTTCTGAATGAGTTAACTATGTTGGTGGGTTTTACAAGAGCAAACATGAGTGAGGGAACCCCTCAATGAATTGGGTTGCAGATTTAGTAGGCTGGAGAGAGAAGACAAATGTTAATGCAGCATTACATAGACATAGTTTACATCTGTTGTAACAGGGCAAGTTGCCCAGTTGCGAGTCATTAAACTGTCTGCTGGAGAACGTCTCTGGGACTTTTCTGGTCCCTTTGCTCATGAGTAATTGCTTCCTAGAAAACTTTTTCCAAGCCCCAAATGTTTCTCCCTAGCTGAAAGGATGTGACCCAACAGAGAAGGTTGCTACAAAGCAAGGGGTCAGCAGCCTCAGACACCTGCTCCTCCTGTCTTTCCTGAAGTCACTACGAGGGCTTATGCTCTTCACTAAAGTCAGGTTTGAGAGAGGGCAGGCAGCTAGGGCACTGCACAGACTCTTATGCTGGGACAAGAATGGAAGCTCCAGGGCTTAGCTGAGGTCACCCCAGTTCTTTCCACCTTTTTACCAGAAAGACTGATGAGACATTTCCTCTTAATAATTAGTGTATGCCACAAAAAAGGGTGTATGCATGTGTGTGCACACACTCATCTCTGAGCAATGCAGGAAATTTTTGGATTAAAATGGGAGTAGCATTTGATGATTAAATGAAATTTATGAAAGTGCTAATTGAAACCCTGTCAAAAACATGACAATTTCAAAATGCAAGTCAATAAAATGAAATGATGGATTGTTCACAGTTATTTTATAATATACATTTTGCTAGCTTCCCTCAGCTTGCCCAAGGAAAAGGGTGAAGAAAATACTAGCTTTTTCAATTTTCAATACTAATTGCTGGATGTGCTAAAAGATATGAAATTCATAAGTATTAGTTGGCCTCTGTGGACCCCATATTTCTGATCTGTAGATGTCAGTAAACTTTAAGGTAGAGATCTATCTATGACGGGGAGCTGCTTGATGGTTGGAGCAGTTGTTGTGAGATTGTGTGACAGATTGTATTTTTCATAGATGGCCATAAAAAATATCTCCTGTCCTGCATATTCTTCTTATGATGTGTTACTGGCACTTCTCCCATAGAAAGGTTGGCTCTATATATTCTCTTTCCCAAAGCTCAGCAAGATTTATGATTGTTTTAACCAACAGGATATAGTAGAAGTAATACATGTGACTTTTCAGGCTGGGCCAGGAAAGGTGACACAGTATCCCTTCGGTCTGTTGGGATACTCTTTTCAGAGTGCTAGGCTACCACGAAGACTCTAATGCCCAGGTTGCATGTAGAGTCCTGGCTAGCTGACAGTTCCAGCTGTGGTTCCAATCAACAGCCAGAGTCAAATGCCAGACATGAGATTGAAGACATCTCTGGGTGAGACTGACCCCCAGCCATCAAGTCTTTTCAGCTGAGGTTCAGACATCATGGGACTGACTTCACTGTGCTTTGTCCAAATTCTCTACCCACAAAATCTGAGTGTCATAAAATAGTTACGCCGCTAAGTTCTGTTACATGGAAACAGCAGTTGAAACAGAAATATAAAACCAGGAGCCCTGTATACTCCCTGAGTCCTCCCAAGGTACTTTTTTTTTTTTTTGAGTTAGAGCTTCTTGGAACATGATTTGAAAAAATTTGGACTAACCAATCTTCAAAGGTTCCAACTTCCCTGTTTATATAAACCTAGAATTTAATAGCTTCATCAAGCAAGAGATATGCTGTGTTACAAATTGAATTCTGTTACCCACAAAGATGCTGAAGTTCTGACCTCTAGTACCTGTGAATGGGAACTTACTTGGAAATAGGGTCTTTGCAGATCTAAGATGAGGTCATTAGTCACCCAATTTGACTCTGTCCTTATAAAAAGCAGGATTTGGACATAGAGACAAGACAGACAGACAGACAGACACACACACACACACACACACACACACACACACAGGAAAAGCCATAGGAAATGAAGGTGAGATGAGGGTGGTGCAGCTACAAGCCAAGGATCACTGAAGATGGCTATCCAGCCGCCAGAAGACAGGAGAAAGGGATGGGATGAATTCTCTCACAGCAGGAACCAACTGTGATGCAGATGCCTTGATTTAGAACTGTGAGACATTAAATTTGTTTATGCCACCCAGTGTTACTTTGTTGTGGCAGCTCTGAGAAACTCATACTCAAGGGTGAGTTTGAATGGGGATGATGGACCTTCATGTTCTGAAGCCCTCTGCTAATTCATCCAGGCCTCTTGATTTGGTCAGCAATATAAGTCTTGGTTTTTCTACTTACTGGGCTTCCAACTTTGGAAGGGGAGATATGATAGGCCCTAAAATCATTGTAAGACAAGCAGTAAGTTCACCATGTAATGAGGCAGATTTAAAAAGTTGGAAGCAATTCTAGTTAAGTCTTAAAACACTTTAAAAAAAAAATCTCAGGAGTTTTAATACAAGTAGAGCCCTAACTAGATTTTGGTGGAGCTCAAGATAGAAGGGACAAGTCAATAAATATGTAGTATTCTCTGTGCCCCGATCTAATCAAAGAATGTGTAACTCCTTTATTGTTGAGCTTACTTAAATCATTTGTAGAATCCTGGATACATTTTATTTTTTTCCCCTTCCCTCCCTGTATACATAAAACATATGATTCTGAACATTTAAAAACAACTTTTAAAAAAGAATACAATTTTTATATCTTATAATATTTCACCATAGTGATGGCTAGTGCTATCAATAATGTTACCAGCTTTTATGGTAAGGTTTTGGAATCAACTTTCAGAGGGTTTTGATTTTTTTTTTTTTTTTAAGGCAGGTAAAGCTAATGGACACTTTATTGCAAGCTGAGGAATGAACCCAGGGCCTTGTACATACTAGGTAAGTGACGTACTACTGAGGTATATTCCCACCCCTTGATGCAACTTTTTTTGTGTGTATGGTGCTGGGGATTGAATCCAGGGCCTTGTGCATGCAAGGCAAGCACTCTACCAACTGAGCTACATCCCAGCCCTTGATGCAACTTTTTTTTTTTTTTAAAAATATTTATTTATTTGCTTTTAATTGTACACAATGCGTTTTTAGGTGGTGCTGAGGATCGAACCCGGGCTGCGCACATGCTAGGCGAGCGCTCTACCGCTGAGCCCCAACCCCAGCCCTTGATGCAACTTTTTGATGAGATTTATAATTAAAGCACTCAGTAGTCACTAGCAGTTTCTGAGTTAGGGAAAGTTATGTGACAATAATTTTCTAACTGGTTAACTGTGCTTGAGATTTGATTGTCTTAATGTTGGTAGAACTTGAACAAATCACCCTGAATTTTGGAAAATCCATTAGGTATCAGGAGGTGGCCTGCTAAGCAAGTCACAGCTCCACTCTCCCTGCCCCACATAAAACATATAATATGTTATTAATATAAATCAGGTATTTAATCCCTCTGGCACTGTTCATATTTCCCAAGTGACATGAATTCAGTTTCTTTGAATGGTGACCTGAACTTAACAAAATGTTTATGTTGCTAAATGTTTAGATTGAATTGTTTTGACTGATGCCAAATCTGTAGCTTTTAGTTTTACAGAATGAATTCATTTAAAATATTTCCTCACTAAAGTAAAGACTGTCAACATCCTGTCTTTGTTTTTTGATGTTAGCATGCTCATAGTGTTAAGGCTCACGAGTATGACTACCAGGAAAGGTTATGAGTCATGCTTCCAGAGGCTAGAACCTGGGGAGAGTGAAGAAAAAAAAAAAAAAACTTCTAATTTTGAACAAATTGACTTCCTGTTAGAAAGGCTCACAGAAAAGTCCTGCCCCTGTGAAACAAAAATTGGTTTCCCTTTAGAGATCATTGTTGTGCACAGTCTTTCAGATTTTTTGGGGGGATTGGCTATTCTGTGAAGTATTTTTCATAAAGAAATTTAGATCCCTAAGAAATATAATTTATACAAACCACTCAATAGGCACAAATGGAACTCATCAACTGTTCCACAAACTTCTCAATGTTTTATTCCTCAAATGCACAGTGAATACATCTTCATGTTTTTGCATTAGTCTTAATTATGCTTGGGTTAAATCAGCCCAAGAAAGATATTCAAACCTACCCAAATGTTTAGAGTATGATTTTAACAAAATTATTATACATTGTCTATGAAATTATAATGGAATTCCAAGAATTCCACAATTCAAAGTGAGAAAATATATATATATTTTTTTGTCGAATCAGAATCACATGTGAGTTTTTTTTTTTTATGGTAATAGAATAATTATGGAAGAAAGATAAATGCAAAACTTACATGTTACTTCTTTTCTGTCATGTTTCTCAACATTCATATTACCTGAGACTTGTAATAAGAACTGAACCAAGCTGGGCGTGATGGTGCACACCTGTAATCCCAGCGGCTTTGGAGGCTAAGGCAGGATGATTGCAAGTTCAAAGCAAGCCTCAGCAAAAGCAAGGCACTAAGCAACTCAGTGAGACCCTGTCTCCAAATAAAATACAAAATAGGGCTGGGGATGTGGCTCAGTGGTCCAGTGTTCCGGAGTTCAATCCCTGGTACCCCTCAAAAACAAAAAACAAAAACACTGAACCAAATACTTTTTTAAAAAATGGTATATGTCTCAAGTGTAATGAGTTGAAATGAAATTAATTCCTTAAAGGACTGAAAAAATAAATCTATGTGCATTGTGTGCACAATGCACTGAAATCACCAGCTGTCTTGAATCTACTGTATTCCCAGCTTGTCTCCAAAAGTTCTTCAGAGTTTTATCTAATTTTTTATAATCTAATCTTTTCTAATATTCACATATTGACATGGCACATCCCATCACATTTGCCATCCTTCCTCATCTCAATAATCCTTCTCCAAAGAGTTGAATATCAGAAAAATAAATGCTATACAGAAGAAAGTTACCAGTCACAATTTTCTTATGCATGAGTGGTAAATAAATTTTTCTTGTTCAAGGTTTCCATAAGCCTAGAGTGACTGTGGTTAATTAGGGAGGCCTCCTAGCTGTGTAGTACCACCCTGATTCCTTTAAATAACCACCATCATTACCATAAAAGTATTTACTGAAAGCTGGGTTGGACAGCCATTGTACAATTTGGTCAGGCAAATGCACAAAATTGCACTCCAGATTATATATTAAGGCACTAATTACCCAAATGAAACTCCAGGGGCAGCTTAGGTAGATGCAGTACAGTGAATTAAGGAAGGAAATAATTAGTCACAATTATAGAAACTAGCTCAACACCAAGTGAAAGAATGCATGCAGCCAATTTCCTGCAGAGCACAGGGAGACTTAGTAATAGTTTAAGAATTGCAAAAGATAAACATGACTTATAAAAATGAGTAAGGGACTAAACTCAGTGTTAACTTACAAAAACGACTTTATTTAAGTTATTTTTCTGTTCCTATGTACTACATAGCCAAATAACATTAAGACATTTTATCATGAATTTGTATTATGACAAGTCAACTTTTAAGCCTTTTTCTTGACAGTCTTAGAAGTTTCGCCAGTAGTTGACACAATCTGAACACTTATACAGACAGTGAGGAGATGAGTAGCACATAAGGCATGGAGTTTCAACCCCAATAAAAATACACACTAAAGAAGCAAAGTAAGGTGGGAGAGAAGTATTCAGAAGGAAGCAAATTCAAACAACATTAAAAACCATGCATAGAACCTATTACTTGACATGGCCAAGAAATTTAATTGTCCAACGTTAGATACCCCTTGTCAATGTGATTAAAAAAACATTCCTTGTGGTATGGGGAGATCTTTGTGTCTCCCCAGAATGAATGTTAGCATGCCATCTTCATCAGTGAATGGCTCTGAGAAGACAGAATAAGAGTGGATACTAATTTGGAAGGCAGGAAAGTGTCAAAAGCATGGTAGTAGGACCTGAATCTGAAAAACTTACAGCAGGTCATTTTCTGAAAAAGGCCATTCAAGTTCTCTTACCATGTTTCTAAGTAGACAAGAAAAGAAAGAAAATTATATAGACCCTTTAGGCAGTTTCTTCTCCGCTAAATATGCTGTTTTGCTCATTTGTTTTGCTAATGTGAAGTTAACCCTATCCAAAGTTATTGAGATCCTACCCCAAAGGTGAAATATTTGAATAACATCATCACATTCAGGATTCAAAGGAGAATGTTAATTGGATAAATTTATGCTTGAAAAATGAGTTGAAATTATGTTGACATTTATCTGTTCACTATTAAATACTGCTGACAGTGTTCATAATGATGGATTATGAATGCTTATTGTTTAAATAAATATATCATGATGACCAATCAGGTTTTTGGTATAAATTAAATTAGAGAATAAAATAAACTACTTAAAGAATGGACTTTACTTATAGTAGAATATAAACAATAGCAAAATCTTTCTGGTGGACATAGTAAGAGATAAATTTTTTTTTCTTTTATAACATCAGAAATCAGAAAATAGTGTATTGTAAGAACTTGGACTTCTTTATTCCAAGTAACCCTAGGAAGAGTCAGGTTGTTAAGACCCTTCCACAAACAGGTTTGAGATACTGGTTAAGGAGGCACCTAGAAATGAGCAAGTACTTGCAGTAGGCATCTCTTCCCAGCTTTTCTGAGAAGGCAGTGCCTGCCGCACAAGATACCTTGTAAATTGTTAGGATTCATTAAAATAGTGGGGAAATACAGTGATAGGGAAAGAGAGAGATGAATAATAAGAAAATTTTATCATTGTAAATAACAGATTCTACTGTATCAAAACCCATGACATTAAAATGCTGCATTAAAAACAAAACAAACGCAACACATAAAAAGAAGATAAAATAGTTTTCTGAGGCATGGTGTTTTGAGGGGGTTTCCACTGGGATGCATTTTTTTCCAACCAGACCACCACCAGAGAATTATTTCTACTCTGCATTTCAAAAATAAAATTCACCAAAAAAAAAAAAGCTTACCCAGCCTGAGGTTCAAGCAGCCATTGGAGTTAAGAATACATAAAATGCTTTTTTTTTTTTATATTTATACAGCAGTTACTTGTGAATTCTATAGAGGTGGGAGAAAGATAGCTAGTTGTCCTTTTTAGCAAGAGCACTTGGAAAACACAGAAAGTGATTAGGTAAATACTTCTGTCCACTGAGTTGATCAGTTAAAGAACTTTAGAAAAGTCAGCAGTTCATTTACCTGAGTTTCCCGTTTAAAGGCTAAATAGTTAAGTAATTGAATGCTTTTTACTTAAGAATGTGAACAAAATCTTACAATATTAAAAGGGACAGAGTCAGAAAATTTAGACTCAAAATTAAGTGTTTTAGACTTTTGACTTTTATAAAATCTAATAGAAAGACCTATGAATTTCCCCTTAGTTAAAACATAAAAGTTGTGGAACTATACTGATTTTCTGAGAGTTATTTACAACTTAAGTTGGGAATCAGTTTGCAAAATCTTTAAGAAAACAAGTCAAATTCTTTTGGAATTTTGAGCAAGTGATAAAAGCCAATTACTAGTGACTTATTTCACTTAGGAACCCATATGAGGTTACTAGTTATTACTAGTTAAATACTTCAGCATAAATATGATTTTTAACCTGAATAGATAGATCCCTTTAAAAGGGTCATATAGATAATAACCATACATGTCAATCAAGAAAGACAGTGCACACAAGTGTTCTGCTACCAAGTGTCTAAGCTTACTTTTCAACAGGGTATTTTAGTCATGTTCAACCATGGACAATCTGCCAAAAAATTCCTTGTTTAAAACAAACAGGACTATGTTTCTAAATACAACACACTGTTCATATTTGGGATCTCAATATTCTGGAATTGAATATTTTATCAATAAGAACTATACCATGTTACTATTTCAAAACATTATTATTTTAACTTCAGGTCTAAATAAATCAGCTACACAAAATCACATTCTGAAACTTCATCATAGAACAGAAAATGTGAAGTGCTTGGTCTCTGTGATTGGATTATTAAACAAGTAAAATGCATCTTTCCCTTTAATCCTTCACCCACTGATGAATCCGAATGTTTAAAACACAACCGAGGTACACGTGTCTGCTGAGCAGTCCCCACAGCTGCCTCTGTATACAGCTCAAAGTAGCATGGGGCAAATTCACCAGGATCAAGAAGCAATTTTTAAAAACAGCGTTTTGAAACTCCAAATGATCTTTCCACTTTTTTTTTTTTTTGCTATTAAGTTACAAAGCTTTATTCGATCAGCCAGTGAAATATTTAGCCCAAATCTCCATACTATGTTGGATTTTAAATACAAAGGTAAGTAAAAGCTCTGCTGATCGTCAGGCAAAAATTCTTGCTAAGTGACACCACTTAGCACTTTCTTCACACTTCTAAAAAAGTTAACAGAACCATTTTAGATGAGAAAAGTATTTTAAGCCAGAGAGCAGACAGAGTTACTGTGTTGTACCACTAGCAGGCTTGTGAGAAATCCATAAATATACATATGTATATATATATAAGTGGATTATTTTGTGAAACAGGCAGGATTTGAATAGATTACCACTGCCCAGTGCCTAGAGGAAAGGACAGCTGAATAGAATATACCAGCTCTTCAACAGAGTGCTTTAGTAGTGATTTTTTCCATCTGATTCATCTGCATATCGAGATATCAGAGATGATTAAATTACTCAAAAACACAGGCTTCTAAGTCTATGATTTTTAAATTTAATTATCTATTAGAATGTTAAAATAAATCTAATTTCTCTAAGCCTCTTCACCAGTACTGCATAGCAATGTTGAAATTACAGAATGGGGGTGCTTTTGTATTTAGTTTTTTAAAAAAGGTTGGTAAATACGCAAATTAGTTGAATTATAAATCACCAATTCAAGCACGCCAACCACTAAGGATTGCTTTCTTCATGAACTTACAAAATCCTTGTCTAAGGATAACTGTAACTGTCAGTATGTGAAATGATACAATTTAGGGGCAAATTTTTAAAATAATACTCTGACAAGGACTTAAGTGAATTTATGCTTCAGAGAATAGTTTTCTGTAGAATGAAAGACTTGGCCAATGGAGAAGACAGCTGTTATTGAAATAACTAACTAGCATAGATTCCTTGGTATAGACATGATGAAAACAAAAACAAGGCCCCGGTATAGGTGCAAATGGGCTAAAAATGACATTGGCAAGATATCTTCATCCATTTAAAATATGCCAAAGTGCATGCAATTTATATTTCCCTCCCTTTCACAAGAATGAACTGAAAAAAAATAAAACAAAACCAAAAAACAGATGGAACCATCTGTTTCTGTCAGTAGAAAACAATAATAGATACATTAGGTTCCAAGACAAATAAAACTTTAAAATATTAATATTGAAAAAATACAATTAAATTTTTATTAAAAAATACATACTCCTTACTCAATCTTTGTGTACATTTTGTTTTGTGTGAAAAAGAAAAAAAAATAAAAATAAAATAAGAAAGGCATTAAGACTACCTAATTATTTATACTGTATTTGGTAGAAGCGTGTTTCAGTCAAACTCTGATGAAAAATAAGTTATTCAGCTTTCATTTGCTCCCGGACGTCAGAAGGCAGAGTTTCAAACAGAGCATCTTCCACAACCAAACCAGCTCTCTTCAGAGCCCGGCAGTCACCGAGTTCTGGAGGGAGGATCTCAAAGTGATTGCCTTTGACATCTAAGTAGGAAAGAAACAGTAAATTTCCAATTTTTGGTGAGAGTACAGACAGGCTGTTTTTCCCAATCTTCAGAGTTTTAAGTTTCTTGCAGAAGTAGAGTTCATCTGGAAGGCTTTCCACTTTGTTACAAGTGATGGAAAAATACTGTAAACTTTGTAGAACTCCAACTTCAGGTGGGATAAATCGAATATCATTGTAGGATAAGTCCAAGTATCGGATTTTGTTGCATAGGAAGAGGTGGGAAGGCAGCACCTCTATTTTATTGTGACTGAAGGACAGTCGTTCCAGGCTGGTGAGCTTCTTTATATGCTCGGGGATGTAGGTGATGCTGTTATGCCACAGTTTCAGCACTGTCAGCTTTCTCAGGTGCTGGAAGCTCACAATTTCTTCTATAGATTTCAGGTTGTTTTCCTTCAGGTCCAGTTCCTGGAGGCTGAGCAGGCTGAACACAGCATGGGGAATGCGCTCTAGGTCACAGTGGACCAGTTCCAGCTCTGTAAGATTGGTCATCTTCTTTAAGTTGTTGAGCATGACCAGCTTGGTACCATCATTATGGATGCACATCTTCTGGAGATGGCTGGAAACATCCACCACTGCCTGAGGGATTTTGGAGACGTTGCTTTTGATAGAGAGGATTTTAAGGCTTTTGAGATCCCGCAGAGACTCAAGAGTAATATTTTTGGAAATGTCATGACTTAGAGAGCCAACCAGGTAGAGCTCTTCCAGATTCCGGAGTCCATACATCCAGGGGGGCAGTTCCCTCATGTCATCAAACTTGACACTCAAAACCTTGAGGTTTTCCTTGAGGAAAGAGAGTGCCGCGCTGTGGATTTTGACAGAGCACTGGTGGAGAGAGAGCTCTTGGAGATTGTCTAGCTGTGCAATGGTGGCTGGGATCATTACATTCTTAATGATTTCAAGTTTTAGAGATTGTAACTCTGTGATTTCAAAGACAGTGTCTGGAAGGCCAGAAAGCATGATAAGAGGCAATTCTAGTCGATTATGGGCATTTGTCTGTAGCTTCTGCCTCAGTTTGTCAGGAGTCCACTCGTTATTTAAGTTCAGCTGCTTCAATTTGTTTTCACTGACTTCAGACAGGAACACTGCAAATCTCTTGGAATAGAGAGGGTCATATTGATCTATCATATGAAGCATAAAAGCAAAGTCATTTTTTACATCTGGAATATCATCAATTCCAGTCTCCTGGCGGACATACTCAAAAGAGTATTCCCTTAGAGAACGGTAGAACAGCCAGTATAAGGTGTAAAGGCACGTCAATCCATAGATACTTACAAAGCACAAGTAGCAAAAGGAGAGTTTCGAAAACAAGTGTGCCATGGTATGATTGCAAGAAAAGTTTTTATATCCAGTCATGTCCTGAATGTCAACATTACAGTCCACTGTAAACTGGACTTTGGAAACCAGAGCGCTATTATATGCAATGATGATTAGGAACTTGATAACCTTCAGTACAGTCTGGCGAACATACATGGCATATAATATATCACCTTCTTCCACATGCAGTCTGAACTTCTTCACCTTCTCAAATAAGGCCTTCGCTTGCTCACCTTCCTTTTTATCCAGAGCTCCTGCAGTAGTTTTGTCAACCACAAACTTCTCAGGGATTGACTTTAGTGACTGGGAGTTGACCAGGCTGCCTTCGGGGCCAGACTGGGTGGTGTTGGACCTATTCATATTGTTCTTCCTGTTGTCCTTTTCTTCAGAGTCCTCCCCAGACACTTCAGATAAAGCCCGTGTGGTCCAGGGAGAGTCAAAACACTTCCCCAGGATGGAGATGAAATGTTCTATTTTGGAACTGGAGCCAGGGAATTTGAACCAAAAGTTACTGCAGAGCATGAAAACCAGGGTATGGATGAGCACAAGGTAAGGGAAATACTTGGCGTACCAGTGGAGGGCTCGCTCATAACACATCTGGTTTATGAAACTGTACTGTTGCAGGTCCAAGTCTGTCTTCAGTCCTTTCATTTCCACAGTGGCAGGGTTCCCTGGAGATGGTTTAGGTGGAGGCAGTGGGGTGGTACTGGCAACGGCTTGAGACACATTTGAAACGGAAGTGTGGTTCTGAGCAGGCTGCACTCTTTTCGGAAGGCAGATTATCTTGTCTTGCATGACCTGAAACACAGAAATAATATGTTCAAATTATATTACTCTAAGAGCTTTCCTAATGTCATTAGTGCGAAGAAAGGAGCAATATCATCTAATAAATGTCCGTTTCCTCCGCCTGGAGAATATAATGTTCAATTCTAGTACCAGCATTTTACTCTTAGCTCATATATTGGAAAAAATGAAATAAATATCTGACTTTATTCCTCATGTCTAAGTTGTGACATAAAACAGCAATTTTTTGAAGATACAGAACAACTTATATAACAAAGTGACTATTTACAGAATGTTCATATATATATATTTCTAATATATTTATATCTCTTCTCTCACTAGACACTGGAAAAATCAGTTATTGGTCTGGAAAGTATATCTTTTCATACAATATTGAGAATCTCTCTCTCTCTACCAATGCTTTAAGTAGTTGAAAACAACATTATGCTGTAAAAATGTCAAGCAGTCTCATAAGATTGCAATTTGAGAAAGAGAAGGGCCCTTTTTGAAGATGAGGTAGGATGAGGCAGAATATACCTCTAGTGAACCTGGGAGGAATCATATCCATGAAAAAGCCCATCCATGTAAGTGGAACAATTTGAACATTGGCAAACAGTTCCAAGCAATGACACATAGAATTAATAATTCAGGGGAAGTCTACTTGTACTTGAAGATGTCAAATGGTGGGAAATCCAGTGTTTGGTGCTTCTGCAAGAGTAAGGCATCTCATGATGTTGCCACGTCAAAGTCTTTTACATTGACTAGAGAGGTAGAAACCGAACCCATTGTAAGGTGGACTGCTAGGCATGGTATGTGACCACAAGCTGGGGACGAGGGAACTAGCATTTCAACACACAGAAGGACAAAATTGTCAGTGGAGTAAAGCATCCAACACTTAGGGACGTGCTGGCACGCAGAAGACCACTAGTAAATATTTGCTGAGAAAGTGAATGAATTCAGAATAGCCACCAGTCCTTTGGTTCAAGGTTATATGGGCCTGGGTGTAGAGGACACCTCTCCTAGGATGAAGATGAAGATGCTTAACAACAGCAAACTTATATTGTGCTTAGTATGTTCAGGGGCACTCGACCACTGGGTCACATTCCCAGCCCTTTTTTTTTTGTATTTTATTAGAGACAGGGTCTCACCGAGTTGCTAAGTGCCTCGCCATTGCTGAGGCTGGCTTTGAACTCGTGATCCTCCTGCCTCAGCCTCCCAAAGTGCTGGGATTACAGGCGTGCGCCACCACGCCCGGCTTTTAATCTATCTTTAATGCAGTAATTTACCTCAGTCTTTCTTTGTTTTGTTCTAAATATGACATTTTTCCAACTTATGTTTGTAAAAGCTCAACCAGCGATGTATGTGAACAAAAATCAACTTTAATTTACTAATCTAATTATTCTATTTTGTAGTTTGACAACTCGCCTCTTGACTCAGTGCTGCAATAGCACTGCCTTTCCTTTAATAATTGATGCTTGAGTTTCTAGGTAGTGGGCCCTGAAGATTTGCCGGTGGCATTGTCTAAACATAAAAAAGACGTCTGCTGCTCAAACATCAAACAACCTCACCAACAGTGTGGCCTCTGCTCTACATACATGGGGCCTCCTACATCAACATGTTATAACAAATGGACATTTTGATCTTTCATTGTTTGGGACTTTACGGGACAATGCCTTGCGGGTATTTGTCTAGAGAATTCAGTGTGTTACTTGATGGAACTTAGGGCAGCTGATTTGTTTAAACAATTTGATATGCTATGCAATTTGGCTCATCACCAAAAGGCTTGTTGCCTTAAAGCCGCAACATCTCCTCACAATTTGGACGGCTGTTAGTCATCATATATAGTCGATCCTAAAGGGCTCCATTGGATGGCTGGTTAGCCAATGACGGGTAAGATCCCCAGAGGGGGACAACCTAAGACAGGCACAGTCGCACGGGACAGTCTCATGTGGCCGACATATCAACCTAAGACAGGAGTCAAGGGCACAGCCTTGATTATCCGATGACGGGTAAGAATGTTGGTTGCACATAGACGTCCTAGAGCATTACCTCTTTTAAAACAAAAAGGGGGAAATGCAGGAGCCCTGTTTGGGGATTGACTTTAATTGCAGTTGACTATGAGCCGTGGAGATTTGGCCATTGTCGCCACCCGTAGTCTCACGGGTTTTGTTGCGGGATCTCGAGTGACTTGGCCGAGATTGCTGATCGGGTCAGCGCCATTTTAGGGTGTGTTTTTGGCGTGTGTTAGTCGTTATTAGAACCAGAGAGAAAAGTTATCAGAATAAAAAGCTGTTTGTCTCCAGTTTGCTTCTGAAGTTTTTCCCGCGGCTCCGTTGCTCCAAGCGCTTCAGGCAGCAACAGTATGTGACTGTCCCTAGTCTCATAATGTCATGGGTATTAATCTTTTCAACTGTCATGCTAGTCTGATGAGACAGGTACTCATTATTACCATTTGGCTGATGAGGACACTGAGGCATGTGCTCAGGCTAAGCAACTTGACCTATATCATCTAGCCAGGACTATCTGGACCCAGAGTCCATGTTTCTTTATTTCATTTTACTGAATTTCTAGGAATAAATCAAAAGGATCGCAATCTGACTTTGTCCTAAATAACAAGTACAAGCTTTTTAGGTACAAAGCTTGCTGCTCCCCATAGCCTATGCATAAAACAAGAAATGAGGCTGGAGAAAGAGAAGTAGACAGAAGCAGGGGAAAGGAATGTTCTTCCCTGAGCACATTCTCCAAAAGTGACACCCTTGGGCTAATATGTTAATATGACATTGTTAATGATGCCATGAAAACACAGCGTAAAGCAAAACTAGTTCAAGTCAAGAAAGCAGGCACCTTCTTTAAAGGTGCTAAGTTCCTACCAAGCTCTTGCTGTCCCTCCTGTAGCCTTGCTCCTAATGATGAAGATGGGTAGGGCTTCCCGGCTGCTGCACAGGATTTCAGGCCAAGCTCTGCACCAGTGTGCCTGGCTGAGGGGCAAGCGTGGGCTATAATCTAGCTTGTGCTCCTTCACTTAACTATATGCATGCAGGGCTATGTCCACACAGTAGGGGCGCCTTTTTATATTTTGCACAAAGTCATCTGATTGGCTAGGGGCTGCCATCCTGGGAAGGTAGATCCCATTCTCCCCATTCTGCAGAAGAAATGGACCCAGGTTCAGAAGAATGACTTGCTCAAGTTCACCTGGCTCAAGTTCAGCTGCCTTCTGTTTCTGGCCCAGTGTTCTTCCACTACTCCACATGATCTTCTTATTTCATCAAGCTTCAGTCCCATGTAGGAGGGCAATATTAGCCAAGTTCCTTTCAGACCTCTGATTTTATGTTTCTATTACAATCTTCATGAAGATATAATTTTTGAAATGTGCCTGCTCAAATCCTGGGAGGGTAAAGACAGTTATCTATTTTCCAAAAGCTGTTAACCACTCAGAAATGAGAACTGAGTAGTAAAAAATACTGGAATTTAGTCACAAAAAACTGTAGCTGCTCATGTTGCTGAGGGAACATATCATCAGAAGATTCCAGCACAGAGGCAACTCCAAGTAGAATTCTGAAAGAATGCAGGGACAGGTTGTTCAATCCAGGACTGTGAAAAGTAACAACCACCAGCTTAGTGAGTCTTGCAGTCAATGGTATGAAAATTTAAACAGTAAAATAGTCATGGCAACATCAGGAAGGATTGGGAGAATGATCAGCACTTTCAAAATTATATTCAAAAAGAGAAAGAATCCTCCACCCCCAAAGGCAAGGATTCCTAAAAAGGAATAGTGGTGATACAGGGCATTTTTTTTTTTTTTTTTTTGTATCTCTGTAAAACTTTGTGGCATACTGTAAAAGTTTTTTCTTCATCTTTCCCGCTTTTCTAAGAAGTCTGCAAGTTAAACCTATACCTCACCTCTCTTTACCTTTATCCAGCAATTGAAAGATTAGAGTGCAAAACAAGTCTTAAAGAAAGGCTGCAAAACAAACTTTGAGCCAGGCGTGGTGGCACATGCCTGTAATCCCAGCACTTGGGAGGCTGAGGCAGGAGGATCACGAGTTCAAAACCAGCCTCAGCAATGGTGAGGCACTTAGCAATTCAGTGAGACCCTGTCTCTAATAGAATACAAAAAAGGGCTGAGGATGTGGCCCGGTAGTCGAGTGCCCCTGAGTTCAATCCCTGGTAGCAAAAAAAACCCAAACTTTAAAAAAATTAATTGCGGGGTTCCAGCTGGCAGTGCAGGACTACACCAGGGTATGGGCAGGGGGAAAGCCCCCCAGCCCCCTCCAGTTTTTTTTTTTTTAATATTTATTTATTTGTTTAGCTCTACTGCTGAGCCACAATCCTAGCCCTAGCCCCCTCCAGTTCTAAAACCCTTTGTGAAGCTCAGATCCTCCCCAGCAGCTCCTACAGTCACAACATGGGGAAGTTCTGCCCTTCTCAGGGACAACCATAAGGCTGCCTTTGGAAGGAAAAGGGTTGAGTATAAAGCCACATGCTGCATTCATGTAGGGCAAGTAGAAGAGGAGGGGAAAAAAACTGGGGGTGGGGGCGGGGAAGAAAGAAAAAATTAAAGAGCAAAGCGAACAGGAGAGCCAGATCCAAAATACACCAAGGGGAGAAAAGTTCATTTCCAAAAAGCTGACATGAGAATCCTTCTCAGAATGAACCCATTTATGTTAAGGAAAATATCTAAGTAAACATGAGAATGAGGAGAGGGACACAGAAGATGAATTACTGACAGCTAGGGTCAGGTGAAGCCAAGGTACAAAGATATGGCTAAACTGCCCCCTCTCCATTGTGAAGACAGGCCAAGGAAGTAAGAGCAAGGGAGTCACCACAGGTAGGGGGCAAGAACTGAAGAGAAGCAGATTGAGCAATAGGGCAGGTGGCTGGGGTTTACACTCATCATTTCTATTTTGAGATGCAAATACCTTTCAACCTTTTTCAACTCTAGGAAAATCTGCTACACACAAAACACAGTGTTGTATGAATGACTTTTGTGGAAATCCCAGCAAATTCATGCTTGAATCAAAGTTGAATAGAAAAGAAGAATTTTCTCAGGATGGGTAAAAATAAACTATTTCCAGGAAGCAGATACTGGAACATGAGAACGGAATCCTTAGGGCGTGTGCCAAAACCTCAAGAGGGCACTGGACTGGTGTTTGATCCTAGATCCTCTAGATATTCGGGAGCAGATGACATCAAGTTCAGGCAAGACCTGAACAATTTTAGAGGATGAGGAAAAGTTTATTTGGGGGCTCACAGTTCCAGAGGTCTTAGTCCTTAGACAGCTGGCTCCACTCCTTGGGGACTGAACATCATGGTGGAAGAGTGAAGGAAAGAGTGAGGGAAAGAGTAAGGTGAAAGAGTGAGGGAAACAGCTCATATGATGATCACAAAGCAGAGAGAGACTTTACTCTTCAGATACAAAATATATCTCCTAAAGGAGTTTGTTGTTCAGAGGAGAGAGGCAGGGCTGAGTTATGAATTTGGGTCTCATCAGCATATAAATGCCCCCAGTGACCCACCTCCTCCAGCCACCTCCTACCTGCCTTCAGTTACCACTCAGTTAACACCATCAGGGGATTAATTCACTGATTGGGATAAAACTCTCATAACCCAACAATTTCTCCTCTAAGCCTTCTTGCATTGTCTCACACATGAGATTCTGGGGGACACTTCACATCCAAATCATAAGATAGTCACTCATGATAAATGCTACATGATCATACTAAAACTTCAAGGAAGCAGATCCCCAAACAGACCAGTGTTTTCTGAAAGCAGGAGACTTCAGTCTATTTGTGTCAGAGTAATAAGTAAATACCCTCTGCTTTAACCTGATGTTAACACCAGTCAGCCTTTTTCCTATTGTTCTTTTTCCTTGTCCCTACCTATGAAACCCACTGTTATGCTAATGCCCATCGGGAGTTCTCATTCTATTTTGCAGAATGGAGGTTATCTCAATTCGCGAATCACAAATAAAAAAGCAGTTAGATCTGTTATTAATTTTGTCTTTTGAGCGTTAGAATCATAGCACACATGCTGATAATGTAAAAGTGTGATCTACGCATTTAGGCAGTTGCTAGAGAAGCAGTTCAGTGAAATGCAGAACCCACCTGTGACAACCTATAGAAAAGGTGCCTCATGTGTGTGCATGAGACCCCAAAGGGCTGAGATGAAAACAAAATAAAACAAAACCACTTAACTTCAGAGGAACTACTTGAAATAACAAAGATAGAGCAATATAAATAAAGACCAGCTTATCTAACACATGCCAGAGGTGTAAATGACATCTCCAGGACTGGGGTAGGACATGGGAACACAAATGCTGGCCAGTTCTGAATGTGCCTTAGGGAAAGTAATCACTTTGGAGTCTCTACTCTTAGTTGCTGTGTTAAGGATAAAAGAACAATAAGGCCTTCAAGGTCAAATACAGGAGAAAGATATTTAAATCAGTTACTAGTGTGAGAAATTAATCTTTTTTCACAGCAAACTTTATAATCAATTTCAGAAAAAAAGAAAAACCTAGTAGTATTTTTATTGAGATTAAATTTAAGAACAGCATCTTTTTTTTGGTTCCAGGGATTGAACTCAGGGGCACTCGACACTGGGCCACATCCCCAGCCCTTTTTCGTATTTTATTAGAGACAGGGTCTCACTGAGTTGCTAAGTGCCTCGCCATTGCTGAGGCTGGCTTTGAACTCGAAATCCTCCTGCCTCAGCCTCCCAAGTGCTGGGATTACAGGCGTGCGCCACCACGCCTGGCAAGAACAGCATCTTTATGGTGTTCTTCCTTTTCCATGATGTTTGTCTCCATCTAATTGTGGCTTTCAGGATTGTCTTATAGTATTCCTTACAAAGACTTTATAAATTTACTGCTAAGTTACACCTTTTATTTTTGGTTACCAAAAGTCTGTCTTTCCTTTTCTTAAAAATACCTTTATTTTATTTATTTTGATGGGGTGCTGAGGATCAAACCCAGCGCCTCACAAGTACTAGTTGAGCCCTCTGTTGCTGAGCCACAACCCCAGCCCTGACTTTCCCTTTAAAACATTTATTTTTAATACAGAAGGCAGAGTCTCCCTACCCCTATGCTATTCTTCTGTAAGTCCTGATAAATTTGGTTCCAGATCTATATGCACATTGAACTCAAGGGCACTCAACCACTGAGCCACATCCCCAGCCCTGTTTTGTATTTTACTTAGAGACAGGGTCTCACTGAGTTGCTTAGTGCCTCGCTTTTGCTGAGGCCAGCTTTGAGCTCTTGACCCTCCCGTCTCAGCCTCCTGAGCTGCTGGGATTACAGGCATGTGCCACTGTGCCCAGCAAAAGGCACATTCTTAATGATTAGAAGGCTTAATGCTGTCTAATATCAACACTGCTCTGCCAGATTTTTTTCTGGTATTTTTATATCATATTTTAGTCTCTATTTTCACCTGGGTGATTTTGTTATATTTTAGATGTCCACTTTACAGATTTTTAAAAAGCCAAACTAATCACCTTTTTCTTTTTACAAACAAATTTGATGCATTATGTTATTTTGCTTGCTCATATTTGAATATTTGGACTTGTTTCTAGATTCATCATTTTACTTCCCCTCTTCCTCCTTCATCTTGTCTTTTGTTGTATTGGTAACCTCTCCCATGTCTTATTTCCCACCATTCCCTACCCCTCAGCTGGTTAGGAAGATGTAGGCTGCATTTCTCTTCTTCTGGGTGTTATCTACATCTTCTTAAAATGTACACTTAAAGTTCTTCAATATCCTACTCCTCTCCCAAGAATGTTTTAACTATTCCCTGAACTGCCCAATTTGGTTGCCTTTAGAGTTTGTTTTAGCATTCTTTATTATTTTTACAGTCTGTGGTTAACTTTGATTAACTATATATTCATTAAACCTTGGGCCTACCAGTTTTCTTAGAGCCTGCATCTTTCCCAGCTGTGTTCCTTTTCCTTTTGAAGCATACCTACTCCTTAATTACTCTTTTAATAAGGCTCTGTGGATGGGAAACTCAAACACTTGTAGGTCTGAAAATGTCTCTATTGCTTTCATTCTTGAATAATAATTTGGTAAGTTATAAAACTCTGTGTTGAAAGTAATTTTCCCATAGCATTTAAAAATGGGATTCCATCTTCTCCCAGGCTATTTTTGCTGGCGAGGAGCCTATTGTCAGTTTGATTTTGTTCTGTAGTGGCCAATCTACCTTTCTCTATGGTGGTCTTAAGATTTTACCTTGAATCTCAGATTTTCTACGGTCTCATTTTAAATTTCAATTTATGTGGATTGATCCTACTCCACACCTATAGGCAAGGACTTCAATTTTTTAAAAAAATTAGCAAACATTTCTTTAAATGTTGCTTCAAATATTGCTCCTTCATTTCTTCCAAAATTCCTATCAGGCACATGTGAGAGCTTTGTAGTCTATCTTTCCTGAGTGTGCATATGCTTTGTAACCCTCGTCTTTCTTGGAGCTTGGGTCTGGGTAAATTGGTACGCTTGTCACATTCATTATTTCTTTATGCAACTGAGTAAGGTGCAATTTTTCCATCAGTTGATGTTTTAAAATTAATTAATTGTGTGTGTATGTTTGTGTGTGGTGCTGGGGTTTGAACCCAGGGCCTTGTGCATGCCAGGCAAGTGCTCCACCACTGAGCTACACCCCCTCCCCCACTGAATTTTTCATTTTCCAAGAGTTCTACATTTTTTATATCTATCTGCTTAATTTAAGTCCTGTCAATCTTTTTGAGTTATGACTTTATCTTTTTGACCAGTCTAAATATATATTCATTTTAAATTCATGGTCAGCTGTTTGAGAACTTGATTTCATCTCGAGTGAACCAGTGTTTCAGTTGCTAATTTTGATTAGCCTTGCTTAACACAGTTTTCTTCAAGTGCTCTGGGTGGCAGGCACATTCTGAGCAGGAGGTTGCTTTTCACTGTCTCTATCATGTGTGCTCTATCATGTGGCTTCCCGTGCCAAGTCAGGCCCTGATCCGCCATTAGGTCTTATCATGGAGTTCTGATGTTCCACTGAGATGTCAGCACCTCCCAGTTCCAGACAGGGAGATGGGGCAGGCTGATTCAGTTCCTGGATGGGAGGCACCCTAGATGGACAGTTTCCTCTGAAGCACCAGCTCTAGCATCCAATTAATTGCCATTCTTTTCAGCTTCCTTTTGGGAGTAGGGGCCTTGGCTTCAAAGAGTGACCAGGCTCTAGTCTCTTATCTTACTTGGTGCATTTATAGTCCCCTTCATTGGCAGGAGCTGAGCTCCTGGCTGATACTGCTTGGTTTTGGCTGACAGCCCAGCCATCGATTCAGCCCCACTCAGTATTTCATTTGTGCTTCACAGAAATGTTTGTCTGGTTTTTGAGACCATGTGTGTGTTTTTTAAAAAAAAAATCTCTTTTCATGTTTTATCCGTCATGACTAAAGACAAACAGAGGAGGGTGTTAAAAGTATTAACACTTCCTTTGTCAGCTTTTCCATAGTATTTATGTGTGCTTTAATATAAAAATTAGTCAAGACAAATTAATACAATGCACAATTGGTGTTGCTTGGGTAGTGCCAAATAGTGCCAACTGGCCAAATTCCCTCCCCTTAAGAAGGCTGAATTCCTTTATCCCTACCAATAGCATAGGGGAATACTTAGTCCCCTACATGTCCCTTTTCTATGAAGTACAGCCCATAAAGTATTCTTCAATTTGGGCTTTTAAATGATAGTTATGCTATATTATCATAGAAATAGGGACTGAGGGAGAAAATTTGTAGTATATGATGAAACAGGTGGTACCAATTCCAGCATGTTAACTCATGATCTAGATGTATTCTTTAGTCTGTGCCTTATTCTTTAAAAAGACTGATTCTGTAATCTCAGCAGCTTGGGAGGCTGGGGCAGGAGGATCTCAAATTCAAAACCAGCCTTAGTAAATTAGCAAGGCCCTAAGCAATTTAACAAGACCCAGTCTCAAAATAAAAATTAAAAAAGGGCTGGGGATGTGGCTTAGTGGTTAAACGCCCCTGGGTTCAATCCCTGGTATTAAAAAATAAATAAATAATAAAACACTGTGCTTTGGGCTGTAGCTGTAGCTTAGTGGTAGAGTGCTTGCCTAGCATGCGTGAGGCACTGGGTTTGATCCTCAGCACCACATAGAAATAAAAAACAAATAAAATATCCATCTACAACCCCCCCCCCAAAAAAAAAATGACTGTGCCTTACCTTGGTTATGGCAGGTTTATTCCACATAGAGTGGAGCCACAGAAAGGCAGGTAGACCAACATGACAGTGATTGCCTTTATCCTTCACCTTCCCTCTATCCCACAGATTCAAATTTAGCTGGTACCCAGTGGTTCTATCCTGAAGCTGATCATCCAGACCTGCCCACAGTCTGACAGGATAAGCTGAGTTATTGTTACTGCTTCTGACCAAAGAATGATGTGACAAGAAACACATCCCAAAGAACCACTCCCTAGGGCTTCTTTGAAGATACCAAGAACAGACTAGACTTCATCAACTAAAAATTTTTAAGTATCTACTATATGATAAGGATCACAGGAAAATCAGAGGCATGATCAGTATCTGCGATTCTAAAAGCACTTGCAATCTTGTTGGAGAGACATGAATAACCATATGGAAAGTCAAAAAAGAATACAAATAAAGCAATGTGTATGCCATGTGAAGTACTGGTGAGCAGAGTTAAGAGTCTGGGTTTGAGATAAACAGGAAGGTGCCATGGAGTAGGTGGTGAAGAAGGCTTCATTTGGGTCCTGGAGCTCTTACATTTGAATAGGTTTCCAAGGCACAGGAAGGTTGGAAACTTGTGGGTTCCAGAGATAGGGGCAAAAGGCTGCATTTGGGGACAGAGGACAATGAGACTGAAAAGATGGATTGTCATTCTTTTTTTCCTGAGGTAGATCCATTTTTCTTGGGCAAAGGGATGGAAATAGAAGGGAAGGGAAATAACTTTTATGTCACTAAGTTATCAGGTAAGGTACAATTTAATTGCTATGAGCACTTTCTTCCTGAGACAAGATGTTAGTGGACAAAAAAAGCATCGTTCTCAAAAGGTGTAAGATTTACTCTCATCAGTGGTAAGATTAATTCTGAAAATACAGGGTTTGTTTCAAGGATAACTATTTAAAATGTTTTAAGTACAAAAAAAAACCTTGATGAGATAGGAAAGGAACTGAAAAGGCAGGGTTGATGGTGAACATCCAAATGCTTTGGGGTTTAACAAATGTCTTATTCACAAGTCTTGCTATTCTCCAAGTGCAACACTATGTTTTTGGGTCAATCACTGGTAGAGCACAAAAATAGACATCCGTGAGAACCATACATGTTGCATCTCTGTCATCAGGACAAACACAGTCCTTGTCTCCAGGGGAAATGGAAAAGCAAAACTGCAAGTGTGTGGCAGCATTTCTTTCCTGCCATGCACACACCATTTTCTCTTCTTGTATTTTTTTTCTTTCTTTTTATAAATAAATAAATTTATTTATTTTTATGTGACTCTGAGGATTGAACCCAGTGCCTCACATGTACTAGGCAAGCACTTGACCACTGAGCCACAACCCCAGCTTCTCCTTTTTTTTTTTTTTTTTTTTTTTTTTTGGTACTGGGGATTGATTAAGGGGCACTCAACCACTGAGCCACATCCTAGCCCTATTTTTATTTTATTTAGAGACAGGGTCTTACTGAGTTGCTTAGCGCCTCACTTTTGCTGAGGCTGGCTTTGAACTTGTGATTCTCCTGCCTCAGCCTCACAAACTACTTGGATTATAGGCACGCGCCACTGGCTCTTCTTGTGTTTTCTTAAAGACTTTTTAAAAGTGCAGTTTCAGGGTTACAGAAAAATAAAGAGGAAGGTACAGAGATGTCATATGTTTTCTGCCCTCACAGGAACACACCTTCCTCTACACATCTTTCTCCATTAGCAACATCCCTCACCAGAATGGCACATTTGTTACAATTTAAGAACATACATGGATACACCATCATCATCCAAAGTCCATAGTTTTGGTTTCAGTTCACTCTTGTGCATTCTGTGGGTTTGGATAAATGTATAATGATACATATCCATCATTACACTATCATATAGAGCAGTTTCACTGTCCCGAAAGTCCTCTGTGCTCTTACTATTCATCCCTCTCCTCTTCTGCAATTCACCCCCATGCAACTGCTGAGATATTCTACAATTTTGCCTTTTCCCAAATGTCTTCTTTTGGAATTATACAGTACGTATCATTTTCTAATCAACTTTGTCCACTTAATAATATGCATTTAAGGTTTCTCTTCATCTTTTCCATGGTGTGATAGCTCTTTTTTTTTTTTCTGGATAATATTCTATTGTCTGTATTATGTATTCTTTTTAATAATGATAATTAAAATTTACATTAAGGCCAGCAAAATACATAACATGCATGGAGGAAGTTTAGACTCAGATATTCAAGAGAGAGAGGAAACCATCTAAAGCAAATGTTCAGATTTTAAGGTGTTTATTAATAAACCTCAGGGCTGGCTGGGGGTGTAGCTCAGTGTATACCTAGCATGTGTGAGGTTCAAACCCCAGTACTGAAAAATAACAACAACATAAACCAACTTCAAGGGTGGAGTAAAATGTTTGTTTTTTACTGGTTGCTCATTTCCCCAATAGAAATAGGCAGAAGAGAAAAAAATTCAAAAAACAAATAAACTTTGGCACTTCTGAAGCACAGTCTGTGTCCTTGTGGGGTGGGGAATCCAAGAGATTGAAGGGATAAGTTCATTAAAACTTGGATCTTTGAATTTGTGAATTTTCTTAGTGGTAGAGTATAACAACAGTACTTTGTAAAAAAAAAATAGGTTTCATTGATATGTTATTAAAACCAAACATTCAACAAACCTTGAATTATGCATCATCAGAAATTTTCATACTTGAGGAACATCAAATGCCACCAGTCTGGTAGAATTTCCCAAGTCATTATTACACAGAATAAGTAAAAGTATAAAGACCCATAAGCTCCTTAAAGGCAGGCACCATGTTTTATTTTCATCAACTGGCACAAAGTAGGCATACAATTACTATTAGGTGAAGAAAAACTGTGCCCCAAAGGAGAAAAAAACCTCAGCCACAGCAAGTCCACACATCCATACACTCAGATGCCACTGGACTCCTGGAGCCATGTGACTTCCGGCTACCTTCCTCTGAGACGAAACGGTTCATTTCACACACCCTCTGAATTTCCAGTGATGTCAGTCCAGTGATTTCTCAAGCCAGAGTTCAGTGCTGACTCATGGGGGACATAGCAAGAAAGTGCCACATTTAGGAAGCACTGTCCATTTATTCCCAAGTTTAAAAACAATCACATCTACATTAGGATTATGTCTACATTTTGATATTTTGCTAAGTACCACCCTCCTATCACTGTAAATGCTGACATACCAACTTCTCTGAGGGCCTGGATGGCAGTATGTAGCATCACTGTTAATTTTTTTAACCCTTGGTTGGCCTGGCACTTCCCAGTCATCTTTGTTGTATCTACATTGTGGGTTTTTTTTTTTTTTTTTCCTTTATCTTTTGAAGAAAACTGTTTCACAACAAACAAGGAATTAGGGGGAAAATATAAAAGAAATGAGGGGCCTGGGTGAGAGTTAAAGCAGTGCCATTTCACTCTTTCATGGAAATTAACCCATAAACCAAGTGGACCAGTCAATCATTTGATCCATGGCAATTTAAGATTGTAGTGAAAGACATTCATTTCAAAGTAAAAAGTCTGTGGGAAAATTCAATGGATATAAAAACTGTGAATAAACATCAGGAACATACATTTTGATTTATCAGAAAGAGTGTTTTACTTATTTGAAGAATCTGAAATATTTACCTATAATTACGCTCTTAAAATAATGTAGGGAAAAGCTCTTTTTGAAATGATGCCCAGAGAATGAAATCAGTTCTGCACTCAGCTGGCTTAAGACCCCTAACAGTTTAGTGATAAATCTGTGAGCAGGAAGATAAAAGAAATTAAGAGTGATCACAAAGAAACAAATCCTTTGGACTATCCACAATGTATGAACAGCAGCAAGATACAGAATTCTAAAGACCAGAAGCATCCAAATAAACAAGTAAAAAACTGTTCTAAAAGGATTTCTCAAAAACAATGATTATTTTAGAAAGTCACTATAATAATTCAAGAACAATACACTGTAGTACCCAGTGAGTGAGATGATGTCATTGGCCAGGTGTGATCCAATCTATGTGAAGGAACAGACTGCATTATTAAAAAAATTGCAATGTCACTGTGATACCACAGTGTGTCCTTGCAGTTAATGCAGGAGCCATGGCATTTAGGAGGCACTTATCAATGTGGGCAGAACTCAAGATACCTCTTTCTTCCCTCTTCCTTCTTTCTAGGAGAAAAATGGCCAGTAGAGATTGTGAAAGTAATGAACCCTGGCATCGCAAGAGTTCAGGGTCTGAGTTCAAGTGGCAGGGCTTTCCCTGGGGATAGGTCTGTTTGGATACTCTCTGCAGCTTCTGTTGAATTCTCTCTTTCCTTTTTCTTTCCTCCCTCCTTTCTTTTCCTTCAGGGTACTGGGATCAAATCCAGAACCTTGAACATGCTAGACAATGGCTCTACCAATGAGCTATATACCCTAAGCCTGTGCATCATCACTTTGAAGTCTCTTGTCTTCTTTAAAGCTGATGTGATAGGACAGGTCTGGAGCTACCTCTCTCCTGAAGTTGATGGTGTCATAGGAGGGCCTGAAGAGGACAGCTCTGATGAGCTTTAGGAGAATTAGCCAGAAGTCAATCTCCTTCTGCCCTTTCTTCTCATACCCCTGCCCTTTCCCCCTCTATTTCTGCTTTGCTTGGATCTTCCCCATCTACATGCTTCCCCCTCCTCCCAAGCATGGCTGAAATTACAATACAGAAAAAGAGGCTAAGGAGGTTTCTTTCACTCCCTCCCCCATTTTCTGGTCCAGGTGTGTAGGCCTTGGCGGAAAGCAAGCCCTTGTGACATATCTTAACTTAAATGTAAAATGTTCTCTTGCCTGGTCTTATACTCTTGTCTGTATATCCTCTTCAATGGCTTCTGGGAGAGGAACACAGATAGCCATGGATGGGAAAATTTAGGCATTTGGTCCTGGATCTTAGACCTCTCTCAGTCTTTAAAAGAGGACCAACTGATCCTATTTATGACCCATGGAGATACAACAATGAAGAGAAGGTATTGTGAAGTCTATGGTTAAATAGACTAAATACATAAATAAATTTCTATTTTATTATCTTCTTTTTATAATAAATCAGTAAAATGTAAATACCTATTCTTTCCAGTTTATAAAACTGAGGCTAAGAAAAGCCATGTTTTACCTGAAATCTTACTAAAAGCGTAAAGTTGATATTTTCTGTATGAAGTCTTAATGTTTCTCTTGAATCTGACTTGACATAGCAGAATTATAAAAAACAGTAACTCAGATTTTGTATTTCCAGTAAACATGTGGTTTCTTACAAAATAAAATCATGATATAGCTGGTGGCCTGTTTATTAGACAAAAGATTTGTGGTTGGTAGTGCAGACTTCCTAAAAACATAACACTCAGTGTTTAATACAATATGAAACACGTATTCCAGAAAACAACTTTGCTACAACCCTGCCACATCTTGCATTATGCATTTTCTGAGACCAATATGTAGCACCTACATTATCAAATTTTATATCAGCATCCCAAATGAAAAGCTAACACATTTGAACTTAAGTTCACATGGCCCCAGCTTTGGGTATCAGCACAAAGAATCTCTCCAGTTTTTATTTTTATTTTTTTTTTGTAGCATTAGGGATGGAACCCAGAGCCTTGCACATGCTAAGCAAGCATTATCCCTCTAAGCTATATCCCAATCCCTATCCCCAGCTTTTAAAAACTAATATACCTTGAGCAAGGAGATATCAATTATTTTTTAAAATAATATTTTGCCAATACTTCCAACATTTCCTAGAAAAAACTATCATTTTGAACTTGTTGTTACATGATTTAAAAAAGGGTTACTATGTTAAAAAGCCTTTATGCCTTCATATTAGAAATAAGAAGTGCTGGTCAGGTACAATACACCTGTCATCCCAGCTACTTAGGAGGCTAAGGTAGGAGGATCCCAAGTTCTGGATCAGCACAGGCAACTTAGTGAGACCCTGTTAGAAACCAAAGAAACAAACAGCCCTCAAAACAAAAATCAAGGGTCGGGAATGTAGTTCAGAGATAGAAAGTTCCTGGGTTCAATCTCCAATATACCCACCCACCACCAATGGGGGAAAAAGAAAAGTACTATCAATTATATAAAAAAAAAATCCAAAGTCCTTATTTGCTAGAAACTTCCACGTGGACATTTCTGAAATTTTACCATGCCTCACAAATCTCATCCTTTATAATGCCCTAAATGCTTTTTTTTCCCCTTCAGGAATATGATTTATTATTATAGCCATCCTATATAGAATATCAAGGACCTTGATTTTCCCAGGCAGAATTAATTATTCTTTCTCCTTTGCATCCACAGAATTCTATTTCATATACCCACTGTGGCAACTATGCAGTTTCTACATTACAAACAGTTTCAAAACCTCCAGGACCAAGATTAAGTTTTGTGTCATTAGAACCTAGCATCATGTCTATAAGTATACAGAATAAATTTATACAATGAACAAATAAATGTGCTAATTTACATCTGCAACTATTCTTTAGAATCCTTTGGGACATAGATGAGCCTTAAAGTATTCTGTATTTCCCATAATAACAGTGCTGGGAACCCAGTCAATATTCAATAAACATGCATTGATTTATTTGCAGTTTCATATAAAAATTTTAATCAATCATATAAATTACTATTATCATTACTTTATTGACACTTAACTATCACCATTCTCAAGCAAAAGCTAGATAATAATGTGTCAAGGAAGTTATAAAAAGAGATCTCTCTATTGGACTTTCCCTAAATCACTTTCTTCTTCCAATTTTGATGTTATTTTTTCTTAAAAAAAAAAAAAAAAAAAAAAAAGAAGTTTACTGCAAGATTACAACCTTCATGGAAAAGGGAAAACACATGTCATGAAAATATCACTGATTTAAGAATCACTCAAGTTTAAATGAAGTTTTTTTTTTTTTTTTTTTTTAATCTCTGAAAGACTGAAGTATGCTAAATAGTTAACGAACATAAACGGGCCCCTGAAGTTCATTTAAAAGTTAGTTTAAAATGTGCAAAACATTTTCCCACAAAAAGACGTGAAGCTTGTACAGCTCATAAAGCCAGCCCCAGGGATACAGGATGAAATGCTGTTATTAATACCAACATTAATCACCACTGATAACGAGGTCTGCTTGGGATGCTGGCAACACACCTCTCCACATAACATCAGTAGGAGCAGGCAATCATCTGGATAACAGAAATCTGGTTCTCACCATGACAACTAAAATTTTATTATAAAACAACCACACAGAGCCAAAACAAAACAAATTCTCAGTTCCATAAAATAAATCATACCGACACCAAAATAACTCTGTAACTTGAATAAAGAGATGCCTTAATTTCTGTAAAGTTTCTTTGTAATAACAGTATAATTTTTTTCTACACAAATTTTGGTTGCAGCTTTCCTACATATGAGGACCCATAGCAACATATACACCTTAGTACCTGAGATCACATGAATTACTATTATCATTACTTTGTTGACACTTAACTAGCAACAGTGTAGGGCAGAAAATATTATGATGATGTCTCCCTGCTTCTATAAGATAGCAAAGATTTATTGATCTTCTATTATCACGTTCTAGAAATATCATGAAATTTTCCCCAAAATTTTTAATTCAAATATCAGGCCTGTTTCTTTCCTTGACACTAGCTATATGCTCATTATTTTAAGGATGAGGGCTCCAGTATTCCTGTCCAGTTCTGTAGGGGTGCTGTGGTAAATCTCTCACAGTACCAAAGAAAGGTTATTTTTTAGTAGCTGCTTTTTATACTTTTCAGGAGAAAACTGATTTTTCAAATGATTACCTTCATACAAAGTTTTCTTCATCACTTCATGATGCAGGCTTAAACTACAGTTTTGCATTCCAGTTTTTATTATTAAGATAGCCAGTTTCAGCATTGCTGAAACACATTCATGTACTCACTTAACAAATATTTCTTGAGTGTGTGTTAGGTGAAGGGTACCCAGGTGGGTACAAGGAAGGATGAGACATGAATCAAGCCTGTAAGCTACTGGCCATCTCATAGGGGCAATGGGACATGTTCTAAACATTTTCTGCCCTATGCTGTGGCTAGTTAAGTATCAACAAAGTAATGATAATGGTAATTTGTGATTCCAGGTACCAAGATCCTGCAGGATTCAATTATTTGTCCTAACTTTGAGCAGTAAGACTTAGAGCTGGAAGCTTAAATTCAAGACAGCTGGCATTTATGGGAACACAAGTGTGTCTCCAGGACACTAGTTGACAGGTGTGGGTCAGGGTTTGTCTCAGGTCTTACAGAACAGATCCACACTAGAAGAACAGAGGGCCTGTTCTCCCTCATCTCTCTGTACCACCACACAGGCTCTAGCCCTCTGCCTGGGATGCTTCTTCTATGGATAGCCACATGCCTCCCTCCCTCTAGTCCTTTTGTTCTGTTCAGATGTCTCAGGACTTCCTGGGTCACCCTATTTAAAGCGGGATCCCTTTCACTCTCTCCTCACACTGCTTTAGTTTTTTCAAAGTACTTATATCTGACATGTATATTTAAAAAAAATTTGGGTGGGGGAGGGATTTTGTTATTTTTTTCACTGTTCAACCCCACTGTCCCTTCCTACACCCCTCCTCAGGCTGTTCAATTTCTGGGAGGGAAACTGATAACCTAATGTTATCAGGCATTTCCAGAAAGGACCTGACTTTTTTTGAAAGTTTGCATTTGTACAGAGCCAAAACCATCCTTCCAAAAGCTTCCACGATTGGCTCTATTTGGTCGTAAGAGGCTCCAGTCATTTACATGTTTCTCATGGCAACCCTTCAAGTGTCTTCTGTTTTCACATTCCCTCCGATCTTCTCAAGTTGAGATGAACACACCTTCAGCCAGGCCTCTTACACGGTTTTTGGGTCCTTTACCTTTACTCGTTACAACCTCTTCAATTATGGTGCCAAATACTCAGAAATGAACAAAGGTTTCACGATATATTTCCAGAACATGATAATAAAAGATCAGTAAATCTTTGCCATCTTGTAGAAGCAGGGAGACATTGTCATAACATTTTCTGCCCTACACTGTTGCTAGTTAAGTGTCAACAAAGTAACGATAATAGTAATTCATGTGATCTCAGGTATAAAATGTGTATATGTATGCTTCGAAGCTCTCGGCCTCTTTCCAAGGACATCAGGTGCTCGCTGTATGCTACTACATAGCTAGAATGTGCCATTACACCTCATCATCCACTCCTCCCTTCATTCCAAAGTCCATTCTTCTGAGCTCTTACCTGCCTGCTGCTGACTTCCCTTCTGGGGATACAGGAAGGACCCTGACAGGTGAGGCCTGGTCTTGTGGAGTTTATATTCCTATAAGATAATTCTTCCAACAAGATTTTTGTTCTTTAAAGAAATGATTGATAAATCTTAGAGTTAATGACTTTCTCACTTGTAAAATTTAGAGTTAATTCTCTACTTTTGAAGCACAACTGAAGTATTTGCAAAGAGATTTATACTTTTATAATTGGAAAAAAGCATAAAATTTGGAGAGAGCATCTGATCTATATTCTATAAAAGAAATGAAAATTCATATAGTGACGGTGATTTTGAGTGTGTGTGTGTGTGTGTGTGTGTGTGTAGGTTGGGAGAGGAAAACTTTGGGGCAGAGATTTGAATTATCCATCACCCTATATATTATCAGCATTAGTTTGTGTGAACCCTATCTTGTCCCCTCCCTCTTTCCTTCTTGTTCTCTTGCTTTCTTTTTCTTTTTACTCCTTAAGTCATTCTATAATCACTTCTACTACCATATGTGAGCATTCTTCACATACATTTTGGGATAAATTTATAAGGTTTCTAAAAAAAATCTAACTGGAATTTTACTATTACCTTGGATTTATAAAATGAATTGTTGGGGATGGGCATCATTATAAAATAAATTCTGTGCTATTTAAAATATGGATTTTTTTGTTTATTCATACTGTCTTATATGTCATTTATTAGACATTTAAAAGTTTACTAAGAAGGTATTAACTATTCTCGGTTAGCTTAATTCCTAGATACCTAGTATTTCTCGTTATTTTCAATAGTGTCTTATTGCATTTGTTAAACCTTTTAGTTGGTATATATCTGGAAAAGTTGGGAGAATTTTATTTCATATTTTAAAATGTGTATATACAACAATGTTAGTGGACTTTTTTTTTTACTATATGAAGTCTAGATATTCCTAGACAATTGTAATTACAAAATGAACATTAAAATGTATGATTTTCCAAAGTAAAACAGTAGTACAGCAGAAGAAGGCACAGATTCATTGTTTATATTAAAGAAAAGACTCCAAATATAACCTAGCCTACAATTAAAATGTGGTCCCTGTGTTAGCCCAGTCCTCATCCCAGGACCCCTGCTGGTTGGGAGGACCCAAGGGTCAGCAATGTTCTCAGCTGGAGGGGAAAAGGGGACATCCAGAGGAACAAAGGAGGTGGGTATGGCACGGTGGAGCTCTTGGACAGGATTAGAGGATGGGAGAGCTCCAAGTCATGGGTCCTGATTAGATACAAGGTCACTTCTTTCTGCATATTGTACTAAGCTTATTTAATATAGATCTTCAAACAGAGGTTTTGATGTGTTCACACACAGGAATGACAAAAGAGGCTACACATATAATAGATCAAAACTGCTCGCATAGAAAGAAGACTGGTCCTATGTCATTGTTTTGTTATTTGAGGATCAAGGTAATTATTGAACAATCAATAAGCAACAAGATTCTATGAATCCATGGTGAGATAAAAGGAAACATTCCCTGTTCACTGACTGGCACTGGATGGCATCAGGTAATCTGAGAAAATCATTTAGATTCATGCGCTGTGTCAGTGTATGAATCATTCTTGGGGCCAGGAATTCACTGCACATTAAATTGCCAAGGTGAGAGATGACAAGAAATTCTACGGAAGATCAAAATCAGTTTGAGTAAACCTCTAACAAGGAGGTTCTAACTAAGGCATTTTTTTGTTACTAGATATAACAGATATTTGTTTGTTTTTGTATCAGGTTTTGAACCTAGGGGTACTTAACCAACAAGCCACATCCCCAACCCTTTTTATTTTGAGCAGGGTGTTGCTAAATTGCTGGCTTTGAGCTCACAATCCTCCTGCCTCAGCCTCCTAAATTGATGTGATTACAGGCATGTGCCACCATGCCTGGCTATCACATGGGTTTTGAAATAGTGTTTTTTTTTTTTTTTTTCTTTTTTTCTCAGCATTCTCCATTGTCCCTATAGACATGAGGAAGGCTGCTCTTCAAACTCTTCACCATCCAAATGATTTTTGTTTCATATTCCCAAAGACCCATGTAGAATGGTGATGTGCAGTGGGTGTACAGAAACTTTATAAAGCACTTTTTAGATGAGGTCTTCATTTTAACACTACTCCTTAGTGTCATTTGCTATTTCATCGGTAGTCTAAATTTCACGTTAAATTAAGTAAGAATCTAAGAATTTCTGGGTTTTCACCTATACATTCAAACTTGGCAAAAAAAAAAAAAATCTACTAGAAATCTCAGAGAGCATAAGACAGAGGATTGCAAGAAGGGAGTAGAAGCAAGAATTCAAGGCACATTATCAAAATGAACTCCTCTGTAGTCACTTGAATCTGTAATTTTTCCTTCCTGTATTTCCAGTGAATTGACTGAACATTTTTACCTCAAGGCCATGTGCCATGGGGCTGACATTGATAGCTCTAAATCAGAGAAGTAGAAATGAACTTCAGTGTGTACCAGAAATCAAAGTGTGGGTTGACTGACCAACAAGCTCAGATGTTCCAAACTCTTTGATAGTGTGGCCTGGCTGATCCGTTTGTTCCTCAAAATTGGTTACATCCACTGGATTCTTTGTAGATGGGCTAAAGTCACTGAGATCATTCCTTTGTGGGTCCCCCTCCCTCCCCTCCACCCCCACTCCTCCAAATTCAGAAAACAGGAAATGTCCTTTCTGTACAACAATCACAAGGCAGGTCCCCTAGGGCTTCTGGGGGCTTATATCTTCCAATTCCTGTTTCTGGTTTCTAACTGTTAACTCTATATTTGGTCATGAGCTGCCTGTGGGCTGTTGTGGATTTGGTCATAATAAGATAACCTGGAGTTACTGATCAGAAATCTAAAGCAATCTTATTTTTCCAGGAAGCAACGCATTGACCTTTGAGAATCTGGTCTATTTAATTGAGTGTGTTGAGTTTTTAAATAGTGTTGTTTATAGCACAAAGTTGGCTGTTTATACTAAGGGTCCCTGAGGCTGTATGCCTATACAGGAATAGGATTCCTACACTCCTACATCCTCCTGTTTTACAGTGAGTTTATATTTGTTTCTTATGTGGACTGATGTAACCTAAGGAATACTCTTTATATATGAACTTATTCCATAGCAACCCTGAAAAAGGTTGCTTGTTTAGAAATGAATAAATATTTGTCAGATGAGTAAGACAAGATTGCTGATTCAAATCCTTTTATATCAAGGCAAGAAAGAACCAACACTACTTTAATAGATAATAACTACCTCCCTCCCCCAGTGTTTTCAAAGCTGCATCCTGCTAAAGCTATCTGAACATTACCTTTTAGGAGTAAATAGATAATCAACTATTACCTGCCATAAAAGAAGCAATTTTCAAACTACTCAAAAAGCTATTGGATTGCCATTTTATTAGCCATGAGAGATCTCCCACTTTAGATTTTGCTTTGTCATGTTTCAAACCTAGGAATTAATTTGCTTTGGAAATAAGATCAGAAAGGATAATTGCATGCTCCTTTTACAAAAGGAAAATCAGGCATAAAAATTTATTTTAACATTTAAATATCACCTTGGAAATGGAAAAGGAACTTAAGCTTCACAAAGAATCCTTTGTTTTCAAAGTTATCAATCATTAAGCCAATTTTAGAGGATTATCATAGAGGAGTTGAAATAAGAGCTTAAATTCCTCTACCAAAGAACTGTACTTTCATTTGCAAATTAATCCTAGCCAATTTTACTTTCTTTAATAATTTATACCATGTTTTTGCTTATTTCTTTAATGCTTACTATAGAAGATATTCTTAAATAGCAGGTATATAGTAAATATCCTTTAGGAAATCCAATCCATCATTTAGCAAATTGATATTTTTTATAACTTCCTATTCCCTTTAGTCATTTTGTACTTGACTGAAAATCCTGTTTTGAAAACCAAACTTTGGCTATGCAATCTATCTAATCATAATGGTTCCATAATATTCCACCACAGTGTACACAGGGATAAAAAACACAGGCTAGAAAATCAACCCGAGATTTGATTCCTAGCTGCATCCCTCTTGGCTTTGGGGCAGGTTATGTAACTTCTACACTTCCAAATTCTCATTTGAAAAATGAGAAAAGTATTCATTCTGGGAACTGAAGAAAGTGCATACAGATCCCAGCACAGGTCTCCTTATGCATTACTCAGTGGAAGTGCTATTGGCATTCTCTACAGCATGATTCCTGTTATGTGGAACATCCCACCCATGGCAGCGTCTTTAATATTCCTGACACTGACCCCTAGAATGCCACTTGGGCCCTCTGCCGATGTGCTGATCAATGAGGGCTTTGTGAAATGATCATCTGTTTATGCTGTTTTTTCTTCCATTCCCCTTTTAAAAATATGGTTTTTGGCTTTGTATACTCGTTCTTTGAGACTTCACTGAGTTATCTCCTCAAGTTCCTAACTTCCAGGGGCTGAGATGACAAAACATCCTACCTAATCCTCTGGAGGTACCATTGAGGCCCACCCATTGGGAGGCATTGCTGTATATTTCCGTGTTCTTTAGACCATTCAAAACCTGTGGGCGTGGCTGTGCTATATTTCTCATTCAATGTCTTGTACCCAACTCAGTGCCTGACACATTGTTGGTGCTCAGGGATGCTAGCTGAATTGAGTGGCTCACCCCATATGAATTCTGAGCTCTGCAGCCTTTAAATTCTGGCCCACTATTCTCATTTTTTCTCAGAATCTTGGCATCTCAGACTACACTTCCTGTATCCAGTCAACTAGCATCAGATTTCCTTTTAAAGATTGTAAAGATGAAGCAGGCTTGTGTGAAGGGCCCAGGCTGGGTAACCTATCTAAATGAAGGAGATAACAAGAGTGGGGCTGAGATGGTCCAAGGAGTGTTCCTGCGTCTCCTGCACACTTTAGGCAGGATGGGGCTGTGCTTCAGAGAGATGATTCTGACTTAAGGAGGCTTAAGTTGTGCTTGATCCCCCCCCCTGAACTCACTGCAGACACATCTTCTAATGATGTCCAGTGCAGACAGTTTTGCAGGTACTCTTTTTTTCTTAATATTTATTTTTTAGTTGTAGTTGTACACAATACCTTTATTTATTTATTTATTTATTTTTTAAAAATATTTATTTATTTTAGTTGTACACAATGCAATATATTTATGTTTACGTGGTGCTGAGGATCGAACCCGGGCCGTGCATGTGCGAGGCGAGCGCTCTACTGCTGAGCCACAACCCCAGCCCCTGTAGGTACTCTTTTTTTTCAATCATTTGGTTCCAAATAAACTACTGGTTTTTAATGACATGTTGTTTCCTTTTTCTTTTCTGCATTTCATTCTGCCCTGGAATATGTAAACATGAGATATGATCTCCTGAGCTTGTTAGGCAGATCCTGTAGCAGCTCCAGAAGCTCTGACATAGTAATAAAGTAAGACAGATTTACAGTCCTGTTGATATATGTTACTTCTACTTTCCAAACTGGCCATTCCAAATCTCTTTGAAAGCCCCTACTTCACTACTTTCCTTGCTGCTTTCCCTGCTTCCTCCCACCCTCACAACTCTCAGCAGATGTATAACAGCAGATGTTCTTTGTATATCACAGAGAAACCAGAAACTATAAGATGTAACTCCCATCATTTCTATCCCCCTTCCAAATAAAACGTTATCTGTTGTCATTATTCCTATTCTGGTGAAAAACACCCTTTCCACCCAAGTTGAGGGGGATCCTTCCACCTATATTCTAGTTCCATCTTCCCTTCTTCCTGAAGATAAGCATTCATCATCAATCCTGAACCCTAGGGTCTTATATCCAAATGCTTACTTAATATCCAGACTTTGATGATAAGCATGTATTCCCAATGTAACACACTCAAAACTAAACTTCTTCTATTTGCTCAAGTCTAAAAACCTTAGTCATCTTTGACATCTCCTTTTCTCTCATATATCTCATTAGATCTTTCAGCCAATCTCTGTGGAATTTCCCTTAACTTATATTCAGAACTGCTATTTCCACCCTGGTCCAAGCCATCTGATTCATTTCTCTCCTGGATTATTGCACCAGCCTTCCATCTCTGCCCTCCCACACTGTATTCTTAACAGCTGTAATGATGGTTTGTTAAAACGTCAGATTATGACTTTTTGCTTAAAATCGTGCAAATGCTTCTCATTTCCTAGCAAAATCGTCTTTCAGTAGCTGACAAGGTCCTGCATGGTCTGGCACCCACTGCCTCCTGGGCCTCATCTTCTATGCTTCTCCTCACTCACTGCTCTCTGGCCTCCTGGCTTTCCTTCAACATGCCAAGGAGAGCTCTGCTTCAGGCTTAGAATATTATCAGGGGTCTTTCTAGAGTCCCCTCAATGTTCAGACTGATAAGATCATCATTAACCTTACGTGGCACCAGAATCACTTAGAAGATACAGGATTGGAGGCACAGCTTGCCAGCAAGGCAGCACCGAGCTTCCTTCTTTGGGAAAATCTTCACACTTGTCCATGCTGTGGTCCACACTGCTGCCTGGAGCTAGTCTCCCTCCCAGTATCTCCTCCCGCTGTATCTCAGGTACAAGGAAAAGACCCATCCTAGGCAGATCCAGGACCTACCCTGACTTAAAAGCTTTGTGCTCTAAAGAAGCAAACATCTCTTGCAGCTTGACAGATAAATCTTTGATGTATCAAGCCATACAGTTACAAGTGTTACCACAATCACAGAAATCCAATGAAATGGCTTCCTACCAGGCTTTTATCTCTCTTCCAGCCCAGATATAGCTGACCAATCTGTGGTCATTTATGCTAGGAGCAATATGGCCCAGTAACACAGTTAACTTTCTACCTTTACTAGGTCTCTGGGAAACAGCTAGAAAGTTGAGAAAATTAAAAAAGTCAGATTCTGCAGAAGGTGAAGGGTCCTGTTGATCCTTTGTTAGGTGCCTCTTGTTCTTGCTGTTCTCTCTGCTTTGAAGGTTCTCTCCAGGACACCTGCATGGGCTGCTACTGCACCTCCTTTTTTCTTCCTCAGCCAAAATTCACAACTCCTAACTCTCCTTCTGGGACATTCTACCATGAATGCATTATTTATTTTTCCCATTGCCCTGTTCACCTTCTAACATATTATAGTAGTCCCCTTTGAGTCATGATTTCTCTGTCTAGAGTTTTGGTTTCTTGTGGTCATTTGTGGTCTGAAAAAATTAAATGGAAAATTTCAGAACCAAGCAATTCATAAGTTATAAAGTACATGTACTCCTGAGCAGTATGATGTTAGTCACTTAGTAACAGCCTTGGTTATCAAGTTGACTGCTGCTGTGTGTTAGTGCTTGTGTTCAGGTACCCTGGTTTTAACAATGACCGTAAAGCAACAGGGGCAGTGATGCTGGAAAAGCAGTCCTGCCAAGGAGGAGCTGTAAAATGCTTTCTTTAAGTAAAAAGGTGAAAGTCCTGATTTAATAAGAAAAGAAAAAAATATGCCGAGGTTGCTAAGATTTACAGTAAAAATGAATAGAGTAAAACACAGGATTTGGTACTATCCCCACTTTCTGGCACCCACTGGGGGATCTTCAGGGGACAACATATATAATTTACTAACAAATTTTGCTTAATTTACTTGTTAATTTTCCCAAAGAATTTAAGTTCCATAAGGCTGAGATTTTTACCTTTCATTTTTTTATTCTTCACTGATAATTCCTGGTAGAACTATGTCAGTCACACAGTAGGTTTCTTAACAACATTTTGTTAAAATTATGACATATTAATATTTTGTTAAAATTAATTTCTGCTCTTTCCCTCTTTTAGACTCCAGCTTCTCATCCTTTCTTGGGCAGATGGGAAGGGTGCAAAATGTTTTGGTGATCAAATAAAAGGCAGTGTGGTGTCAGGGTTAAGAACAAGGACTTTGGATCCAAATTGCCTTGTGTGAATAAGGGCTATGCCACTCACCTTAGGAGGTTTCCCTAACCTCTGTGCTGCAGGTATCTCATTCATAAATTGGGATAATAATAGCATCTATATTCTAGAGTTGCCATGAGGAAGAAATGAGTTAAAATGTGCGTAAAATGTCCAGAAGAGTACCCGACACACAGGAAGCACTGTATTAAAACCATTAATAAATTAAACTTCAAAAAGACCTTTATTTCCATGCTGTACTACTTCTAGCCAGTTCTCTCACTGCCTACCTCCACTTGAGCTGATCTTCCAGCTCCTCTTCCAGCCCAGCTACCCAGGGCCTCTAACTTCCACCTATCTTGCTAACCACCAAAACCAGGTGTTGCTTTTCTTTCTTTAGAATGAGTGGGCTAAGAACTGCCTGCTGTTGCAGATCACACCTTTCTTTGGCTTCTGCCACTCCTCCCTCCTGGTTTCTATCTGTCCTTACCATTGCTTCTCAGTCTCCCTCAGAGGCCCCCCTTCCTCTGCCATGCACTCTTCAATGTTGTTCCTGACATACTCTCGCTCACCACCTTCTTCTGGGTGATCCCATTCAAAGGCATGGTGCCGACTCTCATACAAATGACACCCAGTCTGTGCCAGTCCTACTGAATTTCCCAAAGATGTTGTGTTCTTTCTCACATCCATGACTTAGAGCTTTCTCTCCTCTTCCTGGCACCTTCTCCCACGCCTAGCTCCTACTGCCTGACTAGTTTAGCTGGCTTTCCAAGGTTTTTTTTTTTTTTTTTTTTTTTTTTTTTTTTTTTTTGTACCAGGTATTGAATTCAGGGGCACTCAACCACTGAGCCACATCCCCAGCCCTATTACATATTTTATTTAGAGACAGGGTCTCACTGACTTGCTTAGTGCCTCGCTTATTGCTGAGGCTGGCTTCGAACTTGTGATCCTCCTGCCTCAGACTCTCGAGCCTCTGGGATTACAGGGTGTGCCACCACGCCCAGCCTGGTTTTCCAAGTTTTAATGCAACGATTAATTTTTACTTTCCTATGCTAAGCCCAGTGCTCCTCCTCTGTACTCCCTTCCTGTCATGGAGACACCTGTATCATAGTGCAATACAATTTCTTCTGAGTGCTAATGTATTTAGTTCTTCCCCAGAAATGAACTACTTACAGGTATCCATCTGCTCAAAGTATGGTGCAAAATATATCTAGATTCAATATAAAAATAGTAGCATCTGTGTAGAATACATTTTGATTATGTTACAGTTTAATTCAGAACTGAACATTGGACAAAATAATGATACTCACCAAAATAGTAGTTCTTTCAGAAAATCTTACAAGCTTTTATAAGCAAAGAAAAACAAAAAGTTCCATTTTGGCAATGTAAATGGCACTATGGACATACATAATATATTCTGCTGTAAAGTCAACTTTGAAAGGTAGGCTCCCTCGTTGATGTTCATGACATTGACTTGACAATAGTCCACTGCAGATAGGATCATTGAAATCTCACAAGTGCCATATTAGAAAAAGTTTAGTAAATATGTGTTTCAGGCTCCCTGCCATGATTACAAATGCCATATACAAATAGAGAAGAGCAACTAATATTTACACATCTTTACAAAAAAAGATGGTAGAATGAGATGGATATCATTACCCTAAGTGCATGTATGAAGTCACGAATGGTGTGAATATACTTTGTATACAACCAGAGATATGTAAAAATGTGCTCTACAAGTATAATATGAAATGTAATACATTCTGCTGTCATTTCTAACAACTTAGAATAAAAAATAAATTAAAAAAATCACACAACCAGCTTTTTAAGAAGCTTCAATGGCTTGACATTTAAGAAGCTTCGATGATTTGACATTTTGCTCTGGCCCCATTTCGCCATGTGTCTTGCACCTACCTGTAAAGTACATCCAAATACACCGATCATCAGCATGGCCACAGAGAGGTAATCCGTAAACACGTCCCACCATGGCTTCAGCACCCGGAAAGCAGGCTGCTGCTCAGAGAACTGCCGGAATTCTGTCACTGGAATCATGTTTCTGAGAAAGGAGAGACTACTGGTGAATTAACTTATCTTCAAGCACAACATAATACTAGTGACCCTTTTACCAGCTTTTGAAATGCTGTTTCAGCCCATCAGAAGCCCAGGTCTGCATGAGCGCAGGAGCTGTCAGGGCACCAGGGTCTCAAAGAGCCACTAAGTAAAACCACCAGTTGAGGAAACAAGGACTCACGTGGACAAGGCAAGGACCTTTACTGAATTACTGTCTAGTAGTCAGGCTCACTTGTGCTCCAGAGGGCAGAGGGACCATGGCCAAATCCCAGTTATTTCTTGGACCTCTGCTTGCCTCAAACAGAACAGAAAGATGCCAGCAAGAACAGAGCCCACCCTTTGAAATGCTTTTTCTATTTATCTTACCTTCCTGGGTTATTGCTTTAAACTATGTTTTTAAATGTTTATTTTTTTAGTTGTAGTTGGACACAATACATTGACTTTATTTTATTATTTTTATGTGGTGCTGAGGATCGAACCCAGTGCCTCATACATGCCAGGCAAGTGCTCTACCGCTGAGCCACAGCCCCAGCCCTAAACTATTTTTAAAGAATCATTTCAGCATTCATTTGTGTTATTTCTTTACTGAGCCCTACTTGTAAAGCATTTTACTTGCTCCACGAGGAAGGAAAACAATTTTGCCATGTAGTTATTGTCTTTTAATAGGAAAGATCATATTGGTGGTGCTGGTGGGTTGGGGAGCACCACATTTTCTCTTCCTGCCCCCATTTTCTCTGTGATTTCTTTTTAAGTACTACGGATTGAACCCAGGGGCACTTTACCACTGAGCCACTTCCCCAGCCCTTTATATTCTTTATTTTGAGACAGGGTCCCACAGTTGCTTAGAACCTTGCTAAGTTGCTGAGGCTGGCTTTGAACTTGTGACCCTCCTTCCTCAGCCTCCCAAAGCACTGGGATTACTGGAATGTGCCACCATGCCTGGTTGTGCTTTTCTTTTGTCTTAATTTCTGTTCTATGTTTCTTATGCTTTTCATATGCCACTGACACCTTCTCACTTATTCTGATTTTTTCCTCTGAGAAATCAGTTTGCCCTGGAAACTTACAATTGTTTGGGTATGTGTCCCCCAAAGTTTCATATGTTCAGGGCTTAGTCACCTTGACTAAATGCTCTTGGGAGTTGGTGGAATCATTAAGATGTGGGGTTTAGTGGAAGGTTTTATGCCACTGGGGGCATGCCCTTAAAGGGAATGTTGGGATGCCAGCCCTTTCCCCTCTTTATCTTTGCTTCCTGCCTTCCATGGGGAGAACATCTTGCTCCGCCATGCTCCCTGCCATGGTCACTACCTTGCCATAGTCTCCAAAGCAATAGGTCAACTAACCATGGACTGAAACCTGCAAAAATGTGAATTAAAATAAACCTTTCCTGTTTTAAAGTTGATTTGTCTCAGGTATTTGTTACAGTGACAGGAAGCTGACTAACATAAAATTCCTATTTGTGTCTAAAGGATAGAAGCTGAGTGAATGAAGTGCATATGAGGCTCTATAAAGGGAAAGAGGCACATCCTTTTCTTGGTCTGCATTCTCCTTTCTCACTCTCATTGTCACTGCCTTTACTGTGACCCAAGACTTGGGGTTAATCAGCATGCTACTGTGGGAAGAAGTATTCTTTCCTTAATTTATGGCAAGGAATAAGAGAGGCCAATGAAGGCCAAAATGAAAAACTCTCTTTTCAACCTTCTTTAGATCAAATAATCTAGCTCTCTACACCTGTCCTTCCTGCTTAGTCCTAACTAAGAAGGCAGAGGAAAGGTTACATTTGCTGCTCTGTCTCCTAAATCTTGTTTGGTTCACGGATTTTCCTTCCCTAACATGGAATTAAGGACTATACAATAAACACCCTGGATAAAAGCCAAGCTTTTCCTTTGAATTCGATGGTGGTTACAGCTTTAGAAAATATTGTTATTCACTCTGTCTTCTGCCTCATGACTTTTCTTAAACAATAATTTGCTTTCCTTTTGCATCTGTACTTTTACAATGTTGAAAATTTCAGCTGCCTGGTGATGTTTTCACTTATGACCTATCTACCCGACATCTGTGCAGCACTTGAAAGATTTCCTCATGGGCTGGAAACATTTTTTTTTAATTTTTATTTTTTAAAAAATATTTATTTACTTTAGCTGTACACAATGCAATGCATTTTATGTTTACATGCTGCTGAGGATCGAACCCGGGCCTTGCATGTGCGAGGCGAGTGCTCTGCCGCTGAGCCACAACCCCAGCCCCAGGCTTCAAACTTTTTGAGAATAGAACTGACACAGTGTGTGTTTTCTTAAAACAGACATTAGAGGCAAACCACATCTGCTAAATTAATTGCTTCATATAGTCATAATGTCATTAAAATTTCAGACTAGCTCACACTTTGACTTTCCTGACACCTTATGGTCTCTTTTATCAATAAATCATAACAATCTCACTGACCCAAATATGTTCCAGTCAGTTGTTTCAGTGATAATCAGACAGGTACTAATTCATCTTAACTTCCAAGTTCTGCTTTAAGAGCTACCGTCTTATTTCACGTGGAATGCCACAGTGTCCAAAAGCAAAATGCCCTGAAAAACTGTTGAATAAATGATGAATGAATTTACATGGCCATTCACAGATCAATGCTTATTTAACTCATATTCAGGATGATCCTAATTAGCTGAAGAGAAAGTTACAATTAGCAAACTACCTGTGCCATAGTCTACTATTCCTTGACAGATTTTGTTGTTGTCTCTTTGGTGATAAGTGCCTTTATTCCTTGGAGGAAATTAAAACAGTAATTGAAGCTGGGGGCAGTTTCAGGAAGAAAATGTATCAATATAGAGCAGTGATTCTCAAATTTTTTTGGGTCTTAGGACTCCTTCATGCTCTAAAACATGAGAGCCCCAAAGTGTTAATGTCAGTTATCATAAATATTGTGACTGCCTGGATCTGGAGTGTTCCCCTAAAGCTCAGGTGTTAGGCAATGCAGCAAAGTTGAGAGGAGAAGTGATTGGGTCATAAAGATTCTTAGCACATGAGTGGATTAATACATCTGATGGATTAATAATTTAACGGATTAATAATTTGAATGAATTTACTGGGAGGTGGTAAAAAACTATAGGCAAGTGGGGCATGAATGGAGGAAGTAGGTCACTGGGGATGTGGCCTTGGGGACTGTTCCTTGGTTCCTTCTCCTCCCCACCCCTCTGTGCTTCCCCATTGCCATAAGCAGAGGAGCTTTCCTCTGCCAGACCCTTCCACTATGTTGTTTCTGCCTTGGGGTTAGATAACTATGGACTGATGCTTCTGAAACCATGAACTAAAATAAATCTTTCCTCCTCTTAAGATGTCCTTGGTAGGTATTCTGGTCACAATGACGAACTGTGACTGACTGTGATTAACACAAATATTTACCATGTTAGAAATTGAAACCAAGAAATTTTAAAAATATACATTAATTCATCATAAAAACTAAAATCAATCCAGGTTAATGTGTATTATCATTAAAAATGGCCATATTTTCCAAAACACAAAAATTAGAATAATGGCATTATTTTACCTTTTTGCAAATCTCTTTAATATTGCCTTACTATAGAAGACAGTTGGATTCCCAGATCTGTTTCTGCATTTAATCTATTGTGATATGTTGTTTGGGTTGAAATGAACAAGTAAAACATAGACTGACAAATATATGTGGTTAGAAATATAAAGAGTACCTCAATAGCTTTTTCAAGTTATTATGGATATTCTTTTTTTTTTTTTTTTTTTTTTTTTTTTTTTTTTTTGTGGTGCTGGGGATTGAACCCAGGGCCTTATGCACACAAGGCAAGCACTCTACCAACTGAGCTACATGTCCAGCCCAATGGATATTCATTTTTGAGACTACCCTAAACCTTGACTTAGTTGCAACATGGAATCTGGAAACCATATCAATTAACTTTTCAAACTCCATATTAAAACCCCTTAGTCTGTCTTACACTTTGAATAAATCTTTTTACCTAAGTATGATTTTGTAATAGCATGCATTAGTAATTTGGAAACTAATGGATCACTGAGTTATGCAATCTTCCAAATGTGGACACATTTCATTGTACAATATTAAAAAGTCATAGTCATTAATATCAACCACTGCTATCATCAGAAGAACTTTTAAGTTTTGGGAAGCTGTCAAGCTCATGCTGGTGGATACAAGTTCTCCAAAATTCTGATTTTATCACTTAAGAATACGAATTTCATTACTGTCAACAAATATTTGTTGCTCTCCTTTAAGTTGCAGGTTCACTTCATTCATTTTGAGAATGTAACATGCCACATACCCAAAAATAATCAGTTGTTTTATTCAAGTAAAGCAGTGTGATAAAGTAGCTAATTCAACTTTCAACTCAAATATCACATAGGGCTTTCCCTTGAGACGCCCTTCTACTGTGGAAGGTAGCTGTCGTGCTCTGTGTGTTTTTCCCATTTCATCACGTAGTGTACTAATGCAATATGGAGTCAAGGGTTGACAGTCACTAAAGTAATAATTTTTACTGCTTCAAGAGGGTGATTAAGAGAAACTGGCTTTAAAAAAAATTACAAGTGTGTACCCATGAAGAATGCCCCTTCAGTATAATCTGGTGCCTCTCTCTTGATTCATGCAAAGGAACCTTGACCACCATTGATTAAAAAGGCAAAAGACATCTTAGCATTATATTTTGATTTCAAAAGATCTGAGCTAGAAGGATTCCATGGACCACACTCTGAGAACCCACAGAGGCAGGGAACCACTGTTCCTTCTCTATCTCTGGCTTTCCTTGAAAATGCAAGGATCTGGGCATCCACAACAGGAAAGGTTCCCTGAGTCCCTGGCTGAGTTGCCTCACAGGCATCATACTTTTAGTATGGGAAATAAAGACAAACTAAGGAATCAAAGCAACGTAAGTATTCCTGCTGCTTCTTAATATTAGTACAAATGGTTAAAATAGTTAAAATGGATCACATGACTGGTTACAGAAAGAGTTGATCAAGATGATGTAGTTTTTTAGCATTGTAATTTTTAGTGATTGCACTTAAACACTTTTGGGTGTGTATATACATGTGCAGATACATGTCCACATACATGTACATATTACTACATATGTACACATGTATAGATATATAATACACACATGAACTTTGTTGTTTTAATGTATCACAAAGCTCTAAGCTGATATCCACCATAGATACCATTAATCCTTAACATTTTTGGTACAAAAGGAAGAGTTGAATAAAAATCCCCCAACTAATGAATCGACTTTTTGCTTGCTTAACTGAAAAATTTCTTTGTATTCTTCTTTCACAACTTTTAGTACCTCTGAAAAATCATGTTCTGCAGAGACAACTACACTTGAGTTCTCTTTCATTGTCACTGTTGTTTCAAGTTCTTTGTGACAATTTCAAGAGTTACCACTGCAAACAAAGGAGCCATTCCTGAATAAACTGCCAGGTTTAAATAATTAGGGGGCTAAAGATCAATTGGCATAATTTTAATCCTGTTAAAACAGTTTTCTATTTTATAAATGTAAATAATTATCTTTATACTTCCTCTGACCCTAATTTTCAACTCATTATAAGATTTTATTTTATCTAATGAATAATGTCTTTGGGAAGATGCCATTTCAAATTAAATCAAGGATTCTGGTATCCTAATTTTAAAAATTTAAACTTTTACTTTATGTTACTGCTTCTGTAATCTTTTGCAGAAACCATATGCATTTATTTTTTATAAAAACACTTATTACAAAAAACTCACTTTAATTGTTCTATATTCCATTTAAATTAAACTCTCAAAGATAGAACTTAACCCTTTGATAAGAAATATTGTTAGGGGCAAACATAGAGTTTCATATTTCTTTCTTTTATATATTTGTTTTTCTCTTCCTAAAATAATATGTACCCAACAGGATAATTTTAATACTTTCTTGTCTAGAGTTAATCACACAAAATGTATTCTACTCTGTTTATTAGCCCATGACTTAAAGAATATCAAACTTATTCTACTATCTTGATGCCATGTTGATTGGTAATGCTGCTCTGCTCTCCTCTGGCTATCAGGTAGGTATGGCTACAATTGTCTATTCCACATTTTTCTGGCAGTGGGTAAACAGAATCACCTTTAGATGGTACAGTCAGATATCATTCAAGAAAACAAGGGCCCATTCCAAATGATCACAGGAATTATGTCAGTAACCCAGTGAGTGGCTCTTAACAGAATAAACAAAAAATAATTGAATGATTTCTGAATAGATGAAATATGAGTGTACAGAGCAGAAATCCACATATATTATTCATCTATGTTGTTATATCCAATGGTTGGTTCTCATTTGTCATCCTATTTGATCTATCAGCAGCATCTGACATAATCTGGCCATTCCTCTTTGGCTCTTAGGACAGACTTTCCATTTTCTTCATATTTCCTGGTTTGCTTTTTCTTCTACCCCTTGGTTCTCTCCTCCTCTTCTCCCTGACATTTATTTTGGAGTGCCCAGTGCTTAGTCTTTGGTCCTCTTTTCTTTCCTGACTCATTTGCTCCTGTAGCGATTACATCTGGTGTAGATGCTTTCATTTACATTTCCACCCAGACTCACAGATCCAAAACCTACTTTGCTGTCTTCACTTCACATCTGCCAGACACATCAAACTTGGTAACACCAAACCTACTCCTGTCACACTCCCTGACTCCCCCACCCCATAGCAAAGCCCTGTTCCACTTGCAGCTTTCCCATTTCAGTAAATAGCAACTCTATCTTAGAATCATCCTTGACCCCTCTTTGTCTCTTACATCCACATTCAATCTATTTCCAAAAAACAAAACACAAAACACAACTTCTTTATTATGTTTCCTAACTTACTGCCTCTCTCCTTCCATAAGAATGTAAGTTTCACAAAAGGCAGGTCTTGATTTTTCAGTTCTAATTTTTCTTTTTTAAATATTTATTTTTTAGTTATAGTTGGATACAATACCTTTATTTATTTATCTTTATGTGGTGCTGAGGTTTGAACCCAGGGCCTTGCAAGTGCTAGGTGAGCACACTACCTCTGAGCCACAACCCCAGCCCATAATTTTTCTTTTTATATCTTTTTTAAAGTTGTAGATGGACATAATACCTTTGTTTTAATTTATTTATTTATATGCAGTGCTGAGGATTGAACCCAGTGCCTCACACATGCCAGGCTACCACTGCCACCACTGAGCCACAACCCCAGCCCCTCAGTTCTAATTTTTATCAATGTATCACAAATACCTAGAAAATAAACCTTGGCATACAGTAGACAGTTAAAACTTGATGAATAAATTAGTGGATATTTGTAATTTTAGTGAAGAAACACATGCAATTGCCTTCAGCTTTAGAAATGATAATTGCAAAATGGAAGTGTGTGTCTGAGTAATGTCCTGGGAGGAAGGTCCCTCAAGGCAGGCTCAGGACATGAGTGTAGCGGAGGCCAGTATGGAGAGGTGCAAAAGAGGAAGAGCATAGAAATACCACGATTTCACATTTATGGGTTCTTCTCAGTTGTGCCCAAAGGCTCCACAAATCAAAATAAAGTCCTGATGATATGGTTAAAACAGCAATTATAAAATAAACTGCCTTTTTTTTTTCTGGCAACACAAAGATGAAAATAAAAAGCAGGAGCCACATTCCTCCAATTACATAAAAATTATATCTTTCTCCCCTGGGAGGGCATGACTTTGGATTGTTTTATTATACAGTTTTGGAGTACATGACAAAACATTTCTAGAAAAATCCATGGAAGAAGGATATAATTATATGGCACTGTAGACATATAATTAATTAAAAGAGCAAATAATGAATGTGTAACAAGATTTTAGAACCTGAAAGGGACCAAAGGGATCATCCAGTCCACATCCCTCATTTTATGGGTGAAAAACTTGAGCCAAGAAAGATTAGGTGCCTTGCCCAAGGAACACAGCTGGTGATGAACCATGATTTCTAACCAAATGTTTTTTCCCACTCTGGAACTTACCACTTCTAACACGTGATGCTGATTAGAAATTAAAGAAGAAAAATGCACTAAGCAACAAAAAACAATGAACTCTTTTTGATTATTCCCTTCACATATTTGAAGAACAATCCTTTTATTCCCATGTATTTTAGGGCACACTTCTCAAGGCCTTGATATAAAGGAGGATTGTTCATGAGCGTTTCTAGTTAACTTTATGGTAGTCGTAAAGGTACCATTACAGATAGCACTGTAAATCCACTAACTATATGCCACATGTTCTGATTAGTATCTGCTGCTTTTTTCTGTCACCAAGAATGATTCACTTTTGTTCACTTGTGTGATGTGTGATGAGAGTGAATTACATGTCAGGCACAGGGCTACATGCTAAGGGAGGAGAAGAGAAAAAATAGACAAGGTAATTCCCCTTGCCTACACAGACACTCCTGGAAGGATGTTTGATAATGAAATTCCTAAGAAAATATTAATTGGAACTGCTCTTTTTTTTGTAAATGGTTTTCATTATTATTTCCTGTGCCAATGATATACTTAAAGAGGGGTCTTTGCTGTTGTTGTTTGTTTGTTTAAATTTCACTGAAGACAAAGTTAACATCTTGTTCATTTTCCAGAAAATAGTACAAGATCTTGGAAGAGGCCCTCATTACATATTTGTTAAACTGAAACAGGCTTAAGCATACATCCCCCACATTGATACACACACCCAATTAAGCATTTTGTAGTAAAGACCATGCTCTTCTTATATTATTATCTTCTTTGACAAAGCTGGTTTTATAATAAATAAGAATGACTATTTACTATATACCATATTACCACATAAATAATGATTATTCAAAAAACATCCTACCAAAGCAAATGCTTGAGATGAGTCAGGAATTATTTATAATTTCAAACTTTAATACACAATGTTCTGTCACTGGTGCTAAAGAGGATGTATTGATCAATACTTTCTTATGTCTCTGCTTGTACCCAAGGAAATGGCCAAATTTTGTGACTCCTTTGTTTGAACATTATTAAGAAGCAAGAGACAGAAAACAGATCTATACACGACAGTCTTACTAACAATATGGTGGTTTGGAATTTCGCATCTCTAAATCTTGCTGAGGTCTTAAAAGAGGGCTTTAACTTCTTTGGGATTTTTGTCAAATAGCTTTAGTTGTATAATGCTATTAATAATTTAGTGCTTATTATGCACACTTCAAGTACATTTAAATTCAGAAGCCCTTTCTGAAATGAGGCTAAGCTGTGATCTAATAGTCTTTTTAAAAACTGACCATAAAGACCATCAACTGAATATCACTCCTTTCCTCATCCCGATATTCTGAATCCCTCTACAGTCTGAGAAATGGCTCAACTCTCTGCATCCCATTAGCCTTCTTATTCTGTTTTTAAAATCTGCCTTTAAAGCAGGATCAATCTTGCAGGAAATAGAGTGTGTACACAGCCCCTGCCCAATAGGAGTGGATAACCCGGAAAAGGCTGTGTTGCTTCTCCTCCAGCTCCCTTCACAAACATGGATGGTAGACTGGAGAGTACCAGCCAACCACTAGTGTGACAAGGAAGCTAAAGCAACATTTTGTCTAAAAAATCTTTCCCACTTGGTTCCTTTTTAAAAATATGGATACAACTTTAAGTTTCCAGGCATGTTCAATAGAAAACAATAGTGCTCATGAAATAAGAGATTGATATCAAACTGAAAGATTGACAGACTAACAGATTTTACAGTATAACCTTTTTTTTTTTTTTAAAGAAAACCAATTTTTAGTTGTTGATGGAACTTCATTTTATTTATTTATATGTGGTGCTGAGAATCGAACCCAGTGCTCCATACATGCTAGGTAAGCACTCTACCAATGAGCTACAACCCCAGCCCAGTAAGATCATTTTTATCTTCCTCTCTTAACACACTAATTTTTTTTTTTTTTTTCAGGTACTGGGGATTGTACTCAGGGGCACTCGACCACTGAGTCAAATCCCCAGCCCTATTTTGTATTTTATTTAGAGAGAGGGTCTCTCTGAGTTGCTTAGTGCCTCACTTTTGCTGAGGCTAGCTTTGAACTAGCGATCCTCCTGCCTCATCCTCCCGAGTCGCTGGAATTACAGGCATGCACCACCGCACCCAGTTTAATAAACTAATCTTTATAAGAATCTACTATTTAAAATTTCCCTTGTAGTATTGGGGACCATGGAAGGTTTGATACTAACAAAAAAATACTAACTGCTGAGTACTTCTCTGGGGCCCCAAGAAGGCTGTTCATAGTGTCTTGCCAGTTCTTGATTTGTCTTTCCTGTTGAATGCACTCAGTAAAATTCATGATGAAAGGAGGAAGTTCAGGTCCTCCAGTCTTTAGGAAAAACAGCTCTGCTGAAAGGGAACAACTATGGAACTTATATTGCCAGGCTTTCAAAATGATGTGAATACAACTGAAGATGCAAGTACTGGGTTTTTGTCTACCTAGTCAATAGAGATAAATCTCTATCTATCTATCTATCTATCTATTTATTATTTGTTTATGCAAAATCTTTGCTTATAAAAATAATTATTGGTTTGGTACTAAATTTAATGTACTGATTAAATGGTCATCTTTTCAAGTTAGACATTATATGAGTTCCTTCTTCCAAGTTTTATTTTCTCATAATGAAGTTAAATAAAAATCTAATGTGAAGATATTCTGTGCTCCCAGAATCACACACTCGAGTCATGGAGGTAGGGCATCAAAGATTTCTTCAGATGAAGGTTCTAGAAGAATATGGGAAAAGGCTGCTGGCCTTTCAAATCAGATTGTGTCAAAAATCTGTATGAAAAAAATGTCTTGGAAAATGCAAGTCATTCAATTAAAATAGATGTTTCTAAAGATGAATATATTCTTCAATTTAAAAAGATAAAGACAACCCCCCCCCAAAAAAAATAAAACTAGGTGATATATAGTACCTGATATCAAAGACTAAATGACCTATAGGAATCATGAAAAGTGTAGGAAAAAGATTCAAATAATAGTGGCAGGGCCATGTGATAATCCTGCAACTGGATTGTTCTTACAATTCTCCCCCTTGCTTTGCAAACTCCTATGCACACTGTAGACTGAGGCTTTAGTGCCACTCAAAGGTAGCATTTCAGACTTTCAAAGCACCATGGATGTCCCTCAGTGGCCACAGACACCATTTTCCATTCATCTGTGCACTTGGGTTAATGCTGGTCTCCCCCTAGCCATAGACTCCATGAAGGCAGGAAATGATTTCATTTATGTTCACCACTGTTTTCCTGATACCTCTGTGTTTGGCACCTAAGTGCTGAATATATATTCACTGAATAAGTAAATGAATAACTAGTAAAAAACAAATTTTCTAATTAGTCCAAGTGTAAGATCATGGATTTATTAATTTAAATCTTCTGCCAGCAAAAAGAAAATAGAAGAAAAAAAATTAAAGGCTCATCAGCTAAGATGGGGTAAGATTCAAGAAGTGCCATCTTTATAGACAAAATGGTTTACTTGCAGTTGCTATTATTAGTAAGAAAGTTGGTTTGGGGCTAGATGAGGTCTTCCTGAGAAAAACCATATCAAAAATTTTGAGAGCTTTGCCAGATATATTTTTAAAAATGGTTGAAAGACCTAGAAAACAAAATAGAGGAGCCTAGCAATATATCAACTTGTATGGTGACATCTGAAGTTAGTTTCAGAACTGGTTTTGTTCAGCAACTTCACCAGTAAAATGTAAGGGTGAATGGGGGGTACCTGGAAGGAGAAAAACTAGCTCAAGGGTTGTTGGATTGGGAGCCTAAAAATATCAATTACAAATACTAAAAAATGAAAAACTGAGTAGAAAGGTCATAGGAATTCAGTTAAAACCTAAGTTTTAATAAGAAAAAAATAAGGCAAAAACAAGGAAAAAAAACCCCACTTTTAGAAGTCAAACACTTCAAAGATGAGATTGGAAGTTCTGAAGAGGAATTTAGGAATGAAATAGATGATCTTTTGGATGGTGGAAAATGGGCTTAGAGCCAAGGGAAAAGACAGGGTTTATGGAACAACTGTGGGGATGTTTGTTTTTATTTGTTCCATTCCTCTTTTCAGATGACCCTTATTAAAATGTTAATTCTGACAAATGTTTTAGGGACTTAATTTAGTTTCTGCAAGATAAAAAAATATATTCAACAGAGAAATGGAAATTGGTGAAAGATAGGCTGGTTCATTTTTACTGAGTCCTTGGACACAAGCAGAGTCAGCTTTGGGATTAAGTGACAAAAATGTGGGATTTGGGGAAATGGGATGGAGACAATCCAAGGACCTGATTCAGCCTGCCCTTTCCATTGCTGGAGGGAATACAGATTATCAATGGAGACAGCCACTCCTGGAGTACAAAATTTCCCAAGGACAGATGCAGTGTGTTTGAAAGCTTTACATCGCTGACACCTACCACAGGTCCTTGCAGCTTTATTCATTCTTGCTATATGAACTGTAATTGCTTTTATCTCCACAGCACTGAGTTCACTAATGTGGATAAAGCAGTAAGTAAGAAAATATAACCTCTGTCTTTATGAACTTTGCACTATGGTAGAATGAGGGTAAAAAGACACCCACATTTAATCACAATTGAGACAAACATGAGGAAGTAGAGGTTGAGGATGCTCACAAAGCACTGAGCTGCCGGGAGTGTGGGAAGCAGTGACTGCATACAAATATGAAGCATCACCTGGAACAGTTAGCCATGTAAAATTGGAGTCCAAGGCAAGGAGGACATTTCAGACAGAGTGGAGGTCCACAATGATAGTTTTTTACTCCTTTAAAGATGCTCTTTGTTGCCCTCCATTCATTATAAATTACAAATATTTGGTTTATATTTATTTTGAATAAATTAATTTGATATTTTCTATCTCTAGAGACAGAAAGACAGGACTGAGCTGGTCCAGATGCTTTGAGAGGAGGAGGATAACAAATCACACATTCTTAGACTGACTTGCCCAAAGTCTCACTCACCAAAAGACTTTTTCTAAGGGATGTGTGAAAATCTACCAAAAGCATGTTGTTATGGCCTGGATATGATATCCTCCCCAAAGCACATGTCTTAACGCAGGAATGTTCAGAGCTGCCATGATTGAATCAAAAGAGCTGTAATCTAATCAGTGGACTAATCCATTTGATGGATTAATAATTTGAATGGACTAACGGGGTGGTAACTGTAGGCAAGAAGGTGTGGGTGAAGGACACAGGTCACTAGGGGAATACCTTTGTGGTTTATATTTTGTCCCTAGCATCTCTCTCTCTAGCACCTCCCCTGCCCCAACCCCTCTCTTTCTCTCTCTGCTTCCTGGCTGTCACAAGTTGAGCAGCTCTTCTTCACTTCACCCTTCTGCCATGATGTTCTGCCACACCTTGGGCCCAGAGCAATGAAGTTGGACCGAAACTGTGGGCCAAAAAATAAACATTTCCTCCACTCAGTTGTTCTTTTCAGGTGTTTTGGTCACAGTGATGGCAACCTGACGAATGTGTGGAGCTTCGCAGTTTCACCTTGTACCTGAATGTTAAATAAGGGACACTGCCATCCAGAGCATGTGAACAGACCCTGAACTATACTGGTTCCTCTGCCACAGGATGCCTCAACTCTAATTCAGTGTAGAAATTTAAAATGCCCCAAAGCTCTGGCTTAGTAAGTAGTCTACATTTGATACCAAGCAGCAAACATTGTTTTAGCATTGCAGTGTGGCAGCCATTACCAATGATAGGGATGGCTCAGCAATTTTCTGGGCACGAATACAAGAGATAATGATGGGGGTGTCAAAGACTGCTTTCTGCCCTGTGTCTGTCCAAATGTGTGCCAGCCTGCCATGTAATCACCTCACTCAAAATTCATCCAGAATTCCTCCTTAGGAACTGATTTCAGAGCTGCACACTGAAATCCACTCTGGTCAGAGGATAGACTCCTATGGTCTGTATTAAAAATTACTTTAAAAAGTTTTTAACTAGCTGGGGCGCGGTGGCACACGCCTGTAATCCCAGTACTTGGGAGGCTGAGGCAGGAGGATCGCAAGTTCAAATCCAGCCTCAGCAATGGCGAGGCACTTAGCAACTCAGTGAGACCCTGTCTCTAATAAAAAATACAAAAAAAAAAAAAAAAAAAAAAAGAAAAAAAAAAGTTTTTAACTGGTACCTAATATTTGTCCATATTTATGGTGTGCAATATGAGAATTTAATACATATATACAATGTATAATGATCAAATCAGGGTAATTAGTATTTTCTCCACCTCAAAGATGTATCATTTTTATATGTGGGGAACATCTTTTGTCCTCTAATTATTTTGAAATGTATAATAAATTGCTATAGCTGGGCATGGTGGTATATGCCTGTAATCCCAACAGCTTGGGAGGCTGAGGTTGGAGGATTGTGAGTTCTAGGCCAGTCTCAAAATAGACTCTCTCTCAAAATAACTAACTAAATAAATAGTGCTTCTTTAAAAAAGTGAATTTCAGATAATAAGTAAATGTTCAAAAAAAACAAATAAATTGCTATAGACTATAATGGCTATAGAAGATAAGAAAGAATTCTACCCAATTGTATTTTGGTACTATTTAACCCCCTCCCTCTTGTCCCACTTCCCTATCCTTCTCTAGTCTCTAGTGACCTCTGTTCTATCTACTCTTTTCTTCTGTGAGATCAACTTTTAGATCTCACGTGAATGAGTACCTGCAGCAGTTTTCTTTCTGTACCTGGCTTATTTCACTTAACATGATGTCCTCTAGGTTTATATACTTTGCAGTTTTACTTTTCTCATTTTCTTTTTCCCTTCTTTTGATGTGCCCTCCCATTCTTTTCCTTCTTTCCCCCTTTTCTCTATCCTTCCTTCTTTCTTCCCTTTTCCAAAATTTTTTGCCTACTAAAGTGCCAAACACTGGGGATCAAAGACAAATAAGTAGCTACAATGGAATCTGTGGGCAATAGAACTGAATGCAAAAAGATTTGAAAATGCATTATCACTTTTCTTAGCTCCTCAGCCCTTTACACTGATTCAAAGGGGTTTGTGTGAGCCAGACCAGCACTGGCAGAGATGCATGCCAAGTAGGAACTTGCCAAGAGACCTGCCAGAGAAGGACGGACGGGGAATAAAATCAAGCCTGAGATTGCTCTGGAATGAAGAAATTAAAATGGACATATGCAAATGTGTAACCTTTCTTTTTTATTTTATTTTTTTTTCTAGAGGAAAAAATATATACATTTATTTATCATGCACAAGGGAAATCAGAGCAGAGTGATCACACTGTTATCCAGGGACATTTAAATGTATTATTATTATTATTTTTTGCCTGATTTAGACTGGTGTGAATATACTTTGTTACAACCAGGGATATGTAAAAATGTACTATATAAGTGTAATATGAATTGTAATACATTCTTCTGTCATATAGAACAACTTAGAATAAAATAAAAGGAAAAAAAAATAATGTCTAGGGCTGAGGTCATGGCTCAGTGGTACAGCGCCTGCCTAGCACGTGTGAGGCACTGGGTTCGATTCTCAGGAACACATATGAACAAATAAATAAATAAAGGTCCATCAGTAACTAATAAAATTTTAAAAATCTAACCTTTCACAACATGAATTTAGGAACAAAATATATTTAGATAGATTTCCTTGATAAATTCCTTGCCATACAAACTCTTGCAACTTGCTATTCATAATCTAAGACCCAAATAAATTTGGACAAGAAATGCTTGAATAAGCTTCTATATAGCCAACATTTTCCTCCCACAATTTCTGAAATTGGCATTTTTTGATGAGAAGGTCCAGAGCTCTTTTCTAATCACCAGTGGGATTTGTAATCCCCCCCAAATACTTAACCACTATGCCAACAATGCACCAGCTATGATTATAATAAAAAGAAAAGCAGAAAGTATCTGTGTAAGGAAAGTAGCTGCAGAAATTAAACTAGAAAAATTCTAAGAACATAAATGAGTCAGCATGAGGTATAACAGCCTTAAGGGCATCAACTTCAAAGAGAAAATGAAATTATTTTGGTTGCCCTGGTAACACCAAGATAAAATGTGGAAATGAAAATGCAGGGTTTAACATTAAGAAAATCTTCCTCAGCACTAAGGTCTCTCACATCATGGAATGAGCATTACCATGGCAACATGCAAATAACATGTAAACAGATTAAATACAGAAAATATGCCAGGGGTTGGAAGCATGGCAATAAGGACTAAGCTGATCTAATAAATATTCTGTACCTTTCTTTTCTTAGACTCATGGAATTAAATAGTGTGATGGCAAAGGGATTGCAGAGATCAAATGAGACTTCCTTCAAGGATAGATAATTATAAATGGTTTTAAAAATTAAATGTTATGTAATATTTCCACCCATCCATTTTTCTCCAAATGACATAGAATCTCCACTTATTCTAGAGATCTGATTTTCTGGTAGGAAAAGGGAAAAGAAAAAAGAAAAGCATAAGAAATAGAAACATTCTCTCACCTTATGTTTTCTCTGCCTAATTTACACTTTTGGGGGGGGGAGATATTTCTCCAGTTATTAAGGTAGTTCATATCTCAAGAACAGATTATTCTGTTAATATAGTACTGGAATAGTAGTACTGTTGCTTTGTTAGTATTATTACTATTATTTTGGTGCTGGAATTGAATCCAGGGCCTTGTGCATGCTGAGCGTACACTGTACCTCTGAACTATGCCACCAGCCCCAAAACTAGAGTCTTGAAGTGATACTCTAGAATCTCTAGATGAGAACATGGCACTAAAGTTAAGTTGGAATCCTCACTCTGCCACTTATAAACTGGGTGACAACGAGCAAGCTACTTTTGTTTCCTTATTTTTAAAATATGGAAAAGGACAATATCTTCTTTCACAGGTTTATTGGGAAGTTTGCAGAGGTAACTATGACAAGTACTGATTGTAGTAAAAGGCAGGAAATCAGTTCTCAATTTGTGACAGGTACTAATATTATCAATAGAAATAACAATCAAATCTGGTGTGATCAAGGGAGTTAGCCATTTTTAAAATGTTATGTTATTGTGGTAAAAACAATTAACAAAAGATCTGCCTTCTCAACAGAAGTTTAAGCATACAATACAGTTATGTTGACTATAAATATAATTTGTACATGAAGTCTCTAGAGCTTATTTATTTTGCTAACTGAAACTTTGTGTCTGTTGATTGGGAAATCCCCATTCCTACTGGCCTTGGGCAACCACCACTGTTCTCTTTGACGCTATGAATTGGACTATTTTATATACATCGTTTAAATAAAATAATGTAGCGTTTGTCTGTGACTGGCTTATTTCACTTAACATAATATCCTCAAGAGTCACCCATGTCATCGTATGTTGAAGAATTTCCTTCTTTTTAAGAGTTGAATAATATTCCATTGTAGGTGTATATCATATTTTAAAAATAATACATTCATCTGCTGATGGACATTTTGGTTATTTACACATCATGGCGATTGTGAATAGGGGAGCTTACTATTATAAGAATAAGAATATTTGGGTATTTGGGCCTTCAGTCCCACTTGAGGCACCCACACTAAAAAAAGAATTCATGAAGAATGGAAGACACAAACTTTGAATCATTTTTGTTAAGTGGGAAAGGAAAGGAATAACAACTGATAATTAATATTATTGTACCAGTTACTAAAAAATGTTATCTGTTGAACTTCTACATTAAATCTGTGCTCTACAGAAGAGGAGATCTGCAAAGGCAGGTCAGTTTCCCCAAGGTTACAAACCTCATGAATGGCATCTGCAAAAATTCCAACTTAACTCTCAGATTCCAATGTCCAAGCTCATTTCATTTCACAAGGAAAACTATCTTAGTCCCTGATAACCTCTTTTATGGGAAGTCCGGACATGACATCGATTAACAAGAGCACCTGCTTGAGAATTCAGCCACCCGAGGACTGTATTAGAGCAATCCTACCTGTGACTTGATCCAGCCTAAAATCTTGCACAAAGAGAGCAATTCAGCCTAAGGAAAGATATTTTTTTAAAAGAGGTTTAAAGGACTCAACTCCACGAAGGAGTCACTAGTATGGGAAGGACTTCTACCATAAGTGGCTAGGAAAATGGAAATTTACCAGAGCCACAAAAGCACTCCTACATTATACTCTTGGTTATACCTGTCTTTGGTTTGATACCAAATCCTTTGGTGGAGAATGCAGTCCCCAAATATGGACCTATTCCATTCTTTGGGGGATCTTCATGTGATTTCCAGGAACTCCGTGCAGCAAAACAGCAAGAACCTTCTGTACTGAGAATTTGAATACTGGGAAACTTATACCAAATTAAAATAGGACACTGACTACTAACTTCCTTTTCATTGTTCTTGTTCAAATTAATTTGGATGAAATACTTAACTATTAACCATCTGTTGCCTTAGAAAATTATCAGGCTCTTCCTTCCCTAATGTTCTAGCAAAGTGTTTGACTTTACTGCAGTTATGCCTATAAAGAGGTCTATTTTCCTGTCACTGGCTCAAATGTTCACTGTTTTTTTTTTTTTTTTTTATATTATGACTGCTTTTTGGGTTTCCTCATCAGGTCTCACAATGTTTCCAAAGGCAAAGAATAGGAAACACTTTAGGTGAACTTTACGTAAAATATCCCCATGACTACCTACAGTATCTTTCTAATCCATGAGACAGCAGGCTTGTTCTGCCAATTAACACTGATCTTAAGACATATTGAAATACACATTGTGGACCACTCTGAAAGTTTAGCTCTTTTAGAAGAACATGATTTAAAATGTGATTCCATACCAATCCGAGTTCCTGAACTCTTATATATATATACTCTTAGCTTTGGCTTTCTTTATCCTACCAAATACTACCCCACAGTTACTTCTATTACTGCTCAGCTTTCTATTTTATCTCAGCTTCTTCATCTCACTGCCCCAAGTCTTCTCCTTTTTTTGGTTTTTCTCAATATAAGTAACTCATGCTCTAGCTGATAGATTGGATATAGGGTTTGAGAGGAGTCAGATAACGGCAAGATTATTTTCATTCTTTTTTGATCTTATTTTCTATGGTTTTTCTTTTTTCCTTTTAACTGATATATAAAAGCCATAAAACTGTCCATATTAATAGAGTGGAATGTAATGTTCAATATATGTATATATTATGTCATGTTTAAATCAGGTTAAACATATTTATCTACTTGAACATTTATCATTTCTTTATGGTGAACACTTCCAAAATCCTTTCCTCTACCTTTTTGAAATGTACAATACAGATATAAGATATTTGACTTGAGAAAAAGAAAGGATGGATTGCTAAGGGAGCAAGAAACTATAGAAAGAGCAGGTTGCAGGCAGAGGGGGAATGGAGAGCTTGGTTTCAGCTGTGTGTATTAGACATCCCAGTGAGGGGTCCCACAAACACTTGAACACACCAGACAGAGTTGGGAATGATCTTGGCTGGAGACATAAACTTGGGAGTCACCAGGGGACAGAAAGTGTTAAAGCTGTGAGACAGGATGAAAACACTTAGGGTGTATAGAAAGAGAAGAAAACCATCTAAGGACTTCCTGAAATAGGGAACATGCTGCCCCCAGATATGGGCATGAATAGCACTCTCTCATTTCCTTCAGGTCTCTATGCAAATGTTGTTTTCAGAGATGCCTTGTCTGCTTGCCCTACTGAAAACATGAACATAAACTCACGCATGGCAGCAGCACGCCTTACCAAAATTCCCTTTTCCATTTTCCTAAGTGGCTTTCCTTTTCCTTTTATCCTTTATAATTTTTTAAATTTTTTATTGGTGTTATATGATTACACATAACAGTGGAATTCATTATGACATATTTGTATATGCACACAATAGAATTTGATCCACTTCCTTCCCCAGCACTCCCCTTCTCCACCCTCCCCCATCCCCTTCCTCAACTCTACTGGTCTCCCCCTTCTATTTTCATGAGGTTTCTTTTTCTTTTTCTTTCTTTCTTTTTGTCCCCCCACCTTTTCTCTCTCTAGCTTCTCCATATGAGAGAGAACATGTGACCCTTGACTTTCTGAGTCTGGATTATTTTGCTCAAATGTGATGCTCTTCAGTCCTCATAGCATTATCTTTATGGATATATGGTATAGGTGTGTGCTTATTTACTTGTGTTTCTGTCTCCTGCATCATAAGGTAAATTCCTAAGAAATAAGAACTTTTTCTATTTTTGGAGCTGGGGATTGAATCCAGGGCCTTGTGCATGCAAGGCAAGCACTTTACCAAATGAGCTATATCCCCACCAAGAACTTTGTTTTTGTTCACTCCTATCTCCCAGTGCCTAGAACAGTATCTAGCACAAAAAGTCTACTCAATAAATAATTGCTAAATGAATGAATGAAAAAAATGAATATATGCTTATTTTGCAAGTCTCCCAGTTGTTTAAAATATGTAACAAAAATATTTATGTAGCTACTGGAACTTAGAGTAAGCTGCACATAGTTTTGGGATGAGGACCAACTGATTCTTTGCACCATTCTGCATTCTCTCATGACACCTGCACTGCGCTAAAGGACGACGAGGAAGTTCCTCATTGGAGGCCACCTGAGAGATCTGCTTGGTGGTAGAAATGGAAAGTCTTCTCTTTGTTATTTGGAAAGTTGGGAGAAGGAGGAAAAGAATATGAGTGGGACTAGAGGTATCTTCAGCCTCATTTTTTCTGAGCCTGGGGCTCCTTTTTAATGTTGTTAGCAGCACTGCATTCTTTATTCCAGTTGCCTGCCTCAGTCACCTCCCTGGACCTACAGTGGAATAAGGTACAGGAGGGAAGTGTGGGTGTTTTCTAAGCAATAGCAGGGAAACAGTGCTCATGGATAGTTAGGGTTAAAATTTTCAGTGGCAGATGACCAGTAATGAGCAGAATCAGAGCGTGATGATTGTGGGAAGTCACGATGGTCAGAAGTGATTCAAACCAGCAAAAATGTCACTCACTCTTTAAAAAAACAAAATCATACTGAATTTGTGGCATTAAAGATCCAGAAAATTTAACTAATACTATAGCTAGCATCATTCAGATCCCTTGCTGGGGAGTTTGGGGTTCTATTATTTTAAGAGAGGAATGTGAAAACGAGACCCTATCTCTAAATAAAATTCAAAAAATAGGGCTAGGGATGTGGCTCAGTGGTCACGTGTCCCTGAGTTCCATTTCCGGTTACCCCTACCCCCACCCCAAATTAGACAGACACTTATTTAAAGGCAACAAATTCTACCTTCAAAAATACAACCAGATTCTTTCTTTCCTTCCTTTTTTTTGGGGGGGGGGGTGCCAGGATCAAATCCATGGCCTCATGCCTGCTAGGGAAGAGCTCTACCACTGAGCTACACCCTTAATCATTTCTGACCTGTCTGCTATTACCTTGGTCCAGCCACCATCATTTTTCCACAGATTACTGCAATGACCTCCTAGCTGGTCTCCCTGCTTTCATGTTTGACCCTTACAGATTAATCTCAATTTAGAAGCCAGAATAATGCTATCAAAATACTGGGTCTCTTCTCTGCTCCAAACCCACCAGTAACCCTTCATCTCACTTGGGAAAAGTCAAAATCTTTGCAAAAGTCCTAAAGGCCTTATGTAATCTCACTCCCAGCCTTTACCAATCTTAGCCCTCTCCTGAACATTCTCTTTGCTCCAGCTGCACTGGTCCTTATAGCAGTTTCTAGAACATTCCAGATTCACTCCTGCCTCAGGGCCTTTGTACTCTCAGCACTTCTGCCTATAGTTCTCCTCTTCCTGTTTTTGGTGTTTGTGTGGCTCCATCCTTTGCCTTCTGCAGACACTACTGAAGCTGATCCAGAAGCGAATCACTTTTTCACTATCTCTGTCACTGCCATTCTAGTCCAAGCCTTTGCCCCCTCTTGTTTGGATAATACTGCTAAGCCAATTTAATATTAAGCCCTACCTGCCACACACACCCTTTCTTCCTACCATGGACTTATTTTTCTCCATAGCATTTAATACTTTTGAATATGTTATGCATATTTTAATTACTTATGTAATACCTTTTTCATCTTCTCCCACTTGAACATAAGTCCCAGGAAGGCAGTTTTTGCCTGATTTGGAAACTGTTTGTTCAGAAGAGTGTCTGACCCATAACTGAATATCAGAATAAAATAGTACAAACAGAATGTATACAGAAATGTTACATACTCGAGATAAGCAAAGGAATATATAAGGCTAACAGATGTGTTAAGAGCCTTGAAGTATATTGATACATTGAAGTAAGTACCAGATACAAAATGCTGTAATTTGGTACATGACAACAGGTTTCAACTTGCTGCATGAAGAGACTTTTAGGAAGAACCTACTGTTAAATGGCCTGAATAAGCCGGGCGCGGTGGTGCACGCCTGTAATCCCAGCACTTTGGGAGGCTGAGGCAGGAGGATCGCGAGTTCAAAGCCAGTCTCAGCAATGGCGAGGCATAGCAACTCAGTGAGACCCTGTCTCTAAATAAAATACAAAAAAGGGCTGGGGATGTGGCCCAGTGGTCGAGTGCCCTGAGTTCAATCCCCAGTACCAAATAAAAAAAAAAAAAAAAAGAAAAGAAAAAAAATGGCCTGAATAAAAGGTTCTAGATCTCCGTGGTCATACCACGGAGATGTGAAACAGGAGTAAGTCATGTCTGGCTGGTGGGCTCACTGTTTCAAGGTGGGTCCCAGCTGAGAAAGGCCTGTGGGATGAGCTTGAGGATTTCTCAGGAGCCAACACTACTTCCTGAAGCACACAAAGTGCCAAGTGTTTCCAAAGGGAAAATGTGGACTGGTATTGAAATAGGAACTACTGATTTGAAAACTGTTGATGGATCTGGGCTGGGTTGGTCACCTCAAATTTACTGGAGAACACCTAGAAGAAATAAAACCAGGGCAGGTGGAGGGGTGCCTCTGCCTTGATTGTACATTAGAACCACCTAGAAAGTTGTAAATATACTGATGTCTGGGTGCAGTTAAATCAGAATCCCTGGGGTAGGACCCAGGCATGAGGTGTTTTGCAAAGGTCCTGGGTGATTCCTGAGGTTGAGACCTATTCTGTTTCCCTCTTTTGATAAAAAGTAAAGCTGGGCACCAAATAAGGTCTGAGGGAAATCCACAGCTTTACCTGACCCTACAAACAGTAGGGTCTGCTTACTAAGAATGATTTCAGTACCCAAGGAATTTATTTATTTTTCATGCTAGGGATTGAACCAAGGACCTTGTGCATGCTAAGCACACATGTTCTACCACTACAGCTACCCACCAGCCCCTGTATTTCAGGGAAGGAAAGGGTCCTGAGCCTCATGTGGGTTGAGAAATGGATGGGGTGGACATGTAGACTGAGAAAGGGACCAAGAGATCTCAGGACAGGGGAGTGAGCATAAGGAAGCCAGACAGACTCAGGGTGGTTGCAGTCTCTCTGGGCTCTGTTGTACCACAGTCTCTGTGGCTGCTCCCTCCATGTTTACCTCATCTTGCCCTCTCCTCCTCCAGGTCCCGAGAGCCCACAGCAACATATCAGGACTGACAGGCTCCCCCATGTGGATAACCCTCCCTGGGGAAGAGCATGCTGCATGGGTAACACTGGGAGGGGTCTCAGGCCATAACTGCATGTTTCTATTTTGGAAGCTGTGGCTGAGTATTTTCCCATGCAATCCAAGATCAACACTCTTCTACCTGCCCTCTTTCTCCTTTGCTGCCAGGGTTATTTATATTTGATCTATCTCCCTCCTGCACTGTAAACTGTGAGGGCAGAGACTGGGCTGCTCATCTGGGTACTCCCAGCCCTTGACCTATTTGTCTGAGCTGTAATGGTTTTAACGGACAGAGCTTCACATACAAAGCACAATTTATCCTCTGGAATAATTTCTGGATGTAGATGATGCTTTAGGCAAAAGAACTGTAGTTCTGATGGGGTCCAAGTTTATTTGATAAATGCTTTATTTTAGAGTAACAGTAAGTATTGATCTTTGTTAACAAAGCTCTCTTTATGTATGAAGGAAAACACAGCAACATGAGCTGACATTTACTGCAATGTGCCTTGAAGGTGGCACCAGGAGCCAACAGCACTTCCATGTACTATGTTGTTTAACCCCCAAATAGCCCTAGGCTTGAGGTACTATAAACCCATATTTACAAAAGAAATTGAGATTTTGGAAGGTAAATAATCTGCCTCGGGTTACCTAGCATAAGGAGGGGGCCTAGATACAACCCAGGTCATTTGTGTTCAGAACCCATTATTTTAATCCAATAAACTTAACATTCTATAAACAATCAAAAAAACAGAATGGAACATTGAACTCAATTCTGATTGAACAAGAATTAGTTAAGGAGAAAGGTTGTTCCTTTATTCTATTAAAGGATTTCTTAAAAACTGGGTATAATACTACCTACAACTTCCTACCAACTTATATCAGAGATACTTACTTTTAAATGTGTATTACATTCAGATTGTAATATATACTCAGAAACATTTTCTTTCACATGGGCAGTAGCGCCTAACTCTTGGGCTTTAAATCTTTTAGATCTACAGCCTTTTAGGTGCTTAATAACTTCAGAGAATTTAAAGGGTAGGCACTACTTTATCCAATATCTAAATGAGAGAACAGGCAATTCATTTTCCTGTCAGGAAAGGGCCTATTTCAGCATGAAGCATATACATGTTTTTTAATAAACAGTTTATAATTTTATCACTGAGTGTAAGAAACAATGATGCACATGTTTAATCTTTATATCAATTGCTTAGTTTTGGGAAAATGAATATTTCCTTAATTCTATTCATAGGTGATTCTAACATAAAAACAGATGGGCTAGGGCACTGTGGTGCCTGCCTGTAATCCCAGCTACTCAGGAAGCTGAGACAGGAGATCTCAAGTCCAAGGCCAGCCTGAACAACTTGGAAAAACCCTATCTCAAAAAAATAAATTAGTCGGGTGCGATGGTGCACGCCTGTGATCCCAGAACTTGGGAGGCTAAGGCAGGAGGATCAAGAGTTCAAAGCCAGCCTCAGCAATGGTGAGGCACTTAGCAACTCAGTGAGACCCTGTCTCTAATAAAATACAAAAAAGGGCTGGGGATGTGCCCAATGGTAGAGTGCCCCTGAGTTCAATCCCTGGTACCAAAAAATTAATTAATTGATTAATTAAAATAATTATATAGGGCTGGGGTTGTGGCTCAGTGACAGAGTGCTCACCTAGCATGCATGAGGCATTGGGTTCGATCCTCAGCACCACATAAAAATAAAATAAAAATATTGTGTCCACCTAAAATTTAAAAAAATAAATAAAAAAGTAATTATATACATAATATTGTGTGTAATATATATATACACATACATATATATATATATATATATATATATATTGTTTTGTTTTGTTTTGTTTTTTGTTTTTTTACTGACAGAAGGTGTAACTCAGTGTTAGTGTACTTCCCTAGTATGTACAAGGTCCTGGGTTAAATCTCCAGCACTGCAAACAAAACAAAACAAAGATGAGGCTTAAGTATAATCTTTCTAAAAATGAGGATGCATATTCTTAAAATACATGCTACCTTCTCCACTGCCACTGAATAAAATGCCTTATCATATAAGATATTGAGATGTGTGCAGTGACTATTTGAAAACCTTACTGTGGCTAAGAATTTTCTAGTCTTTTTCAGATTATATTCTAAAAACAAATATATTTTAAAACAGGCTTCATTCCAGGTTTCCAAGCAAACACACTCAAATAGATTAATTAACATATCAGAGACTCAGACTGTTTTCAAATGCTATACTTAACACTGCTTATGATGTCACGCAATAATTCTGATTCAGTGAATATGTCAACAGGAAGGGGTCTGGCAGAAGCATAAAAATTCTGAGCAAACTAATCCTGAGACTCAAGCAACTCCATTACGAGAAATGTTAGTGAAACCAAACATCAGGGTGGCCAAAGAACATCCAGGAAAACCAGTGTTTTCAAGATTGTGGTTTCCTCATATAAGGGAACTATTATACTCCCATTTGAATGTGGCACAAGGGGGCTCTTTGAAAGCATGGTATATTTCAATTAAAAATAAAATCTCAGTCCAGCTGAGAGAATGCAAAGGTACTCTCAGTCATATGCTTGCATTCCTGAGATTGTCTATCTCCTGCTTACCCTCAATAACATGCCCTATGGCCTCACCTTGTATATTTTGTTTTGGCTTACAAAATATTCTAATATAACATAGTCCTTCGTTCACATCCCACTTTGGGTCTAAAATTTTTTCCTTTCTCTTGAAGAAGATGTCTCCCTAAAACTTTGCAGAAACAAACATCATATTAAGCATATTCTAAACCACAGTAGCCATGATCTAATGGGTCCCATGACAACAGTTAGGCAGACCATTCATAAAGACGTGATGTGCTCCTACTGAGGACACCAGCATTATATCAATAGATCCTAATACAAAACTGAAATGTAATTTTGCAAATTATCTTCCCTAAAAGTGATTACAGTCATTTTGTACATTTAAGGTGACATGAAGTCATTCATTCAAAACAATATATGCTGACAGTGAAGTTAAGAAATATTATTTTTATTACCTTATATGTATATGTCACTTCATTCAACATCTGCATTCCCAGAACTCTAAGTTTAGTCATAAGCAGCCACGTTAATCTAAAAAAATAAAAATAATTGTAAGTCATCTCTACTCACTGTTTTGTGTAATACAATGCAATGATGATATAAATTTTATAGCCAGAAAAACCTAGGTTTGCAATCTAGCTTTATGGCTATTAGCTGCTGACCTTAAGCAGGTTTTTAAACTCTCTAAATTATACACCCTTAGGAAAATACCTTTCAGTAAATACAACAATTATGGACCTCATTCTTTACTTAAAAAAAAAATATCATCTCTGGTTCTCTTGGGAATCTTTTGGATTCTGAAAAGTCTTTGTGTTCCTATGTCTGTTCCTCATGGAAACTGACAATAATATCCCCAAACTATAGTGCCCCCTTTAAAAACATTTGGTAATTTTTCTCCTTGCCTCAAGAGAGGCCAGTTTCTTTAAATCAACTATCTCTAACTCTATATGTACCTGTCAAAACCCTGATGAAGTGCTAACCTACCCCAATCCAGAGGTCCCAGATGTGCAATTCTCCTAGGTTCCGATAGACAGTGTGGCTCTTGGTGCTTAATTAGCACCTATCATCTCTAGTGCATGACCCAAAATTTTAAGGAAGGCTCCAAAGCTAAGACCAATAACGATAACACTATAACAGCTTCTTAAGAACAAGGGCCCACCCTACCCCACACCTTACAGTTAGTTAGACCTGCTGCTGTGGAGTTGGAACTTTTGGAAAAGTTGCTCCCCTGACTGCTGCCACACAACAACACAACTGCCTTTCTGGGGTATACAGGAAGCTGCATCTGTGGCTGAGGAAACCAGCAACAATCTGTGGGTTCCCTGAAGAAAGGTTTCCTGGAAGCTGAGTCATGTGACCTCCTGAAGCCGTCACTGAAGTGGCCTCATGTTGCATTTTTGCTGTTAGTTACTTCTGTGCTCACGTGCTTTTAGTGCCCTTAGCTAGAAGATGCAGCATCATGATGAGAGAGACAGCCTGTGGTCTCCCAATACCCAGCCCCTCCTTCTCACCTAGTAATGGATAAGTACATGTTCCAGCCCCCTTGCAGGCAGGTATGGCCATAAGACCTCTGTCCCAGCCAGTGGAATATAAACAGCAAAGATGGATTCAACTCTGAGTTGTGTGTTTAAAGCAAAGGCACTTGTCCACATGCCCTCCTATACCTTTTTAAGATGGGATATAACCTCAGTATTAACTGCCTTCAATCAGATAAGTGAGAAATAAATATTAGCAATGGTGGAACAGTAAGACATAAGAAAGTTAAGTCCTTGATATCATATGATTATGTGTAGATTATTATGACAGAGAAAGATACAATGTCCTTTCTTTCTTAAGTCACCATGCGTGTGGCTGTGTGTGGTGAGAGGAGGTAGGGAGTCCCTCTGATAGCATTTGACATCACAGCCTAACTTTTCATTCACATGGGCTGTGCTTTCCATGCTGGGATAGGCAAATGCATTCAAGTGGTGGAGGAGGAGAAGAGGCCGTACACGTAGCATGCATAAGGCATATTTTCCTGGTGCTGACTTTAATCAAAGATTTTTGGATTAAAAGGAAATTTTGTATTAAAACCAACAAGAACATAGAATCAAATGTAAAATTTGCATGCTTTTAAAAGGTAAAATATAGATATAAAATGAAATTTGTTCCTTTGAGCAGAATGCTTCCATCTCTACTCTCAAATTCCTGAAATATTCCTGAGAAAGTTACTGATGGAAAGTATGAGAAGCTTTAGCTGAAGAGAGAAGATTTGACAGGAAGTCCAAGGTCTAGACCCAACTCTACTTCTGATTGTAATACATTACGCAGTCCTCTTGCCCTCGTACTTCTACATTTACAATACAAAACAAAGCCACATATGTAAACCTCCAGCCAAAACACTGTCATACATACACATATACTTATGGGTTGCATGAAGATAAAGATGACTTAGGGTTGATTTTGGAAAGCAATGAGATGCCAAGGATCTTATTTCTGGAGTTATGGTATCCATGTGGGTGCCATAAAACCAGAAGATGTCCATGACTTGATCACTCTGCTGTGAAGTCACACAGGTCCCACAATTCACACAGATCCCCAAGTGGCTTTTTGTCTCCTCTGGAACTTGTGTTCAAATATAATTGTTATCAAAACAGTTTTAAGTGGTGAAACTTATTTATACTTAAGAAGAAAAGAATATATGTATGTTCATATTTTGCTGTTGATGAATAATAATTGTGTATCTTTATGGGATACGGTGTGATATTTCAGTACATTATACATTGCATGTTGATGATCTGAGAATACTAACTTCCATCATCTCAAACACTTGTCATTTTTTAATGTTGAGTGCAAATTTCTATTTTGAATTATATGATAAAATATTATTAACTATCACAAATTTCTATGTAATAGAACACCAACAGTCTTCTTCCTATATGGCTATGACTTTGTAAACATTATGTTGTTTATATGTTGTAGAGACTAATCCCTTGTTGAAAAAATAGTATGCAAATAAAAAAAAAAGAGGTGGAATTTCTAAGAGGTGTTTAGCGCATTAATCCATTAATGCGGGCGGAATCTACTGCCCTTTGCTTGTGCGCATGCTCTCTCTCACTTCCTTTCTCTTGCTTCTTTGCTCTTCTGTCATGTGATTCCATCTACCACAGGACTGGACTTCCCAGCCTACAGACTGTGAGCCAAAAATTTTCTGTAATAATGGCTGACTGTGGTATTAAGTTACCAAATGGACTAAGATGTATAAATACCCAGTTATAGATGCCCATACGTTTGGGGGAATGCTTCCAATCTGAAAGATATAAATAGAAAAAATACAAAGGAACAAAGAACACACATATGAACCAAAAGTAAGGGAAAAATACAAAAGCAGACAGCAGTAGTTCACATTTTAAAATCTTCAAACTCTAATTCATATTCTCAGCAAGCTAATAGTCAATGTTGTGTTCATAAACACATCAGAAAAAGCTTAGAAATTAAAAAAAAAAAAAATCAAACAATCAACCTAAGGTTAGATTTTAATTTTGACAAAACTAATCTTAAAGTAGAATAAAAATATGGGAGAAAAACTAGAAATATGAATTCCACATCCAATATTTGAAAAACTGAAATTTTCTAGAGTAAAAAGAAAATGAATGGAAATTATCAAGGAAAGAATGAAATAAAGTTTCCCCAAACTATAAGACTTGATATAAAAAAGCCTGACTGAAGTGTCCAGCATAATGAACTAATAAAGACACACACACTGTAAAGTCCAGAACATTAGGGATAGAGGAGATCCTAAAAGTTCTTGGCAGTGGGGTTAGGTCAGGTAAGAGGGATATACATAGAAAACACAGAGCAGCATTAGACTTCTCAGCAACAATGCTGAATGCTAGAAGATGGTGAAAAGTTTTTTATTAAAGTCCTAATGGAAGAAGGTTTCAATTTGGAGTTCAATACCTAGCCAAACTAACTTTCTAATTTGAGAGTAGAATAAATAGAATATTTCAGACATTGAAGGACGTAGATAATTTACTGTCTCATTTGGTGTATACAGCACTTTCCTAACTGGTCTCTGTGCTTCCATCTTTGCCTCCTACAATTTTCTCTATCACTGTTTGTCAAAATATGCCTCTTTGAGGAATTAGAGAAGTAAAAACTATTTTCATAAAATACTAAACATTACCTTGCCTTTTAAATTCATTTTCTGGTGAGTGAACAGAGAAGTTTTCTAGACATGTGGTAGTGAACAGACCAAATGCCAGACATAAAGGAGATTTGCAAAATTTATACTGCTATCTTCTCACTTCGTTTGTTTTGAAAAATATAGTCATTTTTCATAAAAATGTTATTTGCGTTAATATCTAGTGGCTTCATTATTATTTTAAAATATACATCAGTTTAAAAATTCTTGTACAGTAAATATCTACAGAAATAACCTATATTAAAGCTCTTTGGAGTCTTTAATAATTTAAGAGTACAAAGGCTCTGAAACAAATGTTGGTAAGAGCTGCTCTATGCTGCAGCCAATGTGATCTTTTAAAAATCCAAGTTAGATTAAGACTCTTATTTACTCAGAGTCCTGTAGTGGCTCCTCATCTCATTCAAAATAGAGGTGGACCAGACACTTCCTAAGCCTACCCATACATCCTTATATTTGCTGTCCTACTAATTGGATCTCCCTCCTTCAGATGTGGATCTCTCTCTTCCTCTTCCATGTCTTTGCTTTATGAGATTTTTAATTGTGCCCCTTTCCAAATACTGAAATGCTTATAAATACATTCCCTGTTCTGTGATAATCCTACTCTACATCGTTGTGCATTTGTTTACCCTCTTCTTTCACAGTGTAATTCCGAAGGATCAGGGGCTGTTATCAGTCTGCTCAAAGGCTAGTAGACCTGGTGGTTTGTACCTAGTGTGGTCTTAAATTATCAGTACCAGGCTGATTTCAAGGAGTTATCCAGCTAACCGATCAGGCAAGACCACACTAAAATCATGGCAGAAAGCTCTAACTTGCTTCTATTTTTCAGTTCTTCCCAAGACCCAGCCTCTGTAAAAATTTGTTAAAAGGCTGGCTCCTTGATGTCTGACAATTCTTTCTGGCCATGGGAATTCTTATGTGCAGGTTAAATTTCTGTTTTCAGAAGAGATGCACAACTGCTCTTTCTACTCAGTTGGAGAGCCCTTCATACCTGCAAGTAGTTACTAAATTTTTCCTCAACTTCCTCATCTTAGCTGAAACAGCTCAATTCCTTTCATTTCCTCCCCCTATAGAGTCTGTTTCCAGTGTCCTAATTCATTTTGTGACGGCCTTCTGTTTCTTTTCCAAGTTTTTCATCTTTCTATTTGTGTAGTTGTGTAGTTCTAAGTTAAACAAGCTACAAGAGCTAGTGTGACAACAAAAGATTCCTACAGTTTACTTTTCTTTTACTGCACCCCAGTGTATGCCTTTAAAAATGTACTATTACATTGCCTTGTTTAAAAAAATGTTCCAAACCTGTGTGATGTTATTTACAACTTCCTCCCAGAAAGAAATTAATATTGCTAATAAAACTGCTTAAGTAATTGATTCCCATTAACTTTAATAACACTAAGAATTATTCTGGGAAATTAGTTAAAAACCACAAAGTTGACCAGCTGTCAACCAAGAGTTTAGTGACCTTTAACCAAATTTTATTTTCTTTTGATGTCAAATCTAATAATTTTCTATCCATTTTCTTTTGCTATAAAATATCCTTACCAAAAGCAAATCTTTGGGGCTGGGGATATAGCTGAGTGGTACAGTGTTTTAGCATGTGCAAGGCCCTGGGTTCAACACCAGCACACACACACACACACACACACACACACACACACACACACAAAAGACAGTACAATTCTTTGAATTAGCTACTAGAGAACTTTTTCCTTGCAGCAAGTTTGTTGTAAAACTTTGACACATATTAGCAAACAAGTTTTCTTTTTTTATTTATTTATTATAAATGCAGAGATAACTCTGTCCTGTAAAGGGAGAGATAGCAAATACTTAAGCTTGACAGATCCTCATGTGGTCTATGTTCCATATTCTGAAAACAAAACAGAACCAATAAATCTACCCTTTGCATTAAAACATAAAAATGCAAATACCAATATTAGTAAGTTGACCATACAAAATCAGTTTGCAGACCCAAACCACATGGGTCACAGTTTGTCAATGCTCATTCTAGTTGTTCTTAACAGAGGCTTGCTCACCTCAAGAAAAGAAGAGCTGTTAGCAGCCTCTGGCTCAAGGTACTTCACCATGCATGCTACTGAGTGAGATTCACGGTGTTTCTCTTCCTGATTCTGGCTTTTTTGCTCAGATATGGCAGCTGGCGCACTTAAATGGCAGTCATATGAAAGTGCTCCTGTTCTGGTGGGCTTAAGATTACTTGCCATATAAGTTAGGAGTTTGGAGAGTTGTTTGGGTCCTAACAATTGGTTAAAATTGGGGTTGAAGTTAAAACAGAATTCTGTTCCTAAGGTGGAATTAGAATGTTTTTTTAAGTACATAGGTAACCTAAGCACAGAAATTAAAGTGTAGACACAAAGCTTCCGGCCCATGTTTTAAGTTTGAGGACTTCCATGGCCAGTGTCTTTTATCTGACATAATACAAGTGTGTATTGAATTACCAAGAAACAACTGAAGTTCTTAAAAATAAGGTTTAGGATATGCCAGCATGCATTGTTTAAAAAAGTATAAAAAACTTGGAATATGGCAAAGGGAGAACAGTATAGTATATACTTTCAATGTAATACTGAATAATTATTTAACTGGGCCACCCAAAGATTATTTAGGGAAATATGCCCTTTTTTGACTTGCTAATTACTTCTAGTTAAATTCCAGACTTGCACATTTTTGTCCAGTAGAAAAGAAAATTCAACACATTATGACTTTTATTCCTTTGGAGTACATTTGCTAGTTTATATCTAACCTAGCAATGTTATTCTAACATTCTTTAAAAAAATAATTCCATGAATATTGTTTAAATCAGTTTTGTCATACTGCTGGCTCCTTCATTTATGAGTTAAATAAATCTTTCTTTTTAATTTTATTTTTATAATTTTTAATATGTACAACTCAGTGCATATATTTAGTATCTTTTTACATACAACTGTTTGTATACAAAGTATATTCGTACAATTCAGGTCTTCAATCATGCATTAAGGAAAATGATATCCGTCTCATTCAACCACCTTTTTTTTTCTTTTTTCTTTTCTCCCCCTCCCTCCCCTCTTGATCCCGCCCTTACCCTCCCTTCCCTTGACCATTCTAGTGTTCCTCTAATCCTCTTATGTACCCCCTTCCAACAATACTTTGAAATAGCCTCCTTATATCAGAGAAAACATTCGGTATTTGGAGTTTTGGGATTGGCTAACTTCACTTAGCATTATATTCTCCAACTTCATCCATTTACCTGCAAATGTCATTATTTTATTCTCTTTTATTGCTGAGTAAAATTCCATTGTGCATATATACCACATTTTCTTAATCCACTCATTTACTGAGGGACATCTAGGTTGGTTCCACAACCTAGCTATTGTGAATTGCGCAGCTACAAACATTGAGATAGCTGTGTCACTGAAATACGCTGTTTTTAAGTCCTTTGGGAATAGACCCAGGAGTGGGATGGCTGGGTCATAGGGTGGTTCCATTCCCAGTTTTCCAAGAAATCTCCATACTGCTTTCCATAACGGTTACACCATTTTGCAGTCCCACCAGCAATGTATGAGTGTGCCTTTTTTCCCACATCCTCTCCAACATTTATTGTTGCTTGTGTTCTTGATAGCTGCCATTCTGACTGGAGTGAAGTGAAATCTTAGAGTAGTTTTGATTTGCATTTCTCTAATTGCCAGCGATGTTGAACATTTTTTCATGTATTTGTTGATTAATTGTGTATCTTCTTCTGAGAGGTGTCTTCTCAATTCCTTAGCCCATTTATTGATTGGGTTATTTGTTTTTTTAGTATAAAGTTTTTTGAGTTCTTTATATATTCTAGAGATTAGTGCTCTATCTGATGTGCGTGTATTAAATATTTGTTCCCAATTAGTTGGCTCTCTATTCACCTCACTGATTGTTTCTTTTGCTGAAAAGAAGCTTTTTAGTTTAAATCTATCCCATTCATTAATTCTTGGTAGTAATTCTTGCGCTACAGGATTCTTATTAAGGAACTTGGGGCCTAATCCGACATGTTGGAAATTGGAGCTTATTTTTTCTTCTATTAGGCGTATTGTCTCTGCTTTAATTCCTAGGTCCTTGATCCACTTTGAATTGAGTTTTGTGCATGGTGAGAGATAAGGGTTTAATTTCAATTTGTTGCATATGGATTTCCAGTTTTCCCAGCACCATTTGTTGAAGAGGCTATCCTTTCTCCACTGTACATTTTTGGCGTCTTTGTCTTATATAAGATAGCTGAAATTATATGTATTAGTCTCTGTGTCCTCAATTCTGTACCATTGGTCCACCAGTCTGTTTTGGTGCCGACACCATGCTGTTTTTGTTACTATTGCTCTATAGTATAATTTAAAGTCTGGTATGGTGATGCCCCCTGCTTCACTTTTCTTGCTCAGGATTGCTTTGGCTATTCTGGGTCTCTTATTTTTCCAGATGAATTTCATGACTGCTATTTCTATTTCTTTGAAGAATGACATTGGGATTTTGATTGGAATTGCATTAAATCTGTATAATGCTTTTGGTAGTATGGACATTTTGACAATATTAATTCTACCTATCCAAGAGCAAGGTAGGTCTTTCCATCTTCTGAGTTCATTTATAATTTCTTTCTTTAATGTTCTATAATTTTCGTTATAGAGGTCTTTCACCTCTTTCATTAGGTTGATTCCCAGGTATTTTTTTTTTTTATGCTATTGTAAATGGGGTATTTTTCATCATTTCCCTTTCAGAGTCTTTGTTGTTGATGTACACAAATGCCTTTGACTTATGTGTATTGATTTTGTATCCTGCAACTTTGCCAAATTCCTTTACTAGTTGTAAAAGTTTTCTGGTAGAGTTTTTTGGGTCTTCTAGGTAGATTATCATGTCATCAGCAAATAGTGCTAATTTGAGCTCTTCTTTTCCTATCTGGATCCCTTTAATTTATTTCTTCTAATTGCTCTGGCCAGAGTTTCCAGTACCATGTTAAATAGCAGTGGTGAAAGGGGGCATCCCTGTCTTGTTCCAGTTTTTAGAGGGAATGCTTTCAATTTTTCTCCATTTAAGATAATGTTAGCTCGGGGCCTTGCATAAATAGCTTTTATAATGTTAAGATATGTTCCTGATATTCCTAGTTTTTCCAGTGTTTTGAACATAAAGGGGTGTTGTAGTTTGTCAAATGCTTTTTCTGCGTCAATTGAGACGATCATATGATTTTTGTCTTTAAGTCTATTGATGTGATGTATTATGTTTATTGATTTCTGAATGTTGAACCAGCCTTGCATCCCTGGGATAAACCCCACTTGATCGTGGTGCACTATCTTTTTGATATGTTTTTGTATCCGATTTGCCAGTTGAGGATTTTTGCATCTATGTTCATTAAAGATATGGGCCTGAAATTTTCTTTTTTTGGATGTGTCTTTGCCTGGCTTTGGAATTAATGTGATATTGGCCTCATAGAGTCTGGAAGAGTTCCCTCTTTTTCTATTTCTTGAAATAGTTTGAGGAGCACTGGTATTAGTTCTTCTTTGAAAGTCTTATAGAACTCGGCTGTAAACCCATCAGGTCCTGGACTTTTCCTTGTTGGTAGCTTTTTGATGCCATCTTCTATCTCTTCGCTTGTAATCGGTCTGTTTAAGTTGTGTATAGCCTCCGTTTCAAGTTTAGGCATATCATACGACTCAAGAAATCTGTCAATGCATTCAGTATTTTCTATTTTATTAGAGTACAAGTTTTCAAAGTAATTTCTAATTATATTCTGTATATCTGAGGTGTTTGTTGTGATATTCCCTTTTTCATCATGAATGTTAGTAATTTGAGTTTTTTCTCTTCTTCTTTTCGTTAGCATCGCTAAGGGTCTGTCAATTTTGTTTATTTTTTCAAAGAACCAACTTTTAGTTTTGTCAATGTTTTGAATGGTTTCCTTAGTCTCAATTTCATTAATTTCTGCTCTGATTTTAATTATTTCCTGTCTTCTACTGCTCTTGGTGTTGGTCTGTTCTTCTTTCTGTTAAATAAATCTTTGACATGTTCATTCTACATTTTTTGAGCCAAATTTAATTTTTTTTTTTTAAATTAACTTCTGACAATATCCAGAGAAGTCTTAAGTTGTCTTGTGTTTTGCCTGCCATGGGTTCATTTGTGTATATAGTTGCCTCTGAATTTGCATTTATCTTACAATTAAATCTGTGGATGGGAATTGGCTCAGAGGTTTTCTGTGCATCTGCCTGTCTGTAAGCTGTGTTTTGTTTTGGTCAATGAATTCTATGGGTACCCACTCAACCTAAAGCTTCCCACTTGCTTAGAACATCTTTGAGAATGAAGGTTACACAAGCACAGGAGTGTGTCCTGTGTTAGAGAACACGTCAATTACCAAATAGATTCATTTTGAAATGAATGGAAACAGGCAAATCTGCCTGGGTGGTTACATAGAGTGTGAAGAAAAAGGGTTAAAGGACACTGCTGCCACGTCAGCAGCTGACAGTGAATTAAAAGAGTAGCTCTAAATAGACCCAAACAGATAGAATCTGTAATCTATCAAGACAGGTCCTCCATGACCATCCCTGGTGAATAATTTGTGACTGAAAGAGTGTTAACTACAGAAGGATGTTTTACTTTTAGAAGTTCCCTTCCCTCCTTCCACAGAGAAATCAACAGGACTGTCTTTTGAATTAATGGAGTTCACATTTTCCAGTTAGAAACTAACAAACACTTACATGCATCTAGAATAATGGAATCTGAAAGATTCCCCCTCCCCTGACACACAACAAAAAGAACAAAACAATGCAGTTTGGAGTTAATGAACGGTGTACAGGTTACTAAGGATAATGAACAAAAATTATGAAAACAGCTTTCAGCCACCCTTTCTCTATTTCTTAAACAGAATTTAAAATCCAAAATGTAAAGCATTTTACTAGAGTTTTGATAATACTTTGCATACACCTATGAGTGAATTATATAAAATTTAAAATTCAATATATTGCCCCAATAATGATGAATATGCACACAAATTAAAACTATTTTATTACATTTCATTAAAAAGATGCTTAAATGTTTTAGCAGTCATTTTATTATAGTTTGGGATGTGATGCAAAAACGATACCTAGTTTACATCAAAATGTCTAATTCTTAGGTATCCTGACCTAATAAGAACTAGAATAAAATTTAGTATTTATACAATCTAATCCAGAATAAATTGGTGTGTTCTTTAACATGTATAATTGGGATTATTTTTACTAATAAGTAGGATATTTTATTGCTTTATTCATTGAGCTTGTCAGGCATTTTCTACATACTTACACAGATTTTCATATTGATATGTTTGTCTTCCATCATTAAAAAAATCTAGAAATGTTTTTGTGTTCTTTCAGAAACTATCATCACATTATATTTTTAAGTATATTAAAAAGTGTCTAATTCTATATTTTTACACCAGAGGAATGAAGTACATCCACACAAAAACTTCCTTATAAATGTTTATAGAAGAATTACCTATAAAAGCCCAAGTGGAAACAAATTCAATGTCTATCAGCTGATGAAGGGATAAACATGTGCTATACCCATGCTATGGAATAGTATTTGACAATAAAATAAATGGAGTAGTCATGCATGCTATAAAATGGAAAACCTCAAATGTATGCTAAGTGAAAGAAGCTAGTAACAAAAACCATGTATCATATCATTTGTAGGAAATGTCCAGAATAGGCAAATCTATAGAGACAGAAAATAGACTAGTGGCTGCTTAGAGTTTGGGAAGAGAAGTAGGTATGATTGGGAATGGGGAGTGACAGTTAATGGATGCAGGTTTCGTTCAGGGGTGATGAAATGTTCTAAAATTAGATTATGGTGATACTTATATAACTGTAATTATATTAAAAACTGATCGAGTTAAACATAAGTTAAACATTGTAGACTAACATGATGGTATCTAAATTGTATCTCAATAATAAAGCTGTTGAAATGTGTTTTCATTCAAGTATTTTATTTATTTATTTATTGGGTACTGGAATTGAACTCAGAGGCACTCGGCCACTGAGCCACATCCCCAGCCCCATTCTGTATATTATGTAGAGACAAGGTCTCACTGAGTTGCTTAGCATTTCGCTTTTGCTGAGGCTGGCTTTGAACTTGTGATCCTCCTGCCTCAGTGGACCAAGCTGCTGGGATTATAGGCCTGTGCCACTGCGCCCAGCAGTTCAAGTAGTTTAGTTCATCCTACTGTTTTCTGATAGGATGCCCATTTAACTGGAAAGTGTCAACTTGCTTGTATCTCAACAACACTGAATTGTAACAAGTGTCTTGTTTCTTTAATGGTTGTAAATTTGAGGCAATGCTGTAATGTGAGATAGTGGAATGTCATATTTGTCTAATAAGACTTTTTTTTTTGTGGTACTAGGTATTGAAATCAGGGACTTTCTTGTGCATGTTGGTAAGCATTCTGCCACTGAGCTATACCCCTAGACCTGATAAGATTTTAATATGAACAATGGTTATATTACTGTCTGGTGATAATGTATATAATTTTAATCAATTAATATTAAAACTAGGCAATTATGAATAATCTTTGGCAAAATAATTATTATAGTTTTAACTTATGTATCATACCTACACATAAACATATTTTGTTCTTCATAACATTCAAATAAGACTATAATCCTTGTCTTGTAATATGCTTTATAAAACTACTTGAATCATTAAAAATTGAAGTTTAAGACTTAAAATTATCCACCATGGTTTGACCAATGTGACTTATATGAAAAATAACATTGAGATAAAATTACTTTTTAAGTAGTTAAGGAGAATAGATAATGATAACTCCAAAAGAAAAATTCATTTCTAGAATTGTTTTTATCAATATATTTACTTCCTGTATGTGGTACCCTGATGGCAAACATTACTTTTTTCCACATTGAGCCCAAATGCACTCCTTTGGAGCTTTCCTGCTTGTGTGCTGCCTTTTGGTATTTCAAAATTATTAATAACTACAATCAAACAAGTGCACTAATAAAGATTTCTAGCCTTTAGAGAGATTAAAATTCCAACACTTCTCATATACTTTCTGATATAGTTATTAGTTAATAAGCCAGCTGAAACTATGGCCTTCTCTTGCCCTTGGGCATCTGTACTCTCATCTAACACCATTTTAAAATGTTGCTGTATTTTGAAATCATGTTCCAAATTTGTAGCAATAACAACAGGAGCAGGTGCTATTATGCCCAGAACATATTCGATAGACACTAGATAGCATCTAGGTAGCACCAAAGTTTGCTTTTCTCCTGTAATCCAGGAAGTGGCACCACAAGTTATAGGATGCTAGAAATAGTTTTAATTGATTTGCTCTTTACTTCCTTAATTAGGTCAACAGGAGGTGGTTCTGTTTATTGCATTCCCATTATAGGGAAAGCATTTAAGTGAAAAAAATTGGTAAAATAATATTAATGTGATTATGGTATAAGACACCCCTTCAGGATAAGTAAAATCAAATCCATGTTTAGGTACAAGGGCTGACTGACACAGTGATTATTAACAGTTAAACATCTAAGTTTTTATTTTCTTTTTTTGTCAGTTAGAGATTAGTGTGGCACTTATTATTTTTAATTATTGCTTTGTAGATTCTTTACAATATGGAACCTTACTTTCTAACTACAAATCCTATATGGTTTCTTGCCAATATTTGTCTTTTTTAAAAATATTTTTTTTAGTTGCACATGGACACAATATCATTATTTTTTATGTGGTGCTGAGGAGTGAACCCAGTGCCTCACACATGAGAGGCAAGTGCTTTGCCACTGAGCAACAACACCAGCCCCAATATTTGTCTTTAACGTTTTTTTTTTTTTTTTTTTTTATCCTATAGCACTGGCTAGCTTCCTGTATAATGTTGAATGGAAATCATGAACGCAGACATCGTCACTCAATTCTTGATTTTAGAGGGAAAGCATTCACAATTTCACTTTTAAGAATAATGATAGCCATAGGTTATTTTAAAATAAAAGACCTTTTTGAGACTTAAACTTTAAGAGTCTTTATCATTTCAACGTCATGAATAGATGTTGAAAAATGTTGAATACATGATAAAGTTTCCTCTGTTTTCCAGTATGATATTCACACAGGAATAGTTTACAGGTGCATGTGGATGAATGCTTTTGTACTTTACAGGCTACAACTTTAGTATGGCAAGTATTGTTGTTTTTCAGGTAGAAGTAATATAAAGATGTAAGAAATGTATTTTTATTTAAAAGGTAAGTCAGTTTAACAAAAATATAAGAGCAAATGTACACAGGAATGAAACAAAATCAGTGTAAGATGTATACAAAAGATTTAGGGCACACATATTTTGGTATACCCTTATATTGATTGATTTTTTAATGTTAAACCCACCTTGCATTCTTGGGATTAACCCCCTTGTCTCTGAACTTTTCCTTATAGGAACATTTTGGTTAAGAATAAACTTTTTTGTCAGACTTTATAAATTGTACTTTTCAGGGATACCCCCGCCCCCTCAATTTGTCAAGTGTATTGGACCTACAGTGTTCACAATATTTCCTTGCTGTTCTCCTCATCTCAGTAGAGTTGCAATGACACCCCTCTTTCATTTCTGATATTGGCAATTTGGGCTCCATTACACCCCCTCTCTCTCTTCACCTCTTTATAGGTTTTGCTAGGCTCATTAATCTTTTCAAAGAACTGACTTTTGGCTTTTTAAGTTATTTTCTATTATTCATCTGTTCATCATTTTATTGATTCTATTATTAATTCTATCATTTCCTTCTATGTTGTGGGTATTTCATCTAGCTTCTTGTGGTAGAAACTAGGATCACTGACATTAAGAGCTTCTTTTCTGGGGTTGGGGCAATGGATCAGTGGTACAGCGTGCGTCTCACATGTGTGAGGCCCTGGGTTCGATCCTCAGCACCACATAAATAAAATAAAGGTATTGTGTCCACCTATAACTAAAATATATATGAGAGTTTATTTTCTAATGTAAACATATCAAGCTCTATAAAACTACATCTATCTCCTATCTACCTATTATTATCTATTTACCTAGCAACCTACCTATGACCTGCTTTAGCTATGTCTTATCATTTTCCCATCATTTTTGATATAATATTTTATCATTCAGATTGAAATATTCTTAAATTTTCTTTGGCCTGAAAGGTATGTGGAAGCTTCTAATTTTATTTATAAATCTTTGATACTCTTCTAAATATCTTACTGATTTCTAATTAAATTCTATTGTGGTCAGATAATACACTACAACATTCAATAATAATATTCTGTACCTTTTTTTGAGAATAATTCAGACTTCATCCATATTGTTGTCATGTCTGAAATGTATTTTTATTTTCTCGAACGTTTTATAGCTTTCTCTGCATCTTTGGTTTCCAGTGGTTAGACTATGGTGATACATCTAGGGATGGTTTTGTTGTATTTAGCCTGCTTGTATGTGCTTCTTGGATTGGCAAGCTTATTTTTCACCAAATTTGGGAAATTTGTTTATTTATTTATTTAGGGGTACCCGGGGATTGAATTCAGGGGCACTCAACCACTGGGCAACATCCCCAACCCTTTTTTGTATTTTGTTAGAGGCAGGGTCTCACTGAGTTGCTAAGTGCCTTAGACATTTGCTGAGGCTGGCTTTGAACTTGCAATCCTCCTGCCTCTGCCTCCCAAATGCTGGGATTACAGGCATGTGCCACTGCTCCTGGCTGGGAAATTTATTTCTTCAATTTTTTTTTCTGTTATCCTTTTCCATTTTTTCCTGGATATTGTTATACTCTTGATGTTGTCCTACATGTCATGTGGCTCTGTTCAATATTTTTCAATCCTCTTTCTAGTCTGCAGATTATATAATTTCCACAGATGTATATTTAAATTCTCTGTTCCTCATTTGCTCTCTTCAATTTGGCATTAAACCCATTTAGTGGATTTTTCATCCTAGATTTTCTATTTTGTTGCTTTTTATAGTTTCCATTTCTTTTGCAAGGGTCCTCATATATTAATTCATTATGACTGTATTTCTTTTCAGATTGCTATAATAGCAGTTTAAAAATAACAATCTGTCAATTTCAACATTTACCTCAACTTGGAGTTAATTTCTATTGATTATTCTTTGCCTTGATTATTGGTTAAATTTTTCTGATAATTAATTCTTACTGAATATTCTGGATGATAATTATGGAAGTTCTAAAGTCAGTTTTTTCTACTGAAAAGTACTGATTTCAGTTTTAGCAAGCCACAGCATGGCTATAGTCTAACTCTGAACTCTGTCTCCCCTAAGGTGGGTGGCAGCTGAAGCCTATGGTCTGGTCTTTCAGCCTTCCAGCTGTAGTTATTAGTTAGGCTCCAGGGATTCTCACCTCTCAAGAGCACGTTTTTTAAAATTTATTTTAAAATTTTAATGTGTTATATATGATAGCAGAATGCATTACAATTCATATTACACATATAGAGCAAAATTTTTCATATCTCTGGTTGTACACAAAGTAGAGTCACACCATTTGTGTCTTCATACATGTACTTAGGGTAACGATATCCATCTCATTCCACCACCTTTCCTACCCTCATGTCCCCTCCCTTCACCTCCCTCCCCTTTGCCCTATCTAGAGTTCATCTAATCCTCCTATACCACCCTCCCCCAAACACATTATGAATCAGCATCCTTAAGTAAGAGAAATCATTCAGCATTTGGTTTATTGGGATTGGCTAACTTCACTTGGCATTATATTCTCCAATTCCATCCATTTACCTGAAAATGCCATGATTTTATTCTCTTTTAATGATGAATAATATTCCATTGTGTATATATATCCATTCATCAACTGAAGGGCATCTAGGTTGATTCCACAGTTTAGCTATTGTGAATTGTGCTGCTATAAACATTGATGTGGCTGTGTCCCTGTAGTATGACGTTTTTAAGTCCTTTGGGTATAGACCGAGGAGTGGGATAGCTGGGTCAAATAGTGGTTCCATTCCCAGTTTTCCAAGGATTCTCCACACTGCTTTCTATATTGATTGCACCAATGTGCAGTCCCACCACCAACATATTTTCTCACATCCTTGCCTCAAGAGCACTTTTAAGGTCAGGCAAAGGTCAGCAAGGAGTTTATAATGCAGATGAGGGCTTTCCCTTTTAGGTGATTCCCTTTTTTCTAGAATTTCCCCTTCACTTTCCAGCCACTGTGGAAGGCTCAAACTCCTCCCACTGCTTTTTCAAGTCAGTATGACTACAGTATTTGGTTTGAGATTTCACAGCTCTGGGCCACAGGAACTGTGTAAGCGTTTCAGGAGAAAATCCATGATTCAAATCTCATTCACTGAAGTTCCTGTTTCTCAAGGATCAGTTCCCTTCCAGTTCCAACTTGCTTTTTTTCATTGCTTTCCTGTGCCTTCAAAGAGTTGGGTTTCATACTTTGTTCAGAGTTTATAACTTTCTCTGTTCAAGAGTTAATTGATAGAAGCTACTTCTCCAGTGACATTTATTTTTTGAAAGATATTTGATAACCCACTCTTTTTTCTTCGTAAATGATCTTTTTTAAAATTATTTTTTAGTTGTTAATGGACCTTGATTTTATTCATTTATATGCAGTGCTGAGAATTGAACCCAGTGCCTCACACATGCTAGGCAAGCGCTATACCAGTGAGCCACAACCTCAGCCCCCTTCTTAGATGATCTCTAACCCTTAATTTAACAGGTTATTTAAGTGCATTTGTAAGGTATCTTTTTTTAAAAGTTGTACAACCCAAAGACTTCTAACTTATGCATCTTTGATACTTGGTTATATCCGCAGATACTTCAAAATTTGAATCTGTTTGGTATATTATCAAATAACACTATATAAGTCAGAAACCTCAACTTTAGGGATTGAAAGGGATTACATTTCTTACAATACTACCCACATGAGCATATTCTTTAGAATTCTGGAACTACAAAATTTCCAATATTGTATTGCCATGAAAGACAACATTCTGCCCAGTGCCGTGGCATATACCTGTAATCCCAGAGACTTGGGAGGCAGGAAGATTGCAAGTTCAGGGCCTGAGCAACTCGGTGAGGTGCTAAGCAACTTAGAAAAATAAAAAGGGCTGGTACAAAAAGAAAAGAAAAAAAGAAAAAGAAAGAAGGAAATGAAAACATCCTACATGAAATAACGGAAAAAGTTCTGACCATGAATTAGTAAACATAATCTTTTTAATAGAAGGCCAACTTAGAGAAACACAACTAGTTTTTTTTAATTCAAAATTGTTGTATTTATAACAGTAGCATGTATTACAATTTATAATACACATATAGAGCATCTTTTTTATATAACACTGTTACAACTAGTTTTTGTTAAAGATCATTTAGATAAACTTCATTCTAACCACTAAAGGCAATAACAACTTATCTGTAGATAACTTCACTATTATGGAATCTATGTTCCCCTAGAAAATGTGGCTCAAAAGTTTGCCTCACCTATAAAACCATGCAGAATGGCAGTCATTACTATGCAAATTGAGACCCTTTACGGCTCCTAGTAATGTAGTTACTTGCATAGCTTCACTAAGAATCTGTTCTCCTTCCTAACTGTATATAATTGAATGAAGCCAACGTGTAGTGTGTGGTGCCAAAAGTGTCACATTTAGAGATGTATTTAGTTTGGCATGATGATCCCACTATTAAGGTATTAGTGATACAAATTACATATGTTAATGCCTACAACATCCTTCCTGGATGACCTACTCTATAACCTTCAGAATCTAAACTTTTTAGGAAGCAAAGACTGTAACTTCCTAGCAGGATAAGAATTGTAGGGGGAAAAGTGGGTCCTCAAGAAAATAGGGATACCATGGTGAAAAATACCATAGACAAAATCTGATGGAGATAAATCAGATACTTCTTGGATTCTGGTCTTGGAGTAGATAAGCTGAGAAGAGAGTAAAATGTATTTTTAGCTTGAAAGAAGCAATGAAACATATTCTAGAGTCTCAGCAAAGAAGTTAACTCCTTCGCCTTTGTAGTTGTTCAGTACCACACAGCTGTGAACTTGACAACACAAGATAGTTTAAATGGTTTGATAAGCAACTCTTGCTGTACCTTTTTAAGTAAAACACACTAAATAGGACAAAATACAGAAAACATAGAAGTCCATATCCATACATTATGTGAAATAGATAATACTGAACTGTGTTAGACTATGCTTTGAAAAAATCTTCCCTAGCCAGAGGTGGTGGCACATGCCTGTAATCCCAGCAGCTGGGGAGGCTGAAGCAGGAGGATGGTGAGTTCAAAGCCAACCTCAGAAACTTTGCAAGGCCCTAAGCAACTCAGCAAGACTGTCTCTAAATAAAATATAAAAAAGGCTGGGAATGTGGCTCAGTAGGTAAGCACCCCTGGGTTCAATCCCTGGTTTAAAAAAAAAAAAAAAAAAAAATCTTCTCTGATGTAGAAAACCAGAGCAAAATAATTATGACTGTGAATGTACAGTATAAATAAAGAAATCTGGGGCTGGGGTTGTGGCTCAGTGGTGGAGCACTTGTCTAGCTCATGGAAGGCACTGGGTTCAATCCTCAGCACCACATAAAAATAAATAAATAAAGTTATTATGTTTATCTACTGCTAAAAGATAGATTTAAAAAAAATAAATCTGAAACATGTATTAATAGGTAACAAATTTAATGACCTCAACATAAAAAGAATGGAATGAGATGGATGGATCTTTCCTTGACCAAGACAGAATTTGTAAAGACTTTCTAAATTGAGTGACTTAAAAACAAAAGTTTCACACTTGATCTGGGAAAGAATCTACTTGTCAGGGAGAATTCACAATCTCTGGTGAATAAATTAACATTCCTGATAAGTTGCTTAAGAAATTTTAAAAATTAACTTTAACTAGGATAATATGTGTTCTTGGAAATCAGTTACCTAGCCATCCAGTTAATTGTTATCTGTCAGTCAAGAGTCAAGTAGTCCTGAACCCAAGTTTTAAAAACTAGCCTAACCATCTACTTTCTAAAAATCAAATGTTCCTAAGAATAATTTTTGGATGGACCTATCAGAACCCTTTAAAGACATAAATAAAACTTTGTTCATAAATTATTCATCCAAAGGTTGTTTTCTAACAGTTTATTAGTTATTTAGCACCATGCCCTTTTACCCTAACAGCACATAATTACTCTCCATCATACATTTCATTCATTTATTCATTCAGAAAATATATTCTGATCTTTTGCAATATGTTGTGTGCTGTTCTTAACACTGTTATAAATACAACAATGAACATAATAAAATAAACATCAAGTACATTTGTATGGTTTGTTTGCTTGTTTATTTTTCAAGATATCGACCTGTATTTACCTTCAATTTAATTTAATTGGTTGTTTTTGACTATTTCCTTTCATCTTAATTTTATTAATTTAATTTTGCCAAGCTTACCTCAAATCCTCGCTTTAACATCAGTACACTGTGTCCAATAGGGAATCACTTATATAAATATCAGATACATATTTTATTTTATGCCATCCAAATCCGTAGATAAAAATGTTGAAACATATCACTCAGATCCCCACTGACACACAGCTATAGCTACTCACTCCTCAACTGATAACCACTTTCAGTTAAAATGATCCACATAGCTGTGCATTAGCTGGAAAGGCATATGTGCTGGACAGTGTCTCCTAACTTTACAGATAGGCACATTGTTCTAGACCTTGCTAATGTCAAGGGAGAAAATATAAATTAGCCTGACAATGTTTTCTTAATGAAATCATTCCTCAAGTCTTCAAAAATGTCCAGGCATAATTGACTAAATAATCATTTTCCCACAAGTTTGAATTACAGGTTTTATTTTCCTATTTACCAAAAAATGGAGATATTTAAGCATGTTTTTAGTTTTCATAAACCTCTAAGATTTTTGAAAAAGAATACTAAGTAATTTTTTTTTTTTTATAAATTTTGACAAGTTCTTAAAATCGACAGAAGGAATTCACTGGAGTTTTCACATAGTTTATTTAGCAACTTATACAGGATTTACTCAGATATCCTGACTTTATGCATTTTTATATACTAGTTTATAATTTACTTGTATGCTTTCTCCTAATTTCCAATCACAAGTAGAAATATTTACATATACATTTTAGTGTCTCTATTAATAAAGGTGATTTCATACCAAATTTCACTACCAGAACTTAAAATAGCCAAGAAGGAAATGAACATACTCCAAGATAGTAGGTAAGAAATGTTATTGTAAAATATACCACTAAAGCCGAGAGGTCCACACCTGTAATCCCAGCAGCTTGGGAAGCTGAGGCAGAAGGATTTTGAGTTCAAAGTTAGTCTTAGCAATTTAGCACAGCCCTGAGAAGCCCAGGGAGACCCTGCCTCTAAATAAAATATTAAAAAAGGCTGGGGATGTGGCTTGGTGGTTAAGTGCCCCTGAGGGTTCAACCCCCAGGTACCAAACAAAACAAACCACTAAATACTTATGACAGAACTATTTCTTGAGCAGTTCCGTCCTAAGCACTTTGTGAGTGTTGCTGACAGGGTGGTAGCCAACACAGATAAGGCTTCTGCCCTCATGGAAGTCTCACTGAGCTCCAAATATCAAACACAGAGAAAAGTTGTAAAAACCAAATATGTTTTTAAATGTTTGAGAGTAAAGAAAAAGACAATATGGTTAAAATAAAAGCTGAAAAGATAAGGGATGAGCAGTTTTGGGGATAAGAAGCATGCCAGTCCCAACAGGATCCAGATGCTGAAAACAGCCAACATTTAAAAAGATAAGCTAGTTTTCTAGTAACCATCAGAAGACCAGGCTTATACTCCCTAGGGAACCTGTGCAAGGAACCAGATACAAGAAGCCAAGAACAACTTCAGGGGCCACACCCTCCCCAAATATCTACTTGTTGTGAACGGAAATCTTTTTTTTTTTTTTTTTTTTTTTTTTTTTGCAGCACTAGAGATCGAAAACAGCACCTTGCATATGCTAGGCAGGCACTCTACCACGGTGCCACACCTCTAGCCCTGAAGTGTTTTTGACAGGTGACACAGTGTTTCATAATTATAAATGTGGTTTAAGGTGTAAGTTCTCTGATATAGACAAACTAGTTTATGCTCATATGTAATTGAGCAGTCACAAAAATGAATGGCTAACATTAGCTCATTCTCAAGATAAGTCAGAAAAAAAATAAAGAAAATTAAGTATGTGAAGTTTGGGGAGGGCTACTCATTCAGAAAACAAAAGGATGCAGGTAGAAATGGCTCTGGGAGATAACTTTAGGAATTTAATCATTTTGCCAATGTGAAATTGGAACAAGTAGGAGTCTTACTTTTTTTATATGTAAATTTCAGTTTAAGATAAAGTGTATTTATTTTATAGAAGGAAAACCAAGTACAATACCATTGCAGAGGATTTCTAAATTGATGTATTAGATGCATTCATTCAAATCATATTGATACACTAACCATTCTTTATGTTTTTAGCTGCATATGGCTCTTTTGTTACTTCTGACATAACACAGAACCATGTGACACCCATTGGTTGGGGTGGGAAGACATGGGGTAAAAAATATCTTAACTAATGACTGTGGTCCATCAGGATCCATGAACATATACATAGTATAATATATCTGTGGGATTACAGTTTCTCTTTAAAAAGGCTTGTGCACTGAGGACGATCATGAAAAGCAGGTTGAGAAACATTTCTCTATGCACTCCAGCATGTTCTCTCTTGTATTGCAGACCCTTGAGCAAAAATGTTTGGTTTAACCAAACTAACTTCCCTCCTTGTTCTACCTCTGCAACCTTCTCTGGCATGGGAATAGCTTTGGTTCTTCTGAGTCTTTAGAAAGTTTCTTTAAAGAATGTATAGCTCTCCTGAACTTCCTTGATGCAAAATACTTTGGTCATCTGAAACATTTTCAGTTACCTCCCTAAGCTTTAAAACAGCTTTCTTATGACTGATTTTTGACTTTTGCTAAACTTTTCTTTTCTGAATCCATGTTTCAATTCCTCTATCAACTGTCATTCAGTTCTACACAATCAGTCTACAGAATCACATTTTCAAAAGGATATCCATCCAGGGGCGTGGGGTATAGCTCAGCAGTATTGCATATGCTCAGCATGTGTAAGGTCCTGGGTTGCATCCCCAGCACCCAAAAACAAGACAAACCAAATAATAACAACAAGAAGTCCATCCAACACCAGAAAATGTTCCTAAATTTGCTCCTAAAGCTCTGACAGTACGAGACACTTCTAAACAGATAGTTGTTTTTGTTGCTGTTTTCATGTCTGATATTTAAAAGGAGCATAGTCATTCTCTACTTTTTAATAATTAGGATATTTTCAATATATTCCTGAAAACTACCTATTTTAGATGAAGCTCTGAGATTACCCTCTTGTCCTTCTATGCTAGCCCTGGGAGCAAACTAATGTGCAAGGCTACATTAGTTTGTCTCCTTTATTGCCCTGCCTATTTTAATAGTAAAGGAATGATCAATATCTAGCAGGTCTCAATCATACAGTATTTTGGTTATGCTTCATTTCTTTTACCTCTTCCTTTTTATTTATCCCAGCCCTAATTGTGGTGAGACTGTCTGGATCTTCCTTCCACTTATGCTAATTCTCTCCTCAAGGTCATTTCTGGTTGTAGCCTCCACACTAGGCCACAATTAGTCCTACTTCCAACTAAACTGGTTTGAAATCTTCCTTGCTTATCATCTCAAGCTTCCTTCCTCTCAGGTAAATTCAGTTCCTAATTAAAGAAATCCACCTGGACCATTACCCCTCTACAATGCCAAACTACTCAAATATTGAAGTGCTCAATATATTTACAACCTAATAAGGTTTTTTAAAAATAACTTACTTCTTCCTTCCTTCCTTCCTTCCTTTCTTTCTTCTTTCTTTCTTTCTTTCCTTCCTTCCTTCTTTCTTTCCTTCCTTCCTTCCTCCCTCCCTTTACTTCCTTCCTTCCTTCCTTCCTTCCTTTCTCTCTCTCTCTCTCTCTCTTTCTTTCTTTCTTGGTACTGAGGATCAAACCCAGTGCCTCACACATGCTAGGTAAGTGCTCTACCTCTGAGCCACAACCCCAGCCCCTAATAAGGCTTTTATACCACCCTGGGAGCAATTTATTAAGGAAACTTAGCTATCTCATGTGGCACCTAGTGGCCTAGGCTTTAAGAACTATAGCCTCTCAGGAAATGTTATATCAGTTAAATTAGCAGAAAAGGCTGGAAAGAACAAACCTCAAAGTAATGAGGAAGGTGTCACTAACAATCATGTAATAAAAACAAATAATTTGGGTGTGTTTCCTAATTATTGTAAGGATCTCTCTCAAAACATATGACTTGTTTTTCATTCAGGAAATAGAAATCATTGAAGTGTAATCCTATGTAAAGACTATAAAGAAATAGTGAAATGTCCCTAACCTCAAAGAATTTACAGTTTTCCATAAAATACTTCCTAGGAAAATAACTTGAAAAAATATTTTTTAAAAGCATGAGGGTGTGTGTTATCTGAATTAGAAATGCACTGACTAAGGATTTAGAGGGAGGCATATGGGCTCAGGAGGGAGGTGGAGTTTAGGCTGGGCTTTGAAGATGCAGAATTTCAGCTGGCAGGGGTGTGGTCAAGGGTGAGGTGTGAGGAGGGCAGATATAGCCATTGTCTGGTACCCTGAGTGATAAGCAAGGCTGAGAATCAGGAAAGGCAGAAAACAGGAAGTGTGTTTGCCAAAACATACAGATTCTTGTCACTGAAATATTGCTAGTAAAGTTCTAAAAAATATGCATGTAGGGCACAGGAAAAACTATAAAAGGCCAGTAGACATATTTCTAATTCAAGACTACAAAGAAGGATGTGATCCAAAAGTTAAACATATTAAAATATGATATAGACTTCAGTATAGATGTATAAAGAAGGAATCTGTGCTTTGCATGTGTAATTACATTTAATCCACACAACAACCAGCTATGTAGGTTTTATTAACTCTACTACACATGAGAAAAGGAAACCAGGGCTTTAGAGAAGTTTAATAGTGTAAGCTCCTTTGTATCCCTGCTAGGCAATTGAGGCAAAATATGATAGCAGCTATTCCTATAATAATCCTGTCTTGAGGATATACCCTTTACTCCATGCCAATCTAGAATGATTTATACTTTTAAAAAAAGTAAATGGATTCAAGAACACCTCCATAGTAATGTCACCCTCATTGGTTGCAATAAGCTTCATGAGTGAGGCAGGACTGGAGATACAGCCAACACTCCAGGCATGACGTGTAAACTCTTGGGAGTGAAACCCTCTTCTCCATGTAGAAGACAATAGCTGATGGGCAGGAGTGAATTGTCCATTAGGTCATGTTTTAAGTCATTCATTTAATTTCTGTGGGTTTTTAAAATAAATGGCTCTGACTGAAAATCAGAATCCTGTTATATACTAGATACATGCAAAATCATGAACAGGTTACTTTACTTTATCAACCTCAGTTTCCTCATATAGACCTTATGTCAAGTTAACAATAAATTAAGGTATGAATAAAGAAGTCTTTGGATAATGACAAAAAGTGTATCATTAAGACTGAGGAGGCAGGGCCTAGTGGTGTACAACTGTAATCCCAGTGACTCCAAAGGTTGAAACAGTAGGATCCCAAGTTCCAGGCCAGCCTGGACAACTTAGTGAGACCCTGTCTCAAAATAAAAAATAAAAAAGGGTTGGGGTTGTAGCTCAGTGGTACAGGGCCAAGGGTAGGAGGAAAATAACAACAAAAACAAAACAACAACAACAACAAAATCTAAGGATGTTTGTTCTCATTAGGCATTAACTTAGCTCTAAGGTGTTTGGCAAGTCACAAACTAAGCTCCTCTCTTCTGTAAAATGTGGATGGCCATCCATTTTAGGGTTTGTTGTAAGAATCTTAGATAATGTATTAGGGACTTGGAGCGGCCAGACTATATTATATAGCAATGTGTCTTATCAAATCATTAACACGTGCTTGCAAAAATAAGGTATAATTTCCACTTCATTTCATTTTAAACTTAGGCTTTATTCTAATGTTACTGGTGACTATAACTTAAAAATACTACACTCTATTAAATAAAGTCACAACAGGGCTGGGGCTGGAGCTCAGAGGCAGAGCACTTGCCTAGCATGTGTGAAGCAATGGGTTTGATTCTCAGCACCACATAAAAATAAGTAAATAAATATTGTGTGCATCTATAACCAAAAAAAAAAAAAAAATTTTAAAGTGACAACAATAATTTGGCAAAAATTGAAACTTAGAAATTAAAATAGTTCTAATTTTGTATTTTTTTTGTTGTTTATAACTGTCTCATTTTAAAAGATAAACTTCATATAAGTGAGAAAATTATTCATTTCTCTTACAGCACTTAATGCAGTCTTTCACTGAAAGCATTCCCTGAAAAACATTACATAAGCACCTCATCAATTGAACAAATTCATTAAATAAACTAACAATCACTTCATTAAATATTTAATAGATATTGATTAAATTTGAAAAATAATAGACTAGCATCATTTAACAAAATTATCAAAACTTTACTAGTAAGAAAATTGTTAACTGTGCTTACTGTCTTCTATACAATCACTGGGTTGTTGGATCCTATCTGTGGAAAATCTATTGTGAACCATAGAAAATATCCACCCTTGACATCTGCTCCCACTGTCCTTCCTAAAGAAAACAGACCCCAGGACAAGACAGAATTTAAGTTAATCATTCCATAGTAAAGCAAATCTGTTTTACACCTTTGGCCTTTCCTATTTAAGCAATCACAAGAAATGCAAATATCAAAGATTAGAATTGTATAAATCTAATCTGTTACCTTTATCCACACATCCAATATGGTTTATGAATCTGAGCAAATTCTGTCAAGTTCGGACTAGATTTTGGGTTTTCTACAAATCATTAGAAAATAAAGAGAATATATACATGTATAAGACTGACCACGCTGTCGGTTTTGCAGTGTTGGGACAACCAAGAGAATTACCATCACTTTTACTCCTCTCCTTCGATGGCATTTTAAAGATCTGTCCAGGCTGAAGCCTGGTCTGCTTTAGGAAAAACCACCACATACCTGTCCAGAAATGTGACCATTTGTTAAGGCTACATTTCTTGTACTACTGAAGTCTTCTAAAAAGTATGTGACTAAAATGGAACTGAGATTTCCTCTACCCATTCCTCTCTCCTCTGAGGTTGTGTTAAATAGGGTAATTCAAAACCTCCCTCTGCCAAATGCCGGCACTCCTAGGAAGATTGATTGGTTCTTATTTTTTACTTTAAGGAGGATGGGAACCTGAAAATGTTCCTAATTGGTTTGCTGGGAGTTTGAAATACTTAAGGAATTTGAAACCAAGTGAAGTTTGGCCCTCCGAAATATCCGCATAAGGATGTGGATTAAGTGTCTGGCTAGATACTGCAAACTCAGGTACTGTGCGAGGTTTTGAAGAAACTGTTTGAAATCTGATGTACACGGGCAGGCGTGGGTGGGGGTGGGAAGAATTAGTTGAGCAAGGAAAGTAAGGCATTAGCATCTAGAGAGCACAACCTAAGATTCCCGAGTTGCTAACTCCATCTCTACACCACCTCCTTCAGCAGGAGCTAGCTGAAAAGAGGCAGATAAAGAAGGCTCAGTTCTGGGGTGGGGGAGAAGCAACGGTCCTGGTCTCAATCGCCGGCCTAAACACCTGGCTTCTGGGGCCAGCCGGATGCCGCGAAGCCCCTCTCTCCTTTCTGGTCCTGCAGGTGATCGGACAGTGCTCTCTTGTTCCCTTCAAAGACCTTCAAATTCTCCTCCACCACCCCCGCCCCCCCCCCCAAAGTGCTAACTTTAGAGGCTCTAGGGTGGCAAGGAGAGAAAAGACCAGAAAGGACAGGCCCCGGGGTCTTACGGATCTTCCAGGTAGGAAAGAACAAGGATGGACCCCGGCCGTGACCGCATTTTTTTCCTCCTGTGTCCCCCTCCCCCGCCCTCAGAACCTGCTGCGGCCGCGCTGCGCTTGGCGCCAGGCTGGGGTTCCTCGTGCAGACGCCGGTGCTAGCGTGAGATGGGTGGGGTAGGGGTTGTCGGGTTCCTAAGCAGTAGAACCGATGGCTCCAGGGACCACACGCTGGTCAGGCGACCACATTCTGCTTGTCCCAGGGCCAGTAGGAGGCAGAAAAGCAAGCAAGGCAGGGAGGGCGAGTCCTGGCTCCGGCTCTCCTAGCGGAAAGAGCCGGTGGCCTTCTGCAGGGCACCCCTCTCCATCCCTCCAGGTTCCCCCGCCCTTACCTCTGGGTGCTAGGGTGTCGGCAGGAGAGGGTGCTGGGGAGCGGCAAGCTGTCTCCGGGCCGGGCTCAGCGGCGGCCAGCGACGGCGGGGTCGCCCGCGGGGCCGCTGCTCATGGCTTGTCGCGCCCGGAGCGCTGCAGCCGCGGCCACCGCGGCGCCTTTCTCCTCGTCCTCTTCGCGGGCTCCGAGCCGGGACGCAGCTAACGCCCCAGCCCTGCAGCCCTCCTCCCCTGCGCCTCCCCGGCCGCGGACGGAGCCGCCTCCAGCGCCGCCCCGCGTGCAGCGGGGCCAGCGGCAGCCAGCGCCGCCCAGCGCCCGACCCCGGGGTCGCCGCCGCCGCCCGCCGAGCCGAGTCCGTGGTGCCAGCCCTGCTGTGACGCAGGCAGCAGTGCCCGGGAACTTCCTCCCCTGCAGAGACCACCCCGTGCCCGCAGCTGGCCAGTGAAGATAGCCGCCGGCCGCCGAGTACTTTGTCCAGGACAGGGAAAGAAATCCTCCAGCCGATTTCTTCGAGACCGAGCCACTCCGGTCTTTGAGCCGCCCACCTGGCGGGCTCTGCCGGGAGAATTGGCTGTGTCTAATATCACCTCCACTTCTCATCCCCTAACAATGCGCGGAAAACCCGTGGCTTCCCGCAGCTCCTCCCCTGGGTAAGTTGGAGCGGAGCAGCCACCACTAAAAATAGCTCTTCTGGGAAATCTTCGAAAGACCGAGGATGGAGAGAACTCCTCGGCAAAGAATGGGAGGGTCCCTGAAGAACGGAAGGTGGAGAGGATGGAATACACTGAAGGAGAAAGGCAAAACTAAGTATTGCTGGACCACGAAATCCTTGAGCCCCTTGATTATCAACACTCCTTTCTTGTAGGAATCCCCAAATGCCCCACACTGCCAGATGAGCTCCCAAATCTTTAAGCAGCAGGTTCTACGGAGACTCAGTTTGAAAACTCCGCCTATGATTTCGTGCTGTGCATAAAGGAGTTGACCCGTGCACACCAAACCACCTGTTGTTTAGAGTGTATGGGGAAGGGGTTCTCCATTGATCTGAAACCTTTTTTTCTTCCCCATTCTCCTCATCCAGTTTTAGGATGAAAAAGCAAACTCTGACTTCTTGAAAGCCAGCAGTTCTCTGTACGGAACTCTAATGCCCAGTTTAAAAAAAAAAAAAAAAAAAAAAAGTAGGACAATAGTAAAAATCTAATGGGAATATCTCATCAATACCAGCTATTTTAAGAGCACCAAAAATTAAACTGTTGCTCTATCCTGACAGTTTGAGAGAGACAGATGTATGTGAGTGGAGAAATTAACAGACAACTAGTTGTCGCTCACTAGTTTGTGTAGTCTTATACAGCAAGTCTTCAGATAGCAGTCACCTTTTTTCCACCCCACTCCTATTTCTAAGTCAAAATTAAAAGAAAATCCCGCCCCCAAAGTTGTTCTCTTGGGATTAACTGCTGATTTCCTGCTCCCCCGCTAAAATACTATGCTTTTTTCCAATTCCATGCGGTGACTGGGTGTCCTTTGAGGAAAACAACCTTAAATCCCCCCTGGCCTTAAGAGATGACTCTAGCATCAGTCTTAATTAACCAAGACGAAGAAGAAGAAGACAAAAGTCTAGGGTGGGGCTTTCCTTTTAGACAGCAGATGGAAAAATTCCAAGAGGGTCTCTGGAGAAAAGGCAGAAGCTGGCATTAGCAATTTGCTAAAAATAAAAATTAAATTTCAAGTACCTTGCAAGCTACCAGGTTAATGCAGGAATATTCTCTTAGGTAGCTCCAACTCAAATACCTTACTTCAATTTAAAATTCCCAGTGAAGCAAGTACTAATGGCAGAAACTTCCCAGGGAGGTCCTTATTCTTCAAGTGCTGAGTGCCCTTCTGTCCTTGTACCATTGGCACCCTGATCACAAGTTTAGGCCTCCCTGTGATGCTCCCTTGTTACCCAGAGCCAAGGAACTACTGAACCCTAGACTTTTGACTTTGGTGAAACAGATTTAAATCCCTGTCTTTTTTTTTTTTTTTTTTTTTTTAATTTTATTTTAAATGGGGGTCTCACTATGTTGCCCAGGCTGGTCTTGAACTGGACTCAAGTGAGCTTCCTGCCTCAGCCTCTCCAGTGCTGGGACTACAGGCATGAGCCACCATACCCTATTTTGCTTTTCCTCTTTAACCTTAGGGATGTTACTGCTCCTTTTGATTCCCCCCCCACACACACACACCATTAGTAATATAGGTATAGTACACAGGGTGCTGCAAGAATTAGACAATATTCTTAAAGCACTAAGAACAGTATCAAGCATCTTAGAAACAATAAATGAGAGCTATTATTTGTACTTATTACTCTTCATTGTTCTGAAAGCAAAATAATAAAAACAGCACATTCATATCCCTTAGAGACATGGGCTATGAATCCCTGCCAGTTAGCTCCCCCTGAGTTACTTTCTAGTAATATTCATGTCTACTGTGCCTTCTAACAGAGGAAACTGGACAGTTCTACAAGTGCAGGCAGGTGATTCCAATGTGCATTACAGCTTCAAAGTTAGTTAGTTAATCTGCTTAATCCACCTTTTTATTTTATAGCATATATAAACCTTAAGTCTATCTTCTTACTTCTGTCAACGTAAATTGAATCACACACTTTAAAGCACTCTTAAAGCACTGAGTCAGCAATTAATGAGTCAGCTTATGTGAAATTGGGGTCTTAAGGGTATCTGAGAAGTACAAGACTTATTCCCTGGCTTCAAGCTATTTACAGTTCATGGGAGAGGGAATCTGGCATACGTTAGAAATTTGAAGTTTGTATCTTCAAACTGAATGTGCATGAGTTCAGAGAAAGGAGACGGCACTGTGGGCTAAGTGAATTGCGTATACAGTTTCCATCTTGGCCTTTCACTTTATACCCAATTTTTCTTTCTTTTTGTTACCTTTTTTTGAGGATATCAAATGCTAGGTGAGCACTGTACCACTGAGTGACATCCCTCGTCTTGGTCCCAATTTTTTTTTTAATTTTTTTTAAAATTCATCTGGAGAAATAAGAGACCCAGAATAGCCAAAGCAATCCTGAGCAAGAAAAGTGAAGCAGGGGCATCACCATACTGGACTTTAAATTTTACTATAGAGCAATAGTAACAAAAACAGCATGGTATTGGCACCAAAACAGACTGGTGGACCAATGGTACAGAATTGAGGACACAGAGACCAATACATATAATTTCAGCTATCTTATATTAGACAAAGGCGCCAAAAATGTACAGTGGAGAAAGGATAGCCTCTTCAACAAATGGTGCTGGGAAAACTGGAAATCCATATGCAACAAAATGAAATTAAACACTTGTCTCTCACCATGCACAAAACTCATTTCAAAGTGGATCAAGGACCTAGGAATTAGACCAGAGACAATATGCCTAATAGAAGAAAAAGTAAGCTCCAATTTCCAACATGTCGGATTAGGCCCCACATTCCTTAATAAGAATCCTGTAGCGCAAGAACTATTACCAAGAATTAATGAATGGGATAGATTTAAACTAAAAAGCTTCTTCTCAGCAAAAGAAACAAACAGTGAGTTGAATAGAGAGCCAACTATTTGGGAACAAATATTTAATACATGCACATCAGATAGAGCACTAATTTCTATAATATATAAAGAACTCAAAAAACTTAACACCAAAAAAGCAAATAACCCAATCAATAAATGGGCTAAGGAATTGAAAAGACACTTCTCAGAAGAAGATACACATTTAATCAACAAATACATGAAAAAATGTTCAACATCGCTGGCAATTAGAGAAATGCAAATCAAAACTACTCTAAGATTTCATTTCACTCCAGTCAGAATGGCAGCTATCAAGAACACAAACAACAATAAATGTTGGAGAGGATGTGGGGAAAAAGGCACACTCATACATTGCTGGTGGGACTGCAAAATGGTGCAACTGCTATGGAAAGCATTATGGAGATTTTTTGGGAAAATGGGAATGGAACCACCCTATGACACAGCCATCCCACTCCTGGATCTATTCCCCAAAGACTTAAAAACAGCATATTATAGTGACACAGCCACTTCAATGTTTATAGCAGCACAATTCACAATAGGTAGGTTGTGGAACCAACCTAGATGTCCCTCAGTAGATGAGTGGATAAAGAAAATGTGGTATATATACAAAATGGAATTTTACTCAGCAATAAGAGAGAATAAAATAATGGCATTTGCAGGTAAATGGATGAAGTTGGAGAATATAATGCTAAGTGAAATTAGTCAATCTCAAAAATCCAAATACCGAATGTTTTCTCTGATATAAGGAGGCTAGTTCACACTGTTGTTGGAAGGGGGTACATAGGATCAGAGGAACACTAGAATGGTCAACGGAAAGGGAGGGGATGGGAGGGAGCAAGGGGGGAGGGGGGGGGAAAAAAAAAATTGGTGGTTGAATGAGATGGATATCATTATCCTAAATGCATGATTGAAGATCTGAAAGGGTACTTATATACTTTGTATACAAGCAGTTGTATGTAAAAAGATACTATACTTGTGCATTATGAATAAGTAAATAAATAATTTAAAAAAAGAATTTTTTTCACAATACCGTTATTTATTTATTTATTTATTTATTTATTATATGCGTTGCTGAGTATCGAACCCAGGGCCTCACATGCGTTAGGCAAGTGCTCTACCACTGGGCTACAGCCCCAGCCTCTGGTCCCAATTCTTTAGTCCAAAATTTGATGTTCTATTTGTGCTTCCAGAATAAGTTTCCACACTGAAAGTCCACACAGATAAAAGTTAACTGTGTATTGTTTGGCAACAAGGAATGGAAGTGGATATTTCTGGGCAAAGCAGAACAATGTAAGGGGTATGGAACCATATAAATCTGGGCTCAAATCCTCTGTCTCTATCCCTGTGACCCTTAGCTTCTTAATCTTTGAACTTCAGCTTTTTCATCTATCTATTGGAACATAGCAACTTTTTTTTTAAAAAAATATTTATTAGCCGGGCGCGGTGGCGCACGCCTGTAATCCCAGCACTTTGGGAGGCTGAGGCAGGAGGATCGCGAGTTCAAAGCCAGCCTCAGCAATGGTGAGGCACTTAGTAACTCAGTGAGACCCTGTCTCTAATAAAATACAAAAAAGGGCTGGGGATGTGGCCCAGTGGTTGAGTGCCCCTGAGTTCAATCCCCGGTACCAAAAAAAAAAAAAAAACAAAAAAAAAAATTTATTTATTTTGCTTTAGTTGTACACAATGCATTTATTTTTATGTGGTGCTGAAGATCGAACCCGGGCTGCGCACGTGCTAGGCCAGTGCTCTACTGCTGAGCCACAACCCCAGCCCCATAGCAACATTTTAGGGCTGTGGTGAAACAGAATATATCTTGTAATATTAAATTGTTTTGTTTTTAGCCACAAGAAAACTCAGGCAGGACTATATCATTCCTTGATACACAATTCAAATATCACTTTGTGAAGCTTTTTAGGGTTCTAGGCAAGTGCAGTGCTTCCTGTGCTCCTATAGCAATTAATTCAAACCTCTGTTTCAGCACTTACCAGGTTAAGTTGTCATTTATCTCTACATGTCTGCTTCACTCCCAAGTCTGTGAGCATCTCCAGTGCAATGACAGTATCTTTATTCATGTCTGCATCCTTCATCAACACCCATCCCAGTACCTGATATTAAATGTTGAAAGAATGAGTTTTTAAATGTTTTAATTTCTTGTGCTGATTCTTTCACTATAACTCATGTTATAGGCTCTAATTCTTTCTCATTACAAATTTTTACTAAAATATGTATTATGTATATGTATCTACTTAAGCTTTTTTTTTTTTTTTTTTTTTTTAACGCAAGGATTATTCTTTAAGGTGAACCTGCTACTCTTGATTTTCTTATGTTTGATGTCAGTTGATACTGCCTGGTAATAGTGAAAGCAAAACTTAAATTCTAAACCAAAACCGCTAGCAAGATTTTACCCTGCATACTCCACCCATCGTGTGCACATCTGCTCCCCAGATTATTTCTGAGCTTTGTGGGAAGGAACTGAGCTAACAGAAAGCATCCTTTGTTTTAAGTTTCAGCTGTTAACATTGTTGCAACCATTAGCACTTTCTGAATTAATAGCTTCAATATAAAATTCACCTTTAGCAACAGTTTTGAAATCCTTGACTCTGCACCATTAAAAATGCTAAGACGGTGAGAAGAAAACCTTCCCCAGTAATCGTCCTTTGAGCAGGAAGTTCCCAGAAGGGTAATGTGGTCTTGACCCTAAAATGGCAATTGAATTTGTACCAGGGGAGATGGTGGTGACAAAGACCTAAAAATAGGATACTTTAAAAACTTTGAATTAGATTCTTCTAAAGTCAGCCTTCTCCCGCAAGACAGAATTGTTTGGTTCCACTGCATTGTGAAATTTTCTTTGGAAATCATAATGAATAAGCACTACAGGGTATATACTGTGTTCTGGGCACTGGCTTTGTATGCATTGTCTCATTTAACCACCATAGCTAACCATTAAATAGGCCATCCTGTTTTCTCCTTTTGACAAGAGGCCACATAATTAAGTAGCTAGCCAAAGATCACATGATTATGAGTAAAAGATTTAGGATTTGTTCCTGGGAAAGTCTAATTTCAGAGTTCTTATGCTTAACCACTACTCAGTCCTATGAGAAAGAAATATTTGTTTTTAAATTGAATCCATCAAGCATATTCAGTAAGTTTAATGATGTACTTTTCCCGTAGTTTTTGCAATTGCATTCATTTGTTCTTTTCCCAATAGCATACTCACATCCAAATGTGCCTTCATGAAGTGGTTTTACAGCAGCCTCTTCAATTGAAAAGCACTTTATGACTGAAAGCAAACTTCTTAATGAAAGATCATGAAGTGTCTTGTGGCTCTGAGTTTAGGCAATATGAAATACACTGGGCAGAGTCTCCTTAGAATTGTTGTTCAGATGGACCGATGATAGACAAGTAATTTTCACATGACAAATATCATTATATAACTGTGAACGGTGCAATTCTTCTACCACCTGACTAAGTCAAGAGGCAGAGTAACTGGCAAAGAAAGAGCTCTGCTGGCCACAAGCTGGCAGGTGGAAAATGGAGGGCTTTCACCCAAATTCCTTCCTGCCAGGGTCTCAGGTGAAAAAGCTTATATAGGGTTTCTGAAGAGTCTAATTTTAGCTGTAGTGAGGTGGTCAAGGAAGAGTTATTAATTCTTGCCATAGTGAATTCTGCAAGAATTTGACGTGGATTTGATGTTGTCCACAGGTCCAAGCATTCCAGACGTTCCTGGTTCCTGTAAACCTAAAGAAAGATTACTGACTAGGAGGCCATATGATTGGTATTGTTCTTTGATGTTTTTCCTTATTCTTCCTTTCAGGCAAGGCTGAATTTATTGGTTAATTATTTGGGGAGTGAGACATAGGGGAGTGAGGCAAAATAGAAACAGTGAAACACCGACTTGCTAGTGTCAGGAGTGAGTTAATCAGCTCATGAGCTTCAGTTATACTGTGACATATAAATGTACTTTTTGGTCTTCATTCACTTTTCTGGATCACAGCTTCTAAAACCTGTAGCGTGTAGAGCTACAGAGAATTTTTTGTTATCATATTTGGATTTTGTCCTCAGTTCCTGTAACAGCATAATAATGAAAAAAGAGTCTTGTGTTATTCATAACAAATCTCTTTCAACTGCATATGGGTGTGTGTTAAAGAGGGATTTCTGGAAGTTCCCTAGTTAACCCTGTAGGGGGCTGGTTGCCAGGGAAACCATGATTGAAGGATTGGAATTTTCAGCACCCCTTCCCAACCTCCAGGTAAGGGAAAGGGACTGCAGATTGACTTAATCCCCGGTGCCAGGGATTTGATCCATCATGTCTATGTAATGATGCCTCCATAGAAACCCAAAAGGACGAGGTTTGGAGAGCTTCTAGGTCAGGGAACCAGAGCACATCCACATGTTCACCGCAGAGCTCCAAGAGACAGAAACGCCTGCACTCAGCCGGTTCTGGATCTTGTCCTGTGTATCTCTTCATCAGGTTGCTTGTTTGTCCTTTAATGCAGAGCAGTCATCCAGAGAGTAAACTATTTTTCTGAGTTCTATGGTCTCTTCTAACAAAATGATTGAACCTGAGGGAGATGTCATGGGAACCTCCAATTTGTAACTACATTGGGCAGAAATTAGTGGGTAATCTGGGGATCTGGCATCTGAAGTTGGGAATTGGGGAGAAGTCTTGTAGGGCTGAACCCTTACCTTTGGGGTCTGATGCTATCCCCAGGTGAAGTCTGAATTGAGTTAAATTATAGAAACACCCTGCTGATGTCTGCTGAATAATCCAACTTAATTGTTTTGGGATAAACCCTACACATTTGCTGATTAGAAGTATTGGTGTATGAGTGACAGGGTTGAGAGAAAACGTTGAATTGCTTCAAATTTCAGTGGCACCAACTCTTAAAATGTGCCTAATTTGAAGCCCAAGAAATCCATCATCCCTCCCTGAGGGAGGAAGATCAATGGCAAAGCATTTTGCTCAGTCTTTTTTGGAGTTTATTTCCCGAATTCACTGAGATTTTGCCTCTCTAGGAATAAGAAGAAAAGACTAGTTTGCCTTTTCAGTGTCAATGATAGTGACTGTCAATAGCCACTTTTACTGAGGTTAGTGAGAAGAGCGTAGACTGGCATTAATGAGACCTAGATTCTAGTCATGACTCTTTCATTGACTATCTTTGGATTTAGGATGCATCTTAATATCTTTGTATCCTCAGCTCTCGCCTGAAAATGAAGGACTTGGGATGGGTGATTTATTTTAGTTTATGTAGTACTAAAATCTTACACACAGATCTTGATATATATTTATTTTTCCCAGGTTTCAGTCAGTAATGGATATAATCACCCACTTTTAATCAAGAGAGCAGGAAGCCATCTATTGCAGCTTGCTGCTACCTGGGAGAAATCTTTCTGGAATAGAGCAGACTAGGTGTCCAATATCTCCCCAAAGTACCTCTGTCCTCCACCAGCTATTGCCAGTAAGAGCCATTCCTCTCCTGAGGAATCTCTAAGCAGCTTTCTGTAGAACTCTATTCCATGAGGTACTCTAAGAAATTTGGGTCTATGCCCAAATTTCACATGTGTATATATACTAATTGCTTTGGGGAAATACCATACCTCTCTTAGGTATTCAGAATGCATATCAATATGCTTAGAGCTCTGAGAAGTCCTGCATTTAAAATGCTTGTTTAGCTTTGCTGAAGCTAGAATTTCACTAACTTCATTTGATCATAGAACTTCCTTTGTCATACCTACAACATTCCAAAAAGAATAAAATCCGTCAGAATAGAATGTTTGAATTGTTGTTGTAGAGTTAAAGACTTCAGAAACCTTAAAAGATTTTTCTTTTTGTAAAGAGAAGGGAGATATAGGCCTTATTAACTCACTTAATGAAGTGAGATAAGCCCTCTTGATTAATGTTTTCTTCAGCTATTTTCATTACAAACATGAGTCATAATAGAGTGCCCGCATCTCTAACAGGACAAAGAACACCCATTTTCATTGGTAATAATGTACCCTTGTTTCTCTATACAGAGGAATAGTTTCCTTGCTTTTACACATTCTTATTAGCTTCTCAGTTCTATGACATCCTTTTAGAAATACATAGTTGAAACTAATATAAGACAAATACACATATTCTGAGCACTCAAAGGGATAACATAAAATAGTTTATTTATAGCCGGGCGTGGTGGTGCAGGCATATAATCCCAGTGGCTTGGGAGACTGAGATAGGAGGATCACTAATTCAAAGCCAGCCTCAGCAAAAGCAAGGTGCTAAACAACTCAGTGAGACCCTGTCTCTAAATGAAATACAAAAATAGGGTTGGGGATGTGGCTCAGTGGTTGAGTGCCTCTGAATTCAATCCCCAGTGCCTGTCCCCCCAATGTTCATTTTTTGATAATTGTTGAAAAACAATTCTATTAAGGGTCTTTAGTGTTTCTGCACTTCTTGTGAGCCAGGCACTGGCTGCCCTGTTTTCCAGGCTAAATGTTCAAGGGTATTTGTCTCGTGAACAGTCTTGAAAGTTAGAGGTACAAAAGGCAACCATGAATACTGTCCAACATAATAATGATAATGTTTCTCTCCAGAGCATGGGAAAAATTCATATTCTCTAAGTTTAGGGTTCCTCTTCTGTAACATAACTCACTACGTGTATACAGGTGCTTTCTGATCTTTCTGGTCCTTTTTGGATCTTTCTGTGGAAATTGGGGCACCAGGAACTGATTTTTTTTTAAATGCTGTACTTAGGATACTGCTATTGCTGTGAGTAGTGGACTATCTTCTTCTCTGACGCCAAGATTCTCATGTCCTTTACTATAATCTGAGAGAATATGACAAACTAATGTTTTAGTTTGAAAAAAGAATAAAAATCTCAGACCCTTTGTATTTTTTGACCATTTCTTTCTTTATCCTCACCTAATGGTAAAACAACTTAGTATCCTTTGCTCTCTCTTTTAGTCATTCCTGTCTTTTGTTATTTCCTATGGATGTTTTCCTAGGCCTCTCATAGCTTTTAAAGCCCTCCATCCTTGTTTCTCAGGAAGATACAGTATAAGGCTAATAGAAGTGGTGCACTCTTATGGGATTTCAAAGAAAAGACAATATGAAACTCTGTAGCATAATAACATTTCATTAAAAAGCTACTCTAAAATAGCTTATATTCTTCTTTTTTTAATGAAATTTTTTTGTTTTGTTTTGTTCCAGGGATTGAACTCAGGGGCACACGACCATTGAGCCATATCCCCAGCCCTGTTTTGTATTTGATTTAGAGACAGGGTCTCACTGAGTTGTTTAGCACCTCGCTTTTGCTGAGGCTGGCTTTGAACTCATGTATCCTGGGTGCCTGCACTGCCGCACCCAGCTTAAAATGATTTTAAAAATTAATATTCAGTGAAAAGAAGGTATCATGTTTGTTTTAGTTAGGTGACCAAAATATCTGAAAAGAACAACTTAAAGGGGGAAAAGTTTATTTGGGGTTCACAGTTCCAGAGGTCTCAGTCCAAAGACAGCTGACTGCAGTGGTTAGGGCCTTCAGTGAGGCAGCATATCATGGGGAAGGACCCAGCAAAGGAAAGCTGCTCAGCTCATGGTGGGTCCAGAAGATGGGGGAGGGACCACAGGGAAGATGACCCCTTCTAGAGCACACCCCCAGTGCTCTTCAGCAAGCCTCATCTTCCTACGTTTACCACCCTTTCAATATTTTCAAACTCAGTGGACTGATTAGGTTACAGCTCTTACGATAATAATCCTGCATCTACAAGAACATTTGAAGGACACCTCACATCCAAATCATAACAGTGTTACATTAAGGAATGGAGATACTTGCTTGTGCATGTGCATGCGTGTGTGTGTGTGTGTGTGTGTGTGTGTGTGTGTTATGATTGCTACCAAAATAAATATAGAAAGAGGAAAAGATTAGAGTTCAGATCAGATGAACAGCTTCATGTGACCAAAGGAAGGGGGGGCCTCTTACCACAGTGTGGACACAGATTGTGGTCTCATTTAGGAGACTGAAAACATCCAGATCTCTTAAATGTCCCCAATATTCTTCAGCTTGTGAAATACTCTGGATGATAGTCAATTTACTTCTGATATGATAACATTTTAACTGTTGGTTTCATTGACTAAACTAAAACTCAGAATTGTATTTTCTATATTAATGCTTCTGACCAATTGCTCTGAAAGAAATATTTTCTGACTGGAAAACTTTCAAGGACTTTAGAATATAACAATAATGGTTTTGGGAGTAACCCAGTCTGAACATTTTTCAGAGGTAGGCTGACAACTGGATGCAGTGATTTGAATAGCACAAATGGAGAAGCCAATTAACATTTGTTGAGGATTAACTCTATGGCCGACATTTAACATTGTATGTATTATTTCATTTCATCCATGTAAAAACATTATGATGGAGGTATTATTATTATCTCCATTACACGGTTAGGAAATCTGAGGCATAGATAAGTAATGTTACTTGCCCAAGGTCATGCTGCTAATTGGTGGCAGAGCCAGGAATGGAACCAGACGGCCTGACCCTAAAGATCGCACTCTTTTCTCTCCCTTTCTGCCTTATAACATCAGAAATTTTAAACTCCTAGATAATATCACCTTTTTCTAGAATTCTAAAGAAAAATAAACATAAATTATCTTGATTATCCAAAGTCTTATACTTGGGTTATTATATTCTCTGATATAATGTTTTGTTATTTATTTCTCTAAATATATTCCAGTGTCATTTAGAGTCGATCAGTGTTTGTTATCAGCCCATGTTGATAGAGAAGAAAGATTACCATATAGTCACCTTGAAATGTTCCACTTAAGGTTTTGATGCTTACCAAACTCCTAACACATGACACACTTGAGAAATCTTTCAATAACCTAATACAAATACACAGTAGCTGTTGAGGGTTTTCCTTTAAGTCCGGTGTGTGTGTGATGTTGGGGGAAGTAAGAAAATATTAACATTATTAATTCTCTACCTGGGCAAGCTTCCATTTTTCATGACCAAAAGTCAGCTCCCAAATTGCCCAAATTTCCACAGCCCCCAGATGGGCACATTGTGACACTGCTTAACAGTCGCATCACAATGCTTCTCCTAAAATCAGACTGGCAGCTCAGCTTGTCCAGTGTCTTAGACAGAGGTGAGGGTGGAATGGGGCAGGGGTGTATGTGTGTGTGTGTGGGGGGGGGCGGGTGGTGTAAAGAGAGCTTCAAAGGGAAAGGAATTTTAGGAAATCTAAAAAATCTTGAATGACTACTTATTTGGATTATGAGGAAATCCTTTAATATATAGCATTTATGGATTGTTGTTTAACCTTTAAAATTCCAAAATGATTTCTAAAAATTAATAAGAAGGTTCATGCAACACTCTTCAATGCTAGATCTGATCTGGCTACTGAAGACAAATTGAAAGATACAAATTCCCAATGCAAAAGCAAGGTGCAGTTCCAGGTCGCCTGCCACCATCTTCACAAGAAATTGTGGGAGTCATCATGATCTCTGCTAGCAACTTTTTGTGGAGATTGGTGGGTACTTTTCTCTCTCCTGTTAAGACCTTGAAGAACAGAGTTGATAAACTTTCTTTTGGCCTTTCTCTTTCTCTAATCTAGAGTAAGTTTGGAGATCTGACAGAAGAAAGTATGAATCTATCTATTGATCTTTGTGTTGAAGTATTAAAATTCCTTAACTGAAAGTACTTGGATTTATCTGGATTTGAACCTAAATTTTTTTTTTTTTTTTTGTACCAGGGATTGAGCTAAGGGGCACTCGACCACTGGGCTACATCCCCAACCCTTTTTTGTATTTTATTAGAGACAGGGTCTCACTGAGTTGCTAAGTGCCTCACCATCGCTGAGGCTGGCTTTGAACTTGCGATCCTCCTGCCTCAGCCTCCCAAGTGCTAGGATTACAGGCATGCGCCCAGCGCCCAGCATGAATTGTCATGTTTTTAAAACATATAGCTTAACTGAATTACTACAGACCCACTATTTTTTTTTTTTTTTTTTCAAAATCACCTTCCTGAACTTGGCAGTTGTTTACCCTGGGGGATCTCTCTAAGCAAATCTACAAATGGCATTAGTGGATTTATAATTCTTTACCATCTTTTATACATGTCTCTATAGCACCTTCTAATTTCTCTACATTTTTCTTTTCATCTCTGCACTTTCTCCAACTTCAAATCCTATGTCCATAAAGTTTTTGAACACTGTCTCTTTCTTATGGTCTGAATGTTTGTCCATCTCCCCAACTTTGCCAAATTTATATATTGAAGCCTAATCCTCAGTGCAGTGATATCTGGAGATGGGGCTTTGGGGAACATGATTAAGGCTGCCCTCTTTTGAATGGGAGTAGTGCCTTCATAAAGGAGGACTGAAGGAATTTGTCTGTCCCTTTGCCATGTGAGTGCACTGCAGGCAGGCAACATCTGTGAAGCAGAGATTAAATTCTTACCAGATATCAAATTTGCTGGCACTTTGATCTTGGACTTCCTGGCCTCCAGACCTGTGAGCAATAAATTTTTGTTGCTTATAAATTTTTCAGTCTAAGGTATTTTGTCATAGCAACCTTAAGAGACTATGACACTCATAGTACTTAATCATCATCTCTTTTGCCTTCTATCACTATGAGAATTTGGGCAGGTTGATTAACCCCTCTGAGCTTCAGTTTCTCTTTACATAAGTAGGAATAATTATAGTACCTACTTCATATGGTAGCTGTGAGAAAAAGATGATTTAAACACAGGAAGTCATAGAATAAACCTGATACATTGTAAGTATGTGATAAATGTTAATTTTTATTAATACTCAACAGCTGATTGCATTTTCTTTTTAAACACTTTAGAGTTTTTCTTACCAAATAGCAGAGGTTCAAAAACCATTTGCTGATATTTTATTTAGTTATTTAAAGTATAATGTCAAAGGAGTCTTTCCTTCAAGTTTTTTAAGTGTATTGATAAATGCAAAGAGTTGACAGTTACCAGTTTTCTTAAAAGCCACCTTCTTGTAGCTTGATGTATAATAAAAAAAATTAAAGTATATGTGATTAGTACTTACTGCTTAACTATATATGATTCTAAATATTTTATTTCTATTTCAATTTAACATATTACTTGTGATACACTAAAATAATCATTTCTCTTCCCCTCCAAGAAAAAAATTTAAACACATGAAACAAATTTTTGAGTAATTCTTTATTTTTATTTGTTTTTGGTGCTAGGAATGAGCCTAGGGCCTTGTTGCACACTAGGCAAATCTTCTACCACTGAGCTTCATCCCAGCCCGGGTAATTTTCTTCTAAAATGTCCATGATATTGCAGAACTTCTGTGGATATGAGTGTCAGTGTCTTGGTTACTTTTGTAAAAAAAAGGCTACACACCAAGAATCTGGAAATACAACTTTTATTATCCACTGAAATCCACATGCAGAAATGGCCAGTTTTAACATATCAGTATCACATGTTCTCTTTTATACACGACTTACATAAGGGTACATCCCAAGATTCAGGCAGCCTCTTCATAAATCTGATCTACAGGAGAGGAAGGGACCTTAAAAGTGAACAGATTTCAAAATTATGAAGGTAAAAATGGACAATTTTCATTTTAAAGCAGAAACAGGTCAACCATTTGAAGACAAGGGAAGTCAATATTTTTGTTTCACAGAACCAATTGGAGTTATGTCATTAAAGATTAGGACAGGGATTCTGAAGTTTGCTCAAAAGGTAAAACACAGATCCTTTCCATTAGCTGAATTTTTAATGTTTGAAGCAAAAACCTTTTTAAATTAAAGAGGAGGCATTTTCTTTATCATTATTACATGGGTATTTTTTAGGCAGTAACTTCCAACTCTCCAAATAAGTTTAACTCCTTTTCTTGTTGTGCAGTGTTTTGTAATGGAGACAAATGTTTAAATAAGTTAAAATCTTCCTGCAAAACTTCTCAAGCCCTCCCTTTCTATTTCCACGTCTGCCCCCCTAGTTCAATTCCCCTCACTCTATGTCTGCACAGTGACTACTGTCATCCAGACCACCTTCCATGCCATTATCTATCTTCCCAACATACTACTGCCTTTGGCACATGCATTATGAATGGCTGTCCCATAGTAACTGCTCAATAAATAATTTTCGTTTGCTTAAAGTGACTCCCCATTGCCCAAGGGGTAGAGTGACTCCAAACCCTGAGGGTTTGTTAATCTCTTAGCAGACTATGGCATAATAAAGAATATATTTGGTCTTTCTCCCACATTCCCAGTACAGAGCTCCTACATCCCTTGGAATTTCCCAGTAGGAGAGCTTTTTATGCCTATGAAGAGACTCAGGGTGGGTCTCTACATGGTTTCAGGAAGGGTGCCAATCAGCAGAAAGACCAACCATGCACAAGATTAGAGTGTTAAAATTTGGGGCCAGCCTGACCTGAGTTAAAAATTCAAATAACAGAGAGAAAGGGGCCTAGAAACTGTCATCGTGTGGTCAATGATGTAATCAGTCATTTATATGTAATGAAATTGCAATAAAAACTCTGAGGTTCAGTGGAGATCTCTGATTGGTTAACTTAGATTCTGTGGTCCTAGGAAGGCTTTTAGTAAATCAGTTTTCCATTATAGCTACCCTATACAAAACCATGCTCTGGTGACTTGATCTACTTCTAGAGATTTGAGTAATAACTATTTAATACTATCTCTGCTCTTCTTCCACCCCAATCAGTTCTGACACTGTCTACCTAGAGTTAGCAGAGACTCCACAGGTTAGGTGTGCTGTGAGAGTGCATGTCTCCTCAGTACCAGGAGGGTGGGTTCCCTGAGTCCACAGCACGAGGCTATGGAACCTCTGTGTCCTCTCCCTGACCTTGCCCTGTGTGTCTCTTTGTTTGGCTTTGTGGGGAATAGAAAGTCCAGTGGTCCATCATCACTATATGGTATTTAGCCTTAAATGTAAATTGGGATGTAGAATCTATTTGTAGTCATTTTGAACTTCCAACCTATATCCAATCATAGCTATTTTAACTACAACCCTTCCCAATTCTAAAATTAGCCAATTGTGTAGATTGTAACCCATAGCTCCTCCTATCAGAGCAAGGGCAGTGCCTGTTAGGGATAAAAAGGCAGACTCTCGCCCAGGGGTGCTTGTTTGCACACCCTTCTGCAAAAGTAAAGTTCACCTTGCCAAGTAACTTTTGAGCATTTGCTTGATTTCTTTTGGTACCCCAGTGTTTCTAACAGCTCTTTCTTGAAACATGTCCTTTAATAATAAAGTTATAATCATAAATATAGTACTTTCTTGGGTTCAGAATATTCAAGTGAACTATGGAAGCTGAGGGGGGTCATGATAACCCCATGGTGGCCAGTGGGTCAAAAGTATGAGTGACCTGAGGACTTCCTAAGACTTGTGGCTATCATCTGAAGTGAGGGCAATCTCATGGAGGTCTATGATCCTAACTGTGGAGCCTTTGCCAACTCTGGGTAGCTAATGTCAGAATTGAATGGAGTGGAAATAACAGAGACACTATTAAGTAGCCATTAGAGGAATCAACGGAAGTCACCAGAACATGGTTCTGTATAACAGAGCTGTGATGGAAAAATGATTTACTAAAGGCCTCCCAAGTACCTCAACGTGATAATACTTCTTCCTGTAATCTAGCTTATAAAGGACCTGCTAGGATGGCCTCAGGCTTAGGAATCATGCCTATGAGTCATTGGAAGACAAGAGGAGTCAAAATATTTTGACTAGCCCAGGGCAAGTCACTTCTGATGTATTGTGATCTATGTTCTGAATTCCATGAGGTCCTGCTAATGGTTTATTTTGGCAGAAGAGAACAGGAGTGTCTTTTGCCACTTAGTTTCTCTGAAAAACATTAAACTTATCCCAATAACCAAGCCTGACTGCTGAGTTATGGTAAGTGTTCATGTTATGCATAAAGATTTGGAATCCTCTGCTCTGTCTGCATCCTAGATAGCAATTCTTTTTTATATATATATTTATTTATTTACTTTAGTTGTACACAATGCAATGCATTTATGTTTACGTGGTGCTGAGGATCGAACCCGGGCCGCGCACGTTCGAGGCGAGCGCTCTGCCGCTGAGCCACAACCCCAACCCCACTAGATAGTAATTCTGAGAAGAGTCATGTGGCTGGCACTGGGATCGCACTGCTTGGAGGAGGGAGGGCACTATTTCTTGTTCACTAAGCTGTCTCCCATTTTGGTAATATAACACAGCAACAGAGGGAAAGAAAAGAGAAGTCATGAGGTACGGAGCACCTACTGCTTACTAGGCCTGGGATAAATGCTTCCACCTATGTTAGCTTATTTAATCCTCATAATCTTCTAGAAGAATGGTATTATTATCCCCACTTTATAGACACTTAAAATGGTTCAGAATTCCCTGAGGTCTCATAGTAAATTAAAAAACAAGCGTTAGCATTCAGGGTTGTCTGAGCCTGAATTTGAACTCTACACTCTCCTTTGCTGTTTAGAGTCAAGCTTTGGGCCTCACTAGGGTGTGCCCAAGTCTTACTCTGATAAAAGAAAGATTGTCTTCCTCACCTCCTTGCCAGGAGGTACTGGTTATCCAGGCTAGAGTCATCTTCTAAACCAGTTTTCCTTGATAAGTCACAGATTTCCCCTGGCAAGATAGCACTGAGGTCTTTTACAGCCTCCTACCTCAACATTATCTCTTTTAGGCAAATTGGTGCTAACTGTGAGGCAAGCAGGAACAGGCCATCATCACAGCCTCCAAAGGGCCTCTTCTGCACAGTTGCCTACTCACTGCGCTTACAGAATCCTCATCAACCTCCTGATTCAACTCTGTAGTTGTAGGAGTCAGCACTGACTCTTCTGGCAATGATCCTTGATAGCAAATCCTCTCTGTCCTCCACAGGACCCATGCAAGGGCTCAAAATGTGCTGAAATCACTCTGAGAGGATAAGGCTGGGCATCCTGCATTATTACATGTCTACTTTTCATTAGTAAGAGGCTACACCCAGCATGGTTGGCTGACGACCTAATATTGGGAGCCTGGAGTATTGAGCCCAGTATTCTGGGGCGGGGAGTTGGGGGGAGGATTAAAGAAGTACAATGAGACCTGTACAGTCTCACTTGGCCACCAGCAGAGCTGGTAGCCCAGGACAGTGTCTTTCCTGGGCCAAGATTTTGAATACCCTGTGCATTGGGACCTGGGTTGGAGATGGAGAGCAGCCATTGGCCAGGGAACACCTCCAGCCCAACACACTCCTGGTCGTTTCCTAAGAGTTCATGGCAGTTGATTTCCCATGGAAACAAGCAGAAATCTGCTTTAATCATCTGGCATTTTTAGTTTCCTAATTTGTATGGGAACCTAGAGATACAGACATATGGTACATTCATTATCCCAGAAAGCTACAGCTGAAAGGAAAATAGTTAAAGGCAGTCTTAAAAACTGGAAATCTTCAGCAGATGCCTTCAAATTACTTTCCTTAATCTCAGGGACTGTCAACAATCCTGCCAGAAGTGTTCTTTCTGTTTCAGCTCAGTACTTCCAGCAGGATTGATGTTTGAACTTTTGGTGGGTGCTTCCCCATGCATATCACAGCCTGCCAGCTCTTGTGGTTAGATCTCAGAACCTTGCTCTTATTTCCTAAACCAGCTTGATGATGGAATGACCAGAGGCTCAGGTATCAGCTGACCTGAGGTCTAATACTGACTTGTTAATCCAGAGACATGGGGCTAACCTGAGCTGCCTCATGTCTTACTTTCCTCATCTGAAAATTTGATTCATTGATCAAACATGTATTTTATGCCAGGCACTGCTTTAGGAAATAGGGAAACAGTAATGAACAAAATGGAATCCTTGCTTTTGTGAAGTTTATATTCTATCCAGGGGGAGATAAATAATGAATTTAATGGAAGAAATAATATGCCAGCTGGTGATAAGTGTTATGGAGAACAGTAAAGTAGAGGGAGTATTATCAAATTTAAAGGCTGGTCAGGGAAGTCTTGACCTGTGCGGCTATTGGAGGAAGAACATTTTGGGTGGAGACTACCTTGGTATTTTTTTTTTTTTTTTTTTTAAGAACAGCCCCAAATGTGGTGTGCCTTTAGTTCCTCAGTGCAGAGCTTTGGACACCACCAAAGATAATTTGGCTATGGTCACTCTTGTATTGGAGAGTTTTGAACAGAAGGAGGATATGATCTAAGATGTGCCAGAGTTACTCTGGCTGCTGTGCTGAGTTGGCTGAAGTGGACAAGTTAGAACATCATTGAAGTTACCAAAGGGAGACCTCATAATGGTTTATGGCAGCGTAAAATTGGTGTTGGGTTATGAGAAGTGGTCAGATTGTGGTTAGCCTATTATTTTGAAGGTGGAATTGAAAGGGTCTGCTGACATATTAGATGTGAAAGGTGAAAAAAAAAAAAAAAAACCAACCTCAAGATTACTTTAATATTTTAGTCCATTACTTGGAAAAACAAAATGTCCATTTTCTGTGATGGTCCATAGTATGGGAGGAATAAGTGGGGAGGGATAGAAAACCTGGAATTCAGTTGTGGACATATTAAATTTGAAGTACCAATTAGAAATCCAAGTGGGGAAAGTGAAACATATTATTTTAGGGTCAGAAAAAAGGGAATTCCTTTCCTGCCCATCATAAAGGGTCAAGACCAACATTCCTGTAAAAAAAGACAGGTTAAGGGGCTGGGGTTGTAGCTCAGTGGTAGAATGCTTGCCTAGCATGTGTGAGGCACTGGGTTCAATTCTCAGCACCACATATAAATAAATAAAAATAAAGTTCTATCAATAGCTAAAAATATTTTTAAAAAGACAGGTTAATAAGAGAAAAGCATGATAAATTTATTTGATCATAGTTTTACATGGCATGGGAGCCTTTGGAATGAAGACCAAAGACCTAGTTTACCCATCCATTTTTATGGTTAGGTTTGACACATGAATGGCAGTATAGAGATGTGATTGGACAAAAAAGGGTATGATCTAATAAGAATCAACTAGGGAGAGGAAAGTCCAGCAAGGCCTGTATCTTCAGGTTCTTTTTGGTCTCACTATGGGGCAAGACTAGAATGGGAGGGTCTTCTGACGTATAATAAAGTAGGTCAAAGAATTTCTTTATGGCCAACTCTTACTGAGAAAGGCAGGAGAATTTTAGGGTAATAATTTTAAGTTTTTATGGCTAGATTTGGGGAAAGGGGGTAAGAGTTTCTATGACTCACCTGGGGAAAAAGAATGCTAGCCTTTATGGCTTCTTTTGGGGAAACTGAGAGGTGAGAGGCAGGTGGACAGGAAAATGTCAGAGAGGAACTTTGTTTCTAAGGCTGCTTTTGGTTCCTTCACTTTGGGATATTGTTTTCTGAGCCCTAGCATTACCTGTCAGACAGCTGAACTTATCAAATTTAATAAATCTAAAAGAACTACTGCTTTTGCCTTCAAGAAAAACAGGAGTAGTTGCTATCTGGTAAGAAGGTAAGTTGATTAAGTAAATAGCTTGTATCTGTGCTTTCCTAGCATGGGTGCTATTATCTCTTTGCAGTTGGGTCTATTATCTAATGATTCAATGATTCACAAATTTAAAGCTAAGGAAAGGTCCTGGCACTGAGACATTCAATATAGAAAGCATATGTTCACTTCCTATTTACCTGTTCTTTTTTTTATATTTATTTTTTGGTTGTAGTTGGGCACAATGCCTTTATTTTATTTATTTTTTTGTGTGTGGTGCTGAGGATTGAACCCAGGGCCTCACCCGCACTAGGGAAGTGCTCTACTGCTGAGCCACAACCCCAGCTCTTACCTGTTCTTTTTTTAAAGAGAGTTACACACTAGAATTAGAAACACAGTACTTACATCCAAGGGTATAGAGAAGGCCCTGGGCTGAGAAGGCTTGTGCTCATATCAGTTTGGGGAAATTTTTGAACCCCAAATGGAGAGTCTTTGAAGGCTGGTGGTGAGTGGCTAGTAAAAATTATAATACACTCTTGTAGGATGCCAGGTCTGGCTGATAGCAGGCTTAATGAATCATAGTTTGCTTTCTTTTTTCTTATGGATAACTCTGCATTATTAATCTTTATATTCTTAGTAGGTACACAGTAACCGTATTTATTTCTGTGCTTGAATTTAGTCACTTTATACATTAATGTTTCTAGGGCATAAGGGACATAAGGATCAGATCAAGGAAAGTATAAACTTTATTCTAAAGCAGCACTGCCACCAGAACTATAATATATAATGGTATATATTCCAAGTTTTCTAGTATCTACATTTTGAACAGTAAAAATGAAGTTAATTTCAGTAGTATTACTCAACCTAATGTCAAAATATTACCCTTTCAACATGTAGTTAATATAAAAATATTAGCATATTTTTCTTTTTGATTGATTTTTTTTGAAATCAGGTTTTTACAATAGAACATCTCTATTCAATAAGCCACATTTCAAAGTCTTACTAACCACATGGGACTAGTGGTGGTCATATTAGACAGAACAATTCTAGGGACTATAGAGGTATTTTCCTTTCATTTGAAAATTTATTTATTTATTTACTTTTGAGAAATGGTGTGTTTTTAGCCAGTCAGGCTCAGATGTTAATTGTACTTTTGCTTTAAGCAGCAAGAAGTCATGCAGTTGCTCTTCCAGTACAGGGAAGAAACAGAGGGAGGTTCTTAAACTTTCACTATGCTCCACCTGCTCTCATCTCCTCAGGTAGAAACACCACCCAGTAAAGAACACAAAAGAAAGATGCCTAACACCATCAGTGTAGTACAGTCCCTTATCCATGAGTGCTATGTTCCAAGACCCTCAGTGGTGTCTGAAACCAGATGCTACCTTATTCTATATATGCTATTTTTTTCTGTACATATCTATCACATATGATAAAGTTTAATTTATAAATCAGATACAGTGAGAGATTAACAAGATCTAAAAAATAAAATATAACAATTATAACAATATACTATAATAAAAGTTATTTAAAATTTATGAATTATTTGTTTCTAGAATTTTCCATTTAATATTTTTGAACTGCAGTTGACCACTGTTAAGTGAAACTGTGGAAAATGACACTGCAGATAAGGGGTGCAGTGTTGTTGTATCCACAAACTTTTCTTGCATGGACAGTTATCCTAATGGCTACATTTAAAAATGTTACCCTTCTCTGATTTTTATGTTTAAAATCTCCCCATGATAAAAAGGCATAAGTAAGGTGAATGAGACATAAATAACTTGGAATTGGCAGCAGGAGGTCTTCTAGGAAATAGCACACAAAGAAAATAAAATCAAAGGGAAAACTAGAAAAATGTAGATCTTTTAGTCATGAAATAAATGGAATTTTAATTTCATTTCAGTTTATTAAAATGACTTTGTGTACTTTTGTGAGATCAATCATGTAGCTTATGAAATGCAATCTTCTACCTTATGGAATTCCTCCCTGACCACAACCAACACTGTTCTAAGCACTTTTTATATATATATGACAGTCCTCTGCCTTATTTGTAATAAGTAAGAAGTTTGAATCTTGGCTCTGTCACTTGCCATTTAGGAAATTCTCTGAATTGGTTATTTTAATATGTAAAATATAGATAAAACATGTCTCATCTATACGATTATTGTGAAAATTAACTTGAGGCCATGGTGGCACTGTGGTATGCAATAAACTCTCAGTATACACTGATACTATTATTGGTGACAAATAGCTACTTTGTAAACCTTGAGATACGAGGTTACAGGGTTAAAACCTCTGCTTCTGGTTCACATAGTGGCTTTTGCTTTAAAGTATCAAAACTCTGCTGGGTGCAGTGGAACACACCAGTACTTGGGAGACTGAGGAAGGAGGATGGCAAGTTCAAAACCAGCCTGGACTATTTAATGAGGGCCTGTTTAAAAAAAAAAAAAAGTGAAAATTCTGGGATGGTAGAGGATTCCTGGGTTCAATCCCCAGTACTGCGAGAAAAAAAATTATAGTTTCTTGTCCATATACCAGAAAGTTTTGGAGGCTGTATTAACCTTCAAGGCATTAGGGAAATCTTATATAAGAGTGCCTAAATCAAGAATTCACCCCAACCTCACTAACATTTTTAAAGCAATTGATTTTTGAATAGGAATACAGGCACATAATACAAAATTCAAGAGAATACAAAATCAAAGAGAAAATGTACAATTTTGCCAGTGTTTTTGTACATCCATTGGAGGTATGGTGTGGATATTCAAGTTCTGTCTTTCTCTGTCTCTCACACTCATACTCACACACCCCTTCAAATGCAATCGTGCATTGCTTAACAATGGGGTTACATTCTGAGATGTACAGTTAAAAGATCTCATTGTTGTCTGAACATCACAGAATATTTTCACACAAGCTAAGATGGCTGTCATGTTACCAGGCAGTCTAATCCCACAGGGCTGCCAAAGTTGATGATTCATTTTTGACAGAAACTTTTTTATATGGCACATGACTGTACTCATTTAACAAATATATACAATATTCTGTTATTTTTACTGCGATACCCCCAAGCTCTAAGCATTTGTAAAGAGTTCTAGTTTAGGAATATTGATTTTCCTGAGGGGCATCTTTTTATGGGCTCATGCTGGCTATTGACTTTGTTGGTGGTCGGTATACCTAAGACTCCAGGGAAGTCAATAATCAGGTACAGGGTCTAAAAAACGGGAAAGAAGAAGGATCAAGGAAAGGGAGGAAAAGCTGATGAGTACCTATTCATGTCAGATGTGACTCCAAAAATTTTTAAGTGTGCTGTCTTAATTTTCTCAACTACCTTGGAAAAGGGTTATTATTCTTCTCATTTTGCAGATGAGAAAACTGAGGTATAGAAAGATTATGTGACTTGCCTGGGGTAACCGCTGGAAAGTTGAGGAGGCAGAACTCAGGTGTAAGTTAGACTGAAATAAAAACTCCCAATCCTAGTGACTTTACTGGGGAAGGGAAGTTCAAAACCAGGAGGGCAGACAGTGGCTGAATTCCCAGATTCTTTGAATGCTTCAGGATGGGAAGGGAGATGAAATCAGAAAAACTAACAGTTATGGTATCCCAAACTATACCAAATAGGCTAGGGACAGCCCTTCTCCATCTCTGCACCTCTTCAAACATGTTGACTTTTGGTCAGGACACATTTTAAATGGTCATAAATGACAGTTCTGAGAGCAGCACACAGTGATGATGGTGTTTGTTGGAAGGCAGACGTTCTGCACTGGGAAAGACCTTAGTCCATCCAGAGACCCCATTTCTATGACTCAGTGAAAATCCATGATAATCACTTAGTACTCACTAGGATTCTTGTAAATGAAAATTCCTAAACTAAAAAAAAAATAAAAGTGGATATATTCTTCAGGAATGGTGTTATTATTAACAGTCTTCAATAGTCCAGGCCTGATAAAAGGGCTTAAACAACAGGCACTTCTCACAGTTCCAGAGGTAGACATGTCCAAAATCAAGGTGCAGTAATTAATTTACTGGCTAGTAGATGGCTAGCTTTTCACTGTATCTTTACCTCAAACAGAGCAGGGGGCACAGGTAAGCAATCTGTTAGTTACTTCTTATAAGAACTCTTAATTGCAGGAGCCCTGTTTGGGGAGATGGCTAAGATTGTGGTTGACTACAGGCCATGGAGATGTTTGGGCATTGCCGCCTTCCGTAGTCTCACGGGACTTGGCCTGGGATCTCGCGAGACTTGGCCCAGGATCTCGAGAGACTTGAGCCGAGATTGCAGATTGGGCCGTCGCCATTCCTGCTCGGGCGCGTGAGATGAGACCTGAGAGAGAACGGACGGGGTTAACGCTATTGTGTATAGATATATTGTAGTTTCTTGTAAGAGTACGTGCCTTGGTTTTTTGTGAGAGTGTGTATGTAGTGTTAGAAATTACAAGAGACAGAGAGAGAAAGATAAAAGAATTTTTTCGTTTCCATCCTGTCTCTGGGCTCCTTCCCGCGGCGCGCCGTTCCGGGCTGCAAATCCCTTTCCGGTGGCAACACTTAATTTCAAATTAGGGGCTCCCCCACCCCCACCCCATATGATTCACCTAAGCTGAAACACTCCCAGGTCCCCTCCTAATACTATCACATCAGGGGATAAAGTTTCACATATGAATTTCTGGGAGGACACAAGCATTCCGTCTATAACACTAACAATAGTAAAAATAATGCATTCAGACAGAGCTTAGGTGTTAGCAAAGCAAATTCACATCAATTACCTCATTTGAACCTCAGGGTTGTTATCCATGAGCTAGTTATTTTTATTTTTCCTGTTTTACAGATGAGGAAGCTGAATTGAGAAGCATTTGGTGATTCTCCTATGGGCTCATGACATGATGAAGTGGCAGTGGTGGCATGCAAATTTAGGTCCTCTAATTCTAAATCTTGTGTTCTTGCAGCTGCATTACAAAGAGGCCATCTGCCCCTCATATTATCAGCAGCAGCACAAAGGAGGAACAACAACTGATATTTATTTAGTGCTGTTTTATGTGTCCATCTCTTTGAAAATATTATCTCTTTTGGTAGATACTAGTATTCTCTTTTCTATCCTTGAGTAAATCTAAAATTATCAGGGTTGAATAACTTTCTAAGATCACATAGCTGTCATACGATAAACTGAGTATTTGACCCGGGTCTGGATGAATGTATAGATTATGTTCTTGTTAAACTGCTGTGCTATAGTGGCCTTTAAAATGAAATGCTCTTTGGAAAATGGTATGTAAGATGAAAATATTGGACGTATTTATCAGGATTTTAGTCAGAAATGGATTTCTTGCCCTTTCAAAGCATTAGTGTCCTACAAAGTACTCTATTGATAAAGTCCTATTTTTCTGGCACCACAGATGGAGGACAGATGTTTCTTTATGCTCTAAAAGGTCCACTCTCTGTGGCTGACTAGAACAAGATTGTATCTTGTTTTGAATGTTTCAGAAAATGGGTATCAGGCATATCATTCTGAATGAAAGCTAAATCAAAGGAGTTATTGAACATATTTATGAAAAAACAAAAACCCCAACCAACAGGATGTTATTCAGTGATATGAGTGAGTACTTTTCATTTCAGAGTTCATTTTGAACCCAGATGTTTTTTCATATATGTTCCACCCTGGGAATTGCATGTGTGTCTGATTGAGACTTATGTGATAGGCGAGGCAGGGTGGGGGTAGTACAGGTTTATGTAATGCACCTCTGAACTTTATTTTGGTGAGACTCAGAATTCCTTGGAGCATGGACAGTGAGTGGAAATTTTGCTGTGACTTAATTTGATTATTCAGATGAAGAGAAATGTTCAGTGAGTTCATGAACATTATACGTGAATGCCTAATAATATATTTTAAATACTCTTTGGAAAAAAAGTATTGAAACCTCTAAGATTTTTTTTTTTTTTTTTTTTTTTAAACCGGGGATTGAACTCAAGGGCATTCGACTACTGCATCACATCCCCAGCCCCTTTTTTGTATTTTATTTAGAGACAGGGTCTCACTGAGTTGCTAAGTGCCTTGCCATTGCTGAGGCTGGCTTTGAACTTGTGATCCTTCTACCTCAGCCTCCCAAGTGCTGGGATTACAGGCGTGCACCACCTCATCCAGCTCCAAGATAATTTTTCAGTTTTTTTTTTTTTTTTTTTTTTTTTTGTATGTGAAGGTCATGATTGCAACACATGAAAGTTTTTTCAGGGCAAATACATGCACTCTTGCGCTTGTGTTTGATCCAAATTATTTCTGAGTTAGGAAGTCCATTTGTAATCCACAGAGAATTGTAGCATCTTAGAGCCTACAAGTGGCCTTAGAGTGATCTAAGGCGAGTCTCCTCACTTTATTGAAGCTAAAACTGATGCCCAGTGAGGGTTAGTGACATGCTGGATTCAAACTAACACAGCTGAAAGAGCATTCCCTGAAGGCCTAAAGGACCCTTGTTTAAAATGGTGTTTGCAGGTTTGATTGAGGTTTTGCATAATATTTAAGGACACAAACTCTGAAATCAGATTTGGATTTCCACCCCAGATTTCTTTGCTTATTAGACCTGTGTCCTTTCACAAATCACTTAACTTTCCCAAATCTCAGTTTCCTCATCTGGAGAATGGGTATAAGATTTTCTTCCTTTAGCCTCATCATATCTACTAAATCATCAAAAGAGTGGACTCCAGTTATTCCTTCCTTATGCCATTTCTGTTAATGACTTATCCTTGTTTCTACCTCTGTTCATGAAAGAATCTACTAGCATAAACTTGCCCTTATATGTTCTGGCTAACTCAGTGGCCAGTGCACAGCTTGCCAATGACAGGCTGTCTGGCTTTCATTCATTCTGTACCTACAATATGTAGCACTATACTTGTTGTAGGGGATAAAGTATGAATAAGATTTGGTTTCTGTCAATAGATTAGTGAAGAAAAATTTGATTAATACCCTTACTACATTGTTGTAAGGGTTAGGAATAAAAGCAACTAACTCCAATTTGGGGAAAGGAAGGTGGTCAGAGGTGTTATAGGTTACATGATGTCTCATCTTAGTATTGGAAAATGAATTGAAGTTTGACACATATTTGTATAGGGAAGGAAGGGACTTCTGGTAGAGGCGACAGCCTGGGCTATGGCATGGGGCTTAGAAAGGCCCAGTGGCATGGAGGGATGCCCTATAGTTCATGGTGGGGCCCGTGGGAATGCGTGTGGGAAGTCCAGTGTTGCCTGGAGCATTTGGACTCTTACCAGAAGAAAACCACTGGGGTCAGGTCACATTGCTACTTTGTTAAATCCCACAGGGCACAAAAGGGCAAGAACATTCACATTTCCAGGGAGTCACATGTAAATGGATATACATTGGCCAAGATCTTGTCTTCAAGGCACTAAGTCTCAGAGCCTCTTTCATATCAGGTGACAGAGTGAAATGTCAACGGGTTTACAGTTCTACCACTGACATCATTTCAGTCTCGTCAGCTTGACTTTCTCTTTCTTTCTTTCTTTTCTTTCTTTTCTTTCTTTCTTTCTCTCTCTCTCTCTCTCTCTCTCTCTCTCTCTCTCTTCTAATCTTCTGCTATCTATAGTTGCAAGAGACAGGACATCATTCTTGGATCATTCTGCTGGCTGTGGTGAGAAGAGGCAAGGGTGCTCATGGTATGGGGTATCAAGAGGGCTCTGGCTGCCTTCTTTGTTCTCAGCCCATGAGTGGGTGTTTGGAGAGTGCTTGTTAACAATGGGGAACCCAAAACACCATCCTTTGTACCCTAATTTGGCTACCTTCTGCTTCCAGGGAGATACCTTCTGCTGCCCAGGACATAGTCTGCTGTTTTTAGCTATTTATTGGCCTTCTTGCCTGTTCACTATGGGAGGAAAGAGAGGGCTCTTGTGTTCCTGATGGATTACATTCTTCTTTTCCAGCTCAGTACAGTTGTTTTTTTTTTTTTTTTTAATTTGGAGGTTAATATCTCCTTCAAATGTCAGCAAATTGGGTGGTTGGGTATTTATGAAGAATCTCAAAGCTGGGTGTGGGACTTCAGGTGGACATGGGTAGTGTCTACAGCATGTTTATACTCAGTCAGGGAAACAGACATTAGAGAAGCAGTAGTCACCTAAGTGATGAATGCCTCAAAGCATAGTGCCAGTTGCCATGGTAACCTATAATACAGGACTTAAGTAAGCATGGACCTGGTTGGAGAGGTGCTGCCCTGTGGATGTGACCATTTATACTGAGAACAGGGTGGAAAGGAGTTAGCTAGCAAAGAGTGAGGAAGAGCATCTAGACAGAGAGAAATGCATTGCTCAGATGAAGGTGGGAAGGGGGCTGCCTTTTAATGAATTCCTATCATCTTTGGAGGAAAACTCATTAGAGTTAACCTGAGGTGAGCATTACCACCTGCCCCCCAAGCATACATCACCTCATGGAGTATTGCCAAGAGCTCGTAAGTTTTGTTTGTCCCCATTGCCCCCAAATCCCTTCAATATCTAACACAGCATTTGCATAGGAAGCACTCAGTATTTGTAGAATAAAGTTTATATTTACAGAAGAGGACACTGAGGCTCAAGGATATAAGGTAGCTTTTTACTGATGAAAATAGAACTCTGATCTAGCTGGGAGATGAATGTTTTCCAGGCAGCCAGATGATAGCCTCGCTCTATCCAAGATAACTGTCTTGCCTTCAGAGTCTAGGCCTAGGCCTGGAGCAGTCCTGAGCTGGGCAGCAGCACACAGAGGCAGTGCTCAGCACACAGCTCCAAGGTGTGCACTGCACAGCTAATGAGCCTGATGGTGCATATCCTGCCCTGGGATCTGGACCCTGGAAGGGCCACACCCCGAGTCCAGGCAGAAGCTGACACTTCCCGGTGTACCAAGCTGGAGGTGTGTCTGTCCACCTAGGAGCCCATTAGCTGACCTGACACTTGGCCCCAGAGCTCCATAGAAGAGAAACCCGAGAATTTCAAACTGTTTGTCCAGGTCAGAGCCTGGGCAGGATGCCAACGCTACAGGGTGAGCCTCAGCTCTCAAGCTTCAGGTTAAAGCCCAAGTGGGCAGAGCTTCTCACAGGTCACCTGATTACCTGTGCAACCTCGGGACATTTCTCTCTCCTGCGAACTGTAACCTGAGCATTGTATAGGGCTACTGGGAGGGTTCTATCTGTTCTGCCCTAAATATCTTCTCTTCACTGTGTATTTGGCTCTCCTGATGAGCAGGCCCTATGGAACAGTCCTTAGGATAATTCCATCTTCCTTCACTGGCTATTATGCTTCAGGTTCTTCAGTGAAGAGTTTTGTTCATGTGTCACAAAAGTGAATCATTTCAAAAGCTGAAAAAAGAAACGTATGACACACTCAAGCTCTTAAGAAAATTACTCAGTATTAACTCTGATCAACACTTCCCACTCACTCAGCGGGAGTTGGAAGGCACCCTAGGGAACATCTAAACCCACCTGCTTGTGGAGCTCAGAACTGGGACTTTGGGCACACTAATGAAAAGGCAGATCACTCTGGAAAGGGCAGGATCACAGGGGCTGGTGCTGAAGCCCAGCCCATTTTTTTCTCCTTTAATGAGACTGTCTCTAGTGTCTTGCCATGGACACTGTCAAATTCCCTGAGTCACAGCTCACCCTGTGAAGAGTGTTACTTTCCTCCAGGTCCTTCCAGTCATTGGCTCAGTTGGGGCCTTCTCAGATTATCTGACACAACACCATTTGGCTCATTTCCAGCCTTGTAAGAAAATCTTCTGTGGACACTCTTCTGTAAGCTTAGAGGATTTACATTCACCACCAAAAAGAAAAAAAAAAAAATAGAAAAGAAAAAGTAAGAAGGGCCAATTTCTTTCATCTTCTAGTAAAAAAAAAAAAAAAAAAAAAAAAAAAGATGTGATCGTGCAAAGTCCCAGCAAAGTCACTTGGCAGGTCGCTTCTTTCTATCAGCAAAGCTCAGTGGAGGGGGCAAGGAGACCCCTCAGAGCTATAGAACCCCTGCAGCAGCGAGCCTTGGAGGCAGATGAGCCAGGTGATTTGAAGTGGCCTGACATGCCACGTGCCTGGAAGAGCCAGCCCTGTGAAGAACTGGGGAAAGTGGCACGTGAGCCAGTGCTACCAGAAGTGGGGTGTTAGGACTTGGACTAGGCGTCCTCCCTGCTTAGCTGTGCGGTCAGCCAGGAGGCAAAGCAGGGCCACTGAGGCATCTCCGGAGGAACACAGCTTCTTATCTGGAACATGGCACAGATTCAATAAGGACAGCATAACTTGTCCTTCCTCCTCATGCCCCATCAGCAGCAGAAGAATGAATTTAGCCCTGAACTGTGATAGGAATTCATTTCGCAAGTCAAAAATGTCTGCCAGCATTTTCCTATAATAAATCAGAGAGCTCAGGGAGTTAAACAGTAACTTCCATTCTCTAATAAAACCCACACTGTGAGGCTCAACTGCAGCCCCAAACAAAATGACACAAAGTATTAACAGCTCTTTTTAATAAGTTGAAGTCTTTATCCAACATCACCCTCAGGGTCAGAAATCCTGCACAAAGCTCCATTCTTCTAGTGAGAGCAAATGTGCTTGTAGATTTAGGTTAAAACATTAAAATAAAAGCTATGCATGTTCAAAATTAACCACAAAGTTTAAAAACAGTCATTTGGAAGACATTATATTTATACTAAAGTATATTTAAAAATTGTGTGCATGTGTGCATGTTGTGTGTATGTGTAGGCGTTGACGTGTGTATCAATCCTTTCCCAGAATATGCAGAGTCTACACATCATAAAGGAGATAAAATTGGATGAGATGACAATATCCTAGGCTGTGCTTACAACTCCACCACTTGTTCACCATATGGCCTTGGCAGTATAGAAAAAGTAGAGATTTGGTGCTAGTCTCTAGTTCAAAATATGGCTCTGTCATGGACTTGCTATATGAAGTAATAAATAATCTAGTGTGCTACTTAACCTCCATGAGCCTATTTGTCATCAATAAAATGGAGCTTGTGCCTACTTAATATACTTTAAGCATCAGTGACATTATTAAAACCTGTGGCAAATGCTTTAGCATTTCTCAATAATGGTAAGTACTGAAGGTTTCTCTTACAGAGCCTAGTTTGCTTATAGGTGAAATGAGAACAAGAGCCTAAAGTGTTTTGGGCCCAATAATGCACAACAGTGCCCAGGAAGGAGTCATAACTAAAATGAATACAGTTTGTTAGAGAATGCACTGGACCTGGCATTCTATAGAAGACTTGGGTACTGGGGTTGGCTCTTCCATTAAGCTTTGGTTAAAAGTACATAGTCTGCTTTTCAGAGCCTGCCCAACAGAGTGAAAAGAGCCCCACAGACCTAGGTATTGTCTCCATCTCCCTTGGTTGTGATCTCCAATAAGCCTCTTAAACTTTCTCAGGAAATTATTATGGTTCTTTTCCATTGGAAAGTTCTATGGTTCTAGAACTACATTAGAGGATGAGGAGGAAAATGAAAGGTATACAAAGTGATCCTTTGGCCTACAAGACAGAAATTTGGGTACATATGGAGCAGGAAGATGCAGTAAGCATACAGAGAGCAGAAGAGACCACGGAACTTAACCATAGTTTTTTATTTTTTATTTTTTTATGGTCTCAACTTTGCTTTATTCAAAATTAAGTCACAAATTATAGCACTTGCTAAGAAAGGTTTGCTTTTCTCCCAATTATAATTAATTAAGAGGAAAAAATTATGTAGCAACTAATAAGACTATTCTTTTTGTAATTGGTGTCTTATAATTATACATAATAGTGGGATTTATTATGCTATATATATTTTTTTAATTTATTTTTTGTTCTAAGTTGTTAGAAATCACAGCAGAATGTATTACATTTCATATTATACTTATAGAGCACATTTTTTACATATCTCTGGTTTTATTCAAAGTATATTCACACCATTCATGACTTCATACATGCACTTAGGGTAATAATATCCATCTCATTCTACCATCTTTTTTTTTTTCTTCACCCTTTGCCCCCCTCCCTATCCCTCCCTCCCCATTGGCCATTCTAGTGTTCCTCTAATCCTCCTATGCTCCCCATCCCAACCCCACTGTGAATCAGCCTCCTTATATCAGAGAAAACATTTGGCATTTGTCTTTTTGGGATTGGCTAACTTCACTTAGCATGATATTCTCTAACTTCATCCATTTACCTGTGAATGCCATGATTTTATTCTCTCTTATTGCTGAGTAATACTCCATTGTGTATATACACCCCCCTGCCCCCGTGTCCCCTCCCCATTCCACCCTCCCCTTTGCCCAATCTCCATTTTTCCCATGCCCTCCCCCATTATGGATCAACATCCACTTATCAGAGAGAACATTTGGCCTTTGGTTTTTTTGGGATTGCCTTACCTCACTTAGCATGATTTTCTCCAACTCCATCCATTTACCTGCAAATGCCATAATTTTATTCTCTTTTTAATGCTGAGTAATATTCCATTGTGTACATATGCCACAGTTTCTTTATCCATTCATCTGTTGAAGGGCATCTAGGTTGAAAACAAGAGTTTTTAAAACACCGAGGTGGGTATGAGATGAGAAAGTTCTGATGCTAAGTATTCAACTAAATCTGTGTGGAAAAAGGCATGCAGATGTGTAGGTTGAATATGACTCATTCCTCTAATGAACAGTTGTGAGGCCTTGGGATGGTTATAATTTTGACTGTTGGATGGATTGAGAAAGCATACATGGAAAGCCCTAGAGTATCTGGCATATTGTAGGTGCTAAGTGAAGTTTCTGTTGTCCCTCACTGTATTACTTCCTTCTACAGCGATGGGATCTGAACTAAATGGTCAGATTTTTTTTTTCTTTATTTTTTATTTCTCAATTTGGAACCATGAATGAGGTTCATAGGTGCTTTGTTCTGCCTTGATATCACAAGCAAATTTTCTTCAGGCCTCTTAATGTGAACCAAGTCAAGTTTTCTTCACTTGGCTACTTTTTTAGGTTTTCCCTTTTTGCAGAGCAACTGCCTAGCAAGGCTCAATTTAATATGAAAAGGTTGGCTTGATTGACTTGGAAAAGTGACGGGTCACTGCTCTTTTTTCCCCTTCAAAGGATCTGAGCACATTTATACATTACAATAGGCCTAAGAAGGCAAGGATGGAAGGCACCCCTTTGGGGAAAAACAACCGGAGATTCCCTTCACTCAGGTGGCACTTGGTCCCCCCTAGTGGTGCAGTTCAGAAACTCCAGGAAAGAAATCTTTCCACCTACTTTCTCTACCCCCAGTAACTTGCTCTTGCTTTAGCTCTTTTAATTAGAGGTTGATAGTTATATGTAGTAGTTGGGTTCATCTGAGCAAACTCATACATGCATGGAAATCAATTTCAGCTCACAATCCCCTCTTTCCCTCCCCTTTTTCTTTCCCTCGTTTCCCTCCCATTCTCCCTTCCCTCTCCCATTCTCCTTCCTTTACAACTGCTAGAGGAAAACAGGCTCAACACTCCATCATGCAGGTGCTGCCACCGACTTCCTTAACAAGACCTCCAAAGCACAGAAATAAAACCAGGAATCAATAAATGGGATGTCTTCAAACTACAAAACTTCTGCACAGCAAAGGAACCTGAAGAGAGAGCCTACGGAATGGGAGAGAATCTTGGCCAGCTATTCATTCAAGAGGGGATTAATATCCAAAATAAACAACCCAAAAAACACCAAACAATACCCCCCAAAACAAATAACTATCAAAAAATGGGCAAAAGAACTAAGTAGAAACTTCTCAAAAGAAGAAACACAAAATGGCCAACAAATACGTGAAAAATATTCAGCAATTCTAGCAAATCAAAACTATGTTAAGATTTCACCTCACTTCAGTCAGAATAGCAATGATCAAGAATGTGAACAATAATACATGCTAGTGAGGTTGTGGGGGAAAAGGTACACTCTTACATTGCTGGTGGGACTGCAGACTAGTACAATCCAGAGTGGAAATTCATAAAAACAAAACAAAACAAAAACTAGGAATGGAACCACTGTATGACCCATTATCCTACTCCTTGGCATTTTCCCAAAAGATCTAAAATCAGCATACTATAGCCACACAGCCACATCAATGTTTGTAGCAGCACAATTCACAATAGCTAAATTATGGCATCAACACAGGGGCCCATTAATAGATGAATGGATTAAGAAATACACACAGTCAAACAGGGGGTGGGGATTGGAGGGAGTGAATCTGAAAAGGAATAGCATAGGGCCAGGAAAGAAAGGTGCTTGGAGGAGAGAGGGGAGCCCAACAGTTGTCAGGCCTGCTCAAGAGGCCTGGGAGAAGTGATTGTCAGTTGGGGATGTTTGACAGAATGCTGTGAGATGTGAGAACTCCCCCTATAGCCCCAATCCCCACCTGTCCCTCTGATCAATCACATTTAAACTCTACCCTTGCTAGAATTTTGTTTCTGAAGAAGGGAATAATAAAATAGTTGATATAAAGGTCCATGATTTTTAGTAACAGAAGCCCAGCTTTCTCTTTACCAAATGTTGAATATTCATTCTTTTATGGTGTCAGATTCTTAACCACTCAGGGAACCCACCCCTGGGCTGGTCTTACTTCCCGGGGCTTTGTGTTTCTAATATATATTTTTTAAATGCTAGGAATTGAATCCAGGGCCTCATGCTTGCCAGGCAAATGCTCTATCACTGAACCACATCCCCAGCTCTATATACATCTGAGATGTGCTCACTGAGATTGAGGGATAACAAATTCTCAAAATCTTATGGAGGGAAGGCATTGAATATGGTAAAGGCAAGGCAAGACAAAATTAAATGTAAGAGCAATAGATTGGGATATTGTGGTTTAGGAACACATCAGGAAAGACAGGTAGGGCTTCAAAACAACTATCCTAGTGTCAGGGCTGTTTCATAATTCCACAGGTATTTTACCCATAGAGTTGAGGCCCTCATTCCAGAGGCAAGAAGGTTGCCTAAGATAACTGTACACATTGATAAGAAAGCCCTTCCCCTCTGCCTGTGGGGGTTGCAGGGAGATGTTACTGTACTTGACAAATAAGTAATGGATAGTCTGTGTAAGAGAGATTACCAGGGGGAACAGAATGTGGGACCTGCAGAGAGCTGGATAGAAGCGGGTTAATAAGCGAACAGTTAGTGAGGAAATGGGGCTAGGTAGGTCCTTTGGTGTTTAAAAAAAAAAAAAAAAAAGGCAGGAAGACTCTGTTGCTTTGTTGAGTAAGGTAAGCATGAATGTTATTTTTCCAAAAGAAGGAACCTGGAGCTATGTCTTCTTCCTAGTGGGTGCTGCTGGGTATGCTTCTGTTTGATTTACACTCCTCTCAGCAGCAGAGGGAGGTAGAGAGTAAAGAATGATGTGGGCCAGACAAGAACAATAGGCAAGTGTAAAAAAGCATACAAAGTTTAAAGTATTTATTGAAAGAAATACTTTTGAAAATCTATAGCAGACAGGCCACACTATAAAATCATTGGTGATTAGGGGGAAGACAGACTTATAGCTCGAGACTAGAGAAAGATGAGAAAACGTTGGGTGAAGAGACATTTGTATTTTCCATTAAAAATGGCTTTTTTTTTTTTTTTTTTTTTTTTCCAGATCCATCTTTGGCATGTGACCTATTATGTGAACATGAAGCTCAAGTTCAAGGGCTGACTTTGCACCAGAGATGAGGGGACTGAGAACACCAGGCTGGAACAGAGGAGACCGGAAGCAGAAACCAGAACAAAAGCTGCAGCTCCAGAGGAAACCCTGCCTTCAATGGCGCCCACGCAGCCTCTCTTCGTTAGTCAAGCCCTTTGTCACATTTTTGAGGATCCATTTCGAAATATGGACATGAAGGCTGAGGTACACAAAGCCAGGATGATTGCTGTTTGTGGGGAACGTTGTGGATCCGCAGGCGGTTAGTACAGCGCTCAAAGCACCTACCACTCCCAGAAAGCCTGCAGATGCCTTCAGACAGACATCTGCCTTTCCTCCATGTTCTTTCCATTCCCATGACACTCGGAGGCGAAGGAACACCTTGCTTGAACTACTGCACTTTCAGGGAAAAATAAGAGCTCCTTTCCTTCATAATCTGGTTCAGTATATGTATGTTTTTCAGCAGAGAAAAGTTCTGGGTATCAGCCTCCTAATGTGGACCTGAAAAACTGTGTGTGCTCATGTGAGAGAGATTGTTTGATCTAAAATATCAAATCATTATGTGCATATTTTACCCAATAATTAAATTTTAATTAAATAAATTTTAAAGTTTTACTCAATCTTCTCAGAATTGCTTCTCTTGCAATTATTTTTTTCTTTATTCTTTATTATTTATTCAGTGTTGAACTAACACTAATGGTGGAACGAACACCAATAAGGGAGGGAGAGGTAAGATGACTTCTGAGCATCTGTCCCTGAAAAATTCCACAGAGGAACATTGGAAACATAGAACTGGCACGAAGGAGGCAGAGCCTGCTCCCTTTCCAGACCCCCAGTGCATCCTAGGGTTAATTCACCTCTTTTTCAGGTGCTTGGTATTTTGTGGCCATTGTTGAATATTTTGAAAACTCATACTATTGTTATGAGACTCACATGCAAATCTAAAATCTGTCATTCTGTAAATAGTAGTAGAACTGTGCAGGATAGCATTGGAAGAGATAGGGAATTCCTTTTTGAACCTGGGCACTGACAAGTGAATCCTGGTAAAAATGAGTACCAGTCAGCTTCTTCCAGCATTTATTTTTATTTGCCATTTACTATAAAAGTTGAATCTTTATTTTTTACACAAAAAGTACTTTAGAAACAGTAAAATTTACCAAAACCTACTGAATTGAGGGATTCAGTAGGAATTTTAACCTGAGGGCCAAAAACATTGAACAGAATCTTATATTTTCTAATAATTTATTACCAGAAGCAAAACCCAATTATATACACTTCCAAAAATGTGACGAAGATAAAGTAACAAATGCTAGATTTTACTGTGAGCTAACAAAAGAAAATGTCTCTACTCAAGATTGGCCCATTATTTCACTAAGAATGAAACATTTGAGGAATTAAAAAAAATTGTCTTGTACAACATTATATTTAGGCTGATACACACATGTGCACAAATAATTCTATAATCCTTTGTATTTTTAAAATTGCACCATCTCTGTTAGAGATAATGTATACCATGCAAAAGGCATTCATAATTGTTTTTCTCAGCAATAGAAATAATTGTTAAATGCAAAATTTAAATATGAAGTTCAATTGTAAGCCATCTCAATTCAGAACTTTGGCTTATATAGTCTGTGTTAATGTCTTAGTGTTGATGAAATTGTTTATATTAAAAAAAAGCTGAAGAAACTGTAGTCCATTACCAAAGGTTCTTAGTAGATAGCTATTACAGAAGTGATGGACAAGAGACAGGAAGAGACCAATTAAATATAGGACTAGTTTTTTTTTTTTTTTTTTCCCCCCATTGCTTCAGCACTTCATATCCAGCTAAAGATAAGAAATAATTATATTGAGGGCATTTTGTGACCATTATTTTATATATATGTCTTCAGAATACAAATCAGGATACAAAACAGCTTGTCCTCTCTTCCACTAGTCTTTCTCTTGTTTCCAGAAAGAAATAAACACAGATTCTGAAGCAATGTACAGTAAAAGAAAACAAAGTAGACCTACAGCTTTATCCTCATGCTTTGACAGGGCTGAAGGATCACAAGATTAGCTCTAAATACAGAAGGGGTGCATAAAGAACTGCCCAGGCATAATTATAGTCATGGGCTTTGCCCCCTTCCAATAAATACATGCTCAGGTGCCACTGCAAATCCTTTAGAACTAATATATTCCGTTACTATACAAGTACTGATTGAATTTAACAAGGTGGGTGAGTGGAGAAGGAAAATAAAATACCTCATATGAACAGGGTGGTGCTAAGAGAATATAAAGACAGAAAGATAATTTTATTGAAAAGACAAGGAAATGATGTTAAATCCACAGAACTGTTTGATTATTTTAATGAACCCATCAATATTATGCAGTATTCTAATTAAACATAATATTTGAATCATGAAACACTTAAATAACAGAAACAAATTTTTCTCCATCAAACAATGTTATGCAAATAAACCAACGAAGCACACCTATTGGAGCTCTGTCACAGCACTGAGATCCTGAGGATCTCATTTACCCTGTTTTAACATAAATATTAAGTGACAGTAAAATATGGTGACATACGAGGGGAAAATGTTAAGACTGAGGGCAAAAAATGAAAATATAGTACCTATGTAACACACAGATATACCCTAATGTAGGTTAGGGAAAGAACACTAAATCTTTACAGAAATGCTCAAAACCACTTATGGTTGTTTATTTATTTTTTTAATGTCATAACTAATAGAATAGAGGACACTCTATGTTTAAAGTTATGAATTTAAAAAAATGCTCTCCTTGCATTAAAAAAAGCAAGGAGAGCAAATTTAACAATGAAAAAATAAAAAGCAATAAAAAAAACCTATCCTTGCAATTTTGGAAAAATATTAAATATATCCAAAACCAATAAGTTACAGTTTGCACTCATAGAATATGTGTGTGTCTGTGTCTGTGTGTGCATGCAAATAAAATGAACCAATTGCTATTTCTAGAACAAGCCAAAAACTTTTAAAACTTAATTCTCTATACTTAGATTTTGGAAAGTACACTCTTGGAAATCAAATGCCAACTAAAGTTTCATAATTATAATCTAGCAAACTTCATTTTCTTCATTTAAAATTCTCTTAAGTGAATATGTATACTTGCAAAATAAAGATCTGCCCCAACAATGTAGTAAAGGTGGTATCAACAGTGTATTATTTCATAGGTAAAGCAGTGTGCATCATTGTTTAATGTATCAGTGCTGTGTTGTTTCAAAAGCTACTTAAACACCGGTGTACAAGATTAAATAAAAAGACATTTAAAAACTATGGCATCAAGAGCAACACAGTTTGTACCAGTAACTATACCCTAGTGTGTGGTAAGTAGCTTACATATTCATTATTGGTCCTGCTAGCAAAATTGCTCCCAGGAATTTATACAAATGAGGAGGAAGATTTAGCCAATGGCTTTTGCACTTGAATAGAATCAGTGACTAACCATGCAGAAGTTTTAGTTTGTCAAGTGAATGGTAGCAAATCTGAATTTTGTTTTGAAAATTCTTCCTATAGAAGAGGATAGGATTTTTAAAATACAAATTATGGCTAATTGTGTGGCCCAAAACATTTGAACATCTCTCCATATATCACATTTTTGTCCAAAACTTAAGATAATCCTACCCAACACTGAAATCAGTACACGTGACAATTCTACTGGGAAGCATTAAAATAACCATCAACTCACATTTTAAAAAATGAAAATAATAAAACCTTGCATAATCAGAATCTGTGAAGTCCTAGAAGAAAGTTTGATCAGCTATGCCTGGTTCCCTGAGAACTTCAGTGTTCTGGTTAAAGGCAAGTTTTGGTAATAAGTATATTTTTACACTGTTCCTTCCCATTCAGAATAAGCAATAATGTATGAGGCAGCTTTTGGTGCTCAGTATTCTTTACAGCTAAAATTTCATTTGATGTGAATAATTCTTCTCTCTGAACTTCAGTCCAGGCATGTGCGGCAGATGAGAGAAACTGCATTTACTGTACTTTAATATTTTAAAGAGTCACTTTCATCTTCTGGAACAAAGCAAGGAAAACATATACTGCACACCACAATTTCATGTTTACAGTACCCTTTACCCGTCCATGTCTTCCAGTTTTTTTTCTAGATGCAGTTAACAGATTACTTCAGAGTTGTATCCAAAATGAGGTGGCATCATAATGCTTAAACCCATTGGAGAAAAACACATTAAAAATGTACATTTCCCAAAAGCGAGTCAGTTGATTTTATTCATTTAACATTATGCACAATAATAAAAGGCCAAACACAAAGCTCTTTATAAAAGGGAGCAAAATGTATTCCAGAAGAGTTAAAGGCATGAGATGAATTTCAGTTAAATGGATCTTTGTGAGCTTGGAGAGCTCATCTTAGACACTGAATAGATGTTGAGTGTTTTATTTGAAATCATGCAGATGGAGGAAAAAAAAAACATTTTGCTTTAACATTTACCAAATCCCTACAAAGTATTTTGAAATCAATTTTAAAATCCAAATCTGTCCCTCTCCCCTCTATCACAGTTTTTGTAAATAACTAAGAATTGTACCCGTACGATTGTACAGAGACCAGGGAAGAGAGAGGTAGATGATGTGGCCATCCTCTCACAAGGAAACCCCCAAAATACTTTAGGGCACAAAACACAAGGCTTTTGTTATCCAAAAGTAATTAGTTGCAGAGTACAAAAACATTTTGGAGCACAGTGCACACAAACTTGAGAATCATAAATAGCCAAAACCAAGTATCATTAGTTCTTAAAGAAATTCTATGTTTCTCTGTACCTTACAAAAATTATTCTCACAGATGTGGAACCCGAGACCATACAATAGAAAATATTTATATATTTTATATTTCATATAAAAATTCTTAACAAATAAAAAGAGGTGTTGATGATAGATAAGAAGCTATTTTAAAGAATACATTAATTTTCAGGATGCCCTGAGGGTAACATGTTCTATGTACCCTGGCTCCTGTTCTAGGCAAAGGCCAAAGGTGGGCATTTTCTCAGGGATCCTCATGGTTGTTGAGAGAAACCAGATTAAGGAAGACTTAAGCAAGCTGGGAAAGGAAGTAACAATTAAGCCAAAAAGGAATTCTGCCAAGCATAATATACCCTGCCTAAAAAACAAAACAAGACAAAAAAATCCCAGTAGAAACACAAATCAAAGACGGTGCATCTACATCAAGGAAATTTATATTGATGAGTTTTTATGGTTGTGGTGATAAACATCAAAACAGGAAGTCAGTTAAAACAGGTGTGCAAATAAGAAATGGGGATGGGGAGGAGGAGGAGAAGGAGGAAGAGGAAAGAAACCTATACTATCCTAAAGGGAAAAATTGCAAAGTAAAGATTCAGTAATTTCACACTCCTCAACCCATCCTCAATGGGTACTTCTTACATCTCAATAAGTTAAAGATCAATTATTCACAAAATTCCAGTTCAGTGTTTATACTTTTTACCTGTTTAACTTAGAGCTAGATATTGAGTGGCTTTAATAAGATATTTGGTTATGGTGCATTATAATTATCACACGTTTCATCTTTATAACTTAGGAAAGTTTATTTCTCTTTTAAAGCCCTGGGGCATACGTTTTAAAATGCCTTTGCAACACAGGTCTCTGATCAACATTTATCTAAGCAAGTCTGCAAACGTTCTGTCACAGGGAGAGGAAGAGTATTGAGCAAACTGTCCTCAACGATCAGACAGCTCCGTTTCAGGGACTGACACCCTTCCAGCTCCGGAGGCAGCGTTTCCAGGTAATTACCAATGAGCTCCAGATGAGTGAGGTTCGACAGCTCACCCACATGAGGGGACAAATCTGTCAGGCTATTTCTCCCCAAGAATAAACACTGCAGCTTCTTACACTGAAACAGTCCATCTGGCAGTGTCTCGATCTGGAAAGGAACAAAAGCAGCTGGTGAAATTGGATTTGATGGTGGAGGATAGTACATTCACTTGCTAATGCCCTAGCTACCTTTCCCGGAAACATGTCTCAGGTTTCTAAGGCACACATAATAATGGCAATAAATTTGAGGTAGATGAAAAAGAGAAAGGAAAAGTAGGTTAGGGGTAGTATCCCACGGAGCCAGGACCCATGCTCCTATGAATGTATAAGCCCTGCTGTGCATGGGTAGGCAACTGATTGGGCTCTGACCACCCTCACAAGAGTTTTAAAGAAAACACACTCACATCCTCATTGTGCCTAAGATTAAAAAAAAAAAAAAAAAAAAAAAAAAAAAAAAAAAAAAGCCGGTAACTCAGAGGAGAATCATAATTATTCTTGAATTCTAAATCAGAACTAAATTACTCTCAAGAGTCCTTGTAAAGAGTTTACAGTATATGTAATGAGCAACATCCTTGAAAACATTCTAAGGACAGACACAAAGCTATTTCTTATGCTTCCCTCCCCCACTCCCCCCTGGTGCCAGGGATTGAACCCAGGGGTACTCTTCCATTGAGTTATATCAGCAGCCCTTTTTGAGACAGGGTCTTGCCAAATTGCTGAGACTGGCCTCAAATTTGTGATTCTTCTACCTCAGCCTCCTGAGTTGCTGGGGTTACAAGTGTGTGCCACCACACCCAGTTCTCTCATACTACACATTTCTCAGTATAGACTGCAACTTGATTCTGTTTTTAAAAGAAGTCTACTGAAGCAGAAATAAAAACATATGAGATAGACACATACATTTTAATTCCCTCTACATACACACACCTCTGAGAATTTACCTTTCTTCCTGTTCTCTGGCATGGTTTCAGTTGAATAATTCATGTAACAGAGAGGCAATTTTAAATATGAAAAATAACCAGCAAACTAGGTCAACTCCTAGAGCTGCTCCACTTGACCGCTCCCCTCTATGGTGCATAGGTTGTGTAAATTTCTAAGAGCATCACAGTGCATATATGAAGTAGGGTTCATTATGGAGAGACCTCCAAGCGAAGTTGAGTTTATACACACAGACCCTTCAGCTCATCACTCCAGTGAGGGTTGGGTTTGGGTCAAGCACTGCTAGACTCTATATTTCACCTATAATACTCCATATATATATTAGCTGGGGACAAGTGGCATCTATGACAATATAAAATGGGGTAGGTTCCCTGGGTACAGGAAGTGACTTTGCTAGATACAGGGGCTCTGCTCTGCCTGCATCCTCTGATGGGCTAATGCACACTGACTGAGCCAGTTCTGTTGGCGGACCAGCTTCTGGAGCCATCTAGAACTCTCTCTTCTCAACAGGATAAATAATTTTCAAATGAACTTAAAAATTAGTTAAACTGCATTAAAAAATGCTCATTATATTATATAATGAGCTCCCTTCTCCTATATCACTAACACATATTCAGTGATGAATATCCTTGAAAGCAAATCACCGTTGGTAAGACCAACATTCAATATAGATCATCACTATACACATCAAATAAGCAAAGGAAAGATGTCTATACATTTATTCATTTCTTCTCAAGAGCAGATGTGTAAACAACACACACACACACACACACACACACACACACATTTCAATATGGAGAGAGATGAAACAGAAATGACAGAGACAAAAAAAATGTAGTTCTTTTTTAAAGCAACCCCTTCTGCTCAGAGACACTTGCAGCTCAGAAGCAGGGTCAGGAATGTACATGTGGAGGAATAAATTCAGGACTGTGCAGTGTGCTCAGGAGTCAGGGTGCCTGTTGGTGCTGAAGTGAAAACAGGGCAGTCTTGGTTCATTTGTGTTCAGTAAATATGTGCTGAGTGCCTCATATAAGTAAGTGCCAGGCTCCTGGCAAGGTGCAGGGGATGAACTGCTGCTGTAAAGCTAGCTGTCATGAACATCTCAGCCTTGGCTCTATTGACATTTGGGGTGGGTTAATTCTTGCTGTGGGGCTGTCCTGTGCATTGTTGGGTGTTTAGTAGCATTCCTGGTCTCTACTCCCCAGTTCCAAGAACCAACAATGTTTCCAGAAAAATGTCCCCTGTGGGGGCATAAGTACACCCAATTAAGAAGCACTGGTTTAATGGGAGAAACATTAAACAATTGCACAATTAGTCTGCAATGAGTGGGATAAAGGAGAGTGCCCGGACCTGAGCTGCATTGGGGAATCCCAGACTTCGGTCAACTTCAGATTACCAGCAATTGCTTAATGGGACTGATTTCCTACTGGGCGATTACCCTGAAGCCATGCCCTCACTCTTCCTGTCTGCCTACCTGCACTACCACATCTTCTTTCAAATTGCTGAATTTGTGATTTTAGTGGACTTCTCATTGCCCAGTAGAGGGGTACCCCTTCTCCCTCCATGCCAACGCCCAACTGAGGTGAAGGGCCTTAACTCACCAACTTGAATTCAACTTTCCTCAAGGAGGCTGGGGAGCTTCTTAAGAAACTTAAGACTCTCCTTCAACTCAGTAATTTTATACTGAAAAAAATCTGCTTACAAACTTTAAAAATAGTTTGCCTTGAAGGTTTTACATTTTGCTTATATCAATAAATTTTATAAAAATGTTTTATAAAAATGTTCCATAACATCAATTTATACCTAATTCATTTTGTATGCCCTTTCCTAGACCCTGACGCATGAGCCAGAGAGGAGGAAGTAAATATCCTTCTGGTTTCCTTCCCCCAAAACAAGAGAAAAATTCATAGACCATTAGGGAGATAATAAACTTCATAAACAAAATGCTTTTTAAACAGTAAACTACAATATGTAATGTAAACAAATATAAAATAAACTGAAAAAATTAGAAAAACTAATGCTACATTAGCACTCAACAGCTCTGGCAACCAAATGTCTTCAGCAAAATGGACTGGGGACTCTAGAACAGATTGTTCTCTTTCTATATCTCCATTTGCCATTATTATTAAATATTCACTGTATCCCAAAGGCTGAGTAGGACCTTCCTTCAGAATCCTTCTCAAGGTCAGATTTTCTTTCTTCCTTTTTTTTTTGGTCAATGCCATATGCTACCTCAGGACATGTTTTTGTTTTGTTCTGTTCTTCTGTGGTGCTGGGGATTGAACCCAGGGCCTCCTGCATGCTAGGCAGGTGCTCTACCATTGAGCCTCACCCCCAGCCCAGGACATAGTAACAAAACCCATAAATTCAATCATTTCAAGAAACAAGGCTCAACCATTTCCAGTTTTAAGTAGTGATGTCAAAACAACAAGAAGCACTGTCACACTGTACTGTAGTGAATTTCTATGTGATTCTCTTTCTGGTTAGAAGGCTTTGAGTTCATAAAAGGAATAAATGCACAAATGTGGAAGTTGGAAGACCTGGGTATAAACTGGAGTGGTTTCTAAGATTTGAGCACATATAGTTAAATCTCTCTCCCCACCTTGTGTTTCTCCATCACAATTGATGCCACATAATCTGGTACCAGGAAGGATGGATCCTGCCTCTTCCTCTCTCACCTCATACTATCACAACACACCAATGTTGCCCAAAAGGCATCATTGAGGTAGATGTACTTGAGACATAAGCACAGGGAAGCAAGAACTGGAACACCTGGACTCAACACCAGCTATATCCCTGGAAGCTTCAGGCCTCAGGTCACTCAGTCTGAGCTTGTTTCAGTGTCAGCAAAATAAGGGCAGGGGTGTAGAATAGGGGTTGGCAAAGATTTTCCTTAAAGGACCAGAAGAATAAATATTCTAGGCTTTGTGGACCAAGAGGAAAACCTGAAGACATTATGTAGGTACTTATATAACAAGAGAGAAGAAAAAATTATATGCATTTTTAAGTAATAAAATTCAAAATATAACAATTGCGTATATTTTTTCTTGTAATATAGGCCCAATAATGAAAAGAATGGGATTTATTTCTGGGCACTAAAATTTGAATATCACATAATTTTCATGAGTCATGAAACATTATTCTTTTTTTTTTTTTTTTTTTGTGGTACCAGGGATTGAACTCAGGGGCACGCGTCCACTGGGTCACATCCCCAGCCCTTTTTTGTATTTTTATTTAGAGACAGGGTCTCACTGAGTTGCTAAGTGCCTCGCCATTGCTGAGGCTGGCTTTGAACTCACGATCCTCCTGCCTCAGCCTCCCAAAGTGCTGGGATTACAGGCGTGCGCCACCGCGCCCGGCAACATTATTCTTTTTATACCACGTAAGAACAGGCTATGGGCAGATTTGACACCCAGGCCATTTGGTTGCCAATCTCTAGACTAGATCAACAGTGTTCCTTCAGTATATGAATCTTTTTCTCTTGTTTTAAAATCTACATTCCTACTTAAAAATCATAACTGGTTAAACCTTTCATGGAGTTTTGCTTCTTGGTTGCCTTCTCCTAGCCCTTTCAAGTACATGATCAGAGCCTGTTTTGAAGGAACAAGCTCAGGCTAACTAGCACTTCAAGTCTCACCCTACTGACAGATGAATCAAACATGAACTTGGCAGGCAGACTTCCAGGTACTCCCCATTCTGACCCACTCCACTATATGTTCTCATCTCTTATTACATCTGGGCATCCTATTGCGATCTCCTGTGCATGACCTTTATCTTTCCACATAGCCCTCGTCTAGCTTTTCAGAACACTCCTCCCACAAGTTATTATAAGAAAGGTGTCTTGCTCAAACACATTTGGCAGATGCTACACACCACCTCTCCCTCTTGGAGAAGCACAATGCATTTCACATGTTAAAGGTACTGTGGAACACTGCAGCAAAAATATGATTAAGAAAAAAAAAACCACTTAATTTTTTTTGTTATTTTGTTGTTGTTGTCGTTTGTGGTAACAACTATTACATCCTATGGAGGAAACCCTGGCTTGCCCTGTCAGTGAATACCTAACACTGGGACCACCTGGGGGACTGCCCAACACTGTTCTGTGTCTCAGGAACTCCCTGAAACTTGGTGGGAAGCAGAGCAGAAGAGAAACCAACACCGCCAGATTCTCGTGTCCCCAGCTCTCTTACAGCTAGTATGGGTATTCAAAAACTGTGCCAATCAGGCGTTCACACTTGAATCCTGAATTAGCTTCAAAGCCTTGGAATCTAAAGATTTCTCATTTATCTTAATGGACTCTCCCCTTTTACATATGAGTAAAGTCTCAGAGTTCTAAAAAATCAGCATGAATTATCTTCTCACCTCCCCATTTTCCTAACCACCACAGTTTTCAAAACCAACGTCTGATGATTATGATGTTCACTAGCCAATTCCACACTCATAGCTATGTTTAGCAAAAAAAAAAAAAAAAAAAAAAAAAAAAAAAAAAGTGAATTACAAAAAGACTAGAAGATAATACTATTTTGGGGTGGGTTAGAAGAAAATAGAAGTGCCCATTTTTCAAGTAGAGGAAGATCAGTTTCATCTCTTGGCAGGCCCAATTTATGTTCCCCTTCTCCCCATGTGGACATTACCCTCAGTCCCTTGCCCTTCAGACTAGCAGGGATTTTCTTTCTTTTCTTTTCTTCGTCCTTCACATTTTAACCTAGGAAAACTACTCATTTATTTTGTTTTTTCTTGTTTCAGCGAAGTTACATTTTCCTTAACTTGGCTGCGCTCTTGCAAATTATGGTTCATTTTTAAGCATGAATGCTGGAAAAAGCTTCCAAGAAGCCCCAGTGTTGCATTATAGAGCCAGGCCTTTCATTCTGAATTGTCTTTCTAGATATTCATACAGATCTCAAGTCTTTTTTTTTAAAAACTGCCTCTCCAGAAGGATTTATGAATAATTCATAATCTTAGCATTTTTTAAACAAAAGTTACTTTGATGGCAGATTTGGAAGGCTGAAAAGTCTTTTATTAAACTTTCTATGTGCTCAAGACATTTTCAAAACAAAAAGTAAGTTCTACCATAATTAGGAAGTTTAAAATACTGTAACTATGATGTTTCTATAGAAAATGGAGAAAGAGAATTAACATTTGTCGAGCAACTATTATGTGCTAGAAACTGTGCCAACATGTATATTTTATCATCTAATCTGCATGACAAATCAAAAGTTATATTAGAAACTGATGTTCAGTGTTTTTGTTAATTGTCTAAGATCACATGGGATGGGGCTCAGTTCAGAGAATGTTTAATATGTCATAAAGTCCATTTTTTTTCCTTATGTTACACTTTGCAAGCACAGAAGAGCCTCAAAAGACTGGCTGAATAAAGGATGGATTTACTTACATTGTTGTTGGTCACAGCAAAGTACTGCAAATTACTCAGATACTGGATTTCTTCTGGAATGAAGGTCAGGTGGTTATAGCTTAGATCCAAATAATGTAGTTTGGTGCATAGAAAAAGCTGCAAGGGCAGATTCTCAATATTATTATGATCCAAAGAGAGCTGCTCTAGATTAGATAATGCTCCGATCTGGGCAGGAATATAAGCAATGTTATTGTGCCACAGTTTTAAGCAGGAAAGATTCTGAAGATGCTGAAAGCTAATGATCTCTTCCACAGTTTTAAGGTTATTTTCCTTTAGGTCTAACTCATGCAAATTGTTCAGGCTAAAAATGGAGTGTGGAATGCGTTCCAGGTCACAGCTGATCAGTTCTAGGCTTTTCAGATTGACCATCTTTTTCAAGTTGTTCAGCACAACCAGTTTGCTTCCTTCGTTGTCAAGGGACAGCTTCTGCAGTGAAGGCAGGAGGTCTGTGACGACCTGGGGGATCCGGGACAGGCTACTCTTTAAGTAGAGGGTCCTCAGGTTTTTTAGGTCCTGAAAACCCTCCAGCTGCATGGTACTCAACTGCTCTGGGAGAACACAGCCTGACAGGTAAAGCTCCTTGAGATTCTTCAAGTGAAACACCCAGCGTGGGATTTTTCCCATTTCAGTAAATTTCAGGCGGAGGATTTTTAAATTCTCCTCTAGAAAGGCCAGTGCAGGATGGTCTACCACCAGAGATGAGTGGTACACATGAAGCTCCTTGAGGTTGACCAGCTGAGAGACGGCAGAGGGCAGCTTGACCTCGGGGATAAGTTCCAGGCTGAGCACCTCCATTTCCGTTAACTCGAACACGTTGTCTGGAAGACCACTGAGCATAAAGAGATGCAGCTCTATCTTGTCCTGGGAGTTTTTCACAAGCTTACTTTTCAGTTTCTCAACCGTCCATTCGTTGTTGAGGTTGATCTGCTTCAGTTTGTTCTCACTGACCTCTGACAGGAATATGGAGAAGCGTTTGGAATAAAGAGGATCATACTGGTCAGCCAGATGGAGGATAAAGGCAAAGTCATTCTTGACGTCTGGGATATCGCTGTAGTTGCTTTTTTCTCTCAACGCCTCAAAGGAATATTGCTTCAGGGAACTCCTCAACATCCACCATAAGCTGTAGGAGGAGGTGAGACCGTATAGTATTACCAAAATAACATAAAATGAAGCCAGGACTTTAAATATTTCTGCCAAGGAGTAGACACACTGGTAGCGCTTATATCCCGTAAAAGCCTGCACATCAATTGAACAGTCAATTTCAAGAGTAATGTAGGTTAAAAAATATGGAACGTAAGTTATGATGAGGACAAACAAAATGACTTTGACTATTATCTGCTTCAGATACACCCGGTAAATGATGTCCTTCTGCTCCACGTGCAGACGGAACCTTTTCACTTTCTCAAAGATGGCTTTTGCCTGTTCACCTTCCTTCTTGTCCAGGACACTGGAAGTTGGGCTTTCTATGCCGGCTGACTCCAACCCTGACTGTGGGTAAGGCAGGGACTGCTTGCTAGAGTCAACGTCAGCTGAACACCCTGAGGACGAAAGCAAAGTCTTGGACTTGGAGACTTTCAGGGGCCTCACTGACTGTTCAGCCACCGTTTCTGACAGGGCGCGGGTAGTCCACGGAGAATCGAAGCACTTGTGAAGGATGGCCACAAAATGCTCCAGCCTGGAACTGGTGCTGGGGTAGTGAAGCCAAAAGTTGCTGCAGGCTGCAAAGATAAGTGTGTGCAAGAGCACCAGGTAGGGGAAAAACTTTGCAAACCAATGGAGCTGTTTCTCGTAACAGACTGCATCGATGTAGGAGTACTGCTGTCGGTGGAGATCATTCTGGATTCGGAGGGGGAGTGGAAGTGGTGTCCCAGAATTAGAAGATGTGTTCACGCTGGCTTTCAGGATGTCCCAAGGCACAGCGCAATGATTGTCAAATTCCACTTTGCACGGAAGACAGCACAGGACCCTGCTCTGAGTGAGCTGGAGAGCTCCGGCCAGCACAGCCACCAACAGCATGATGAGGGTGATGTAATACCAGAAGACGTCCCACCATGGCTTTAAGATGTGATAAGATGACTGGGCGTCTGCTAAGCATTTTAGCTCTGTTAGTGTAATCATGACTCCCCCTTGCACAAGTACAGAAACTGGTGAGGAAAAGAAAAGAAACACTACTGAAACAAGTACTCATATGTACATTTAATTCTAATGCCTGTATGTACATTCTCTACCCAGGTAGAAGTTTAGCTCAGGCATAAAACCTAAGAGGCAGGGCGGATCATGGGGCACACGAGCCTTTTGGTTTCATTTGAAACCACAGGCCATCCCAACCCTGCATGTAAAGTCCCTGATGTGGTGGCTCATTTGGTGATAGGTAGAGTGGATCTGTAAAGGAATTTGGGGGGTAGTTCTTGAGGCAATTATTTAGTTACTCAACCCAGGAGCCATTATTATTATTGTTTTTTTAAGTGACATGGGACAAATTTTCTTGTGCTACCAATTTCTAATGGACACATTCCATGCTCTCTAAAAGGTTTAAATAAGCTCCTTTCAGCATGGAACCCCATGCCTGGAACATCATTTATAGCCTAAGTGTTGTTCTAATCATGAAAGAGAACCTCTTTTATGCAGGGTTGGCTTTATAAGGGTTTCCCTTTAGCTTAGAGGAATTACCTATTTCTCCCCAAACTGTCACCAAATGCATCATATCTCCTTTCCTCTCTAAGCTCTTGCTTTACAATTTAAATATATGAGTATTTAAAAACAGCATATTTGGGCTGGTGATATGGCTAGTAGTAGAGCACTTGACCAGCATGTGTAAGGCCCTGGGTTTGATACTCAGCACTGCCCCCATCTCTGTCAAAAAAAAAAAGAAAAAAAAAAAAAAAAAAAAAGAAAAACTGAGCATGTAAAGGTTGGAAAATAAGAATAGGGTTGAAAAAGGAATAGGGAAGGAAAATCCTGTTAGAATACTCAATCCTTGGGATTCAATACATTTTCTACTTTATGGAAAGAACAGATTCAACTTCTTCTTAGGAGCTGTGGCTTGATTAATGTGTCATGTTTAATGTTGTAATGGCACAGTGCTAAGGGATAAGTGATTAAGGAACACTCTATTATTATTTTTGCCTTTAGAAAAATAAGACACATTTGATATTTGTACCTTGAAAGGATTCAGACAGTTCTGCTGAGAATTTCTATGTTTAGCTACATTTATATGAATTGCTTAAACAATTGCTAATTCGTAAAATCCAGTCCACCTATAAGATGGTGCAGAATAAGATAAAAGGAAACATGTGGAGCTTATGAAGTCTCTGGTAAGAAAAAGAAGAAAGAGACCATGGTAGCGCTGTTGCTGTTTACCGGAGTTCAGCTCTAACTGTGCTCAGGGGCTGCTCCTGGCTTTCTAAAGTCTGATGTTTCTTTCCTGGGCCTAAGTTTCTTGCTAGATACCGTGTTACTGGTAGCACCCTCAAGAAAGCCTTTCTTGCTCTCACGAGTCCTCCTGGAGACTAGTTCCCACCTTGAACCTTAGAATCTCATCAAAATGGCCTGCTGTTAATAAGCATCTTCTCTTTTGTGGGTCTCCTCAATATATTCCTGACCATCTGACTCTGAGCCCTATTCTTTCATGTTCTCCCATTTGTTAGGTATCCCTTGATCCCTGATTTTATTTCCTAAATTGCAGTGCCACTTTCTGCCTATATCCTCTCTGGGTATTATATCAAAATATATGTATTCAACTTCCTCCTAGGCCCTGTGGCTTGATTATATAACTCTCCAGAGTTTCCCTCCCTTACTCTAGGTTAGTGGGTCTGACTCTCAATTCCTCCCATTCTGCCTTGCCCCCACTGTGGTTAACCATAATTGCATGTCAAGACAAGACAAAAACCAAAAACAAGAGGATTACATGAGATAAATATGTTGTTGTGGACTTAGACCCCAAAATGCCATAAGCATGATGGGTGGGGAGAATAGTAGAAAATATTGCTGGATGAAAGTACATGTAAAAATACCTATGAATTTTAACTGACATGCATGCATAATTTCAGCTAAATGTGTAATAGCTATAATGTTGAAACAGTGATTTATAGCCTTTGGCCACATTAATTTGTGAACTCAGATAAAGGGGTGACAGGTCTTTTGTGCCTGTCTGGTGGGATCACACCTGGAACTCAATGCTCAGTTATGGGTTGAAAATGGAAAGGGCAACAAAATCATCAGGAGCTGCCAACTAAAACCATTCTCTGCAGAGGGATATAAGGAATTGATGACATTCAGCTGAGATAAAGGATGACTAGGAAAGATGAGAACTTATCTTAACATTTTTGTGCAATTACCTCATGAATGAAAGAATTAATGGATTTGTTTCAGATGCAAACTGGGTGGGTAGAAGATTAGAAAGTTTCTTCAATCTCTTGGTAGAACATCAAATCTTTGAAACAGTTCAGCTCCCTGTCTTTAGATGGGGCTAGATGAATAAAATGACCATCCCTCAGGGATGCTGTAAAGGAATTTCTTGTAATGTATAAAGAGAGCGAACCAGATAATCTCTAAGGGCTTTTCCATCTCTGAGTTCATGGTTACATATTTGTCCTCTAAGGATCCTGAGAATTAAATTCTTTTATGCAACTGAAACTGTGGAAGAATGAAACAAACAGTTCAAACAATGATAAAGGTATTTGGCAGACAACAGAGATTTACTCAACAAGGAATATTAGCCAACACTGACCAAAATAATTAAGTATTTATACTTACTAAAATGGAAAAAGTGAATCAAATAAATCAGCTATGCTTCAATCAGGGGGTCTACACCTTTTGAAGTTTCTTAGACACACCATCTCTGAGTTTGTCTTCATTCTATGAGAAAGCACAAGTATCTTGGAAGACATATACTCATTCAAATGAACAAAAACATTGCAGAAACTGTTTTCCCAGACCCTCTCCATCAGGAGACATGACATGGCCAATAGATTATCATGGGTCAGCTTACTTTCACACAAAGGCACATTCTGGCAAAGCTGTATATACCAGTCCCCACCCATACCCATCAGATCATATTCATACCCTGAACTCCCTTTTCAATTACAGAGAAGTTTCTACAGAAATTTAGGTCCAACATATTTTAAAATTCTGTATCTATAACACTTAGCTATTCCCAAGTAGTTTATGTATGTTAATTTCTCTCACTCAGCCTCATACATAGTTGGTCTTATTTGCATTTGTCAGATGGCTTGTCAAACCATGGAATTTTTGCACCCTAATTTAAAACCACACTTCTATCCAAATAAGAAGTATATATGCTCCAAAAATTTAGTCTACCAGTTTCGTTAGAAAAAGTCACAAGGCGGGCTGGGGTTGTGACTCAGCGGTAGAGCACTCACCTAGCACGTGCGTGGCCCAGGTTCGAGCCCCAGCACCATGTAAAAATAAAAGGCATTGTGTACAACTATAAAACAAATAGGTAAATATTTAAAATAAAAAGGTCACAAGGCAAGAAGACTTTCTCATACACAACTCAGAAATATGGTTGAAATGCTCTGAATTTATGTCATTACAAATAGCTATGTTAGTATGGATATAGTTTTTTTTTTTTTTTTTTTTTTTAATTTGGTAGGTTAACAGAAGCCATTCTCAGCATCTACTGCAATCACTTGTGACAGTTGAACTGCAAGAAAACTCTGAAATGCTATATTTAAAAAAAAATTGAGTCTGAAAATTATATTTTTCAATGTCCATGGAAACTCAAAAAAGTTGGTGGGAAGGGTTTTATTTTCCCTTAAGATACAATCTTTTTTTTTTTTTTTTTAAATAAAGTATTAAGTATTTGAAATCTAGCTAAGAGTATTTGCCAAATTCTATTTCAGTGGGTTTTTTGTTTGTTTTTTGTTTTTTTGTTTTTTTTTTTTTTTTTGGTTGTGGGGGCTGGGGTTGTAGCTCAGTTGGTAGAGACTTTGCCTAACATGTGTGAGGCACTCATTGGGTTTCCTTCTTGGCACCTCATTAAAACAAAACAAAACAAAAAAAACAAACAAACAAAAAAATATATATATATATGATAAAGGTATTGTGTCCATCTACCACGAAAAATGTTTTTTTTTTTTTTTTGGTACCAGAGATTGAACTCAGAGGCACTCGACCACTGGGCCACATCCCCAGCCCTTTTTGTATTTTTATTAGAGACAGGGTCTCACTGAGTTGCTAAGTGCCTCGCCATTGCTGAGGCTGGCTTTGAACTCTCAATCCTCCTGCCTCAGCCTCCCAAGTTCTGGGATTACAGGCATGCGCCACCACGCCCGGCTTCTAAAAAAATGTTTTTAAAGAAATAAAATAAAAATTTTAGCAATAATCTTGTGACCTTTTCATTTCAAATATCAAAAAGTTGGGCATGTCTAAAATTTACTTTGGGTTTATGAAGCCATGTGCAAAGAAAGCTGGCTTTATAATTAATCACCATATGGGTCAAATTGTTTTGTAGGTTAGAAAGCTCTGTTAGAATATATGACAACTGATCTTCACTAACTCAGCACTACTGGAGTATAAATTTACAACATGAGTGCATTTTGAAGCAGACAGCAGCATAAAGACTTATGGAGCACTGGGGTGGAGTTCAGAGGTAGTGTGTGTGCTCAGCATGCATGAGCTTGGGTTTAATAGCTAGCACACACACATGCACACTCTGATTGTGACACACTTTACATACACTTCCATAGCACTGCAACTATAATTTCCAGAATGCTACTCGCCATCATGGTGCTCCTTACACAAGTTTTCCTTTAACATTACAAATACATTTCCTACTTTGTAGGCAGTATGTCTATGAAAGAGAGACATTATCTCCCAATTAACAGTAATAACTTTAAATAATCATAAGAAGAAACTATTGTGAATCTACCAATGAACCACAACTGAACATGTTTGCTATATTCATTCCATCTGAAAATTAATTGGAAAGGACTTTTCTTGTTTGCCATTTAAAAAAATTATGTAGTTTTCTTGTAATCACCTAATTCAGATTTCCTTTGATGAGTTCCTTGTCAATAAGAACAAATAGAATTTATTGTTATTATTAATCTAGTATCTGATTTTCTACTTTCAGAAACATTTCATTTACATTAATTTGCTTCATACTTAACATCAAGCTATTGAGATAGATAGTAAACAAGGAAAATACCCTGCTCAAAGCAACAAAACCATTAAGAAATAACTCTAACTGGAACTTAGGAACTCCAACCCTGAGCCTTGTCCACACCATATTACAAGGTATTATCTCAGTAAATCCAATGAACTATGCAGCAATCTGTTTCTCAAAAGCTGGAGAAAGAGTTGTTGAGCTCTTTCCCCCAACATCCACATTGTAACTGAGTTCTATTATAATCTTGAAAAACAAGGATGCAAATCTAGTTCACTGCAATGTCTCAGTTTTATAGATACATACCATGTAATCTATTTTCTTAGCATAAATATTTTTCTACTAAGTATTTTTACTGAATTATCTAAGACTTAATATTTAAATACAAAGCAACTTGATTTAAGGATACATGAAAAGTTTCAAGCATTTTTACCTATCAAATGCTGCTAATTTTTCTAATTGAAGTACTTAATTGGAATTAGAGCCATTATGCCTTTTAATACAGTTTGCATGTGCCCTAAACATTTTCCAAACCATATTTTGGCAAAGAACAAGGACTCGATCCAAATGAAGTCCCTATTTCTAACACACAAATGCTCTAAATCAGTTCAAAGAAATAATGTTAAGAGATTTTATGGTCCTAATCCCATTCCTTTAGCTTTTAAATCTCATTAAAAAATCATAAAAGCTTTTCAAAACACATGAATTCATCTGACAATTTCATCCCAAAGTCTCCAAGACTGGAACAACACCACTCAACTTAGGCATCTTTATTTCCCAGTAGTCCTTATTTTACTTTGAAAGCATTTCCAAAATAAACAGTGAAAAAATAAACAAATGACAATCAGATGGTGTTTAGAGTCATTGTATGCTGAGAACTGCATGCTTTTTCAAAGATCTCTTTGATCCCAGAAAGTGGGGATTCTCAACACTACTCTCACTGAAACTTGATTTAAAAAATACCTTACATTCTATCAAAATGTTTCTTACTACTTCCCCTCAAGGTGTTTCTTGGGTCTAACCTATATTTAACTATAATTTAAATTTGCCTCTTTTCTATATCTTCCTAGGAAACAATGTATCTGTACCTATGACTCATTTGCCCCTCTTCTTTATACTAAAATAACCCATTTAACTACACTTCAGAAAGCTGAAGCCCAGTATTTAGCATTTTGCCTATATTTATGTAATCACTAGGCAAGGATACTTGATATATCCATTTCCTTAAGTCCCTTACCAGTTCTTTCAGATCTTGTCAGTACAGAGACTTTCAGATAACAAACATTCTTTCCAAACTTGGTCATATAGCTTAGAGACCTAGAAAGAAACTAAAAGATTTATCTGGTAGAATGTTTCTTTAATATTAATGTCCATAAAAATTGCCGAGAGCTTATTAAAATAAAAAGTGAGCTGGCCGTGGTGCCAATGATCTCAGCTACTCAGGAGGCTGAGGCAGGAGGATAACAAGTCCAAGGCCAGCCTTGGCAACTTATCAAGACCCTGTCTGGCAAGCAAAACAAAACAAAACAAAATAAAACAAAACACATAAAGTGATAGATCCTACCCTCAAGGGTTTCTGATTCATTAGATCTGTGCATTTCTAAAGGTCCAGGGATCACCTTTGAGATCACAGTTCTAAGAGAATTTTCAACCTTGGCTTCACATTGGAACTGTCTGGGACACTTTAGAAACCTAATCACAAGCCCTATCCCCACAGAACAATCCAAGTGGTCTACGTGAGGCAAAAATTTTCCTCAGGAGAAGAAAGCTTGTAAAATAGATTGGCAATAAATTATCTGAGAAAAATGCATATCTTTTAAATCTTCTTGGAAATTGCACTAGATGTCTACAATGCTCCTTTCTTTCCACAGACTATCGTTAGAGCTACACGGGAACCCTTCAGAGACTCAGATATGCAGATATGCGAGGGAGTAGAACAAGGACTCACTGGCAGAAAAGACTGAAGGAGGAGGGATTAAAAAGTCTGAAAATCTGTTTCAATTATGGGGTGAGAAATAATATGTGTAAATTTTATAATATGTTTGAAAAGAAAGCAAAGAATGAAATAGTCACTGCTATATTTTGGATCTTAAAAATCTTCCAAAGGCCCTTGTTTTAGAAGTTAGGCCCCCAGTCTGAGGCATTTTGTGAGGTGGTAGAACATTTAAAAAGTGGCCCTTAGGGCTGGGGTTGTAGCTCAATGGTAGAGCGATTGTCACAGGGTTCGATCCTCAGCACCACATAAAAACAATAAACAAGTCTCCATCTATAACTAAATATATGGGAGAAAAAAATGCCTAGACAAAGTAAGTCAGGGGAGGGGGGTGGACATGACCTTCAGGGGATAATAGGATCCTGGCCCCTTCGCTGTTTCTTGTCTAGAGCCCTCCTGTGGGCTGTGTGAGAACTACATGGGCATTGCAGCCTCGAGAATAGGAGAATCTAGTGTCTGCAAACTTCCAGTGGAAATTTCTTCTGGCCAAGACCACCCAAACATGTGGGACCCTATTCAATCTCTGCCCCAGGTCACACAGAGCACTGGACATGGGGTGACCTGCTGCAGCCACACAGCCCCTCAGAGATGGGTGTGACCTGCCCAGATGCCCATCAACCTGCTGACTGTAAGACATCAAAGCAAGACTCTAGCCCTGAAGCCTTATCCCTGCCTTTGATGTGCCCCCTTAAATAAACCACGAGAGCCATTTTTTAATTGTCCAGTTTCAGCTCCTGTGTGGGCTGGGCCTATCAGGTGTTCTCTTTTAAAACTATTTTTCTGACTCTGTGTCTTTTGTTCTTCACTAATTATTTGTGACTTATTTTTCTTGTGGCTTATACCCTCCTACGCAGAAAGAAGGACCCCCTGGGGAGGCACTGGCAGCCTCCCCATAGTTTCTCTCTTTCACTTCCTGGCCATCATACCATGAGCAGTTTCCTCTGCCACATGCTCTAGCCATGATGTACTGCCTTGTGATAAGGTCAACTGATCAAGGATTGACACCTCCAAAACCTCAAACCAAAATACCCTTTTCTTCTTTTTTAATTGATTGTCTCAGGTGCTCTCTCACAGTAACAGGAAGCTGACTAAAATATTTATTGTAAATTAAAATTCAACACCATGTAGCAACCTCTGATGGAGGTCCAGAGTGGGAATCAAATGAATTCCAATTTTGTTCCTATGCTAATATAGTACCTTACACAGTTTGTAGCATGTGTTGCATAGTAAATACTTATAAAATAAACACAGTGTACAAAAATGCAAATTATAGGACAACTTTCAGATATTTATGCATAATGTATTCTAAGATGATAAAGACTTTGAGCTGGTCCAAGTGAAGAAGGAGTGGCTAGAACTCAGTAGTATATAGATGGATGAACTTTTCTTAACTGTTCAGCATTTTCCACAATTTAAGGGCTTTAAGAAACATTAAGGTTTTATTTCTTGAGATTTTTGTTGGGGATTCTTGTACTTCATGGTGTTGGCCAGCACAAAGATGGCTGTAAGGTCCCAAATGACCTCATTCATTCATTATACTGGCAGTTGGTAGTAACTGCTAGCTGATAATTTCTTCATATGAGAGTCAGTGTGGTGCTTTTGAGTGTTCTCAAGGAACATGGTGGCTGAGTTCTAAGACAGTGTGTTATAAGCACAAAAATTAAAGCTGTGGACCTTTTAGGGCATAGCATTTGAAGTTACACAGTGCTGTGTCCATGAAAATCTATTAGTCAAGGGAGATACAAGGCCAGCCCAAATTCAAGGGGATGGGAGGCAGAGAGAACCTCTCAGTGGTGAGATGACAAAGGACTTACAGCTATGTTTAATACACTACTGGTCCATAAATAATTCCATAAATCTTTGGCCATAAATAACTTACATCTCTTCTCCACAGAAAGCACACTAGTCCTCTCCCCAAAGTTTCATACACCATGGCCTCAAATTCAGACTAAAGTCCAGGCTTGTGTCTTCTAAATCAGGCCCAAGATGATATGGAGCAGCACCCCTGAGATTTTTAGAAGCCATTCCATTCAGCAGAGATATCTAAGAGGTTATCATACAGGGTTTTATAGCTGTGTCTTTGCTTTTATTTTTAGCTTGAGACCAAATTTTATTGGTAATAGTGCTCTGGATCTGATCTTTGGACCTGAGACCATTTCCTTCTTTGAGTGTCTTTTGTTGGGTGGAGAACCTTGCTAGGAATGAGAAACAGTTTTATTTACATACCTAGAAAATTCTGGATTGAAAATATTTCCTCTAAAGTCTGCTTACAATCTGGACAGTTTCTTCTTTAATGCATATCTTTCTTGCAAAACTTTAATCATAGGTGGTTAAAAACTAAAGTTAGTTGGTGCTTTCAATATTTTGAAAAATCTCCTACCTTAGATCCACAAGTTTGTTAGGTTCATTTTCTGTGTTCTATGTGATTGCTTATTTTTCTGTTAATGTAAAATAAGACTGCTATTTTATATTCTCCAATAGCAATTTCCTCACTTACCTTTATACACCATTAATAACAGACCTTCAGACCTTCACTGCTTCCTGTTCCCAAAGCCAATGCCAGATGTTTTGTTATGGTAGCACCTCGTTTCAAGGTACCAATTTTTGGTTTTGCTTATTTATTTTGTGTAACAAGCCACACCAAAACTTAGTGATTAAAATAATGATTCACTGTATCTGATAATTCTGTAGGGATTAGGAAGCAGTCTCATTTCACCTAGTATCCATTGGGATGCTGGGGTGTCTAGAAGATCCAACATGCCTCCATCCTACACTGGTACCTGGGCTGGCTGCTGGCTGGGGGGCTCAACTTGTACTATTGACTGTGCCCTTGCCAGTCTCCACACTGATTCTTTAGGCTTCCTCACAGCAAAGGAGATGTTTTGAGAGGGAATGTTCTACTCATATAAATTCAGAAGTTGCAAGTCTCTTAAGACCCAGTCTTAGAAATTACTACGCCCCCACTTCTGCCACATTCTGTTGGTCCAAAAATGTAACAGAGCCAGCGGGAGTCAAAGGGAGGGAAACAGATGGGAGGAGTTGCTAAGTATTTGCAGTCACTTTTAATCCATCATAGGATGCCATGAACACTTAAGTAGCAAATGGTCCCACAGTAAAGGATTCTTTGAGGAAAATAATTTAATGAGTGAAAACCAAATCCCTGTCCAGATGAGGAAGGATCATCAGATGAAGAAGAGTAAAAAAGGATGCAGGATTAGTGAGGTAAATGAAAAGCAAATATTTCTGGAGCACATAAATCTGAGTTTCAAGGGAAGAAACTGACATTATAGTCAAATTATAGAGGGAAGGCAAAGAATAGAGATTGTGTCACTACTATTGTGAAGGAGCCCCAATTAGGGAGATGGCTATTGCAGTTAGCTGGAAGCCATGAGTTCCACCTCATAATAATCATACACACCTGTAAATGCACGTGATGCACCCGCAAAGCTAAAGGTATATAACCGGGTGAAAGCAGTCAGAAGCGGAATTCATTCAGTCAGTCGTGCAGTCACTCAGTCGGTCAGAAGAAGAGTTCGGGTTGGAGAAGAAGAAAAGAGTCAGAGCGGCCAGAACGTAGTCAGAAGAAGAAATAAGAGTCAGAGCCGTTAAGAGTTCGGTCAGAAGAGAAGGCTGGTCGGAGTCAGGCCGAGGTTGCCGAAAAAGAAAGAAGAAGCTCTCTCTCTCTCTCTCTCTCTCTCTCTCTCTTTCTCTCTCTAAGCTGAAGAAGAAGGAAGAATCTCTCTCTCTCTCTCTCTCTTAGCTGAAGAAGAAAGAAGAATCTCTCTCTCTCTCTTTCTCTCTCTCTAAGCTGAAGAAGAAAGAAGAAAGAAGAATCTCTCTCTCTCTCTCTTTCTCTCTCTAAGTTCTCTCTAGTCAGAAGAAGTAAAGAGTCAGAGAGGTTGGTTAAAGAGCCAGTGTTAGAGTTTTGAGAGATTGCTAAAGCCGAAGAATAAAAAAACCTTCTTTCATCTTCATTCTGCCTCCGAGTTTTTTCTCCCCCGGCATTGTGGCTGTACGTCAGGCAGCTACACTATTGAGCAATTTCCTACCCCAAATTGTAAAGTAGTAATGATCTGTGAAACAATCATACATAATATTCTAAAGCGTATGAAACTCTCTGAAGCCCCCAGAGAAAGTTATTGAACAAATGATAATAAACTGAATAAAAAAATAAATAAAATAAATATGTTACGGAATGAATTAAGACCATAGGAACAACTCCAGAAATCCTAGTAAAATCTGAGTTGTTCTGAACTTTAAGGAACACCATTTCACTTTTCTTAATTTCTGGTGGTTATAGAATACATCATAAATTTAATTTAGATGATAATTGTCTTTTTAGGAAAAGACCTCAAAATTCTTTGATGCTTTTAGTGGCCTACATTATTATCTAAGTTACATTTAAAATGAAAGAAGTTACAGTTACATTATTGGAATATTTACACCAGAACATAGCTTCCAGTGGCTAGATAATTCTTAGAAGGTATAAACAGAAGCCAACCTCAAATCCTCCACCAACTTTCACAGTTTATAAAAACATTTTCCGACACCCACTCAAGTAAGCAGGCCATAATAAAGTAGGGCCAAATCTAGACACTCTGCAGTCTCTGATAAACCACACCACAGCATTCCATTTTCTTCTCTTCAGACTTTCACAGGTGACCTATGGGTCCCAAGAGCAGAATTTAATCCTATTTAATCCGGGAAGACACCATTGAAACCAGGGTTCATTTTTTATAAATAAAGAAACAATTTCAGAGGAGTTTCAGTGGCTTCACTATGATCATGAGCTTACAGCTAAAGGTCCTCATTTGAAAAGAGCTGGGAGCTTAGTGGCATAGGTTCTAGCCTAATTATTAATAGGCCTTCCCATAAAACAAATGTGAAGTTGTAAATAGTTGGAGAAATTTTCATGTCATAGTTCATTTTTTTAAACTATAAATTTAAATGAGGGGCTAGGGTTGTGACTCAGCGATAGAGCACTAGCCTAGCACGTGTGAGGTGTTGGGTTCAATCCTCAGCACCACATAAAAATAAATAAATAAAATAAAGGTTTTGTGTCCAACTACAACTAAAAAAAATTTAGAAAAAAATTTAAATGAAAGACATATTTTAGCTCTTGACAGACCTAGTAATACTTAAAAACACAATATTTATATACACTCAATTGCAGAGGCTAGCTACCATGAAGGCATATGAAAAGAATATTGTTGCGAGCCATCTGTGGGCTGTGTGTGGACTGTGTTACACATCGTAGCCTAGTGAATAGGATAATCTGGTGTCTGGGATTCCAGTGGATATTTCCTCTGATTGACTGCCCAGAGACATTGTAAATTTCTATTCCACTCTGCCATGTCCCATACAGCCTCTCTGAGATGGGTGTGACCTGCCAAGATGTCAGTCAACCTGTTGACTGCAAGACATCAGGAAGCAATACTCCACCCTTGAAACCTTACCCCTGCCTTTGATGTACCCCCTTAAATAAACTGCAGGAGCCATTTTCTAATTGTCTAACTCCAGCTCCTTTGTGGACTGGACCTATCAGGGCTCTGTCTTTAAAACTATCCTTTCTGACTTTGTCTTTTGTTCTTTTCTAATTATTCTAGACTTTAATTTCTCAGGAGGCTTATCCCTCTGAGCAGGCAAGAATTCCCTGGTGAGGTGCTGGACACCCTGGGATAGAATATGAGGACTTCTCTCTCCTTTCCCAGGACCACCATCCCACTGTAGAGAAGACATGCATAGATGAATGTTGCACACCACCTTATACTGTCATTTCAGTGCCCAAATGAGAGGGATGATGGGGTAAACCTAATAAGCATTAGATTTGGTTCTATCAAAAACACGCCCAGAGAATAGGTGGAACATCACTGAACAGCATCATCAACCAAAAAGAGAGGGAGATTTAAGTCTGTTCATGCAATAAATACTTAGAAAACCTGTTATGTACCAGGAGTTCTAAGAGTTAGAAAAATAAAGCTGTGCAAGGCAGACCAACTCTCTGCTCTTGTGGATTTTACTGTAGTAAGGGAAGAGACAATAACCAGTGCATAACACAATACAGATCAGAAATGTTATAAAAAGACTAGAAAGCTGCTTTAGACCAGGGGTCAGGGAAGCCTCTTTAGAGGAGCTACTGTAGATGGAGACTGAAACAGAGGCAATCACAGGACAAGTAGTAGAGGCTCATAGATGAGTGAGGATCAGAACAGAAGCCACTCTGGCTGGGATGTCAGGAGCCTGGGGAAAGGAAGAGAGTGATAGGCTGCAGGCTGGGGAAAGAGTCTGGATAACAAATCAAGGAGTGATGGAAGAGCCACAGAGGGTCACAAGTAGAGAAGTGGCAAGAGATATTATCAGCTTTAAAAAATTTACAGTCAATTTGAAGAATCAGCATGGAAATGTGGACATGCCCCAAAATTCAAAGGATTTTTACCTTCATCTATAAAAAGAAGAGTGTTCAGAATGTAGTAGATGATAGACCCACTATCCTCACCACTGATTCACCTGGGCTATATGTCCAGAGCTGGGGGGTGCTTTAAGACATATGCTGTAGTTGCAACACTGGAGAGCTGAGCTATTTAACACCGTGCACACTCATCATTCATCATGTCAAGGTCAAGAGACCTGCCACAGAGCTAAATTAAGGTTAATCTTGCACAATTAGAAGAAGAGTGTCTGCAGGAAGCATAGGATGTAGGGCTTATTTATTTCTAAGTTGCCTATTCAAGGAAAGCACGGCCATTCTTTACTCACAGAAACACGGTGAGTTGATTCTAAGCATTAAAAATGCCACCTTAGACTTAATTCTTCAGACCTTTAATGTCAAGAAAGTGACAAATACCATGCATACACGCGCACACGTGCACACACACACACACACACACACATATGTACACTTCTCTGCTTGCAAAACCTGCAAAGGACAGGAAGATGATATTTTTATTAAAATACCTTCTGATTTCAATTTCAGCTTCACTGGTTTAAAAACATCAAAATGATTTTACTCAAAACACCTGCAAGAATAGCAATCTCTTTCTGTACTTATTTTCTCCAAGCTACCAACTTAATTGTAATTATCTTTACCATGTGTTCACAATTCAGGATGTTAATCTTACCCTATGGATGCTGGTCAACCAGAAACTCTGCAATTAGTTTCATACTGAGGAATTCCTAAAGAGAAATCATAAACATATTGTCATACTTTATGTATTAGAGGACTACAAGATAATTTATCCACTTATTTGGTTCTAAAATTTCTAACACATATTGTAATTTTATGAAACAAAGATAAAAAAGATAACTTCTTTAAAAAGTGAGTGGTGTTAAAGACATCACTTTCTGACCCTCTTACAAAAGTTGTTGACTGATACCCAGGGAGAGAAATCACATCCCAAGTTACACACTGAATCTCTGTACAATAATAATCACAAGGCATCCACTTTTTATTGGAGAATGAAATGAGTATTATTGCTGAGGCACCACTCACTTTACAGATAAGATAGAAAACTCCACTGAAAATGTGTGCTTCTTAGGATACACAGGGGACATGGCAGGAAAAGACTGGGTGTCTAGGACAGTTTTCTCCGTCCAGCTTTGTCCTTGCTTTTGTTGTTTGCTGACCTGCTAGTTCTTGCAATTACGCCATTGTACAATCCAGTGGCACAACACTTAGGTCTGTATTTGTCTCCTAATACATATTATGGGCTTTCCTGATGTTTAAGTTTCTCTAAACATCATTTTTTTTAATAGAAGTGTGATAGTTTTTTTTTTTTTTTTGTACCAGGGATTGAACTCAGCAACACTCGACCACTGGGTCACATCCCCAGCCCTTTTTTGTATTTTATTAGAGACAGGGTCTCACTGAGTTGCTAAGTGCCTCGCCATTGCTGAGGCTGGTTTTGAACTCTCCATCCTCCTGCCTCAGCCTCCCAATGCTGGGATTACAGGCGTGCGCCACCACGCCCGGCTTCGAAGTGTGATAGTTTATACATAGAAATATCATAGTTTACAAACTCACTTCCCTACTGGATCATAAATTGTCTTTTTTAAATTACTAACAATGCTGTCAGCATCTCTACATTCTGTTCATGTGATTTCTTTTACACAGATTTCCAAAACCAGAGCACTGAGTCAAAGAGCATGAACCTTTTAAGTCTCATATTAAAAACAACTTGTTTTCCCAAGAAAGTTATACTGATTTTTTCTTTCTTGTAAACAATATATCACAGCATTCAACAGGTTTATCATTTAATATCCCTCACCAAAATACACACAAACAAAAAACCTTTGCCAATTTCACACATGAAAAAAACCATCTTACTGTTGCTTTATTTTGCATTTCTTTGATCTGATCACTTTCCATCATGTTAATAAATGAGTTTCAGTCCTCTTTTCTGTTTAGATTTAAGCCAAAGGAATATTTTGCTGAGAAGATATAGATGTAGAACTTAAAGAAAGTGTTCATAACGACTACTTGTCATCTCAGGGGGAAGCCATTGCTGTCAAGCAAAAGGAACAATACAATGTGGCTCTGTTTCTTTATACAGGCAAAAAACAAAATCATTCAAACTAATTTTAGAAACTGTAGCAAAAGTTATCCTCTTTCTTCCTCCTCAGAAGAACACAAAAATACCAAGCTAGAAGAATGAAATGTAAAAATAATAAATGGCAACGCTTCTCAGAATAGAATAAATCATCCATATTAGGCAGGATAAAAGAGGACAAAGACTGTCACAGCAATTCTGACGGACCCAGCTGCTGAGACAGGCGGCTGCTTCAGTGGCTCTCCAGCATGCTATGCTAATGAGTGTTACCAAACTAGCTTCCTCTACGCCCTCCTCACAGACACATTTTCTCCCCAGCGGCAGGACACATGACATGTGCATTTTAACTTAAAAAGTCAATTCTAATGTAACCTAAAAATGTGTTCTGAAAGATTTGCACCTAAGCAGCATAACACTGAAAATGTCCTTCTTTCTTAAAAGAGCTCCTTTCCTAAGTTCCCAATAAGGAAATCTCGTGACTGAAGATTAAGGATAGCAGATGACAATCAGCTTTCTGATAGAAAAACAAAAGGGCCCAAGGCTTTCACTGTAAAAGCAGATGAGTTTGGATGTTCTCACTTCCTTCTGGTAGATAGAGATAGAGGAGGTTAAAGAACTACTGTGCGGTTTGGAATCTGAGACTGGGTTTCCATTTGTGTGAGTTTGTCTTACTGTGAGGTTACATAAAATCATAAGAGGAAAGATCTAACAAGATGTCAAGAATCTCTCTCTCTTTTTTTTTTTTTTGTTCATTTTTTTTGTTCATTTTGTTCATTTTGATGGGCCTTCCCCAGAGCCTCCCACATGCTAGATAAGGGCTCTACCACTGAGCTACCACCAGACTGAAGTCAAATGACCAGTAATGGGTAAATGTGAGGTCCTACAACATCACTTTGCAAATCTGCTCTGCCAGGAGTCATGACAATATCATACTCATTCACTCTGCCTTGTGCTGTCTGTAAGTTTTAGGCTTTAAGTTGTGTGATATTAAAGTCTCCTCTTTCATCAATTTGAAAAATTTAAAACCAAGAATTTAAAAGAGGGACCGTCCACTTCGTCATCTGTTCCATTCTGGAATTGCCTCCATGAGACACTCTGACCATCACAGCCTGAATTCCTGGCTCCCCTTTCTCTGTTCCAGGGACACATTTGCAAATATTTCTCCCACATTGCTTTATGGTATTTGTTAAGCTATTGCCTTGAGTTCCTTGAGAGCTGGGGCAGTGTCTTACTTATCTATAATCTAGGCATCTATCACAGTGTGTTTTTCCAGGTCTGGATTAAAGACAGTATTGAAAGTGACTGGAGAGAAAGATAAGGAATCTGGCCATTTTCTTAGGGTCAGTTGAGATCCTGGGAATTGGTAAAAGGGGGAACTAGAGGAGATCTTTTGCTAGTCTCTTTTCATGCAATGTGTGACTTTTTCTCTTTAAAATATTGTAAATAGCTGGGCGTGGTGGTACACACCTGAATTCTGGTGGCTTGGGAGGGTGAGGCAGGAGGGTGGTAAGTTCAAGGTCAGCCTCAGCGACTTAGTGAAGCCTTGTCTCAAAATAATAAAAAAAAGGGCTGGAGACATAGCTCAGTGTTTAAGCACCCCTGGGGTTCATCTCTGGTAATAAATAAATGTTGTGAACACTTTTAAAAAAATATTTATTTATTTGCTTTTAGTTGTACACAATGCGTTTTTGCGTGGTGCTGAGGATTGAACCCGGCCACGCACATGCTGAGCCACAATCCCAGCCCTGTGAACAAATTTTTAAAGTATAATGGTCTAAAGCGACATTGAATCTTTAGCCTGCCAGAGTAAAAAAAGTTTAGCTTACCTAGGGTGCCTCCACATCTGATTTTGCCCATGTCAGCACCATGAATATTCAGTAAGTCATGCTGAGTGAATACATGACCCCGACCAGGTTTCATTACCCAGTTAGGAACCAGAAGTATGGAAGAGGCCTAGCTTTTAGATCTGTGAATAGAATTGGTGCCTATAGAATTGGGTCTGGAAGGGTGGCAAATAAAGTGGTAGGGACAGAACCTCAGGCGTTTTCATGACCCATGGCAGGTGCAGAGATCAGCAGTAGAGGCTAAGCCTTTATACTTTAGGAAGAAAGAAGAAAAATTCATACTTGCCAACTTATCCACCAAACATGACATCTCACATATCTGAATGCAGAACTGCTATCAAATTCAGCATGACTGGCTGCTTTATAATGAGTGCCAGTCATTTTGAATTAGTAATGGACCACTAGATAAATGCCACAGCATTTCTAAGTGACCTTAATATCTAAGTCATTTATGATTTTACAACTCCTTTTTGCAAAATCCAGTCTTATAATGCAACAGGAATAAGGCTAAGATAGAATTAGCAAGCTACCATCCAAATGAGAATGTTATACTTTGTGCTGTTCTGTGCCTGCTTATTGTCCTGTTTGCTCCTCCTGAGATCATAAGCTTTGGGAGGGCAAGGATCTTTCTTGTCTCCTAAGGCCTGCCACATATTAGATGCCCCATAAATATTATAATTTCATCACACCCTGAGCTATGACCAAGCTGACAATTCTGCAACATAGTCTCAATAATTACCTGTGTGTGGAAAGGGGTGATGGGAAACAGAGAGGAGAAGGCTAATATTTATTTACTGTGTATTAGGTAGGTGAGGTAAGTATTATGATCTCAGCTATGAAGAGGGGAGAAAACTGATGAGGATCAGAGGAACTAAGAAACTTGCTCAAGCTCATAAGCAAACTCAGAATTCACACCAGTTCTGACTAAGAGCCATCTGCTACATGGCCTCTCCAAAAGCTATATAAAACGGAGTTTTTATATAGATTGTGACATCTCTCTTTTTCCAAATCTACAATCCATCTCTTAGAGAAAAATAGGAGACAATTTAAAAATGAGATTTACATTGTTTGCCTAGTCATTGCTCTGTATAGTGAAACAGAACGAACAAGAGTTTCTTCACCCTGCCTGCCTATTAAATAATTAAGATTGACATACATAGCCAGGGCAAAGATGCATCCTGCTACACAATCTCACACAGAGAAACATTTACCCACCAATTTAATAACAAGATGAATAACTTGAATTTAATCTGTATTTAAATGATAATGTTTTACATGGCTTTTCTTCCTGGTTTACAGGAGGAAGTTAAAATAAATTAACACATTATCACCTAAACATGACTGTATTTTTGAATAGCTTAATGAAGGAGAATACCTTCAGTATGTTAGTTACTTTGTTAGGCTTAGATCTTATTCTGAATCGCATTTGAGAGACCTGGAAGAGAGGTCAGCTGAATCGATAAGGGAGAGTTCTATTTCTGTCATTTGCCACTTTTTTGATCCTAGATATGCTAAATATCACTTCCTCATCTGTAAGATAGTAATAATGATGGCTTTTACCAAATGGAACTGTTTTAAGAATAAGGGAATTATAAATCAAATGATTAGCACAGGAGCAGTTTCTAAATAAGCACTCGAAAACAGTAACTTATTAACAGAATAGAGTCATTATCTAAAGTTGGTCCTTTAAAGGTTAGCTTTCAAGTATTATCTTGTGAACAGCAACCAGACTTGATATTAAGGAGTTTGGTTGTCCACATAAGTTAGTGATTTCCAAGCCTGTTTTGCAATATATTGAGAATCCAGTTACCAGAAAGTGCTGTGAAATATGTCACTTTTCTCAATTGCTTACTGTATGGACCATAGGAAAGATAAAGTGTTGTGAAACTAAAACAATACACCAATCCAACATTTAAAGAGAGTTAACCTGTACTCATCACTTTTTGATGCAATATCTGCCAGCCCAGTCAAGATGTCTATCACAGACAAGTCAGACTTGACTAGTGCCAACCAAAAAAGGGGCTGTTTCAGAAATTTAGAACCATGGTTGCATCACAATATGAATGTGCTTAATGCCACTGAATTGTACACTAACAAATGGTTAAAACAGTAAAATTTGTGTTATGTCTATTTTATTACAAAAATCTATAATTACAGAAAATAGGAAAACTTTATTGCTTTTAAATAAGCAAACTGAATCATACAAATCAAATATTCAGTGTGTTTCAGTGTGCTAGAAGAGTCCAACACATTAAAATATTATTTTAGTGTGTCAGATTTGCTGTGTGCATGATTCATAGGTTACTAAATAATAAATTATATTTTATTATCAATTTTATTTGTAACTTTCAATTAGAAGGATTAGAAGAGATTAGATGATTCTCCAAATTTGTCCAGAAAAGGTTTAGATCTTCTTTATTAGATAAATAGCCAGCCATATATTAAGCTAACATATTAAAAAATCTTCTAATGACTATTCAGATCAGTGCATATGCAAGATTTTTTTAAAATTAAAATAACCACTGAAGGAGCCATGTTTCCAAAATTTAATAACTTTAGATGGATTTGAAAAGTAGATGATGCTTTGGTTTAATCTTTTATTTTCTTACGAGGTTAATCTTCTAGAAGGCATCATGGACAGTGTGTAAAGGGTGGAGGAGGAGCAGCAGGTCACAATGCAGACTGTGTGTGTGTGTGTGTGTGTGTGTGTGTGTGTGTGTTAGGAAGTGGTGAAGAGAGCAACCATACTCCTTGGCTTTGGCTTTAGTGACAGCACACCTACATATCAGGTGCTTAATGAAATGAATAGATCAGGCAGTCAATTCCCAAGACTTTCATAATAGAACACTAATTTTTGTAGGATTGCCTGGTTATTTCTTTGCTCTCTGGATATGTGGGGTCAAAATGCCCACCCAACACATGAGTAGATAAAGGTAGTGAGAAATATCAGATGAAATAGCTGCTTCACCTCCCTATGGAACTGTTGGAGAGTGGTAGGAATGTAGTACTGTGGTTAGAAGTTCACATGAAGTAACCATCCCTGAGGCACAGGGAAGGACCAAGACCTTCCATCTTTCTAAGACCTCGCCTCCGGATTTGTTGTTAGGAGACATGGCAACATCAAGTGATGGGGAAGGTGCTCCTAGCCTCTCTTGCTTTCTGCTTCATTGGGTTCCTGGCACCTCTTTCCCAGGAATGCTAGGGTTTGACACTCAAAAAGCTGGACAGGCTGGATTATGTATTTTGTGACCACAGTGATCACTGAATAGGAAGACAGGATTGCTTCCCCTGGTGGCCCACTGTGGGCTCTCACTCAACCTCACAAGTTAGGCTGCAGCCACTTCATCATCCTACCTGAGCCACAGACTTTGATAGAATTTGAACTACTGCTACAAGGTGAACTATCCAGGTGTTTAAAGCTTCTGGTTCTGTTTCCATTTCATGTCACTGGAGTCAGTGCTTGGGGCATCTTTACAGAAGTTTTCTTTACTTCCTGGTCTAAAGCAGTCATTGCCATGACAAGTTATTTATTACAAATTGCTCTACTTGCTGGTCTGCTGCTCTATAAATGTTCTGGAGCTGCTTTAGGTAAATGCAAACTGCTCAATTTTTATTTATTTATTTTCATATATTTTGTTCCTAAGCCTCAGAGACCAAGTGCTGATTGAATTCAGTCTTCGCTTCTCTACCACCCTGCCCACCCCCAGCACTAGTGACTGGCTTCCTATGGTAGCAGTAAAAATGTGCACTGGAGTGAATCCCAGGTCTGCCTCCACCACCATCTGTATGGGCTTAAGTCCAGGGTTCCATATTCTCAGATTTAAAATACAATCATACTGGCCTACCAGTTGATATTAATGGTAAAACAAATATTGTGGAAACACTTTGAAATCATTACAGTGGCAAATGTAAAGGGGAACTCTTTTAGCTTTCTTTAGCTAATTCTTTTGCTGGTAAAGCAATTTAAAAAGATGTCTTTGGTATTGGACATTGTTTAGATTGAAGCAAAATAACCCAGGAAATGAGCTTTATTTACATCACTTTGATTCCAAGGATACAAAACAGCAAGTGTTGCAAGGTCACTGACATCCATAGCACTTAAGTCCTAAAAAGAAGTCAAAAGGAACTCCACCCCACCCTTCAGGCCTTGCTTGTGTTACACTAGTGCTCTATCACTGAGCTACACCCCCAGCCCTTTTTATTTTGAGACAGGGTCCTAAGCTGCCCAGGCTGGCCAGAACTTGTGGTCACCTTACCCTGGCCTCCCTCCTTACTGGAATTACAGGTGTGCCCCACCACTCCCTGCCTAAAGGAACTTTTTAAAAAGGCTCAGGGGTCCAGGTAGAAGAAATACATGGCTCCAAACCAGAGAATATGAGTCATCTCTTTCACTGTGATAAAACACCCTGAGAACATTCTTCTCTGGATTTGTCTACCTTTCAGTAATGGACCACTTACAGTCTTACAAATAGGGCCTGAGAAAGAAAAGATCAACACCCACAATCTCTGGCTCACAGGGTCAGTGACGTGGAGCCATGCCTATCTACGCAACACAGAGAAGGCCTTTTAAAACATTCCAGTGAGCCAATACTGCTTTTATCTCTTCCAGCTCCTATTTTCCCTAGAAGCAAGTGTGGGAAGTGAAGCATTTAGGTAAGAGCCTTAAGAGAGAAACAGGTCAGTTTTGAAAGAGTAAGGAATTATGCCACTTGTGTTTCAGGTAAATGTCCATTTTCACGTTGGTGTTATACCATTACCTCATATTTTCAACTTGATTAAAAGCTGCAGGTGATCAAAATCATGAGTTGCCATTTGCTCCTTAGCTGGAGTGGAAAAAATGTTGGCTTACATTTAGGGTAAACAGCATGCGATCTTTTTTTCTTTGACTAGGTTTCTTACGATTCAATCCTATTCTATGCTAACTACTTGGAGTTAGCACCCGACTCCACAAGTTTAAGGGCTCAGTTCCACAAGGCTGTCCATGCTTCAGATGCCTGTCACAAGTCTTGGGTGTCCGAGCTATCTGCCATTCTCTACAAATATGGAACTGCCAGAATCACCTCCTCAAGTCTGATAATTCACCAGAATGACTCACAGAACTCAGGAAAACACTTTTGTTACCATCACCGGTTTGTTATAAAGGATACCTAAGAAACAGCCCAATGGAAGAAAAGCATAAGGGAAGGTGCAGGGACTGGGAGGAGTAGCTTTTCCACCTGCTCCAAGTGTGCTAACCTATGAGCACTTTCATGTGGTCCCAAACATGGAAGCTACTTGAATCCTGTTGGTCAGGGATTTTGATGGAGATTCCATGACACACAGCCATCATTGATTAAATCAGTGGCCATTGGTGATTGAAACTCTCCAGTTGTTCCTCTCCTCTTCCCAGAGGTCAGGATGAGACTGAAAAGTTCCAATCTTGGAATCATCCTTTGAAGATTCATACTGAATCCTTTGAAGATTCATACTGAAGCTGTCTGGGGGTCCAGCATGTGTCACTTCCTCAGCACAAACTCAGGTATGGTTGAAAGGGACTCACTATGAATAAGCAAAGATGGTCCTATTAGGAAATTCTAAGGATTTTAGGAGCTCTGTGCAATGGAACTGGGAATAAAAACCAGAAATGTATTTCTGGTTGTACTACACACAGCAGGATCTGCTTGAATCCACAGGAGGGCTTACTATTCAAAATGGCTGCCTTGTGAAAGAGTTCCAGGAGGTTCACTTTGAAGCTCAAACTCACATTCAAGGACAAAACAAAGTACAGATTTAACTCATTGATGCCTGAGTTTATGACTTACAAAGTACTTCTTAAGGGATGCTTCCTTGACACCCTGTCCAGGGCCCTTCACAACATACTTTTGAAGCTTCCTCTCCTTCCTTCTGTAGCACTTATTAGCCACATATAAGGAATTGCTCAATGAGAGGTTTCTTTCTCTCCCACTGAACAATAAACTGTCTAAGGTCTGGTTTGTGTGTGTTATGCTGATTATTATATCCCATGGCTTATCATGCAAAAGCTGCTATTGCACAATAAATGAATGTGAAAGAGTTAAAACTAGATCCCCCTTTCTTGGAGCAAAACACAGCAACTTCTTATAATCTTTACATCATCTTGCAAGGTTCATCTTCCAAACTAGGTGACAGGTTGGCTTTCTGTTGCTTCAGAGTTCAACAGGACTCTGTAGCTTCACTTGGTGCTAGCAAGGAAAGAACCCATGTCCTGTCTGGGAATTTAAAGAGTTTTGATGGCTTTCCAAAAGACAGAAGCCACAGTCTCCATCTGGAAGTTTAACACATGACTTCTAAATCAGGGTGGGGCTTTGTCATGGCTCAGTGACAAATTCAGCTACACAACATGCATAGTCTCCTCTCAGTGACCTAAGTTTCTTTGTGTGCAGCAGTTGAATCTAAGACTATTTCTTAGCAACCAAATCTGAAAGGCAGAAAGACCGTGCCAAGAAAGCTAATGGTATGTTTTTTCCTGTCTTCTTTTCCCCACCCCTCACCCACACACAAGAAATATTTTCCTATTTGTATTTGACAACACCATCTGTTTTTATTGTGGAGAGTTTTATCCACTCAGGAATGGCAACAACTTAGCCCCTGTTAGTTGAAAGGAGGTAGAAATGAAGAGGGCCCCAAGTATCACCGACTTGTGTCATGGCCAGGATGGCCATCAGGGAAGGTGAGGCAGAGAGGCTGCATGTTGCATCTGCTCAGACATTGGCTGTACTCAAGAGCCATGGCCAGGCTTCTTCTGGGAGCAAGGCATTATTCCAGGTGATGAAGGGAATGGCGAGGTGTCAGACTCAGACCTGAATCCCAAAAGGAAACTATCCTTTGGGGAAACAAGTGGATAATACCATTGTGTCTTAAGGAAAGGAATGACAGTTCCCGCATAGGAATTATGAATTGAACCAAAGGAGGTGCATGGGATTTGTATAGATGGTGGTAGTGGTGTGTATGCATGTGTAAAGGGATAAAGAATAGATCAGTTGGTTAATAATGCTGCATACAATATTTTATGTGAAAGAATGAAACAACTAATAGAGTAGGAGAAACGAAGGTGAATTGGAAGAGTTAACAAAGAGACATATGGGGGAGTGGAATTTTTGAGACAGAAATGACGAAGATAAGAATGTAGATTAGGGTAAAATATTAAATAAAGTCTCAAATGTCAGTATAAGAATTTTTCAGGACTTAATCCAGGCCCAGAGCATAACAGGCACCTGAAAGATTATTGTGTGGGGGGTAAAAATATCACTTTTAGTACTAACCAAGATTTTTTATGAGCATAAAAGTATTTAGACTTGATCATATATAAAGTAAGAAATCACTGAAGGCATCTGAACAAAAAAATAAAGGAAAAATACATTTAGGAACATATTTTTTATACATATTAGAAAAATTATTTGAAAAACATCAGTAAGAATTTATTGAAAGTAGTTTAAGTTTAAAAGCAGGAAGTCTAATATATCTGAATACCTTGAGAAATAAAACATAAATGAACTTCAAAATAAAAAATCTCAGGTAGAAATATAGTCATAACAACAACAATGACAACAACAACAACAAAATAAAAATAAAAACTCCAGATTAGCCACTAAAATTATACAACTGGACAAAACAATTGGATTTTGAGGAAGCAGGTTTTTCCTGAGTCTGAACAAACTTTTTCAAAAGAGAAATGGATTTGATTTGTGCTTTTGAGACTAGAATATAACTGAGTACTTGGGTGGAATTAAATGTTTTATGGTAAAAATATCACTTTTAGGGTCAATAAGCCATATGTTTCATACAGTGTTATAACAAACAAGAATAGTCATATAAAAATATGCACAAAAGAGCACCAGAGCTATTACTGACCATGTTAAACACATTGTAAAGTAAACCATCAACTTAAGAGTACACTGTGCCCTTAATCATTGGAAAAATCATTAGGCATTATGTCACTCACCATGCAATCAAACCTCTGTTTAAAATCAAATTACAATTCTTCTAATTATGGACCAACATTTCATTTTATTTCACAACTGGTGCCTAATCAAACAGTTCTGTAGAAGAGTTGATTGCACCACAAGGTAACTTAATTAATTTCATTACCAAAGAAATCCTTATTTTTCTAAAGAATGCAAGCACTAGTTTAGAAGTTTTGTTTTTATAAAAATTACTACATGAACTAAATCTAAATCAAACCAAAATGCTCTCATCCATTATGAAACAATCTTTTTCTCTCATAAACATGTTATTTAAATATTTCCCAGCAACAGGCTTGTGTGGACAAACCAGGAAGTGAAACCAAATATGATCACATTGTGAAAACCAAGTGAAATGAAAGAATACATTTGGAATTAGCTGGGGCACTATTAAAATTTCATTTAAAAGTCCATTCCCTTGGAAACATCAATTTAATCAAAGCAGTAATAAGAGGAATTTCAAAAGCATAAATCTTCATTTTGTTGTTTGGCAATTTCCCCAATCTTTTATGCAAATGTCTTTTCCTGTAGCCTGGCTAGCTCATCTGAAATATGAGCACTCACCCAACGCGTCTGGTGACTAGAGAGCAGGGAGAAGCTATCATTTGCATGCTGGTAAATCTGCTCTGATACAAAACAATTGGTAATCTTTAAAGGCTTGCTTTGGAGAAAACGAATCTTTTGCTTCTCAGGTAATAGGTCAATCCCATTCCTCCTGAATGTTTTGCTGGAGTAACTGCCATATCCTTTATTTTACTGAAAAGTATAAACTCCTTAAATACAGCTACAATATTTTACTGTTGGGTTACATTTTAAATTAAGACCTTATGAACCAGGCACAGTAAATTAAAATAGGTACCTATTATTTTAGGTGTCTAAGAATATGTTAAACAGGGACTGGGGTTGTGTCTCAGCGCTTACCTAACACATGCAAGGTACTGGGTTTGATCCTCAACACCACATAAAAATTAAAAAAAAAAATAATAAAGGTATTGTGTTCAACTACAACTAATATATATATATATATATATAAAATATGATGTTAAACGATGTTAAACAGACTTGGCTACTATTTAATTTTCCTTCTAAGATGAATACTAAACAGAATCATCAATTCCTGGGCTCCACTACTATATCACTTGTTCCTAGGAGGTTAGGTGCAATATACCCATGTAAACTGTTTAAAACATAAAATGAATCCCAGCACTTCTATAGCCTCACTGTCCCTTTTAATATTTATGGGGATCTTATTTTCCCCGGTAAGATTAAGTGGAATTTGAGTAAATTTAATATTATATACAGTGCAATATTTTTATATACATTTCTTAACAATCTTAATTAAAGAATGTAGTTCCTGAACTACTTGTGACATCAGCAGGTGATCGGTAGCCCCTGTCAGACACTGTACAAACACAACGCAAATATGAGTACTACTCTGCAGACTAAGGACCATACCCTGTTGCTACATGTCAAAATGAAATTTAGGAGAACAAAATACCTGAATAAATATAAGCAGTGACTTATACTGGCCTGTCAATGTATGTGTATAGACATACCCATAAAATATGCAAATCATGTGTCTAGTGAAGTCAATAAACATTTGAGAACTTATTCTCTGCCAAGGACAGTGCCACTGCTAAGAAAGTGAGCCAATTCTATTGCTTGTACTGAGGTTAAAGAGCCCATAAAAGGAGTCAGTACTGAGGCAGGCCAGCCCCTTAGCCTATTCCCTTTTCTCTGGGTACCTTCTTTTCTTCCTGTCACTCTCCCACTTGTTCTTTATCAAATACTATACAGACCAAAAAAAAAAAAAAAAAAATGTATTTATTCAATTCTTTTAACAGGGAGGATTTATTGAGCATATGTTAGGGTATAGGCTTAATGTAACAAGAAATTATATTTTATCTTATATCTATCCTTAAGCTAGGAAGAGGTGGCTTATGTACAAAATGAAGAGGGAACAGGAAGATAGATAACTGAGGAGGAAATGATGCAGCTGAGTAACTCTGAACACTGGTATGATGTTTGAAGTACATGAAGCATCTTTCCATAAATAGTTAACTTTAAGATAAGAATACCAGGTCAGAGAGAAGACATAAAGTTACCAAAGATACATGGCTAGTGAGCAAGAGCTCTAGCCCAGAACTCTGACGCCAGGCAGTTTCCCAACCATCCAAAGCTGCCGATCTCAAGGTTAATAGTTATAGGTCAGGAATGGAAAAGCAGCAGAGATGACATGTCTCTGAGTTTTTAGGGATATACAAAAGCTGGAGTGCAGGGAGCTCTAGATGGGGAAGGGCAAGAGCAGAGAGTTCCTGAGAAAGGAAGAGAAATGAGGTAGCCAGGCCCACTGAGGAGGGGATCTTCGTGGCTGGCATATGACTCCAAATAATTGAGGTCTTGAGTACATTCAGAGCTTGTGACTCCAGAATGAAGGGTATGCTTGACTTGACTTACAAAAGAGAACATTGTAGGAGGATCAGCCTGGCAGGGTATGGGTGATACACCAGGCAAGGGCAGAGACAATGGAAGCAAGGGAGCCCAGAACAACCCTGCTGTAGCAGTTCAATAATAAAGTCTTGAGGAGTGGAACAGGGGAATGTCAATGAGAATAACCATAAATGACAGAATTAAGGAGGAGCTACGAAAAGTCAGTATTGGTTGTTGGGAGAGATAAGTAAAGGAAAGAGGACTGAGGTGGGTTGGTGTAAGGCTCCATCTTAAAGTGGTAGTTTACTGTTCCAATATTCATTGGCAGACCCATGAGCAGTTTGGTGAATTTCTTCTTTCACTTTGAATCAAGGCTATTATTAACATGGTTTTATACCTTTATTAGGGGTTTGGCATAGTTAAGTTTTGACTGAGTTTTGCTCTAGAGAGTGAACCTAGTAGAAAAACTGAAGAAGATGAAATGAAAAGGTACAGTGGTGCATGCCTGTAATCCCAGAAGCTCAGGAGGCTGAGGCAGGAGGGTAGCAAGTCTGAAGCCAGCCGCAGCAACTTAGTAAGGCCCTAAGCAACTTCGCAAAACTCTGCCTTAGATAAATAAATAAATAAATAAATAAATAAATAAATAAATAAATAAATAAATAAATAGAGCTGGGATGTGGCTTAGTGGTTAAGTGCCCCTGTGTTCAATCCCTGGTACAAAAAAAAAAAAAAAAAAAAAAAAAGACTTGAACTCAGTAATCTGGAAAAAAAATCACATTATTTAAAATAATTATAAAAAGAAATATAGCCTTAGTCTATCTCTTACATAAAGGAATTCATTTAATAATTTCCATTCTAAATATTTCCATTTTAGGTAGACAATTCAACTTTTTTTTATAAAGAAAACTGAGTATACTAAAATATAAAGTCTGTATATTATAAACCACACATGTATATGTATGTAAACATGTATGCACACAACTGTAAACACTTCTCGGAATGGCTTCTGCTTGGCTGCCCAACCAGAGGTGAACAGGACCGGAAATAATCAAAGACATTTTGTTTTTTAAATAACTTCTGTCCTCCCAATTGCAGGTGCTCATTGCCTTTCTGATCATGAACTGCCCATGTCTTTACAAAACCTATAAGAGCATATTTCTCATTTTACTTCAGTATTAAAAAACTACTGTCTCTCCTAAGCTACTTTGACTTTAATTTGTGCACTAAACTACTGGTTATAGAAATTGTGAACATATTTACTGTATCGATGGGGTTAATAGAAACATGAAGAAATTTCAGAGGTGGTATGTTTTGTATTTTTTTTTTTTTTTTTTTAATACCAATGTCCTTTCTTTGCTAGTTTTAATAGAGTTGGAAAATGTATCCTTGGGGAATGTGATTCTGAAGACTTGTTCCTGTTTTGTTTTTCTCCACAGAATTTATCTGTTTAAATGTTCTCTAGTTATACATTCTGTCTATTGTCTGTCTCACCTGCAAGGCCATAAGCTCCAAGGGAACAAGTCTCTTATCTGCAGGGTTCACTGAGGTCTCCCTACCACCAGGCCCAGATTCCAGGGGCCTGGTAAACATTTGAGTAAATTACAATCCTGTGATCATTCTAATTTGAGAACTTAACATGTGCATTTCCTTAGCAATTATGTCTCAATCTTCATGGCCCAATTTAATTTTGAATCATAATTTCTATTTGTATTACCCCAAAGAAACTTTTAGAACCCATAATATAGCGCATGCTACAAGGCTCTGAAGGATTGGTTAACAAGGAATTAACATGGGGGAAACTGCGGCCAGGTGCGATTCAAGAGTCTGGGTTCTCTGGCAATTTCTTTGTCCAGCTGTCTTAGGAGGAGTTGTAATGGTTTCTCCTACCCTATGCTGATCTCTGGTTTCTCTGATCTCAATTTCTGTTTGCCACATCTGTTTCAGTCCAGGCTTCCTTTTGATGTTTTGACCCCAGGTTACCTGAGTTTGACATCTGTTGTTTTCATTGCTTAAATTTTTGACTTTTTTTTTTTTTTTTTTTTTTTTTTTTTTTTGTGGTTAGAGAATGTATTCTAAGCCTGTATTTCCACACAGACCCGAGATTTACATAATAAAATTACAAGGTAGATATTCTGGACTACTTTCCCCTCAAGGTTCTTGATGTCCTTCTCTGTCCCCATTATGACCTAATAATTTCCTTATCACCCAACTCAATGGGATAATCACAGTGACCACTGTTGCATTTATTAGTGAGTACAGTTTTTTTTTCCTGGTCAACTGGATTTAGTTTGTATAAATTATTATGTAGTCAAATATGAGAAGGCACTACTACCACATTCCAAATACATATTAAGAATGAAAGTAAAATGTCAAACTTAGGAATAAAGAGATATAGATTAAATAATTTGAGCTACAACTTTTCCATTTGATGTCTAAATATATGTTAGAAATAGTTATGTTTTTGCTCTCTTTGTGAAATGTAGTTGGTGTAAAATAAAGGCTACAATTTTTTAAGTCATTAAATTGTGACTAACTTAATTCACAGACCAGTAGTTCCAAATATACCAACCATAACAGCAAGGTAATATCAGGAAGGTTTTTGCCATCTGTGCAGAAGACAATTCACTTGACAGCACTCCTTTCTTGGGCTATGACTCAAATCATCTAGACTGAAAATAAATCTAAAGGGTACACAGCTGTCATGTAGCCATGAGTAGCATACTGAGCAATAATTTGATACAATTTTCCCTATTTGTATGACTGCCTTTGCAAAGAGGATTGCAATCCAACAAATGCATTTTCCCTCCTCTGTAAAGAGAGAGATTTTAGTGTCCCAGGGAGGGCTCTATTGGGTACCTTTGACCTTATGGGTTTTTTATAAACTGCACATAGTGATTTCTGGATTATACAAAATGAGAAACTGGTCTTTAAACTCAATGATCTGTGAGAACCAGCTACAAAATAAGGGTTTCAAATTTTGAGAATAAGATTTTATCAAAGGAGAACTGGCATCAAAATTTGGGGTATAAACACCAGATGGAATTCCACCCATGTCTACTAGGTGTAGACAACCTATTTCTTTTCACTGTAACATGCCTTAATTACTGTTTGAACCCCCCCCCTTTTTTTTTTTTAAAGAAAATCTCCAACATACAAAAGAGTAAAAGCCAGGAATAGTGACATGGACCTATAATGACAACTATTTGAGAGGTTGAGGCAGGAGGATCCCAAGTTCAAGGTCAGCCTGGGTAACCCAGTGAAACCCTGTCTTAAAAGAAACTCCCTGGCAGAGTTAAGGAGGGAGAGTCTGATATCCTCAGGCAATCATAGCAGCAATCAAGAACCCATTCAAGAATGGAGCTTGCATCTGCTGCAGCTTCCTTGTTCCTCCAACTTTTATTCCATCCAAGTCACCATCCTATTGGATGGTGCTGCCCATGCTTAGGGAGGGTTCTCCACTTCAGTTTGCCAATCATTCCTAGACATACCCTCAATGATACACCCAGAAGCCTCTGGAATCTTTGGCATCTCTTAATCCAAGTAGGTTGACAATTCAAATTAACCATTACAAGTCTACGCCTTGTCAACTTGATATCCAAACATGACTCTTTACATCATACTTAATCTCCAAATAAACACAGTAACAAAGCCATAATTCTGCCTAACATAACTATCCTTCATACAACTGAAAATGCATTAGTTCTTTTCCCAGAATAGAAGGAAAAACAAAAACATTAAGTACTGATGTTAAGTCAATCAATGTTATGTGATGAACAACAGAACAGTAACAAACATGTCCTCTTAATGTGTGTGTAAATATGCACAAACATATTCTTAACAGAATTGAGAAGAAATATCAATGGCAATTAAAATGCTCATTTCTGTAATTGGTCACTATGGCTGTAGTTGGTATTTATGACTACCTTCTTCTACTACCAATTTTGTATTCCCTCTACCTTCAGCAGGTCTTGGCTCTTTACCTAGAGGTGTGACCCACACCTTCATTCCTGAAGGGTCTGAAATGCCTGGATTGGGTTGTTGTAGTTGCCCAATGACCTTAATAACTGGACAGGGAAATACCAAGAGATGCTGTAAGGGATCTCCTGCACTCTCCTTACCTCCATTGTGGAATAACAGTCCAATGTCTCCTTGATAATCTGGATCAATCACCCCCAACCAGTACCATAATTCCCTTCTTAGCCTGTTGACTCAGAGGTATGAGGAGCCCAAAGTGGCCAAGGGAAAGTCTTAACTTCCAGGTTAATGAAATCATTGTTGTAATTCCCAGCAGAAGCATTCCTCCTTCTGGAAGTAAGACTTCTAAGCCAGCAGAGCATAAGGTTGCAGGGACAAGAAGCAAAAACTTTCCTAGTGGGTTATTCAGGGTAATGGTAAGTGGTATCATTCATGCCTCCACCCCTTGATTCCTCAACCCATGAATTCTAGCAACAGGAGAGACAGTAACATACAGTGGACACTGGTTTAGAGTACAGACAGCCTTCTGGAGAACATTGCCCCAGACCTGCAAGGTATTGCCACCTAATTGGTGCTGTAACTGCATCTTCAAAAGTCCACTCCATCCTTCTATCAATCCAGCTGCTTCAGGATGGTGAGGAACATGATAAGACCAGTGAATCCTATGAGCATGAGCTCACTGTCTCATTTCTTTGGCTGTGAATTCCTTGGTCCAAAGTAATGCTGTGCAGAATACCGTGAAGATGGATAAGGCACTCTGTAAGTCCACGGATGGTGGTTTTGGCTAAAGCATTATGTGCAGGGAAGGCAAATCCATATCCAGAATAAATGTCTAGTCCAGTAAGGACAAACCACTGTCCCTTCCACAATGGTAGTGGTCCAATATAATCAACCTGCCACTAGGTTGCTGGCTGATCTCCCCAGGGAATCATGCCATATCGGGGGCTTAGGGACCGTTTCTGCTGCTGGCAAATTGGGCACTCAGCAGTGACCATGACTCGCTCACAACCTTGGTGAGTGGAAGGCCATGCTGCTGAGCTCATATATAGCTATCATCCCTGCCACTAAGACCACTTTGTTCATGAGCCCATTGGGCAATGACAGGGGTGTGGCTGAGGAAAGAGGTTGACTGCTATCCACAGACTGGGCCATCCTTATCTACCTGATTATTAAATTCCTCCTTTGCTGAGGTAACCTTTTGGTGGGCATTTACATGAGACACAAATATCTTCACATTTTTTTGCCCATTCAGAGAGGTCTATCCATATACCTCTTCCCCAAATGTCCTTCTCACCAATTTTCCAATTATGTTCTTTCCAGTTCCCTGACCAGCCAGCAAACCATTGGCTATGGCCCATGAATCAATATACAGTCACATATCTGGCCATTTTTTTCTTCCAGGCAAAAAGCACAACCAGATGAACTGCCCAAAGATCTGCCCAATGCAAAGATTTCCCTTCACCACTGTCCTTCAGGGTTGTTCCAGAAAGGGGCAGTAATGCTGCAGCTCTCCACTTCTGGGTGGTACCTGTATATCATGCAGAACCATCTGTGAACCAGGCCCTAGTCTTCTCTTTCTCTGCTAATTGACCATAAGGTATACCCCATGAAGCCATGGGTTCTTGTGAGGGAAGACAGAAGTTACTACAGCAGGAGTAAGAACCATGGGCATTTGGGTCAGTTCTTCATGCAACCTACTTGTTCCTTTGGGTCCTGCCTGTGCCTGATTAAGTATGTACCACTTCCACTTGATAATAGAGTGCTGCTATGCACTTCCAACTTTATGGCTCCGTGGGTCAGACAACACCCAGTTCATGATGGGCAACTCAGGTCTCATAGTAACCTGGTAGCCAATGGTCAAGTGTTCAGTTTCCACTAAGGCCCAGTAGCAGGCCAAGAGCTATTTCACAAAGGGAGAGTAGTTGTCTGAAGATGATGGCAGGGCTTAGCTCCAAAATCACCTATGGGGGCCTGCCAAAGGCTCCAGACAGCATTCCTATCTGCCACTGACACTTCAAGTACCATTGGGTCTGCCAGGTCATATGGTACAAGTGGCAGAGCAGCCTGCACAGCAGCCTGGACCTGTTGCAGAGCCTTCTCCTATTCTGGACCCCACTCAAATCAAGAAGCTTTTCTAGTTACTTGGTAGAAGTAACACATCCAAGTGAAAAATGTGCTGCCTCCAAAACCCAAAAGGTGTCGTGCTTCTTTCTTATTTGTAGGAGGGGCCAGATGCAACAACTTATCCTTTATTTTGGAAGGGATATCTTGGCAGGCCCCACACCATGGACTCATAGAAACTTTACTGACATTGAAGGCCCTTGAATTTTAGTGAGATTTATTTCCCATCCTCTGATACACAAATGTTCCACAAAGCAAGTTCAGAGTGGTTGCTGCCTTTTGCTTAGTTGCTTAGTTGGTACAATCAACATAATGTCATCAATATAATGGACCAGTGTAATACCTTGTGGAATAGGAAAGATCTCTGTGAACTAAGCTGTCACACAGTGCTGGAGAGTTGACATACCCCTGAGGAAGGTCATTGAAGGTATATTGCTGGCCTTGCCAGCTGAAAGCAAATTGCTTCTGGTGGTCCTCATGCACAGGAATGGAGAAGAAAACATTTGCCAAATTAATAGCTGCATACCAGGTACCAGCAGATGTATTAATCTGCTCTAGCAAAGAAACCACAACTGGTACAGCAGCTGCAATTGGAATCACCACCTGATTAAGCTTATGATAATCAACCATCATTCTCCAAGACCCATCAGTCTTCTGCATAGGCCAAATAGGAGAATTAAATCAGGATGTTGTGGGAATTACCACCCCCTGTATGCTTCAAGTCCTTGATGGTGGCACTAGTCTCTGTAATCCCTTCAGGGATGTGGTATTGCTTTTGATTCACTATTTTCCCAGGTATAGGCAACTCCAGAGGCTTCTATTTAGCCTTTCCCACCATAATAGCCCTCACTATAGGTTAGAGAACCAATGTGGGAGTTCTGCCAAGTTCTAAGTATTTCTATCCTGATTATACATTCTGGGACTGGGGAAATAACCACAGGATGAGTTCAGGGGCCCACTGAACCCACTGGTAGTTGGACCTTGACCAAAACATTATTGATTGCCTGACCTCCACAAGCCCCTGTTTTTACTGGAGGGCCATAATGATGTTTTGGGTCTCCCAGAATCAATGTCAACTCAGAGCCTGTGTCTAGTATTCCCTGAAAGTTCTGATCATTGCCTTTTCTCCAATGCACAGTTACCCTGGTAAAACACCTTAGGTCCCTTTGGGGAAGGATGGGAGAGAGATTAACAGTACAGATTTTGGATACTCTACCAGGTCCTTCCTCAAAGGGACTTGGCCTCTCCTTCATTCAAGGGGTTCCAGATCTGCAAATTGACTCAAATCTGGGAAATGGTTGAGAGGCCATGATTCTCTGATGTTATGATCTAGCAGACTTTTGTACATTTGCCCTGGAATTTTTCTGCTTATATAAATAAGAATTTGGGGATTTCCCATCTATTTGGCTTCCAGAAACACTAAGATTAATTAGCCAACACCACGGATCCACATCAGTCAGAACATTTTGTCCATTTCTTCCCCTTTGCTGTCCATTATGGTAGCTATGACCACCCTGTCTTTTGCAATTGAGGGCTGCTACTTGGTCCCTTCCTCCCCAAGGTCAAATTACTCCCATCAAGCCGGGCACCGCGGTGGCGCACACGCCTGTAATCCCAGCACTTGGGAGGCTGAGGCAGGAGGATCGCGAGTTCAAAGCCAGCCTCAGCAATGGTGAGGCACTTAGCACTCAGTGAGACCCTATCTCTAATAAAATACAAAAAAGGGCTGGGGATGTGGCCCAGTGGTTGAGTGCCCCTGAGTTCAATCCCCGGTACCAAAAAAAAAAAAAAAAAAAAAAAAAAAAAAAATTACTCCCATCATAGTTAAGTTTCCCAATTGATTGATTGTAGCCCCCACAGTAAGGTCTGGCATGTAAAGAAGAGCAATGACAGAGCTCTTCAAGGATGCTGGTTCTCCCTTTGAAAATTTGTTTCTTATAGTTTTGGTGAAGAGCACATCTTCTGGACCTTCCCAGTATGGAGGAGAAGGTTGTATATGACAGATCCACTCCCTGATTCCAATCTCTCTGAGCCTCTTAATTCCTTCATCAACAGTAAACCAAGGGGTGTCAGGGATTTCCAGCTCATTCATAGTGGGCCATCTTTGGATTCAAACTTCAGCCAACCATCCAAACTATTAGTACCTTTTTTTTTTTTTTTTTTAAACACCATGTGCTATCACATAAATCTAGAATCTATGCTTAATGGGCCAACATCAATAAATTCATCCTGATCTAATTTTATGTTCTTTCCATCATTATCCCACACTCTTTAAATCCATTCCCACACATGTTCCCCAGACCTCTGCTTGTATGAATTAGAAAACTCAAGAAGTTCCTTCAGAGTGTAGCATAACTCCTCATGGTTCATACTCTCTATCTCACCTCTAGGTTCCTGCTTAGATTTGGATCTAGTTATAGGGCTGGAGGCAAAGGTGGGTGGTGAGGATAGGTCCTGAGTAGTGTCAACATTTTCATGCTGAGCAAATGAATCTTGGGCAAAGCAGGATTAGTTCCCTCCAGAGATAATGGAAAAGCCAATCCCACAGAGGGTAGGGGTAGGGATGCCTCAGTCATGGCTAAGGGTGGGGACTTAACTTTTGGCAAAATAAACTCATTAGAGTATGGGAGTCAAATGTCCCCAGCCCCTTCAGGCTCCTCCCAAACATAGCCATCCCATTTGCAGAATCCCATTCTTTTTTTTTTTTTTTTCTTTAGTATTTTTTTAGTTGTAGATAAACACAATATCTTTATTTTATTTATTTATTTCTATGTGGTGCTGAGGTTTGAACCCAGTGCCTCACATGTGCCAGGCAAGTGCTCAACCACTGAACTACAACCCCAGCCCAGGATCCCATTCTTTTCCAAGCAGCACCCTGATTTTAATGGCACACACCTTTTGAGGGTGAGAGTTAAACTTGCATCTTAATTCAACCAATTGCAGGATAAGGGTTTGTGTTTGTTTTTCAGCAATCTCAGCCCTATGACCGTAAGAGAAGACTCTCCCTTCAGAACACGCTAAGCAGTTTCAGATCATTTATGCTCATCTGCATCTGAGAAACTGAATTTCTGAGCTCATCATTCTCCTTTGTTACTTTGTCCAGTGAAGCCAGAATCAACCAACATACATCAACATATTTCTTAGTTTTCCAGAAATGTTCAAAGGTATCATGTATAGAGTCACTAAGCTCCTTGCTTTTTACAAGTGGTGAACTGGGAGCATCAAATGCATTTTCTTTGCATATCTCTTTAAACCGTTCACACAATGGATTATCACTTCTCTCCACAGTACCAGTAGGAGAGACCTTGGCAACTTGAGGCCTAACCAATTTAGAGAGCCAACTCTAGAAACTACAAAACCAACTAAGGAAACTAATCCTTACAATTCTGTTTCTCTAGAACCACTCCTGGTATCAATTTCTGTATAAGTCAGGGATCTCTAGAGGAACAGAATCAATAGGAAGTATGATTATAAAAAGGGGATTTCTTAGCTGGGCGCGGTGGCGCACGCCTGTAATCCCAGCACTTTGGGAGGCTGAGGCAGGAGGATGGCAAGTTCAAAGCCAGCCTCAGCAATGGCGAGGCACTTAGTAACTCAGTGAGACCCTGTCTCTAATAAAATACAAAAAAGGGCTGGGGATGTGGCCCAGTGGTCGAGTGCCCCTGAGTTCAATCCCTGGTACCAAAGAAAAAAAAAAAAAAAAAAAAAAAAAAAAAAAAAAAAGGGGGATTTCTTAGATTGGCTTACATGACATGAAGTTGGATAGTCCACCATGGTTGTCTGCAGGCTAGAGAGATGGAGGAACCAGTAGCTATGCAGTCCAAGAGGCTGAAGTCTCAGAACAAGAGGGATTAATGGTGCTTACCCCAGTTGAGACTGAATGCTTCTAGAAACTCCCTGGAGAATCACTGGCAGAGTCTGCTTTGGAAGAGTGAAGGAGAGAGGATCTGATATCCTCAGGCAATCACAGGAGCAATCAAGAACCCATTCAAAAAGAAAGGAGCTTGCATCTGTTGCAGCTTCCTTACTCCTCCAGCTTTTATTCCATCCAAGCCACCATCCTATTGGATGGTGCTGCCCATGCTTAGGGAGGGTCTCCACTTCAGTTTGCTATCCTATATGCCAATCATTCTAGACACACCCTCATTGACACACCCAGAAGCCTCGTAAATCTTTGGCATCTCTTAATCCAATCAAGTTGACAATTCAAATTAACCATTATAACTACCATGGTCAATTTCAAACTATCAAGCTGATATCACTGAACATGGTGTTGAGAAGAGATGTACACCAACCATTATATAGCACTTTCATTCTGCAGATGCATTAGATACAATTAACACCAAAAGTATAGATGCAAGCAATTTATAGTAAAATAATTAGGAAGTAATACATTTGAGTATTACTTTTAATACTGTAATTTTAATTTTTTATAATTTTAATTTATTAATGATTGTGTTTAACAACTGGCTTGCAAATTTTCTAAAAATATAGCAGTTTTCATAAGCCTATGTGTATTAGCTTTAGCATATTAATGAGCCACCCCAAAATAATGAACAATTCCTTACTGTTATTAACTATCCAAATTTCTCCGGCATGTCTCTCTTCCTCCTTTTCTCCTGCTTAACAGGAGAGAAACATTTAAGCAGGAAGGGAGCAGGCGCAGTGGTGCACACCTGTAATCCCAGCATTGGGAGGCTGAGGCAGGAGGATGGAGAGTTCAAAGTCAGCCTCAGCAATGGCGAGGCACTTAGCAACTCAGTGACACCCTGTCTCTAAATAAAAATACAAAAAAGGGCTGGGGATGTGGCCCAGTGGTCGAGTGCCCCTGAGTTCAATCCCTGGTACCAAAAATAAAACAAAAACAAAACAAAACAAAACAAACAAAAAAACGCAGGAAAGGAGGGGGAACTTTGCTTCAGAATGATACACTAAAATGTTAGGCTTTCCAAATGGTTCAGTGCCCTTTTCTGTGTATAACTCAGTCTGCTGTTAAAGTCTGTTTCCAGGTTAAATTAGATGCCCTTGTACCTATGTACCTTCATGGCACCAGGGAATCATAGTAATGTTTTTATTGCCCATTCTGAGGCTCCCAAGAGGAAAAGTTTGGAAAAAACAAAAAACAGGAGAGGGATGTGAAAAAAGGGAAAAATGCCTGTTCCAGGTGGAAAACCACAAGCTGATGGATTTTAAGAGAAAGAAGATGACCAAGAAGATATAAGTTTGTCCTCTGTACCTGATATAGTGATAGTACCCACCAATGAGGTGCAGTTCACAAAATGCCCTCTTTAAATGTGCTTCCAGAACTGAACACAGTACACCAGATGTGGGAGGGCCTGAGCAGATGGTAGAGTGGGTGTGGCCATCCTTGATGAGGATGCCATGCTGGACTGCTGCTCCACCTTGTGCTCACGGTCAAGCAAAACTCTCAAGTTGGATCAATGATGAATTTGTGCCTCCCAGGAGTTGCCCAGACTCCTGAACTGCCTACTGTCAAATCTGGTCCCAGCCCCTTTCAATATCATTTCCCACTATGTCTTTGAAAACCATCTGCTCACTATCCACAAAACACATAATATGCCATTTTTATTTTTTAAAATTTTATTGGGAAAAATTCCTAACACATAAAAAAAGTAAAAATAACAGCATGAGGATTCCCCACATGTCCTTCATCCAGCTCCCACAATAATCAGCTCATGCCACACCTGTGTCCCATTTGTTTTGAAATGAATCTTGACTGGATCATTTCATCCACAATTATTTCAGTACCGCATACATCCTTTTCCAGTGTACCCCTGCTTTAAATATTTCTCTTCCACTAATTTCTTTATCTTTCACATCCTATCTCATCCTGCAAGAGTCAGTTTCTTCATTGTTTCTACTTCACTGCTATTCTTGTTGTTCTTAACTTAGACACTCACAATGTGATTGGCCTGGAAAGCAGGGACCTCTATGCTCACTCACTGTACATATAGTGCAATAATTCATGCTTAGCAAGGAAGGAACTAATGGATAACACAACTTTATTTTATAAAGTTTGTTAAAATGTGGCACAAAATTTTAAGCATAATGATCAAATTCCTTGTGCAGAAAATGTTTTAGGAAATGATACAGGACAGGGTATGCAAACAGTGTAATAGGGTAGAAACAACACTGAACAAAGAGAGCTCAAAGGCCTGGGCTCTTGTCCTGCCCTTTCTTTACATGCTATTTTGGGTATATCATGTGGCTTTTCTGAGTCCACTTGTAAAACAGAAATTAACTGTAGCCATTCTCCCTTAGTAAATTGTCAGAATCAAATATGATTATATATGTAAAGATGGTTTTATAATTGATGTACACCATTACTTGTAAATGCAGAAAGAATTGGCCACATCACTAGACAACAAGGAATCCCATTGCTTTGTATACTAAATGTATGAAGAGAATAAATTAAACTTCTCAAAAGGAAAAAGGGGAGTGTGATAGATAATACAGAGATCACATGGGATTCATGACAAAGTAAATCCACAGGAGTATAAAAGCATACCCAGTATCTTTCTCAGACTCAAAACAACTAACTTATAATAACAGACAACTGAGGGACACTTAATAAGAGAATACAAAGGAAGTGATGCATATTTTCAGCTATGTAAGACAAAATGTTGTTATAGTAAATAAACAAATTGAAAGGCAAGGCAAAACTCAACTTGTGATTTCTTCCCCAATTAAAATGGCAGAATCATCCAATAAAATGGTTATAATTCTGAGTTTATGTTCTCCCAGGACATTCTCGAAGGCTTTCATTTCTCAACTTTGCATTCTGCTTTGCCACACACAATCATTAACATCAAACTGCAAATGTCTAGTGCAATACACCAAACATCACTTAAATTACAAAGGAATTGAGGTCTCTTTTTCCTCCAGCAGAAAAGAGGATAGATGAATTTATGGAGTGTCTATTTACAAACAGCACTGCCAGCTTCAGAACCACTCAGAGATCTTCACAGCTTAGCCTACCTAAAACACCTTCCTGGGATTTTATGAATATTATTCTAAGTTTTCTTACAAGTAAATTAAAAACTATAAGCATTGGGGAAAAGCTTAAATTTTACAAAACTCTGAATAATCTAGGCCAACATAGGAGAAAGGGTTTTTCAATTTTGGACCTTAATACGACTTAGCAATAGTCGATAAAAACAACAGCTGCTGAGCCTGGTAAATCCAAATGAGATTATTAGGTCAGAATCACAGAAATACACAGAGAACATTTCAAAATTCCCAGGACACTGACAATAAAACACCAAAACAAAATCTCATTAGGGAAGGAAACATTTTGTTTAGAAATATATATATTTTTTCAAATGAGGCTTCATCATGTGTAACATTGCTGAGAAGTTACTGGAGAGGAAAAACACAAAAGAATCAAAAGTGTACACTACACACTATACAACAGTTTCCTTTCTCTAGTCTCCTTCATACAAGGTAACTGTGTATCCGTTACATCATAAACTTAAACATTTAAAACACCATGGCTTGTTTTTTCAAAAATTAGATCATATTGTTATAATAAACTTTCTCCTCTATAGATTGCTTTAAGGAAACTGCCAGTGTCATTGATTTTGTTACCATCATGTACAAGTTTTAAAACCTCTAACAAACAAAGAGTTGTACCTTCTTTGAGGACTTTGAGTAATGTTATCCATGGGGGGGGGGGTCAATTAGCATAAAAGGAGACTTCCAGGTTATTGTCTACATATCTCAAAGTATGCATTGTAAAGGATCTTAAGGGTTTTTCCCCTACCCCTTGTCTCATTGCTGAACGAGGTTAAATTTCAGAGACAACGCTGCTCTGGCCATGGGACAGCTACATTTCTTCCAGTTTGTCTGCAGTGTTCCTATTGGATCAACTACTATACAAACCTATTTTTTCTATATTAAATAATTTCACTTTACTTTAAAAGTAACAAAGAAAAGGTCAATTTAAGCCTAGTTAGCTGAACTGGGAAATTATAAAGTGTCAAAAGATAAAACAGGTAGAAATTTTCCCAATATTTCCTTTCCCTAAGAGTTCTCTAGCCTCCTGGAAGATAATGAGCTGTTCTGCACAGAGGGATTCCCAGGTTTCAGCAGGCTTTACCTGTGCAAAACCAGACTTGAGTTTCCACATAGAGCAAGCACGATTTCTCCTAAATCTCTTTTCCATTTCCAGCTAAAGACATTTACAAGCCCAGAGTAAGAACCCACAGGCCCCAATAGGCAGCTGACATGAGGCTAAAGTTGTCAAATATGCTCAGCATATTACAACAATCATGGAAGCTGGTGCTTACCATGAGATAACCATATGTTAAGCATTCTATAAGTATTTACCTCATTTAATGCTGTCAAACAACCCCAAAAGGATTTCTCCACTTCACAGATAAAGCCAATGAGACAGAATTATATGACTTACTTATCAGAGTATACACAACTAGTAAACTTGAAATAATAAAACTGGCACCAACGTGAATAATCCTCAGAGAAAACTGAGGCAAGTAAAAAAGGCAGCTTAGCTGGATGGAAGGAACAACAAATTAAACATGCATGCATTTATAAAATGATTCACTCTGTAAATAATTAGTGGCCATTACATGGTGAATGGCACTGGAGAATCAACAATGGCAAACAAAACGAATGACTTTACCATAGAGCTGCTATCCACCTTCCTTACAGAATTTACAGACTGGTGATTGCAATCACACATGTTACAGATGAAGGAGGGCAAGTAGAGGGACTATCTTGTAAGTCTAAAGCTCAGAAAAGCTACAAAGAAGGCAGAGGCTGGGCCACTGTGAGAGCCACACCAGAAAATTCAAAACCATATCTTAACAGATCAAACTCCTTGCTAGGTCCTCATCTAAAGGTGAGTTCAGCAAATAAAACATAACCAGAAAGTCACAAAAGCAAGATACATTAAAGGCCAGAAGGTCTTTGTCTTGGTCCATCTTCCTGGTACAGGAGAATGGCCTTGGGTTAAGTTCAAGTTCAAATGTTATCAGAATTTTAACTCCTTTAAAATTAAAATCCATGTATCACATTAAAAAAATTTAAACCAAAACAAATTACATAATGGTTTCAGTGTCAACAGAGCAGCTGTTAAAATGGTCAATAAAAGTTTATTCTTGGTATTGTCAGTTCTTTCTGTTCTCATGAGTGTCTGAAGTTGGCTACTTCAGCCACATGGTGTAGTAGATACCTACAAAGACACTGAGAGGGAACTCCTAGTCTGCCAGCCATCCTGTGCCTCAACTTCAGTCAAGTTGCACAATCTCCCAGAATGCTAGCTTCTCTATTGGTAAAAACAGAAATAATTCAACCTGGCCTATTTTCTACCTTCACACTGATGATAACATCAAATGCAATGGAAACTACCTCTGCCCAGGAGGTATTCAGAGAATAGTAGTTCATGAAAGAGGAAACTCCTCACAAACACAACCTCTGTTCTCGCAGCCTGAAACCTATCCCACATGTCCACCGTTTTCTAGCCTCCTGGAAGACAATGAGCTGCATGGAGGGACTACCTGGTTTTAGTACACCTTGCCTGTGCAAAAGGAGCCTTCATTCTTCCCCAAGAACAACCAGTATTTCTCCTAATCCTGTTTCATTTCCTGTCAGAAAACATTCACAGTTAAGAGCGATGGTATTTAAAGTTGTGGTAATGCAATGTATTCTCACTCTGGTAAACTGATTGATATGTAAGTGAGGATTTGGTGGAGAACAAAATCCATTCCTTCCCTGAAAAAGGACTTGAATGTAAGAAGTTACAATAAAAATTGTAAAATCTCAGTAAACATAGTTTGACTTAATTATCATAGGATAAAAGGAAATATTTAATCCTATGACTTTTTTTCCTCAAATTTCTTCTATATTATTCTCCTCTATCCCATTTCATGGCCCAACTTGTCTCCCAAGATGATCTTCACCACATCCTTTATATAGCTGCCATTGTTATTGTCTCTAAACAAATTTGTCACCACCCTCTGCTTCAAAACCTTCCTGGTGACTCCTGGACCATTCCTAGTCAAGCCCTGTGCTGTTTACTGGGCTAAAACTGCATCTCCAAGCCCACCCCAAGCAGAGGCTGAGTCAAAGTCAATATGGATGTCTCAAATCCCACTCCCATGCTCTCCCTCATTCATGCCACCAAGCAGAAAAACTGATGTGGGCAGGGAGGACTATACCATGTGGGTATTTCTGAAACTGTAAGTGTGGCATTCATTCCAAGTATACTTCAAATCAGTCATTGAGCCACCATGGCAAATAACAAAGATAACAAATATGCGTTCATCAGGTAAAAAGAAGCCAAATGGGTAATGAAAGAAGAATTTAGATCTGGAAGGAAGTTAAGGACCTCATGACATAATACAATAGGCCCATGAATCAATCAATCAGCCTATTTAGGTCCAAAAATTTGATTTGTGGATGATGACTTTATATTCTAAAATATACTTGTTATTTTACATATGATCTAAACAGAAAAATATAAGCAATACAAAAATTTAAAAATAATGATAAATTTAAAAATAATTGTACAGAAAGTAGAACTGAGTACTGGGATGTTCTATTTAATCTTTGGATAGTTAATTAGGGATATCTAGGAATATGATAAAGAAGTAATATGTGAAAGAATGAACGTGCATGTAGAAGAGGTTAAATACTGAGCAATTCCTGTAACTTACAGATATCATTAATTTTCACAATATTTTAATGTAATTTTAAAGCAAACACAAAATAAGCATGCATTAATTGACTACTTATTTTTTAAAAAGTCCAATGGCAATAAAAAATACTATAAGCTATTAGTAATCAGGATTTTTATTAAATTTAAAGAAATCTACCATAAGTTAAAGTTTACCTTGAAAAGGGTGAAGTTCTAAGCTGCAAATCTTCTTTAGTGAAAAATTAAGTTGAATGATGCAAACTTATGACTGGTAGCCAGGCATGATTGCATGTAATCCCAGTGACTTAGGAGGCTGAGGCAGTGCATCATAAGAGCTAGCCTGCAATTTAGTGAGACCCTGTTTCAAAATAAAAAGAACTGGAGAAGTAGTTCAGTTAAAGTGCCCCTGGAGATCAATTCCCAGTACCAAAAATAAATAGATAGGAGGGGGAGGAAAGGAGAGAGGGAGGAAGAGGGAGAGAAAGAGAGAAGGTGATTGATAAGCTTTTAAAATGTCCAATATACGCTTCCATGTAATATGCTTCAGCAGAAGCATTGGTTCTTTGCAGTGAGTTGACTATTATATTATGGTGCTAATTTTTCTACTACATCCTCTTCATATGCTCCCATTGATCTTTCTTTACCTTCATGATTCCTGGGCCTCAGAGAAAGGATTGGTGAAGTGCAGGAAAATGGGAATAGTAGGACCCAAGTCAGCCCATAGTTCTAGTGCCCCCTCCCAGTTGGGCTGGTCAGTTCTGCCACCAATAAAGAATGCCTCAAAGAGCTAGAGCCCTTTTCAGCATTATAAACCATGCAGGAGATGCTTACTACATCTGCTTTGTTCTCTATTTCTGTGCTGCCTATTACCATAGTAACGAGGCACACAGATGAAAAAGTAGGCTAGAAATTCCAAAAAATGGGGGTGGGGAGAGGAACATAGGGGAAAGGGCCTTTCACTGATGAAGAGAAAAGGTAAGAATTTCTTCTATTAGAGTCACCAGTGCATTAAGGGGCAAATCTAACTGAAAAAACAAAAAAACAAACAAACAAATTAGGTTTTTTTTTTCCCTTTATGAGAACAACAACAAAAAAATCAGCCTAAAAGCTCAAAAATATCAATGTTTAAAGGAGGTAAACTTGCTAGAATTCTGAGATTTTAAAATTAGAAGTATTTACTAAAAAATCTTGAAGATGCAAATTAAAACCTTTGAACAGCAGCTACTTTGGGAAATCATGTTCTAATTCCACAGTGTGGATGATTACTACTTAACAATTTGAGTTATTTTGTAATAGGAAGAGTTGAGACATCTTTAGGAAGTGTGGTTGGAAAGATAAGTTGCTACAATGAATATTTTCCTGACAGTGACTAAGTTTATCTCCAAGTTGTATAAAATGTCTCCAGAGGAAATTACTGGGTAGGGGCAATTTTTGTTTCACCCTAAGAGAATCCCTGCGTCTGTTGAAACAGGGACAAAGCTTTTCCCATCTCTTGTCCTTCTGATGTCTGTACAGAGACCTTGAAATTCGTACCATTTTCTATCCATTCCTTAAAACCATAGAGTGCCAAAGTTTCAGCCGTGAGGAAAGAGAAATATCCCCACTTCCAGATCTCCATTTCTTGGCTTTCTTCTTTCCTGCCATTAGTCTTGAGATTTTGCTTATCGTTTTCCAGGGTATTTGAACACTTGAAACACTTGACATATTACTTATTTTGTGTTTCTGGTAGAAAATGGGAAAAAAGCCACCCAAACCATCCCCCACACTTGGGGGAGTTTTACTCTACCTAAAATGATGCACCATCCAGGCCATTCAGGCTGCTGCAGCAAAATACCATAAATGGGGTAGTCTATAAACAACAAATGTTCATTTCTTACAGTCCTAGGACCTGGGAAGTCCACATCAAAGCACTAGCAGATTTGGTGTCTGGTGAGGACCCACTCCTTACAGTGAGTGATTCCTCACTGTTTCTTCACATGGAGGAAGGAGCAAGCAAACCCCTTTGGATGTTGCTATGATTTGAAAATGATCTGGGTGCTCCCCTAAGCGCCCATGTTAAAGGCTTGGTCCACAAGGTGGCAGTATTGGGAAGTGGTGGAACCTTTAAGAGGTGAGGCCTGGTTGAGGTCCATAGGTCATTGTGGGTGTGAGGCAGATCTTATGCCACCCTTTGGTAGTTCAAGAAAGCCTGGATCCTTCTGCTCTTTCTGCCTCCAGGCTAGAGTTGTGATCCTTTCTTTGTACATGTTCCACCATCCAAAATGGAGCCAAAGCCTATGCTATGTTGTGTGGATGTTTAGCTATCAAAACAATCTGCTAAACAAACCTCTTTTCTTTAGGAAAATACCTGCTTCAGGTATTATGTTGTAGTGATAGAAAACTGCCTAATACAAGCCTTTGTTTTATATGGCACCAGTATCATTCATAAGGGCTTCACTCTCAAGAGCCAGTCACTACCCCAAGCCCTCACCTGGGGGTTAGGTTCCCACACATAAATCTTGGGAAGGACACAGACATTCAGACCATAACAGAACATAAGAAACAGGAGATGCTTTAGAGACTATAATTGTTTTAATTTCTAACAAAGGTCAAATTCACTGACCCCCAGCCTCTATAGAATGTAATGCTTTAGCCACTTACAGATTTTAATGAACAAAGCAATGGAAAACTGTGTGGGAATCTTGGGTCCTTGATTTAGCCACTAAGTAGTCATGACACTATGGACAATTTTTACTTTGCTTTTCTCAACCTTAATGTCTTATCAGTAAAAATAAATGACAGAACTAGAACAGAGACATGAACATGGAGAGGGTTTCTAAGGATGATTTTAAGGCATGTTAAAACTATATGCACGTGACTACATGTATATTCTGGAAAAGATCCTCAAGGATACCTAATAGAAAAAGTTAAAAAATCAATATATACTGTCAGATCTCTTCTACACAACTCCAGCATACCATGATTTGGACTTCTCACAAATGTCCCCCAGGAATGATGTCCCTGGCCACCCATCTAATTCCTACCATTAACCACTCTCCAGACCTTCACGCTGCTTTATTTTTCTTCATATCATCTATTATATGACATTATCCCTTGCATTTGCTTAATGTCTAGCTTTCCTCCTCTAGGATGTTCAGTGCATAAACAAAGGATTTTTTCTGTTCTTCATGGCTGGATTTAGTCCCAGTACCTGGTGATGCCTGGCACATATTACATGTTCAAAAACAAAAACTATTGAATATATTTCTAAAAATCTATAAAATGAAACATATTAGAACAAAGACTCCAAATATATTTATTTTTCTTTTTAAAAAATCTGGGGTCTGCCATGAGCCATGCTTTCTACTAAGCATTTTACAAGTATATCTGTTTCACTTTATTTTCATATTATTTCTTTCAGTCAAGTTCCCCAATCCTTAGAGCCTTTTATAAAATAATACATCTGTGAAAAGGAGTCAGGCACTATATTGCAGAAAAAGCTGCTTTACCTGGATTTGAGTACTAGATCTGCCACTAAATGTGAGGTTTGCTAAGCAAAGCTACATGTCCCTTATGGAACTCAGTTTCCACATTTGTATCACAGGGGTATAATACTTGCTCCATGTACTACAAATCACCATGAGGATAAATGTGGAGAAAAAAAAAAAAAACCTTAGTGCGTAAGTAGTGACATGATGTAATAGATGATGTAGTGTAAGTGCCTATCAAGTGTTTCAGGAGAGACTTGCTATAAGCTGTTGAGAGAAGGCAAGAGAGCAGGGACAGCTGTACAATGTCCTCTCATGCAGGGCCAGAGCCTCCAGGAAAACCTGGAGTAACTGGGAGGTTTCAGAAGAAAGGCTTTCAACTCAGCAGGACAACAACCAGGTCAATCACAAACTATGCTCAACTCATCTCAGACTGCATTTCTCCACCAAGAAAAATAAATGTCCCATCTAACCTGGAGCCAAATATTTTTACATGTTACAATTTATAGACTCCTTTTGGGAAGAATTAGCATTTTTCCCCAATAGGATTAATATTTGTTCTTAGAAACCAGTTATCTGTTGACCCAGCTATCAGTGAAGTGTTTGGTGATCTTTTTTTTTTTTTTTTTTTTTTTTTTTTTGGTACTGGGGATTAAACTCAGGGGTCACTTGACCACTGAGCCACATTCCCAGCCCTATTTTGTATTTTATTTAGAGACAGGGTCTCACTGAGTTGCCTAGCGCCTCGAAGTTGCTGATGCTGGCTTTGAACTTGCGATTCTCCTGTCTCATCCTCTGAAGCCACTGGGATTACTGGCATGTGCCACCGTGCCTGGCATATTTGGTGATCTTCAACCAAAGTTCTTTTTGTCTAACCTAACAGTTAGTACCAAAAAATATGTGTAACATAATTTCTGACTATTGTAGCAGAGTTTGTTCATGTGTTCTTAAAATGGATGATAGTTGATATATCACTTTGGTATCCACTGGATATATTTAAAAGAGTAACATAATCTAACCATGCTCTTTCCCTACTGAATGTCCCTGCCTACCAAGAGGAAATACTTAAATTGACATGTGGGCGCATTTTACCCCTTAGAGTTGATAGCTAGTTTGAGAAGGGTTGTTTCTTTGTTTTAGCATTCAAATGATTGATCTTTAAATGAGGGTAAAAGATATGGAGGTATGTTGTAGTAGGAAGATGTACTCCAATGGAACGTGCTTTCAAATCATCAACTAACCCTTGCCTAATAGCATCTCCTTCAAAATACCTTTTTCCCCTTTCAAATTCATTCTTTTCCCACATTACGAAAGGGAAAACCCTCACTTTTCAGTTGTTGGTTTATGGTGCACTGCCTTGGGGGTGTGTAAAAATTTCAGGCCACCAAGCAAAAGGTCATTTTGACAGACCCACAGGGTTATAGATATTGAGAAAGGAAAGACTTCCATGACAGAGAAGTAAATTATTTTGGGAGTGACACGAAAAGTTTCCATTTCTTTCCTTAGAGCAACAATGAAGGAGGACCTAATCACATTGTCAGTAGAACACTGAAAATCATTTTTCTGATCAATCAGTAGGATTGATTTCATTATGGTTAAATGTGAAGTGCCCCCCAAAATCTCATGGGCTGAAGTCTTAGTTCCCAATGCAGGAATGTTCAGAGGTGGGGATTTGGGGAAGTGATCATGAGAGCTCTGACCTCATCCATGGATTCATCCACTGAGGGATTCATAGCTAAATGGACTATTGGAGGGTGGTGGAAATTGTAGAGGTGGTCTAGTTGGAAGGAGTCAGGTCCTTGGGGATATGCCGTTAGGGACTATATCTTGTCTCTGGCACCATTCTCTTTGCTTCTTAGCTGCCTTGACATGGGCAGCTTTCCTCCACCATGCCCTTCTGCCATGATGTTCTGCCGCACCTCACACTCAGATCTCCTTTAAGCTGTTTTTCTCAGGTATTTTGTCATAGTAATCAAGCTGACTAATCGCATATGATCAGGAGTTTAAACTATAGAGTAGAATTTTACTGTTTTCATTCCCTAAACTTATTTATGAGGCAAGATTTCTTAAGCACTTCATTTTTTTTAAAAAAGCATTTGATTTGGTTACGAAGTCTGTCTTATTCTCACAACTAACATTTACTAATATTTATATAAACTATGTTTAACTCCCTATAACTCATTAAAGAGATGTTTTTCCAGTAAAATTTCACCTATGAGTAATAAGCATAAAAATTTTAATATACTTGTTGTCATGGTCAGCTGTGTACTAGTAAAAATCATAATGCAATACAAAAAAAATTTATTTATTATTTAGGGCTTTATTGTCACAAGCACTTAAAAAAATAAACTGTGCATGTGTGTATGTGTCTGACAAGAGTATAAAAAGGTAATCAAGAAAATATTTTCAAACAAAAGAATCTTATACTGGGTTAAGTTTTGAAGATGATGAGGAATAAATTAGTTCCATGAACAAAAAGAACTATATAAATCTGCTGATTTTTATAGAAAAGCTTGTTGTTGTGTTTTTTACATAGGTGATAAATATCAAATCATTTTGACATTTAATTTAGCTCCCACTGGGTACATTTAAGGGTTTTTTTAAATCAATATTTATATTATCAGAAATGTCACCTTTTACAACTATTTAAACTAATGATGAAAAAACTTTAGCTATTAACTTGGAAAATCAGTACAGCACACAGCTTTTCACAATCCTTTAAAGGGTACTCAAAGGAAAACATAAGTACTGTTTTAAACACCCTGTAAGCCAAGAACTAACCATCTAAAATTCTGACTTCCAATGGAAAGACAAAGACACAAGTTATTTCAGAAAAGTGCAAAAGCTGCCCCAAGCATCCCTTCCAAGTTGCTAAATCTGGTATTCTGAGCCCAGTAAATGTTCAAGAAACACTATCTTACTGACAAAGTATTTTGGCTACTCATCTGATACCTATTAACTGCAGGTATAATATATCTTACTAATTTTAACCTTCCAGGGGATATTCTTTCAAGTCTTCATCAAATAGGAGTCAAAAATATGTTATTGAAATGAATCCCTGGAGTAGGCAATATATATGCTGAATTTCATTCCTAATTCTCTCTAGATATCCACTTACTGCATGTCCACAGTACATTAGGTCTAAGGCCCAGTCCAGGAAGCCCAGCAGATGAACAAAATATGTTCTTTATCTTGAAGGAACACTCAGGAGGAGATGGAGGTATTCTCTGGAATAGGCTCAAGGATTGGGGGTCATGGCTCAAGGCAGCACAGAGGCAGGAGTAAGGGGCTCTCGGGAAGGGTAGGCAGAAGGCAGATGTCAGAAATGGGCTTTCAGAAGTGGGATGTTTGAACTCAGTCTTGTAAGATGGGCACAGGTTTGTCAAGAGGATCCCAGATAAAGGAATGAATAAAACCAGGCAGTGAAGTTATTTTGCTATCTAGAACCTTTTCCCTTGTACTGCAAATAGTTCAGGATGGCTGAGTATGGGGGTATAACTGTATCCATGATATATGCACTGGGGATGCAGAAATGACAGAGTAGCAAAAGGTGAAAGTGAAGAGTTGCAGAAGCCATATGAAGAGACTTTATTATATGATATACTGCTGCACTTGGACTTGCTCCTTGTAGCAAAGGGAACCATTCCAAAGCATGGCATTAGGATGAGATTTGCCTTTTAGAAAGATGACTGCAGTTTGGACAACAAATTTGTGGTTGGGAGAAGGAAGATAGGCAAGACTACAAACTAAACTATCAGCTAAAAGACAATTATTCATGCTCCTAGAAAAGACTCATGCAGCAAAAAAGAGGCTTGGTGGGTGATGGGAGGACCTGAGGGATGTGTATCTAGACTCATTAGTTACCAACAGTATAAGTAGAATGAGGCAAGGAGAAGCCCAGGGTGAACTAGTTCTAGGTTTCTCTGGGTTAGATAACTGAGTAAATAGAATTGCTACAGCACCTCCAGGAGAACAACAAGTTATGGGGAAAGAATGTACAGCTCTTTCTCAGATGTTTCTACTTGGTGTATCAAAAAAAGTACCTCTATTTAAAGTTTGCAGTATAGCACAAATACATTGTAAGATAATTCAATTATTCCTGAAATTATGTAGCTCTTTCCACAGTATCATACTGCAAAGTTATATATTAGAAACACCTAAATTTAAAGGTGGCTCCAAACATTATGAAGTGCTTCCTTTGGAACAGTGGGATAAACCAGCAGGTCCCTGCCTGGGAGCAAGCTCATCTCATGTCTTAGCTCATTTTAAACCACATTCCTCATTTATTCTGTAGATGGAACAGGTATTAATATCCTCTTTTTATGCCCTGTGGGGTAAAATTACTTGCACTCTATTACATGCAGCATTTTGTAAGCCCACTAAAGAGCAGGTCAACAAAAGAGACCAAGTCTTTGCTTTCATAGAACTTATATGCTGGTGGAGGGGTGGGGAAATGAACACAAAAAGCAAGCAAACCTTACACCCAGGTGTGAGAGACTGATGGGGACAGGGGAAGGTATGGTTACATTACTTAAGGTGGCCAGGAAAGGTACTATTGAGATCACATTTGAGTGGGCACTTCATCGAGTAGAAGGAAGTAGTAGGCACTTATGTAAGAGAAGAGCTTTTCAGGTAGAGGGAACTGTATCTGAGAAGCCCCCAGGTAGGAACAAGCTTGATGTAACCATTGGGGGAGGAATTCCAAATGCTGGGACAAATGCAGAGCAAGAAGTCCAAGTTACAAGGGCATTCCCGGGAGGGTGAAGGTGAGAGACTTCTGGCATCTTAGGGCAGCACTGGCACAACACAAGTTCCCTTGGGGTAACCTGTGAACCCGACCACTGTGCACAACATGGTGCCTCTGAGGAACTGCATTATGACTCACAAATGCTTTTGGAAGACAAGTCACAGCTCAGTTGAGGACTGCCTATTTCGGTATTGAAATGGGGCCAGGAACAAAATCATTTAGTTTTGCCTAGAGAGATGAACTTTAAAAATCTTTAGATGAACAGAATTCATCTTAAATACATCCACTCTGATCAAGAACCTGCAGTCTGAGGGCTGATGGCTCTGCCCCCCGGGGGTTCAGTCATGCCATACCACTGTTGGAGGGAGACATGGAAGAAGAGCTTCCTCCAAGGCTGTCACAGGGATTTAAAGAGGCCACATTGCCCCACAGGCTCCTCCATCAGCTCAGCTGGACAGGGCAAGGGGAAATGATACCCCCTGCCAATAGTACTCCCCTGCCAGCTGAGTTCCTATTTACACAAACCTGAAAGCCACAGAGAGACTGGGTGCTGGGGCTCCTCATTGGCCCCGAGAAGGACTATCATAGGCATAGTAGGCATAGTAGTCCAGCTGACCCTCTGGAAAACATTGCCCATACCTCCCACCCTGGAGTCATTTTCCATTGTGGCTTTATGGATTACCTATTCTTCTTCAAACTGTCTCTTAACAGTTTTTCCCCATTCAGTTACATGGCTTCAAAATATATCTGTGAACGGTGATGCAGATCAACTACTTGACTCTCTCAGTGTAGCATAAACAACACTGTAAGAGAACTAAATCACTCCTGAGTTATACAGCCCTTTTCACAGTATCACATTGCAAAATTATATATTGTATAGACTTATTTTAAAGGTGGCTTCAAACATTATGAGTGCCTCCTTTGGAATAGTGCTGTAAACCTGCGGGGTCCCTGCCTGGGGCAGCTCATCTCATGTCTAAGTTCCTTTTAAACCACAAAACTCTTCATTCAGTTATTGCAATCACTGGCCAATATTTTGTTCTTTAAGTCACCATTTCCATATGTTTTTAACAGCACCTGTATGTCTCCTTCCTAACAACTTTCACAGTGGCAACTTTCATGTATGTGCAGTGATAAATTCACCTGTCCCTCTCAATATCTTGCAGCCTCCATAAGGGTAGTGACCACATATTCTTACCTACTGTTCATCTCTAAAACTTAGCATAGTGTCTGACACACAGTAGGTGCTTAATAAATAACTGCTAAAAATACTATAAAACATACTCAGTTGGGGTAATGTTTAGTGTCTGAGAGTAGATCAGCCACAAATCATTCAAATCAAAGATAAGGAAGGTGAAAGCTTGACTATTCTTGTTTTTAATCAAAAGATATGGAACAATTTTGCTATTATTTGGGTCATAAGCTGATTTTGGAGACAATTCTAAAAAGTTTGACTAGAAAGTCAAAAACATTCATTTGACTATGCACAAAGATGACCAATTTCAAAATGTAATTTGAAAAAATAGAGTAAGAATTGATTTTCTAAAAGTTTCACCCAGATTAGGCCAAATTAAAAAGAAAAAGCAACCATTTTTTTTATCAGGCATGGTAGTAAGTATTCTATATCCATCCCCCCCCCCCCCCCCCCCCCCATTTAACCCCGTCCCAGTTTACAGATAAGGAGACTGAGAATGCACACTGAGTAAGTGACAGAGCCAGGATTTGCATCTAGGTCTATTTTATTTCACAAGACATGCTTTTAATCTGAGCCATGTTTTTAAGCTAAGAAATACATGCTAAAATTGAGTGATAATATGTTGTTACCTGTCACTCAAACACCCCCTCTGCCTCCCATGACAAGTAGTCTGGAATGATCACCAATTGGGGCAAATGCCCAAATAATTAAAAAGAATTTGAATGCCAATGATGTTTCAGCAGGAAAGCAAGATAATTCATGAAAAATCAATGTGAGGAATATGAATGAGTATTTTGTGTTGTCAGCTTTTTATTGTTGAGACCAAAATACCTGACATGAACAACTCAGAGAAGGAAACATTTATTTTGGGCTCACAGTTTCAGAGTTTCAGTCCATGGTCAGCTGACTCCTTGCTCTGGGCTGAGGTGAAGCAGAATATCGTGGTAGAAGGGTATGGTAAAGGAAAGCTGCTTATCTCATGGTAGCTAGGAAGCAGATAAAGCAAGAAAGGAGCCAGGGACAAGATAAAATGCAAGGGCATCCCCCACCTACATGCTCACTTCCTCCAGCCATGCCCTATCTATATACAGTTGCCACCCAGTAGTAGTTCATTCAAACTACTAATCTATCCAATGGAATAATCCAGTGAGGAGGCTATAGTTACCACAATCTAATCAATCCACTCTGAACATTATTGCATTGTCTAACTCATAAGTCTTTTGGGTACCTCAAGTCAAGAAAAGAGAGATTTAGAATAACTGTTATGTTTGAATATCCCCAAATTCATTTCATCCTACATGTGACCTCCACCCCATGTTTCTATCTAGGAATAAGACTGTATGAATAAAGGACAATATTTCCCAGACTCTTGACTCAGGAAGCGAGATTAGGCACTAAGTGCTGGACAATGAGCTATAACAAGAATATGATGGTTTCTAGGAAATTTCCTTAAGAGACCATAGGTTCTTGCCTTTTCCCTCCTCTTCCCTTTCTTATTTCCTTCTTCTGCTATTGAGAACTTGGAAGTGATGGCTAAAACTTCATCTTGGATCATGAGGTTGGAGACCTCATCTTATGTATGAAAGATCCAATAAAAAAAGAATACAGAACTAGGACCCATCTCTAGATCATCTGTTTATAACTTTTACTTTTTTTAAAATAGTTTTTTTAGTTGTAGTCGGACACAATACCTTTATTTTATTTATTTATTTTTATGTGGTGCTGAGGATCAAACCCAGTGCCTTGCATGTGCTAGGAGAGCGCTCTACTGCTGAGCCACAAACCCAGCCCTATAACTTTTACTTTTAATGTGAAAGAGAAAGACGCATCACTTGGATTAAGCCATTGTTCTTTGTGGTCTTGGTAATTGGTAGTTAATGTTAACAATCCAGCAACTAACCCATAGTGATGACAGAGTTCTAATGCAAACCCATCAGTTTGCAAGGTTCAAGTTCTTAGGTAAAAGCCTGAAGAACTCCTGGTTCAAAATTAGAATAGATTTTTTTTTTAAAAAAAAAGTGTTTTGAAATGATGAAAATAATATGACAGAAGAAAATAAGGAAAGTTTGAATATGCTCTCAATTTTGCATATGTGAGAAAGAATCCAAAGGAACATGCTACTTGGCATTAAAGAATTTGGTCTCCATCAGAGATGGCTAGAGGAAACTCTCAGTCCCCTGCATGGAGCTGGAAACAGAAGAAAAAAAGAAGCTGTGCACTGGCAGTTTCCAATAAAGTACTATTGTAGAAGAGTGGGCATTGCAGAAGGAAGCTGTGCAAACGAACACAAGATGAGACAGACAAGAAGAATTACAAAGGACTCTGAAATTGAAGAAGCAGGAGATGAAGTTCAAATATACACAGCCTGGAAAGGGACAAGCAGAATCATGTGACCCATATCAAAGACAGCATAAAGGCCAAAAAGGCAAAAAGGAAAGGTCAAGGTTGAAGCCCTGACAACTCATTTTTTATTCATTTCCTTTACTCTGTTAACAATAGCATTGAAGGAGTAAATTTAAATTGTGTTGCAATTGAGTAGAATCCCAAATGAAAGGAAGTCATAGAACAGGGAGTTTATTATTACCCTTTGTTCAATTTCTCAGTGAACGGCAGTGATAAGAACTTAGGAGGAAGATTCAGTGATTGGAGTTAGGCCTAATTTTATTAAAGATCAATCTTAATGATCCAGAAAAAGAAAAATAGATTATCATGTCATTATTTTACACCCCAGCTGAAACTAAGTCACAAAAATCCACGTAGGAAGTTTAGAGAATAGAGACAAGAAATAAAAATGAAAGAAGGCAATAGCAATAAAGGAAGTCAGCAACATGAAAACAGACATGACACAAATTAGAAGGCATTTTACAAGTGGCTAAATTAATTCTCCACTGTGCTTTGGTTTCCAAAATTCCTTTTCGGTGGTCACAAGTTGAAGTTGTTTGCTGGTACCTCCAGTGCTCTGGAAGGGGTAAGCAGTGAGGGACATGTCATACTAAAGGCAATGCAAACCATTCCAGCAGTGGGGAATAACATGACATATTTGGAATGTATTAGTTTATGATAATATCACTGGATACTAGATGGAAGCTGGAAAGGAGAAATAACAATAAAATTTGAAAATTTAACTTGAGAGGCACTAAATGAAAATCAGGCACTGTATTAAATAGGCTATTTTTTGTATGGATAGTAGAAAAAAAGAGGAACATACATATTTGAAAATTTAAAAAACTTGTTTATATGCAAAACTGGTTAAAGAATCTTCTAAATTTTAAAATATTTCCCCCTTCAACTTTAGAAAGCAAAACAAAACAAACAAAGACAAATCCCAGGCCCCTACTAGAAAATACAACATAGATTAGTCTAAAAAACTCTGGACAACCTAGTATTCTTTTAAAGTTGTATTGATTAGGGCCTTTTATTTTAGTTAATGTTGGTGTTTTTATTTTATGGATTAAATTAAATTAAAACAGTGATAGGGAATAGTGATAGGGGTAGGGAAGAGGCTTTCAAAAAGCAAATCTTGTCTAGTCAAATGAAATCACTCAAAATATGAAAATGTACATGTGGGAACACCTTTCCAACTGAAGAAAAACAAACAGTAAACAGACAGTAAACTTGATTCTAAACACACAGTTTTTTTTTTTGTTTTTTGTTTTTGGATGGTGGTGGGGGGAGTGGGTATAAGAAAAGTGCCAGGACTCAACTGTGCACTCAATGACAGATTTTCCCACTCCACCACTCCCTGAATGAAGGGCCCTCTTTTTAGCTTAGAGCAGTATCAGACATGTTAGGGCTTATAATCTTAAATCACACAGGCCTAATTACCTGGGGGATTAGCTGTCATTTTACATTCTCTTCAAGAATGGAGCTGCTGACTAGGAAAGCCAGGGGCCAAGAAAGTCACCTTGGCATCCACAACTCAGACCATTTTGGGTTCTCAGGAGGTGTAACCTGTGCACAGATGGGTACTAGACTTGTTAATTAATTATACTGCTCTTTTTCTGTATTTCAGATGTACACTTAGATTTAGGAGACAGCAGTCTGGTAAAGACACATGCCACTTAATTATTATTAGAAGTCGTAGTCAGTTGAAGCGCTGGGGACTGAACCCAGGGCCTTGCCCACACTAAGTGTGGTGTTCTACCACTGAGCTACACCCAATTCTGTTTAATATACGCTGAACCAATTACCTATTTTAAATTGGTTACATATTTACAATTTAAAAATTTCATGCAAATATGTTTTACAGGGAGGTGTGTGTGTGTGTGTGTGTGTGTGTGTGTGCGCGCGTGTGTACATGCGCGTGCACCCCCGTTGTTTTAAGCAAGGTGGATTATTCAAGAAAGTCCACACATTGGGTTTGGTTTTGGCTTTTAAATTTAGGCTTGTCCTTTTGGGGGAGAGAGGGGGATAGACGGTGGAGTATTGGGAAAGAGCCTTTCTGACCACAGAGAAAAGTCTTCCACAAATGTCATCCGACTAAGGGCAACCTATGGACTTTGGGAAGTCAGTTGAGGACGCATATTAATGAGCCAACTCTCAACCTCCTCCCTTCTGCCCTCTCAGCACCTGCTCAACTACAGCTCAGGAGAAAGAAACTCTGAACCTCTCTCTCAACGGGCGTCAGTTGCCCCCTACTCCCTCAAACAGAAGAACCACTAACACCACCAAATTACAGACAAATACTAAGTATCCAAGAGCATAAAATGTTTGCCAACAAGCAGCGCCAAGGCAGGGGCAAGTGAAAACAACCAACTGTAGACCCCTTGAGGGAGTTTCGCTCATCTGGGGCGAGACCCCAACCAGGGAAAGGAGAACCTTTTCCCTAGGCGCCCCGAAGACTCACACCCAGGTACAGAGCCAAAGTATTGGGGCAGAAAGGAGACCGCCTAGGCGCTGCTGCCCACTCCTCTTGCCCCAAATGACCCCAGCATCCCGGAGAGGTCCTTTCAGGGGTACTGCTCTCCTCTCTCTCAGAGGTAAGGGAGCAGTGAAGCCCCTACCCATCTCTCTGGCCGCGCCACCTGCTCACAGCCCAGCTTTCAGGTGAGGCGTGAACAGGTAACCGCACCTGCTCAGCCAACCCCACCTGCTGCGTCCCCTTACCCTGCCCTCCTCCTCCTCCACCATCTGGGTCGACTCGGCTCCTCCTTAGCGAGCCCGGGTGTCACGCTCCGACCTACCTGCGCGACTCCAGCCCCGGGCGCCGGCGCTCTCCGCAGCGTGCGCCCCGCGCCTCTCCGGGCGCGCCGGCGGCGGCCCGGCGCCCGCACTTTCCCGGCTGCCCCGGGCTGCGGACTCAGCGGGAAGCCCCGGCGCTGCCCGGCTCGCCGCCTCCGACCGGCTCCATTGTGACGCGGCGCGTTCCGCCGGCCAATAGGCGCGCGGAGGCGCGAACCGCTGACTAAGTTCGCGGGCGGAGGAGGAGGGGACCGGGGGAAGGCTGGGAGGAGGCAGGGTGGAGGCGACGGCCGCGGCGGTGGCTGTGGCAGCGGCGGCGGAGGAGAAGGAGGAGGAAGAGGAGGACGAGGCTGCGGGCCGCTTGGGTAGCGGCTACTGCTGTGAATTTTTCAGCTGCCTGGGCCGGAGTGTTTGCCCGGCTTTGGGACTGCGGGGGCCGGTGACTCACCGTCGCTGCTGGAAACAAAGCCCAGCTGCCACCTCCCCAAGCGCGCCATGTGGCGGCCCCGGCCCCCTCGCTCAGCCTTGGGTCCGCAGGCAGCTGGGCACAGCCACACGTTTGGCTGGAAAGAAGGGGGCTGTATTCCGGAGGCTGGAGGGAGAGGGGCTTAGGGTTGTCCCTAGACGCGCCACTCCAAGCGACTCTGGTAGTACACCGTGTGTCGGGCCCCGCCTTCTCACGTGTGCATCCTTGAGTAACTTGTTATTTACATAATGCGTGTTGGGCCCTGGGGGAAAGGTTAGGTGCAGCTAGACTGGAGCCTTGGTCTTAACGCACAGAAGTCCCTTGACAGTTCTTGGTTCCCCACGGGCTTGGAAAGGTTGCAGGGCAGAGAGCCTGGTAGAGGAGGTTTCCACTTGTACCAAACTAAGAGTCTTAATTAAGTTTGATTCTGGGCCTCATGTACCATCTACCTCTTTCCAATGTCCTTTCGTCAGGATGAGGAGGGGGCAACATGGTAGAGGGACCATCCCTGTACTCATAACCAGTATTTTACTGCTTATCAACTGCAGGTCCACCCTATCTATGGCCCTACCCACTTCCTTTACAGTTTGGTGGCCTTCAATTTGAAAAATAGTGATGTGCCTTTAAAACTTTGGATTTGATATTTTTATCTCAACCACTCCTTACTCTACTCTCTTTCTACTCCCTTTTAACCCAGACTCTGCCCAGACTGATTTCCAGCATAATGATTCAATAAGACAAGATTTATAACTGTTAGTTGCTATGGTGATCTCATTACTATTTAAAAAAAAAAAAAAATGTACAAGGATCGCCCAAAGAAATAAATTGAAAACAAAATACAGCATTTGGACTATCTGATCCGTTTGTCTAAATGGGATAAGAAGATGCTCTACTGAGTTATCTGAGACTGAGTTGTGTCCCACAGAGATGAACTACAATTTGAATTGTTTTGAAAGGTAATAAGAAGGCTGTCTTTGTGTGCTGCTCTGTTCTTTCCTTGTCCACCCTATTCTAGGTTAGCAGCTGTCTTTTTCCTGAATCTTGGAGGAAACCCTGAACATTTCTTCATTTGGTCGTTCAACAAGTTTTTATGGAATTGTGTGTATGAGAGACCATATACACAGATCAGTCTAATGTAGATTTGGGTGTGATCCTCAAACTGTTTACCACCTGGAGAAAGAAAACAGTACATATTTACAATTATGAAACACAGAAAAAGTGTCATAAGAGATGCAGATTACAAAATAATAGCATTAAAACTTAAAAACATCAAATTTTGCATCTGTATCTTTGCATGAAAAGGAACCAAACATAAATGGATAATCCCCTTCCAGATCCATAAATGAATAATCCATCCTTCTATCACAGCAATATAATTACTTGTGTGAGTTGAATAGTTACTTAGCTTATTTGGAGTCGGTCCCCTCATCTTTACAATAAGATATTATAAACTACATGATCTGTTCCAATGATGATATGAATAAAAAGTAACTATTATGCTTGCTAACTCAAGTTATTATTAGTAGGAAGTTAAAGTAACAGAGTTCATTCAAGTTGTATTAGCTCTGGGTAAACCTCAGATATGTAGCTTTTAAATGTGATTTTCATTATCTTATTCTAGTTTTTATTAACAAAATTACTTTCCATAATGACAACATTTATTACTGACACTACAGATAGGACTTATGAATTTGTGATGTTGCATTCAGGAATACCCTTCTGAAATTTAAACATCAAATTGATGTTTCTCTTGTTTTTTCATTTTATGATATGTTTATAAGCTTCTGCTTGTATTACAGTGAAGAGAAAGGAATAACCTCAAACCTTAAAAAATACAATGCATATAATATGAGCCCATAAAGAAAGTATATTTGGCAACCCAGGGTAGATTTTGTAATGAGAATGTAATTGTTTGACTGTTTGACTTCTTATGCCTGTGCCCAGGTTTCCCATTACGTTGTAATCTCTTTGAAAACAGGACCCGTGGAAACTTGGAATATGTTCAGTCCTTACAAGAGTATCTGAGATTCTCTGAGGGACTCTGATCAATATATTTTGGTAAACAAAAATCCCAAAAGACTCAGATGCTATTTCCACAGCCAAATTTGTCCAAGTCTAAAATAGTGATTTAAATTAGTGATTAAAAATTGCACCATGGATACAAAACCCTTATTTTGTGCCTACTGGGTGGCAGACACCATGGGCAGTACTCAGGGAGCTAAAACTTGGTCCTTGACCTTGATATCCCACAACTTAGCACAGAAAACAAGTGCTTCTTGTGGTCAATGAGAAGGTTTGGGAAGGATCTCATCCTATACTTTTGACTTATCTGCCCCAGACATTGTCTTAACATGACAATCTACCTTCAGGGCTCTTTTTGGCAAGCTGAGAATCTGAAGAAGAAACCCAAGTAAAATTACTCTGCTTTATTCAGCATCTCAAGAATATTTAAAAGCCGGGCGCGGTGGCGCACGCCTGTAATCCCAGCACTTCGGGAGGCTGAGGCAGGAGGATCGCGAGTTCAAAGCCAGCCTCAGCAATGGCGAGGCACTTAGCAACTCAGTGAGACCCTGTCTCTAAATAAAATACAAAAAAAGGTCTGGGGATGTGACCCAGTGGTCAAGTGCCCCTGAGTTCAATCCCCGGTACCAAAAAAAAAAAAAAAAAAAGAACATTTGGTGGTAGGGTCTTTACTTTCACGTGATATGAGAGGAGTAGAAACAACTACTAATGCCCTCAGTTCTCCTACACAATGACACCAGAAAAGTCACCAGTGATAGAAATGAAATAATTACTGCATTTGTAATTTTGTAGCTGAATCCCATGACCCACAAGAAGTGATCACCTAACTCCTGGAATTGGCAAGTATCCTCTGGGTGGATTCTCTAGAAAAAAAGAAAAAGTCTTTGAGGGATATCAGTAGTAAGCTCTGCTGCATGTGGCTGCCTTGGTAAGAGTTTAGTTTTCTCTTAATCTTGAAAAATTTTATATAATTAATAGGAGGCAGAATATTAACAGTTCTTTTCCATTTCCGTATTCTACAAAATTTTTATAATGAAAACTCCATTTTTTAAAAATATTAAACATTGAATGTCCACAAAGATAAGAAAGCTGGGGATCTGATAGAGGTGAGGGGGAATACCAAGATAAAGAGAATAATTCATTTTTTAAAAACCTATAGTACTCTGGTAGGGAAGGTATATCCAGTATGCATATAGCATCCTAAAGTGGAGGTGAGGTTGGGTGGTACTGAGGTTTAAGGAAGGATTGTACTGAACATAGGTCTGAGAAAGTTTAGCTGGCTTCAGGGTTCTCAATTGAAATATTACTCTAATAATTGTACATATTACTTTTAAATCTTGTTTCAGCCTCAAGGTTCAAGGTTCTTATTTCTACTGTGTCATGTCAGAAAAAGAGCAAAAGATAGACTACTTTTGCATTCTCAGCAAGTTTTGCAGATTCCCCAGGTTCAGCTGTGTATGACTGAGCACATTGTCATTGATGAAGCATTTTTATTTATTTTTTGGTGAAAGAGTTCACCATATTTTTCTTTTTCCATCTTTTGGTTACAGTGGTTTAAAATGAGTTTTCCTTGGGCCTGGCGTGGATTCTGAGAATGATCCCTGGGAATGAGCTCAATGATGAGAATTCTGCAATAAGCAAGACACACTGGATATTGCACATATGTTTGGAATAAGGTAGTAGATCTAGAAGTCCAGACTGCAATTGTGCAAGGCAGGCTGTACACTTCTGTGTGAGTTGGTCTCCTATCATGGTCCTAGCCTTAAACAGTCACGGCTACTCTGTTCTTACCACCCCCTGTACTGAGTATCCCATCTGCCCCTTATCAGATCAGTGCGTGAAGGTGACCCTCCTTTGAGTCCTTTCCCTTAAAAGAAAACATCAGTTCCTGCAGTATGATGCTTGGCATCCTCAGTTGATCTGTCTTCTGGGAATTTGTCCAAATATTTCTTTGAAAGTTTCCCATGAATCCCATTTAAAGAAAACATGCCGTCATCTGGGTCACATATTGGAATCCACCACAAAGCAGCCAAGCAGTGGTTGACTCTTGTCCTATTCTTATCCATAAAAAGGAGGTGACTTCTAAGAAAATATGTGCAAATGAAGCCAGGCTAAAAGCCCAGAATTAAAGAAGTACTGGTGCTCCTGTGCTCCGTGGCTGCAAATAGCCCTGAGGAGTCCTGCCAGTGACTGCAACAGGACTTGCTGGCATCCCTGTGAGGCGTCATTGTGTTCCCCAAATCTTGAAATCTGGGCAAAAGGTTTCCTCGTGCTATGAAAGTGACTGTGCTCTGAAGTTCCTCAGAGTGAACCCTTCTGTCTTTTGGATTTGAAATAGCCCCATATTTGATTTCCCCTTTTTCTCCTCAGCAGCTGTGCTTTGTTTTTTGTGGCCTAATATAAGAACATCTGTCAACTAGAAATCATATTGCATACTGGGTTTCATTCTCAACTAAGTTGATTCTCAAAGAATAAGAACTGGTACATCTCTGTAATTTATTAAGTATTTGAAAAATAAGATCCAGAATATTTTAAAGCTGGAGAAGAAAGAGATGTGTGCTAGAAAGAAAATTGGACTTGGAGTTTCCTGGTGGCTCTTCTGGTCATGGGATTTAGGGTGGGTCACTAGCAGTCTAAGCAGAACTTTCTGTTTTACAGAGTGTGTTGTATAGCCCTACTGGGCTATATAAGAAGACAGGCACAGTCCATGCTTCAAAATTCTCAGACTTCATGTTACTCATTTGTCAAATATTTATTCTATGCCTACTATGTGCAAAACACTATAGGCATTTGGGGGGATACATTGGTCCATATGTTGGATGTGACCTTTGTCTTCCTGAAGTCCATAGTCTCAAAGTGTTCCTCTAGACAAAGGTGTCAGAGTTGGACATGATAAATTGATAATGGCTGAACTAAACAAATTTGCACTCTGTTCTGTACCCCATTCTCTTTTGTCTTCTGAAATCCACTTATCCAAATTCAGGCACATCTTCCAATTATCTGCTTATTTTTCTGCTAACTTATCTCTGTATTCTTTATGTCAAATTCACAATGTCCATCATATTTTTATTTTTGGAGGACACAAGGACACCAGGACCTTTGTCCTCAAGAAGCTTAAAGTTTTCAAAAGTTAAAAAAAAAAAGGCAAATATGTAGTGATATATGTAAGAAGATATGAGATCCAGTAAAGTTTCCAAATAAAATGTTTATATGGTCTGAACATAAAGCAAAAATGTGCTTTTTAACAGCTGAATTTAACCTGGCTACTTCATGAGGAAGGCACTAAAATAATGACTAATATATTCTTCATTCTAAGAATCAGGATAGTTGACTGTATACTGGTACAGCAAAGAATGGGTTAAAGTAAAGAACATCTTTTTGAGAAATTGAGACCTAATAAGTGAATTAAAGAACTGCTTCATAGGAAGCTTGTTGTTCATTGATAGAACAGACTTTAGGGGCTGGGGATATAACTCAGTTGGTAGAGTGCTTGCCTTGCATGGACGAAGCCTTGGGTTCAATCCCCAGCACAACCAAAAAAAAAAAAAAAAAAAAAAAAAAAATCAGACTTTTGTGGCTAACAAAGGCCTCAGTGTAGGTGGGGAAGTTACAGATAGCTTGGTTACAAGGAGAGACGAGGAGGAATCATACTGAAGGGTGAAAACATATGAAGGTGTGGAAATTTTACAATTTCATCTTTACCTTTGAGTGACCATTATTGTCATATAAAATTCCTAGATTTATTTAATTATCAATTTATCATATATTTTGCTTTTAAGGGTACTGAGAACAAAAAGAGCATATGCATTCTGAAAATATATGGTCACAAAGAAAGTAACTTGTTTATAAACACCCTTGTTGTTCACACAAATCACTCAATATATCATAGCTTTTTCTAAACAATATGCTCTTCCCTCTGTGGTTTGTGTACCTAAGGGTGGTGTCATATATTAGCAGTCCCTTGCCTTGCTGAGCTGCTATCTAAAGGCTCCTGAAGCGCACATGTGTCTTTCAGAGGCCACTAGGTTGAAAGATAAGCACTGCTTTACTGTGGCTTGCTCATGTCCTCTGGAAGAATGCTGTGAAACTGAGTTTCAGGAAGGCGAAGCCAAATCTATCACAGGGATAAATGTGTCTTCAGAAACTAGTCTGGTGTTTTACACCTAGTAGATATTTGTTCCATACTAAATGAATGAAATGAGTTCTGGGACTTCGGGAACACATTTTTTCCCCTTGTATATATTCTGAAGTCATCTCAGGATTTAACTCTCAGCTCTGTCCCCATTAGTTCTCATGGGGATAGAATTGTTCTTACTAGATTTAAGAATTACCACATGTAAAAGGCCAAGGCTTTGGAGTTGGGAGGGAGGACAGGACATGATGAGAGATGACAAGAGAGTGATATTTAAGTACCAACATTTGTGAAAAGTAAAGTTTAAAATGTACTTGTTACAAAATTACTTACAATAATTGTCATGACTTTGGATGTATTCATCTTTTTCTAGTAATATCCATAGTCACGTTGGCATTGGACTGCCCTTTTTATCTTGGATGTCTTGTGACTTTGAAGCACTGCAATATTTTAATATCTCATTGATAATTATACCTTGCTTTTCAAGATATTATTTTCAGGAATTATCAACTAGTGGATTGGGTTTGGAATACCAATCTGGAAACTAAGATGCTTAGCGTAAGATAATAAGCAAGTCTAAGGATATGTGTTCAAAAATCACAACCACCTTTAGCAATAGCACCTATATATAGCATGGATTCTAAAGTGAGATTATCTGACTTCACACCTTGGTATTCCCTTTATGAGCTGTTTGGTGTTTGTCAAATTATTTAATTTCTCTGTGCCTTAGTTTCTTCTTGAAGAATGGATTGTGGTGAGGATTAAATGAATAATCTGGGTAGGGTGTTCCCAGGCACATAGTAAGTCAGTCTTGTGTGATATCAACTGTGATCACCGTCTTGGGTAAGTCACTCCTCTGGGTTTACAATTTCCATCTATAAAATGAAAGGCTTTCACTAGATTATCTCTAAGGCCCTTCTGAACCACAGTTTTCAACCAAGACAGCCATATAATTTTCTGCACGTATGTATGTGGTTAGAGATAGAGAAGTGGATGATGAGTTAATAAATGCCTTCCTTGATTATTGGTAGATTGAGGCAAGCTTCTAAACCAGATTCTAAATTCTTTAAGAAAGTCTTTTCCTTTAGGTATCCCAAGGCCTAACATGGTATGTGGGGACTGTGGGTAATCGATAAATGGTTAGTTAAAGAGGAACAATGTTCCAAGATATGTGGGGATGAGAAGGGTGGTAATTGCTTTCTAAGTCTTTTCTAGCTTCAAAGTAACTAACATAAAATATTTAAAAAACATTAGTGCTCTCTGCTGGAGAACTTGATACTGCAGAAATTCTTAGTTGAGCCCTTCCTCCCTCCCTGCCTCCCTCCCTTCCTTCCTTCCATTCTTCCTTCCTTCCTTTCCCTCTTTCTTTTTGGTACTGGGGATTGAACCCAGAGGCATTTTACCACTGAGCCCCATCCCCAGCCTTTTTATTTATTTTGAGACAGGGTCTCACTAAGTGGCTTACGGCTTCACTAAGTTGTTGAAGCTGGCCTCAAACCTGCAATTCTCCCGCTTCAGTCTAAATTGCTGGGATTACAGTTGTGTGCCACTGTGCCCAGCTAGTTGATTAATTTCTTTATGGAAGATTCTGATTTTTGTTTAGAATTTTTGTTCTGAATTGTCAAAATAAGTTATGGCAGATAGACTTATTATATTGTGTTGCAGGTACAGATTTGGTGTTTCATCATTCAGAATGACATGATTTGACTCACATGCCCAGTCTCATTTCTTTGTCTCATATTTCTGTCCTTCCTTCAGAACTAGTGTCTGTATGTTTCTGCAAGTGTGCTATTCTTTCTTCTTGTGTAAATAAATAGAGACGATATTAAATAAAACATCAATGTTAAGAAAAGGAAAGGACAAGCCACAGAATGGCAGAAAACATTTTCAAGTCATGTATCTGATGATAGAATTGTACCCAGAATGTATAAAAACACACAATGAAAAGATGAATAAGGCAATTAAAAATGGGAATGGGAGAGGATTCTTGGAAGACTGTGAAGTAGGAAGCATCATGTATCCCTCTCCCTCTATCTCCAATTGCATGGAATTCAGGAATCTACTGAAGGCTTGTGGCTGCCAGGGGAAGACCTGAATAAAAATTTGGGGTTAATTTCAGGCATTTCAACTCTTTGTACAGTGTCAGCTATACCATTCCCATTGCCACCCCTCCTCCCTCATGGCAGGCAGCTGTGTCTATGTTCCTAGAGAGCTTACCCACAGCCTGTGGGTGCACTGTTCTTTAATTATTAGGAATCTGTGCTGTGATTCCTGATTGATGCTTCTGATGACAGAGGTGTAAAGAGTTGGGTGGCCACTGATGTTATACCTCCCCACATTGCTGCTAGTCCCTAGACTTCTGGCTGAGGGTAGCTGCAGGAGTCTCAAAGGGCCAGTGCCCCTTCAATTTATTTCTTTCCTTTGCCTCCTCTGTGAAATAGCCACTAAAGGACAGTGCTGCAACATGCATGGGTGAACCCTAGAAACCAGTGTGGGGCAATGGGGAATTAAGAAAGATACATAAATACTTAGAGAAAGCTGGGACCAGATGGGATACTGATCTCTGATGGAGAAACAGTGACCCAGAGCTAGCTCAGCACATTCATTATATAAGTTTCACAATCCAGAAGTTAAAACTATAGGGGTATTGTTCTTTGTGTACTAAAAAGTTACAGAACTATGAGCCAGGTGTGGTGGCACACGCCTGTAATCCCAGCACTTGGGAGGCTGAGGCAGGAGGATCCTGAGTTCAAATCCAGCCTCAGCAATGGTGAGGCACTTAGCAACTCAGTGAGACCCCGTCTCTAATAAAATACAAAAAAGGGCTGGGGATGTGGCCCAGTGGTCAAGTGCCCCTGAGTTCAATCCCCAGTATCAAAAAGAAAAAAAGCTTTTTTCCTCTTATAAAAAGTTACAGAACTATAAACATTTTTGTAGCTTGTCTACTGTTGCAGCGTTAGGAACATCCTTTTATTATCCTGCTGTACCTAGGAAGCCCATTGTCCAGAGTTTCTGCAAAGCAGGCAGGCTTGAAGATTGCAGCACTTGCAAGATATTGTGGTTATCTTGTTATCCTAAGAATTCTCTATCCCCAGTACTTGATGTCTGAACTCAAGGTCAAGATTGTTATTGTTCCATACCTTTGCACAGAACTTCCTAAGGCAGGGCTTTATCATAGATCCTAGGCAATCTTGTCCTGCATCTTTGCACAGAAAGTTCCCATAGAAAAACACAGCCACAGCTTTGAGGCAGTCAAAGACCATGATTCAAGTTACCACTTTCCACAGGACAGGACATTCAAAAGCAACTTCATTTACAGAGAAAATTAGAAAGTGATCACATATGATCAGGGGAAAGTCACAGGCTCAGAAAAGACCTGAGAAGACATTGAGGCTAATTCTAGACAGTCTGCAATGACAACAACCAAAAGGATAAAAAAAAACAACAAAGCCAGCAAAGCCTGAGAAAGGGTAAGGATCTGATTTTCAGAGTGGTTACATTGTTAGAATCAAATGCCCAGTTTTCAATAACAACAAAAAATTCACATGTTACAAAGAAATAGGAAAGTATGGCTCATTCAAGGGAAATCATACACCAACAAAAACTGTTTCTGAAAAAGGCCTGATGGCAGATCTACCAAACAAATTCTTAAATAAACTAAAGAAAGATGTGGAAGAAGAAAAAAATGCACAAACAAAATGGAAATATTAGTTAAGATAAAAAAAAAAAAAACTAATTTTAGAGCTGAAAATATAATAACTAAAATGAAAAATTCACTAGAGGGCTTCAAAGACAGAATTGATCAGGCAGAAGTAATCTTGTAGTCAGAAAAGTGAGAATAACTAAGCCTGTAGAACAGAAAGAAGAATGATTGAAGAAGTGAACAGAGCCTCAGAGACCTGTGGGAGAGCATTACATGGACTGATGCATGTTTTGTGGGATGCCATAGAGAGCAAGAGAAGGGTAGAAAGAATATGTGAAGATTACCAAAAAGATAAAATACTTTGGAATTAATGTGGTGAACAACTTGCACAATAAAAAGCACAGAATATTGCTAAAAGAAATTAAAGAAGACATAAATAAATAGAAACACATTCTATATTCATGGATTGAAAGAGGCAATATAGTTAAGATGTCAAGACTACCCAAAGTGATAGTGATCTACAGATATAATGCAATTTCTATTTGAATCTCAGTGATGTTTTTGCAGATAGAGAAAAACACATTTTAAAATTTATATGGAATATCAAGGGGATTTTTCTTTTTCTTTTTTTAAATTTTTTCTTTTTTTTTTTTTTTTTTTTTTGGTGTTGCTAAGGATAGAACTCAGGGCCTTCCTTGTGCATGTGAGGAGGCAACTGAGCTATAACCCCAGCCCTTGGGATTTTTTTTAGAAAGAATCCGAAGAGCATAAACAGTCTTTTTTTTTTTTTTTTTTTTTTTTTTTTGTGGTACCAGGGATTGAACTCAGGGGCACTCGACCCTGGGTTCCCCAGACCTTTTTTTTTTTTTTAGAGACAGGGTCTCACTGAGTTTAAGTGCCTCGATTGCTGAGGCTGGCTTTGAAATCCTCCTGCCTCAGCCTCCCAAAGTGCTGGGCACCGCGCCCGGCTAGCATAAACAGTCTTGCAAAGGAAGAACAAAGCTGAAGAGTTCACACTTCTGGTTTCGTACCTTACTACAAAGTTAGAATAATCAAAGTGTGCTGCTGATATAAAGATAGACATGCATGCCAATGGAATACAATAAAGAGCCCCCAAACAAACTTATATAGTTTGTTTTAGTCAGCTATTTTGCTACTGTGACTTAAAGATCTGACCAAAACAATTGTAGAGGAGGAAAAGTTTATTTGAGAGCTCAGGGTTTCAGAGGTCTTAGTCCATAGAAGGCTGGCTCCATTCCTAGGGCCTCAAAGTGAGGCAGAATATCATGGCAGAAGAGTGTAGCAGAGAGAAGCAGCTCACATGAGATCAGGAAGCAGAGGGGGCAGGGGGAGGGAGGGTCTCCACTTGCCAGATACAAATATATAACCTATAGCCATGCCCCAATTTCCACCTCTTCCAGCCACACCCTACCACTCCAGTTACTACTCAGTTAATCCCTGTGAGGGGATTAATTCACTGATTGGGTTAAGACTCTCACAATGCAATAATTTCTCCTCTGAACCTTCTTGCATTGTCTCACATGTGAACTTTTGGGGCACACCTCATATCCAAACCATAACATGGTCAAACAATTTATGACAAAGATGTTAAGTCCATTTGATGGGGAAGGACAGGCTTTTCAACAAATTACACTAGAAAAATCAGATACCTACATGCAAAAGAACAATGTTGAATCCTTACCTAACACCATATTCAAAAATTCAAAATGGATGAAAGATGTTAAGACCTAAAATTATCTCTCTTAGAAGAAAACATGGAGTAAAGGCTTCATGACATTGTATTTCACAGTGATTTTCTGGATGTGACACCAACGACACAGGCAACAAAAGAAAAAGTAGACAAGTGGACCTTATGAAAATTAAATAATTTTGTGTATCAAAAGGACACTATCAATAGAGTAAAAGCATAACTCACAGAAAGGGAGAAAATGTTTGTAAAGCATGTATCTGGATAAGAGATTAATGTTCAGAATAGAGAAGACTTCTACATTTCAAAAACAAAAGATAACCCAATTCAAAAATTGGCAATGGAATTGAAAGAAGATATAAAAGTAGCCAAAAAGTATCTGAAAAGATGTTCAAAATCACTAATCATTAGGAAAATTCAAATTAAAACTACAATAAGGTACTACCTCACAACTCTTGAGATGTCTACTATCAAAAAGAATAATAAATGTTAAAGTAAGAAATTGGAAACCATGTGCACTCTTGGTGGGAATGTCAAGTGGTAGGACCACAGAGGAAAACAGTATGACAGTTTCTCAAAATATTAAAAATAGCATTACCATAAGGTCCAGCTCTTCTACTTCTGAGTATATGACCAAAAGAATTGAAAGCAGGGTCTCAGAAATGATATTTGCATACCCATGTTTCTAGCAGCATAATTCACAATAGCTAAAATGTGCGAGCAACCCAAGTATCCATTGATGGATGAATGGATAAGCAACAATGTGGTACACCCCAAGAGTGCAGCATTATTCAGCCTAAAGAAAAAGGAAATTCTGAGATATGCTACGATATGCAGGAAACTTGAACACATTACACAAAGTGGAACAAGCTAGTCACAAAAAGACCAATAATGTAGGATTCCTCTTATAGGAGGTACTTAGCACAGTGAAAATCATAGACACAAAGCAGCATGGAGGATATCGGGGACTGCAGAGATAGGGGAATGCGGGCATATTGTTCAATGAGTACAGCTGTTCAGTTTCACATGATTAGAATCATGGAGACAGAAGGTAGTGATGGCTGCACAACACTGTGAGTATATTTAATACTACTGAAGTACACCTCAAAGTGATTAAGATGGTAAATTTTATGTCATATGTAGTTTAGCACAATAAAAATTGGGGAAGGATAGGGAATATATTTGAATATTCCCCTATAAAGATCTGCAAAAGGACAGTAAACACATGAATATATGCTCAACATCATTAATCATTAGGGAAATGCAAATTAAAACCTTAACAAGATACTACTTCAAACTCACAAGATGATTAAAATAAAATCAGACAATGATAAGTCTCAATGAGGGTGTGGAGAAATCAAAACTCTTATCCATTGTGGGTAGGATTGTAAATGATGCATACACTTTGGAAAACAGGTTAGCAGCTTCACAACATATTGAATATAAAATTTCCATATGACTCAAGAATTCTAATCCTAAGTATGTTATCCAGTATGTTACCTTGACTACATATGGCCACAGAAAAACCTGCACATGAATGCTCATAGCAGAGTGGAAATAGCCCAAACATCCATTAACTGATGAACAAATAACAAATTTTGACTTATTCATATAATGGAATATTTCTTAGTCCTAAAAAGCAACTAAATATTGGTATGTGCCACAATATGCACAAACTTTGAAAATATTATGCTAAGTTAAATAAACTGGTCAAAAAAGGCCACAAAATACATAATTTAGTTTGTAAGAAATGTCCAAAGCTGGGCATGGTAGTGTGTTCCTATAATTCAGCTATTTGGGAGCTTGAGCTTAGGAGTTGGTAGACCAGCTGAACATGGAAGGACTCTATCTTAAAAACAAAAACAGAAATCAAACAAAAAATTAAATGTTCCAAATAGGCCAATCCACAGAGATATAAAATAGATTTGTGGTTACAAAGGATTGTGGGTAGTGGGATAGAGAGGAACTTCTAATGGGTAAAAGGTTTCTTTTTGGGGTGTTAAAATGTTCTGTTACTGGATGGTGGTTTATAACTCTGGAGTATGCTAAAAGAAAAACACAAAACACTGAACTGTACTTTTTTAAAAAAGTTGAACTTGAGATAGAGGCATGATTGAGGTCCTGGGTTCAATTCCTGACACCACACACACACACATGCACACAGACACAGATGCACACGCATGCGCGCACACACATACACACACAAGCAAAAAGCTGGATTTGAGGTATGTAATTTAAATCTCACTATTATCTAAAAACAATTTCAACAACCCTAAGAACCAAGTTTCAGGCCTTCATGGATATTTTAAACCTGGAATTTCACAAATAAAAAGAGCCCTTCCAGAATTAAGGATTTTTTTCCACTTAAGAAATAGCCTGAGCTATCTTTGTATAATGCCAAATTAACTGATGAAGAAGTAAAACTAAAAAAAAAAAAAAAAAAATCAACCTAACTTGTTATTTTGTTTTTATTTATATTTATATTTATATTTATTTCCATACTATGAATTGAACTCAGGGTCATTCTACCACTAGGCTACATCCTCAGCCTTTTTTTTTTTTCTTTTTAATTTTTATGTTTTGAGGCAGGGTCTTGCTAAGTTACTGAGGCAGGTCTATAACTAGTGATCCTCCTGCCTCAACCTTCAGGATTAAAGGCATGCCCCATAGAACCTGGCTTATTTGATTCTATTGAATTTTAAAATTTTGCCTTTTACTTAAGGTAAACCATTAGGTATATTAATTTTTTGAATTTATAGTATAAAAGAATGAATTCTATTTCAAATATCCTCCAAACTGCATTTGTATACTTATATTAGGTGTTGGCCAGAGTTTAATGATGACAAGGCGTGAGGCTTTAAACCCAGAATCTTCTAGGTACAACCACTCTGACGGTCATCAGGTCCAGCCCTAAACAACACTGATTTACTTTTTATGTCTGTGGGTTTGCTTTTGCTGTACATTTCACATAAATGGAATCATATAGCTTGTTTTGTGTCTGGCTTCTTTTATTTTTAGCCCAATATTTCCAAGATTCATTCTTACTGTTGCAGGTACAGAATTTAATTCCTACTCTAAGTTGAATAATATTCCATTATAACAATCTACCACATTTGTTTATCCATTCATCAGCTGATGAACACTGGGTTGTCTCTACCTCTTAGTTATTATAAAAAATGCTGCTATAAACATTCATGTGTAAGTTTTGTGTTGATATCTATTTTCCTTTCTCTGGGGTGTATAACTGTGAGTGAAATTGCTGGTCAAATGGTAAAACCATTTGAGAAACTGCCCAAGTATTTTCCAAAGTGGTTGCAACATTTACATTCCCCTTAGAAGAGTGTTGAGTATTCCTATTTCACAACATTCTTGCTAACACTTGTTAGTTCCTCCCTCTACTCACCCCAGGTATTTTTTTATTTTAGCAGTCCTGGTGGGTGTGAGGTGGTATCTCATTGTGGTTTTGATTTGCATTCCCTGAAGACTAATAATGTTGAGCAGCTTTTGATGTGTTTATTGTTAATTTCTGTATTTTCTTTGGAGAAATGTCTGAATAGATACGATGCCCATCTTCTGTCAAAATTATTTGCCTTTTGCCTTTTAATAATGGAGTTGTGTTCCTTATATATCTAGATATAAGTTCTTTATCCGATAGTTTCTTCTATTCTGAGGGTTAGAATTTCTAAATTTTGATGAAGTTGAATTTATCTATTTCTTCCTTTGCTCATGTTTTGGCATTCTCTAAGATTTCATTGCCAAAATATAAAGTCACATACATAAACAGTTAAGTTTTTTTTTAAGAGTTTTATATTTTTAGGTCTCACAAGTAGGTTATACAGTCTGTTTGAGTTCATTTTTGTATATGGTGTGAGATACAGTCCAGCTTCTTTTATTTTTTTGGCATGTGGCTACCCATTTGTTCCAGCATCATCTATTGAAAAGATTGTTTTCCTTCATCAGAAGACTTGACATTCTGTTAGAATATCAGTTGACCAGAGACAATATGGATTTAATTTTTTACTTTCAATTATATTCCATTGATCCATATGTCTACACATATGCTAGTGACTTCATTATTGTTGCTTTATAGTAAGTCTTGTAATTGGAAAATGTGAGCCTTCCCACTTTGTTATTTTTCAATATTCTATTTTGGGTCCTTTACAATTCCATATAAATGATAGAATTATCTTGGCAATTTCTAGGAAGAAACAAGCTGGAATTCTGATAAGGAGTGTATAGAATATGTAGATCACTTTGGGAAGCATTACCACCTGGACAGTTTTATGATCTATAAATATACAAAGTTTTGTTTTCTGTTTCACTTAATCCTCTTTAATTTCATTAAGTAATTTTATAGTTCTTAGAGAATAACTTTTGAACTTCTCTTGTTAAATTTATCTCTAAATTTTTTATTCTTTTTGATCAGGTTGTGGGATTGCTTTCTTAATTTCCTTTAAGATTGTTCATCACAATTGTGTGGAAATACATTTGATCTTTGTTGATCTGGTGTAGTGACTGGTTGGATTATTTTTGTGATGTCTATCTACATCCCCTCCCCAGAGTGCACACACAGCTCCCTGAACTTGTGCACACTGCGTGGAGCCTTTTAGATTGTTCCTCAGGGTCATGTTGGGTATATCTGCAGGCATGCTGGGAGAACATTGGTGTTATGAGGCCTCTTTGTGTCTGGTTACCTAAATCATATCCCTTTGTGAAGCTTCACCAATTGCTGGTGGTTGCTTTTGATACTAAGGGGCTTACATTGCTATACAAGAATCCAATTAAATTCAGGATCTTTTGAAGGGATTTTTCCTGTGACCAGTGTTTGAGGTGCATAGCCTAGAAGGGCTCTTCCAGCAGTTTCTTTCCTTGCTTTTCTCTAATAATTAGTTGGCTTACAGTTAAGCCAATACTTTCAACAATTTTCAATTGTCTTTCACCAAAATGTCTATTATTTTTGAGAGCACCCTAGGCCTGATCATTATTTACTCTTACAAAACCAGTTTCTGTAGGGAGGGATTTTGAGCTCTCTGTTTTATGACTCCTTTTCCTTGCTGGCCAAATATTGACCCACAGCTCTAGCTGTAGGTGAGAAAATCATGTATTTCTCTCTGAAGGAAAATCAGTTTTAGGAACCGAGTACTCTGTGGAGGCAAGTGTCCTTGGCTTGTCTCTTAGCAGAGAACTGCTACTTCATTAGTCAGGTCAAGAGCAGTTAGGACCCTACTGATTTAAGTAACACTACCTGGTACCCCAGGTATAGCCTTCATCACACCAGCAGGAGTTGGGGCAGGATGGAGGGGGCAGAACCTTGTGTGTTAGCTCTACCTGTTTGAGGTGGGGTTTCCATCATGAGGAGCCAGAGTTTGGAGGGAGGGTGTAGGTCTTGGTTTAAATAACACAGATTCTGATTTATGGACTTTTAGCAGATTTAGGAGTTTAGAAGATATTTCCTGACTTGCAGCATGCCCATAGAGCTATTTTTAGAGACTTTAAATGGATGTTTAAGAATTAATTTTCATCAGCTTTGTTGAGGAATAAGACTAGCATGCCAGAAATGAAAATGAAAGAGGAAATTTTGACCAATTGTATATTAGCATTGTCTTCAGCTGAGTACTTGAAGTATCTTTGGTTGCTAGTGGAAGGCTAAGATGTATTTGTAATAATAATAATAATAATGCATTAGAGGATTGGTGACATTGGGGACATGAGTTGTCAAACATCTCTTGAGAGAGGTAGCATACGTCTATAGGATCCAACATCTGTGGCAGCTAACGATGGACACTCTAGCCGGGTAATAGACTCAGAGTGAAATTCAATGGCAGTTGCTATGAGAATCTAAATTTACCTCACAATAATAATCAAACTAATAATAATCAAAATAATGAGTTACTTTTACACTTGATCTTAGCCAAAAGGCCGAGAAGCGATGTAATAATGAGTTACTTTTGTTAGCCAATTAGTAGAAATTGCTTAAGAACTTTACACGTATTGTGTCTAATGCCCATGACAATACCGTAAGTGAGATATTATCCCTTTGATTATGTGAAGAGATGAAGATGTTAACTTACCTGCTCCAGAACACCCAGTTTGGTGATAAAGCTTGCTCTCAGGTGCAGCCTGTCTGACTCTAAGGCCTTCCTCTACAGAATGTACCCCAATGCAAAACATTTCAGGAAAAAGTAAAAGAGAGAAAAATGAAATGAGAATCAAGGAAAGGAAATAGAAAAGAGAATGAAATGATGGGCAAAAAGCAGGGGCAGTACGGGAATGCCAGGACAGGACCAACAACTGTCCCTGGGTCATTGGCTTGCATAAATGCCCTTGGCCTGAAATTTCTGAGGTCAGCCTTGTCCTGACATCTCTTGTTGAATATCATTCAAGGAGTGTGAATTTGGGGAGCATTGCAGATGAGTCAATTGCCCACTGTATATGCTTAAATTACTTGATATAGAAAGAAGTAGGGGCTGTTTCCTCAAAGCAGGAACCCTGCCCAATAAATATACCCTTTCAAATCAAGTGGCAGTGGAGAGACTTCAAGTGGTGCTTCATATCCCTGAGCCCCACTGTGGTTCAAGAGCTAAACATTCAGGTGCTACACAAACATCCATTCAAACTGAAGCCTGCAGTGATTCCTTCAGAAGAGGCTGTATTTTGTGAGTAGAGCATGAACCTGGTCTCTCTTTAATAAGTAACACTGTGATACAATTATTAAGAAGAAAGTGGAGAAGAACTTACAGACCCAGATAGACTGGTTGTAAAGTGTGATAAGCATTTACTTCTGTCACTGAAGTTATTTGGTGAAGTAGATAAAGCCTAAAGACCATTTTAAAAATCTTTGCTTGTTTAGGTTAAAGGGAAATTGCCATTCAGTAAAACACAAGGCTCCACTGAAATGGGAAGTTAGGCACCAAGCTGAGTTGGTAATTTGTCAGTGAGCATGTAGTTTGAGTTAGAAATCACTTTCTCACTTTATCATGTGTATTCAAAATACATTACCAAATAAGTAAGTCTCAAAATAACCTTCAAGAAAGAGCACTGCAACTCCAAATGGTGCACCATTTGAACATCAGAAACATTTGAAAGTGTTGATTTTCATTGTGAAACAGTAATTCATCTCTTCTAAAGCAGAAGCTATGGTATCAGACCTAGAAAAACCACTGCAATCTGTCAAATTAATAACTCCCCAACAAAATCACAAAGACCTCTTTGGCATATGAATATTGTGGGAGCTACAACAAAGCATTTGGGGAAAATTTAGCTCTGTTGTACTCAAAAGGAATGATTTCTAAACTTTCCTCTAACATCTGCTTTCTCAATGCCAGCCAAAGAGTGTAATAGAATTGAACCACATTTTTAATCTCTTGGGTTTCACATTGTTTAAATTTCTTATGCCAGAATATTTTTTAGCAGATGGCATTTCAATCTTTGTTTAAGATTTCTTAGAACAGTTTCTAGGAGATCTTAAAACTAAATTTTCCCTAGGACATAATTCTGTATGTGTATCAGTGGAAAAAAATTCAGAAATTATAGCTGGCTTCACTACACTTGGGAAGCACTGGTACTAATGATTGTTATGTGCTGCTAGATGACTGCTTATTACATTTAATTTTTTATGGAACCATACTAGTCTGTAGCTTACTGTCATTATTTTTATTTCATACTGTAACTAGAAGAATTTCACTTGTACTTTGTACATATTTTTAATATTGAAGTATTAAACATTTAAAATATTAAACTATTTAAAATATTATGATATTTATTAAATATTAAAATATTTCAATATATTTGCAACTTTTCTAATAGTTCTGTGTATTTGCTTTCTGATGTATTACATTTGCAGTGAATTTTCTTGTCAGTGGCCATCTCTTCCCCTTCACTGCCCCAACCGCTGCACACATAGTCAACTCTCAGTGGAAGGTTTTCACTCTCTCCATGCTTTGAACCTCATTTCTCCTATTACTGACACTTAGGGCTCTGCCTCTGTCAATTCAAGAAGTGTCAGTGGCTGGTGATAGTTTGATATTTGCTAAAATCAACAAACAACCATAAAAAGTCATTAAACTACTAGAATATGTGATTATATTCTATGTTACGGCACATATGTATGCATGCATGCAAACATACACACATGTATACTCTCACATCCCTAAATGCCTAGGCAGGCCTGTTCACGGAAGATTGAAATCTAACAATGGTCTCATAATTCTGAATAAGTCAAATTTTATTTTCTTCCTGACAGTAGTTTGTTTTTTGAATATGAAATATAATAAAAATTAAAGAATACTTCCTTCTAAAGTCTATTGCCATGAATAGATAAATATATAATTATTGACTGGCAAAGAAGTAAGTGGGGATATATTCCATTTTAGAGAAACTATTCATATAGAAGACAGAAACCTAGAGTTATAAAACAGACTACGAGTGGTCATTTAATCTATGCAAGGTAAGTCATAAGAATCAGTTAAATTATGTAATTATTAATAACTAGATTTTAAAATTTTAATTTGTGTTAGCTTTACGTGTATATCTGTGACAACTATAGCTGTATACATTTGGCTCAGATCTCTCTGAATTTCTTTGTGGAAAATACATCCATTTTGATAAGAGTGTTAATTTAGGTCAAATTCCTTTTTATATATTTTTAATTTTACTTATTTATTTTTGCTTTTAATAATGCATTATAGTTGTATATAATAGTTCTGTTCACTTTGACATAATTGTACATGTGTGGAATTTAATTTATTCCATTTCACTTCCTGGTTCCTCCACTTTCCTCTCTTACTCCTTCCCTCTATTCCCCTCCCTCAACTCCACTGTTCTACCTTCCACTAATTTATTTATTTATTTTTAATTTGTGCTTTATAGATACACATAAATGTGGAATTCACGGTGGCATATACATATGTGTGTGTGTGAGTGTGTGCATATATATATATATATATACATATAATTATGCACATAACATAATTTTGTCAAATTTTTATTTCCCATTTTTCCCCTTTCCTGTCCCTCCTTCCTCCCCTCTCAATCTTCTTCTTCTACTCTACTAGAATTCATTCTCTCTTTATTATATCTGATCCTACCCTTATTTTTCTTTAGCTTCCACATATGAGAGGAAACATTTGAATCTTGATTTTCTGAGTCTGGCTTATTTCACTTTGCATGATGTTCTCCAGTTCCGTTCATTTACTGGCAAATACCATAATCCCATTTTTCTTTGTTGCTCAGTAAAATTCCATTGCGTACATATACCGAGTTTTCTTGATCTATTCCTCTATTGACAGACACCTGGCTGGTTCCATACCTTGGCTATTGTGAATTGTGCTGGTATGTAAACATTGATGTAGCTATATCACTATAGTATGATGATTTTAGTTATTTTGGATAAATACCGAGGAATGGGATAGCTGGGTCATATTATGGTTCCATTCCTTGTTTTTTGAGGAATCTTTATGCTGCTTTCCAGAGTGATTGCACTAATCTTCAGCCCCACCAACAATGTGATGTACATTTTCCCTCACATCTCCGCCTATTTTTTTGGTGCTGGGAATTGAATCCAGGACCTCGCCAATGTTAAGGATGCCCTCTACCACTGAGCTACATTCTCAGCCTGTCAAATTCATTTTAAAAATTTAAAAACATTGCATTTTATTTTCTTAGGACAGTGAGGGTAGAGAATAAACAAGTACAGGTAACTAATATTTATTTAATATTCATTTTTCCAAACTTTTTGTCAAGTGCTTTTTTTAGCATCCTGGTTAGTCTCAGAACAATTTTTTATGTGGTTAGTGTTCCTACCCTTACTATGCAGATCAGAACCACATAGCTAGTAAGTACTAGAAATAAATGTAGAATCTGCATCCTTATGACTTCCAAAGTTTATGCTTTTAGAAAAATATTTAAAGTCATTTATCATCCATAAGATGCAAATAAAAAAACCTGTGATTTTTGCAAGTAAATATTAACTAATATTTTTGAAATCCCAAGGGTCAGTGTAATCACACTCCTGCTGCATGTGAAGTAGTTTTTCTAATTAGCTAGCTTTAAGGTGAAATAATGTAGACGTTTCTAAATTGTGGATTTACTCTTTTGAAAAGCACTGAAAATTTGCCATGCATGAAGAAAATGATTCATTGTATCAATTATAGCCTACTTACATATTAAATGCTCAGTTTTTATGAGTAAAGCAGGCCAAATATAGGGTTATTGTAGCTAGTGAAATCTGTCTTTATGTAAACAGATGTCTGCTCTCATCGGTGCTATCCCCAACAATACAGATGGGCTATTTGTTGCCTGGTGCCAGTCTGTAGAAGGATCTGGGAGTGCCACAGATTGGTTTGATGTTTGAGCTGGATCTGTACCAACTACCATATGATGGATACAGTCATGCACTTAATCATCAGTTGTCTTCATTAGCACTCATTTCCTCTCTGAGGATTCAATCCCCACACAGAGAGTAGACCCTGAAAGCATCTGGTTTCCTATCCCTGGTTGTGGATCTTTTATTAATTATAGTGTAAGTTGGTATCATTCACTGGTTCCAAATACCATCAATATAAATACCTCTTTGTTCCTTATTTATAAAAGGCTCGCAGGGTTTAAAATCATAGGTGCATTATCCTGTTGTGTTTTATTTAATTTTTGATATGGAATGCGTGAAGCCACTCTCTCAGAATGTGGTAAAAAAATTTTGCCAGAACTTTTCTTGTGTAATTTCATTCTATACTAAACTTTCCCTAACCCACCCTGCCTATTCCTGAACTTTTTGTTCTTTTCTGCATTTTCAAGGCAACCACCTAAGTGTCTAGCACTGCAAAGTAATAGATGTCACACTGTGCCACTTCAGAACATCCATATATCTGTATTCCTGTCATACCCTACACCACTCTTACTACTGATTGAATACAGACCAAAGATTAGTCAGGCAAAGGGCTCTACACCTTGGAACAACCTGTTTGTTCTTTTCTTGACCCGCACCACCTTCACTTTCCAGGTAAAGCCTGGAAAAGTACTCATCAGACACATAAAAGTTCTGAAGTGGCATACAGTGACACTGGTACTTTGAATAAGTCCTGTATGCTAAAGGCAAGCATAGGAGTATCCTATAGCATCCCAGTGTGGCAGTCGCCCTGGATTCTGCCTTACAGCCTGCAAGACTTCAGAAGGCCCATGAGATACAGAAAATGAACTTGGGATGGCATCATACTGCTGCCCCCTCTTATACAAGCAACTCTATAATGGACCTTGAGAAGGAGTCACTAAGATTCATTCATTCCTTGTTTTCTTCCTTCATTCATTCAACAAATATTTGTTGATTACCTGTTATATGCCAGGATCTGCTAGGAGCTTGAAAAGTTTTAAACATTTGGAGTAGGATGTAGCTCAGTTATTCAGCCCTTGCCTATCATATGTGAGATCTTGTATTTGATCCCCAGCATTGAAAAATAAAAATAAAAAAGTAAATGAATAAATGAATAAAATCAAACTACCAGCTGGACATGGTGATTCATGCTTATAGCCCCAGCTACTCTGGAGACTAAGGGAGGAGGTTTGCAAGTTCCAGGCCAGCCTGGGCAACTTAGTGATAAGACCTCATCTCAAAATTAGTAATACTAATAATAATAATGGGCTAGGGATGTAGCTCAGTGGAAGAGTGCTTGCTTAGCATGTGGGAGGCCTTGGGTTCAATCTCTAGCACTGGGAGAAAAAAAAAGTAAACAGCCTATGAAGAGCTCACATTCCTTTTCTTGGCAATACCATGGTCTTTTCTTCTTCTTGCTCTTGCCACTAAATTATATAACCAGTATGTGCTTTAATTTTCTCATTTCAAAAGACAACAATACCTACCTCATAGTGTTGTTGTAGAAACCCTTGCCTCAAACTATAATAATTCACACAGTAAGTGGAATGTAATAAAATATTGATAAATGTTAACTCATTATTCCTGGGATTTGGTAGAGTGAGTTTGTTACTTCCCTCAGGACAGGCTTGTAGGCAGGGTGCAGTGCCTGGCAACAAACTTGCACAGGGAAGCTAGAGCTGGAGATGTGTGCTGGGGTACAGGATCCAGCTGGCAGGGAAACAGAATATCCAAGGGTTACAGTCAAGTCCAACCAGGGAAAGAATTGTTACAGAATTGTGAATAAAGTAGCAGGAATTGTGGCATTCTGGCAAAATACAACAACAAAGACTTGAGAGAGATTTGGGGAAGAATCTGAAAGCTGGGTTAATACATAGGATAGGACTCCATCTCTTCAGAGGTGACCTACATAGTGTCCTGGGAAGGAAGTGGAATATAGGCAGTGATCAAGATTTTAGTGATGGGCAGAAGCCAGCTGTGAGTCACAGAGGCAGTTGCCAAGGTTTGATAATACAGTGAAGGCTCAGAAAGCAGAAGGGAGGCCTCAAGGCAGAGCTTGATGGAGAACAAAGAGAACATAGTGGAGTCCTGGGATATGGGGCTAGGACTGTCCCAGTCCAGGCCTAGAAACCAAGCCAGCTGATGAGCATCTGGACCCATACCTAATATCGTAGATGGGGAAAAATATGGAGGTCAGGAATCAGGCTAAGCTGGACCCAAGGCAAAGCCCTTTATATATCTAGCATTTTATTAGACTAGATTAGATTTATAAACTATGAGATTTTAGCTAGCAATGTGTGTTGCAGGTTTATCAATATGTACTTAATTGAATATTGTATTCTGTTAATACTGAGAAGTGTACAGGTAACAAATAACAGATGTGAAGGTGATTTTCAAGTTTGTAAAAGGGCTTTTTAAATGTAAGGCATTGTGGCTGTTATGTATAGTCATATTTCCTCATGATAGCAATGAAATGTTCCATTTAGCTTCTTGTTTTTATTCACATGCTAACCTGAATAATATTTCCATTAATGTAAATATGACTGGTATATTGAATGAACATGGTTTGAGAAATGTAATAAGAAAAAAGCAATTTTATTCTTGCCTCTTGCTGTCATCTTAAAGTATATTCAGTAGGATAAATGTTTTCTCTGCTGCTAGATAAAACCTCAAGGGAACCAACCTCATGGCAGGAAGTCCCATGGTTGTTTTAAGTTGCAAAACAGATCTTGATTCAGAAATTAGAATGTCTAAATTTTAATCCTCATTTAAAGGTAATATTCCTTCCCCTTCCCTGCCCCCTCCTATCCTTCCCTCCTCTTAGCCTGCCTGGGTAGAGAGGGCCTGTGGCTCCCTTCTCCTACCTAAGCAGCCTCTTGTCTCTGCTAGCGCAGAGCTCAGGGAGGAACGTAGGGAGAGGAAGCTGAAAGTTTTTATCCGACTGGCACTTTTGAATCTGTGTTTTTATGCTCTGGGCCTGGCTTTCCTCTCTGGGGCCATCCTGGGTCTGGGACAGCTCGCCTGCTGAGCCTCTCTGACCACTCCTCCCGCTGTGTGAGCCTCGGGCTCCACTCTGCTGACAGCTGCCACTGCCCCTTAGCTTCTGGATTTCCAGACTCTGTTGGGATCCTTTTGCCATCTGGCCAAAGCCCTGGGTGGGAAGGCAGGATCACTCTCAAAATCATTCCAGGCAGAGACTTTCCCAGCTTTTACTCCCTGTGAAGGATCAGCAGCAGTCACTCCTCGATGGTTCTGGTCCGATCCTTCAGCCCAACAGCCATAGCCTCCTCCATGTAATCCTCAGACGTGTCCCACAGAAGCCCACGGCACCAAGTGCAGGGAGCACCCGTCAAGGCCTCCAAGGTTCCCCTAAGAGACTTCGTCACCTTATTTGAAGGACAAAACTCTCTTCAGTAGGAAAAATTTTGTTATAATTCCACTCACTAATTTTTCAACCCTTTAGTTTGTCAAAGTGGGCTTTAAGGTTACCAAAACTTGTTCTTATAATTCTATTTGAAAATTTACATATGGTCTGATATTTCACTTTGAAATTAGGTATCATTATATCTTGATGCCTGAGACAAGAATCCCATTTGATATCCTATCATATAGCAAAATGCGTCAATGAAATAGGTTCTCATAAATATGTGATGATTAGGGTACAGTTCGCTGCATACCAAATCAATAGGAAAAAAATGTGGATCCTTATCATTAGAAATTCAAGTTCAGGTATCATCATCTGGTCATAAGAAAATAGGAAAACTATATTTCCTCTTTGCTTTTACTATATTTGATATATTGCTATCATCATATCTCTTCTTTCTTTCTTTGGTGGTACGGAGATTGAACTCAGGGGTTCTGTACCACTGAACTACATTCCCAGGCCTTTCTGTTTTGTATTTTGAGATAGGGTCTTGCTAAGTTCCCAAGGTTGGTCTCATACATGCCATCCTCTTACCTCAGCCTACTGAGTAGCTGGGATCATGGGCATGTGCCTCTGTGCCTGATTTGCTACTTCCCTTTTAAATGTACTAGATTTTAATCTCCTGGAGAATAAGCACATTTTTCTTTTCATTCATATGGGTCTATCATAGTTTCTGGAATAATGTAGATGCTCAGTACATGTTTATTAAACTAAATTAAAGATATGTGGAGTTCTACTTGGAGTGGTTTAAGAATATAATATTCTTTCTAGGCATGCTGTCAGTGAAATAGAAAAAACACCATTATCCTAATTAATAAAGATAAAAACTAGTAAAAATGATTTAAAATCCACGCTTAAAATAAAGTGGCTTATAAATGCCAATCAGTAATTCTATTATGCCTTGGGTCTGGCAGTACCATCTCCCCAGATGTGCCATCAAAATGACCTAGAATCACACATTTGTCCATCCTATTGTTCAGGGGAGTGAAATCTGTGCTCCTCTGTAAGATTTATTGGTCTCACAGTCCTTGACTAGTCTTAATTTGTTATACATATAAAAAGTAACATATTGAGCTAAGGGAGTTTTTGAATTGAATTATACTTTTTGTTTCATTAGCCATGAAAGGTCATAGAGTAACAGTAGCCATGGTAGGAAAAGCATGAGTCTGTTTTTGTAACATCCTTTTCTTAGGCATCTAAAATATGAAGAGGGGCCCAGTCTGTTGTTCATTCATGCGTCTGTGAATTCCCTCTGTCCAACTCCACCTATTTGATTAATTCCTCCTCTATTCCTCTGTGAACAATAGCTCAAAAACCTGTCAGCTGAAAACAGCGAACATTCACGGTCTTGCAGTTTCCATGGGCCCAGAATCTGGGAGAGGATGGGGGTGGTGCTGCTGTGGGTCAAGGTTTCTCATGTGTCTTCAGTAAAGGTATCTGTCAGGCGTGGGTCCCCTGAGCCCTGCCTGACCTGGAGGACCTGTCAGCTGACAGCTGTGGCTGCTGGCAGGAGGCCCAACTTCCTTCTCACGTGGCCCTTCCACAAGGCTGCTCCTGACACGGCTTTCTCCAGAGAAAGGGACCCAGGACACAGAAAGCACTTACCCAAGGCAAAAGCTGCAGGTTTCTACTACCCTAATCTCAGAAATGAATTCTGCTGTTTCTAGTATATTCACATCACTAGTGATTAGTTATCAAAACCAACTCACACTCACTGGGAGGAAATCATACTTTTCCTCCTGAAGGAAACAGAGTCAAAGAATTTGAGGACATTCTTTCAAAACTGCCACAGGCAACATGCTGACTGAAGAAGAGTTTGTTTTTCAGTTTTCTGACTTCAAGATGTTTAGGAATTATTACAGACAAGGCATAGTTATCTTACAGAAACTTCACCCCGCCAAAAGTGAAAACTTAAGTGATCTCGACCACATGAAAGCAGTAAGAAAGCCATCATTAAGTTTCACAAAATGACTCAGGAAAATAGAAAAGGAAAACGATCTTGCATCAGTGGCTATGTTAGAAAGCATCGATAGCAATGAGTATGTTTCTGCACTGGCACTGAAAATAGACAATTCTTTCTGATGGCTTTCTCTGTGGCTTCTTTGGATTTGTTGAATAATACATGGTCAAAAGATTCTTATCACCTACCTCATCATTAGAAATACTCCTGCTCTGTTGACTTCTAGCTGACTTTGAACAGTCAATAACATTCTAAGCTAAATGACTCTTTTATAGATAAAAATTTATGGATTTTTTAAAAAGGAAATACCTAATGATATAAAACCCACAATTAAATGTGAAGAATATGGAATAGACACAGACAGTACAGTGATGCCTTTTTGAATGGTATATGATTGTTACAAAATTTGACAACCATATATTTCACTTAAATTTTTATTTTTTTCTACACAGAAGTCTGGCAGGGTGGTGTTGGTTCAATAAATGTATAGCTAACATCCAATGATTGTAAAAGGACAGAGTGGTTCTAGAATAGTTCTCTTGTTATATGTCATTCTGGTAGGAACTGGAGTTCACAGAAGAATTGAGGATAGGAGAAAGAACTTTTTCCAGTTTTTCCTACTATATCCAGATGGACTGTTTGAGTTGAATTGAGTATTCAACATCAAGGAATTCTTTAACAGTATTTCTAATACACAATACTAAATAGAATCAATAAATAGGAGAAGTACTGTCACTGGTTACTGTTTAGTCTTAACTTACCCTCCTTGGTGCCAGGTAGAAAATTATACAGGATTTGGAACAGATGCAGTTTAGTGATGAAGCGATTTCCTTGTGGTATTAGGTGGCCACAGATCCTAAAGCCTTGGAATAAGCCTGCTCTTAACCTCCTATCGCCCTCTTGTGGCCAGAGTGCAATCTTACAGAATTCTGTAGTAGAAGTGAAGGATTATTTCTCAGTGCTTACTTGTTCCTAAAACCAACTCACTGGAAATGAACGCTTACTTATTATGAATTCATATCCTTTATGTGTTTAACAATAGTAGAAATAAAGACATCCTTGTAAGCACTAACAGGTTGAAGAATGTTACTGTTGTTCCCCTGTACCTGAGTCCATGAAAGAATTCAAGGCATGTTCTCTTTCCTTTGTTCTCCAATGCAGAAAATTACAAGCAGAAATTTAAGCAATTCCTATATATGTATGTTAATACATTATAATCTTGAGCCAGGAGAGGTGGCACATGCCTGTAATCCCAGCAACTTGGGAGGCTGAGACATGAGGATCACAAGTTTGAGGCCAGTCTCAGCAACTTAGCAAGGCCCTAAGTAATTTAGTGAGACCCTGTTTCAAAATAAAAAATAAAAATGGCTGGGGATGTAACTCAGTGGCAAAGCACCCATGGGTTCAATCCTTAGTACCACAAAAAATTATATGTCTATAAAATCTCAATGATTTCCATGAGCTGTGTAATTATCAGGATATTGGGTTCTAACAACTTAGAGATGTCAGAAGTTGGTAATGTCCCTAGATAAGTAAATATGTCTTATAGTGATATGCAATGATAATGAAAGAGGGACTTACTCGGCATCAAACTTAAAAGTCTGTGACTTGCTTTTTTGCTAAGAGGTTTCTAAAATTATCACAGCAGATGCTACAAGTCATCATAAAATTTTTGTAACTAAAAATAATTTGTACAACTCATGAAGTTCCTGTAGAACTCTAACAAACAAAAGGAAAGGAATAGTTTTTCTATATTTCTATGTTTAATTAAAAATTAGGATTAAGCACAATTTAGAAAAATGGACAAATTATATAAGTGCTCAGTTCAATCAACTCTTACCTGTGTGGTCACTATAAGGTCCTTGTTTAGCATCTGGATGGCCATCTTAAGTGACAGCTGCCATTTTAAGGAAAAAGTTTCACTTTCCCACCCAAGGGCCTTTCTGAGAAAGGCTCACCACTCCCTTATACCAACCCAACCCCTAACTGCCTGCATTAAGACTTGCCAGGCTCTGATCCCTGAGCCTGCTATATAAAAGTCCCGGAATCCAAGACTGTTTTGCCTCTCTCTGCTCTATAGAGAGATGGTCTTTATTTGTCAGCTCTGACAAATAAACTCTCATGTTATTTGAGATTTGCCCGGTCTCTTATTCCTCGATTTCCCTTCATTTTGGTGCCGAAACCTGGGATCGGGTTCCCCAGTGTGCCCTCTCCCATATTTGAGGGTCACTGAGTGTCCCTGGACCCTTATCCGAATTCCATCATGGGACCAGGCCCTCCATTCTGCCCAATGCCCTCTCCACACCCACCACTGGACATTCCAGGTAAGACCCCTATCTCTAGTCAACCTAAATGACCTATGGGTCCTGGGAAATGACCGTTGAATATCCAGCATTCCCAGGGTTACCATGTGGTTAGGGCATCCCCAGCCACAGCTTTCACAGCTATGGCTGATCTCTACTATTGACTGAATCTATAGGTAGTCTTTTATTGGGGTCCTGGGTTTTGAGAAAAAATCACCAAGGGTGATTGAGAGTTGTTTTTGGTGAGACTACCTCTCACCTTGGGTTAATCTCTACAGGCTTCTGCCCCTACTATGTGGTCCTGGCCAGGTGCCCAAGTACCTCTAAAGGCTCCTGCCCAGACACTTACCCAGCAGTGGTGACGACCCCCTAAGTGTATGCGTCCTCTCGACTAGGTGATACTAGAGACTGCCCCACCTCTAAACTCACCTTCTACGTCTCACCATGGGTGGCTCTTCATCCATTCCCTCCCATAGTCCCCTAGGCTGCCTCCTGGATAAACTAGGGTCTCTCTCTTATTCCAGACCTAAACTCCCCAAAACTTATCCATTTGTGCAATCAGATCTGGCTTCAATATCCTTTGGATAACGACTCTAAATGGCCGCTTAACAGCACTCTAGATCCCAATAGTATCAGGGGTCTTTTCAATTATTGTGAGCATTCGGAAAAATGGAAAGAGATCATATGTTCAGGCTTTCTCCTCTCTATGTTCTGAGCCCTTTCTCTGCAACTCTTGCTCTCCCGCACAAGTCCTCTTAGCTCTCACCTCCCCTATGCCTGCTTCCAAAGGGACAGAAGATCCTACCCAGGACTCCTTCTCCTTTGATCCAGCGGTAAGCCCCCACCATATCACTGTCCCCTCAGCCCCTCTGCCCTTCTATCCTCCTGCCACACGCTCATGGGCTGCGGCTGTTCAACCCGCATCGCTGTATCCTCTACGCGAGGTGGCTGGAGCAGATGGTATAATCTGGGTTCATGTGCCTTTCTCTTTGTCAGATCTTTCACAGATAGAAAAGCGGCTTGGGTCCTATACTTCAAGTCCCACCACATATATCAAAGAGTTTCAATATCTGACTCAATCATATGATTTGACCTTCCACGATGTCCACATGATCTTGTCTAACACCCTCCTGCCTGAGGCGCACAGGCGAGTTTGGGAGCAAGCTAGAAATTATGCTGACGGGGTACATCAGACCTCTCCTACCCATACGATTGGCACTGAAGCAGTCCCTGATCAGGACCCCAGCTGGGATTATAATCCACCTGGAGGAGTAACTAGCAGAAACCAATTACTTGCTTCATGGCAGGACTTAGAAATGCAGCCCATAAGGCTATCAATTATGAAAAGCTCCAGGAAGTCATCCAAGATAAAAATGAAAACCCTTCAGCATTTTTAGACTGCCTGACCAAGGCTTTATTACAATATATTAATCTGGACCCTGAGACTCCAGGTGGGAGACAACTACTTTTTTCCCCAGAGTTTCCCCAATATTAAGGCCAAACTAAGGTGCCTTGAGAGGGGGCTCCAAACTCCCCAAGCTGAGGTTCTGGAAGTGGCCTTTAAGGTGTATAACAGGAGAGATGAGAAAGCCCAGAAGCAGAAATATCAGACGCTTGCTCAAGCTGCCCGTCTGGCCTCAGCACCTGTCCCTGGTTCCACTGGCCTGTGGAAGGGTCCCTCAGGACCACCTGGACCCTGTTTTAAATGTGGTCAGATGGGTCACTGGGATCATACATGTCCCAAGCCTCATGAGCCTCTGGGCCCTTGTCCTATATGCCATCAGGAGGGACACTGGGCTGTTGACTGTCCCCAAGCCCATATGGTCCCCGGCCATATGGCCCTTTTGGTTCCCCTTTCCAACTTTTAGGACTGGCTACAGAGGACTGACAAGGCCCAGGTCCCCATCAACTGGCCACTACCATCACTCCACGGGAGCCCAGGGTAACTGCGTATTTCAGGTAGGCCTGTCTCCTTCCTCCTAGACACCAGGGCTTCATATCCAGTCCTCAAGGAGTTTTGGGGGCTACCACTCGTTCAATGACCTCTATTGTCGGGGTAGATGGCAAACCTTACCAACACTTACAGACACCTAGCCTTGTTTGTGCTTTTGGCTCTCTAATTTTTACCCACTCTTTTTTGGTCATTTCACAGTGCCCTGTTCCCCTTATGGGAAGGGTCATCCTCACAAAGGTGGGGGCTATGCTTTCCTTCTCCCCTCATATACGCTTCCATCCAGACTTGCCTGCTGCTCCCCAGATCCTCACTCTTACCTTAGGACCTTCCCCTATTCCGTTTGCCAGTGCCTTCCCATTACCCCCTTCTGAGGTGGACCCTACTGTCTGGGATGTTTCAAGTCCTACTATTGCCTCACACCATGAGCCCATTCACATCTCTCTCAAAGACCCCCTCCATTTTCTGGTCCAATCACAATACCCGCTTTCCCGACAAAAATTCCCAGGCTTACAGTCTTTCATTCAAGACCTCTTGCGAAAGGGATTCCTTAGACCTACTCATTCCCCTTATAACACCCCCGTCTTGGTAGTGAGAAAGCCCAATGTTTCCTACCTCTTGGCCCAAGACCTCTGCAATTGTCCCAATCCATCCCGTGGTAACCAATCCTTATACCTTTCTCTCCACCATTCCTCCTGGGACTTCTTACTTCTCACTGTGAGCTCTATTCCCCTCCATTCTGACTCAAGACATTTTTGCCTTTACATGGACAGACCCTGAGTCATACAACTCCACTCAGCTGACATGGACAATTCTCCCCCAAGGGTTCCGAGACAGCCCTCATATCTTCAGACAGGCCTTGGCTGAGGACCTAGCATCCATACATCTCACTCAGTCTGTGGTGCTACAGTATGGTGGTGACCTCCTGTTTTGCAGTCCCTCCTTTGAGGTCAGTCATCAGCACACCTATAATGCCCCCTTTATCTCCTTCAGGACACGAAGCTTCCCACTGCCATTGGAATTTCACATTGTAAATCCCACCAGACAGACACCTCCTTTGTGACACTCAGCAACAGCAAGGCAGACTCTGAGGTGAGGGTCGACACCCTCCTACAGCCTACTCCACCTGCGGTCCTCTGCCTTGCTAGTCCCCCAATGGACTCTTCCCCTCCTGACACTCAAGAGATGCTTACCTTTCTTCACAAAACCAGCTTTTGTTACAGGAATACCAATCCCTCACCAAAATTGGGGCACTGGGGACAGCAATCCACCACTGTCAAACCTCCCTCATCATTCCAATCACATCCTGCACCCCTAATGAAGGATTCAAACACCGCCCCTTCCCAGCAGGAAGGAGTTACAGAAGATTGACTGACGTCCCTCTTCCCCAAGGGGCCCAATAAAAAACAAAAACGGGGGGATATAAGGTCCTTGCTTAGCATCTGGATGGCCATCCTAAGTGACAGCTACCATTTTAAGGAAAAAGTCTCACTTTCCTGCCCAAGGTTGTTACTGAGAAAGGCTCACCACTCCTTATACCAATCTAACCCCTAACCACCGGCATTAGGACCCGCCCATTAGGACCCAGCATTAGGATCCTTGAGCCTGCCCCATAAAAGTCCTGGAACCCAAGCCTGTTTTGCCTCTCTACTCTATAGAGAGATGGCCTTTATTTGTCAGCTCTGACAAATATACCCTCTTGTGTATCTCTGCCTAGTCTCTGTCTTTCATTTCTCGCTTACCCATCTCTTGTTCCTCGCTTTCCCTTCAGTCACCATGCAGAATATCACCTCCATTCTCACTTCGGTCAGTGCCTTCTTTCTTCTTTCTTCAAAAATGCACATTATATTATTTTTTTGCATCATTTTGGCTACTTTAAATTTTTCTATGAAAGGACCACACAGTATGTTTTCTTTAGTGATTTTTTTTTTTTTTTTGTTCACCATTATGTGTAAGAGATTTATCTGTCGGTGGTAAGCAATAGTTCTTTAATTTTCTTTTGCTACATGGTCTTCTATTTTATGAATCTAACTTATTCACTTAATGTTTGTGATATTGAATTGTTTCCAGCTTAGGGCTATTAGACATAATGATGTTATGAAGAATTTTGAATATGTATTCAGTTGCCCATATGCATAGATTGCTGATAGCTATACCTCTAGGCATGGTCTGCTGGACAAGACTGGCCTCACTGACAGGCAACCAGAGCAGGTGGCCAGAGTTCTGTGCTCAGAAGTGCCCTGCGCTAGGGTTCATGCTCTGCTGTTGCAATTTTATTTATAGTGTGACTTGTATTTTGCAGCTGGAGTCTGATGGAGTTATGAGCATATGCATAAGTGTAGGAGCAAGCACAACATGCCTGTTCACAGCTCCTGGTGGCTTTGTTTGCATATAAAAATACCCCACTAGCACAGAATTCCAGTGGATCCACCTTTCATGGGAGTTCAGCAAGACTCTAAGCCAGTTTAAGAGAAATGTTACTTTTACAGACTGAGTAAGCAGGGTGCTGACAGCCTTGAGAGGCCACACTTTCATGAGAATCAGAACCTTCACCACATGCAGAGCACAGTCAATACCTTCTAAGAAGCATGAATTCCTTTCCGGGACCATCAATTAACACAAATGATGACACAGAAGAAGGGGAAGGTGGGGCAAACCTTGCTTTCTTTTCCTCTAGTCCTTCTTTAGTCACTACTAAGTGAATGTGGATGCATTGTGAGCATTTTGAGGAATGAAGTAAAAACAGGAAAGCTTGTTTTGTGCAGTGTTTCAACTCTTGGTAGAATAAAACACGTGCACATGCATGTGGTTTAAAATCCAACGTGTGCAATTTAGGTCATTCTGCAAATGAGTTACATGCCTTCATGTTTGTACTAATAACTGGCATTTGACAATTCAGGGATCAATGATTAAAATTCATGCTAATAATTAAAAAATGTATTTTTACTCAGCATGGCATTAAATAGCAGATTAGTACCACCATGATAGGTTGCCAGAGAGAGTGGGAGAAAGGAAAAATCTTTGTTTAGTGCCTTAAGCAGCTCTATTTTCTTGTTTGCTTTTTGAACAGGCTCTGTATTTTTATTTTGTATTAGACTTGCAAACTATGTAACCAGCTCTGCTGCATAGGTCACTGGTAGGCATGACTATTTTAGTAAGTAGTGTTTTAAAGTGGATGCTCTAATCATACTCCACCACAGGGCATGGATGTTCCTGGTGTGTCTTATCCTTGTGGGCACACTTGCTGTTGTTGTCAGTCTTTTCAGTCTTATGCATTCCAGTGAGTCCTTATATTTTCCTGGTGACAAGGAGATTCAGTGTCTTTGTGTATGTTTATTGGCCATTTCATTATTTTCTTTTGAATTATTTGTCTTTTTTGGCATCGATTTGTAGGGTCTTTACATATCTGGGTATGCACTTTTGTAGTTTTCTGGGTTGAAAATATCTTTTCCCACTTTTTATTACCTTAATAGAGTTTTTTTGAACTTAACTTTATAATTCCAATCTAGTCCAATACAGTAATCTTGTCCTTTAGAGTTTTGCTTTTTCTTTCTTTATTTTGGAACTCTTGATTATTTTTACATGATACCTTCTGTCTGGAAGCTTTGATTTACTTTTCAAAATATATCTACAATCTTCCTGGAATCAATTTTTGTTTACAGAATAAGGCAGAGGTGATGTTTTATATTTTTCCACATCTACCTTGAATCAATCTAGCACCAGCCTTTCCCAGGTGCTAACAGTGGTGCCTTTTAAAACAGATGTCCACGTGTACCTGGGTCTGTTTTGTGTGGCCTCTGACTTGGTCCATTGATCAACTGGTTTATCCTGGTTCCAATATCACCTTACCATGGTATCTTTAGCTTCATAATGAAAAGTATTACTATAGGTTTATAATCTTCCAAAGCGTCCTGTTTGTTCTTGATCCTTTCTGTTCTCATTGAACTTTTAGAATCCACTTGAAAATTAACATATATACACAAGTCCACTGTGATTTTTATTGGATTCACAATAACTTTATAGGTCACTCTGAAGTTTCTGTCTTTGTAGTTTAGAAGATTTCAGTCCCTCAATATAGAATATATGGTTTTATTAAATATATCCATATATAGTTTTATAGTTTTCCATGTAGCTATCTTGTACATTTTTAAAATTTTTAATTAATTTAAACTAAATTTATTTTTAGGAATTTGATGTTTATAAATTTAGTTTTTCTATGTTTTCTTGGATGTATACACAAATAACATATTGTAAATAGAAATAAATTGAGTTTTACAATATTGAGCTTATGTATGTGACCTAGCTAAAACTTACTTAATTTATATACCTTACAGTTTTAACAAATTTTTTTTTTTAGTTGTGTATGGATTTAATGCCTTTATTTATTATTATGTGGTGCTAGGATCAAACCCAGTGCCTCACACTTGTGGGGCAAATACTCTTACCACTGAGCCACAACTCCAGCTCCTACATTATAGTTTTTGTTTTAAATATTTTTACATGATGTTTCTATTTATCAATATGTTTTCCTTTTTCTTGTTTTATTTTGCTAGCTAGGGTCTCTAATGTGTAGATTAGGTATACTTAACACATTTCTATTCTTGGATCCACTATTGGCATTTAATCATTAGGTATGATGCTTTCTGTAGTGATTTTATAGGTATGCTTTGAAATTATGGAAGATCCTCTCTTTTTATAGTTTGCTGTATTAAATTATAAATAACTATTGAAATTTCTGCACTTATTGAGATGATCATATAGCTTTCTCTTTTATTTTGTTAATGTGAAAAATTTAATGAATTGATTTTAGAATCTTAATCAAGCTTCATTCTTTGAAAACTCTCAATTTGCCTTTGATATATTATCTTTTACAGTTTATCTGATTTTTAATTCTTATTTTGTTTGGGATATTTGCTTAAAGGTCATAGATAAGAAGGACCTGTATTTTTCCTTTTCTATAACATATTGGGTAGAATTTGCTTTCTATAACCTTTGGGCCTGCAGAACTCTTTGCAGAAAGTATTTAAGTTATAGACACAATTCCTTTAATTATTATGGGACTATTGAGATTTTTTTTATTTGCTCTTATATTAGTTTGAGAAAATTTTGCTTTCTAGAGGAATATATTGATTTCTTCTAAAGTTCTAAATTTATTTGAATAATATTTACCATAATATTCTTTTATATTTTAAAATCTTTATGATCTATAATGATGTAACCTCTTAAATTTCCAACATTAATTTTTAGACTTTGTTGCACTTCCTTTCTATATGCTTATTTCTCATTTTGTTTTTTCCTCTTTATTTTTTTTTTCTTATAATTTCTTTGGGTTTAATTTGCTCTTCTTTTTCTAACTATTTAAATTAAGCATAACTCATCGTTTGACCTTTAGTTTTCCTAACATGTGCATCTTAATTCTACAAGACCTTGATTTGTATATTCTAAAAGTTTTGAAATTTAGTATACCTGTTATCATTTAAATTAAAATATTTTATAATTGCAATGTTCTTCTTGGTTCATGAGATATTTATTTATTTAATTTTAATTTATTTATGTGTTCTGATCAGTTATACATGGCAGCAGAATGCTCTTTGGGTCATTATACACAAATGGAGCACAATTTTTTACTTCTATGGTTCTACCCAAAGTTGGGTCACACCATTTGTATAATCATATACTTACCTAGGGTAATGATGACCATCTCATTTCACCATCTTTCCTACCCCCATATCCCCTCTCCCTCTCCACTTTGCCCTATCTAAAGTTCCTCCACTCATCCCATGGCCTTCCACCATTATGGATTAGCATCCACATCCCAGAGAAAATGTTTGGGCCCTTGGTTTTTTGGGATTATTTTGTTTAGCACGATGTTCTCCAACTCCATCCATTTGCCCGCAAATGCCATGATTTTATTGTCTTTTATTGCTGAGTAATACTCCATTGTGTATATATATATATATATATATATATATATATATATATATATATATATACTATATATACCACAGTTTCTTTATCCATTCATCTACTTAAGGGCATCTAAGTTGGTTCCACAGTTTGGCTATTTTGAATTGTGCTGCTATGAACATTGATGTGGCTGTGTTATTATAGTATGTCGTTTTTAATTCTTTTGAGTATAGACTGAGGAGTGGGATAGCTGGATAAAATAAATGGTGGTTCCATTCCCAGTTTTCTAAGGAATCTCCATACTGCTTTCCAGATTGGCTGCACCTTTTTGCAGTCCCACCAGCAATGTATGAGTGTGCCTTTTTCTCCACATACTCATCAACACTTATTGTTGTTTATGTTCTTAATAGCTACCATTCTGACTGGAGTGAGATGAAATCTTAGAGTAGTTTTAGTTTACATTTCTCTAATTACTGGAGATGTTGAACATTTTTTCATATATTTGTCGATTAATTGTATATCTTCTTCTGAGAAGTGTCTGTTCAGCTCCTTAGCCTATTTATTTATTTATTGTTGTTTTTGGTATTTTTTGAGTTCTATATCCTGAAGATTAGTGCTCTATATGACATGTGTGTGGCAAACATTTGCTCCCAAAATGTAGTCTCTCTGTTCACCTTATTTTTTTTTTTCCCTGAGAAGAAACTTTTCAGTTTGAATCCATCCCATTTATTGATTCTTGATTTTATTTCTGGAGCTTTAGGAGTCATGTTAAGGCAGTTGGGGCTTATTCCAACATGATGAAGATTTGGGCCTACTTTTTCTACTATTAGCCATAAGGTCTCTGGTCTAATTCCTAGGTCCTTGATCCACTTTGAGTTGATTTTTGTGCATGGTGAGAGATAGGGGTTTATTTTATTTTGCTGCATATGGATTTCCAGTTTTCCTGGCACCATTTGTTGAATAGTCTATCTTTTCTCCAATATGTGTTTTTGGTGCCTTTGTCTAGTCATGAGATATTTATAATGAGTATTTCTTAACTTATAAATAGTGAAGATTTCACTTTATCTTTGTACTACTGATTTCTAGTTTAATTCTACTAAATGAGAAAATATGCTTTGTATGATTACAACTTTTGGAATTTGTGACTTGATTTATAGTTTGATAAGGGTTCAAAAAAATAAGCATATTAGTAGTGTGCAGTGTTTAGTTTGTCAAACAAGTCATTCTTATGTCTTTCTGTCGCTATAACAACTTACAAAAAGAAAAGATTTATTTGGCTCCCAGTCTAAGAGGTGTCAGTCCATGCCCAATTGTCCTCAGTGCTTTGGACCTGTGGTGGCACATCACAATGAGGGCTCACCTCATGGCTGGCAAGTAAAAGAGACGGAATGGGAGGAGCTGGTGTCCTACTGTGCCCTTCATGGGCACACCCACAGTGACCTGAGGACCTCCACCTAGGCCTCACCTCTTGAAGCTTCTACCACTTCCTAACAGTGGCACACGGGGCACCAAGACTTAGCCATATGGACTTTTAGGGGACACTTAAGATGCAAAGTATGGCATTATGTGGTTCAAAACTTTTCTAAATTTACTAATACTTTTGCATGATTATTCTAGGTAATAAGAGATGCATGCTAACATTTCCCACTGAGCTCATGGATTTATGTATTCCTCCTTGAAGTATAGTTAATTTTTGCTGTATATTTTTTAAGTCTGTATTATTGTTATTAGATACATACAGATTTAGAATTATTGGAATATATATATATATATACACACACACACACATGGTTTTTTAGTTGTAGATGGACACAATACCTTTTATCTTTATTTATTTTTATTTGGTGCTGAGGATCTAACCCAATGCCTCACATGTGCTAGACAAGTGCTTTACCACTGAGCCACAACCTCAGACCTAGAATTGTTGAAATTTTTTGTTGAATAAAATTCTTTATCATAAAATGATCCTTTTAATCTATTGAAATGTATTCTGTCTTAAAGCCAACTTTCTGATATAAATATAGCTATATTAGTTTTATTTTGGCTGGAATCTTAATGCCATATCATTTTTCTATCATTTAAATTTTAATCTTTTTTTCTTATATTTTGAATATTTCTCTTATAAACAGAACACAGTTGTGTTTTTATTTGATTATTTAGTCTAACACTCTGGTTTTTATTTGCATTTACTATTTTATTTTGTTGAGATCTTAAGTTTCTATATAATAGAAGATTAGGCATATTATTTTTAACTTTAGGTTTTTAATTCTGAAAGAATACACATAACAAAATTTACAATCATAACTATTTTAAGTGTTTAGGTCAGTATTATTAAATCGGAGTTTTTTTTTTTTTTTTTTAAACTAGCCCTTTCAGGGACTGATGTTCAGCTTTAACTATATCAATCTGAAAAAATTGGTATTACCTTATTACAACTTCAGGATTCTAACAAAAACCATGTGGACTATCAGGATCCTCAATCCTTGGCAGGTCCTGAACCCTAGTTTTTGTTTCTTAATGATGAAGTCTGTTTGTATCCATATCAGTTTCTCAACCTTTCACTTGTCTTTACAGATACCCCTGGGAGAAAAGTAGCTTCATGTGCCTGGTGTAACTCCATGGTTTTTCTTCTCCAAGAATTAAGCCACCTGATTTTTCTTTATCTTTTCAGTGCTCTGAGTCCTTGAGACATATGTTTGCATTTCTCCCCACCCCCAGCTCTTTTAGTTCTCAGTAGGAAGATTGGCTTGATTACTTTGTCATGGAAAGAAGCAGAGGACTAGTTAGTATGACTTACTCTTTTATTGAATGTCCAAAATAGTCTATGCTCTGTATAAAGTAATCCATTTTTTAAAATTATTTTTTATTCTAAGATGTTATAAATGACAGCAGAATACATTACATTTCATATTACACATATATAGAGCACTTTTTTTTTACAAATCTCTGGTTGTATGCAAAGTATATTCACACCATTCGTGACTTCATATATGCATTTAGGGTAATGATATCCATCTCATTCTACCATCTTTTTTTTTTCCTTCACCCTTTTGCCCTCTCCCTTCCCCTCCCTCCCCATTGGCCATTCTAGTATTCCTCTAATCCTCCTATGCTCCCCATCCCAACCTGACTGTGAATTGGCCTCCTTATATCAGAGAAAACATTTGGCATTTGGCTTTTTGGATTGGCTAACTTCACTTAGCATTATATTCTCTAACTCCATCCATTTTCCTGCAAATGCCATGATTTTATTCTCTCTTATTGCCGAGTAATATTCCATTGTGTGTATATACCACATTTTCTTTATCCATTCACCTACTGAAGGGCATCTAGGTTGGTTCCACAGTTTAGCTATTGTGAATTGTGCTGCAATTAACATTGATGTGGCTGTATCTCTGTAGTATGCTGTTTTCAGGTCTTTTGGGTAAAGACCAAGGAGTGGGATAGCTGGGTCATAAGGTGGTTCTATTCCAAGTTTTCCAAGGTATCTCCATACTGCTTTCCATACTGGCTACACCATTTGAGGAAAGACTCTTGAATAAATTAATGAATTTTGGAGCCTTGAAATTTTATTCTTATGGAAAATTCTCTATTTACTTATATGAAGTCCTTTTCCATTGCTATAGTTTGTATCTTAAACTTTCCTGTGTGTTGGAAGGCTTGGTTGCCAGTCCTTGTCTATCAGGAGGTAGTGAAACCTTTAAAAGGTGAGGCCTAGTGGAAAGAAGTTAGATCACAGTGGGTGTGCCCTTGAAGGGGGTGTTGGGACTCCAAGCCCTTCTTTTTACTCTCTTTGCTTTCTGGCCGCCATAAAGTGAGAAGTTTCTTATACCACAACATACTGTGCACTAGAGGCCCAAGGTAACAGGGCCAAGCTATCATGGACGAAAAGCTCTGAAACCAGGAACCAAAATAAAGCTTTCTTCCTTATAACCTATTGTTTCAGATATTTGTTATAGTCACTGAAGTTTAACACAACCATTCCTATAACCCACTATAAGTAAAAGTATTTTAATCGCACAGATATGTTTGTATTATTTCTATTCTGTTTGTAGTTTAAAGCTTGATACAAATGTTATTTTTATCAAGAAATCTTTTCTGATACCTCTAGGTAAAAAAGTTGCTTCCTCTTTAGGACTCATATTAATTTTAGTTATAAAATTACTGTAAACATCTATTTTATATCTGTAGGTATTTTATTTCCACTAACTATATGTTTTAAACTTTTTAGAAAAAAGATTGTGCTTTGCCAAAATGTGTATATTTCAAAACATTTAACTTATTTTGTATATAATGAGAATTTAACATGTATGTGGAAAAATAAATGGATGGATGAATTAATAGCCAAACAAAGATGCTAGAGTGCAGTTAAAGGAATATTAATTGGAGTAAGAAGATGTAGGTCTGTGTTCCAACACTACATTTGGACGAGTGTTTTAAAGATTTTCTTCGTGTCTTCACTTGTAAAATTGTAATAAATTCCTACCTTAAGAAGTTTTGAGGCTTAAAAATAGAGTGTATTTTAACGTGTACTGTAGAACTGCTATAGTTTGGATCTGGAATATTTTCCAGAGGTCACCCTGGTGCTGTTGGGAGATGGTGGAAGCTAGTGGGAGGCCTGCCGGTCATTGGTGGAATGTTCTTAAAGAGGACAGTAGGACCCTGCCCCTTCCTCTGGTTCACTTCCCCACCATGTGGTGAGTGGGTTTCCTGTGCCACACCCTGACACCATGATGTGCTACCTCACCACAGGCCCGAAAGCAATGGAGCCAACTGAACATGGACTAAAACCTCAAAAATCATGAGCCAAAACAAACATCTCTTTTTAAATTGATTATTATTAGGTATGATTATCATCATTAAGTATAATTTTACAGTAATGGAGATCCAACTAGTACAAGAAAAATATACAAATATAAGATAGCCATTTCTATTTGAGAAATTTGTGGGAAAGGGAAAATACATAGCTAGGAAGTCATCAAATATCTTGCGACAAATAGAGAAGAATCTTTTGGTGGGAAAGTAGGTAGTGGAGAGAGAGGACAGAAATGTGACTTTGTGTATTATGCACATTTTAATTTTTTAATTTTTGACAAAATTAAAATGTGCATAAGTTATTAAAAATAAAACATAATGTATTAAAAAGAAAACATAATGTATTGTTAATATTTCGTTTTGTTATCAAAGAACTCAGCTAAACAGTTCTTATAATAATAGTGATTAAGATTCAGAACCTGATTTAAACAATCAACTTCATAAAGGCTTAGTTTGTGAATTTATTGCTTTGCTTTTTCATGTTTTAGAAATTTCTTTCATTTTACCATTTGTTCTTTAACTCAAAGCCTACAGAATATATTGGTTATTTCTTAAGTTAATTGTATGGTTTAGGTTTGTTAGATTGTTACCTAACTAGATTTGGATTGGTCAAAATGATAGAGATTTCAGGAATGTGAGGTTCCATGTCATTTAGTAGAATTTGAAAATGTTTCCTGACTACCCTGCTTCAGCTGGAGGGATCTTTCTTAGAGCACCCACCAGGGACGTGAGCTACTCCTGCATGCTTGGTGAGGAATCTCTCCTCCTGGGCTCATCTTGCAGCAGTGGCAGGGCACTGTGATGTAGTGGGTGTGGATGGGACCCTCTTCCACCTTAATCAACCAGCCACCCTCATGACAAGTGGAGCAATATGCAAGGCAGACAGATGGCTCTTTCCAGATTTTTCTGTTGGGTTTTCTAAGTCAGTGTTTTGGGCATTTGCAATATTTCTTAATAACCAGGAGCCTTTCCTAGCCTTCAGTTTCATATGTATTCTGTCCATTTCCAATTCCAGAAGGTGTCCATGGGAAGAAAGTTGGGCTATGAAATGCAACACGGGGAAATACTGCTCTCTTCAGCATTTCTCTTTTAACTTTAGTGGAGGAGGGATGGAAACTAAGGCCTCCACTAAAGATGGAGCTCATCTCTGATGCTCATTAATCTCATTAATCTCTCTCTTCCCCTGGTTAACAGGAGTAAAAACAAACAAACAAACAAACAAACAAACAAATAAAAAATTCAACCTTACTTTGTCTCCAACTATTGTAATTGTGTTTTCTGATTTTTGTTTGACTTTTTAAACTCTCCTTTTTAAGTTCTTTAGCAGTTAATTCAGTTTATGATGTTTTAAATGAAATAAGCTGAAAAAGACTTTGAGAGGCATAACTTTCTCTTCATAATTTGCTTAGATATCCTTGTTTTTTAATCATATCTCTCAAAGAGTCAGGTATTTTATCATAGTCTTTTAAAATTAGTATATACACTTGGGGATAAATGGGGTGTTTGTCCAGTGCAGGAGCCCTGTTTGGGGAGATGGCTTAAATTGCGGTTGACTATGGGCCATGGAGTTTTGGGCATTGCTGCCTTCCGTAGTCTCGCGGGACTTGGCCCGGGATCTCGAGTGACTTGAGCCGAGATTGCTGATCGGGTCAGCGCCATTTTGTGGTGGTGTGTGGTGCGTGTTAGTCGTTGTTAGAGCCAGAGAGAAAAGTTATCAGAATAAAAAGCTATTTGTTTCCAGTTCGCCTCTAAACTTCTTCCCGCGGCTTCGTTGCTCCAAGCGGCTATTGCTTCAGGCGGCAACAGTCCAGAACTCTGCAATTTTCAAATATGAGCAGCATAAATAAATCACATGGTATTATAGTAAAAGGTTCATAGTTATCACTAAGCTGCAAGAAATAAGAAGTTGGTATTTAGCTTCATTTTGACTGAACAACTGAGAGAGGTTATATGTTCATGAGTTTTGATTTTGTTGCTCAGTGTAAAATACAGTAAAAACTATATTTTTTAGGTGTTTTAATTCCCTATTGTTTATGGTCTGAGGTGGTTTATTATACAGCAATAAGCAAGTGAAACAACTGCAACAATAACTATGACTACTCATTTTATCATGATTCTGCAGTCTGGGTAGAGCTCTGTAGGGATAGCTTTGCTCCATGTGGTGTTGGCTAAAGTGGTTCCACTCTTGCTGGAAGGTCCATGAGCTTCAATTACATGTCTGATGCCTCACCTGGGGTGGTTGCTTCAGCCCTGGATTTGGCTGAGCTTCCCTCTTTTTCTTCCAAGTCTCTTCTTACCTTAAGAGTGTCTCCCTTCATTCTTGGTATCTGTCTGTCTGTCTTTCTTCAATCAAGCCCATCATCTTTCCACCTGTTTGTCCATCCATATGGCTGCCTTCTTTACCATGGTAGGTGGAAATTTTTATGATTGTGATTTCCAAGTGAGCAAAAACAGGGACTTCCATGTTTCTTAAGATGTAAGTCTGGAACTGTCACAGTGCCTTCTGCCACATGCTGTTTATGCAAGTCACAAGGAGAGCCCAGATTCAAAGGGAGAAGAAAGGCATTTCACCACTTCACGATAATGTGGCTTGGATTTCTAGTGACAAGAGGGTCGCTCCATGTTTGGAAACAATGTATTGTGTAAAGACAGCAAGGCAAGTCTACCAAAATATGTCTTTGATGAGTTGCTTTGATCCTAAAAGGAACTGGTTCATTCTCTTAAAATGAATCCTTGTATGGAATCTGACCTTTTAATCTTTATCTGATTCGCACCAATATACACAGATTTTATAAAGTACTTTCACATTTCAGATTAGAAATCTAAATTTGCCTTCTTCGTTGCATTTTTGTAACAACTACACATACTTTCATAAACAACACAAATGTGGAGACACACACATTCTAGGTTTGTCACACATTAGCTATGTGGTCTTAGGAAAGCTACTGAAACTCCATGGCTCTGTTTCCTTATGTGGAAATTGGATTGATATAAATATCTATTTTAGAGCGCTATTCTGAGTCCCAAATGAGAAGAGTGTATCTGTTATATGAATCTTCAATCATTATTAACCATTCTTATATCTTCTGTTATAATTTCAAGTTTATTTATAAAATCATGTCTATTTTAATTATTATTTTCCCAGACTTCTTGTAGTTTGAGCACTGGTTTGATAGTGGTACACTTTAGTAAAGTCAGAAAGACTGAAATAAGAATGTTTTGGAGTAATTTCATGGGTAGGAAATGATCCAAGAGGTTGTGAATCATGCATGTGCATTATGTATACATGTAGACTTAAATATATGCACATGTATAGCAAGACTTTTGGGTATCTCTCTCTCTCTCTCTACATATATATATATGTATATATATATATGTGTGTATATATATATATATATGCACATGCACTATCTTAAAATGTGACATCTAAGATTCTTTAGCAACTTTTCACGGTTGATCTATGGTTTATTTTAAATAAATGTGTTATTAATTCACAAAATTAGCTATGAAGTTGGTCAAAGAAATTAATCAACAAATACATCTATCATTAGTGAAAATATTTTTGAAAAATATTTCTTTTGGCTAATTAGTAGTATGATTTTGAAATTAAGATTATTCCAATTATAGCAAGCTGGCTCTTAATATATCAAATTGAGAAACTATTTTGACTACAATGTTGTTTTTACCTATGAACTCTTGCAATAAATAGCATGCAAAAAACCACATTACAAAAATCCTCTTCCCTTTCACAATTGATAACCATGGTACAAACTTGGGATAAAGTGATTTTTTTTCCTATTGTTATTTGAAAATATAAACCTGTTTCTATTCAAGAATTTTGATATAAGTATAAAAGTGAATTCTGTAGCTGGTTGCTGTGGTGCATGTCTGTGATCCCAGTGGCTCAGGAGGCTGAGACAAGAGGATCATGAGTTCAAAGAGGCTCAGTGAGACTTTGTCTCTAAATAAAATACAGAATAGGGCTGGAGATGTGGCTCAGTGGTCAAGTGGCCCTGAGTGGAATCCCTGGTACCAAAAAAAAAAAAAAAAAAAAAAAAAAGAAAAGAAAAAACAGAGAATTCTGTAAATAATGATGTGGGTGTGCTTAAGGGAAGAAAACTTAAAATTTTGGGGCTCTGGTTTGTCTTTAGAACACTGCATGGGGTCCACAAGGAGCATTGCTTGCCCCTTCCTGACTTGTAACAATTTACATCTGGGGCAAGTGGGCAAAGTGTGTTTCTTCCATATTACACAATAAATCCCTGTTTCCTGATGTTAAAAAAAAAAAAAAGAACTAACTTGAGAGTAAATGGGAAGTTATTAATATTAAGCAAACGGAGATTCAATTCTGATTCTCAGAATGTGCTTCAACACACCAGTCACATCCACTATGAAGGGACCATGCTGGGTTTTTTCAAGTGAGTGAAAATATGCCCTGCATTTTAGACAGCAAACAAACCCAGAGACTGCCACTCAGATTAAGGAAGCATATACTCATTTATTATTGAAAAGAAGACTTCAAAATATTTCTGATTCTCATTCTGACTTCTTTTTGGCCCTTGAGTTATGTAAAATATTTGGATATTTTTCTAGTTACTTTGCATTTTTTATTTCTAGTTTAATGTATTGTGGCCAAAGATATACTTTGTATGATTTTAACTATATGGAGTGTATTGAGAATTGATTTTGAGGCTGTTATTATATGTATTTCTAAAGATTGAGAAATACTTCTCTTTTTCTCAAATTAAAACATTTGTCATTGTGAAATGAATGATCCTCTTTATCTCTTCACTCCTCTTGCTATGTCTTCTTCCCCACTTTTCCTTTCTTCCTCTTCCCCCTTCTCTCTTTTCCTTTCACACACTTCACATAATACTCTAAACAAAGTAAAAAAAAAAGTTGCCTTTTTGCTTATGTAGAAAAATTAATTCAACTGCCCTGAATTAAAATGTAATGATTTACAAAAACCAGGTCAATCTTATAGGAAAAAAAATGACCAGCTTATCTTTCCTGTAACTCCTTCTGATGGGCCCACTCAATTTGTAGAACTTACTTTTAGAGCTGGCTTGTCCTGACACAACTCTACATGGGTGGTTGGTGACAGGGCTGCCAACCACGTGATATCTTTACTTGCCAATATGGCATGAGAAACCACTTGTGTGAATTGTCTTGATATAACAGTTTTTCAGAAAATGTGGTTTGAATTTTTCCCTTCTTGCAGCAGGTTTAATATTGTGTTGAGTTTATTTTTAGTAAATTGATTCTTCCCTAGCACTGGGATTTTGATGATGTGATCTGTATTTCAGCTAGCTGATGGATCAGATTCTGCCCTAGATACTGGTATTGACGACCTGAGCATTTGCTGAGTTGTCTTTCAGAAGAACTACTCATTAACAGCTCCTCTCTAACAATATAAAACACATGTTTATTGAGCCCTAAGCCTGTGCTGGGTTTTATAGAAATATATTTATTTCATAGAGGTATTTAGTCTCTGATTTGTTATGGAAGTTCTATTCAAACTTTAAGTAAGTAGTTAAATTGGATGACACTAATGGTCAGTGCTCAAGCAAAGCTGAAATACTTCTGCTATTTGTATATTCTTAAAAGCTTACAGAACACTGAGACTTATCAAATCCTCAGGAAGACAGGTGGCAGTTTATAGTTAAGGTCTTTCAGTAGAGGGAATTGAAGTGTAGCAATGTTAAATGACTTGTCCATGGTCCTTTAGAGGTGGCAGAGTACTGGGGATTAGTGGAAAAGCATTATGCCGGAGAGATCTGAATTCAACTTTCACCATCTCTGCCATTCCCTAATTCTGTGATGTTAGTTTCTTTAAGTGTATCTGAGCCTGTTTCCTCTTCTGCCTTGGTTTATTGTAGTGTTGCTGATAGGACTGAGTGAATGAGTGTATGTGGAAGAGTCTGTAACCTGAAAAGGGTGTGTGAGTGCTAGATACTATTATTTAAATTTTGAGCATGAGGAGGCTCACAGTCCTAGAGTACAAGGTTTTGAACCAGACACAGCTGGTCTAACTAGCATGTGCTATGCACCTTGAGTGTGCCACTGGACCTCTCTTAGTTTCTGTCTTTTTGATTGTAAAACATGCATCATAATATGACTTTGCATGAATATTGACCAGCATAACAGAAGTGAAGCACAGAGTCCAGCACCTGGCTTGCAAGAGTCATTCTGTGAACATGGAGGCTCCTGGCTTCTGTCCCAGTGTCTGTGTTAGAGAGCACTGTCTCGTTAGGAGAGCACTGAGTTTTTAGTCTAGTGTGTGGGAGTCAAAATAGACTGCAGGCCATTCCACGGATGACGAATCTGAGAACCAGAGAGGAGAACCAACTTACCCAGGTCAAAAAGTTAAGGGCAGAGTTGGAAATTTATCCCAATTCTGATTTCAACTTCTTTTTACTATATCACAGCAACATCTATAACATTACATGTACCCGTCCTCACCTTGTAAAAATATTTGTTAATATGTAGATAGTATTGCTAGAGCAATTGAATCACACGGGAATTGTTCTGTATCACAAATTTCCACATGTAAGACTTTAAGCATAGAGAGGTTTGCTTGTGTATTTTGTACTACTCTTGGCTAGAGGACTGCCAGGGCTCTCTGCCTGGTGTTCACACCTGCACTCCCTTGGAAGAAAGTTACCCGCTTTTAATATCTACATTGTATTTGACTTCAAATTCCCTGCTGCTACAACTCCAGGGGATTACCTGTGCTAACTGCAAGGTGTAGTGAGAAGCGCTAGTACTGAGGCATCAAGAGAATGATCCCGGTGGGATATTGAGCTTTAGTCCAATTTGAAGGGGTTTGCTGAACAGTGGTTTGTGTCTAACCTAAAACTCTTTCAAGAGTAACCTATCTTTTTTTTTTTAAAGTCTTTTTCCCCCTCTTTTTTAAAAAATATTTATTTATTTGCTTTAGTTGTACACAATGCAATGCATTTATGTTTACGTGGTGCTGAGAATCGAACCCGGGCCACGCACGTGCGAGGCGAGTGCTCTGCCGCTGAGCCACAATCCCAGCCCAGTAACCTATCTTTTTCACGTGTTTATATGTTTCATTTTAGGACAGATTAGTTATAACATCTCTGACGCATGATTTACCAGCAGTAGAGAACTGAACTATCACTAGAGATAAAACGGTTCATCTCTAGATGGTCTGGTTTCATTATTCTCTGTTTCCAACTTCCACTTTGCTATTCTTTTCAAAGTCTCTTCCAGAACTCTCAGGATGAGGGTCCTTGTTATTTTATTTTATATATTTTTTTGAGGTGCTGGGATTGAAACCAGAACTTTGCACATGCTATAGGCAGGTGCCCTACAACTGAGCTAACTCTTAGCCTGAAGGTTCTTGTAACCCATTTTGTTCCATCGTCCCAGAGGTAGAATGTGTATGAAATAATGTGTATAATATATGTGTATAATATAAAATTATAATATAAAAAGAGATTCTAGTTCCACATGGCATTAACTAGTTGTTGGGCCTATTGGAAACATATTGACCACCTCCATGATAGCTTTAAAGATCTTGAAGCAAGTCTAAAATACTTCTAACTGAATTAGGTTCCTGTTGCTGCTGTAGTAAATTATCACTTCTTTACCAGCCAAAGACATCACAAATATATTCTCTTACAATTCCCGAGGTAAAAAATCTGAAACAGATCTTATGGGGCTGACATCCAGGTGCTGGTTTCTTCTGGAGGCTTCATGGGAGAATCTGCTTTCTTGCCATTTTCAGCTTCTAGAGGCCCCTGCAGCTCTTGGCTCATGCCCCTTCCTGGCATCGTTCTCACATCCCGCTTCCTTCCATCATCCTCTCTCCTATTCCTCTCTCTGACTTTTCCTATGTGCTTCTTGTAAGGACCCCTTTGATTGCTGTGGACACACCTGGATAATCCAGGAGAGTCTCTCCATCTCAAAATCCTCCACTAGGTCACACCTGTAAAGTTCCTTTTTCTGTACAAGAGAGCACTCAGAGGTTTTGGAGATATGGGCATTGTCATATGTGGGGGACCACTGACCAGCCTTCCATAGTAACCACAGAGATTAGTAGAATATGATCAGGGAAGCGGGTGGGACAGAATGAACTTGTTTTGGTAGCTTCACTTATTTCTTCAATCTACCCACCTTTTTTTTTTTCTTTTAAAAAAACATAAGCCTTGAGTACAGAGGGTTGTTTGTTGTATTCCTCAGTATGAGTATACTAATTTCCTGACTCTGTGATCTTGGCATGATCATCAATGGTGTTGGATTTTAATTAATCTTACCATTCTCGTCTCTTTTCCGGCAAATTCTCATCCCATACCATCTAGAGAGCCATTCTTCCACTGGCTTCTCAATAAATTCTCTCCAATATACATGCTATATGTCTTTAGATAGAGACATATTACTTAAAAATGTACTTATTAGTTTGTACATGTGTGCAAACTAAATAGGATGTGTTGTACTATAAAGAATGTCTTTTTTCTTACACTCCTGTTGTTTTCAGATTTTTCCATTTCAGCACGTTAGCTATTCCCTCTCTAATGATGGGCATCTAGGTTGCTCAATGACTCCTGCCACAAATGCACATCCTCTAACATATTCCCAGACGTAGACATCATGGCAATTATAGATGCCATAACTATCTTTGCCTGATCATCTGTATTTTAAGGGTTGAGGGGTTCCATTGATTAAATGAAATTCAACCATATCCCCTGCAGTGTGTGATTTTGAGTTTCATTAAAAACCTTTCCCAGCCCAAAATAACAAAGATTTAGTCCTATATTTTTCTATTAGCTTTGTAGTAGTCCTTATACTTTTAGTTCTTGAATTCTTCCAAGCTCATCTCTATGTTTGATGTGAGGTAAAGATCCAACTCAATTATTTCCCATGTAATAACCAAATTTCTTAATATCATTTCACAAACAATACATCCTTTCTTCACTTATTTGTGCTATCATCTCCATGATATGGTGTTTTAGTTAGCTTTTTTGCTGCTGTGATTGAAAAATCTGACCAGAACAATCATGGAAGAGAAAAGGTTTTTTTTGCGGGCTCACAGGTTTGGAGATCTTAGTCTGTAGAAGGCTGGCTCCATTCCTCAGGGCTCAAGGTGAGTCTGAATATCATAGCAGAGTGTGTGGCAGAGGGAAGCAGCTCACATGATGATCAGGAAGCAGAGAAAGAAATCTCCACTTTCCAGATTCAAATATATACCCCAAAGCCACGCCCCTAATGCCCCACCCACTCCAGCCACATCCCATCTGCCTTCAGTTACCATTCAATTAATCCCATCAGGTGATTAATTCATTCCTCCTCTGAACCTTTTTGCATTGTCCCACAAGTGAGGTTTTGGGGGACACCTCACACCCAAACCATAATACATGGCAAGTTGCCATATGGCATAGATCTAGTATTTATGAATTCAATATTTAAATGCATTGTCCTGTCTGTTCCTATGTCAGTTCTATGTGTTTTTTGAAAATATGATGGACATATGACATGTCTTAATTTCTATACTTAAAAATATTTTTAAGCAGGGTGTGTTGGTGTATGCTATAATTCTAGTGGCTCCATACACAGAGTCAGGAAGATTGCAGGTTTGATGTTTGGAGATTCCTTAGAAAACTTGGAATGGAACAACCATTTGACCCAGCTATCCCACTCCTCAGTCTATACCCAAAGGATTTAAAATCAGCATACTATAGTAATGCAGCCACATCAATGTTTATAGCAGCTCAATTCACAATAGCTAAACTGTGGAACAAACTTAGATGCTCTTCAATAGATAAATGGATAAAGAAACCACAATGGACTATTACTCAGCATTAAAAGAGAATAAAAAGTATGGCATTTGCAGGTAAATGGATGGAGTTGGAGAATATCATGCTAAGTGAAGTAAGCCAATCCCCAAAAAACAAAGGCTGAATGTTCTCTCTGATAAGTGGATGCTGATCCATAATGGAACTGTGATTAGACAAAGGGGAAGGAAGAGAGGGGAGGGGACATGGGTACAGGATATATGGTGGAATGAGATGGACCTCACTACCCTAGGTACATGTATGACTGCACATATAGTGTGACGCTATATCATGTACAACCAAAGAAATGAAAAGTTGTGGTGCATTTGCATGCAATGAATCAAAATGCATTCTGCTGTCATACATACCCAATTAAAATAAATTAATTAAAAAAAAGATTTCGGGTTTGAAACCAGCCTCAGCAACTTATTGAGGCTCTCAGCAACTTAGAGAGACCTGTCTCAAAATAAAAAATGAAAAAAGGGCTGGAGATGTGGCTTAGTGTTTAAGTACCCTTGGGTTCAATCCTTGGTACCAAAAAAAAATTTTTTTTAGATATTCATGAACTTTTATTTTTTTCATATCTGAAAATTTCTGAGGTCCTCTAAAGGTCCTATTGTAATTTTGATTGGAATTCAATGAAAATGACATATGGAATCTTTGATTCTTGGCATTGTATGAGATATGAAAAGTATTATGCATAAATATTAGCCATTTCTAGCATTTACTATACATCATGAAGGGATAAATAGTATGTATATATGTATAGGAACTGGGCAAGTATGAAATAAATGCTGAGGTTTTTGCATAACCTGCAATTAGGATGAATGGTTCAGTACTGTGAGACTATTTCTACTGCCATAAAATTAACATTTACATAGTACTTCCTATGCCTTTCATGTGCAGACACAATTGCAAATGCAAGCTCCCAACTTCAAAAGTCTCTGAACTTTTCCACAAGACATGAATCCTATGGGCTGTTAAATTCTTTCTGGTGTGTTTCGAAGATTTAATCCTGGAACAAGAGACTAAATGTACCATTATTGGATTGTATGTCTATAGTTAAATTTTCATTTCACTAGGCAGCTGCAGTAAATTAAATATTACCATGAGCACAGCTCTTTGCCTATCTCATATTGGCAGTTCTCTAGTTCTAGGAACAGACATTCTGCAAAATGCAACTGTGGAGAGGGCCAGCCTAGGGGATTATTATCCTTTTCTCTGCATGTTTGGCCTGATAAAATTTCTTTGTAGTTCCATTGGCCTTCAGCACTCATCCTTTCATGTAAGTCCGAGTCCAATTCCTACTTAAATGATCATTCTCATGTTCTTCTCAGGGTCTTGGTTTTTCCTGCTTTGTCAGTTGGTTCTATGGAGGTAATCTGAAACTCATCAAGACAAAGATGTATGTATCAGCGAGGTTTTATGGATTAACCTTCCAGAGATATTTGCATCCATTTCTAATTTGTAAAAGCATAGAACTGCAAGTTGGGCGGTGATCCCTTCCTTTTGGGACTCCTGCACTTTAATTCACATTCTATTTGTGTACAATCTTAGCTTTAGAACTAAGAAGTCCAGAAAAACCAAACACTTTTTGGGTATACTTTTCATTTTTTTAAAAAAGCATGCCACCACATTGTGTCTAGTGCCTACAAAATTCAGTGCAATCACCGTCCCAGTTCAGCACAATTGCTGAGGAGCTGAGCTGTCCAAGAGCAGAGCAGAGTCCTTGGAAGGCTGGGTGGCTCAGCAACATACATCAGCTCTGCCTGCCCCAAAGCCATCTGGGGCATAAGGGCAAGCCTTTGGATTTGACCAAGGTAATGATAATCACCTATGAAATATATTTGCACACTGGAAAGCATCCAGCTTTCTTGAAGAAAAATGTTTACTTAAACTTTTAAAAATGTAACCCGTCACAGAACAGGCTTACTCCAATTATATCACTAAATACAAAAGAAGCTTCACCTGACTATGATGGAAGTTCAACTGTAAGAAATATGATGATTGTTTTCCATTGAATTTTACTCAAAATGATTTCAACTTAAAGCTTGGGGAAAAGGCTTAGGTCAACAATTATTTGGTTCCTAGTTTCTAACAGGTTCACTGAACTTTTCAAAACCAAGCTGGAGTTGTAAAGAGTCAATGGGAAAACGAAGCAAGGATCACGCTGAGTTCAGTTCATGATTTGGAGTGTGCTTTCCAAAACTTCCGTCTCAGACTTCCCACGGAGCAAGCGGGGCAAAATTATTAGCAAAACTGTATACATGTGTGGGTATTGGGGAAACTTCAGCCATTCCAAACATGTCCTGACTGACATGAATGCATTTCTTAACTGTGGCTCAAGAGGAAAGCAATCATATTTCATAGCAGGTTTAAAACATGCACTGATTACTTTCTCAGAAAGTCTCAGAAAGCTACCCGAGGAACCGAGTAACTTTTACTCTGTCCCTTCCTAGTTAGTTTTCAGAGGGAATGTCTCACTTTTTTGATTCCCTGACATGCAGCATAATACCCAGCTCTGCTTGCTCCTTTTTCCCTCCTCCCAAGCCTTGGCAATCACTAGCTTCACTATTGCCTCCATCGTTTTGTTCTTTCCAGAATATTATGTAACTAAAATCATCCAGTAGACCACCCTCTCAGATCTGGCTTCCCTCACTTAGTGATATGCAGGTTTTGTGGGATTCAGATTTCTTTACCTGTTCCTTCTACCACTTTTGTCCTATGACCCTTAAATCCCTTTCTGTAGACTTGCATCTTTATACAGTTTTTTTTTTTTTCCTGAAAGCAAGAACTTTTGCTTCTGGAAGCTCAGTGTACTGCTTCTTGAAAATCTAGCTTGTCACACAAAAATTCAGTATGTAAATATAATTGTTTTTTGTTGTTTTTACTCTTTTTTTTTTGTTTTTTGAGTATTTAAGATTTTTTCCCCAAATTTATTTTTTATTCTAAGTTGTTAGAAATGACAGCAGAATGTATTACATTTCATATTATACTTGTAGAGCACATTTTTACATATCTCTGGTTGTATACAAAGTATATTTACACCATTCGTGTTTTTACTCTTTTTCTAAGTTCTATAAAGAGCACAACTCTTAAAAGAAAACCCTTGTCTGCCCTCTTGTGGATATCTGCTAATAACTACTCATGCTCCTCAAAGCTAATGAAATTTGGCAGACAAAATGGGAACAGGGAATTGGTGGTATTACTGCCTGCTCCCACTAACTAGCAACTTGGAGGTTGCCTCCCTGGCTGGTCTCAGCTATATGATCTTTAAAGTTTTATTTGATAGACTTAGCTAGTTTGTTCTTGTAGTTAATGCATGAGTAATTTTTACTGTTTTTTTTTTTTTTTTTTTTTTTTTTGTCTCAACTTCAAGGTTTCAAGTCAAGGCGGAAGCAAGACATTTTCTTCACTAAATTGTTTGAAATGGTTCCACATGGAGAGTTGACTCCTCATTTTAGAAATGTAACACCTGCCCATCTGCTGGATTGTTAACCAATGAGATCAAAAGGATCCTTTTTTTTTGGGTCCAAACTGACTTTCATTTGGGTGTAAAGGAGTGACTATGGGCAGCTTCGTCTCCACCTCCTCCTCCCAGGGCTGGTACAAATGTTTATTTGTACCTAGGAACATCAGGTAGTGAAGGACAATGAAAGTTACTTGTGAATCTCAGCATACAGTTATACTTTTAATAGTTTGTACTTGAATGTCACTCTGTGAGGACAGGAAGGTTTAAGAGGTCCCTTCTGGTTGACTCCCTGTTGTCACTTAAGTCTCACCTCAAATGCCATCACCTCGACATGGGCTTCCATAGCACCTCACTCTAAGGAGCCTCCCCTGCCACTTGTCATTTTCTTTATGTTCTTAGTCACTCCCTGTCTGAAATGATCTTATTATTTGTTTGCTTGTTTTTGGCTCTGTCCTAGTAAAATGTAGACTCATAGAGAGCTGAGATCTTCTCTGTCTTTACAGTTCTATCCTCAGGGCTTCAAATGGTATTTGATACAGAGAATTTGCTCACTCAATATTTGTTGGCTGGCTGGCTGCATCCATTATATGGATGGACCCATGCACCAAATGCACTCAAGCAGTTTGGTACTGAGAGCTCTCAATTGTGCCCAGTTTTTCATGTTTTTGACATTATAAGAATGTCTTTGTGCACTTGGACAGTTATTTTCTCCCTCCTAACATTTTAAATAGGAATACTTAAAAGACTCAAACAATTAGAAAGGAATAAACACCCATATACCTTCACTTAAGACAGAATTTTGTTTATTTTGACATGCTTACTTCCTATCTCTTTCTCTGCATATTTTCTTTGATGGATCATTTAAAAGTAATTAGTAGATTTCATGATACCTACCCTTAAATGAACACAACACTTATTAGCAGTTAGGGAAGTTCACAGAAATTAATGCTAATTCTCTAATATAATCTGGTAGTCCATCCACTTTCACATTTACCCAAATGCCTCTAAAATCCTTTTTAGCTATGCCATTTATTTATTTATACTTTTTGAACCAGTATCAAACAAAATTTCATGTCTTATATGTTAGTCAGCTTTTTGTCCCTGTGACCTAAATACTTGACAAGAATACTTTAGAGGAGGAAAAGTTTATTTTGGCTCATAGTTTCAGAGGTTCAGTCCATAGTTGGCTAATTCCATTGCAAAGGGCCTGAGGTAAGGCAGAACATGTGGCAGAGGAGCATGGGACAAGAAAGCCTCTCACCTCATGGTTGGCCAGGAAGCAGATAGAGAAGAGGCCAGGGACAGATACAGCTCCCCAAGGCCATGCCCCCAGTGACCTATTTCTTCCAGCCATGTCCCATGTGACTACGTTATCACTTAGTAGTGATAGATGGGCTTGGGCTGATGCCACCCCACCCCACCCCAAGCAACCTTGTTTCATTTTCCCTGGGCAGGAGCCAATAGGGTTAAAGGTCACTCTGGTAGCCAATAGATTTAAAGGTCACTCTAGTACACCCGCCACCAGAAATCCCTACTTAAGCTCCTGCCAGTCCAGAGCACACACCACACAACTCTTCCCCACTGAGAGGAGGCAGCCACTGCACCAAAACCTTAGTTGACCCACTGCCTCCAGCCCAACAGCAGCCACCCCTGCGGACAGCTCCAGAGGCTCGCTCCCGGCTCTGGCCCGCAGCGCTTTGCCACGCACTGCACCCTCCACCTGCTCCCACCGCAGCACCCTGACCATGGCTGCCGCTGTGGGACCTGTCCTCTTTACCTTCATGCTCCTCCTCACTCTGTGTAGCCAGCTGGCCCCCGGCCAGGACTGTGGTGGGCAGTGTCAGTGCAGGACAGTGCCGGGGCCATGCTGCCTGGCTGGCATGAGCCTTGTGCTGGATGGCTGCGGCTGCTGCCAAGCAGCTGGGCAAACTGTGCACCGACCCCCCCTCTCCCCACGCCTCTTCTACCTCCAACTGGCCATAAAGGCTGGTGAATAAATGTCTTGGCTGCAAGGTTGTCTCCATGTGATTTTTGCCCTTCAAATAGTCCATTCAAATTATTAATCCATTTGATGGGTTAATCCACTGAAAAGGATTAATTAATAAATCATTGCTTGAAAGCCCCACCTCTGAACCTTGCTGTGCTGGGGATCGTTGCTTTCAACATGTAAGTTTTGGGAGGGTCTTTCTGGATTCAACCATAATACCTTGTATTTGTATATCTGCTTAGATTCAAACTATAATAACTGTCTTGTTTTTAAAATGTATTAATCACTTTTAAAATCCCACTAACTTTTTGAAGAATGCAGATCAGTTTTCTCATGTTGCTTAGGATCGGCCTACTTGCATTCTCAAGGTAGTTTAACTTGATAGATGGGCTACCCTCCCCTCCCCGCCCAGAGTTCTCCACATCCTGAGAGAAGCAACCTTGTTTCATTCTCGGCAGGATGTTTTATTCCCCGGACAGGATGTTTTTTCCCCCAGGCAGGATGTTTCTTCCCTGGGCAGGATGTTTCTTTTCCCCGGGCAAGAGCCAATAGGCTTAAAGGTCACCCTGTTCTAGGGGCAAAGAGCCAGTGGTGTTGGGGTTGCTCTGGTGCACCTCCCACCAGAAATCCCTATATAGGGCCCTGTTTGAGAGACTCAGAACACAGACAGACACACAACATCAGCTCGTCACTGCTGAGAGGAGAAAGCCACTTAAGACACATCAGCTTGACCCTGCGGAGAGGAAGAAGCCACTGCAGGAGCTCCAGACCCGTCGCCTCCAGCCGACAGCAGCTGACCCAGCTGACAGCTCCAGACCCATCGCCTCCAGCCCGATGGCCGCTCCCAGCCAACAGCTCCAGCCTCCAGCCAGACAGCAGCTGCTTTAGCTGGTAGCTCCAGAGATCCTAGCCGGTGCGACCAAGCACCCACCTTCTGTTCAGAGCTTGCACACTCCCCTCTCCCTGACTCCCCTCTCCCACCAGAGCTTGCACACTCCTTCTCCCTGACTCCCCTTTCCCAGCACCTCTTTGACCTTCGACCAGAGCACCTCTTCTCTGGTTTTGCTACCAGCCACGAAGGCTGTTGAATAAATCTCTTGGCTGCATGGCTGTCCCCGGTGTGATGTTTTGCCTTTCATAACTTGTTTTACTTTCCCCTGTATTTCCCATGTACTGGAAACTCCACTGAAATACGTGCTCACATTATGTAATTGTAATCACTTACAGTTACGAGCTTTTGGATATTTACAGTGCTGCATTTTGACCACAGGATGGCACTTTAAGCAACCTTCTGTACCTTTTTTATATAACTCTGTTAATCTTTTGAGCATGGTTTTTGCTTCATAGAACAGAAATATGTCATGGCCACACATTGTATTTTTGCCTTATATCTGAGACTTCTCCAGGGAGCAATTTTTTAAGTGTATAAAAATTAATTGAAAGCAGAAATCTGAATGCTGGATTTGCTCATTATTATTAGGGTACTTTTTTTTTTTTTTTTTTTTTTTTTTTTGGTACTGGGGATTGAACTCAGGGGCACTTTACCACTGGGCCACATCCACAGCCCTTTTTTGTATTTTATTAGAGACAGGGTCTCACTGAGTTACAAAGTGCCTCGCCATTGCTGAGGCTGGCTTTGAACTCGCGATTCTCCTGCCTCAGCCTCCCAAAGTGCTGGGATTACAGGCGTGCGCCACCGCGCCCGGCTATTAGGGTACTTTTATATCATAGAATTTTCTAAAATTTTATTTTATATTTGTAATTAAACACTCACCAAAATACACCTAGGTAAAGTTAGATTTATTTGACTAGCTATTACAAGACAGTGCACACTATAGAGAGCCATGAGGCATCTAAACAATGAAGAATTAAGGAGGGTGCAGGGGGTTGGGGTAAGCCCAAGATGGTCTTGGTGGGACCTGGTCAGAACTGATAAACTAGATAAACTGCTGACAGGGTTAATGTTTTTACCTTTAGATTTCATGGGTCCCTGATAAATCATTGTTAGATCAGTAGATCTGTCATCTCTCCTAAAGCCCATGAGCTGAATGAGCTGGTGTGAAACAAACACACAAACAAACATCTGAACTTAGTTTGTTTTGCATGTAATGATTTAGTACAGTTATCTAATTTGTGAACTGTGGTACAGTGTTGCAAGCTGTGGTTTTGATTTCAATTGTCAATTCTCCCATTTTAATTTAGCTGTCAACAAGATTTTTTGTTTATTATTTTTAACAAGTTTAAAAATTTTTATTGCAGTGTAAATTATACACAAATAATGTCACATGTTTGTTGCATACAATTGATGCATTGGTTGGGATATGTGTATACTCTGTGAAGCAATCACTACAATCCACCGCCTCCAAAAGTTTACTTGTGCCTCTTTTTTTTCTTGTTGTTATTTTTTTTTTTTGTAACAACACTTAACAAGGGATCTACCCCCTTCACAACTTTAAAGTGTACAATATGATATATAGCTATAGCCACTATGTTATACAGCAGATTTGAATTCCTTGTGTGATATTTCATCTACTTCAATATTTTTGCAGTCAGTTGCAAGTGAATTATGAACTTTGGGAGGTGTTATGTTACCTTGTTTTCTTGTATTAATTGTCTTCCTATGTTGGGATTTACACATCCGATGGGGTGAATTTGTCTTCCACTCTTGTTTGTGGGCCTTCTTAGGGTACAGCCTTTACTTGACAAAGTGTCCTAGAGTGACTTACATTGAGACCACATTGTATGTGTGGTATGCATAGCCTTTGTGTTAATTCTTTCAGTTTTTGCTGAGTGGGACCTGAGGGTCTACTCCTATTAATTTCCTACCTCGGGTTTTTGTTTTTTGCATTCTTTGTATTAAAGTATAGCTGAAGTTTCAGTGTCATTTATTTGTGTGCGGAACAAGGTGTGCTATTTTTTGGCTGAGATTAGTTCAGCAGCAGAGTATCCATGAACTTTTAGTGTCCCAGTAGATTCACCGCACCTCACAGAAAATGGTGGGGGGAGTGGCAAACAACAACAATAACTAATGCAAACAATATACAGCATTAAAATAAATATCCAGTGCCTATTCTGACATCTACAACATGAATTTCCACAAAAACAGGAATAATGGGGTCAGCAATTGCCAACAGCAAAGAGAGGAACTATTAACTAGATATGGCATTAAAGTAAACAGCAGGTGTCAACCATATCATCTACAGCAGTAACAATTATAACAACATGAATTCTGGGGCAGACATTATATAAACCAAATAGTTCTAAAAGGTCTTAAAATACAGTTCATTAATAGAAAACAAAATGAGATAAGAAGGTAGAAGAGAGTGTAGAATGTTCAAAATTGAATAAAGAGAAGGCAGAAGAGATGTAGCAAGTGGTGAATGTAGAAAGGAGGAGAAAAAATATTAAAAGCAAAGGGAGAGAGAGACAAGCACTGGCAAGGGAACTTGGCTGTTAATAGAAGAAGGCAGAGAAAGAGAAACAAGTGTAACAAACAAAACAAAACAAAAATGAACTAAAGACCTTAACTCTCAAAAGATATGTTGATATCCACTTTTTCTAACACTTTTTCTTCTTTGTTGAAGAGCCTATTCTTTCCTGTAGTGTGTACTTGACAGCTTTGTGGAAGATCAGTTGATTATATAAGCATGTTTTATTTCTGGGCTCTTTATTTGGTTTCATTGGACTATATATATGTCTTTTTTTTAATTGATCTATTTGTCTGTCTTAATTATTGTAACTTTGTAATATATTTGGATATCAAGAAATGTGATGCCTCTAGGTTGGTTTTTTATTTTTATTTATCATTAAATCAATTTTTGTTTGTGTTTTAAGCCAAGATCATCACTTGAATTTATGGATGATCCAAAAAATAAACCTATAACAACCATGCTTTTCTAATTTCTGTATTTAGGATTTTGACATCTTGACATCTTGGGGCTTTGTTGACTTTGTACCTCTTTCCCTCCCCCCAGGACTAGCCAGTTCTTAGAGATAGTAAGACACTCATTCTCAAGTGTGCTTTTAATATGTAAAACAACGAATTCAGAGCACACATCAAGCCACTTCCTGTGTGGGCTGACTTTCACATTTTGCTCTACTATCCACCTGTCCTAACCACCCCAGGATCAGATCTATTCAATTTTTAATTTGTTTTATTATTTTCTTCATTTCAGGGATTTGTTTGGTTCTTTTTTTTTTCTTTTCTTTTCTTCCTTTCTTTCTTTCTTTTTTTTTTTTTTTAACAATCTATCCCTTTAATGAAGTGATCTTTTGTTTTGCTATCTGTATTTGCTGTCTTACATCATACTTTACATCACAGATCAACTTAATTATGTACCTTCTAAACTCCTCTGATATTTCTTCCACTGTGTGGATGGTTTCTGTTATTGGAGTATCTTGCTTTGCTTGGGGACAACTTGTTTCCTTGCTTTTTCATGTTGTTTATTTGTCTACCCCTCTAACAGTATGGATCTGAGGCAGTAGAGTTTCTACTCTGTGGAATTATAGTATCCCTTAAGGTTTCCAGTACTTTATTGTTTAGGGGGAGATAAATAATAACAACAATCAATGAAAACAATTCACAGTATTAAACCGTCATAGTAGGAACCTACTATGATGTCTACAATGTTAATCATCACAATAAATAGACATGATATGATCAGTTATTGCCTATAATAAAAACAGCAAGTTTGCAAAATGGTGGATAGGGAAAGAACAGAAGTGATATAGGATGTGATGATTATGAGAGAGGAGGAGAGAAGATAGAAGTAAAAGATTAAAGGAAGAGTGATAGAACAATAGAGATTGGCTTTTAGCAGAAAAGGAAATTAAGGGAAACAGGAGAAAAAATATATATAAGGAAAAAACTAAAAAAAAAAAAAAAAAGGATATAAAACAAAACTAAAATATACTAATCAAACATCCCAGTGCACAAAAAACTAATCCATGTTAAATAAGTGGCTTCAAAAAATGCTAGAGATGAGGAAAACAAAAAAAACAAAAAACCAAAACTGCATAAATGTCCACACACCATTAAGGTCACAAACAGTGAAAAAAAATTTAATAAGAAAAGAAAAGAAAAAAAATAAATCTTGACGAAAATTTAAAGCACTCTTTTTAAAAAAATATTCTTTTAGTTATACATGGACACAATACCTTTATTTTATTTATGTATTTTTATGTAGTGCTGCAGATTGAACTCAGTGCATCACATGTGTTAGGCAGCTGCTCTACCACAACCCCAGCCCAGTTAAAGATTCTTTCCTTTGGAGTTCAAAATATTCTGAGCTTCTCTTCTCAGCAGTTTTACGTGGGGTCTTCTGTTGTGTGATGCTCCACCCTCTGGTTTGCTGGAGTAAGAAAGGAAATCCCATAGGCAGAGTTACTGGGGGCAGGGTTTAGGCTTAAGCCAGCTCCAATGCCTAGTACTTGCTGGTCCATGCTGGAAGACTGTATCCTAGGGATCTCTACTGTGTTCTCCTTGTGTGGTGGGGAGCCCATTCTTAGCCCCCTATGTCACCTGCAGACCCCATGTTTCCTGGTCTCAGGTTCAGTCTCCAAACAATTTCTCCTGGCCCCACCCTTCCAAGTTACTGGCCAGATTCATCTCTCCCAGCCAGTCCTGCAAGCAGTTGGATTGGAGGAGGAGGGGTAGAGCTGTGTGGATTTCTGAGACCAGATGTCCCCTGTGTAAACCTCTGTCCACATTTGATTTTCTTCTGGTCACTTAAGCACATTCTATGTCATGCAGTATATGTTTATTGGCCTGTATTTCAGGCCAAACTCAGGTTTACCAGGAATCGGCTTTCTCAGTTGCTGGTCCCTGCACTGTAGCTGCAAAACGGTTCCTTCCTTTGTCCCCCACACCTGCCTGGAGAGACGATGGCTTTCCCCCATACACAGATATCATGCACCGTGTCCTTCAGTCTCTTGGGCAATGTCCTTGGTCTCTAAATGCTCCATACCCAGACATGCCTCAGGACTCCCCCAAATGTGGGTCCTTTAATTCCCTTTGTTCCCTACTATGTTCACAGAGGGACCTCTCTGGCTGGAGCTTCTGGCCTGGCTGTGGCAGTGGCTGTGGCACTGGGTTTTTTTTTTTTTTCTTATTTTATTACATCCAACCTCCTGTGTCCACAGACTGCTTTGAATGTCCAGTTTTAAGTTTCAGTAAAGTCCCTCCACCCTTTTTCCCAACCCACCTTGTGGAGAAGCTGCCTATCTGCTTTCTTGGTTTTATGCCACGGAATGTGACCTCCTATATTCCACCATCTTGTATCTCCCCAAGTGTGAGCCTTTCAAAAGCACAGTCCCGTTTATATTTATGTGCACTAGATATTAAGAATTATTGATTTTGTCTTTTACTGTCTAGCTCTGGCCTTTGACCTCTGGCCCCTTACTTCATAATGCCTCTAAAACTGATGAGACATTTCCTTAATTGGCAAATGCTATCAGAAAAAAAGCAACTTTAATGCTCCATTTAAATTTTTGGGTTCCCATTTTCCCTTGAAATTTGACCTTGATGTCATTCATTACAATTATCTGAGTTTTGCCAAGTGCTAAGAATATCTATCCCAATTCTGAATTCAGGGATTGGGGAAATAAACACAGGATAAGTTTGTAGACCCACTGGATCCATTTTGAGTTGGACCTTGGCCAAAACTCCATTGATCACCTGACTCCATAAGTTCCTATTTTACTGGAAGGCCGCAATGACATTTTGGATTGCCAATGTTAATTCAGAGCCTATGTCTAGCTGCCCTCAAAGGTCTGATCATTGCCCTTTCCACAAAGAACCATTATCCTGGTAAAAGACCTTAGGTTCTTTGGGGAAGGATGGGAGAAAGATTAACAGTAAGCCTTTTTGGTAGGGTAACAGGGTACTTCCTCAAGGGGAACTACCTCCCCTTCGTTCAAGGAGTCCTGGATCTGAAAACTAGCTCAAGTCTGGGAATTGGTTGAGAAGCTATGATTCTCTGTTTTTATGATCTAAGGCAGGTTTTTGTACATTTGCCCTTGAACTTTTCTGATTATATAAGTTGAGTACGATCTTGGTGGGTTTCCTGTCGGGAGCTACCACATAGGAGCTGAGCACCCCTTATCTTTGAGTGATGGAAATGTGGAGACTGGTTTCCCTGACGGGGAGACAGGTGAATCCCCATTTCGTTCATCAGAGAAGCACAGCTTTGGGAGTGCATGTTACCCAGTGGGAGAGGGCTGCCCCTTGTAACATTAACCCTCTGTCTTATATGGATAGAATGTTCTTTCAAATAGCCTCCCCCAATAAAAGTTGGGCTTGAGGTGTGCTCTCTCTTTCTTGCCTGCCTTGCCTCCTTTTTGGGAGCTGAGTCAGAGGGGTTGTCACAGAACTCAAAGAAAAAGGTATTTGTCTGTCTGTGTGTCATTAATTCATGCCAACTCAGTCCTCCTGGAGTGACCCTGACTGGTTTAGTCATGTGTCGCAACAATTTCCCATCTATTTGACTTCTGGAAGCACCATAACTGATTAGCCGAGACCACAGATCCACATGAGTCAGAATGTTTAATTCATTTCTTCTCCTTTGCTGCCCATCATGGTAATTGCAGCCACCATGTCTTTGGCAATTGAGTGCTGCTACTTGGCTCCTTCCTCTCTGGGATCCAGTTATTCCCATTGCATTTAAGTCTCCCAACTGATTGACTGCAGCTCCCATAATAAGGTCTGGCATACAGAAAAGAACAACAACACAGAATTCTTCAAGGATGCCAGTGATCCCCTCACAAACTTGTTTCTTACAATTTTGGTGAAAGGTACATCTTTTGGACCCTCCAAATGTGGAGAAGAAGGTCCTACATGGCAGATCCACTCCAGCATTCCAGTCTCTCTAAGCCTCTGAATCCCTTCATCAGCAGTAAACCAAATGATGTCAGGCATTTCCAGCTCACTCGGTAGGCTGTACTTTGACCCATACTTCAGCCATCCATCCAAACAAACTATTAGTATGTTTTGTAACACCACAAACTGCTACATTAAATTTAGAATCTCTGTTTAATGGGCACATATCAATCAATTCAGGCTGGTCTAATTTTATGCTCCTTCCACCATTATTCCACACCCTTAAAATCCATTCCCACACATGTTCCCTAGATCTTTGCTTGTATGAATTAAAAAATTTAAGAAGTTCTTTTGGACCGTAGTGTACCTCCTCCTAGGTCACTGTGTACATCACTTCTAGGTGCTTGCTTAGATTTGGATTGAATTATAGGCCTAGATAGGTTAGAAGTGGGTGGTGAGGAAGGGTCCTGAGAAGTATCAGCATTTTCATGCTCAACAACTGAATCATGGAAGGTCATTTGTGTTTCTATAGGCAAAGCAGGATTAATTCCCTCTGGGGGAGGTGGAGAGGTCAATGCCACAGAGGGTGGGAGTAATGGTGACACTGCCATCTCTAAGAGACTCAACTCCTTTTGGCAAAATATACTCATCAGAATGTGGGAATTCATTGTCTCCAGACTCTTCATTGTCCTCCCATATGTCTCCACCCCAATTTACAGAATCCCATTTTTTCCCAAGCTATGCCCTCTCTTTAACTGCAGACACGTTTTGAGGCTGCATCTTAATCCTGTCAATTGCAGGATAAGGGGTTTGTATTTGGTTTTCTGCAACATCGGTCCTACAAAAGACAACTCAATGACTATAAGAGAGAAAATTCTCCATCAGAGCACACTGAGAAGCTTTTAGATTGGTCACGTGCATCTGGAACTGTTCCTTTTCCTTTGTTACTCTGTTCAATGAAGCCAGAGCAATGATCCAAAGTTGTTATATTCCTTAGTTTTCTAGAAATGTTCAAAAGTATCATGAATAGAGTCACTAAACTTCTTGCCTCTGACAAGTGGAAAATTAGGAGCATTAGATGCATTTAGTTGGTGAATCTCTTTAAACAGTTCCCACATGGGTCATTGCTCTCCATACTGCCAGCAGGAAAGACTTTGGGAACTTTAGGCCTAACTAATTTGGAGAGCAACTCCAGAAACCACAAAACCAACTAAGGAAATTTATCCTTATAATTCTGTTTGTCTAGAACCACCTCTGGCACCAAAATCTATATGTTAGTGTTCTGTAGAGAAACAGGACCAATAGGAATATATATATATAATTCTTTTTTTTTTTTTTTTTTTTTTTTTTGGTACTGGGGATTGACCTTAGGGGCATTTGACCACTGGGCCACATCCCCAGCCCTATTTTGTATTTTATTAGAGACAGGGTCTCACTGAGTTGCTAAGTGCCTCGCCATTGCTGAGGCTGGCTTTGAACTCACGATCCTCCTGCCTCAGCCTCCCAAGTGCTGGGATTACAGGCGTGCGCCACCATGCCCGGCTTATATATATATTTTTGATAATCAATAGAATGTTCAAATTAGGGCACCATATTTCTTCTGTCCTCAGTTATTTTCTCTTCTCAATATCTGGTCACTCCACATCTTGTGTTTATTCTCAAACTCATTATAGCAGTGCAGCCATAGTAGACATTTCTAGTATTCCACTTTGTCCCACCTCACATGTCTTTCTCCTTTTCTTTCTCAGGCTTTTTTCTCCAGCATGTGAAAATTTGCCCATTCGCACAAGCACAAGCTATAAGTTCAGAGGGGTAACAGACCTCTGGGGCAATATTAAACCAGTGGGAACTGTGTGGTGTTGGATAAATAGATACTCCACATTGTCCTTCAGAGACACTTTGCATTTCTCTGTCTACTCTGTGTACTCTCCCTTCTCGCTTCCTCTGTCTTCTGTCATACACACCAAATAAACAACATGCATTCAAGTTTCTTTTTCTTCAAGGGAGAACCCAAATAAAACACACATTATCCCCATACGAGCTTAATACCTTATACCTCACTCATCATTTCATCGAACCTTTAAAGAATCTACATAATAGCCAATGTGTACATTAGAAAATGTGTAAAGTCATTGGTATCATTGCGTGCAGATGATGTGTTTCTGTACATGAACTTCTACTTCATTATAATTTATATTTTATTATACAGTTATATATTAGTAATAATATATCATAAATTCGACTTTGGTTGATATCAACTAATCATTTTTAGATAGCAAAATCCAAGCATTCACATTACTGAATAAATTATGATTTTGAGTCACCACGTGGTGGCAGTGCTTGCAAACTTTTCTCTTGGGTGTTGCATGTTATAACATGCATGGCCACTGTGTCATTCCTTAATCTGTGGTTAAGAGTCCATAGGCTATGTCTAGAAAATGAAGGCAGATTCACCCCTACAAAGTCTGTCTTTATAACCTCCATTTTTGCTTTTTGCCCACCCCACTAGGCTGCCTGGGGTCACCATACCATGCACCCTAATGTTAAGCTTCCTTGCTCATAGGAGCCTGCAAATGTGGCCAGTTGTCCTCCAACCAAATCAGACTCTTCTGCAGTATAACTGACTATATTCATTCAGCACCTGTTCATCTTTGGCTTATCTCAGAGCTATGGGTTGTGCTATGTTGTTGGGAGTTGTATAATTAGTTGTGCAGACCTGTGAATGCACTGCTCAGGCAGCCAGGCAAGAGTTCACACAGATGAAAAATCAAGAGCTGACATGGATGAAAATCAGATAGATAGAGGAAACACTCCTTTTCCATAAATCTGCTTAAAAAAACAAAGAATTTTTGCATGCTCTTTGACCCAAATGACCCTAAAAGTAGACACTCAGAATTTGATTGTGAAATTAATCTACTAACTTGTAAGACAATGACACTTGAAGTGTGATGACCCTCTGCATGTTGTAGCATCCATTTACCTAAACTGAGGGTCAGCAAACGAGGCACATGCACAATCTGCCCTCTGTCTACTTTTGTAAATAAAGTTGTATAGGAACACAGTTACACCTGTCATTTACATTTTGCCCATAGATTCTATAGATGAATAGTTGCAACACAGATCCTATGGTCTAAATAATTACTATTTATCCTTTTAATGAAAAATCTTTTGCATAGATGAGGAGGGTGGTGGTGGTGAAGAAGGAGAGGTAGAAGGAGAATGCCCTCTGCCCTCACACAGGCCAGCCTTCTCATACATGTCCCCGTCTATCCTTCATCTTCCTACCATAGGAAGAGGTAAATGATCAATCACTTTGCTGCACAAACATGCACAAAGTCTAAAATGCTTTAGAAACCCTGCCAATTGGCTATATGTCTGTAGAAAGGGAACCCCTGTTTTAGGAAGGGCTATGTATTGGGGAAGCATTAAGAATACTGAAAAAGAATGTCAATAATGAATACCTCTGGATAATAAAATAAAGGATTACTCTTTTTTTTTTTTTTGGTACCGGGGATTGAACTCAGCAGCACTAGACCACTGGGCCACATCCCCAGCCCTTTTTTGTATTTTATTAGAGACAGGGTCTCACTGAGTTGCTAAGTGCCTCGCCATTGCTGAGGCTGGTTTTGAACTCACGATCCTCCTGCCTCAGCCTCCCAAAGTGCTGGGATTACAGGCGTGCGCCACCGCGCCCGGCTCAAGGATTACTCATTTTTATCTTCATTATCTATTTTATTATAAAATGATAACCTATACTGTGTTCAAAAACATTAAAAACTCTTCATTAGCAAAACAGGGATTTCCACAAAGAGAAAAATACTTGAAATAGCTTTGATTTATATAACTTTGCTTATATTTGCACCACAGATTTTCTTTTTCTTTTTCTTTCTTTTTTCTTTTTTTATGAAACATAAGCCAACTGGAGGGATGTATCTAGAAGGGAGCCTGTGAAAACCTTCCAAGATGGGGTGCGGGGGGAAGAAAGTTGGCAGGACTGTGTTGACAGAGACATCACTACCGAGTGTCTGGCTTGTCTGTCCTCTTATCCCTACACCAAACATCTGTATCTAGTTGTGGTCCAAGTCTTCAGACATGTCTTTGTTAGGTATAGCAATGCTGTGAGTTACTTTTAATTTCAGTTTGGCTGCAGTATTCTATTTGTGGAAAGGGCTAACTTCCTTAGTTTTGGTTTTACTTTTCATTTCGTATAAAGGAGAGACAGACAAGTGGAAGGAGGCAGACAACTGGAGGGAGAGTTTGAGAGAGCCGAGGACTGTGCTTGGAGCTGTAGTTCAGTGGGGCAGGTATGTTGTTCCTCCTCCTCCTCCTCCCACCTCCTCATCCTTTTTCTTTTTTTTTTTTTTTAACATGTGACTTAGTCTTACTTTTGACTTGATTTCCAGTTCCAAGTGGCAATTGAAGGAAGACAGCCAGGAAGGGCAGGTAGCCTGTTGTTTAGCCTGCAGGGGTCTTTCCCTGGCTTTAGTTCTGGGGTAGCTCAGCTTTTCCCTTTGACCAGTGACAGCTTCCAGGTGGCAGCCAGACACACAGAAGCCCTTGGTCCCTGAATTCCCTTCATCTTCAACTCAAAGCCGATGCAAGGGGAGTGGAAGGAGCCCTGGATGGAAGCCCTTCTACGATTTGCCGACCTCTATCAGTTCTCTTAGTAGCTCTTGAATACACAGAAGAAGAGCCTCCCTGCCTAGGAGCTTAAGGCAACTGTAATCTGGAGACATCTCTTTTTATCTTTCTAGTAGTCACACTTAGGATATCTTTAAAGTGAGAGCTATAAGTTTCCATGTGGAAACAAACTTAGTTATTGTAGTGCTGATCGCGTATTGTTAAAAGTAACTGTATTGACAAGATTCTGTGTGTGTGTGTGTGTGTGTGTGTGTATGTGATGTTTGTTTCTCATAGGGACATCAGAATCACCTGTAGCACTTGTTAAGAACGTAGATGCTCAGACCTGGGAATCTACATTTTAATAATCCCTTAAGGTGATTCTTATGTACATTGAAGTTTGAAAACCATTCCTGAGCAGGATCAAAAGAATAATCATTAATTTGAATTTCAGATGCCCAGTAGTTCATTTTATAGCTAACCAGAGACGTTTCTAAAGTTGTCTGCAGTAACGGCTGGCTGCATCATCCTAGACCTGTGTTTAATCTTCACTGCAAAGAAGGGGCCCTCCCAATTCTGGGAATTATACCAATTCTAGGAATCATAGCGTTGATGCTGGGGGATTATGTAATCCCCACATTGAAGAACCAGATAAGAGGAACAGCGTATTTGAACTTGATTAGTGGTCTGTTTTTGTGAAAAATGTATTTGCAGTTTTTGTTTCTTAGTAATTAACAGTCTGCAGATTTTGTTGAGACATATGATCTAATGGACCAATTTGCTTAGTATGGTTACTCTAACTTAATTTCCATCTAATTCACAAGCATTTACTGAATTCTGCATTGGGATGCATGCTATTCTAAGATATAAACTTATCTCATTTAGTTGTTGGAACACCCTTCAGGTTGGACCTATAGTTTTACTCATATTAGCTCTGTAATTACCCAACTTAGACTTTGCTAGAGGCAACTCCTGGCTTAAGTGAACTGAAGTGAATCTTAGAGCCATTTTTTAAATTAGTTCTTTTTAGTTATAATATTAGAGTCCTTTTTAAAAAAATATTTATTTTTTAGTTGTAGATGGACACAATACCATTATTTTATTTTCACGTGGTGCTGAGGATCAAACCAATGTCTCACACATGCTAGGCAAGCACTCTACCACTGAGCCACAACCCCAGCCCTAGAGTTTTTTTTTTTTTTTTTTTTTTTGTGGTACAGGGGATTGAACTCAGGGGCACTTGACCACTGGGCCACATCCCCAGCCCTTTTTTGTATTTTATTTAGAGACAAGGTCTCACTGAGTTGCTAAGTGCCTCGCCATTGCTGAGGCTGGCTTTGAACTCCCGATCCTCCTGCCTCAGCCTCCCAAAGTGCTGGGATTACAGGAGTGCGCCACTGTGATCGCCCTGGAGTTCTTTTTGACATAATTATACAAACATAGAATAAACTTTGCTCCAATTCCATTCCCATATTTATTCTTTGCCTCTCCTTCCCCCCCCCCGTTCTCTTTTCTCTATTGATCATTCTTCTGTTTATTTATAGATGTTTTTTAAAAAATAGTGCATTATAGAGATATAATATGCTGTAAAAGGATATATGTAATATAAAATTATATGTAATATATAATATATACATTATATATAACATAAAATAAATATAAAATTATTTATACGTAATATATAAAATTATATACATAATATATGTATGCATATAAAAAGGTAAAATTTACTGTATTGTATTCATATCTGTATATAGGAATGTTTGGTCAGATTCATTCCACTGTTCCTCCCTTTTCCTATTCCTCCTCCTTCCTCCTCAATCCCTTTCCTTTACTTCACTGACCTCTCTTTTTTATTTTCCCTCATTTTGGTCTACTTTCTGCATATGAGAGAAAACATTCAACCTTCGACTTTCTGGGGCTGGTTTATGTGACTTACTGTGATGTTCTCTAGTTCCACCCATTTACCAGCAAATGCCATAAACTTATTCTTGTTTATGATTGAGTAATACTCCATTGTGTACATATATCACATTTTAAAATCCACCCATCTGTTGATGGACACCTATGTTGGGCCCCTAGCTTGGCTATTGTGAATTTTTCTGCTATAAACATTGATGTGGCTGCATCACTGTAGTATGCTGATTTTAGATCTATTGGATATAGGCCAAGGAGAGGCATATGGTAGTTCCATTCCTAGTTGTTTTTTTTTTTTTTTTGTGTGTGTGTGTGTGTTGTGCTATGGAATGCCTAGATTTCCTTCTATTATGAATGTGGTTTTGTCTTGATTGCACACTATTTCTTTGAATGGTTTTCAGAATTCCTATAAGATTATTTTAGCTTTTTTTTTTTTTTTTTAACATCTCCATGGAAGGAACAAGAATTCAGAACTTCCTAGTCTGCCATTCTGCTCAATTATCTAGGTTTTTAATCCTGTCTCTGTGACATATTCACTCAGAATTTGTGAAGCTTATTTATCTCATTTGCAAAGTGGGCTGAATAATTTCTAACTTGCAAGTACTTTTAAATATCAATGAGTTCAGATACATAAGATATTCATTACAGTATTTAGCATATTTTAGACCCCCAGTAACATTACATGGGTTTTACTATTACTATTGAAGTAAAATTTTAGGGAAGATAACACTCAATGTTTCATCAAAAACATTATAGAGATTTGGGGGAATGATGAAGGAAACCTTCTGAAGTCTACTCATGTTCAGTTATGTGTAATCCCATGCAAAGTACAGATGGCTCCGAAGTCCTAAATTGATGGGTGCTTGGATAACTCTGAGACAGAGAATGACTTTGTAATCTTATTTCTACTTGGAGGCTGTTACAGGTTAGCAGGTTGCTATGGCATCTGGACCAAAAATGTCAGCCCCCATTTGTCTGGTAGAAAATAACAATGAGCAGCTGATGGTGAACCAGCAAGCTATACAGATTCTTGAGAAGATTTCTCAGCCAGTGGTAGTGGTGGCCATTGTTGGACTGTACCGTACAGGAAAATCCTACTTGATGAACCGTCTGGCAGGACAGAACTCTGGTGAGTGGTGTCTTTGATGGGGCCAGTTGCTTGTCTCCAACTGAATCTCAGCTTCTTAGTGCTGATTCCCACTCACGCGAAGGGAGGACCCAACTTCTCTCAGTAAATTAACTTTCTCATTCTAATTCTCACCGTCAAATTACGACTTTACTGTAATCTTTCTCCATATTCTTTCCTTTATTCTGATTAAGGAAAATCTCTCTTACTGGTGCTCACAGTTGCATCTTTTCCAACATCCACATCTTTTCTAACACTTTTATAAGTGTTTCTTCTGTCTCATACAAGATATTTTGTTTTCTCTATGTAGTATTTCATCAACATTTAAAGATCTATGAATATTTTTGTCATCTTAAAAATCCTTCCTGGACTTCACCTCCTACTGAAACTACTCCTGTTTTGTTTTGCTTTTTCTTTCACTTATTTTTCAATGCAAAAAATACTATTCCAATTTCCTTTTTTTTCCCACTTTTTTTTTGTTCTTATGTCTATCTTTAATCCACAGATCTCTGAACCTCACCATTTCTTTAAAATGCTTCTTATTAGTGACCTCCATTTTGTCTGGTTCATGATTGCCTCTTTGTCTTCATCTAGAATCCTCAAGTGGGCATCATTCTCAGTTTAATGACTGACCCCCTGCTCCTTGAAATAGGTGACTTGCAAAGTAAGACATTCTCGAGGAAGTAGAGATTCTACCATCTTGATTGCTGGGGTACATACAATCTAGGACCTCTGGCTCTGTGGGCTATAGGCTGCTTGGAAGATCTGCTCTCAGCATATGTTGTTCTCTCCTCTTCCCTCACAGGCTTCCCTCTGGGCTCCACAGTGCAATCTGAAACTAAAGGCATCTGGATGTGGTGTGTGCCCCACCCCACCAAGCCAAACCACACCCTGGTCCTTCTGGACACTGAGGGCCTGGGCGATGTGGAAAAGGTGAGGCAGGGAGTCTCAGATCCTCTCTGTATGCTGAATTTTAGCTGCTTTGATCCACCATCTGGAAACAGAACTATAGTGAATGAGGCAAACTGGTTGTTTAAATATTACCTCCAGCTAAGATAAGGTAGGGGAATAGTGAATAGAATGTTTTATTTCTTGATGGTAGCGATACCACTGTTTATCATTGAGGAGTTCTGCTTCCTCAAACATTGAAGTTTGAATATTAGAGAAGCAGCTGAGGCAAGTGTAGAAAGCAATTTTTATTTAAAAAAGTTGTAACATAGACTTCTCCCAGGACAGAGAAGGGGGCCATAGCTGGTATCCTGGCATCCCAAGAAGTGACAACATCCTGCCCCTTTAATACATTTTAGGTTTTCTTTGTTCTCCTGCCCTCTTCCCTCTTATCTTTCTCCTTCCTGCACAGGAGATGTTGGTAGGATGGCCAAAAGGTGAGAAGCAGGTGGGCTGAAAGGGCCAAGGTGCAGTGATCAGGACAGGAAGGAATGGGCAGCCAAGGGGGTGTTAATTAGCTGTTTTCTGTCTGCTCAGGTGGTGCTTCATTAACAACCTTCTGGGAGGGGCAGTATAGGCAGGTGATCTTGGTAATCAAAGGGCTCTGGAGGTATTAACATTCCAGTCTCCCAGAGGCAGTCTCCAACCTCCTGGACCCAAATTGGCCTCCATTATCTCAATCTGGTCAAATCACCTATTTATACTAACGGCCTGCCTTTAATTTTTGCTTCAGTTGGGTGAATGCTTTGATTCAATATAATGAAAGGTTATTGAGTAGCTAAGTTCCAGCCTTCTGGGCTCAGCAGACAGGCATTACTGACAAAGTAAAGGCTCTGTCCTCAAAAAACTTGCAGTTCCATTGAGGAGACCACACCTATGCTTCAGATTAAATACAGGGCCTGGGAAAGAAGCAGGTTTTAGAGAGGAAGACCCCATGCTGCAGAGTAATGCCTGATCCCTGTCAGTTGCATGGGGAAATCTGTGGCTAGGATGGCCCATTGGAGGGATCCTGTATTGAGACAAGGAAGTTGGGTCTTTATCCCTGGTGCTGATCATCAGTCCTTGGACATTAACCATGGAAGCCTTTCTCAATGAGTGCTGACCTCTGAGGGCTGTCATCCATCAGCACTTACAATAGCTGGGGTATAACTTCTTTAATCTTGAAAAATGATCCAGACAGCACATCTCAGCTTCCACCACAGAGTTAAGTGTAAGAGGAACTTGATAGGAGGGTGGAGAGGTATCAGCCACATCCCTGTGGATGAAAGGCTCCTTATCTATCTTTCAAACTGCAAAATGCAGTTTGCTTTGGGGGGGTGGAGTTAGGAGAGTCAGGTTTGCATTTCTTATGGTGAAGCTCATCAGCAACCCACAGAACATTCTGGAAGTATTTGAGAAATCTATGCTGATTCTATCAAAGCATGTTTCTGACTTACAATACACATTTTAAGACGGATTTTTGATATTGTAGCTTTCTAACAATAGGTGAACTGATTAATCTGTCCTTTTTTTTGGGACACAATACCTTTATTTATTTATTTATTTATTTTTATGTAGTGCTGATGATCAAACTGTTTATCCCACTCCCCAAGTCCCAGAACACACTATCCCATTCTATGATGCTGTGGGTTTGATTATTGGACCATTTTACATTCCACACCTGAGTGAGATAATGTAGTATTTTTCTTTTTGTATCTGGTGTATTTCACTTAGCATAATGCCTTCAATTTTCATTCATGTTTTGCAAATGATTTCCTTCATTCTTTTAGGTTTGAATATTCATACTCCACACTTTCTTTACCCATTTATTCCTTGACAAACTTTTGTATCTTGGCCATTGTGAAATAATGCTGCAATAAATATAGAAGGGCAGATATCTTTCTGAAATACCAATATTACTTTCTATGGCTCTTTAGAAGTGATATTGCTGGATGATATGGTACTTCTATTTTTGGAGGAATTTCTAAAATGTTTTCCATCTGGCTATACCAGTTTACGTATCAATCAACAGCATACAAGTGTTCTCTTTTTCTATAGCCTCATCAACACATGTCATCTTTAGTCTTTTTGATAATAGCCATCCTAATTGTTGTGATAGCTCATGGTGATTTTGACTTTCATTTCCCTGATGATTAGTGATTGAATATCTTTTCATGTACCCATTGGCAATTTATATATAAACTTTTGAGAAATGTATTTTCAAGACATTTGCTCATATTTATTGGGTTGCTTGATTAACTGTTGAATTATATGAATTTCTTATATACTTTGAATATTAACTCCTTATCAAATATGGTTTGCTAATATTTTTATCCCATTCTGTAGTTTACTTTTTACATAGCTGGTTGTTTCTCTTGTTTGCAAGAAGGTTTTTAGTTGCATGCTCTCCCACTTGTCTAATTTTGTTTTTGTTGTCTGTACTTTTAGTGTCATATCTACAAAAACCAATGTCAGAACAATGTTAAGAAGGTTTTGCCTGTTTTCTTCTTGAAATTTTATGACATATGGTCATTTTTTTCCCTACTATCTAACTGAATTTTTGTGTCCTTTGACCAATATCTCTCTATGACCCTTTCTCCACCTTTGAACCACCCTTTCAACCACCATTCCACTTTCTACTTGTATGGATGCAACTTCTCACCCACATACAAGTGAGATAAGGTGGTATTTGCCTTTTTGTGCCTCTCTTCATTTCATGTAGCTTTAAGTCCTGCAGGTTTATCTATGTCGTTGCAAATGACAGGATTTCCTTGCTTTTTATGGAAGTATGGTATTCTGATGTGTGTATTTCCCATATTTTCTGCATCCATTTATCCATTGATGAACACTTGGATTCCATGCCTTGACTTCATTTCCTTTGGATATATACACAGTAGTAGATCCACTTTCCGTTCTTATATACAAGTCTCAAATCTATTTTGAGTTGATTTTAATCACTCTTCTGCCTGTGGATATACAGTTCTTCTGACATTATTTGTTAACAAGGCCATCCTTTCTCCATTGTGTGTTCTTGGCACTGTTGTCCAAGCTGAGTTGACTATTAAAGCATGGATTTATTTCTGGGTGCTCTCTCTTCTGTTCCATGGGTATGGATGCCTGCTTTTACCTCATTATCATACTGTTTTGATCACTGTGGCTTTGTAACATTTTAAATTAGGAAGTGTGATACTTTGACCTTTGTTCTTCTTGCTCAGGATTGGTTTGGTTTTTCAGTGTCTTTTGTAGTCCTGTATAAATTTTAGAATTTTTCTTTTTGCTCACTTAAGAATGTAATTGTCATAGGCAGTTGAAAGCCATCTATTAAACAATGGTATGTGCTTATCTAAATGGGTTTTTGTTTGCCACAAGTCCTAATTCCAAAAACATTGATTACTTTTTAAAAATTAGGATTTGGGGAAATAAAGAAATGAATAGGTTAATCTCCCCACCCTTAAATTGCTACATAGAACATTCTAGGCCTGAATCTGTTATTACCTTGCTCTCTAGAAACAAGCTTTATGTACTCTTTGTATTAGAAGTTATTTCTAGATTAAATTTAGACAAATGGTACAATTTAGAGAAACAAATTAGCCTGAACTTTAGTGCCCTTCATCAGCCTGTGTTAGTGTTCACCATCCAGCATTGTTTACTGCTCTTACTTGCTTCTCTGTCAAACAAATTAACTATTTTCATTGTAAAGATCCCTGAAACCTACAATCTCTAGTTTTGTTCCTGTGGATCTTTTTACCTGAAGGATCATCTTTATTTGTTCTATCAACATTCTGCCAACTCTTTAATGGTCAGCTAGGAAGGCTTCATACATGTTTTTCTCCAACTTTCATATCTTTGTTCTTTCTTGATTGACAGGTAGTTTTTAATTTAATATAACAGCTATGGATTTCACTACTTATATAAATTATCAAAATCCAAATATATATAGATATTATTATCTTTGTTGTATTTATTATTTTAAACATTTTCATTGCTTTGAATTAGTCATCTCGAAGTAACTTGTCATTGTTAAATTTGTTTTTCTAAATAGAAGAGTAGTGGGTTCAGTAGCCATCTATGCCCAGCTATACCTACTGTGATATTTATATGTTTTATATGGCCTATGGCATATATATATATATATATATATATATATATATATATACACATACATATACACATACATATCTATATGTATAAAATGAAGAAATGCTAACATCAATGATTGAATGAATATTCCATTGAGAACCCAATAGAGTACAAGTTTTTGTATGTATATTATCTTATTTCATCCAGTTGAGGAAAATAAAACTATGTCATATGAAGAAATTAGGATCCTAAGAAACATTATAATTGTCAAAGGTGTTATTTGTTCAGGTCTTTCTTTATTGCATATGAGTACCTTAGTAAACCCATAAATGAAAGACTGACACAATAAAGTCTGAATGAATTTGTAAAACATAACTCCTAACCTCTTGCTGTAATGTGCTTCCTAGGGTGACCCTAAGAATGACTCCTGGATCTTTGCCCTGGCCGTGCTTCTCAGCAGCACCTTTGTCTACAACAGCATGGGTACCATCAATCAGCAGGCCCTGGACCAGCTGTAGTATCCTTCCAGGAACTCAACCACCTGTCATTGAGTTTAGGGGAATGAGTATTGAGTCATTATCGTTTGCCCTGTCCTTTAGTTGTTTCTGGTGTAGCAGAGGGCACCTGGGGAAAAAGAGGTTGTTTATAAGAATGTTTAAATAGGGAAACACAGAAATGGTGGTTTTTCCTTAGCCAAGACCTAGTTATGTGACAGAGCTGACAGAATTAATCAGGGCAAAGTCCTCCTCTATTCCTGATGAAGTAGAAGATTGCACAGAGTTTGTGAGTTTCTTTCCAGACTTTGTCTGGACTGTCCGGGATTTCACCCTGGAGCTGAAGTTTGGTGGTCAACCCATCACAGAAGACCAGTACCTAGAGAACGCCTTGAAGCTGGTTAAAGGTATCAGAGTGTGGCTCAGGAGAGGGTGGGATCGCTGAACACTGTTCATTCATCAATTCTGGGGTTCCATTGGTATTTGAGACTGAACTGAGGTCTGTAGAAATGGTAACTGGAGTGTATGTTGAAAAGCTCCAGGAACTGAAGTTTACATAAGAAATGTAGGGCCTAAAGTACAATGAAATTATTCAAAACCAAGTTCTTTTTAACAATTTGTACTTTAGTGTCCTGTTTATAATAGTTGCTAAAACTTTCTAGTGACCAGACACCTCTGTATTCTCTTTTGACATCTGCTTTCCTCTGTTTAGGAGAACCAATGACCTCAAAATTGTTAGACATGAAATTATAATCCAAAGCCCTTCTCACGAAAAATATATATTTCAAACAGATATTCTTCTCAAGAAGAATATAATTTTCAAATACTAGTGTATTTATTTCATTTGTATGAAAACCTTTGTTATCTGGGTGTAGCATCTGTAATCCTTGGTACTCCAGAGTCTCAAGCAGGAGGATCTCAAGTTCAAGCTTAATGAGAACTATCTCAAAATAAAAAATACAAAGGGCTGGGAATATAGCTCAGTGGTAGTGGCCCCTGCCTAGAACAGCAGAATCTCAAGTTTGAGGCAACTTAGCAAGATCCTATCTTAAGATGAAAACTGAAAAGGGTTGGGGTTGTAACTCACTGGAGTGGCCCTGGGTTCACTTCCCAGTACTCCCATCCCACTCTCATACCTTTATGTTCTAAATAAACCTGAATAATCATGTATCTTTTCCATTTTTTCTTTTTCAATATTTATTAGAATTATCAGAATACTCACTTTACTTTATATATGATGACTTTCTCTTAATTCCAATACATTTACTCACGGTATAATTTCAAAATAGATTATATTAATTTGTGTATATATTGCTTATATATAAATTATTTACATAGGTGCATAACAAAGAATTCTTGCAAGAAATACCAATTCTGATGTACACTTCTGTGCTTTCATTTTTTTCTCTATGCTTTCTTAAAACATTTATTGAGAAATTGGTAGGCAGAAAAGCAAACAGTCAAATCAAATATAGACCTTTGTCTCAAATCTTAAAATCAGATTCTGTTTACTTTCGGTCTCTGGAAGATTTTGCTAAAAATAGCTAACACTGTGTGAAAATTATCATTTTTTTTTTTTTAAAAAACAAACTGCATTGGTATATTACATTCTAATATTATGGCATGTATACAGATAGTAAGGTGATTACTACAGTGAAGCAGATAATACATGTATCATCTCACATAGTTACTAAATTTGTCATAAAATAATTAAAACTGGTTTAATAAAAATCCCAAATACAGTATTTTTTTTTAACCATAGTCATCATGGTGGATCTTAGATTTCTAAACTTATGCTTCCTACATATATGTTACTTTTACCTTTGACCTACATTTCCCATTTTCTCTCCACCCTTGGTAATAACTATTTCATTCTTTTTGTTTATTTGGATTTTAAAGAAATGAGTTATTTTTAGCATAAAAGTAGTTTTCCCTAACAAATTATGGTATCATTCTTGATATTCCTCATATTATTTCTGAGATTGTTCCATTATCACTTATTTGTATGTCTTCTTTCTGGTCCTACAGCTCGATTTTTCCAAGGGATTGAGTGGACCAGAAATTTATGTTTAACCTTTCATTTATTAGTGAACATATAATAAATAACAACTCTGTACTGGTACAGATTTGGGGATATCAGTCTAGATGTTTTTTTCCACTAGAAAAATATCTTGTCAGAGTTATATCATTGGCACAAGTTTGGTGTGCAAAGAAGTATTGAATGTTAATGTTAAAACAATTCTTTAACAGTATACAATAACTGCAAAGATACAACAACCACTGTCAAAAAACCTTTAGTTCCCTGTCCCAAGACAATTCCTGCCTTATTCTCTGTTTTCCCTATCTCTCAGGAAACAGCCCCAGAGTTGCAACATTCAATCAGCCCAGGGAATGCATAAGGAATTTCTTTCCAAAACGGAAGTGTTTTGTCTTTGACCGGCCAACAAATGACAAAGAACTCCTAGCCCATATTGACAATGTCTCAGAAGACCAACTGGATCCTAAATTCCAGGAGCAAACAAATAGCTTCTGTTCTTACATCTTCACCCAGGCAAAGATTAAGACCCTCAGAGAGGGAATTGTGGTTACTGGGAATCGTGAGTCTTTTCATATTTCTGTGTGGATGAATATATGTTGAATATACTATATAAAGTGTTTCTGTTATTTTTGTTTGATTCTAAGTATAACTATGGGAGCATATACTCGTAATTGAGGAAATATGTACATTTTTTAATCAGGTTATTTGTTAGGGTTTACAGACCTTCTTTAAATTGTGCACTTTGTTACTGGTATCTGTGGCTTCCATGTATCTGAAAAATACTACATTGATAATAAAATCAATCAGGGAATAAAAACAGATATATACTATTTTTTCAGGGGAAGTCTTATAAATTAAGTGTTGTTCATAAGGAGAATATGATGTGTATTTTGGAAATTTATAGTAGTTCATATATAAATACTGACCTGTAAGTGCCTGAAAATCCTTTGGAAGCTTTGGCAAAAAATATAATTTTATATATTCTTCCTCATTGGTCAACCTGTGTAATGTATTTCCCTTTGACTTTTAATTGGGATATTATGTTTTCCATATGCACTTTGTATATTAGATGAAGGTGGATATTTAACATTTTTAACACTGTGGCCTAAATAACCTTAAAACTGAGGTCAATAGTAACACTAAAGTGATGATAGTAGAAAGAGGTAGGCATGTGTGTGTTTTTATATGTATGAGATTTTAGAAATATTGTCTTAGAATCTTGGATCTCATTGTGTTATAGAGTCCAATTTATCCCCTAAAATTTGTGGCTTCCTCAGGCCTGGGGACTCTGGTGGTGACCTATGTAGATACCATCGCTAGTGGATCAGTGCCTTGTTTGGAGAATGCGGTGACTGCTCTGGCCCAGCTTGAGAACTCAGCAGCAGTGCAGAAGGCAGCCAAGCATTACAGTGAGCAGATGGCCCAGAAAGTGCAGTTCCCCACAGACACGCTCCAGGAGCTGCTGGAGGTGCACACAGCCTGTGAGAGGGAAGCCATCACAGTCTTCATGGAGCACTCCTTCAAGGATGAAAATCAGAAGTTCCAGAAGGAACTGGTGGTAATTATCTCAATTATTACCCTTTATGATGGTTCCCTTGAAAAATGAAGCCTACAGGCAGCTTTATGGACCTCCTGGTTCCTCTCTCTAATTCATGGATAAAGCACTTTGGATTCTCATGAGGAATACAGTTCCCAAAGACCATATATCCTTCTTTGTGCCCTCCCCCAAACTTGGGGCACATTATCCAGAAAGCTCTCAGATGACTGAAGGAAAACCAGAATAGATATCTTCCATGACACTCTGACGACTGAAGCCAAATCTGTATAGATATCCTCCTGAATGTTTCTAGTGGATACTGGTAAATCCTTTTATGGGTGACAAGCCAGCCCGGAACACCACAAGTCACCTCCATACTGTTTCCTGTTCTGTGCACACTCTCCTTTTCCTAGGAACCAAAGTTTCTCTCACCAGACCCTCTTTCCAGGCTGTTGTTCATCTTATATTACTCCTTGGATCATTGCATCACTGAAGCTCGAATCACAGGACTCCACAACTTCAAGACACCAAGAAGGCTGTGAAATGCAATCTCTTCATCTCACAGATGAACATTTTGAGGCTATGGAAGGTTAAGACACTTTCCTATAGACTTGCAAAGGATCCTTAGGGTTGCAGCAGTCAAGTTTTGTGATTTCTGATTCATCCCAAGTCTTACTCCACTTGAGAGCTTTTCTCCTTATAAATATAGTTAGATTGACCCTCTTATAAGGTTCTTTGGAGTTTTATCCTTTCATTCCTTATTTCAGTGACATGTGTCTATAATTCTGTTGCAGAAAATAATAGAGGAGAAGAAGAACGATTTCTTGCTGGAGAATGAAGAGACCTCTGAAAAATACTGCCAGGATGAACTGAATCGGCTTTCAAAGGCCCTAATGGAAAGAATTTCTGCAGGAACTTTTTCTGTACCTGGAGGCCACAAGCTCTACATGGAAGCAAGGGAAAATGTTGAACAGGACTATTTGAAATTGCCCAGGAAAGGAGTACAGGTGAGGAGTACAGGGACATGGGAAACTTAGAGAACAGTCAAGGGATCTCTTAAATTTACTTGTGAATGATAAGAAAGTATGATACCTTTATCTCCCTCCCTCCTCCCTGAAGCTGAGGATGAAAACCCAGGGCTTATGCAATCTAGACAAGTGTTCTACCACTGAGCTGCACCCTGACCCCACTTAGTCTTCTAATGTTTCCTATTTATTATATTTTCCTGAGAGTGGAAGTATTCATTTCCCAAGGTGTTATGAATTTCAGAAATTCAGAAAGACAGAAAGGCAGAAATTCATCTACATTACTTGAAATCTGCCAAGTGCTGGTGATTCCCAATTTTCAGTCAGAGCCTTTTCTCTCAGGGCTGATCAAGGTAAGAAAGAGTCAACTATATGGACTATTACATATTAAGTGATATCACTTATGAGCCAGGGATAACAGGCTACATATGTGGTGTCATGAACACAGTAATGGCACAACTAACATGTCAAACTCTATTGATTGTAGACATGGTAATATGCTCTTTCCCTAGAACTTTTAATTTAGTTCCCCAAACAACTTTATGTAATACCTCTCCTCATGTGGACATTTTGTACATCTGAACTGAGAGGCCCAGACATATTTAATAACTGGTCCAAAGTTATAGCCAGCCAGTGGTGGGAGGAAGTAGCAGCATAGACCAGAGAGGCAGCATTTCACCATTGGAAGACAAGTACATGAAAGCATCAGAGATTGTAGTTTGTACAACTGCACATCATTTAGATTGGCTGGAGCCTAGAGCAGATGGAAGGAAGGAGAACTGGGAGTGGGGCTGGAGGGGGCAGAAAGAAGAGATATGGAGGGTCTCAGATCACACTGAGGAGCTTGGTCACTTTGTAGGGAGTCACTGTGAAATTTTAACCATGAAGCCAAAATGATATGAACATATGTGTTTTATTTTATTTATTTTTATTTTTTTTGCTGAGGACTGGGGATTGAACCTAGGGGTGCTTATCAGTCCTGATTCACATCCCCAGCCCTTTTTATTTATTTTTAAAATTTGAGGTGGGATCTTGCAAAGTTGCTTAGGGCCTTGCTAATATTCTGAGGTTGGCTTTGAACTTGCCATCCTCCTTCCTCATCCTCTCAAGTCACTGGGATTACAGGTATGCACCACTGCCTCTGGCTCACATATTGTTTTTTCAGAAGTGGTGTTCCAGTGAAATCTAAGTTCTTCATTTCTTCTTGGTTCCACAGGCAGGTGATGTCTTCCAGAGGTTCCTGCAGTCACAGGCAGCAACAGAGAAATCCATCCTTCAGGCAGATAAAGCCCTCACTGATGGGGAGAAGGTCATTGCAGGTACAGGGGCAAGACTCTACTCCCAGGTGGTGGTTGGATTCCTGTAATTCCCTCTGAAAGGTCTGACAGGAAGACCATCCCAAAACTGTGAGCTTCCCTTCTCTGTGGAATGCATGCTCTGCTGAATGTGTGAGGAACAAGGGGGAGTGGAAGTCAGACCTCAGCCCGATGGGCAGGGCTTTACCATTACTTTCTGAAACATGCCCTTGATGGTGTGGACTCTGTGATTTCCTGCCCTGCCCTGCCTTTCAGATTTGGTTTGGTCTGTGAGCTCAGGAAAATACAGTATAGTTGATGTTTCTTTCTTCCTTCTCTAAAACTTTCCTGTGACAGAGGAGAGGGTTAAGAAGGAGGCAGCTGAGAGGGAAAAGGAGCTTTCAAGACAGAAACTACTGGAACAGCAGCAACAGATGGAGGCTCAAGAGAGGAGTTTCGAGGAACACGTGGAGCAACTGAAAAAGAAGGCAGAGGAGGAGAGAGAAGAGCTCCTGAAAAACCAGAACATCATGTTGGAGCACCAGCTGAAGGTGGGTGTCTCCCTGCTCAGTTGTGCCTAATGGTCCTGGGGCCCCAGATGGGGTAGTGCCAGTTACACTCAGCTCACAGAAGGAAGATAATCATCATTTGTTGTGATTCATTGGAAGCCCTGAATTCTCTCTCTCTCTCTCTCTTTTTTTTTGTGGTACTGGGGATTGAACTCAGGGGCACTTGTCCACTGGGTCACATCCCCAGCCCTTTTTTGTATTTTATTTAGAGACAGGGTCTCACTGAGTTGCTAAGTGCCTCGCCATTGCTGAGGCTGGCTTTGAACTTGTGATCCTCCTGCCTCAGCCTCCCAAAGTGCTGGGATTACAGGCGTGCGCCACCGCGCCCAGCCTGAATTCTCTTTTAAAAATATATTTTTTTGAATTGTTTATTTAGATTCTGGAGAGATCAAGATATCTATAGTCCCTTGATTATACACATGATTTAAGCTGCTGTTTAAGGAGATTTTAAAATAATCTTATGACAGTGATATCTAGAGTGTGGAACATTCTATAGGGCAACTGTCTCAGTCCGCAACAAGCAAATGGTAATAATAAAAGAAAATAAGAAGAAAGTAGGAGGAAAAGGAGGGGAAGAAGGAAGAGAAGGAGAAGTCAGGGCAGTGGTATTGATGTCAACTTCTTTAGATTAGAAGATAGTTCAGACTTAAAAACCAAATGTACATAAACTTTGTTGGGACCCTGATTTGAACAAACCAACTTATAAAATATTTGAAACAATCAAGAAAATGTGATTATAGTATAAGCATTAGATAATGTGAAATAATTAATTTTTATAAGTATGATAAAGCTCTTGTGTTTATATAAGACAAATATTAACATTGTTTAGAGATGCATATAAAGGGTGTGTGGTAAAATGATATAATGTTAAGGTTTTATTTTCAAATATTTGGTAAGTGAATAAAATGAATAAACAAAACAAAACAAACAAACAAAAAATCTCATGAGGGCCTGGTTAAGCAGATTTCTAACCAGCTGTAGTCAATATGAACAGCAACTGGTTTGCATCACCAAGTCTATGTTGTCTGGAGTCCTATTTCTACTCCAAGACCCTAAGGCAGATCTGCACTGACAGAAGTAAAAACACAGGAAAGTGACAGCTTCTAAACTTGCTGCAGTTAACTCCATATATAAACAACTGCACAGGGCATGAGAGGAAATCTTTCATTGTCCATTTGGAAATTATGTGGTAATAGATTTCTGAATCAGATAATGTGTTCTCATCATTGCTATGTTATGGTGACCAAGCCACTTCACTGGGACTGAGAATCTGTTTATTCAGAACAGTAGTGTTTCTTTTGGCAAGAATATGAATTTATTCTCACACTTTGGGTAGCACAGCAGCCTATCTGTAATGGTGGGTGAATATTAGAAAAGTTGGAAATGGTGCTTCCTGGTAGTGTCTAGGTCCAGCTCAGATGATAGTCTTTGTTGTTAAATTATCCTATAGTAATTGAGAAAACATTTTAGGGGGAAATAAGACATTTGACAAAGTTTTTAAGCAAAGTATAACTCAAAGTATCAAAATTATAAAATATTTACACCTCTTTCAGCTCTTATTTGTTTATTTTAGGTTCAAAGGGATTTGCTTGAGGAAGGATTCAAGAAAAAATCTGAGGAAATGAATGTAACAATTAATCACCTGAAAAATATGATTGATAATACAAAACAGGATAAGGTTCTCAGGATTTTTCAAGCCTTGGAATCATTTGGCAATGGTCTAAATGCAATATTTTCTCTTGGTAGTAATCTTGGTAAGCTTGGAAGAGGAGTTAAAAAGCTATTTAGAAAGAAGTAGCTCTTCTTTAAGGAAATTGTGGATTGTGGTACATGCTTTGGCCTATTTTGGTGCTCATGTTTTTCATTTTCATTCTGCAAAGTTTTAAACATAAAAAGTGCTTGCTTGAAGATATCAGTACCTGACCTGCCTTAGATGGAACAAATGCTTGGAAACATTGAAAGATAATGTTAGTTTTAGTAAGCTCATTTGCAATATTATATATATGCATTGATTATATATTATATATATGCAAGAGGAAATTTGATGCATTGGTGTTAATCAAAAAAGTTTGGAAACTATGTAAATGTCATCTACATAAAATTGATACTATAAATTTTCATGTGTCAGTACTGGAATAGCTAGGAAACAAAATGCCATGGTGCTCTAGATAGCCTAATATAGAAGGATCTTGAAGATAAATTGTCAAGTAAAAACAAAGTTCAAAACAGTATATATGGTTGATCACTATTAAAAGTGAAATTATCACATGCAAACATACATTGTAAAAATAAAATATCTTTTGAAAGTTTAATAAGAAACTAGTATCATTGGCTCCTTCTGGGGAGAAATGAGTGGAATCAGGGATTCAGGGGACACATACCATTCATTACATATTCCATCTTTGGAAAATCACAAAGAAATCTTGTATCTCATTTATTTTGAAATAAATTATAAAATTATATTGATAATAATAATAATGAATGTGAATTTGATCATTATATGATGAAACATCTCATTATCTCTAGAAATAACATCAGCCAGCTCAACTTTTATTCTATCCAAGCCATCGTCCTGTTGGATGGTGCTGCCCAAGCTTTGGGAGGGTCTCCACTTCAGTTCCCTATCCCACATGGCAATTCTTCCTAGAAACACTCTCATTGTCACACCCAGAATCCCTTTTAATCTTTGGCATCCCTTAATGCAATCAAGTCCACAATTCAAATTAACCATTAGAAATATTAAGTAAATAATTGAACTAAGAATAAAATCTAAAACTCTAGTACATATATGAACAAATCTGAGCAAAATTCCTAAAACAAGTTGATTATGTAATAAAAGTGTCTAACTTACAGACATCGTTTCTTTTGAATCGTAGAAAATGATATGAAATGATGACAATGGTGATGATTATAGCAAGAAATTCAAGACTGACTAACGCTCACCTTTATGAGTTTCTGTTCTGATTTGTTTTACACATTCATAATGCAGAGAGAAAAACTCACATGGGATCCTGAGTGAGATCAAAGTGAGTACTTTTAATCATAATTGCCTCAGGTCTGTGGGTAAACAGGTACTGCATTGACCCTAGCCATGAGCTGCTGGCACCGTGGAAGCCTTGGGAAGGTGCTGAGGGGAACACAGGTATGCAAGAGTCACATTTTTTGTGTGTTCTTATATGTCTCAGTTCAGAAATAAGATATCAAATGCATTGTACCAACAGCTAGAATTTGAATTTCTCATAAACATTGTAAAGGATTAGCACAGGGTGCCAGGAGTCAGTGTAGAAAGAACAAAGAACGTGTAGAACCAGTTGAGGCTAATCAGTTGGTGATCTTTCCATCAGGAAATGAGTTAAGAGAATTTTTACTGAGCACAAAATTAGGATGGAAATGAGGAATGTGAATTCCAGGCAGGAAAAGATTTGTGTACAAAGATGGAGCTTGATGTGTTTGGTCCTGAAGGAAGGGCCAGGTGGGGAAGCTGAGCGAAAGGGAGATGAGAAGAGGGGCAGGCAGGAGCCCAGCTGGGCTTGACAGTGAGACTGGACTTCATTCTTGTTGTAATGGGAGACTTATGCATGGTGACATGACTTAATTTGTGTTTTGACAACTCCCTATGACTACAGCAGGTAGAATGAATTGAAGATGGTAAAAAGTAATAGTTCCTGGCCAGGCCATCAGCACTTATAAAAATCCCACCAATTTAGCATATGAAATGACCTGACTGTTTGTAGAAACACTTGAAAGAGTAAATGTCATATACTTGTTCTTGAACAACAATAATGTGAAGTGCTGAAACTCTTAAACATGTTTTTCCCTTTTCTCCCTTTAAATTGCCCACAGTATTATTGCACAGAACTGTTGCTTGTGAGGACAAGGGGCAAGGCTTTACCCCTCCCCAGTCCATCAAAACCTCAGGAGGCAGCGTGACAGGAAAATAGTTTTTATTTCAAGACCAGCTTTGATGGAAGACACAGAAAACCTTTTCATTTCAAATTACCATCTTCAAAAACTCTAGGGCAAGGGAAGCTTTTATGAGAAGTGTTGGCAAAGTGGGACAAAGGCAGTAATAGATTGTAATAGAAATAGAATGTAGATTTAACTAGGCAGTGTTATGGAACATGTGTGCTGGGGATCGTTTCTGTTCTTAGCCTGAGTAAGTTGGCACATTAAAACAACTTAGAGCTCTAATTTTCAGTATGATAAAGTTGCCCTTACTTTCAGAGATGCTTTTGTGTGTACACACACACACACACACACACACACACACACACACACACACATAATGAAAGTAGCCTGAATATGTTTTAATGGGCAAATGCAAATGTTATATCCATTTTCATGTAAAAAGCCATTCATGCATAAACAAAAACATAGATCTAAAATATATTGTGTGTTGAAAGGACGTTAAAGTGGTATGCACTTTAAACACAAACTAAGAAAATGATATTCAAATGGGCAATAAACTCATGGAAAGATGTTCAATTATATGACTCGTTAATATCATGGTATGTTACCATTACACATCTGCCAATGAAAATACTGCTGACAGTGTCACGGTCTGATGAGCTTGTGGAGAACCTGGAATGCTCACACACTGCTAGTGCAAAAACTAGAAAGCACAATTCTGAAACACTTTGGAGTCCCTGATTGTGCTGAACATGTGCCTTTCCGCAGTATATATGTTAGAAGTATGTGTCTGCCTGTGAACTAAGTGGGAGGTACAGGAATTTTCATAATTGTGTTTTTTTTTCTCATAATCCTCAAACGCTATACAGTTCTGAAATGTTTATCAGCACTTGCATGGATAAATATTATGATACACTCACAGATGGAGTACTTAATGTCAATGGGAGTAAGTGATCCTCTAGCCATACACAAAAATGGACTAATGTCAAAAGCAGAATACTGAAAAACCCTGAATACTAAAGAGTACATAGTTTATTATTTTATTTAGATAAGGTGTTGAAGCAGGATAGTGTTGCACTCCCATCAGGTCTCTCCAATTTGCATAAGCAGCAATAATGATAATAAATAGTCACATCATAATGTTGACTTGAGATGATCATGGTTAGAGGTGAGGATTAAGGGTGAGAAAATGGAAAATAACAGTTGTGTGAGAAGATTCTTCAGGCACTTTAGCTTTGAGTCAAAATCTGTCATCTGTTGTAAGCAAGTTCATGTACACCTCAAGATTCATGAGGCTCTTGACAGAAGATCTCCTTAAGAATAAAAATTAACTAGTTGAATGATTCAATAATCAAGTTACATCTCAAGCACTTCTTCAACTGAAGTGAGGCAATTTCATGCTCATGGTATTCTGATACATTATCAAGTCCCCTGCTTTGGACACTTCTGCAATCCTTTCTCCATTTTCCCTACTTAGTCTACAGGCTGTCCCTCTAGAATCACTTCTCAACTGTCCCTCTGGGCTTTGATAGTCCTCGCAGCATTTCCTTCTTATAGAAACTCTTTAGGGCTGGGTGGTGGGTGGGTTTGGGCAGAAACCCATTAGAAGTTCAAAGAATAGAGACCAGACCTCTCTCCAAAAATACCTGGAATATTAGGGAAGAAGGAGAGCTGACAAGACAGTGTCACATTGTCCTCTCTGGCCTGCTCTGAATCCATATGGGTAGCAGAGAGTGGGAAGGTAACCAGCACAGGAGGCTTTGCTACCTTTGGGTGATCCTGACACCAGTACAAACAGAACTGACAGCTCCTGACAGGAACCTGGAATTATTGGCACTCAACTGCTTTGAGGAAGTATAGAGTTTTTCAGAAAAGATGGATATGCTGAGTTTGCAAATTCCTAATAGTTTTGGAAAGTATTGTGTGTTTTGGTTTAGGTTGCTCTTATTCTCTGCCCGTAACTCTTGACTGTCTCCCCATATTCACAAGCCAGCCCCGAGGGCCAGCATTAGTTTCTCAGGATGTTTCCCTTCCTGAGTTAGGCTTGAGAAGACACACCTGTGAGATAATCCTGAGCCTGACGTGAGCTCCAGCTGTCCATGGCTTGCCAGAGGTTTCACATCTTTCTTGAGCTTGATCCTTGTTTCAGAATTTCTATTCAAGTAACATGTTTAATATCCCATGCCCTTGCAAGCTTGTAACTGTGACTTCTTAAGTCAACCTCTCTCCTGGCAATGGGGGTGTAAGTTAGAAGTTAGAATCCCTCAGAGAGTGAGTCCTGATTGCACTGACTGGATCTTGGAGGCTCTGAACCCCTGTTTCCCAGTGTCCCTGACATACCCCCCCCCCTTTTAAAAAAATCTTTTCACCTTAGTCCTTTGCATTCTGGTATGCTGAGTAATCATGTGGCCTATTGTGAGATGTTGAGTTGTTCTTGCAGTGAAATTAGTAGCCCCTGGTGCTTAGAAATCAGGGACCTTGAACTCCCAAACCCACAAATTTGACAACCTGGTTTACAGTCACAAGAGCCTCAGACTAAATTTTGCCAATGATGTGCTCATAAATTATGACAGGGAGGTGAAAATGTTCAGTTTGTCCATAGCCTAGAGTGGTGCATCCTAGGAAGCAAGACTCAGTCCAGGCTGGACACTATGAGGTGTATAGCAGGATCTTTTGTGGAGTGAGTAGAGATGGGTCAGGGTTTGTAGTTCTGGAGTATGCACAGCTGGCATGAGCAGATCTGTGCCTGCTATGCCTCCTGCCTTTTCACAGAAAGTGACCTAGTCCTATTCATCTCTCCTGACCTATCACACTTCAAACCCCACTGACTTCATTATTCCTCATGAGTACCCTGTCCTTGTCCATTAACAATCCCTCTTTTGCTGATACAGAGAGGAATGTTTCCTGTGGTAAACTCCGAAGTCTTAAAGTGATTATTCCAGAATTGGGGATTCACACTGTCCTTATCCAACCATGGGTATGGACTGGAAAAGGCACATTTCAACAGCCACAGATAACTGCATTCTCCACAATAATTATATATATTTAGTTGTAGGTGGACACAATACCTTCATTTTATTTATGTGGTGCTGAGGATCAAACCCAGGGCCTCACACATGCTAGATGAGTGCTCTACTGCTGAGCCATAGCCCCAGCCCCTCTATGAAATAATTTAAGGAAGATTGCCACATAGATAAAAGGATCCCCCCCATTGCAACAATCTGTTTTCAAGGAGTTTACCTCCTCATTTCTCAAAATGAAACACCATCTTTTCTTTTTGACTCTGAAACTTTGTCAGGTGCTTGGTTTCTGTTCACACCACGAGGGTGAGAACAACCAATCAACTGAGCAGGCTTTCCTATCTGATCACTTTTATATCAATAACTCAGAAGTACCCAAATAAGCCCTGCTGTGTGGCTGAGTATTGGATGTAGTCCGTGTCTATGGAATACTTCTTAGTGGAGAAATGACCAATTGATATTATTTCATTGAATAGATTGTTCATTCCTTTGGTTTGTAACTCTATGCCTTCCTCTATCCCAATAACTCTTAAATTTGGTCTTTTTATGCTATCCATATTACTTGAATGTTCTGCTCATGGTTTCTTACGATTTTCACTGTGTGGTTTACAGTCTTTTCAAGATTATACATTTTGTCTTCATTGTCTGAGGTCCTGTCTTCCAAGTGGTCTACTCTGTTGGTGATGTTTTCAATTGAACTTTTAATTTGATTTATTGTTTCTTTCATTTCAAGGATTTCTGTTTCTTTTTTAAACCTCCATCTCCCTATTGAAGTAATCTTTTGCTTCCTGTATTTGTTTATGTAGCTCTTTGTCGACATGATCTTTTGCTGTCTGTATTTGCCCTCTTACATCATCCTTTAATTCATAGAACATTTTAATTATGTACATTCTGAACTCCTTCTCTGTCATTTCTTCTGCTGTGGTGGCCATGGATTCTAATAACGTGGTATCTTGATTTTGTGGGGCACTTTCTTCCCTTGTCTTTTCATGTTGCTCGTGTGTCTTCCCTTCTAGCACTGTGGGTCCGAGGCATTACCGTTTTTACCCTATAGGCTTATACAGCTCCTGTAGGATTCCAATACCTCTCCTTTGTGGGGAAGGACAAAGTTAACAGATTCAAATATAAACAATATACAACCTATAAACAATTCGTTGCTATTAAGACATTTACATTTTAGTCACAATGTACAGAATTGAATTAGATTATTATTTATAATATAATCAGTTGGTTTGTAAAAGGGTTTATAGTTTCTGATGGAGAACAATGAACCAGGGGTGAGGTACAGGATGATATGCTAAGGAGGTAGGAGATGAGGCTATAGAATTATTATATCTTAGGGAGTGTGAAAGAGAAATCTAAAGAAGAGGGTTAGTAGCAGGAGAATAGACAGAAAGTAATGGAGAATAGACAGGAAGTAATTTTGGGTTGACAAGTATGTGGGAAGACAGTAGAGTACATAAAACAAATACACATGTATATTAAGAAAAATAAAAGATGTTAAAATAGTAAAAATTGGAGAAGGAAAAAAAAGAAAAAGAAAAGATAAAACAAGGAATATACAACAAAACTATAATATACTATTCAGACGTCACAGTCCTCAAAATCCTAATTCATGCAAAGTACTTGGTTTCATATATGTTGGGGATGTGAGGCCGGGAGAATAGAGGGGGATAAGAAAAAGAAAAAAAAATCTCAAAGGAAGAAACCAGGATTGTTGATTGTTTTGGTTGGAGATCAGTATTTTTCCTGCTTCCCTCATCATTCAATAGGTGGGGTTGTCTGTTGTTATTTGGTATCTCTGCCCTTAGGATGGTGAAGGCAACTAGGGTGGGAGGGTTGGTCCTGGTGCAGGGCAACGGGAAGTGGGGTGTGGCACTTGCTAGTCCCTGAAGGGAGACTGCACCACAAGGGTCTCTTTTGGGCCTGTTTGTATGATTTGAGAGGCTGCTCTTATCTCCTTATCTAGCCTGAAGATCTCTCAGTTCCTGGTCTCTCTGTTAGTCTCTAAACTGCTGCACACTCACCCTCTCCCTTACTAGTTCCTAATTAAGGGAGCTTTCTCTCCAGGGCTCTTGTGTGTGGCGCTTTGGTCTCACTGCACACCTGCCCTGTTGAGAGCTGTTTTGCATTGGACAGTCATTGTGCTGGATTACTGGCTGCGGGGGGAGAGAGAGGAGTTGGTACCTGGTCAGCTGGAGTTCCAACCTGGGAGTTGTCCCCACTAAAGATGGTAATGGAGGTGACCCAAGATGGAGGCAGGCTGCTTTCAGTGTTGGGGTGTCGATCAGGTGGGAGGAGCCCAGTGATGGCTTTGTGCCATGTGTTCAGAGGTGAGCATTGTGGCATGCATTGTTGAGGCTGTTGGCTGTCTTCAGAGCCTGTGGAATGTCCCCAGGTGCAAGCAGGCTACCGCAGGTAGGGGACTATAGCAGTCGCTTTGGAGCCCCAAGATGGAGGTGACCAGGGGAGCCCCATGTTGGCAGATGGTGGTCCACAGGGGAGTGGTGGCTGTAGTTGCTGTATGTGGAGAGCGGCTGAGTGTCCTGCATGGGAGAGGCGTCTGAGAGTTCTGCACAGGTGCTGATGCTGGTGGTCCTGCTAAGGCACCTGTGAGCCCTGCGTGGGTGAGTAGTCGGGAGTTGGGAGTCCTGCTCCAATGCTGAGGCCTGGAGCCCTGCCCACAGGCACAGCCGCGGTGATTTCTATGTGGGAGCACTGGGTAGGGGTCCGCTATCACTCTTACAGAACAGTATTCCCACTAGTTGAGACCTGGGTCATGGAGCAACACAGAATGCTGCCTCCCTCTGGCCCACCATCTTCAGAAATGACCAATTGAATCGCAACACCCGATACATAAAACTTACTCAGAAAATATTACTAGAAAAGATGAAGTCTTAAGTCTATTAATTTTTAATTCCAGATTCAGACAAAAGTTAAAATGTATGTTTAAGACCTGTCTCTTCAAGGGATATTCTTCTTTTTGGAAGTTTAGATTATCCACTTGTCTTATGTATTCAGTTCTCTAGTAGATTAACAAAATTGAGATGCTTTGATTATCTGCTTCTTTCTAATTGTTAGTGTAGGGAAAATTTTCTTGAGTCGTTTTATATCCTTTGCTAATGAAGATGGCAATTTGTCATTTCTTTGTGTTTTGCCAATTCCATTAATCTTCATCAGACACCAACCTTTTGGATGGTTTGATTCTATTGTATATTTGTTTTCTTGTATATTAAAATTTCCTCCCAGATTTAATCTTTTTCTCCTACTTTTGGCCTAGTTTTCTTAGTCCTTGATAGATAGTGGCTTTTAGATAGCTTCCTGCTTTAATCCTGTGGAAAGCAGCCTGTGTCTTTCTATGAGTTCCTCCATGATGAACAGAACATGGTTTTCAGGTTGTGCCCAGCTCTACATCACTGCATTTTGTGAAGCAGTGTTTTGCCATGCGTTGCCCCACTTTGTAAGCACAAGTGCCAACATAGAACAACTATATACCTTGATTGTGCAAGTAAAAAACCACCACTGCCTGGTACCACTGTAAAGCAGCACACACACACACACACACACACATATGTACAAACATCAAGTAAACAACCACAATCAGCCTGTTACCACCTTTAAGTAAAAACATATCTTTTGGCTTGAAAGCTGGAATGGAAGTGTTTAGTCCATTTGGACTGCTGCTTATTAGTCACCCATAGACTGACTAATAAACAGATTTCTCACAGCATTGGTGGCTAGGAAGTTCAAGATCAAGTTATCAGCAGACGCCACTCCTAGCGAGGGCCCAATTTATTATAGACTCTTGTCTGGTTTTGACACACCCATGAATCCATGTGCTTCTGATTTGATTTTACTCAGAATTCTGAATTGAAACTACTTCAAATCTATGCTCCTCCAGAAGGGTTGTGACATCCATGGTATTTTGGTTCCTCACTAAGCTTTGAACAGTGTGTTATTAAACAAGACCCTTTCTGCCTGAGAATTTCTGCCAAATTCAGAGCTAAGTACAGGCACCAAGATAAATGAATGAATAAATAAAATAAAATTTTTACAAATCACAATTTCTAAAAAATGATGTTAGCTAGTCTTTTCTAGAGTTGTCTTACTGGAACATGAAAAAATTCATTTTAGTTATAAGTCATTCCATAGATTTAGGAAATCATTTTGACAATACTTTTCTCCACAACATTATATGCTTCCAACAGACTTATCGAATATTATTTTGGAAGATATTTTTACTTGCAACAATTACCCACCATAAAGCCAGAAGAAAGAGTCCAAATGTGTTTTTTAATAATAAAAAGAAAATAAGTAGAATCTTACACACACACACACACACACACACACACACACACACACACACAAAGAAAGAAAGAAAATCCAGGACATATTGACTTAATTCCTGAATCCTACCAAACTTTTAAATAAGAGCTAATACCAACATTCTTTATTTCCTTGCAAAAGCTGAGAAGGAGGTACTTCCTAACTCATTCAAATGGCAACAAAACCATGATATCAAAGCAGTTAGGTCAGGATTCCCCTGAAAGAAGACAACTATAGCCCAACATCCTTGTTGCAAAATTCTGAACAAACTATTAAGTCATTCAAAATGATCAAGTGGCATTTATCTCAGGGATGCGAGGATGGTTGAACACAAGCAATTAAATAGAGTGATACACTACATTAACTGAATGAAGGACAAAAACCTGAGTTTACCTCAATGGATGCAGAAGAAGCATTTGACAAAATACCACATCCTTTTATGGTAATTTTTTTTTTTTTTTGTGGTAGTAAGGATTGAACCCAGGGACTTAAGCAAGATAGATAAGCCCTTTACTACTGAGCTACATCTCCAGTCCTATGATTAAGACAAGTTAAGTATGGAAGGAATGTAACATAGCACAATAATGGCTGTCTATAATGGACCCACACTTAACATCATACTCAGTGGTGGAAAGATCAAAGCCTATTCTCTTAGAATAGGAACAAGACATAGGTGCTCATGCTTGCACTGCATGTGCATATGCATGCCCACTCTCAAGGAATCAAACCCACAAGCTGGTACTCTACTACTGAGATAAACTTCTCACCCCATGTTTACATCTGTTCAACAGCTCACTGAAAATTCTAGCCAGAGAAATGAGGCAAGAGAAAGAAAGAAAAGGGATGCAAACTATAAAAATGTAAGTTACATTACCCCTGTGTAAGGATGACATGATCCCATATAGGAAAATCTAGTGATTCTACTGAAAATTTGTCAAAACTTATAAATGATTTTAGAACTCAAATTATCACTATTTGCCAACAACATGATTCTACATTTAAAAGAGCGAAAAAAAAAAAAATTCTACCTGAAATCTTCTAAAGCTCAAAAATGAATTCATCAAATAAGCAGGTTATAAAATCAACACCCATAAATCAAACATGTTCCCACACATCAGTGATGAATCTACTGAAAGAGAAGTTGGAAAACTACCCCATTCACAACAATTAAAAGCAACAACAGCAAACCACTTAGGACTCAATCTAAAAAGAGGTGAAAGATCTGTACAATGAAAACTACAGAACACTATAAAAAGAAATTGAAGAAGACCTTAGAAGATGGAAATACCTCCCATACTCCTGGATAGGCAGAATTAATATTGTCATAATGGCCATGCTACAAAAAGTGTTGTACAGATTTAATGCAATTCCAAATAAAATCCTAATGACAGGCGACCCTCCCAGCTGCGACCAGAGCAAGAGGTAGGCATCTGCCCGCCCGCAGGAAGGAGAGATCCAGCCGCCAGTGTGCCTGGCCTGCAGGGCCCAGAGTGGCAGCTCCCTGCTGCTGCACGCAGCGCCCATCCTGAGGATAAGCCCCCTCCACTCTTCCACTGTGCCATTCTGCAAAGGGCCAAAGGTGCAGCCTTGACTCCACTAACAGGATTGCTGACTGGACATGATCCGGGTCAATTGCCTTAATCTGGAAGGGAAATAAGAAAGGCTTCCAAGGGTCCATTTGGCTTGAGACTTATTCCTGGTTTCAACATTTTTGTTTGTTTGTTTGTTTGTTTTGTTGTTTCTTGGGGGGGTTTTGTTTGTTAGTTTTTGGGTTTTTTTTGTTTTGTTTTGTTTTGATTGACAGTGTGTTTGTTTGCTTCTGTTCCTCTTTGCTTTCTTTCTTTTCTTCCTTCTCACTTTAGTATTTTTTCTCCTTCCTTCATCTTCCCTATTTACACTGTGCCATTGCATACTCAACAAAGGCAAAAACAAGTTATACGCAGAAATTGGGATTTTTTGAACGAGTACAATTCAAATATATAGCAAAGTGGTGTTATATATAGTGTATTCTCTATTTTCTAGACTCACTCTCTCTCACACTAATTTCTACTCCTTGATCACTTTTTCTTCTTCTTCTTCTTCTTTTTTTCCCCTTTTTCTTCTTTTCCATCTTTCTTTATTTCTTCTCTCAACTGCTGTATAAATTAGGTTTATATATAAATTGGTCTTTCCACCGAATCATTCACTCTTTCCTCTCTCATCTGCTGATACTAAACCACTTCCATAGAACTCTCTTTTCATACATTCTAAGAAAGAACAAGTCAATACACTCACTTCCCTCTTACTAAACATATCACCTCTGTGTCCATTACTTGAATCTATAAAACCCCATTAGAAGCGTACAGACTAAATTAGAAACAATATCTGGGTTAACTAAACCTATACGTTGTGATCAAACTGGGATTCTCTGAATAGAAAGTGTCTGATTTTAAAGTGTAAAGGAAATATAAGGGGATCAGATAGCATTGTACTACAGGAGCAACGTAAGGTTCTAAGGTAAAATCAAAATAGTCAAGGTCCCATAGTGCAGGAAGAATAGACGCACAAGCAAGATGAAGAAACAAGGGAGGAAAGTGACACAAACAAATCAATATACCTCCTCAGTAGATTCCATGGTATGCACAGTTGGTGAAATGCCAGAGATGGAATTTAGAAATTACATTTGCCAAATGCTTGCAGAACTTAAGAATGAACTCAAAAATGAGATGAGGGAGCAAGTACAGATGGCGAAAGATCATTTTGACAAAGAACTCCATAAACAAATACAGGAAGTAAAAGATTACTTCAATAGGGAGATAGAGGCTCTAAAGAGAAACCAAACAGGGCTGGGGTTGTGGCTCAGCGGTTTAGCGCTCGCCTGGCACGTGCGTGTCCTGGGTTCGATCCTCAGCACCACGTAAAAATAAAAATACATTGTGTACAACAAAAGCAAATAAATAAATATTAAAAAACAAAAAAAGAAACCAAACAGAAATTCCGGAAATGAAAGAATCAATAAACCAAAATAAAAACTCAATCAAAAGTATCACCAACAGAGTAGATCACGTGGAAGAAAGAACCTCAGACAATGAAGACAAAATATATACCCTAGAGAAAAATCTAGATTGCACAGCAAAAATGGTAAGAAATCAAGAACAGAACATTCAAGAATTATGGGACAACATAAAAAGACCAAACGTAAGAGTGATTGGGGTAGAGGAGGGGTCAGAGTTTCAAGCCAAAGGAATGAGTAATTTATTTAATGAAATAATTACAGAAAAATTTCCAAACTTGAGGAATAAATGGAAAAAACCAAGTTCAAGAGGCTTACTGAACACCAAACATACAAAATCACAACAGATCCACACCAAGACACATTATAATGAAAATGCCTAATACACTGAGCAAGGAGAGAATATTAAAAGCCACGAGAGAAAGGAAGCAGATTACATATAGGGGGAAACCAATCAGACTATGTTCAGATTTTTCTACCTAGACGGTAAAAGCAAGAAGATCCTGGAATAGCATATTTCAAGTTCTGAAAGAAAAGGGATGTCAACCAAGAATCTTATATCCAGCAAAATTGAGCTTTAGATTCAAAGATGAAATAAAAACCTTCCATGAAAAGCAAAAGTTAAAAGATTTCGCATCTTGAAAGCCAGCACTTCTGAACATCCTGGGCAATATTTTTCATGAATAAGAAGAGAAAAATAACAATGAAAATCAACAAAGGGAGATATTAAACTAAGGAAAATACCAACCAGAAGAGAAACCAAATCAAGCTAAAGATCATAATACAAATAAAAATGGATGGGAATAAAAATCACATCTCAATAATAACCCTGAATGTTAACGGCCTAAACTCGCCATTCAAAAGACACAGATTATCCGAATGGATTAAAAGAAATGACCCAACAATTTGCTGTCTCCAAGAAACACACCTCATAGAAAAAGACATCAATAGACTGAAGGTGAAAGGCTAGGAAAAGTCTTATCACTCACATGGCCGGTGGAATCAAGCAGGGGTTTCCATTCTCATTTCAAATAAGGTAGACTTCAAGCCAAAACTAATCAAAAGGGACAAAGATGGATATTTCTTACTACTTAAGGGAACCATTCATCAACAGGATATAACAATTATAAATCTATATGCCCCAAATAATGGAGCACCTACATTCATCAAACAAACTCTTCTCAAGTTCAAGAGTAAAATTGACCACAACACAGTTATTCTAGGGGATTTCAACACACCTTTCTCACCAATAGATAGATCATCCAAACAAAAGCTAAACAAAGAAAACTTAGGCCTCCTTAAAACAATTAATAACTTAGACCTAACGGACATATATAGAATATTTCATCCCGCAGTAAAAGAATACATTTTTTTCTCAGCAGCACATGGCTCCTTCTCCAAAATAGACCATATATTATGTCACAAGGCAACTCTCAGCAAATATAAAAAAATAGAGATACTACCTTGCATGCTATCGGGTCATAAAGGGATGAAATTGGAAATCAACGACAAAACAATGAATAAAAAAAACTACTCCATCAACTGGAAGCTAAATAACATGCTACTGAATGAACAAGGGGTTGAAGAAGACATCAAAGAGGAGATCAAAAAATTCCTAGAGGTAAATGAGAACACAGATACATCATATAGGAATCTCTGGGACACTATGAAGGCAGTAGTAAGAGGAAAATTCATTGCACTGAGTTCATTCCTTAAAAGGAAAAAAACCAACAAATAAATGACTTAATATCACACCTCAAAGCACTAGAAAAAGAAGAACAGATCAACACCAAGAGCAGCAGAAGACAGGAAATAATTAAAATCAGGGCATAAATTAATGAAATTGAGACTAAGGAAACAATTCAAAGAATTGACAAAACTAAAAGTTGGTTCTTTGAAAAATTAAACAAAATTGACAGACCCTTAGCGATGCTAACGAAAAGAAGAAGAGAAAAAACTCAAATTACTAACATTCATGATGAAAAAGGGAATATCACAACAAACATCTCAGATATACAGAAGATAATTAGAAATTACTTTGAAAATTTGTACTCTAATAAAATAGAAAATACTGAATGCACTGACAGATTTCTAGAGTCATATGACTTGCCTAAACTGGATCTGGAGGCTATACACAATTTAAACAGATCAATTACAAGTGAAGAAATAGAAGATGTCATCAAAAAGCTACCAACAAGGAAAAGTCCAGGACCTGATGGGTTTACAGCCGAGTTCTACTAGACTTTCAAAGAAGAACTAATACCAATGCTCTTCAAACTATTTCAAGAAATAGAAAAAGAGGGAGCTCTTCCAGACTCTTTCTATGAAGCCAATATTACATTAATTCCAAAGCCAGGCAAAGATGCATCCAAAAAAGAAAACTTCAGGCCAATATCTTCAATGAACATAGATGCAAAAATCCTCAACAAAATTCTGGCAAATCGGATACAAAAACATATCAAAAAGATAGTGCACCACGATCAAGTGGGTTTTATTCCAGGGATGCAAGGCTGGTTCAATATTCGGAAATCAATAAACATAATACATCACATCAATAGACCTAAAGATAAAAATCATATGATTATCTCAATAGACACAGAAAAAGCATTTGACAAAATACAACACCCCTTTATGTTCAAAACACTAGAAAAACTAGGAATATCAGGAACATATCTCAACATTATAAAAGCTATTTATGCAAGGCCCAGAGCTAACATTATCTTAAATGGAGAAAAATTGAAAGCATTCCCTCTAAAAACTGGAACAAGACAGGGATGCCCCCTTTCACCACTGCTATTTAACATAGTACTGGAAACTCTGGCCAGAGCAATTAGACAGATGAAAGAAATTAAAGGGATCCAGATAGGAAAAGAAGAGCTCAAATTAGCACTATTTGCTGATGACATGATAATATATCTAGAAGACCCAAAAAACTCTACCAGAAAACTTTTACAACTTGTAAATGAATTCGGCAAAGTGGCAGGATACAAAATCAATACCCATAAGTCAAAGGCATTTTTGTACATCAGCAACAAAGACTCTGAAAGGGAAATGATGAAAACTACCCCATTTACAATAGCATCAAAAAAAATAAAATACCTGGGAATCAACTTAACAAAAGAGGTGAAAGAACTCTATAAAGAAAATTATAGAACACTAAAGAAAGAAATCATAGAAGAACTCAGAAGATGGAAAGACCTACCTTGCTCTTGGATAGGTAGAGTCAATATTGTCAAAATGTCTATACTACCAAAGGCATTATACAGATTTAATGCAATTCCAATCAAAATTCCAATGTCATATTTCAAAGAAATAGAAAAAGCAGTCATGAAATTCATCTGGAAAAATAAGAGACCCAGAATAGCCAAAGCAATCCTGAGCAAGAAAAGTAAAGCAGGGGGCATCACCATACCGGACTTTAAATTATACTATAGAGCAATAGTAACTAAAACAGCATGGTATTGGCACCAAAACAGATGGGTGGACCAATGGTACAGAATTGAGGACACAGAGACTAATACATATAATTTCAGCTATCTTATATTAGACAAAGGTGCCAAAAATGTACAGTGGAGAAAGGATAGCCTCTTCAACAAATGGTGCTAGGAAAACTGGAAATCCATATGCAACAAAATGAAATTAAACTTGTATCTATCACCATGCACAAAACTCAATTCAAAGTGGATCAAGGACCTAGGAATTAGATCAGAGACAATACTCCTAATAGAAAAAGTAAGCTCCAATTTCCAACATGTCGGATTAGGCCCCAAGTTCCTTAATAAGAATCCTGTAGCACAAGAACTATTACCAAGAATTAATGAATGGGATAGATTTAATCTAAAAAGCTTCTTCTCAGCAAAAGAAACAATCAGTGAGGTGAATAGAGAGCCAACTAATTGGGAACAAATATTTAATACATGCACATCAGATAGAGCACTAATTTCTAGAATATATAAAGAACCCAAAAAACTTTACACCAAAAAAGCAAATAACCCAATCAATAAATGAGCTAAGGAACTGAAAAGACACTTATCAGAAGAAGATATACAATCAATCAACAAATACATGAAAAAAATGCTCAACCTCTCTGGCAATTAGAGAAATGCAAATCAAAACTACTCTAAGATTTCATTTCACACCAGTCAGAATGGCAGCTATCAAGAACACAAACAACAATAAATGTTGGAGAGGATGTGGTGAAAAAGGCACACTCATACATTGCTGGTGGGACTGCAAAATGGTGCAACCGCTATGGATAGTAGTATGGAGATTTCTTGGGAAAATGAGAATGGAACCACCCTATGACCCAGCCATCCCACTTCTGTGTCTGTTCCCAAAAGACTTAAAAACAGCATATTACAGTGACACAGCCACTTCAATGTTTATAGCAGCACAATTCACAATAGGTAGGTTGTGGAACCAACCTAGATGTCCCTCAGTAGATGAGTGGATAAAGAAAATGTGGTATATATACAAAATGGAATTTTACTCAGCAATAAGAGAGAATAAAATAATGGCATTTGCAGGTAAATGGATGAAGTTGGAGAATATAATGCTAAGTGAAATTAGTCAATCTCAAAAATCCAAATACCAAATGTTTTCTCTGATATAAGGAGGTTAGTTCACAGTGTGATTGGATGGGGGTACATAGGATTAGAGAAACACTAGAATGGTCAAAGGAAAGGGAGGGCAAAGGAGGGAGCGGGGTGGGGAGGGGGAAAAATGGAGGTTGAATGAGATAATGAGATGGATATCACTATCCTCAATGCATGATTAAAGATCTGAATGGTACTTATATACTTTGTATACAAGCAATTGTATGTAAAAAGATGCTATACTTGTGCACTATGAATAAGTAAATAAATAAAAAAAATTAAAAAAAAAATCGTAATGACATTCTTCATAGAACTAGAAAAAGCAATCATGAAATTCATTGGGAAAAATAAGAGACCCAGAAGAGCCAAAGCAATCCTTAGCAACAAGAGTGTAGCAAGAGGCATCACAATACCCGACCTTAAACAATACTAAAGAGCAATAGTAACAAAAACATCATGGTATTGGCACCAAAACAGACCATGTAGACCAATGGTACAGAATAGAAGACACAGAGACAATTTCACAAAAACATTCACAAGAGAAAAGTTAGCCTACTCAATAAATGGTGCTAGGAAAATTGAAAATCCACATGTAACAAAATGAAATTAAACCCCTATCTCTCACCCTGTATGAAACTCTACTCACAGTAGATCAAAGACTTATGCACTAGAACAGAAACCCTGTGCTTTAAGAAGAAAACGTAGGCCCAAGTCTTCACCATGTTGGCTTAGGAACTGACTTCTTTAAGGAGACTCCTTGAAGTACAAGAAGTAAAATCAAGAATAAATAAATGGGATGGATTCAAACTAAAAAAGCTTCTTCTCATCAAAGGAAACAATCAATGACATGAAGAGAGAGCCTACAGAATGGGAGAAAATCTTCATTACATTCACTTCATGTAGAACATTAATCTCCAAGATATATAAAGAACACAAAAGACGTAACACCAAAACAACAACAACAACAACAACAACAACAAACAAACAAACAAACAAACAAAAAACAAGCAACCCAATCAATAAATGGGCTAAGGAACTGAACAGATATTTTGCAGAAGAAGAAATATAATCAATCAACAAATTAAAAAAAATATTCAACATCTTTAGCAATTAGAGAAAAGCAAATCAAAACTACTCTAAGATTTCATCTAACCCCAGTCAGAATGGCAAGTATCAAGAATACAAACAAAAATAAATGTTTGAAGAGGATGTAGGGGAAAAGATACACTCACACGTTGCTGGTGAGAATGCAAACTGTTGCAACCATTATGGAAAGTGGTACGGAGATTCCTCAGAAAACTTGGAATGGAACCACCATTTGACCCCGCTATCCCACTTCTCAGTTTATACTCATAGGACTTAAAATCAGTATATTACAGTGAAGCAGCTACATCAATGTTTATAGCGGCTCAATTCACAATAGCTAAACTATGGGACTAACCTAGGTGCCCTTAAGTAGATGAATGGATAGAAAAATGTGGTATATATGTACGATGGAATATTACACAGCCTTATAGAAGAATGTAATTATGGCATTTGCTAGTAAATGGATGGAGCTGGAGAATATCATGCTAAGCAAAATAAGCCAATCCCCCCAAACCAAAGGCCAAATGTTTTCTCTGATAAGGGGATGCTGATCCATCATGGGGGTGGGGGCAAGGGAAGAATGGAGGAATTTTGGATTGAGCAGAAGGGAGTGAAGCGATGGGAATGGGTATGGGGGTAGGAAAAAGAGTAGAATGAATTAGACATTATTACCCTACATACATATATAACCTTAGGACTGGTGGTATTCTCCATCGTGTACAACCAGAAGAATGAGAAATAATACTCCATTATATATGATGTATCAGAGTGCATTCTACTGTCATGTATAACTAATTAAAACAAATAAAATTAAAAAAAATTGAAAGTGATTCCATATGCTTATAATGAATTACCTGAAAATAAAATCAAAAAACAATTCTATAACAATAGCTACACAAAAATGATGTAGTTGAGAGCAAATTTAAACAAGAAGGTAAAAAATCTATGCACTATTAGCTATAAAGTATTGGTGAACAAAATCAAAAGTGACACAGATAACTGAAAGAAATTCTGTGGTCTTACATTCGAAAAATTAATATTGTTTACATTACCCAATGTGACCTATACATTTAATGCAATATCAGTCAAAATTATTTTTTCATATAAATATAAAAAACTACTAAAATTAGCATAGAACCATGAAAGACTGAATATCCAAAGTCTTTTTGAGAAACAAAACCAAGCAAAGCAAAAACAAAGCAGGAAACCTCACACAACCTGATTTCAAAATATGCTACAAAGTGTTAACAATTGATACAAGTAGGCACAGTGCTGGCATGAAAATAGATATATAGACCAATGGAACAGATTTAAGAACCCAGAAATAAATTCAAACTTTCACGGTCAATGGATTTTGCTAAGAGCACATAATGGTGAAAGAATAGTATCTTTATTGATGGTTAACTGGACAGCCACATGTAGGAGAATGAATTAGACTTTATCTCATATCAGATACAAAAAAAGTAGTCAAAATTATTGAGAGATTCACTGTAAGACTCAAAATTATAAAAGTATGGGTTATGGTTTGGATATGAGGTATCCCCCCAGAACTCCTGTTAATGCAAGGATGTTCAGAGGTAAAGTGATTCAGTTGTGAGAGCTGCAACCTAATCAGTCCATCCTAGTTTGAATGCACAAACTGAGGTTTTCCATTTTATCAGAACATATGTCTTCAAAATAGACCCTAAAGATCCTCTAAATTTATGTAACGTTTCCTAATTTATCTCTAATTTTATTAATTTGAGTCTTCTTTTTCTTTTGGTTAGTGTGCTAAGGGCTTGTGAATCTTGTGTATCTTTCAAAGAACCAACTCTTCATTTAATTGATCCTTTGCATTTTTTAAACTCTCAATTTCATTTTATTTTACTTTTATCTTATGTATTTCCTTCCCTCTACTGGTTTGGCAACTGTTTTGTATTGTTTTGTTTTTGGTTTGTTCATTTGCAAAGGCCTTGAGATGTATCATTGAGCTATTTATTTTGTATCTTTCTGATTTTCTTGTGTAGGAGCTCATTCCTATAAACTTTCCTCTTAGAATTGCCCTCATAGTGTCCCAGATGTTCTGGTATCTATAACCCTTCTCATTTGCTTCTATGAGTTTCCCAATTTCTTTCCTGTTTCTTCTATCACATATTCATTATTCAAAAGTCTATCATTCAATCTCCATGCATTTGTATAATTTCTGTAGGGGTTTTTGGTGGATATTTTTTATTTCATTCTATTATGATCAAGTAAAATTCAAGGAATCATATCTTTTTTTTTGTATTTTATAAGTGTGGTTTTGTGGTATCAAATATGGTCTATTTTGGAGAAGGTTCCATGAGTCACTGAGAAGAAAGTGTATTCAGCTGCTGCTCTTGGATGAAATACTCCTTAGATGTCCGTTAAGTCAATTTGATGTATAATATGTTTAGGTCCAAAGAGTCATTACTGAGGGGATGTATGGACGACCTATTTATTGGTGAGAGAGGTGTGTTGAAATCATCCAACATTATTGTACTGGTGTCAATCTGATGCTTCAGTTTGAGTAGTATCTCTTTTATGTAATTAGTTGCATGTTTGTAATACCCATGTTTGGGGTATAAATACTTAATATTGTTATATCTTATTTTTGGATTGCTACTGTTACTAGTATGAAGTGACTTTCTTTGTCCCTTCTGATTAATTTTTTTCTTGAATTCGCCTTTTTCAGATATGAGACAAGCTATTCCTCCTTACTTTGACACTCCATTTGCATGGAATATCAATTTTAACCCTTTCACTTTCAGCCATTGTCTATCTTTGCCGGTAAGATGACTCTCTTACAAACAACTTGGAGCTGGGTCTTCCTTTTAAATCCATTCTGTAAGTCTATGTCTTTAATTTGGATATTGTTTTTAAGCTGAGGATATTTATAGTCAATGTTATTTTTGAAAGATGTTTACTAACCTCTGACATTTTGATTTATTTCTAATGTTTAATGTGATCCTGTTTCTCACTTGCTTAACTACTCTTCTAATGATATTTGTCAGTTCTGGAATTTGCTTTTGATTTGAACGGAGTATTTCTTTTTTTTTTTTTTTTTTTTTTTTTTTTTTTTTTTTTTGTGGTACTGGGGATTGAACTCAGGGGCACTCGACCACTGGGCCACATCCCCAGCCCTTTTTTGTATTTTTTTTTTATTTAGAGACAGGGTCTCACTGAGTTGCTAAGTGCCTCGCCATTGCTGAGGCTGGCTTTGAACTCGCGATCCTCCTGCCTCAGCCTCCCAAAGTGCTGGGATTACAGGCGTGCGCCACCACGCCCGGCTTTGAACGGAGTATTTCTTTAAGTGATTTTTGTAGTGCTTGATTAGTAATCATGAATTCTTTTACTTTCTTCTTATCTTGGAAGGTATTTATTTCTCTATAGTTTTTGAAGGATAGCTTTGTTTTAGATAGCAGTATAGGTTGACTGTTATTTTCTCTCAGGACTTGGAACACATTATTCCAAATCTATCTGTCAATTAGAGTTTGATAAGGAATCAGAAGTAATCAAATTGGCAGGCATCTAAAGTAACCTGATGTTTTTATTTTGATGTATTAAAAATTCTATCTTTGGGCAGGGGATATAGCTCAGTTGGTAAAGTGCTTGCCTCACATGTGCAAGACCCTAGGTTCAATCCCCGACAACAACAACCACACACACACACACACAAAGAAAAAAAAAAAAAAGAAAAAAATTGTATCCTTGTTCAGTATGTTAGGCATTTTCATCATAATGTTTTTTGATCAGAGATTGAAATTAAGGGTGTTTAACCACTGGGTCACCTTCCCAGCCTTTTTTGTTTATTTACTTTTTAATTTTGAGACAGGATCTTGCTAAGTTACCTAGAGCCTCACTAATTGGCAGAGCCTGGCTTTGGACTTCTGATCCTCCAGCCTCAGCCTCCCAAGCCACTGGGATTACAAGTGTGTGCCATCATGCCTGGTAAGAGGTTTTTTTTTGATCTTATCTATTTGAGGTTCAGAATGACTGAAGTATTAGAAAAATTCCTGTTAGTATTCCCATGAAGAGGTTATGCATTCTATTCACCTCCATCTCACACCCCTATTCGATTCCAGTGATTCTTAAATCTGGTCTCTCTCTCTCTCTCTCTCTCTCTCTCTCTCTCTCTCTCTCAGGAAGGAAATATATTTATTTAGAATGAAAGAGCAAATCTTGAAAGCATTAAAGCTTTCAAAAATTGTCAAATAACAAATTATTGGCCTACAGTAACTCAGTATTTTTCCCCTATATTTGGTGGTTCTATTCTCCAGGAACATGTCTTCCTGGAACAATAATTTTTTTGTATTATATATATAGGAGAAAAGAGTGCCATGTCCCCCTCCTCCTGATTTATGGATGAGCAAGGACTCTCTGAAATGGAGCTGGTGCAAGGCGACCCTCCTTTAGGGAGACATGGCATAAAAATGGTGTTAGAATGGCTTGTTCTTGTTCTTTATGTTCTTGCTATTTTTCTTATAGTTTATATGACTGCTGAGACTGATGTGATAATTGTATAGTCTACAATGGGTTGTAGCATCTGGAGCCAGATATGGAAACATAAGAAAATATCCCCAATTTGACCCTCCTCGCTAAAGTTATAAAGGTTTAGACATAAGAACCTCCTTTGTAACTTTATAAGGGTTTATTATATTCCTTTGAAGGTAAGATAATCAAATATAGAAATGTATTCCCTCCACAGATGTGAAACTTTAGACCTACACATTTTAATTGTAAAAAGGCTTCTATGTCCTTTGGATAAAAACAGCTATGCCTCCCTTTCCTATTCCTAGGTTAAAAACAAAACTATTATAGGAACACGATAGTGCTTTAAAACCAGACAGAAAAAAATGAACTTCAATCAGGCAGATAAAAAGGTGGTGCAGAGGAGTGGCTTCAGAAAATCCATGGTTCACAAGGAATGAATCAAACATAGACTGGTTACAGATAAAGTTTGGTAAAAATGCAAAGCATTCAGACAGTGTGTGTGACCACGGTTTCCACAAGACCTTGAATATGTTGGGTAAAAAATTAAAATGTCTGGAATGTAATCAGCAGATGTTGCTGCTTCCCTGGATCTTATGTATGTGATGTAACCACAAAAGTTAATGTGTGCTGCCAAAAAACTATGCTATATTACTTGCAATTAGTAAGTAAAAGGGAACTCAGCAGCGTGACTCTCATGTCTGTGTGTTGTTTTCTCCACCTCCGACCGCCGACTCCTCATCATCCCTCGTGTCCCATACCCCCTGCTGGAGCTGGACTTAGGCAAAGAGCATGATTGAACTTTTTTTAATCTTTAAAATTACTATTGTTTTTTCTTTTTAAAATTTTAATTTGTTATATATGACAAAAAATGCATTACAATTCATATTACACATATAGAACACAATTTTTCATATCTGGTTTTACACAAAGTAGAGTCACATCATTCGTGTTTTGACACATGTACCTAGGGTAATGATGATCATCGCATTCTACCATCTTTCCTATTCCCCTTCCCCCTCCCTTCCCTCCCCTTTTCCCCTTTGCTCTATCTAGAGTTTATCTAATCCTCCTCCCCACCCCCTCAGCATATTATGAATCAGCATCCTTAAATCACAGAAATCATTCAGCATTTGTGTTTTTTGGGATTGACTAACTTCACTTAGCATTATATTTTCCAACTCCATCTGTTTACCTGCAAATTCCATGATTTTATTCTCTTTTATTGCTGAGTAATATTCCATTGTGTATATATTCCACATTTTCTTTATCCATTTATCTACTGAAGGGCATCTAGGTTGGTTCCACAGTTAGGCTATTGTGAATTGTGCTGCTATGAACGTTGATGTGGTTGTGTTACTATAGTATGCTGTTTTTAAGTCCTTTGGGTATAGACCAAGGAGTGGGATAGCTGGGTCAAATGGTGGTTCCATTCCCAGTCTTCCAAGGATTATCCATACTGCTTTCCATATTGGCTGCACCAATTTGCAGTCCCACCAGCAATGTATGAGTGTGCCTTTTTCCCCACATCCTTGCCAACACTTATTGTTGTTTGTATTGTTAATAGCCGTCATTCTGACTGGAGTGAGATGAAATCCTAGAGTAGTTTTAATTTGCATTTCCTTAATTGCTAGAGGTGTTGAACATTTTTTCATATAATTGTTGATTGATTGTATATCTTCTTCTGAGAAGTGTCTGTTCAGTTCCTTGGCCCATTTATTGATTGGATGATTTATTTATTTATTTTTTAAAAATATTTATTTATTTGCTTTTAGTTGTACACAATGTGTTTTTACGTGGTGCTGAGGTTCGAACCTGGGCCGCGCACGTGCTAGGCGAGCGCTCTACCGCTGAGCCACAACCCCAGCCCTATTTATTTTTTTGATGTTAAGATTTTTGAGTTCTTTATACATTCTAGAGATTAGTGCTCTATCTGATGTGTGTGTGGTAAAAATTTGTTCCCAATTAGTAGGCTCTCTATTCACTTGACTGATAGTTTCTTTTGCTGAGAAGAAGCTTTTTTAGTTTGAATCTATCCCATTTATTGATTCTCGATATTAATTCTTGCGCTATAGGAGTCTTATTATGGAAGTTGGGGCCTAATCCGACATGATGGAGATTTGGGCCTACTTTTTCTTCTGTTAGACACAGTGTCTCTGGTTCAATTCCTAGGTCCTTGATCCACTTTGTTCATGGTGAGATAGGGGTTTAATTTCATTTTGTTGCATATGGCTTTTCAGTTTTCCCAGCACCATTTGTTGAAGAGGCTATCTTTTCTCCAATGTATGTTTTTGGTGTCTTGGTCTAATATAAGATAACCATAATTATGTGGGTTAGTTTCTGTGTCCTTTATTCTGTACCATTGGTATACAAGTCTATTTTGGTGCCAGTACCATGCTGTTTTTGTTACTGTTGCTCTGTAGTATAGTTTCAGATCTGGTATAGTGACGCCATATGCTTCAATCTTCTTGCTAAGGATTTTTTTTTAGCTATTCTGGTTCTCTTATTTTTCCATATGAATTTCATGACTGCTTTTTCAATTTCTCTGAAGAATTTCATTGGGATTTTTATAGGAATTGCATTAAATGTGTACAGTGCTTTTGGTAGTGTGGTCATTTTGACAATATTAATTCTGCCTATCTAAGAACAAGGTAGCTATTTCCATCTTCTAAGGTCTTCTTTAATTTCTTTCTTTAGTGCTCTGTAGTTTTCATTGTAGAGGTCTTTAACCTCTTTCATTAAGTTAATTCCCAAGTATTAAATCTGGCTTCTTTATGTGTTTAGAGTTCTTTTTATATTTTGATCATGGTGACTCATTTTCTTTTCTTTAATTCTGACTGAATATTCAAGGCTATTCACTTTGTGTCCAGCTTTGAGATTCTGTCTTCAGCATAGTCTACTCTCACTCAGTTGTTTTTCTATAGTCCTTATCAATTTTATAATCATTCATTTGAATTATTTATCTGGTACTTATTCCACTTCAATTCCTTTGGAGTCAGTTACTGGTGAATTATGACCTTTAGAAGTTGCCTTGTTACCTTTTTTGTTCAAGTTTCTTATATCCATGTGTTGGATTGTATGCATATTTTGTGATGAATTCCTCTTCTATTCTCACATGTGGGCCTGTTTGGGTCACAGCTTTTTCCTACCAAAATGTCCAAGAATGATCAAGTTTGAGACCCCCTCATAGGTTTGATATCCATAGTCTTTGTGTTAATTCTCTGTTTTTGATAGGAATGGATATCCATATATGGGGCCTGAGGGCTCACCTCTTGGCATTCCTACTTGGGACCTGGTCATTGGTTTGGGGTTTTAGTCTCTTATATGCTTTATACTAAAGTATAGCTAACACTTGAGTGCTTTTTAATTTGTGTGTAGAGCACGATCCAACATTTTTTTGGCTGATTTTTGTTCAGTGGCAGAGCCTCTATGTTAGATTCCTAGGACCTGACAGAAAGGGGGAAAACAAACAGTAGCAACAACCAAAGCAAACAATAAACTGCACTAAAATAAATTCCCAGGGCTGGGTTTGCAGCTCAGTGGTAGAGCCCTTGTCTAGAATGTGTGAGGCACTGGGCTCAATTCTCAGCACTGCATATAAATAAATAAAATAAAGGTCCATTGACAACTAAAAATATTAAAATAAAATAAAATAAATTCCCAGTGCATACAGTGACTTTTACCACACTAACTACAACCAGAACAGGAATGATGAAGTCAGCAATTGCCAACAGAAAACAGAGAGAGAGAGAGAGAGAGAGAGAGAGAGAGAGAGAGAGAGAGAGAGAGAAGTGTGAAATAAATTTGGCATTAAAGTAGGTAACAGGTGTCAACTATGTCATCTATAGCAATAATTGTAACAAGTTGAATGATAAGGGCTGGAGTTATATAAACCAAATTGTTCTCAAATATGGTGAAAACACAGTTCAAAATGCAAAAGGACATGGATGGGCACATTCCCAGGACAGGATGAAAGTGTTTAAAATGAGTAGGAATAGCATAATTCAGATCAACAGGAAAAATCTGCTCATGAGAACAGGAAACTAGAAAGCAGAAGACTTGCACCCTAACACCTATACATTGGTGTGAAACTGATGCCTGTTGTCTCTCAGACACAGGACACCCCCTGTGTCTGCTTCTTCAAGCTTCTCACTCACAGTAACTACCCAAGAATGGCATCAGTATCTTTAGTTCCAACAGACATATGACATTTAACATAGTAAATACATGCCAAAATTATGCGAACCTTACTCCTGCCATAGTCCTTTATCAGTCCAAGATAGTTCCACTGAAATGTAACCATGCATTTTATTTTTTATTATTATTAGGACTGTATAGACTTACACAGTAGTAGGTTCATTCTGATAAACTCACACATGCATGGAAATCTATTTTGGTTCTTGATTTCCCCCTTTTTGTTCCTGTTCTCCCTCTGCTCTCCCATTCTTCTTTCCCTACTCTAGTAGATTTTCTTTCATTCATCTATGAATTGTCACTTGATTGGTTCTTTATGTTATCTTATACTTCCTTGCCTCTTTCCTTTATTTTACTCTAGCTTTCTTGTATTAGAGAAAACACTGAACCTTTCAGTATCTGAGTTTGGCAAATTTCATTTAACATAATATTCTCCATTTCCATCCATTTACTGGCAAAAGCCATAGTTTCATTCTCTTTTATGGCTTAGAAGAACACCATTGTGTGCGTGCATGTGTGTGTGTGTGTGTGTGTGTGTGTGTGTGTGTGTATCAGAATTTCTTAATCCAGTCATCTAATTACAATCATCTGGATTGATTCTGTATTTTAGCTATTGTGAATTATACTGCTATAAACATTGATGTGGCTGTGTTGCTGTGGTATGACAATAAGCAATGCATTTTATATGGGGATCAAAATCTCAGTAAAAAGGATATCCACAGGCTGTCAGAGGAATGTGCATATTGTACACAGAGCCACAAGACAGTAACATTGTGAATTCTCCTTATTTCTTTCTTCCACTAAGGCCCTAAAAGCATGTCCCTGCTTTCCTCAGGGTTTTACAGTAATGTCTATTTGCTTTCCAATTTCTCCACCCAAAAGAACAATAAGGGACTAGTGTGTAGCTTCAGGAAAGAGAGCTTGCCTAGGATATGTGAGGTCCTAGGTTCTCTATCCAGCTTTGCAAATAGGAAAAACAGATACAAAGCAACACACACACACACACACACACACACACACACACACACACTCCACTGGCAAAAGAAGGCTTGTGGATAAGCCAGTGCCTGTTGCCATCACTCAGAGGAAACCTATGAACACTGCACATTGGGATGGTCTGTGAAGGGTACTGAGGGGGTCAGGCAAGAGCTCTGGTTCTCCATCACATTTTCCCAACACATGTGACCAGCAATGAAATATAAAGCAGTCATAAGAAAACATTGGTGTGAAATTATAGCCATTTGGAAGCTTTTCAAGATAGTGGAATAAAGGAGGTCACTTTCCTGGAGGCCCCATGGCATGAAAGCAGGCAGGCAGCTTCACTGCAATGTGGGTGAACAAAAATAAAATGAATGAATGAATGAATGAATGAATAAATAAATAAATAAAATGAACTTTACAGGAATTTAAAACTCGACATTCAAAGGACTGGGGACACAGGAGATTGGATATAATAAAATAAGGGAAAAAATCCCCAGTGGCACAGCTGCTGCCACAGCCAGGCCAGAAGCACCACCATGAGCGTTCCCTCTGTGAGTATAGTGGAGGGATAAGGAAATTATAGAAACCTACATTTTTGGGAGGTCCAAGGGGTGTCTGGGTTTGGAGCATTTAGAGATTGAGGACATTGCCTGACAAACCTGAAAGATGCGCTGCATAATATCTGTGTACATGAAAGAATTCACCATCTCTCTAGGTGGTGTGCAGAGGAAAAAGGAAGGTACATTTTGGAAGCCATGGCTAGGGGGCCAGCAGCTGAGGGAGCTGATTCCTAGCAAACTTGAGTTTGGCCTGAAATACAGGCCCAGTAAAAACATACTGCATGACATAGAGTGTGCTTAAGTGACCAGCAGAAAATCAAACCTGGAGAAAGATTTGCAGAGGTTTACACCTAGTTTCCCTCCTCCTCCTCCAGTCCCACTGCTTGCAGGACCAGCTAGGTGAGATGCCTCTGGCTGGGAACTCAGAAGGGTGCAGGTGGCAGAGATTGGAGACTAAACTTGAGCCTAGGAAACATGGGGTCTGCAAGTGATATAGGGAACTAAGAATTGGTTCCCCACCACACAAGTGGAACCCAGGGGAGATCTCTGGGGTACAGTTTTCCAGCATGGACTAGCAAATACTGGGCACTGGAGGTGTGCTTATTTAAAATCTTCAGACCACTTGGCATTCAGCCAACAGCCTGGAGCCCACTTAAGCCTAAGCTCCAGGAATTCTACCTATAGGATTACCTCTCTGGTTCCAGAAATCCAGAGGGTGGACATCATGCTCCAGAATACCCCACTTAAAACTCCTGAGAAGAGAAGCTAAGAATATTTTGAACTCAAAGGGAAAGAATTCTTTAACTTTTCATTAAGATTTTCCCCTCTTCCTTTAAAAATTTTTTAAAAAATCTTTTATTCTGTTTAATAGTAACTTTAATAGTACATGGACATTTATACAATTTCCTATTTGTTTTTTCATCATTTCTAGCATTTTAAAATATAATTTTACAATTTGTTTTAATTGCTTACACATGACAGTATAATGCCTTTATGCAGTTTGATATATCATACATAGTTGGGGTATAATTTCTCATTTTTCTGGTTGTACATGCTATGGAATCACATTGATCATGCAGTAAATATATATACATAAGGTAATAATATCTGTTTCATTCTACTATCCTTCCAATCCCCACATTCCCTCCCCTCCCCTCCTTTCACTCCTCTCTACCTAATCTTAGGTAACTCTATTATTCTTCCCTAGTGCCACCCTTATTATTGTGAATTAGCATCCACATATCAGAGAAACCATTTGACTTTTGTTTTTGGGGATTGGCTTATTTTGCTTAACATGATATTCTTCAGCTCCATCCATTTACTGGCAAATGCCATAATTTCATTCTTCCTTAAAGCTGAGTTATATTCCATTGAATATATATACCACACTTTCTTTATCCATTCATCTGTTGAAGGACACAAAGGTTGGTTCCATAGTTTAGCTATTGTGAATTGAGCTGCTATAAACATTGATGTGGCCGGGTCACTGTAGTATGCTGATTTTAAGTTCTTTTGGTGTAGACCAAGGAGTGGGATAGCTGGGTCATATGGTGGTTCCATTCTGAGTTTTCCAAGGAATCTCAATACTGCTTTCCATAACATATTTGGAGCCAGTTATTTTTCATGGACTAGTTTTTCATGAACTATGATGTTTGATTAGCATATTTTAGTTTTGTTTTGTATTCTTCCATTTTTATTTTACTTTAAAAAGTTTTTCCTTTATATATATATGTGTGTGTGTATATATATATATTTCATCTACATGTTTCCCTTGATTCTTTTTTTCTTCCACTAACAACCAATCTCTATTGTCCACTCTTTCATACTTCCTTTAATTTTTTATGTCTATTGTTTCTCCTCCTCCTCATAATCATCATATCCTGTATCTCTTCTGTCCTCTCCCTGTCTACCATTTGAAATTATAAATCCTTTTGTAAACTTGCTGTTTTTATTGTAGGCAATAACTGATCATATAATTTCTGTTTATTGTGATAATTAACATTATAGACGTCATAATAGTAACTATTTGGTTTAATGCTGTATATTGTTTGCATTGTTTGTTATTATTTGTCTCTCCCTAAACAGTGAGGTACTGGAAATCTTCAGGGACACTATAAGTCCATAGGGCAGAATCTCTACTGCCTCTGATCCATACTGTTAGATGGGTAGACACAAAAACAACATTAAAGAGCAAGGGGACAAATCGTCCCAAACAAACCAAGACACTCCAATAACAGAATCCATCAACACTAAAGTGGAAGAAGTGTGAGAGAAGGAGTTTAGAATGTACATAGTTAAACTGATCTGCAAAGGAAAGGATGGTATAAGAAATGAAATCAGAGATAAAATACAGGAAGTGAAAGATCACTTCAATAAAGAGGCAGAGATTCTGAAAAAAAAAGCAGAAATCTTTGAAATGAAGGAAACAATAAACTAAATTAAAAATTCAATAGAAAGCATCACCAACAGACTAGACCACTTGGAAGACAGAACCTCAGGCAATGAAAAAAAATACATATATGTATATATATGTATATAATCTTGAAAATAGAGTTGACCACAGAGAGAAAATGTTAAGAAACCCTAAGCAGAATTTCCAAGAACTACGGTATAATATGAAAAGACCAAATTTAAGATTTATTGGGATAGATGAAGGTGCAGAAATAGAAACCAAACGAATGTACAATCTTTTCAATGAAATAGTATCAGAAATGTCCGAAATCTAAAGAATGAAATTGAAAATCAAATACAAGAGGCTTACAGAACTCCAAATGTGCAAACTTACAACAGATCCACACCAAGGCACATTACAATGAAAATGCCTAGCATACAGATGATAGAATTTTAAAGTCTGAAAGAGAAAAATATCTGATTATGTATAGTGAGAAAACAATTCAGATCTCAGCCGATATCTCAATCCAGACCTTCAAAGCAAGAAGTCCCAGGAATAACATATACCAAGCTGTGAAAAAAATGGATGCCAACCAAGAATCCTATATCCAAAAAAAATTAAGCTTCATATTTGAAGACTCAATAAAAACCATACATGATAAGCAAAAGTTAAAAGAATTCACAACTAAAAAGCCTGCATTACAGAACATTCTCAACAAAATATTCCATGAAGATGAAATGAAAAAGAGAAAAAGTGAAAACCAGCAAAGGAAGGAACTACTAAAGGAATTTTCAATTTAAGGAGAAACTAATCCACACTGAAAACTAGAAATAAACTGAAATTACCAGGAATACAAATCATATCTCAATAATAATTGAATGTTAATGGCCTAAACTCATCAATCAAAATACATGGATTATCAAAATACTTGGATTAAAAACCAAGATCCAACAATATGTTGTCTCCAAGAGACTCACCTCATAGGCAAAGACATCCACAGACCGAAGGTTAAAGGATGGGGAAAAATATCTCACTCACGTGGATTGTGTAAACAACCAGGGGGTTCTATCTTCATATCAGATAAAGTGGATTTCAAGCCAAAGTTAATCAGAAGAGACAAAGAAGTACATTTCATACTGCTTACGGGAATCATACATCAACAAGACATAACAGTCGTGCATAGTTATGCCCCAAACAATGGAGCATCTATGTACATTAAACAAACCCTTCTCAATTTCAAGAACCAAATAGAGCACAACGCAATAATACTGGGTGACTTTAACACATCTCTAGCAAAGCCTCACCCAAGGGGGATTTAGGGAGTTTCTGAAGCAGTTTCTCTGCCTCAAAGTGAGATCAAGAGCTGCCTCCTCTCTGGAGTGAGGGAAGTGGGCAGCAGCTCCAATTCCTGGAACATGGCATAATTGCCATGAGCTTCTAGGACTGTGGTATCTCATACCATGGTCATGAAAGGGAACAGGCACCTTACTTCTCATAAACAACCACACCCTTTAAGGCCCATTGGCATTATTATTTCTATAATTTCTTTTTTAAAAATATTTTTTAGTTATACATGGACATATATCTTTATTTTGTTTATTTGTTTATTAAAAATATTTATTTATTTGCTTTTAGTTGTACACAATGCATTTTTACATGGTGCTGAGGATTGAACCCGGGCCACGCACGTGCTAGGCGAGCGCTCTACCACTGAGCCACAACCCCAGCCCTTGTTTATTTATTTTTATGTGGTGCTGTGGACTGAACCCAGTGCCTCACATGTGCAAAGCAAGAGCTCTGCCAGTGAGCCACAACCCCAGCCCTCTATCATTTCTTACATAAGTTCTTCAACCCTTTCTTGTTTTTACAGAGAAGAATGATTCCCAGGGTAAATCATCAGCTATTAAGATGATCATTTCAGATGAGGCCAATTCACCTGCTCACTGATCACTTCATCACTGTAGTTAGAATCAGCTTTTAAACAGCCATAGCACAAGACTAATTCTGTGCAATGAAATGAATGTTTATGTGGCCCCAAATTCAACATGTTGAGACCTGATCCCCAGTTTGATGGTACTAGGAAGGGAGGTCATGGGAAGTGTTCAGATCACAAGTATGGAGCCCTCAAGAATGAGATTATTGTCCTCCTGAGGTGCCTAAGAGAACATATTTTTTTTCCCTTATACCTTATGAGGACATAGGTAGGAGCCACCATCTGTGAACCAGAAGGTGGGCCCTCACTGGACACTGCATCTGCCAGTGGGTTGATCTTGAACTTTTCAGACCCCAGAACTGTAAGGCATAGTTATCTATTGTATAGACGATGCCAGCTAATTTACGATATTTTGTTTTAGCCACTGGAAAGGATTAAGATATCCCCAAATAACTTAAAGTATATTTTCATATGGATAAAATAACAATCTGGGGGAAATTCTAACCTGCTATTTTCATAAAGTTTTTATTTTTATTTTATTTGCTCACCTTGACCAAAAGAACACCTTTATTCCCCCCAGATATATACCAAATGTCTGTAGTTTTTTCCAAAGGAAACAAGTATAATTCATCTTTCTGGAGTAAATTTTCCTATGTGATCTACCTTAATATAAGAACTGTATTCTGATGAACATTAACACACATTCCTTATTCAGCAATTATCAAACAAACACACAATGAATGTGATAATAAAGACAGGAACTTTTGACATAGAGAAAATGGGAACAAAATCTAGTCAAATGAGTACAAATATACACACAAGGCTTTTCCTCAGGGAGAAAGTGGGGACTTAGCTGAAGCGAGGGCTCAGTAATCAAGGGACCAGGCTGAACTCTGAGAAAAAAGACACACAAGTTTTTATTAATTTTCTGGAGTGGGCCAAAGTCTGGTTATTTTCCACTGGCCAGGGACACTTTTTCAAAAATATTTTTTCTTGCACCAGAGACTCAGAGTACCAGGTGGTCACCTTCAACTTGTGGTAGGAACTGCTGAGTGACTCAGGTAGCTGGTGCCATCATGCTATGCAATCATCCTGGCCTTGTTTCTCCATCTGGGCCTGATGATAGGCTGACGGACTTTGCATGTTTGAGCTGCTATAGCTCATGAAAAGGCACAAGGGTGGAGTAGAGGGAAACACAAACCAGCTCCCACAGGCAATCAACTTGTCTGTATGCAAAGTCAAGGAGAATCCGCAAAAATTAAGTGATGAGTGAGTGTTTTCAGCAAAAGCAGCCTTCATTATCATCATGACGCACATGTCAGAGGTGTCATCCACAGAAAAATTACTGAGACTTAGCATTCACTGAGACTAGTGATGTATTGCCCAGCTGTGTGACCTCCAAAATAAGTGATTTTTAAGATGAGTAAGAACAAGTGAAGCTGGAAGCTTTAATTAGGTGTTTTTCCCCCAGCTTCACTTGTTTTTAAAAATCTCATCTTGTATAAACCTTCTGCTTTTAGTTTTAACAGGGTCTTATAGCGGGTCTGTTAGAACAAGCCCAAGGGTAGAGATGCCATCTGCCATGCTAAAAAGACCCAAATATTTTTTGCTATTAGGGTTTTATTTCATTGTCCCATTCTTTTCTCCCAGCAGGGTGGTTCCAACTGTCTCAAAAGAATTGCAACCAGCAAAAAGTGTTTTGTGAATAAGTGATTTTGTTTTTCAAAAGGGATATGATTTTCTTGCTGTGCATTTTTTTGTCTATGATAAAATCACTTGTGTGTAAAATTTACACTACTCAGGAAAGCATACCAGTGTCAAATAATTATAAATGTAAACTATGAGCTGAAACTACTGTTAAATTTTGAGTATATGCTCTTCTAGATTTTTATTATTATTGATTTAAAAACAGTAATAAATATGTTAATTATATATAATTCAATACATAGTATGTATACTATGTATTAAAATAATTCAACACATGGTATATATAACATATATCCAACATATATAAATATATACACAATGTATTATATATTATAATTTTATAACAGTGTGTATATATATATATATATACTGTGTATATATGTATATGTGAGTGTTATGTACACACACACACACACACACACACACACAATGTATTGAATTATCCCCAATCCCTTCCTGAAGACTTTGGAAGTAAGACTGAGGCAGGACTAGCATTCTGTGATTTAGGTGGAACAAGTCAGAAGTAGCCAACTTTACAAAGCGAAAGAATGAAAACTTAGTGTTTATGCTGTGTATTTGTATTTCAAGGAGCTCACAAGTTTTATCATGAACTCTTCGAGTGACAGGGATTGAGACACTAACATAATAAATACTCTGTTAAGGCGTTTGTAATGAAAAATGTTTCCTCCTTTTAACTTCATAAAATTTTCAAAATTATCCAATCATCAAGCTTTGGTTAAAGGATATGTGCCTGGAATTGTGTATATGATTTTAATATTTCATATGGGGCAGAATTCAGAGAAAAAACAAGGCAGATTCATCACAGACTGTTTTGTGATGGAGGCTCAATTGCCTGAAATAATTTAAAGCTACACGCAGCTGATGTACATAGAGGTAATAACCAAGATTGAAATTCCTCACACATAAAAATGATTAATGTTGGAAGTGATGGAAATGCTTACTACCTGGATTTGATTATTATATTTGAAAAGGAAATCCAGGAAGGACAAACCAGTGACTAACAAGATTGTATATCAATAGAAGATGGAGGTGGGGGGAAATGAGAGAAAGACAGTTGGAATTGGAATAAAGTGGTAAGATGAAGTGACATTTTTCTAACTAAATCTTGAAATCTCTGATTTTTTTTTTTTTTTTTTTTTTTGGTACTGGGGATTGAACCAGGGATGTTTTACCAATGAGCTACATCTCCAGTCTTTTTTATCTTTTATTTTGTGACAAGGTCTCACTATGATTAAATTTTGCCTTTTAGATCTGTGATATTTCACATGGTCAAAAAATAAACACAAGCTGAAAATCAACCAAGACACAACACATGTTGGTGCCCCTAGTGGAATAGACACTGTAATGAATACATCTTGCTGTACTACAAATGAATTAAGAACACCACAGTAGGTGAAGAAAAAAGTTGTCTAAACAACCTTGGAATACAGTGTTTTGACCACTTGCATACATACATACACAAAAGAACTGTCCGCTATTAGTGTAACTGCACAGTAAATTTGTTTTTTATAGAGTTTTGAGTCAACAACTTTGAAATTACACTTTCTGTGTATTCTAGATTTGAGCAAATAGGCAAACTTATTGTATATAATGACAACAAACCCTCTCATAGTCAGAGGAGTTAAAAATGAAGAAAGGGGAAAAGGTTAAATGAGTTTAGTTGTGCTGGATTGGAATTGGAAATATTAGAAACTTAAGTTACATATGAAAATGCATAGATACGAAGTTCACATAGAAGTCTGTATGTTCATGCTAGGGTGCATGGGCGCACACACAGACACACATTTCAACTCTCCCCCTGAGAGGGCCTGGAAACAATGATTATGACTAGTGGGACATTTTGAGATTGTTCTAAATTTCCCTTGAATATAGGTCTGCTCTTCTAGCTAAACCTCTGTCTTTGCCTGCCCTTTCCTGTCACTTATGACAAGAACCCTGCTGGTCCTGAGACAAGTTTCCTGTACTCTCTGGCAACTGCTAAGACCCTTCTTCAAAGACATGTGCTCTCCTAGGACAATTCCAGTAAAAAGTTACAGAAACTACATTATAGCCAATGTGTGTGTGAGGGAACATAGAGCGGCATCATTATCATTGAGTGCAGATGGTACATTTGCATGTGAATTTCCACCTTTCTTTTAATTTTTATTATATATTTTATATTAAGTTGAAAATTCTCTGTAAGTGTGTTGTAGCATCCATTTACCCAAACCAAGGGCCAGCAAACTTAGTACATGAGCCAAATCTCCCTTCCGCCTACTATTGTAAATAAGGTGGTACTTCCACAAATTTCCATTAAGAAAATAATGTTTTAAAAGAAGAAATATTTCAAAATAATATCTTTGTGAACATTTTGTGCCATGGATTTTCTATATTCCCTGTGTGTTGAGGAATCTTAAGCCAGCCCGAGAGATGCATCCAGAAGGGAGCCTATGAAAGCTTCTAAGACAAGGACAAATGAAAGCTGGCAGGACTGTATTGTCTAAGGTGTCACAGTGGAGTGTCTGTGGCTTTTCTGACCTCTCACCTCTGTACCAAACACCCATATTTGAGCTCAGGTTAGATGTTTCAGACATGCTTCTGCTACCTTTAGTGATGCCATCTTGTAGGCAGGAACTCTGGGGGCAAGTACCAGGCAAGTACCAGTATTTTCTGGCAAATAAGCTGCTCACCCTTTACATGTGTGATAATATCCTTTCAAGTTGTCTTCTTGTTTCAGATAAGGCCAGCCAGAGAAAACCACAAGGCATCATTTAAACCAGCCAAAACCACCAAGTCATTTTTTTGGGTGATCTAGAGTGAACTTTCCACATTGTAATCCCATTACAATGTTAAATTCTCCTCCATTCCAAAGGTATCCTGTTTGCCATCTTTGAACATTTGAAGCTAAGAGGCAGCATGGTCTCCAACTGAACATGCTCAGAAATGTGCCCGCCTCTCTAGTGATGACTAGTCTTTCCAAAATGAATATGCATAAGTTTCCCCAATACAACAGACAGTGTTTTGGAAAATATCCCCAGTGCTCTCCTTACTGGCTGTGAGTATTAGGACTTCTTATTGGCTTTGTGTTCACTAATGGGCAAACCCATTCTAATCAGTGAAAATAACAGTATAAATTATTCACTTTCAATTTTACTCTTACTGCAGCATTCCATTTGTGGAAAGGACAAGTTTCCTCAGTATTTTATGTTTTTCTTTTGTTTGTTTTGTAGCTTATGTGAAGGGTGGCCGACGAGCAGAAGAAGAAAAATCAGCAAGGAGTGAGTGTGAGGTAACTGAGAACTGTGCTGGAACCTCTGGTGCTGGGAGCAGGTATTTTTTTTTAAAACATGTAGTTTAGTCTTTACCTTGACTTGAATTCTCATTGAAAGCAGCAACTGAGGAATGAGCAGGAAGGGCAGATGGCCTATTGTCTAGCTTGCAGGAGTCTATGGCTGGCTTCAGTTCTGGGGCAGCTCAGATTTAGTTAGAGTACAGCTGTGAAGTGAGAGCCAGACAGGAAGGCTGTCTGTGAAGCTCCCTGAACATCAACCCAGGGAAGCAGCAAGTGGAGTGACTCACAGAATGTCTGCCTCGTTCTATGAGGACCTGTAGTAGTTCTGGAATACAGAGAATAAGACCACCCTTGCAAAGGAGCTAAAAGAAAATTGTAAACTAGAGAGGGAGTTTCTTTTTGATCTTTCCAGTAGTCACATTTGATAAAGATTCAGAGTAAAACTCTACAATTATCTATGTAGAAATAAAATTAGTTCCTTCAACACCAATTTTTGTTAGTTCAACATAACCCCATAGTCAAAGCTCTGTGTGTGCATGTGTGTGATGTTTGTTTCTCATAGGAACCTCAGAGTTACTTGTAGCATTTGTTAATGTGTAGATACTTAGGCCTTGGAATCTAGGTTTTAAGTTTGGTACTGAGGATTGTATCCAGAATCTTTGTACTACTGAGCTACATCTCCAGTGCTTATTTTTATTTTATTTTTTTTTTAAATTTGAGACAGGGTCTCACTAAATTGCCAAAGCTGGCCTCAAACTTATAAACCTTTTGCCTCAGCCTTTCAACTTGTTGGGATTATAAGTGTGTACCAAGCACCAGGAATTCTTTTTTTGTTTGTTTTTTTTTGTTGGTGCTGAGGACTTCTTGCATGTTAGGTAACCACTCTACCCCTGAAACACATCCGCATCTGGGAATCTACATTAGTTCCTATAACATCAATTTTTATTAGTTGAAAATAATACCATAGTCAAAACTCTGTGTGTGCATGTGTGTGATGTTTGTTGCTCATAGGGACCTCAGAGTCACCTGTAGCATTTGTTAATGTGTAAATACTGAGGCCTTGGAATCTAGGTTTTAATAAAAAAAAAAAAAAAAATTGTTACTGAGGATTGTACCCAGAATCTCTGTATTACTGAGCTACATATCCAGTGCTTATTTTTTTAATTATGAGACAGGGTCTTGCTACGTTGCTAAGGCTGGCCACAAATTTATGAACCTCCTGCTTCAGCTTCTCAAATTGTTGGAATTATAATGTGCACCACAGCACTAGTTTTTATTTATTTATTTTTTTTGGTGGTGGTGCTGGGGACCTCTTACATGCTAGGTAATCACTCTACCACTGAGATACATCCCCAGCTGGAAATCTACATTTTAACAATATTAGAGTGAATCTTATGTATACTGAAGTCTGAAAATCATTTGGAACAGGATCAAATAGAATAATTTGAATTTTAAAGTCCCATGCTTCATTCAAAGCCAAGAGACCAGAGATGTAGCTAAAGTTTTTTGCAGTTGTGGCCACATCATCCTAGGCCTGCCTTTGATCCTCACTTCAGAGAAGGGAGCATACAGGTCCAGGAATTAGAATGTTGGTACTAGGAGCTCAAGTGTTACCTCCATATGCCCCACTCCTCATACTGAAGAAGCAGACAGAAGGTCATTGCACGGGAACAGTATGTTTGAACTTGACTACTATTCTGTCTGCTGGAAAATTTAATAGTAGAATTTTTTTTGGTAATTCATAATATGCAGATTTTGTTGAAGTATATAATCTAATGGGCCCATTTGCTTATTGTAATTATCATTTAATTTCCATCTAATTTGACATTTAGTGAATTCATATTTTGTGATTCATACTGTGCTAAGATATGTTTGCAGTGTCTCATCTAACAATCAATAAGCCCTCCAGATTTGACCTATAATTTTACTCACATTAACCCTCTAATTATCCTAAAGAACTTAGGCTCAACTAAAGGAAACTCATTGATAAAGTCCACTCTAGTAGTAAATGATGGAGCTGATCATTTTGATGGCACTAGATGCATCTTGAATATTTTACAAATAATTATAAAACTGAATGGAGGTGACATTACTATGCAACATTATGCTTGGATATTCTTAGGATGAAAAATAAGCAGTTATCATAGAAAATCATTTTAATATAGTGAAAGTAAAAAAATATGCCAGGAGATGCATGGGATGAATAATCAGACACATAGTACTTCATTTTTTATATTAAAATTTTACCTTAAAATAAATGACAGTGAAATCTCCTATGTCTTCCCCTTAGTTTCACCCAAGTGACATTGGCTTTATCTGTGTGTGTGTGTGTGTGTGTGTGTGTGTGTGTGTGTGAGAGAGAGAGAGAGAGAGAGAGAGAGAGAGAGAGAGAGAGAGAAAATGCAAGTTATTGATCAAAGAACTTATAGCATAATCTGTGTCTTCAGGAGGATTTTCTGCCAGGTGGTTGATGTAGCATAGCACAGAGAAATAGATTTTCATAATATCCAGGATTAATTCTTCTTTCTCTTCCTCTTTCTCCTCTCCTCCTCCTTCTCTTGCTCCTGTTCTTCCTCCTTTTGGTGGTAAAGAGTACGTTGCAAAATTTATTGTTTTCACAATTCTTCCGAGTACAGTTTGGGGACACGAATGTTCCACATTGTTGTGCAACCACTACCACTAAACATCTCCAGCACTTTTTCAACAATCCAGACCTAAACTCTGTACCTTTTAAATAGTGATTCCTCATGCCTCCTCCCCACAGAACATAGTAATCACTCCTCTAGTTTCTGTTAGATGTCTTGGGCTATACCAGGTACTCACATAAATGGAGTTATATATTTTTCTTTCTGTGTCTGGCTTATATCACTTAGCAACATGTCCTCAAAATTCATCCATGTTGTGGCATGTGTCAGGGATTCATCTCTTTTTATGGGTGATTACATTCCACTGTATGGACTAGCATACTTTGTTACTCCATTTATCTATCAATGGAAATTTGAGTGTTTCCACATTTTGATTCTCATGAATAATTCTGTCATGATTATGGGTATATAGCTCTCTATTCAAGTCCTTGGCTTCATTGTTTCTATTTTTCCTTTTTTTAAAATTTAATTTAATTTGTTATACATGCTTTTAGAGTGCAATTCCTTTCATATTACATATAAAGAGCACAGTATTCTAAGTCATTGGTTTTACACAAAGTATTTTCATACCATTTGAGTTTTTATACATGCACTTAGTATATTGATGTCCAACTCCTTCTGCCATTGTTTCTATCTCCTCGCCCCTTTCCCTCCCCTCCCCCTTTTTTCTATTTAACATTCCTTCATTCCTCTCATCCCCCCTCCCTTTGCCACTATAATTTAGTATCATCATAGCAAAGGAATCAATCAACCTTTGGTTTTCTAGGATTGGCTGACTTGACTTAGCATTATTTTCTCCAACTCCATCCATTTACCTGCAAATGCCATAATTTTATTCTCTTTTAGTGCTGAGAAGTGTTCCATTGTGTATATATACCAAAGTTTCCCTATCCATTCATCTATTGATGGGCATCAGGGTTGTTTCCACAATCTAGCTATTGTGAATTGTGCTGCTATAAACATTGATGTGGCTGTGTCCCTGCAGTATGCTAATTTTAAGTCCTTTGGGTGTAGACCTAGGAGTGGGATAGCTGGGTCAAATGGTGGTTCCGTTCCAAGTTTTCCTAGGAATCTCCATACTGCTTTCCAAATTGGCTGCACCAATTTGCAACCCTACCAGCAATGTATGAGTGTGCCCTTTTCCCCACATCCTCGCCAGCATTTATTGTTGTTTGTGTTTTTGATAGCTGCCATTTTGACTGGCATGAGATGAAATCTTATAGTATTTTTGATTTGCATTTCTCTAATTGCTAGAGATGTTGAACATTTTTTCATATATTTGTTGATTGTATATCTTCTTCTGAGAAGTGTCTGTTCAGTTCCTTAGCCCATTTATTGATTGGGTTGTTTGTTTTTTTGGTGTAAAGGTTTTTGAGAGCTTTATATATCCTTGAAGTTAATGTTCTGTCTGATGTGCATGTGGTAAAGATTTGCTCCCATTCTGTAGGTTCTCTGTTCACCTCACTGATTGTTTCTTTTGTTGAGAAGGAGCTTTTTAGTTTGAATCCATCCCATTTATTATTGTTTGGTTTTAGTTCTTGTGCTATAGGGGTCTTATTGAGGAAGTTGGGGCCTAATCCAACATGATGGAGATTTGGGCCTACTTTTTCCTTTATTAGGTGCAAGGTCTCTGGTTTAATTCCTAGGTCCTTGATCCACTTTGAGTTGAGTTTTGTGCATGGAGATAGATAGAGGTTTAATTTCATTTTATACATAGGGATTTCCAGTTTTCCCAACACCATTTTTTGAAGAGGCTGTCTTTTCTCCAATGTATGTTTTTGGCACCTTTGTCTAATATAAGATAACTGTAGATGTGTGGGTTAGTCTCTGTGTCTTCTATTCTGTACCATTGGTCTACTGGTCTATTTTGGTGCCAATACCATACTGTTTTAGTTAACAGCATGGTATTTTTCCTTTTTTTGTATGTGTATGTTGTCTATACTCAAATGTGGAATTGTTGAATCAAATGTTAATGTTATGTTTAATTTTTTGAGGAATCCCCAGACTTTTCAACACTTTATGTTTCTACTACCAATGCTAAATGTTCTATTTTCTCCACATCCTAACACTTACTTATGTTTTGCTTAATTTTTGATAGTAGCCATCTTCGTGGGTATGAAGTAACACTTAATGATGGTTTTGATTTGCATTTCATTAATGTTAATGAAAAATTAAAATGGAGACCACGCCTGGAAAATACTTGAGCAAGCAAAACCATGTAGGCCTTAAAAATAGTTTTATCCTTGCTTAAACTCCAAAATTAAGCAAAACTCATCTTGAGTCATTTCACATAAATGCTTATTTAAGAGAAAAACAAAATTTAACATTGTCTGTTAATAAGCAGTCCACTAACATGATTATGCAATTAAATCTTTCAAAGAAAGTAACACAAAATCACAATTTTTGTAACTACAAAAATAATGATTTTGTTTCTACATCCTTTCGAGTAAGTTCTTTATATTGCTTTGACATTTTCCTAGTAAATACTTGCCTCTGATACTTGGCCAACAGAACACAAACAACAATACCAACAGTGTCTTTCAATCTGTTCCACAATTCATGAAAAATAAGGTATTCCAATAAACTCTTTAAAATGTATACTGACTTATAATGGCAAGGGAGGGGGGATGAGAGAAATGAAGGAACTTTAAATAGATCAAAGGAGAGGGAAGGGAAAGGAGGGGGCAAGGGGATATGAATAATGGCAGAAGGAGTTAGACATAATTACCCTAAGTACATGTATGAAGACACAAATGGTGTGAAAATACTTTGTGTAAAACCAGTGACTTGAAAAATTGTGCTCTGTATATGTAATATGTAAGACAAACATGTATAACAAATTAGAATAAATAATTTAATTAAAAAACAATAAATAATGTATTGCACCTCAGATTTTTATTTTATACTGGTGATTAGTGATGCTAAGTATGTTTTTCATACAATTCAGGAAACACCTTGCCATTCTGTGGGAACGGATTGGGAATGGGCAAGCTGTCACCATGGAATTCCTACCATTATGATGCAGATTTGTCTCATTTGACTTTTCAATCCTTTTTCAAAGTTCCTATAAGATTACTGTAATCATTTTAGAGCTTTTTTTTTTTTTTTTTAATAATGTCTCTGTGGAGGAAATTAGCACTTAGATCTTCCAAGTTAGCCATTTTTAACTGTTTTTTTCTAGGTTCTTAATCATGCCTGTATGACTTGATCACTAAGCCTTTGTGAAATTCACTTATTTCATTTGCAAAGTGAGTATAATTATCACCAGCTAGTCAGGCTGGTGACCTGTGCTGGGTTCACAAAATTGAATACATCAATAACTGAGAAAACAGTGAAGGAAGCACGAAACACACATAAATACCTTTAAAATCCGGGATGGCTCATGAACTTAGGGGACCATTAGAAAGAGAAAGAGCCACCTGAATTCTTTATTCTTATATAGGGGTGGACACACAAAGGGAGGTTCAATGGAATGTTCTTTCCAAATAAGGCAAAGGGTCAAGTTTCAGGGGGTTGAGTCTAGCTTCATGATGTCTTGTGGTCAGTAGATTGATTGATGTCTTGGCAAGTCACACCCATCTCAAGTGCTGTGTGGGATCAAAAGGCAGAGCGAGCAAAATGGACACATACGTGCAGAGCCCAGACAGAGCAGCAATGTCAGTCCAGTCCACTCATGCGCTCAAAATGCTCACAGTTCACACACACAGCCCATGCCTGGCTCGTGACATAAAATAATTTAGAATTTGTGGTACTTTTAAATATCAATAAAGTTAGAGACACAGCTTATCTTAGGCCTCCTATTATGTAATAACACCTTGGATTTTTTCATTACTATTGAAGTACAACTTTAGAGAAGATAATACCCAATTTCATGAGAGATTTGGGGGAATGATGGAGGAGACCTTCTGCAGTCTTCTCATGTTTGGTTATGTGTTGTCCCATACAAAGTGCAGAAGTCTCATCTATCCTAAACTGATAGTGTTTGGATAGTTCTGAGGCAGAGAATGACTTTGCAATCCCATTTTTCCTGGGATGCTCTTCCAGATTAGCAGGTTGCTATGGCATCTGAACCAAAAATGTCAGCCCCCATTTGTCTGGTGGAAAACAACAATGAGCAACTGATGGTGAACCAGCAAGCTGTACAGTTTCTTGAGAAGATTTCTCAGCCAGTGGTAGTGGTGGCCATTGTTGGACTGTACCGTACAGGAAAATCCTACTTGATGAACCGTCTGGCAGGGCAGAACTCTGGTGAGTAGTGTCCTGGGTGAGGCCAGTTGATTGTGTCCAGGTGAATCTCAGCTTCTTAGTTCTGATTCCCACTTACATGAAGGGAGGACCCAACTCCTCTCAGTAAAGCAAGCTTGTCATCCTAAATCTCACTACCAAATTACTAGTTCACTGTAATCTCTTCCAATCAATATTATTTTTTTCGCTATCAATAAGGAAAACTTTTCCTACTTATGAACGGAATCATACCTTTTCTTATATCCTGTTTCTCCCATCACACAACATATTCTGCTTTTTCTATGTAATATTTTCAACAATATGTAATGGTCTTTGAATATTTGTCATCTTAAAAACCCTCTCTTGATTTCACATCTCATTGCATCTGTCAATTGACTATGTCTTGCTTTGTCTTTGTTTTCAATATGAATAATATTATCCCAGTTTCCTTTTTCTGCCTTTTATCTTCTCACATCTCTCTTCTATAAACTCATCTCTGACATCGAACCCCACTATTCTTCCAAGACACTCTTGCCGGCTTCTATTTTGTCTGATTCATAGAAAATTTACCTCCATCCTGAGAATGCCATCACTCTCATGTTTAATGACCTCTGCTTCTTGAAATAGGTGGCTTGTAAAGTAAGGCATTCTTGAGGAAATAGAGAATGCATCAACTTGACTGCTGGGGTACTTACAATCCAAGATTTCTGGCTCTGTCGGTCCTAGGCTGCTTAGAAGATCTGCTCTCATCATATGTTCCTCTCTCCTCTTCCCTCACAGGCTTCCCTTTGGGATCCACAGTGCAATCTGAAACCAAGGGCATCTGGATGTGGTGTGTGCCCCACCCCAACAATCCAAACCACACCCTGGTCCTTCTGGACACTGAGGGCCTGGGTGATGTGGAAAAGGTGAGGTGAGGCAGTGAGTCTCAGATCCTCTGTATTCTAGATTTTCTTTTTATGACCCTTTACAATTTAACTGCTTTGATCTGTTTGTGAAATTTGGAAATAGAACTACAGTGAATGAGGCAAACTGGTTGTTTGAATCTTACTGAAACAGGTCTTGAAAATCAGGATCAGGCCCTTATTCCCCATATGTTGAAAATTAAATACTGGAGAAATGCCAAGGTGGTATAGAAAATAAGTTTTATTTAAACGATAGAATACACATAGACTTCTCTCAGGTAGGGAGTGGGGATTCAGAGCTGGTATCCATGGGATGGGGCATATCCTATCCTCCTCCTCCTCCTCCTCCTCTTCCTCCTCCTCCTTCTTCTTTTTTAATATTTATTTATTTGCTTTAGTTGTACACAATGGTTTTTTTATTTGTACGTGGTGCTGAGGATTGAACCTGGGCCACGCACATGCTAGGCGAGCGCTCTACCACTGAGCCACAACCCCAGCCCAGGTTTCCTTTCTTCTCATGCTCCCTTTTCCTCTACCACCTATATGACCAAAGGTGGGAATAACCCCCAAAGTGGGAAAGGAGCCATTCAGGAGGTACTCATTAACATCTTCTTTCTGGGAGGAACAATTCTCTGGAGGGGAAGTAAACTTGGCAACAGGTTGTGAGGAGGGGGAAGTGTTCTGGAGGTATTAGCATTTTATTTCCTTTTGACACAGCCCCCATTTTTCCCACTCTGTCATCTACCCTGACTGCCTGCCATTTTTTTTTTTTTTTTTGAGATGATACTGTGGTATATTAGATAGGATACTTTATCTCTTGCTGGGGTGAATGTTTTGATTCTATATAAAAAAGCATATTAAGCAATTAAGATCAAGGCTTCTGGACTCAGTAGATAGGCATTACTGACAAAGTAAAGGCTCTGTCCTCAAAAATACCCTTTAGTACCATTGAAGAAACCTCACTCATGTTTCAGATTAAGTACAGGTCCTGGGAAAGAAGCAGGTTGGAGAGAGGAAGACCCCATGCTGCAGTGCAATGCCTGACTCGTGTCAGTTCCACGGGGAAATCTGTGGCTGGGATGGCCCTTTTGAGAAATCCTGTGTTGAGACAAGGAAGTTGGGTCTTGAACCCTGGTGCTGATCAGTCCTTGGACATCTGCCCCGGAAGCCTTTCTCATTAAGAGTGCTGACTTCTGAAGCCTGTCACCCTTCTGCACTTCTAATAGCTGCAGATAGCTTCTTTAATATTGAAAAGTGATCCAGACAGCACATCCCAGCTTCCAATACACAGAGTTAAGTATAAAGGGAACTCAATAGGAGGTTGGAGAGGTATTGACTGCATCTCCATGGATGAGGAAAGTTTCCTGATCCACCTTTAAAAATACAAATTGCATTTTGCATTTGGGTGTTGGAGTTTGGAGAGTCAGGTTTGCATTTCTTATGGTGAAGCTCATCAGCAACCCATAGAACATTTGGGAAATCTTTGAGAAAACCATGACTATGCTGGTTCTATCAAAGCATGTTTTTCACTTATAATACACATTTTAAGATGGATTTTTGATATTGTAGCTTTCTAACAATAGGTGAACTGAGTGATCTGTCCTTTTTTTTTTTTTCTGACACAATACCTTTATTTTGTTTATTTATTTTTATGTGGTGCTGAGGAAGGAACCCAGTGCTTCACATGTACTAGGCAAGCACACCACCACTGAGGTACAGAACCAACCTGTGATATTCCTTTTATGCCTTTTTTTGAGACTTATTAGAGAAAAGTGTCTAAATTTTCATACTCTCTTTTTTTCCACAAGGAGTTAGATATTCCGTGCTAATATTTATTCAGCTTTTAAGAATATAATTAACAAGTAAAATTGTATGTATTTGGGCTGTGGTTGTGGCTCAGAGGTAGAGTGCTTGCCTGCCATGCATGAAGCACTGGGTTTGAGCCTCAGAACCACATAAAAATAAAATAAAGATATTGTGTCCACCTACAACTAAAAAAAATAAAATAAAAATTGTATGTATTTGAGGTGCATAACAACTTGATGTTTTGATTTACTTTGTGATTGATCAGCACAAATTAATATATGTATCACCTCACACAGTTTTTTACTTTTGTAGTTAGAACACTAAAGAAACAGCTTCTTAGCAAAATTCAAGTACATGATACAGTGTTAACTACAGTGATGATGCTGTACCTTAGACCTCCAGAACTTATTTATCTCACATAACTGAAACTTTGTACTTTTTGACCAATATCTCTTTGTTTCTCCCATCCCTCAGTTCCCAGAACATACCATCCCATTCTCTGCTGCTTTGGGTTTGATAATTAGACCATTTTACATTTTACATCTGAATAAGATAATGTAGTATTTTTCTTTTTGTATCTGTTTTATTTCACTTAGCATAAAGCCCTCAATTTTCATCTATGTTTTGCAAATGGCAAGATTTCCTTTGTGTTTTTTTAGGTTTGAATACTTATACTCCACACTTTCTTACCCATTTATTCCTTGATAAACATTTGTACATTGGCTGTTGTGAAATAATACTGCAATAAATATGGAAGGGCAAGTATCTCTCTGAAGTACCGATATTACTTCCTTTGGCTTTCTATTTAGAAGTGATATTACACGACTATATGGTACTTCTGTTTCTTGAGGAATTTCCAGAATGATTTCTATAAGGGCTATACCATTTTACATTCCAATCAACAGCATACAAATGTTCTCTTTTTTCTATATCCTCATCAACACATGTCATCTTTTGTCTTTTTGATAATGGCTATCCTAACTCTTGTGATAGCTCATTGTGATTTTGACTTTCATCTCCCTGATGATTAGTGATGTTGAATATCTTTTCATGTACCCATTGGCAATTTGTACATAAACTTTTGAGAAATGTATTTTCAAGTCATTTGCTCATATTTTATTGCGTTGTCGATTTACTGTTGAGTTATATGAATTCCTTATATACTTTGAATATTAACCCCTTATTAGATATAGGGTTTGCTAATATTTTTATCCCATTCTGTAGTTTCCTTTTTTACATAACTTGTTGTTTCTCTTGTTTGCAAGAAGGTTTTTAGTTGCATGCTCTCCCACTAGTCTAATTTTGTTTTTGTTGTCTGTACTTTTAGTATCATATTCACAAAAACCAATGCCAGACCAATGTTAAGAAGGTTTTGCCTGTTTTCTTCTTGAAATTTTATGACATATGGTTATTTTTTTCCTACTTTCTAACTGAGTTTTTTGTCCTTTGACCAACATCTCTCTTTGACTTTTTCTCTGCCTTTGAACCACCCTTTCAACCACCATTCTACTCTCTACTTGCATGGATGCAACTTCTCTAAGTTCCACATATAAGTGAGATGAGGTCGTATTTGCCTTTTTGTGCCTCTCTTCATTTCACTTAGCTTAAAGTCCTGCAGGTTTATTTATGTTGTTGCAAATGACAGGATTTCCTTACTTTTATGGATGTATGGTATTCTTTTTTTTTTTGTGTGTGTGTGCATGTGTGTGTGGTGCTGGAGATTGAACCCAGCATCTTGTGCATGTGAGGTGGATGTATGATAGTCTGGTGTGTGTATTTCCCACATTTTCTGCATCCATTGAGGAACACTTGGTTGGATTCCATGCCTTGACTTCATTTCCTTTGGATATATACACAGCAGTAGATCCACTTTCAGTTCTTACATGCAAGTCTCAAATCTATTTTGAGTTTATTTTAATCACTCTTCTGCCTATGGATATCCAGTTCTTCTGATATTATTTGTTAACAAGGCCAGTCTTTCCCCATTGTGTGTTCTTGGCATGTTGTCCAAGCTGAGTTGACTATTAAAGCATGGATTTATTTCTGGGTGCTTTCTTCTGTTCCATGGATGTATATGCCTGCTTTTACATCATTATCAAACTATTTTAATCGCTGTAGCTTTGTAACATTTTAAATCAGGAAGTATGATACTTTGATGTTTGTTCTTCTTGCTCAAGATTGGTTTGGTTATTCCATATCCTTTGTGGTCCTGTATAGATTTTAGAATTTTTCTTTTTGTTTACTTAAGAATGTTATTGTCACAGGCAGTTGAAAGGCATCTATCAAACAATGGTATGTTCTTATCAAAATGGGTTTTTGTTTGCCACAAGTCATACTCTTACAAAGAACTCTGATTACTTTTTAAAAATTAGAGTTTGGGGAAATAAAGAAATGAATAGTTTAATCTCCCCACCCTTAAATCGCTACATAGAATATTCTAGGCCTGAATCTGTTATTACCTTGCTTTCAAGGAACAAGCTTATATATTCTTTATATTAGAAGTAATTTCTAAATTTAATTTAGGCAAATGCTATAATTTACAGAAACAAATTAGCCTGACCTTTAGTGCCCTTCATCAACCTGTGTCAGCGCTCACCATCCAGTATTCTTTCCTGCTCTTACCTACTTCTCAAACAAAATAACGATTTTCATTGCAAAGATCCCTGAAACCTACAACCTCTAGTATAGTTTCTGTGGATCTTTCTACATGCAGTATCATATTTCTTTGTTCTGTCAACATTCTGCCAACTCTTTAATGGTCAGCTTGTGATCTCTAGGAAGACTTCATACATGTTTTTCTCCAACTTTCAAAGCTTTGTTCTTTCTTGATTGACATGTAGTTTTTAATTTAATATAACAGCTATGGATTTCACTACTTATATAAATTAATTACTAAAATCCAAATTTTTATAGATGTTGTTGTCTTTGTTCTATACATTACTATGAATATTTTTTATTACTTTGAATTAGTTGTCTTAAAGTAACTTGTCATTATTAAATTGTTTTTTCCAAATCTAAAAGCATTGGGTTCAGTAGCCATCTATGCCCAGCAAAATATTGCTTATGGTCAATACATACATATAGAATGAAGAAATGCTAAGATTGATGATTGGATACTCCACTGAGAACCCAATAGAGTCCTAGTTTTTGTATGTATATTTCTTATTTCATCCAGTTGAGGGAAAAAATGTTATGTGAAGATGGGAATCATCATATGAGGAAATTATGATCCTAAGAAGCATTATAATTGTCAAAGCTGTTATTTGTTTAGGTCTTCCTTCATTGCATATGAGTAACTTAGTAAACCCATAAATGAAAGACTGACACAATAAAGTCTGAATGAATTTGTAAAACATAACTCCTAACCTCTTGCTGTAATATGCTTCCTAGGGTGACCCTAAGAATGACTCCCGGATCTTTGACCTGGCCGTGCTTCTCAGCAGCACCTTTGTCTACAACAGCATGGGCACCATCAATCAGCAGGCCCTGGACCACTGCTGTAGTATCCTTCCAGGAACTCAACCACCTGTCATTGAATTTAGGGGAACGAGTATTGAGTCATTATCATTAGCCCTGTCGTTTAGTTGTTTCTGGTATAGCAGAGGGCACCTGGGGAAAAAGAGGCTGTTTATAAGAACATTTAAATAGGGAAACACAGAAATGGTGTTTTTTCCTCAGCCAAGACCTAGTTATGTGACAGAGCTGACAGAATTAATCAGGGCAAAGTCCTCCTCTATTCCTGATGAAGTAGAAGATTGCACAGAGTTTGTGAGTTTCTTTCCAGACTTTGTCTGGACTGTCTGGGATTTCACCCTGGAGCTGAAGTTTGGTGGTCAACCCATCACAGAAGACCAGTACCTAGAGAATGCCTTGAAGCTGGTTAAAGGTATCAGAGTATGGCTCAGGAGAGGGTGGGATCGCTGAACAGTCTATCAATTCTGGGGTTCCATTGGTATTTGAGACTGAACTGAGGTCTGTAGAAATGGTAACTGGAGTGTAGGTTGAAAAGCTCCAGGAACTGAAGTTTACCTAAGAAATGTAGGGCCTAAAGTACAATGAAATTATTCAAAACCAAGTTCTTTTTAACAACTTGTACTTTAGTGTCCTGTTTATAATAGTTGCTAAAACTTTCTAGTGACCAGACACCTCTGTATTCTCTTTTGACATCTGCTTTCCTCTGTTTAGGAGAACCAATGACCTCAAAATTGTTAGACATGAAATTATAATCCAAAGCCCTTCTCACGAAAAAAATATATTTCACACAGATATTCTTCTCAAGAAGAATATAATTTTCAAATACTAGTGTATTTATTTCATTTGTATGAAAACCTTTGTTATCTGGGTGTGGCATCTGTAATCCTCAGTACTCTGGAGTCTCAAGCAAGAGAATCTCAAGTTCAAGCTTATTGAGACCTGTCTCAAAATAAAAAATACAATGGGCTGAGGATATAGCTCAGTGGTAGTGGCCCCTTCCTAGAACAGCAGGATCTCAAGTTTGTGGCCAATGTGGGTGAAGGGCAAAAATCACACTGGGGACAGCCGTGCAGCCAATAGATTTATTTAACAGCCTTTGTGGCTGGTAGGAGGTCGAAGAGGTGCTCTGGTCAAAGGTCGAAGAGGTGCTGGGAGAGGGGAGTCAGGGAGAAGGGAGTGTGCAAGCTCTGGTGGGAGAGGGGAGTCAGGGAGAGGTGAGTGTGCAAGCTCTGAACAGAAGGTGGGTGCTTGGTCGCACTGGCTGGGATCTCTGGAGCTGTCGGCTAAAGCAGCTGCTGTCTGGCTGGAGGCTGGAGCTGTCAGCTGGGGAGTGGCTGTCCGGCTGAGGGCAGTGGGTCTGGAGCTGTCAGCTGGGGCAGCTGCCATCCAGTGGGTAGCTGCTGTTGGGCTGGAGGCGATGGGTCTGGAGCTGGTGCAGTGGCTTCCTCCTCTCTGCAGAGTCAAGCTGATGTGTCTGAGTGGCTTCTTCCTCTCCGCAGGGTGGAGCTGTTGTGTTTGAGCTCCGAGCTGTTGTGTCTCAGAGTCTCTCGAATGGGACCCTATATAGGGATTTCTGGTGGGGGGTGCACCAGAGCAACCCCAACGCCATTGGCTCTTTGCCCATGGAACAGGATGACCTTTAAGCCTATTGGCTCCTGCCTGGGGGAAAAACATCCTGTCTGGGGAAGAAACATCCTGTCCAGAGAACAGAGTGACCTTTAAGTCCATTGGCTCCTGCTGGGAAAATGAAACAAGGTTGCTTTGCTCAGGATATGGAAACCTCTGGGCGGGGGGTGGGGGGGTGGGGGGGAGGGTAGCCCATCTATCAGTGGGCAACTTAGCAAGATCCTATCTTAAAACGAAAACTAAAAAGGGTTGGGGATGTAACTCACTGGAGTGGCCCTGGGTTCACTTCCCAGTACTCCCATCCCACTCTCATATCTTTATGTTCTAAACAGACCTAAAAAAGCATGTGTCTCTTCTATTTATTCCTGTCCAATATTATTTGTGATTATCAGAACACTCATTTTACTTTATATGTCATGGCTTCCAACACATTCACTCATGTTATAATTTCAAAATAAATTATATTAATTGGTGTATATATTGCTTACATGTAAATTATTTACATGGCTGCATAGCTAAAGAGATCTTGCAAGAAATTCCAATTCTGATTTACTCTTTTTTACTTTAATTTTTCTATGTTTTCTCAAAACATTTATTGAAAAGCTGGTAGGCAGAAAAGCCTTGTCTCAAATCTTAAAATCACATTCTGTTTACTTGTGGTCTTTGGATGTTTTTGCTAAAAATAGCTAACACTGTGTTAAGTTATTTTAAAAACATCAACTACATTGTGTATATTTGAGGTTTACATCCCAATATTATGGGATGAATACAGAGAGTAAACTGACAACTGCAGTGAAGGTGATAATATATCTATCATCTCATATAGTTACTTAATTTGTATTAAAACAGTTAAAATTGAATTAATAAAAATCCCAAATACAGTAGTTTTGTTACTAAACTTCTGCTTATTATATGTTTCTTTTACCTTGACCTATATCTCCCATTTCCTCCCTACCCCTGGTATCTACTATTTCATTCTTTTTTTCCAGTTGGCTTTTTAAAAAATGAATTCCTCTTATTGTGAAAGTAGTTTTCCTTAAGGAATCATGGTATCATTCCCAGTATTCCTAATGTTGTTATTTATGATATTGCTCTAATATCTCTTATTAGTTTGTCTTCTTTTTGGTTCTACAGCTCAATTTTTGCAAGGGATAGAGTAAACCAGATATTTATGTTTAACCTTTCATTCATTCAGTGAACATATAGAAATATCAACTGTATACTGGTACCATGTTCAGATATGGAGATATCAGTCTAGATGCTTTATTTCACTAGGGTCTAATGTTTCACAAAATATATTGTTAGAATTGTATCACTGGCACTAGTTTGGTGTGCAAAAAAGTACTGAATATTAATGTTAAAAAATTTCTTTAACAGTATACAACACCAAGGATACAACAACCACTGTCAAAAAACCTTTAGTTCTCTGTCCCAACATGATTTCTACCTTTGCCGGGGTCCAGCCCTAGCAGGGTCGGGGGTCTTCCTGGTCAAGGGGTTCTGATGGCTAGACAGCATCGGCGATGGGATGGACAGCAACCACACAGACTCACAGGCCAGTGTAGAATGCTGACAAATTTATTGAACTCACACACAATTTTTATACATTTCTTAAAGTATAACATGCCAAGAATGTGGTTAATATAAAACCCATAAGACTCTTTCTACAGAACAGGCTTATTGTATGACATAATGACACCCCTACCATGTCCCTTGCTATTATTCTATTTTAATGTCTAAATATAAGAATGTAATCAATCTTAAGTTTCTATTTCTTCCAAAAAGCCCCACAATTTATCACCTAGTATTTAATTGTGGTAAACATGTTAGACTTTTAACTCTAATCTTGTCTAAGTTAAACTTCATGTTCGGGCTAGCAAGAGGGCAATGTTTTCAGCGGTTTCCATGGCCAATCTCTTTGTAGATAATTGTTATATTGTTTAGTAAAGCAAGATCGCAGGCACCAGCTTCTGAGACTTGGATGATTTATGTAAACAGGTCTTTCATTATCAAATAATTCATGCCTATGAATTCTTTTACCCCTCCACCATATCATAACTTTTTCTGATTCTGATTCTGGATCTAGCCAACCCATGGGAACCAAGGGAGGATCTGTGGGAGATAAGAGGGGACCTGAATCTAAATTTTTATGAAGTTTATACTGAGGAGGAAACCAGGGACGTCCACCAATCAAAAGAGTTTTTTCCCCATGGGGTCTCTGTAGTAGGAAGTGCTTTGATTTTATTCTGTTTCTGATTACTAACAATGGAACTATGTACTTTTGCATACTCATGACTGGAGAAACAGGCGGCTCTGTGACTGATCCCACACATAGCAATACATGTTTATAACAATCACCCCAGGAAACAGACACATCACACGGTGGCAGAAGATTATTTACTGTTTGTGGTAGCGAAAGGGTCATGGTTTCTAATGTTTATTAATATTCTCAGAAAATGTCATAGCATTTCTTCCACCCTCAGTGATCCCTACTAAGGAATAACATGAGTAATATTTTAGGAAAATAGTGTAAAAAAGGCACCAGAGCCCAGAGGCATATATCTGGCATATTCCCGAGATGATGAGTCCTTGCAAACATCATTCTCCCAGTAGATCCTTGTCAAACACTGGTTGGGTTGCCAGGTGCCCCCACATACCTTATTCTCTGTTTTCCCCATCCCTCAGGGAGAGGCTCCAGAGTTGCAACATTCAGTCAGCCCAGGGAATGCATAAGGAATTTCTTTCCTAAATGGAAGTGTTTTGTCTTTGACTGGCCAACAAATGACAAAGAACTCCTAGCCCATATTGAGAATGTCTCAGAAGACCAACTGGATCCTAAATTCCAGGAGCAAACACATAGTTTCTGTTCTTAAATCTTCACCCAGGCAAAGATCAAGACTCTCAGAGAGGGAATTGTGGTTACTGGGAATCGTGAATCTTTTCATATTTCTGTGTGGATGAATATATGTTGAATATACTATATAAAGTGTCTCCGTTATTTTTGTTTGATTCAATGTATAACTATGGTAACATATACTCATAATTGAGGAAAGATGTACATTTTTAAGGTTACTTGTTAGGGTTTACAGACCTTCTTTAAAATTGTGCACTTTGTTACTGGTATCTGTGGCTTCCAAGTATCTGAAAACTCCTCCATTGATAATAAAATCACTAACAGGGTATAAAAACAGATAAATGCTTTTTTCAGGGGAAGTCTTATATGTTAAGTGTTGTTTGCAAGGAGAATATGATGTGTATTTTGGAAGTTTATAGCAGTTCTTATATAAATACTGGACTGTAAATGCCTGAAAATCCTTTGAAAGCTACAGGTTTGGCAACAAATATAATCTGATGAACCCTGCCTCATTTGTCAACCTGTGTAATGTATTTCCCTTTGACTTTTAATTAAGAAGTTATGTTTTCCATATGCATTTTGTATATTAGATAAGGTGGATATTTAACATTTTTAACACTGTGGCCTAAATAACCATGAAACTGAGGTCAATAGTACCACTAAAGTGATGATAGTAGAAAGAGGTAGGCATGTGTGTGTTTTTATATGTATGAGATTTTAGAAATATTGTCTTAGAATCTTGGATCTCATTGAGTTATAGATTCCAATTTATCCCCTAAAATTTCTGGCTTCCTCAGGCCTGGGGACTCTGGTGGTGACCTATGTAGATACCATCGCTAGTGGATCAGTGCCTTGTTTGGAGAATGCGGTGACTGCTCTGGCCCAGCTTGAGAACTCAGCAGCAGTGCAGAAGGCAGCCAAGCATTACAGTGAGCAGATGGCCCAGAAAGTGCAGTTCCCCACAGACACGCTCCAGGAGCTGCTGGAGGTGCACACAGCCTGTGAGAGGGAAGCCATCACAGTCTTCATGGAGCACTCCTTCAAGGATGAAAATCAGAAGTTCCAAATGGAATTGGTGGTAATTGTCTCCTTTTATTACCTTTTATAATGTTTCCCTTGAAAAGTGAAGCCTATAGGTGCCTTTATGGACCTCCTGGTTCCTCTCTCTAATTCATGGATAAAGCACTTTGGATTCTCATGAGGAATACAGTTCCCAAAGACCATATATTCCTTTTTGCACTCTCCCCCAAACTTGGGGCACATTATCCAGAAATCTCTCAGATGACTGAAGGAAAACCAGAATAGATTATCTTCCCTAACACTCTGACAACTGAAGCCAAGTCTTTGATTGATATCCTCCTGAATGCTCCTAATGGATATTGGTAAATCCTTCTATGGGTAACAAGCAAGCCTGAAACACCACAAGTCACCTCCATACTGTTTCCTGTTCTGTGCACACTCTCCTTTTCCTAGGAACCAAAGTTTCTCTCACCAGACCCTCTTTCCAGGCTTTTGTTCATCTTATATTACTCCTTGGATCATTGCATCATTGAAGATCGAATCACAGGACTCCACAGCTTCAAGATACCACGGAGGTTACGGAATGCAATCTCTTCATCACACAGATGAACATTTTGAGGCTTCGGAAGGTTAAGAAAGTTTCCTACAGACTTACAAAGGATCCTTATGGTTACAACATTCAAGTTTTGTTGTTTCTGATTCATCCCATGTCTTACTCCACTTGATTGCTTTTCTCAGGATAAATGCAGTTCGACTGACCTTTCTATCAGGTTCTTTGGAGTTTTATCTTTTCCATTCCTATCTTCCAGTGACATGTGTCTGTAATTCTGTTGCAGAAAATAACAGACCAGAAGAAGAACTATTTCTTGCTGGAGGATGAAGAGATCTCTGAAAAATACTGTCAGGATGAACTGAATCTGCTTTCAAAGGCCCTAATGGAAAGCATTTCTGCAGGAACTTTCTCCATTCCTGGAGGCCACAAGCTCTACATGGAAGCAAGGGAAAATGTTGAAGAGGACTATCTGCAAGTGCCCAGGAAAGGAGTAAAGGTGAGGAGTACTGGGACATGGGGAGCTTAGAGAATAGTCTAGGGATCTCTTAAATCTGAGGACACAGTACTACTTGTGAGTGATAAGAAAGCATGTTTCCTTTGTCTCCCTCCCTCTTCCCCAAAACTGGAGACCAAAACCCAGGGCTTGTGCAATCTAGGCAAGTGCTTTACCACTGAACTACACCCTTACCCCTCTTAGTCTTCTAGTGCTTCCTTTCATTTTATTTTCTCGCGAGTGTCAGTGTTCATTTCCCAAGATATGATTTTCAAAATTTCAGGAAAGATAGAGAGAACTTATATATTTCTTTCTTTATCCATATTACTTGAAATGAGCCAAGTATTGGTGATTCCCAATTTTCAGTCAGAGCCTTTGCTCTCAGGGCTGATCAAGGTAAGAAAGAGTCAAATAAATGGACTCTTACATATTAAGAGATATCACTTATGGACCAGGGATAGCAGGCTACATATGTGGTGGCATGAACACAGTAATGGCACAACTAACATGTCAAACTGTATTGACTACAGACATGGTGACATGCTTTTTCCCCAGAACTTTTAATTTAGTTCCCCAAACAACTTTATGTAATACCTCTCCTCATGTGGACATTTTGCACATCTGAACTGAGAGGCCCAGACATATTTAATAACTGGTCCAAAGTTATAGCCAGCCAGTGGTGGGAGGAAGTAGCGGCATAGACCAGAGAGGCAGCATTTCACATTGGAAGACAAATATATGAAAGCATCAGAGATTGTAGTTTGTACAATTGCATATCATTTAGATTGGCTGGAGCCTAGAGCAGGTGAAAGGAAGGAGAACTTGGAATTGGGCTGGAGGGGGCAGGAAGAGGAGATATGGAGTGTCTCAGGTCACACTGAGGAGCTTAGTTACTTTGTAGGGAGTCACTGTGAAATTTTAACCATGAAGCCAACATGATATAAACATATGTGTTTTTTGTTTGTTTTATTTTATTTTAATTTTTGCTGAGGACTGGGGATTGAACCTAGGGGTGCTTCACAATCCTAAGTCACATCCCCAGCCCTTTTTCCTTATTTTTAAATTTATTATTATTATTATTATTATTAATTATTAATATGGCTTGCACTCAGGAGCACTTAACCACTGAGCCACATCCACAGTCCTATTTTGTTATTTTATTTACCCTCTCTCACTGCGTTGCTTAGCACCTTGCCTTTGCTTAGGCTGGCTTTGAACCGGTGATCCTCTTCCTCAGCCTCCCAAATCACTAGGATTACAGGTGGGTGCTACTGCACCCAGCTATTTTTAAATTTTGAGACAGGATCTTGCTAAGTTGCTTAGTGCCTTGCTACATTTTTGAGGTTGGCCTTGAATTTGCCATCCTCCTTCTTCTTCCCCCCAAGTCGCTTGGATTACAGGTATGAACCACTGCACCCACTGTGCCCAGCTGATATATTGTTTTTGCAGATGTAGTCTTCCCATGAAATCTAAGTTCTTTGCTTCTTCTTGGCTTCATAGGCAGATGATGTCTTACAGAGGTTCCTGCAATCACAGGCAGTAACAGAGAGATCCATCCTGCAGGCAGATAAAGCCCTCACTGATGGGGAGAAAGCCATTGCAGGTACAGGGGCAAGACTCCACTCCCAGGGGATGGTTGGATTCCTGTAATTCCTTATGACAGGTCTGACAGGAAAACCTTCCCAAAACATGCTGTTCTGAATGTATGAAGAAAAAGGGGGAGTGGAAGTCAGACCTCAGGCCGATGGGCAGGACCTTTCCTATCACTTTCTGAAATGTGCCCTTGATGGTGTGGACCTGTGTGAATTCTGTGATTTCCTGCCCTGCCCTGCCTTTCAGATTTGGTTTGGTCTCTGAGCTCAGGAATGTACAGTATAGTTGATGTTTCTTTCTTTCTTCTCTAAAACTTTCCTGTGACAGAGGAGCGGGCCAAGAAGGAGGCAGCTGAGAGGGAATAGGAACTTTCAAGACAGAAACTACTGGAACAGCAGCAACAGATGGAGGCTCAAGAGAGGAGTTTCAAGGAACATGTGGAGCAACTGAAAAAGAAGGCAGAGGAGGAGAGAGAAGAGCTCCTGAAAAACCAGCACGCCATGTTGGAGCACCAGCTGAAGGTGGGTGTTGCCCTGCTCAGTTGTGCCTAATGGTCCTGGGGCCCCAGATGGGATAGTGCCAGTTACACTCAGCTCAGAGATGAAATACCATCACCATTTGTTGCTTGTGATTCATTATAAGTGTTACTAACCGCCCTCTACCTGCCCACACACACCATTTTTTAAAAATTCTTGATTCCTTTGAATAGTCTCACAAGTGTCAGGGTAAACAGATTTTCCATTAATTTGTAGTAAATATGAGCAGCAATTGTTTTGCATTCCCAAGACCGCTGTTATCAAGATAACTACTCCCAACTCCAAACCCTAGGTAGATTCATACCAATAAAAACTTTTGGAAATTTCTGAAGTTGAAAGCACAGGGAAGTGATAGCTTCTAAAATTGCTACAATCTGCTACAGGTTTACATAGCTGCCTGAGCACGCATATTGCAGGGGGCAAATCTCTCAGATTCCATCTAGATGTTATATGAGAATAGATTCCTAGATTAGCTGATGAGTTCTCATCATCACTATGGTATGGAGACCATACCACCGCAGTGGGACTGAGTATCTGTTTGGTCAGACCAGTGGCTTTTCTTTGGGGAAGAATGTGAAGAAGTTGTTCTCACACCTTGGTTAGCACTGCAGCAAAACTGTAATGGTGGGTGAATATTAGTCAAGTTGGAAACTATATTTGCTTACAGTGTCTAGGTCTAGCCCAGATGGTATTTTTTTGTTGCTAAATTATTTTAATAATAATGGAGAAAACATTCTAGGGGTAGAGATATTTTACAAAGTTTTGAGTAATAGTGATTCTTAAAGAATCAGAATTATGAAATATTTAAGTCCCTTTTAATGCATATTTAATTTATTTTAGACTCAAAAGGATTTGCTTGAGGAAGGATTTAGGAAGAAATCTCGGGAAATGAATGCAATAATTAATGAACCGAAAAAAAGAGTTGAAACTACAGAAAATGATAATACTCCATGGATTGCAGGCATGTTGGATGCATTTGGTGATAAACTGAGTTCAATATTGTCTGCTCCTGGTAAATGTATTGGTAACCTTGTAAAAGGATTGGCCTCACTATTTAAAAAAAAATTAGTTCTTCCTTAAGAAATCTGTAGGTTGTGGTGTATGCTTTTGACTGTTTTGATGTGTATGATTTTCATTTTCATTCAGCAAAGTTTTAAACAACATAAAAAGTGTTCTGTAGAAGATATCAGTGCCTGACCTATATTAGACAGACATATAGCATACACACATTGAAAGATGATGTTAACTTTTAGGAAAAACACATTTGCAATGTAATACATATGTAAGAGTCATTTGATGAATTGATTTTAAGGGCAAAAATTTGGTAACTACACTAAATTGGTACTATAAATTTTCATATGTACTGATATTGGAATAGCCATGAAACAAAATATCATGGAGTTCTCCATAGCCTAATACCTAATGATTTTAAAAATATAATGTGAAGTTAAAAACCATGTCTGAAACAGTATATATATTCTGATCACTATTAAAAATGCAATTACATGCAACCTATATATGTACAAATAAAATATCTTGTGAAAGATTAATGAGAAACTAAAATTGGCTCATTTGGGGGAGAGCTGGGTGAAACCAGGAGTTGAAGACACATGTACCTTTCCTTATAGACTCCGTTTTTGAACTTTGTGAAGAGAATTTGTATCTCTTATTTAGAAATAAATAGATAAATTAGAAACTTTAATTTCTTATACTAAAAATGATAACAATGAAAGTGAATTTGACCACTATATGATGAAATATGCTAATTATTTCAAGATATGATATCAGTCAGCTCAATGAGGGTTGTAAAACTGATTATCTGAGTACTAGAAAGCAAAACATTTGCATCCAAATCCCCTTTTCAGTGTGGCCTTGTTTTTTAAAACCCATATTTGTTTCATAACTGAGATATAAACTTTTCTGTGACTTTAAAAATCTCAGTTAAATCGTATCTCTATTTCCTAATTCTAAATTAATTTTAAATTGTTAAAAGCATGATGACCACATGTAAGAATGTGCATGGGCTGGGTTTGGTGGTGCTTGCTTGTAATCCCAACAGCTAGGGAGGCTGAGGCAGGAAGATAGTGAGTTCAAAGACAAGCTCAACAACTTAATGATGCCCTAAGCAACTTAGCAAGACACTGTCAAAATGAAAAGTAAAAAGGGGATGGATATGTGGCTTAGTGGTAAAGCACCCCTGGGTTCAATCGCTGGTACCAGAAAAAAGGAAAAAAAAAAAAAAGAATGTGCATTGGTGGAAGGATCTTGGCATCCTCGTAATTTCAGTGGAGGTCTCTGTGGTGGTAGGGCAGAGGGGACATTGTCTTTTCACAACTGGACCCCTTGATGGGGAATGATAGAGCCTGACACATGGATGCCAGGTGTTGGCCTGCAATGAGTAGAATCCAAGCAGATGTAGATATAGTAATGAGCTGCTGGGCCTGTTCAGGGAGAATTCTGGAGATGGGGAATAGGGTCTCTCAAAAGCTCCTGTGTTAATGCAGGAGTATTCAGTGGTGAAATGATTGGATTATGAGAGCTATAACCCAATCAGTGGATTAATCTACTTGAAGGATTAATACTTTGTTAAAAACTACTGTACTGGGTGGTAACTATATGCAGGTGGGTAATGGCTAGAGGAAGTACATCACTGGGGACAGGCCTTTGGTTTTTATATTTTGTGCCTGGTGAGTAGAACCTGCCCCGCCTCCCTTCCTGCAGCCATGAAGTGAGCAGCTGTCCTTCTTCATGTGTTTCCATCATGATGTTCTACCTCACCTCAGGCCCACAGCAATAGAGTCGGCTGACCATGGACTGAACCTCTGAAACTGAACCCAAATAAACTTTTCCATCTCTAGATCGTTCTTATCAGGTGTTTTGGTCATGGTGACCAGAAACTGACTAACAAGGGTCACAAAGGATAGGGAGACAGCAATCAAATGGATGCTTTTCAGTAGATGTGAGGATTCCCAGTAAAATTTTCCATCCTGTAGCCTCAATCTGAGCTAATTTTAGATCCCCACACCCATCAGTTGGAGAGGAGGGCAGGACTCAGGCTAAAGGACCCTGCAACTCCAGGACAAGGGTCAATGGTAATGATTTTCCCAGTTCTCCTCTTAGGGGACCTCTGACCTGTACTCAGTACCTCTATATTGGGCAAACAGGAATGGCCAACCAACCATTACCATAGACAGAAGTAAAGGGATCTCAAATAGAAAGTCTGAAGTCAAAGGAGAATGAAGAATCAAGACAGCAGTATATATGTAAAATGATCAATAAATATTGATTGTATGAAACTGCAATCATGTACTCTAGTAAAAAAGAGAGAAGAATTAACAAAAAATATAATTAAGTCAACATGAGGATACAAGTCAAAAATTTTGAAGTCCTTGACTTATTTTGGAGTAAAATAAAAGTGAATAAATTTGAAGTTGATGATTTAAGGATGAATATGGTCACTTACAAAGTAATTAATTCAAGAATAGGGAAAGTTTAAAAGTTTTGATGCTAGGAGATGTACAAATTATCTTAATATATTTCAGTAATTGAGCCAAAAAATAACAGATCAAAAATATCAATAAATTACGATATTTTGAAAATCATGATTAACAAGTATGGCCTAATGTATTAATGTATTACTCAGCACCCAACAACAGTAGAGTGCTCATTCTTTATAAGCACACGTGGAGCCTTCACATAGAGTTTGTTTAAACCACAAAGCAGGATTGGTAGTGCCTTTCATCAGATTCTATAGAGGCAGAGCCTCAGGAACAGATTCTTGTCCACATGAATTGTTGAGGGTGCCTTCAATACGGTGAGGCTGAGGGAGGCAAGAGAGAGCAAGAAAATAATAACTAAGAAAATATTGTGTCTCAGGTGAAACTAGCATAGGGCTGATCCCTTGATAATCTCTATAATCCAAATATTGCCTAAATTAGCCCCTCCTTAAGTAAAAGGGGCTGGACATCTGTATTCATATCAGTCATTCATCTTCAGTGGGCCATCAGTTGGGAGAGGCTGTTTAAGCTCATGGGAGAGCAGCTCCCATTTAGTCAAGGGAATTTCTCTGGAGAAAGGGGCAGCTCTGAGCCTTTACCAATCAAACTCCCAGCCATAGAGTTATAGGTTCAGTGGTTTGGAAAGAGGCTTTGGGTGAGATTCTAGTAAGAGACAGCAGCAGTGATAATATCAGCAACTGCACAGCTGCATCATGCAAATCCATGCAGGCCACACCCACCACCACCAGGGTTCCTGCATCCCAGCAGCCAGTGATCTAGATCCAGAATCTCATCTTAGCCTCTTAGATTTCAGATCTTTCCTGGTACAATCCAGTGCTGATTGGATTCTGCAGGAAGCAAATCATGAGATGCATATTTTCAGGAGCACTTGTGAAGTGAACATTCATGCAAGAGTGTAGAAGAAGATGGCACTGTGAAGAAGAGGAGTTTAATTGTGATGCAGACTCGGTAATGGCTTCACTAATCCCATTGGAAGGCTCTGGAGAACAGAGGTTCTCCTGTCAGTCAGAAAACTTGGAAAGAGAAGAGACCAATCACCCTGAAGCCTGTGGTTTTCTTCAGAAAGAGAGTGAAAATAGAGTTTTTATTTTTATTTATTTTTATTTTGAGGAGACAGTATATGTCAGGACCATAGAATATAAGATAGATAAAGAAGAAAATGGGAACATGGGAGTGGTGAAAAGAGGGTGAGCAGTGTGGAAGTAGACTTCTATGAGATTCAAGAGATATTCACTGAGCCAGAGAAAAGGAATTTAGATGGGGAGAGAGTTGGATGATTAAATGCAAGGTTCATAAATAATAATTTTATTTGTAATTAAAAAATGGAGTCATGTGTATTAGTTGTGGATTTCTAGAGAAAATGAAGCAATAAGATGTGTATATGTGTAGAAAGAGACTTGTTATATGATATTGGCCCATGTGATTATTGAGACTGGCAAGTCCGAAGTCACCAGGGTGAGCCAGCATACTGGAGACCTAGTAGAGCCATTGTTGTACTTCTAGTCTGAAGGCAGTCCATGATGAAACCAGGAAGAGGCAATGTTGCAGGTGAAGTTCAAAAGCAGGTTGATGGAGAATTCTCTATTGCTTGAAGAAGCCAGTATTCTCATTCTACTTATATTTAAACTAACAGGTTGGGGACCACTCATATTCACATATATTTAGGGTGTCAGCTATATTGTTATAATCTAAAATAACAGGTGTTTATTTAACCAGTTATAAAGCAATCATTTAAAAGACATTAAACAGGTAGAAACCATAATTTCTTTAAGACTTAGTTTCCCTATGTAATAAAACCTAATATATACAAGAAAATTATCTTGGTAAATGAGAAAAGATCAGATTTTTAAGAAACCTTTGTTACTTTAACACATAAATAATTAAATTTTGGTCCATATCAGTACATTAATATCTGACCTTAAAAGACTTAAATAACTTTAACTGATTGTACTAATTATAACCAACTTAAACTGACACAAACTTTTTGAGATTTATCCTTCACAAGCCTTGGGTAACTTACTTAAACATTCTACAACTTGTTTATATTCTTAGTTTTTCCTCTTTTTCATTTTGGACTTTTGTACAAGTATATTACTTTACAGACAAAAACTCTCTCATCAAGAAGGATTTCTTTTACCTTCTAATTTTCCATATCAAAAATATATTTCCATACCCATATCTTTCTTTTATCTTTTCTAGTTTTGGACCCCCTTTTTAAAAAATGTTTATATTCTTAAACAATCTTTATGACTGTTATCTCTGTATTTAACTTACACAACAAATTTCATCCAGGGAGAGGGATCAGACAATGTAGCATATACAAAAACTACCTTAATTTTTTCAGAGGTTGCATTCAAGGGGTTGAAGCACAGGGTATTTTGAGCTTGACCTATCTCCCTTATCATTCTTATAATGTCATCAACTTTAACTGAGTTTCCCACTGTCAATTGTACCCAGAGACTACTTTGGGGCCTTTTTCTTATACTAGGTATTTTGATATTCGAGGAAGGAGGCCTCAGTGAGATGATCTCTAGCTGTTAGAGCCAGGCTGAGAAACAGTGGGACTGCCAGCATTAGGTTGAAAGGATTTAACTCTTTTGTAACCCTTTCTTTTTGGTGTGCTGTTATCCTTGCATGTCAGAAGCAGTGCCTTTTGGTAACTTCTACATAGTTCCTGACAAGACTCCTTATCATGTAACTGCATAAATATCTGTACATACAGAATCTTCTATATACTTTACCCCTGATGGTCAAACTCTAACTGTAAGATTGTATAATTATCCAGGAAACAAGTTAAAGGCCACAAAGTGTTACAGTGAAACATCTTTCTCTTAAACAGGCCCATACCTATAGGTAGCTCATTCAGCCAAGATCTTTCTTGCCAAGAGACTACCAGTAATATCAATGTCTTAAAGGGCTATTAACTGATACAAAAAACAGACAAGAGGAGATCACCAAAACCAGGACTGACAAGTGGGAACTTTTAAGACAGACAAACTTGCACATACAAAATTTTCCTTAGCTTGGATAAGGAGGGATACAGTGTAGGTGGAGGAGGGGGAGCCAATGTATCTCTAGCTCAGATTCAACTTTCCTCTCATTGTTGGCATTATTCCTGGAGTCAAAAGTTCAGGAGTGTTGGCCTTTAGGAGGCCTAAAGTTTGAATCAGAATACTGGAGACTTTTTGAGTCCAAATAGAACAACAGTATTTTATAATCTTTGAGATTTATTTTTCTTTTTTCTTGTTCTACAGAACAATACATGGAAGTAGAATTTTAACCCTTAAATTTTGCTTTTAGTGAAGACCCAGAAACAAAGCAATCTTAAACTGTCTTTCCAGTAACCAACAATTTAAAAAGCACATTTATAAAGTTTATCCCATTTGTGTTGAATCTAATTTACCCATTTTTAACCTATATTATCCATGAAAACCAAGTTTAGTTAACATTTTAAGCCATCATTTTCTGTTGCAGAAAAATCCTAGAAGCAATAGACATTATACTTTAAACATTTTATAGAAAACAACACCCTTTATTGGTTCATCACCTGGAAAGAATGTGTGAGTTAGTAAATTCAACAACTTTTAAAAATTTTGATCTCTTTATTTTACATCATGTGAACTGAAAGATATTTGGATCCATTTTTAATTTTATGAGCACTCTTTATCTTATATGCCAATTTTGATACTATGTACATGATATATAGACACAAACACACATGTAGACAAAACATACAATACACAGGTGTGCACACACATACATAAAAATTAGCAAAAAAACAAAGCTTTTATAGCTTTTTGCCAGGTCTGACTTCCACAGGTAGGATACAAAAGAGCTATAAGGGTTTGTTACACAGACTGTAAGATTTAGCCCTGGCAATTTAGTTTAGAAATGAAAACAGAGCCTGTGAAGTTGGCAATATTAGGAATGAAGACTTGTTAGTAATGGTGGATACTGAAGTCAAAGGTTCATCTGGCCACTACTTCTTGTCCTTTGTAGAGGCAGATTTACTCCCACCATCACCACTCTTTATTTTCCCTCACTTAGGGCTCTTCAAAGGAGAAGATCTCTTTCTTTCTTTTCTTTTCTAGTGTATTTGAGAGTTTACCCTAGAACAACTGGCCTCTGAATAAAGACAACAGAAAGAAAAACAGAGGGCAGTAAATTTCAGTTAGACAAAAGGAGACTAATTGGTTCAGGAAAAAAGGTGAATTCATCATAAAAAATAAACTCGAGCTTGGAAAAAGACAAAGATCAAAAACTGACATGGCCATAATTACTCTAGAGAGGGCATGCATAGAACAACTCTATCTGACTGGAGTGCACTTTTGGAGCAGATTAGAGTCAGAGCAGATATTTAAAGAATGTGGGAGTCTGTGAAGTCCTCAGAAAAAGTTTTTTTTAAAAAGAAAACTTGCATTTTCTTTTAAAATCTTTTCACTTTCTTTCCTGTGCTCATTTGGAGAGAACAGAAAGTCAATTAGGGAGAAACTTATTGAAAGAATAGAATCCTAGAATACGAGAAAAGAGAAAACAGTCTTGTATGTCCCACAGCAACCTGGATTTGAAGTGACACCCTTTTTTTTTCATCCTTTTCTTCCCAGTGTTAGCCACCGAAGACAGACAAGGGGTGTGTGTGTGTGGGGGGTGGGATGGGGGGGGTCACACAAAACACTCACCTGACCACATTCCTGAAGGAAGCTTAGATGCTTTTGGCTGAAGGTGTACCTGTATAAACCCAGGCCTGGTCAGAAGTCCCATTATAGGACATAAATCTCCATTAAGCCATACAAAGTCACCTGGGAACCACAGATTAATGCTCACTCAGACTCTGTAGCACTCACCATGGAGCCATGTATAGTTTCACACTCACTGGCACATACATTCAGGAATTTACATTACTTTTAAGAATTTTAACATTGCTTCTTTGTCTTCCCCCTTTCCTGGGAATTCAGCCTGTATTCAGCCATTTTTCTTTCCCCCTCTCCTTTTCAGCTGCAGTTTCCTCTCTGAACTGCCATGGAGCATGCTTGTGCTGCTCTGAGAGTTGTTCAGACTCTCTTTCTATCCATAAGGATAAGCCTGACTTGGATCATGGGACCTACCTTATCCTGCGGCTGATGGTTCCTGGTGAGGTGGTCTGTCCCTTCCCTGAGTCTGCTTGGGGCTCAGCCATTCTTGGAGGGCAGAAGTGCCAGCCAAAGGGAACCCTGCAAACCATCAGGTAGCCCACTCACCAATCTGTCTTGGTGCTCCATTCTGGCCATGCATGGTGATAATCTAGAGTTGAAAGAATTGTCCATGACCAACTTTTGACAGCATGTGTCAGTGATCAAAGCACTGTGCTAGTCCCACAAATCCTGGTGTTCAGAAGCAATACTGGCCTCATTTGCCCTGGATTTTAAAACTATTATGAATTTTGGAAAATTAGACTTCATGGTAGACAAATAATTTCCTAGTAATAAGGATAGGTGAGTTCTCAAGTCATTGGAAAGTAGATATTAAGTTTAGTTGAAAATGAAACTGGTAAAGCATTTTATATCAATTATACCAAATTTAATTCCAAACATCATCAAATCAATATAAGCACCTGGAGTGAAATTTAAGCCTCTATCAGGAGAGAAATGCACAGTGTCCACAGAGGTACCTGAAACATCAAAGAACACAACCATAATTATAACATGATAGAAATTAGATTTTTGATTTTGTCATACCAAAGAATCTGGAAGTCCTGAACAACTCATATTGAAGAGCATTGTCTGTGTTGGTTCATACCACATTTCTCACTTATGTGATCTGTTTTCATTTGGCCACTGCTGGTTTAGACTGGGTCTGTGCCTCACTATGCACACTCTTTGATCTTTGTTTTGGCAATTGAACAAAGTTGGATTAATGTATCTCTAAAGTTTAATTTCATTTTTAATCAGGTATATTGAATTCAGGTTGTGCTTCCTTTAGAAAGGGTATCTATTTTAGTCAAGTCAGAAGAAAGTATGTTTGTGTTCTCATGGGCCTAACTTTGCTCTCTCTCTCTCTCTCTCTCTCTCTGTAGGTATTTATATGTATTTGTTCCAAGTTCCTAGAAATATTATTTGCATTTTAATTCTATGTTGAAGGGAATGAAGTTGATTCCTTTGTTCATTTGGTAGAAAACATACCTCTTGGATTGAAGTCTGGTTAATAATTACTAAGTATAACCTTGACCCAAAGCATTTTCCCTGTGAGACATTATTAAACATATTTGTTTATGTGGACTGCATGGCTATTTAAGAAAAAGTGATGTCACTGAGATCAAATGTGCATACACAACTGTACTCAGATCTTCATTGTGCAGGTGCTTGGGGTTTACAGATGCTAGCATCATTGTAACTTTTGCTGAGATCAAAGCATGGAATGTTACTAGAATCCCAGAAGCCTCTAGTTCTGGTTACCTAGTGTTAACAACTGCCCTTGAGTTCATTCACTAGTTTAGTTTGTTTCTGAAATTCATAGAGCACAACTTCCTGTGCTGCTTTCTAATTGCTCAGCACTACATTTGTGGGAACCCTCTGCACTCCACTGGACAGTCATTCGCCCTTCTTCATTGCCCTACATTCCTCACCCTCCACAGGATGGACAATTTGGGCTCCATAGTGCTTTGTAATGAAGCCTCTTCTGTGCACTGTGGGATGTTTGGCAGCATGTCTGCCCTCTAACTGCTTGATGCTAGCAGTATCTTTGTGGTAATCAACCTGGCTGCAACAACCAAATACGTCTCCAGACATTGCCAAATGCCTCCTGGGTTTGAATGTTTTTAAATTGCCTAGCTCTGTGGGAGAAGACAAAGCAACATGATCTAACCCTCAGAATCCTGCTGTATTTCTTTTTTCTTTCTTTTTCTTGGTACCAGGGATTGAACCCAGGTGCATTTAATCAATGAGCCATATCTTCAGCTCTCTCTTATTTTTTATTTTGAGACAGAGTCTCATTAAGTTGCTTAGGGCTTTGCTAAATTGCTGAGGCTGGCCTCTACCTTGCAACCTCCTGCTTCAGCCTCCCAAGTTGCTGGGAATCCAGGCATATGACACTATATCTGACATTTTTTGTATTTCTCAGAACATTTTTTTAAATCTTTATCAATACATGAGAAAATGTGCTCTGTTTTATTAATATTTTTCAATATTTTGTGTTGAAATAGTTTACATGTTATCAGTACAAAATATTTTCAGGATCAGAAATTTCTTAAAATTGTCCTCTCATTTTGATTCAGAATAACATTAAGTAAATAAGTGAACTAAGAATAAAATCTAAATTTCTAGTACATATACAAATAAATATGAGTAAAATTCCTAAAACAAGTAGATTTTGTAAAAAGATTGGCTATCTTACAGACATAATTTCTTTGGAATCACAGAAAAATATAAGAAAAGCTAACAAAATGATGTCAGTGGTGACGATTATAGCCAGAAATTCAAGGCTAACTAAAATTGACCTTTATAAGTTTGTGTTCTGATTTGTTTTTCACATTCACAATGCTGAGAGAAAAATTCATATGGGTTCCTGAGTGAGGTCAAAGCGAGTACTTTTAATCACAATTGCCTCAGGTCAGTGGGTAAACAGGTACTGCACCGACACCAGCCATGCGTGGCTGGCACTGGAGAAGCCTTGGGAAGGTACTGAGGGGAACGCGGTATGTCAGTGTCATGGTTCCTGTACTTCTGTATGTCTCAGTTCAGAAATAAGACATCAGATGAATCACATCAACAACTATAGAATCTGAATTTCTCATAAGCATTGTAAAGGATTAGCACAAGCTACCAGGAGTCAAGCGGAAAGAAAGCATAGACCAGTTGAGGCTAATCAGTTGGTGATCTTTCCATCAAGAAACGAGTTAAGACGAATTTTTACCTAGCACAAAATTAGGATGGAAATGAGGGATGTGGACTCTAGGCAGACAAGGGTTTGTGTACAAATTCCTCAGTGAGGAAAAGCTTGATGTGTTTGGCCCTGAAGGAAGGGCCAGGTGGAGAAGCTGAGACAAAGGGAGATGAGGAGAGGGGCAGGCAGGAGCCCAGCTGGGTAGGATCTTGCAGGCCTTGGCAGGGAGACTGGACTTCATTCTTGCTATAATAGGAGACTGAATAATTCATTCTTAAAGACTTTTAAAAATGGTGACATGACTTAATTTGTGTTTTAACAACTCTCCATGACTGCAGCAGGAAAAAAGTGGTAGTTCCTGGCCAGGCCATCAGCACTTATAAAAATCCCACCAATTTAGCTTATAAAATGACCTGACTAGAAAGAGTAAATGTCATATGCTTGTTCTTGAACAACAATAATGGGAAGTGATGGAACTCTTAAACATGTTTTTCCCTTTGCTCTCACCAAATTGCCCACAGTGTTACTGCATAGAACTGTTCCCTGAAGGGACAGGAGGTGAGGCTTTATCCTTCCTTGCTCCATCAAAACCTCAGGAGTCAGAGTGGCAGAAAAATAGTTTTTATTCAAGACCAGATTTGAAGGAAGATGGAGGACCTTTTCATTTCAAATTATCATCTTCAGAAAACTCAAAGGCAAGGGGAGTGATGGCAAAGTGGGACAAAAGGCAGTAATAGATTATAATAGTAATGGAATTAGATTTAGCAAGGCAGAGTGAGAGAACATGTGTGGGGTCATTTCTCTACTCAGTCTGAGGAAGTCGGGAAGTTAAAAGAACTTGGAGCTTTTTATTTTTCATTATGATAAAGTTGCCTTTGCTTTCAGAGGGACTGTTTTTCAACATATCATTGTTTTGGTTTAAGAATCGCTTAGCTTGAAGATATTTTTGGCCAAACAAACAGCTAGGTCATTCAAGGCTGCCTGAAGTGGCATTACCTGTGAACATAATTCAGATGGAAACTGAAAACAAGGGAGAGTTACATGTACAATAGGCTAACTTCCAGAAATCCAGATAGCACAATCATCTACTAGGGGCTAAAAATATTCTTTGGCATGTAGAGTGATGGCTTGGTTGGGAACATCACCAAAGTCCGAGATCCCTCAAATGTGTAATTGAATTTCAGCTGGCTGTCCCTTTCCTCCTGAGTTACATTTTGCTATGAATTGCCAAAGCAAGTATGTCTGGGTGCTATGTGACCTCTCACAATTTTCCAGACACTGCCCCCTTCTCTTTCATAGCTGAATAGACATTGGGATAATCTGGTATGAGTAGTGAGGCAAAGATTTATTATTTAACATCCGGATCCCCAGTTTCTGATAGAGAGGGAGTGCTGCTTTTGTATAGAAGTTCATTTATTCTTTATTATTTATAAGTTCTATTGGGGGGTGGGGGATTTGAAGGATGTGTGTGTGTGTGTTAGCAGAAAACTTAGTAATAAACCATGTTGCTAAATTCTTTTTGGAGAAATAACCACAGCTGAAAGATCCCTTACATGGTCATGATAACAGTCATGTTGCTGGGATAAGTCAAGACTCAGAATGGTCTAGGGATCCTTTAAAAACACCCAAATATCACAGGAAAGTTACAGGAATCTCTTTGTGATGTGCTTTTTCATTTGTGAAACCATGTGATTTGAGAGAACGTGTTTGAATTAGACAAATGGGTTTTATTCTGATAAATTATCTTATCGGAGTGAAGAAGCCTTTCAGGAACTAGCACACAAAAGAGAGTTCAGAAGGTGAGTTCCCAGAGAAGGGAATCCAGGTCCAAATTGTGTATTCTAGAAGTCCTCTAAGTTTTTTAATACATCTCCTGAGTCAAGACAGATTGTCCTAGAGATCAGGTTTTCTGCATGAGACTGGTGCTAATATAAGTTTTGGAGAATGAGCTAAAGGTAACATGCTGACAAAAAAAAAAACAAAACAAAACAAACAAAAAAAAAACCCAGAGGTGTTCCTAATTATATGAAAAAAAAAAAAAAAAAAAAAAAAGAAAGAAAAAAGAAAAAAGAAAGCAGTCTGAATGGGTTTTAATGGGAAATTCAAATGTTATATCCATTTTCATGTAACAAGCCATTCAAGCACACACAAACACACAGATCTAAAATATGACGTGTGGCAAAAGGATGTTAAAGTGGCATGCACTCCAAAGACAAACTAAGAAAATGATATTCAAATGGGCAATAAATACATGAAAAGATTTCAGTTATATGACTCATTAATATCATGGTATGTTACCACTAAACATCTGCCAATGAAAATACAGCTGACAATGTCAAGGTCTGATGAGCTTGTGGAAAACCTGGAATGCTCACACACTGCCAGAGCAAAGACTAGACAGCACACCTCTGAAACACTTTGGAGTACCTGCTAGTGCTGAACACCTGCCTTTCGGCAGTGTATATATTAGAAGTATGTGCCTGCCTATGAACTAAGTGGGAGGTACAGGAATTTTCATAATATTTTCCCTCATAATCCTCAAACACTAGACACTACTGAAAATTTATCAGCACTTGCATGGATAAATATTATGATATACTCACAGATGCAGTACTTAATGTCAATGAGAGTAAGTGATCTTCTAGTCATATATAAAAATGTAAGCTAATGTCACAGCAGAATATTGAAAAACCCTGAATATAGGGGCTGGGGTGGTGGCTCAGTGGTAGAGAGCTTGCTTAGCATGCATGATCCCTAGCACCACATCAAACAAACAAACAAAACAAAAAACTAAATAAACAAAATAAAGGTAAAAAAACACCCTGAATACTAAAGAGTACATAGTTTATTATTTATTTAGATAAGGTGCTAAAGCAGAATAGTGCTGCACTCCCACCAAATCTCTCCAATTTGCACAACTAGCAATAATAGTAGGAAGTAGTCACATCATAATGTTGACTTGAGATGATCATGGTTTAGAGATAAGGACTAAGGGTGAGAAAATGGAAAATAACTGTGTGTGAGAAGATTCTTCATGAACTTTTGCTTTGAGTCATAAGCTGTCATCTGTTGCAAGACAATGTTACATGGTCCCTTCTGGCCTTCCAGAGTCCACATGGGCAGGATGGGAAGGTAACCAGCACAGGAGGCTTTGTTACATTTGGGTTAGGCTTGAGAAGACCCATCTTGAGAAATAATCCTGAGTCTGACGTGAGCTCCAGCTGTCCATGGCTTGCCAGAGGTTTCACATCTTTCTTGAGCTTGATCCTTGTTTTAGAATTTATCTTTAGGTAACATGTTTAATATCCCATGCCCTTACAGGCTTGAAACTGTGACTTCTTAAGTCAACCTCTCTCCCGGAAATGGGGGTGCAAGTTAGAATCCCTCAGGGGGTGAGTCCTGATTGCACTGACTGGGCTCTTGAAGGCTCTGAAGCCCTCTTGATTCTGTTTCCCAGTGTCCCTGACATCTTCTCCTGGGGGTTTTCTATCTCTTCACCTTAATCCTTTGCATTCTGCTATGCTGAGTAACCACATGGCCTATTGTGACATGTTGGGTTCTTGTGGTGATATTAGTAGCCTGTGGTGCTTAGAAGTCAGGGGCTTCTGTATTAAAAAGAGTAATAGAGTCTTCTACCAAAAATATATATAATAAATAATAGGTGTTAAAATATGGTAAATACTAACAAAATAATAATGCTACAAATTTGAATTTAAAGACTAAAATAACAAGTTTTATCTTCTTCATCTCTACAACTGTATCTTTCAAAACTCATGAAAAAAATAAAAAAGAAAAATAAGAGAAAAAAGACAGAAGGAGAGAGAGGGAGAAAGAGACAAAGAGAAAGAAAGAGAGACAATTGATCAATTTGCTGAGAGAGAACTTTCTTTCTCTGGGGTTTGACTTTTTACATGATTGGTCTCATTGTCTCAGAAAGTCCAGGCCACTGTACATAGGTCAGCAGGTTCAATTCTAGTAATGGCCAAATTCCTTTCAAGATTATAGGAATATCTTTTTTTTTTTTTTTTTTTTTTGGTATGTGTGTGTGTGTGTGTGTGTGTGTGTGTGTGTGTTGTTCTACATAGATTTATGACAGAACTTACAGTTTTATATATTGTTTGCCTCTACTTTATGAAATAAACTCCTGGCAACAAAGATAGAGATTATATTTTTCTAGCTACTCTTGAGGCTGGGTGGGTTATGGTGATTAAGTTTATATACATGAGATTTCATCAGAATTACTTTTATGTTAATTTGTAGGTCTGGTCCAGAAAACTCTTGAGACATTATTCAAGCAGTCACTCTTTTCCCATCCTACTTACTCAGGATACCAGATGCAGTAGTTGTCAATCTTTGATCCTGCAGATGAAAGTGAAGTGCTTTAGTGTGTAGGGAACACCAGGAAGGCAGGAATCTGAATCTCTGAATGACCACGTGAAGTAACCTTTCAGTCATGTCTAAGAGGTAGGGTCAAACACATCTTTCAAATTGTATCAACAGCCCCCTAAGAGATCTGCATCTCCAGTGCAGATCCAATTTATTCTATCTCCTTCCCCTACGACAGAAGGAACTCCAACACAGCTGAGTACCTAGCAGCCTTGAAAGTCTCTTCCTGAGTGTGCAACATACCCATGACTGAGTCCCCAGTGATTTTTCTACTTCATCCTCAGTGAGACTGTTTCACTGACTGCATTGGACCCAGGCTGTTTCCCAGAATTTAGCCCCTACCAATCTGTATTTTCTGCTCTAAAATACATTTTCTTCAAGATCTTTTTGCTGAACTCTGAGAAATTCTTCAAGATCCACTTGAAGAATAGAAAATGAAATATCTATTTAAAGAATAGAAATGTCAATTTTGTGAAGCCACCTATAATATTTATAAGTAAAACTAACTGTTGCTTGGGTAGGAACCACACACTGTGTTTTTATCATCATTTTAATATCCATTGCTTTTTGCTATATTTTATAATATTTTCCCCATCAACATACAGACTGGCTGAAGTAAGAACCTTGTTTTCTTCATCTTTAAACACCCAACAACAATGGGCCCTGCATTTATATTACCTGCATGAGTAATTGTACTTTTAAATGTTGCAGGAAAAAGCAGCATGGCTCAATTAAAACAAAACAAAACAAAACAAAGATTATTTATGAATACTGATAAACTCATTTGATAAAATAATAGTATATTTTAACTATGAAATTAGGAGGTGCTGGTAATAAGCTCATATAAACAAACTTTCAAATATGTGATTGGTAGCACTTCATGACACATCAAGGAAAAACAAGAGGATTCAAAATTATCATTTTGAAGTTTATGTTCTGATATTGTATTCAAAGTAACAGTGTTGGATAATTGCTATTTTAGATGATGCTATAAAAATGGATCTGTGACTTCTAGCTTGTTTAGTTTTTGTCATGTTATTGTCAAAGAATAAATTCTATACAAACATACTGCTGAAAATAGGAGGGACACTCTTGATGTCTTTGTGAGCAGCTCAGAACATTCTAGACAGAGAAATATAGTCAGTGAAACTACATCCACATCTGTTTTAAGAACCGAGTGTCTAGTTATTTGCACCTAGAACCCAGAAGGCAGCATGCATAGCCAAAGAGTAATCTGATTATATAATTTTGTCCTATGGTTTAACACATCAGACTTCCTCAAATTAATACATTTTTAGTTGTTTAAATTATTGTTCATACTAAAATTTAAATATGAGAGGAAGTTACTTAATCAAAGATAAAGACAACAAATAGATGATATTTGTAGCATTTGTCAGCTTTTAAAATTTTGCTGATGGTTACAATTGTTTGCTAATTTTCAATAAATAATCCCCTTTTCCTTTTCTTTTTCTTTTGTGTTAGGGATTGACCACAGAGTCTAATACTGTAGCCCTCTAACACTGAACTATCTTCCCCTACCAGCCTCACTAATCACTTTTAATTTGTGTTTTTGTCTTTTACTTAAAGCAAAGATCCAAAATATCCAATCTAATGAATAAATTGGAAGAATATGTTTCAAAGTAACAGCCATCATATCTGGAATGTGAAGTTGGAGGACATATCCATCTATCTATGCACACACACACACACGTATATAATTTTATTGTTAATAAAGAAATGGTGATACTCATGAGAATACTTAAAAAAGAGTGAGAAGGAGAGCAAGAGAGGAGGGAGTAAAAATATAAAACAAACAAACAAAAAATTTTTCCCTTCCCAAAATGTACAGCCGAGAGAGAGGGTGTTGAAATACTCAGTCTCTGGTCACTGGTTTGACATTCCTGCTTGCTGTTCTACATCTATTGTGGGGCCAAGGACACCTAAGCCGCCTGGGGAGGAGGAACATGCCCTGGCTTTTGAAGGTAAAGTCTTTATGTGGAGAAAAGATATTTGAAAAGATACTGTTTTGGATTGAAATTATTTTCGTCTCGAATCAGCCATTCCTTAACTAGCTGGCTATAAATCAGATTTGCTTTTCAGTTTTTGAAAATCCTGGGTTTTGGAAAGAGCTTGAGGGAAACAGGGTTGCTAACCACTTGTCCCCAGCCAAGTAAATTTTCTTCTAAGCTGGCCTTCCATTCACTAATAATATCGAAACCCCAAATGCACACTCAGCACTTGGGGTGCAGAGTCCATATTGGAGGGTGCGTGAAGGCAGCAGAAGGACAGTGCAGGTGGCAGGAGGTTTCAGCCTATGTTATGCTGGGCTGCACTGGGTTCTGTGTCTTGGTTTGGTACAGAGGTAACCGCATGGCCAAAGCACATGCCCTGTGTTTCCTTGTTGTGCTGCTCCTTCTCTGACATCCACCTGGGACTGCCTCAGAGAATTCCTGCATGAAAGATGCAAGAGTGCATCCCATCCTCATCTGTAGAAAGGGAGCTGAAGTCCTTTTTCAAACCCAGGTTGCAGGATTTATTAAGTTAAATTTATTAATTTGAGTCTTCTCTCTTTTTCTTTAGTTTGATAAGGGCTTATGATCTTGTTTCTCTTTTCAAAGAACTAACTCTTCATTTCATTGATCCTTTGTATTTTTTAAAAACTTTCAATTTTATTTATTTTAGCTATGATCTTATGTTTTTCTTTCCCTTTACAGATTTTGGAATTGGTGTGTTCTTTTACAAAGGCCTTGCATCATTAAATTGTTTATTTGGGATCTTTCAAGTTTTCTTATGTGGGCACTCATAGCTATAAACTTTTCTCTTTGAATTGCCTTCATATTGTTCCAGAGTTTCTGGTATGTTGTATGAGTATTCTCATTTGCTTCTGGGAACTTTTTAATTTCCCCCCTATTTCTTTTATCACATTCATCATTCAAAAGTGTATCATTCAAGCCAGGTGCAGTGGTACATGCCTATAATCTCAGTGGCTCTGGAGTCTAAGGCAGGAGGATTGCCAGTTCAAAGCCAGCCTCAACAATTTAGCAGGGCTCTAAGCAGCTCAGTGAGACTGCTTTTAAAAATAAAATGTAAAAAGGGCTGGGAATGTGGCTCAGTGGTTAAGCATCCCTGGGTTCAATCCCCAGAACCCAGTCTTCCCTAACAACAACAACAACAATAGCAACAAAACCCAAGTGTATCATTCAATATTGATGCATTTATACGGTTTCTATAGGGTTTTTTTTTTTTTTGGTGTAGATTTTTAATTTCATTCTATTATGATCAAATAAGATGCAAGCAATTATATATATTTTTTTGTATTTTGTAAGAGTTTCTTTGTGGTTATCAAATACAGCATATTTTGGAGAAATTTCCATGAGCCACTGAGAAGAAAGTGTTGTTGGATGAAATACTTATAGATGTCTGTTAAGTCCATTTGATTTATAATTTTTTCAAATTCAAAGAGTCGTTATTGAGTGCATGTCTGGATGACTTATTTGTTGGTGAGAAAGGTGTGCTGAAATCATCCTATATTTTTTGTACTGGAGTCAATGTGAGGCTTCTATATGAGTAGTGTCTCTTTTTATGTAATTGGCTACATCCATATTTGGGGCATAAATATTTATTATTGTTATATCTTCTTGTTGGATTGTTCCCTTTACCAGCATGAAGTGACCTTCCATGCCCCTTCTCATTAACTGTGGCTTAAATTCAGCTTTGCCAGATATGAGAGTAGCTACTACTTTTTGTTTTCATATTCCATGTGCATGATATATCAATATCAACCCTTTCACTTTCAGCTTATGACTGTTTTAACCAGTGAGTGTCTTGCAAAAAACATAGTTATGTCCTCTTTTTACATCCATTCAGCAAGCCTATTTCTTTTAGTTGGACAGTTAAGATTATTTATAATCAACGTAATTATGAAGAGATGTTTATTGACTCCTGCCTCTTTGATTTATTTCTAATGTTTAATGTGATCCTGTTTCTCATTTACTTAGCTATTTTTGAAATAATATTTGTTCAGTTGAGAGCTCTGGAATTTGTTTTTGATTTGAATGGAATGGAGTATTTTCTTTCTTTTTTCCAGTTCATTTCCTTTTTTAAAAAAATATTTACCATCTTTCTTTTGTTCTTTTCAGATAAACATGATTGTAGAGTATATTTTGACATACTATACATACATGAAGTATAACTTATTCTAATTAGTTTTCCATCCTTGGGGTTGTACATGATGTGGAGTTTCACTGGTCATGTATTCATATATGAACATAGGAAAGCTATGGGCAATTCATTCTACTGTCTCTCCTTTTTCTACCCACTCCCTTCCCTTCATTCTCCTTTGTCTGATCCAATGAACTTCTACCCCTTCCCTCAGCCCTTGTTTTGTGTCAACATCCACATATCAGAGAGAACATTCTGCCTTTTTTTTTTTTTTTTTTTTTGAGATTGGCTTATTTCACTTAGCATGAAAGTCTCCAGATCCACCCATTTATCTGCAAAAGTCATAAAGTAATTCTTTTTATGGCTGAATAATATTCCATTGTGTATATATACCATATTTTCTTTATCCATTCATCTACTGAAGGGCATCTAGGTTGGTTCCACAGTTTGGCTAACATGAATTGAGCTGAGATAAACTTTGATGTGGCTACATCACTGTTGTATGTTATTTTTTTGTTATAGTGACAGGAAATGAACCCAGGGTCTTTTGCATGCTAGACAAACACTCTACCAACTGAGCTATATCCCCAGAACGTATATGCTATTCTTAGGTACTTGGTATATATACCAAAGAGTGGGATAACTGGGTCAAATGGTGGTTCCATTCCAAGTTTTCTGAGCAACCCCAATACTGCTTTCCAGAGTGGTTGCACCAATTTGGCAGTCCCACTAGCAGTATATGAGTGTACCTTTTCCTCTACACCCTTGACAATACTTATTTTATATGTATTCTTGATAATTGCCATTTTAATTAGCATTTTTCTAATTGCTAAAATGTTAAACATTTTTTCATATATTTGTTAACTTATCATACTTCTTCTTCTGTGAAGTGTCTGTTCAGTTCCCTTGCCCACTTTTTGATTGGGTTATTTGTTTTATTGGTATTAGGTTTTTTGAGTTCTTCATATATCCTGGAGATTAATGCTCCATCTGAGGGGCAGGTGGCAAAGATATCCTCCCATTTAGTAGACTCTCTTTTCACATTCTTGATTGTTTCTTTTGCTATGAAGAAGCTTTTTAGTTTGATACTATTCCATTTATTGATTCTTGATTTTACATCTTGGGCTTTAGGAGTCTTGTTGAAGAAGGTGGTTTCTAAGCCTACATGATGGAGATTTGGGCCTAAATTTTTTTTCTAGTAAGCACAAGGTCTCTGGTCTAATGCCTTGTTATTAATCCACTTTGAGTTGAATTTTGTGTAGGATGAGAGATTGGGGTTAAATTTCATCCTGATACATACAAATTTTCAGTTTCTGAAGACACCATTGAAAGCCTACCAACAAAGAAAAGGCCAGGATCAAATGGATTTTCAGTTGGGTCTTACCATCTTCCAAGAACTAATATGAATTCTCCTTAAATTACTCTATGAAATAGAAAAGAGGGGAACCCCTCCAAACTCATTCTATAATATTACCCTGACACCGAAACCAAAGATGCATCAAGGAAAAAAAAAAAAAAAAAAAACTTCAGACCAATATCCTGCTGAACATAAATGCAAAAATTCCCAATAAAATTCTGGTATATTGCATACAAAAACATATTAAAAAGATAGTGCACCATTATCAAGTGGGGTTCATCCCAGGAATGCAAGATTGCCTCAATATATGGAAATCAATAAATGTAATTAAACACATCAATAGACTTAAAGATGAGTCACATGTTTATCTCAATAGATGTAGAAAAAGCATTTGACAAAATACAGCATCCATTCATGTTAAAAAAAAAGTAGAAAAACTAGGATAGTAGGAATATACTGCAACATTGTAAAAGCTATACATGTTAAAACCAAGGCCATCATTATTCTAAATTGAGAAAAAATTGAAAGTGTTCCCTCTGAAAACTGGAGCAAGAGTGGGATGTCCTTTTACATCACTTCTATTCAACAGAGTCCTTAAAATTCTAATCAAAGCAATTAGACAGGAGAAAGAGGTTAAAAGGGTATGGATAGGAAAAGAAAAGCTCAAACTGTCCCTATTTGCTGATGACATGATTCTATATTTGGAAGACCCCACCCTCCCCCCAAAAAAACCTCCACCAGGAAATGTCTAGAACTTATAAATGAATTCAGCAAAGTAGCAGGATATAAAATTAACACCCATAAAGCAATTGCATTCCTATACCAATGATGAATAAGCTGAAAAAGAAATTTGAAAAGCTATTGCATTCACAATAACCTAAAAACAAAACAAAACAAAACAAAAAAATCCTTGGGTATCACTCTAGCAGAAGAGGTGAAAGATCTGTACAATGAAATCTACAAAAGACTAAAGAAAGAAATTGAAGAAGACCTTAGAAGATGGAAAGATCTATATGTTCTTGGATAGGCAGAATTAATGTTATCAAAATGGCATATTATCAAGAGTAATATTACAGATTCAATTCAATTCCTATTAAGGTTCTGGTGACATTCTTCACAGAAATAGAAAAAGCAGTCATGATATTCATTTGGAAGAATAATTGGAGTATCTCCTTATATGAGTTCTGTAGTACTGGGTTAGTAGCCATGAATTTTTTTTTTAGTTTCTTCTTATTTTGGAAAGTGTTTATTTTTTCTTCAGTTTTTGAAGAATAACTTTGCTTTATGTAGCAGTCTAGGTTGACAGTTATTTTCTTTCAGGACTTAGTACATATCCTTCCAAATCTACCTGTTGAGTTTGCTGAGGAATCAGAAATAATTTAACTGGCTTGCTTCTAAATGTGACCTAATGTTATATTTTGAGGCTAAAAAATTCTATTCTTATTCAGTATCTTTTATCATAATGTATTGTGGAAAAGTTCTTTTTTCTCTCTCTCTCTTTTTCCTTTTTCATAGCTGGGATTTTGGGATTTTACCCAGGAATGCTTAACTTCTGAGTCCATCTCCAGCTATTTATATTTATATATTTTTTTAAATTTTGAGACAGGGTCTTGCTAAGTTATGTAGGGTCTCACTAAGTTGCTGAGGCTCTCTTTGAACTTGTGATCCTCTTTCCTCAGCCTCCCTAGCCACTGGGATTACAGGCGTGCACCACCATGCTCAGCAAGAGGTTCTTTTTATGATCTTATATATTTGTGGTTTTCAAGTATCTGGCTGTCCATCTTATTTCCAAGATTGGGAACATTTTCTGTTAGTATCTCCCTGAAGAGGTTGTCCTTTCTATCCACCTGTTTCTCACACCCCAATTCAATCCCAACATTTCTTAAATCTGATCTCAGAATGTATCTAAGAGTTATTTTAAATTCTTATCACGGTGACTTATTTTCCCTTCTTTAATACTGTCTGAATGTTCAATGCTGTCCACTTTACCTTCCCCTTTTGAGATTTTGTCTTCAGCATGGTCTACTCTCACTCAGTTGTTTTTCTGTTCTCTTAGAATTCATTGATCATTTTTATAATTATTCTTTTGAATTATTTATCTGGTACTTCATCCACTTCAATAACTTTTGGAGTCAGCTGCTGTTGAATTATGACCTTTAGAAGTTGCCATATTACTTGATTTTTTTCATGTTTCTTGTACACCTGTATTATGCATTTTTTGTAATGAATTTCTCCTCTACTCTTATATGTGGGCCTTTTTAGGTCACAGATTTTTCCTACCAAAATGTCCAAGAGTGATCTAGTTTGAAACTCTCTCATAGGTATTGTATCTACAGCCTTTGTGTTAATTCTTTCTGTTTTTGTAGTAAGAGTGGATATCCATGTATGGGTCCTGAAGGCCCATTTCTAGGTATTCATACCTGAGGCCTGGTCATCAGTTTGTGTTTTTGTTTTTCCTATTCTTATTAATAAGGTATAGCTGAAACTTGAGTGCTTTTAATTTGTGTGTAGAGAAAGTTCCAATGTTTTTTGGCTGAATTTAGTTTAGAGGCAGAATCTCTACTCTCTGAACTTGTGGTGTTCCTTTAGATTCCCAGGACCTCACAGAAAAGGGGAAAACAAACAGTAGCAACAACCAAAGCAAACAATAAACACCATTAAAAAAATACCCAGAACCTACTGTGATTTCTACAACACTAACTACCACCAGAAAAAGAATGGTGAAGCCAGCAATTGTCAACAGCAAAATCAATAAATAACCGTGAACTAAATCTGGTATTAAAGTGAACAGCAGGCATCAACTCTGTCAGTAGTATTATTGCTGTAGAGCAATAATAATTGCAACAACTTGAATGCTGGGGGCAGGAACTATGTAACATTAATAATTTTGAAAGATGGTGAAAACACAGTTCAAAACAAAATTGCACATAACTGGCCACATTCCCAAGAGAGAATGAAAGCATTTAATACTACTAGAAATAGCATAAGTCGGATCAACAGGAAAAGTCTGCTCATGAGAACAGGAAACTAGAAAGCACAGACCTGCACCCCAATACCTTCATATTAGAGTAGAACTGCTGCCTATTATCTCTGAGGTACTGGACACCCCATATGCCTTGAATTTTTCAAGCTTCTCACTCACAGTGACTACCCAGGAGTGACATCACTATCTTTAGTTCCTAGCAAAAATATGAGGTTTACCATAGTAAATACATGCCATAATCACGTAAACCTCACTCCCCGCCATAGTCCTTCTCTCAGTCCAGGTTAGTTCTGAAATAAAGCCTAGCAAGTTTTTTTTTTTTTTTTTTTTTTTTTTTTTTTTAATAATTAGAGCTAATGTAGTTATACAGAGAAGCTGGGTTCATCCTGACAAACTCATACATGCATGGAAATCTGTTTCAGTTCTTTCCCTCCCCTTTTCCTTCCTGTCCTCACTTCCCTCTCCCATTCTCCTTCTTCTACTCTACTAGACTTCCTTTTGCTCATCTATTAATTTGTATTTGTGTTATCTTATCCTTCCTTTCCCCTTTCCTTTATTTTACTCTGGCTTCCACATTGAGAAAAAAAGTTAGACCTCTGAATTTCTGAGTTTGGCTAATTTCACTTGGCATAAAATTCTCCATTTCCATCCATTTACTGGAAAATGCCATAATTTCATTCTCTCTCTCTCTCTCTCTCTCTCTCTCTCTTTTTTTCTGAGTAGAACTCATTGCATGTGTGTGTGTGTATATATATATGTACACACACATATGCTGGAATTTACATATATATGTATATACACACACATATATGTATATGTATATATATAAGAATTTCTTAATCTATTCATCTATCTATCAATAAGCATCTGGATGGATTCCATAATTTAGCTATTGTGAATTGTGCTGCTATAAATGGTGATGTGGCTATGTTGCTGTAGTATGCAGATAAGCCATACATTTTGTGTGAGGATCAAATTCTCACTGAAAAGGATACCCACAATGTAAGAGGAATCTGCATATTGTCCACAGAGTCACAAGACAACACCATGTGAACTTTCTTTATTTCCTTCTTCCACTATGGTCCTAAGAGCGTGCCTCTGCTTTCCTCAGGGTTTTAAAGTAATGTTTAGTTGCTTTCCAGTTTACCCACCCCAAAAACACTGGCAAGGGCTGGAGTGTGGCTCCATGAAAGAGAGCTTGACTGGCATATATGTGTTCTGTTTCCAACATCACAAAAGTGAAAAACAAACAACAACTATGACACACGCGCGCGCGCGCGCACACACACACACACACACACACACACACTTCCCACTGACTACAAGGACCTGCTGTTGCCAATCAGAGGAATGCACTGAATATTGCACATCTGGATGGTCTGGTCAAGGGCAAAGAGGGAGCATCAAGAGCTCTGGTGCCCCATCACATCTCTCCAACACAAGTGACCATCAATGATATGAAACCATCAACAAGGAAATGTTGGTATGAAATTGTAGCTGTTTCACGATACAATCATGAAGGAATCAGGAGTGAGGTAAACAACAATAAAAGCAAAGTAATTATTCTCCCCTCAGTTAAGTTAGGGCATAAGTTATCATCTAGTTAATGTGTGTGTGTGTATACATATATATCTCAAATAATTTTCCAAGCAATGACCACTCCTACAATTGAAGATTAATGAATAGTTGTTGAATATTTGAAGGTATAACAGATCTATTTCAAGTAACTTCTCAACAATTTTGTAGGAAGACAAGTGCACATCCAATCCTCTACATGGTATTTGGCCATTTCTAAAACCCCTTGGGCATGTTCTCAGACTGTATCCACAGCCCACCTTACTTGTGCAATCTTCTCACCTGTTGGGCTGAGTTTGAACAACCCAAAATAAACCAGTCCTTTGGGAAATTCTCCTGTTGTGGAGTAGAAGTTAGGGCTGGGAACTCATTAGAAATACAAAGAAATGAAGCATGTCCAAGAGAACTAGAAATAATGTAAGGAAGCAGGAAAGCTGAGGAGAGAGTCACATGTTCCTTCTGGACTCCTAAATTTCAGATTACATCCTGTTACACAAGCATACATCCTTCAGAGGGAGGAACTAAGAACAGGTAACCAAGCTGCCTAATCCCAGTGAGAGCCCTCTGTGAAGTAAAGCCTCACCCAAGGGGAATTTAGGGAGGTTCTAAGGCAGCTTCTCTTGTTTCAAAGTGAGATCAAGAGCTGCCTGCTCTCTGGAATGAGGAAGCACACAGCTTATCTTATTTGCTCACCAGAAAAACAAAACCCCCTGTTGGGACTATGTCTGCCAAGGGATAAAGATTTGACTGCTTACCACACCTTAAAGGACCGGGGCTAAACCAAGGGGTGTGGCTATGACGTAGCGTGAGAGGCTGAACCGCCTTGCTTGCTGATTGGTTAGTTCTGGGCCTATTTAAGACAATGCTTGTTCAATAAACTTCCTTCTCTCTCCTCCGGACATCCCGTGAGATATATACAAGACTTTCTAGGTGTGGCGTGTTATCTGTTCAAACAGGCAGAGGTAAGACATTTAGCGATTTCTGTTCTAAGCTCGCCCCGCCGGGTGAGTTGCAATCCTTCTTGCAGGCAAGAGGAATTCCCTGATAGGGCCCAGAAAGGGAAACGCAACTCAGAGCCCGGCTCCATTCGTAACTCAGCTACCCCAGCAACCCCCAACCAAAAATGTCTACACCAAATGACCCTAGGTTCTTCTAGGTTCTTTCTAAACCAAGGGAATGAATATAATTCATCTTTCCATAGTAAACTTTCCTTTGGAATCTACCTTAATATAAGAACTGTATGTTTATTAACACTAATGCAGTGAGACACTCTGTGTGTATTGAAGTTTATTTATGATTATTATTGTTGCAAGCAGTTTCTAAGATTTCTTCCGATTGGAAGGATCTAGTTGAGAAATTGTGTCAAATCCTCCTCTCAATGATGGCTTTTATGGTTGTTGAGCAAACGCTTGAAATTCAGTACTTTCAGTTTCCTATTCCTAGTTTTTTGCACAGCTTGCTTTATTATTTAAATGTTTCCTCATTGGCTTATTGGAGGAAGTCTGGAAAGCCCCAGGAAGTGAGAGCAATAAGGTATTAAAGCCAAGTGGCAGAAGGAGAGGAAAGTCAGAAGGAGGTCAAACTGAGACTGGAAGAAGCTCATCAGCACTCATCACCTCCTGAAATCTGCCTTCTTCCCAAAGGATCCTTCTCTAAAGTTCCTTGCTCCAGGTGAGACTGGGACACAGTTTATGAGGTGAATTCATTCTATCTGAAATGAGCATCTCCCAAAGAGGCTGCTCCTGAGCCAGATGTGGGATAGGAGCTCACTTACATTCCTGGGGTTATCAGCAGGTTGCCTGTCCTTTAAGTACCTGCTGCTCCTGCTGTGTTGAATTTGGCTCCAGCAAAGGGGGAACCCACAGAGGGAATTGGGAAGTGTTAGAATTTAGGCAAAGTTCCTTATGCTGGGAACGCCATTTTAATAAAAGGGAAGTTTATTAGGGGCCACGCGTGGAAGGGGGAGAAGAAGGGAAAACAGGGATGAACAGAATCAGGGACAGGTGTGAAGAGAGAGCAGTTTCAGTCTGGGGGAGGCTTAAATAGCAGAGTGGTGGTCAGAAAGCCCACTGGAGTGGGTCCTTGCCCCATAGGCTGCCAGAGGACAGGAGGTAGTGGCCAGGGCACCTGCTAGCCAGGTTCGCTGGCCAGGCTGAGGTCCCTGGGAAATGTAGTCTTTTCACAAAGTACCTGGGAGGTGTGGCCTTCTGCCTGGGAGGCGCAGCCTCCTGCCCAGAACCCAACAGGAAGGTTTTAAGATTGTCATTTCTTTCTTGACACTTAAATTACTTAATAAAATTCAAATGAAATCTTGCTGTATTGAAAATTTTCATAGCTCTAGGTAGATAAAATTTGACAACTTGGAATTTACCCAAAGAGGCCATTGTCCCAAATTTGGGAACTTCTAAAATGTTTGTGCAGACACTTTTTCTGAGCCAATGACTGGTTCTCATTTTTGTGGTGTTATGCCTTATGTTGTATAATTGAATAGACTATCAGCTTGGCAGTAATCTTGGCAGGCAATTGTAAGAGGAAATGGTTTCCGATCAGAGAAAAACGAATGGCCTTTTTTTTGGCTGGGGGTAGGGAGAAGACTTTGGAAGCCAGATTAAAGCAGAACTGGTATCATATTGATTAAAATGGAACAAGCCAGAAGTGATCAATGTTATCAAATGAAGAAATGAAAACTCAGGTGCTTATGCTAAATATTTGTGTCTCAATGAATTTACACATCTAATTGTGAACTCTTTGGGTGACAGGGAGTGTGACACTGACAAACAATCAGCAAGTTAAGGCATTAGTAATGGAAAAAGTTTTACTGCTTTTAACTTCATAAAATTTTCAAAATTATCTAATTATGAAATTCTGGATGGAGGAGAAAAATTCAGAGAAAAACCAAACTGGATTCATTAGAGACTGTTTTGTAATGGAGGCTTTATTGCCTAAAATGATTAAAAGCCACATGCGGCTGATGTGTGTGGAGGTAATAATCAACGTTGACATTCCCCACACATGAAAGTGATTAATGTTGGAAGTAATGGAAATGCTTACTACCTGGATTTGAATGTTATATTTGAAAAGGATATCCAGGAAGGACAAACCAGCGACTAACAAGATTGCATAGGAATAGAGCATGAGTGGGAATGGGGTAGAAAGAAGAGAAAGAATCTGGAATGGCAATACAGTGGTAAGATGAAGTGACAGTTTTCCAACTACACCTTTTTGAAAGCTCTGACATCCCCTGCCCCGCCTTTTTTTTTTTTTTGTACAGGGGATCGAACCAGGGAAGTTTTGCCAGTGAGCTACATCCCCAGCCCTTTTTAACTTTTATTTTGAGACAGAGTTTCGCTGTGCTTAAAGCTCTGACTTTTAGAACCACAGTGTTTCACATAGTCAAAAAATAAACATACTGAAAATTAATCAATACTCCAAAATATGAAGGAGGTCCAAATGAAACAGAAACAGTAATGGGTGAATCTGAGTGTACTACAAATGAATTAAGCACACCACAGAAGGTGAAGAATGAAGCAAGACATCTAAGAAACTTTGGAATACAGTGTTCTGACCATGTGCATGAGTCTGAAGACAAAAAAAGAACCGTCTGCTAAAAATGTACTCTAGTAAATTTATTTATTTATTTTGGTACCAGGGATTGAACTCAGGGGCACTTGACCACTGGGCCACATCCCCAGCCCTTTTTTGTATTTTATTAGCGACAGGGTCTCACTGAGTTGCTTAGTGCCTAAGACATTGCTGAGGCTGGCTTTGAACTCGTGATCCTCCTGCCTCAGCCTCCCAAGTGCTGGGATTACAGGCGTGCGCCACCCCACCCGGCTGTAAATTTATTTTTTGTAGAGTTTTGAAGCAACAACTTTGAAATTATATTCTGTGTATGCTAGATTTGAGCAAATAGGTAAACTTATTGTGTATAATGACAACTAACCCTCTCATAGTCAGAAAAAGAAGTTAAAAACGAAGAAGGGGAAAGGATGAGTGAATTCAGTTCTCTTTCTCTTGGAGAATGAATCTAAATAAAAACATATTATTCCCACATGAACTTAAGACCTTAAGCTTCTTTCATTATTCTGAGATAGGAATTTCGGAATAAAGGGCAAGATACTGAGTATCAAATGAAACACGCATGAACTATTGAGATGCAAAAAGTGCCCAGGAAAAATCATAACTCCTGAGCACGTGCCCTTGGCTTGTGCCCTTGACCCATGCCCTTGTATAATGAGGGCAGGGAAGACTGGCACAAAAGTATGTAGGTCCACTCTGGTTACAGCTCTAATCCAGCCCCTAGAACTGGGCCTCTAAAAATATTAGCACCCCACATGAAGGGGCTGCTGTCTCCCCTTCTGGAGAGAGCCTTCTCTGTCTCTTGAATGTGCAATCCTTCCTTTATCCCAAAGGCTTCTCTCTTGAGATTGTCCCTATTCTCCCTTGAATATGGTTCTACACTGGCAAGTGCTGAAATAAATATATACATTTTTTGCCTATTTAAAATGTTTTAAATCCAACAAGATAGTAATTAAAATAGTAAATGATAAATTAATAATAGATATTAAATATAATAAATACTAGAAAATAATAAATTTAAAATTAAAAGTAAAAAATTTAAAGGCAAAAGAATGAACTAGTCTTATATTCTTCTTCTCTAGAATTAAATCTTTCTAAGCTTGTGAACAAAATATAAAAGTAAAATAAGAGCAAGAGAGAGAGAGGGGTGGGGTGGGGGAGAGGGATTTTGATCCATTTGTTGGGTGTTCACATCTCACTTTACATTACCAATCTTTGTGTCTGAGGAAGTTAAGGCCACTATATTAGGTCAGTGGTTTCAATTTCTTTCAGGATTTTAAAAATATCTGTTTCTGATATTGTTGTGCATAATTGAGAGTTATGACAGAATATTCAGCTTTAAATATTGTATGGTTCTATTTTATAAGATGAGCTCTTGGCAACCCAGGCAGAAATTGTATTTTTCTAGCTGCTCTTGCGGCTGGGTTGTCCTGGTGATTAAGTTTACACAAGAGATTTCATCAAAATGACTTTTATGTTACTTTGTAGGTCTGGTCCAGAGAACTCTGAGACATTATGCAAGCAGTCACTCTTTTCCCGTCCTATTTACTCAGGATACCACATCTGGTAGTGGATCTTTGACCTTGCAGATGAATGCAGTGCCTTAGTGTGTAGGAAACAAGGAATCTGAATCTCTGAATGACCATGTGAAGCAATGCTTCCACTCATGTCTAAGGGGGGAGGGTTAAACATATCTTTCAAGTTCTGTCAATAGCCCTCTAAGCAATCTGTATCTCCAATGCAACTTTATTCTGCTTCTCCCTCCTATCAGAGAGAAAGAATTTCAATACAGCTGAGTACCTAGTAGCCTTGAAAGTCTCTTCTTGGGTATGCAACAAGCTCAAGATTGGGGTCCCCAGTGATTTTTCTACTTCATCTTCAGTGAGCCTGTTGCTGAGACTGGCTTCAAACTTGTGATCCTTCTGTCTCAGCCTCCCGAGCCACTGGGATTACAGATGTGCACCACCATGCCTGGTGCATTTGTCAGCTTTTAATTGTTCATTGTTCTGATACTGTTATTTTTCAATAGATAATCACTTTTGTGTGTGTGTGTGTGTTAAGAATTGAACCCAGAGCCTAACACTCTAGTCCTCTAACACTGAGCCACCTCCCACAGCCCCAGCAATCACTTTTGTATAAATATTTTTGTCATATTTACTTAAATAAAACACCCCAAATATATAAATTCCAGGTCCCCAATGGTCTAGATTCAATCTAGTGAAAAAATGGGCAGAATAAGCTTCAAAATAATAGCAACGATTCTGGAATGTGAAGTTGGAGACAACATACACATATATGATTTTATTCTTAATGAAAAGTGCTGATGCTAATAATAACTAGAAGAGAGAAACAGAGCTAGCAAGATATGAGCAAATAAAAATTTAAAATAAACATCAACCTACTCCCTCTCAAAAAAGTGTCACTAAGACAGGATATTGAAATACTGTAGTCTCTGGTCACTATGGTGACATTTCTGCCTGCTGTTCTATATCTATTGTGGGGGTCAAAGATCCCTAGGCCAACTGTGGAGGAGGGAGACACCCAGGCTGTTGAAATCAAAGTCCAGTGTGGAGTGACAGAGGATGGTTCACCTGGCTTTAGCCATTCATTCAAATTTCCATTTTGGTTAAAATGCAATGAAAAGCCCCCAAACAGTTGAATCCTTGAAAAAAATCAGATACTTTTGATTTTGATTCTCTTCACCCTGACCTTTAACTAAGAGAACAAAACCCAGCACTCTGGTAGACAGGTGGCTGTGGAGTAGCTGCCTCCTCCCTCCTCCCATTCCCTAAAGTTTCCTGACTGTCCTCTGTTGGCCACTGGGAAAACAGTGAGAAAGATGATCCTTAAGGGAAAATACTGATCTTAAGAAATTGTAATTATCTGTCAATCTTTTAATCAACAGTTAAAAATAATTATTATTAAGGTTTGGATATATGGTGTTACCTAAAAGCTCATGTGAGATAATGCCAGAAAGGTTAGAGGTAAATGATTGGGTTATGAGAGGTAATTAGTGCATTAATACACTTGAATGGATTAACGGAATGGTTAACTGTGGGCAGCTAGGGTGAACCTGGAGAATGTAGGTCATTTGGGTGTGTCTATGGGTTTGTTGCTAGTGAGCAGAGGTTGCTCTTTGCTACCTGGTATCATGACCTGAGTTGCTTTCCTCCTCCACACCTTTCTGCCATGATGTTCTGTCTCACTGAGGTCCAGAGAAATGCAGTTGGCTGTCTATGGACTGAGACCTTTGAAATTCTGAGTGCCAAATAAAAAACTTTTCTTCCTCTAAAATTATTTTTGTCAGGTCTTTTGGTCACAGTGGTGAAAAAGCTGATGAAAACAATTACTAAATGGTTTAAACCTGTAATTTTCCCCTCAGGTTTTCTCAACATATCATCCAAACAACCAAACAAACAAAAAAAGCCACAAAAATTACTTTCACTTTCAAGTCCAGTGTTTCACTCCATTTCCTTCTTTGTGAGAATGAAAAAAAAAAGTCCTCAGTATGTTTTGTAAAATAACAACAAAAAATTGGATGGAGGAAAGGGAACAAGATAAATGGACAACAATTAGCAGATATTTTGGACCCCACTGCCCTGCATAGATATAGAGTAGAAATGCTTATTCAAGGACTTTCTTTTACATGCAATTTAGTCTTGAGCTTTAGTTCCTTAATTTCTGATGCAAAGTGGCACATGCGAAATGGGGAGGTGAGGGAGAAGGTAGTCTGATGGCCTGAACTGCATGGTGCATTTGCTGGCTTTAGTTGTTATTAGTCTAAATGCTACTCTCACTGCTACTTTGGGAGTAACAGTGAGATAGGAGGCTCCTCCCCTAAGATCAGGAACAAAACAAGGATGCTGTCTTTTTCCACTTCTCTCCAACATAGTAGTGGGAAGAACTAGCTAGAGAAAATAAGCAAGAAAAAGAAATAAAAGACATCCAAATTGGAAAGGAAAAAGTAAACGTCTCTGTTCCTAAGTAATGAGATTTTTTTTTTATTAGTAGAATGCTTAACCATCAATTTGTGCTATAATTTTTTTATTTTGTTACACTGCCTAAAAATAGAATGACTATGCCCTTTTTTATACAGTCCCAGTTTATATTTACTAGTGCTCTTTTATATTAAACAATGTCCCAGTTTGTACTGTAAACTTTATGACGATCTCAACTGTAAAACATAAAACCCATATATAACTCACTTATAAATGACAAATGAGATAGATTTAGATAATAGACAAACACAGGTGAATGGACATCATGACCCAACAATTTACCTTTTTGCCAAGCAAGACTGGATACAGAAAAGATATAGAATGTAATAATTTCAAACAAGTATTTTGTCTAAAAAAAAATGCAATTTAAGAGCAGAAAAACCCATGGCCAGTGGATGAAATATAAGTGACCTCAGCAACTAGAACATTTTAAAAAATAATTTAGTCATTCAAAAAATAATATTTACTAAATGCTACTTCATATTTTCTAGCTCTCTATGCTAGGTAATGATGGAAATAGAAAAAGAAGAGTAAGAATTTTTTTTCAAAAAAAAAACAAAGCATAATATGAAGGGTAATAAATGTATGTAAAGTTACACACGGCTTAGTTTATATTTAAACCTTCAGCTTCATATTTCTGTAAGTAATGAGATCTTACATGGAGAAAACTCTAGTAATTCCACAAAAATTTATACAAGTGGCAGGATATAAAACCAACACTCAAATATTAGATGCATTCCTATACATCAACAATGAATAAACTGCAAAGGAAATTTAAAAAATACAATTTAATTTACAATGGCATAAAAATTGAAATAAAAACACACAACAAAGCATTGCTGAAAGAAATTAAAAAAGACAAGATAAATGGGCAACATAGAGAATGGGAAACAATATTTATAAATCATATATCTAGTTAAGGATTAATTTTTTAGACTATATAGTGAACTTCTAAACTCAGCACTGCAAAACTAACCTGAAGCAAAAATGGCAGTAGATTTGAATTAACATTTTTCCAAAGACAGTATACAAATATCCAGTAAGGACATGAAAAGATGCCCAGCATTACAAATTATTATGGAAACATAAATCAATGCTATCATGAGAAATCACATTATACTCAGTGGGAAGGTTATTCACATAGAATATAAGGGTTGGGGATTAGCTCAATGATGGAGCACTTGCCTATCATGAGTGAAGTCCTGGGTACAATCCCATGCACACAAAAATGAAATAAATAATTAATAAAAATAAATAAAGGGAGACAGACATACACACAATAACCATTGTTGACAAGGATGTGGAGAAACTGAAATACTTTTGAGCTCTTGGTGGGAATGTGAAAGGGTATAATTGCTGTGAATAATGATAATGATGGTTCCTTAGAAAATTAAAAAATGTAATTAGCATATGATCCATCAATTCCACTTGTAACTAGAGTCCCACAGTATTGAAAGCAGGATCTCAAAGAGACATTTGTTCACCAATGTTCAGAGCAGAATTATTTATAACGTGTAAAACACAGAAGCAACTAATTTTCATAATTAAGCATGAATTAATAAGCTAATTGTGGTATATGTATATGATAGAATATTATTTAGCCTTTTAAATGAAGAATATTCTGACATACATTACAAACATGAATGAAACTTGATGTCATTGTGCGAAGTGGCTTATTTGCCAGTCACAAAAGGACAGTTTGTGATTTCACTTATTTGAAGTATTTTGAAACTTCAAGTATTGTCCAAAATAATATGGGCTGGGGTTGTGGCTCAGCTGTAGAGCACTCGCTTAACGTGTATGAGGCCCTGGGTTTAATCCTCAGCACTTACATAAAAGTAAATAAATAAAATAATGGTATTGTGTCCAACTACAACTAAAAAGAATTATTTTAAAAACTCATAGAGACAGAAAATAGAATGTTAGTATCCTAGGGATAGGTAACAGGGAAGTGGGATTATATTGTTTAATGGATACAGAATACTACTTGTGTAAGATGAAAACCATCTTGCAGGTGGATATTGGTGATGGCTGCAAAACAGCACAAAGATATTTGAAACCACTGATCTGTACCTTTAACAAGGTTTTGTGTTGTAAATTTTCCTACAATTGAGAAAATGGAAAAAACAGAATCAAATAGCTTCCCTCAAAAGATGGTGGTTTGCAAATACAGAGAAAAAAGGGTTTGCACCTTGGATTTTATCACAATTATCATTGGAAAAGATTGTTTCTTATTTATACAAGTGGAAAAATTAAGTACCTATGTCTACTCCCTTTAGATCAAATAATGGCTCTGTAGTTAAAACTGAGATTTTTTTCTCTTTTTTTCCCCCATGGGCTTATTTTCTTTAGAGATATCAGGATTAATTTAAGGTAGTCTAATGTGTATCAATGTGTATGTACCCAATGTGTGGTGACTTTTTTACACACATTGATTCTTTTTGGGGCGTGAGAACGGAGGATCAAACTCAGTGGCACTCACTCAACCACTGAGCTACATCCCTGCCTTTTCTTGTATTTTATTTAGAGACAGGGTCTCACTGAGTTGTTTAACACCTCAATTTTGTGCTGTAACAGTAGTAAACTATAGAGTTGAAAACTTTTAAAAGTAATAGATACATGTTAAATATTCAGCATTTAAAATGTAAAGATATTTTAGTGACTTCAACAGAATGTTCTTACATATTCTTCCAATAAAAAAATTGGATATATCATAGAAATCCACTGATACATAAGGCTAAACAAATGTTTGCAAAGAGATTCATGCAATAATAGTACTTTTTTTTTCTTCTTTTGTGGTGCTCGGGATCGAACCCAATGCCTTGTGCATGTGAGGCAAACACTCTACCAACTGAGCTATATCCCAGCCCCCCAATAATGGCACTTTTAATACTTAATATGCTCTAATTAAATCTTTGTTTTGAAAAAATAATTCTGAATTATAGAGAAAGTTTGAGACTACATGAAACTTCAGATATTCTTTCTCTTAGATTCATTCCTGGTGATATGTTGGACATCATTTGTGTACATTTGTTTTCCAAATGGAAGCATAAGTTTTTCTATTTCCATTCCTATTCCAATTTTTCATTGACAAAATAGCAAAGAACATGAACTTTCAACACTAAGAACATCAGTATATGTCTTCTAAGACATCTTCTCATTTTTCCTTCTTGAAACAGAGCTTCCTTTCTTTGGATTCCCTCATTTCCAGAGCAGCCCCTACTCTAGCTCTGGCTCCTATTCCTATCCCTTCACTATACCTGTGCCAAGTGTGTTGTCCTGCCCTTTCAGCATGGGCTGTGGGGAACTTGAGGGCGCGAAGAAACCCCTCCAGAGATGGTTTCAGAGAACTGCATCTGCTTTATTGCACAGCAAAAATAGCTTTTATAATGGGTATGTGCCAGTTTACATCTAAGGGTCATGATAGGCCAGTGGTGATACACAACATATCATCTTACAGGAATCCAGGCACCAATAGTCTAGAAACTGCCACACAGGCCAACCTTGTACCAATAGGGGAAAAACCTCTTGTGAAAGGAGCAAGGAAATTGCCCCTGCCAGGGTTTTGACACACTTTGTCCCAAACATAGCATTCTATGTTAGGACTTCCCTGCTGCACAATGACCAAGATAAGCATTCCTCCATGTAGGTCCAGGGTCAGGCCTGCAACATTGTCCTTGTTCTCCTGCTGACAGTTGTAGTGACCTCTCTAGGTATCTAAAACCACTGACCTCTCCCCTCTCCTGGATGCTTAATCAGTCCCTGGAAGAAATGGAAACATTTCTAGATACATATGACCTGCCCAAATTGAGTCAAGATGACATAGAAAACCTAATTAACACCCATAAATTAAATGTATTTCTATACATCAGTGATGAATCTTCTGAAAGAGAAATTAGGAAAACTAATCATTCACAATAGCCAAAAACCAAACCAAACCAAACCAAACCAAACCAAACCAAACCAAACCCTTGAGAATCAATTTAACAAGAGAGTTGAAAGACCTCTACAATGAAAACTACAGAAGACTAAATAATGAAACTGAAGAAGACCTTAGAAGATGGAAAGATCTCCCATGCTCCTGGATAGGCAGAAGTCACATTGTCAAAATGGCCATACTACCCAAAATTGCTATACAGATTATGTGATTCCAATTAAAATCCCAACATCGTTCCTTATAGAAATAGAAAAGGCAATCATGAAATTCCCTTGGAAAAATAAGAGACCCAGAATAGCAAGAGCAATCCTTAACAAAAAGAGTGAAGCAGGAGGCATTATAATACCAGACCTTAAACTATACTACAAAGCTATATTAACAAAAATAGCATGGTATTGGCACCAAAATAGACATATAGAGCAATGGTAGAGAATAGAAGACACAGAGACCAACCCACATAAATACAGTTATCTCATACTAGACAAAGGCGCAAAAAACACACATTGGAGAAAAGATAGTCTCTTCAACAAATGGTTCTGGGGAAAGTGGAAATCCATATGCAGCAAAATGAAAATAACCCCCTATCTCTCACCATGCACAAAACTCAACTCAAAGTGGATCAAGGACCTAAGAGTTAGACCAGAGACCCTATGCCCAATAGAAGAAAAAGTAGGTCCAAATCTTCATCATGTCAGATTAGGCCCCTACTTCCTTAACAAGACTCCTAAAGTGCAAGAAATAAAATCAAGAGTCAATAAATGTGATGGATTAAAAAAAAAAAAGCTTCTTCTCAACAAAAGAAACAATCAATGAAGTGAACACAGACCCTACATTTTGGGAACCTAATCTTTCTTAACTAATGCAGTTACTCTAGCATTACATTGAGGGCAAGGGTCATAGATTATAAGTAATTTTATCCCAGGAATAAATCTTCTTTGCAAGATTTCTTAGCCTGTGGTGGTTGTGGCTATTGTAGGGCTGTATTGCAAGGGAAAGTTTCTTGGTGCAAGATAAATGCTCATCCAATGCATTTTAGCAAACAAAAGAGTATTAATAGGACTGGGTATCAAGGAATGAAAACAGAAAGCATACCATTTAAAAGCTCTACTTGAAGCTGGGCATGGTGGCACATGTATATAATCCCAGCAGCTTGGGAGTCTGAGGCAGGAGGATTGCAAGTTCAAAGCCAGCCTCAGCAAACGTGAGGCACTATGCAACTCAGTGAGACCCTGCCTATAAATAAAATTTAAAAAAACAGGGCTGGGATGTGGCTCAGAGATTGAGTACCCCTGAGTTCAATCCCTGTACCCGCCCAACCCCACCCCAAAAAAAAAAGCTCTAGGTGAATGAAGCCCTTGAAGAGGCACCAGACAGATCAAGTAAGAGCCTAGTCTAAAATCAGTGAGTGGTTTGTGGTTTGAGGGCCTGACTCTACAGGAATAAGTAGAATCCATTCCATCACACTAATGGATTAGAGGTCATGCATTGGTAAAGGAGTATCAGTGGAGAGCCCCTGTATGTTGCTGATTAAGGAGTACAGGAAGTATTGTTGTTGAGAAAGATCTTTCTGCCAGATGAGTGCTCACAAAGCATGGTGTAGGGAAGTGACATTCTTGGCTTTAACCTGTGGAACTCCCACTATTCACTAGATAGGGTGAAGCAAACTCCTCAGTCTTTCTGAACTTCATCTTGTACAAATGCAAAGTAAATATAATTAGCCTGAACTTTCAAAATTCCTGTAAACATCAATGAGATCAGGTATGTAACACATATGTGACAGCTTTGTATAGACTTGTCAGCACATGATAAGCATTGCTTGAATTTTATTTTTATTATGGAAGTAAAACCTGGGACTGGTGTCTACTACTTCGCTACTACCTTCCTACAGATTTCTAGTAGAAGAAACCCCATGCTAATACTATCCTAGCTTTTGTGCCATAGAAAAATATAGAAATCCCCTGAGCCCCCTGTTGTCATAAGCATGCTTTGATTAAACCTGAAGGAGGGGGAGCAAATTCGTGATCTTATTTCTATTGTGAGGCCCTTTTACTTTTGTAGATCGTCATGGCGTCTGGACCCATTATGTTGGTCCCAGTGTGTCTGGTGGAAAACAAGAATGAGCAGCTAAGGGTGAACCAGAAAGCCTTGAAGATTCTTCACAAGATTTCTCAGCCTGTGGTGGTTGTGGCTATTGTAGGGCCCTATCGCACAGGAAAGTCCTACTTGATGAACCGTCTTGCTGGAGAAAACTGTGGTGAGTGAGGTCTCCCGGCAGGACTGTTTACTTCTATCTAGCTCTCTCTCAGTTTGTCACCACATCTTCAGGGTAACGGGGAGAGAGATTCTGAATCTACTCTCCAACAAATCTTCTAATTCTTTCCAGAAAAATTGCAGCTTTGTCAATGTGTCCAATGCTTTGATTTACATCTGTCATTTCAGCTTCCTGTAAAAGGGATATCCTTCATTTCTAGCAGCTTACAAAGATCTTCACCCTCCTGTGGTTTTCCTTTTTCCATTGTCTTATTTTCTTATTAACTAGTCACATCTTGAGGCTCTCTCTGGACTCCATATCTCATTATGACTACCAAACCACTGTTTTTTTTTTTTTTTTCTTAACTCTATCTCAAGCAAAATTATATTGTGTCAATTTCCTTTTTCTACTTTCTTCCCACTTCTCTTTTCAATTGACTCCTCTCTTAAAACCCAACATTCCACTGAATTGCTCTTTCTCTTTCAATATATACCAATAACCCTGCCTTTTCTGATTCAAAATATGTTTCTTTTTATCCATCCCAGACTCCTGCTTAGCATCACTTCTCCTGTTTCACCAACTTGTTCCTAGAAACACTTTCCTTCCTTGTCATCTCTGGACCACACTCTTTTGGTTTCTTCCTATCTCTGAGTCTCCATCTCCATCTTTTCTGAGCACTCATAGGCTTTACCTTAAAAGGCAGGTATTTCAGCCTGATTCAGTCCTATTATATCTCCTGGAGTTTTAACTTATCTACAGTACCTGGAAATAATAGTTACTTAGTAAGTAATTATTGACTAAATTTCTTTGTTTATTCCTCAGATGATTAAAAGGACTTGATATAATTACAATACTGTCACTAGTTTAACTTCCTTTTGAAGTCAGGGTGGTTGAACAGCTAAGAATCAAACCTTCCTTGTGTGTAGTGTGACTTCTCTCATCCAGTGCACTGGTGGGCCACACTGATAGGAAGGCACATTTTCTTACAGTGGGAAAAATAATTAGAAATTATGAATAAACCAAACTTTTAAATGTGGGAAGGCTGACAGAGAAAAATATGAAGTGTTCATGTGACACTAAGTGGGACATCCTCAATGAACAGAGAAGCATCATCTTTTTTTTTTTTTCGTTGCAATAAGTATTATCATTGTAAAATAAAACATAAATATACTATATGCAACAACATATCACTCCCACTAAAAACATAAATATTCACACATACACATTTATACTTACAGATATATGGGCTTATACTTTATAAATATGTATGAAACATATATGTAAATATATAAAGTCAGAGAAGTACCATCTGTATCACGGGCTCTTATGATCCTGCAAGTGTGATTCTGTGGTTCAGGAGATTCTTGGATATCTGCTGTCAGTGTAAGTTGCTCTCTGCTCTTCCCTTGCAGGCTTCCCTCTGGGCTCCACAGTGGAATCTGAAACCAAGGGCATCTGGATGTGGTGTGTGCCCCACCCCACCAAGCCAAACCACACCCTGGTCCTTCTGGACACTGAAGGCCTGGGAGATGTGCAAAAGGTGAAGCAGACTCTCAGACAGATCTTTTTTTTTTTTTAAATTTCTTTATCTACCCTCTTAGTTTTCTAAGATACTCTTTATTTCAACTTCTGTGTTTCATTCCTGAACTTAGTTTGATCTCTTAATCAATTATATGGAATTTCTAACATATAATGTGATATGTTAGGTAAAATTGAACTGAATTGAATGGTTTCATCCATTTTAGTAAGCCTTTATGGAGAAGCTTAGCTATAGGGTCTTGGCCAAGTACTGCTGATGAGGTAAAGGTCCTGTCCTCTCAGAGTCTTCAGCCCTGTTGAGGAGACTCTGTGTATAAGTCAGCAAGAATACCATGTGATAACTGCTTGGGTGTGAGTAAACCAGGTGAATTTCCTAGGAAGCAGACTAAGACACAGACACCAACAGGCAGGAGGATTTTAATTCAGGTTTTAGTTTGCTCATTCTTACATTTAGAGTGAAATTAATGACAGAGTGTATCTGTTTCTATATCTGTCTCTTCCTCTTTTTCTCCTTCCTTATTTAGAGGTTAAATTGGAAACAAGATCTACATTTCTGTAGGGTTCATGTCATCCCAAGATTGAGTAGATATTCTGTCCTTACTTATAAAGCAACATTCCAAAGGTACAGTCTTGATGCCAAAACCGATTGTTGTTTGTCTAAGTCCAACTTGTTCTGATCTCAGTCAGTTACTTATTAAATAATTAGAATTTGGGAATACAGTATATTCATAGTATTTTTTTTTCTTTTCCAAATTCCCATATTCTGCATTTGAATTTGTAAGTGAGTAGTAAAACACATCAGAGTTTTACTACAACTGACTGCTGGCTTCTTCAGTGGTTCAGTCAACACAAAAGCAGCTTTGCCTCTCTTCAAGGCTCTCACCATCTTGCAACAGTTAGCTTGAAGTCACATTTTCTGTAACTACCCTCAGCTCTGAGCCAGTCAGACCTAAGAACTCTATGCTTATTTAATTCTAATGTTAATTTTGCTTTTGCAAGTATATCTATTTGCATACCCCTTTTGTTACATCCACATTTTACAAGACCTTCAGCACTCAAATGTAATTTCCAGTTATATTCTTTGTCACACACAGTCTTTTCCTACTTTCAGTAGCTTTTGTTCTCATTGACACATCATTATTTTTATTCAGTATAATGGCTATTCCTTTTACTTTAGATCCATTGCTAATATGTAAACCCTTGAAATTATCTTTGTTGGCAATTGTTTTCAAATTAATGTTATTAGATGATCACATAGATTGCAAAAATTGCTGTGTTTTGTGTTTGTTTTTCAGTAAATAAACAAGGTGAGCAAAATTTTATAGTGGCTCACACATATGTAAGCTCTGTGGGTTTGCCTTAAGTGCTCAGCGGCGATTAGCACAGCATGGATTATGTGGCTCTCTTATTATTAAGTGAGCACATGGTTTCTTACTACTAAGCAACTAGTTGCATATTGGACCCTGTATTTTCAACATGTATTTTCTTATTTCATCCCATTCAGAAAAACAAAAATCCTTTGAAGAAAGTATTGTTAGAATCCTTCCACAGATGAGGAAACAGGGGTCACAAGAAATTTCATTGCCAAAGCTGAGATGTAATTTTGTTTTCATGTTTTTCTTTTCTTTGTTTCAACACTGTGCTGTCTGTCATAACAAATGAAAAATAACTGAACAAAAATACTGAATGGGGGCTGGGGTTGTGGCTCAGTGATAGAGTGTTCACCTAGCATGTGCGAGGCCCTGGGTTTGATCGTCAGCACCACATAAAAATAAATAAATAAAAATAAAGGTATTATGTCCAACTACAACTAAAAAATAAGTATTAAAAAAAACCTGAATGAACATTGAAGGAAAAGATTGTTCTGTGCTTGTTTTAACATGTTTTCCAGGGTGACCCTAAGAATGACACGTGGATCTTTGCCCTGGCTGTGCTTCTGAGCAGCACGTTAGTGTACAACAGCATGGGCACTATCAATAATGATGCCTTGGAAAAGATGCAGTATCCTTTCCAGTGTATTGAGAAATTGTGGAGGGAATGGAGACCAAGCTGAATCCTTCCCCCAGTGGTTTAGTTGCCTTTGGTAAGGCAGAGAGGACCTAGGGGAAGGGAGACTATTCGTAATAATTTTTTAAGGGGAACAAGAGAATTGTGGCTGGTGGCTCTTTTTCCTTAGCCACGTCCTAGTTATGTGACAGAACTCACAGAACTAATCAGGGTGAAGTTTTCCCCGAGACTTGATGGAGTAGAAGATTCCACAGAGTTTGTGAGTTTCTTTCCAGACTTTGTTTGGACTGTACGGGATTTCACTCTGGAGCTGAACCTACGTGGTCACCCCATCACGGAAGACGAGTACCTGGAGAATGCCTTGAGGATGATTCCAGGTATATCAGCATGATCTGGGTAGGGAGCTGTCTAGTAAGGGATGATGTCTGGTGAACACTGTCCATCATCTCTGGGGTTGCATTTGTACTTCAGACTAGATCAGGTCTATAGAAACGATGACTGGACTCTGGGTTGTTACTCCTTGATAAGTTCTAGTGACTAGAGTTAACTCACCCAGTGAGAGTAGGGCATGAATGTGTTCAAAGTTTATTCCAAACCAATTTTTCTCTTGAAATAATTTGTACTTTAGCATCCAGATGATGTCAGGCACTAAATGTTTCCAGACACCTGACACTATTCTTTCTTATGTTTCTACCATTTTGTGGAAAAACAATGAGAAAAACAATGTATTACTTAATTGTTAGCCATAGAATTATAATGCAGAACCTACTTTGTTCAGTTTTATTTATTCTCCTTTCAGACATTATTTTAGTCAGCTTTTTCACTGTTGTGACTAAAGGACCTGACCAGAACAATTATAAAGGAGGAAAAATTTATTTGAGGGCTCATAGTTTCAGAGGTCTTAGTCCATAGAAGGCCAGCTCCATTCCTTGGGGCTGGAGGTGAAGCAGAATACCATGGTGGAAGAGTGTGGAAAAGAGAAGCAGCTTACCTGATGATCAGGAAGCAGAGAGAGAAAGACAGATACAAATATATACCCCAAATCCATGACCCCAGTGTCCACCTTCTCTAGCCATACACCACCTGCCTTCAGTTACCACTCAATCCCATTAAGTGATTAAATCAGTGATTAGGTTGAGGCTCTTGTAACCCAATCATTTCTCCTCTGAACCTTCTTGCATTGTCTCACTTGTGAGATTTTAAGGGACACCACACATCCGAACCGTAACAGACATATATTATTATTTTAGGGAATGGCTAGTTGTGTCTTCCAGAAAAACAACACTCCAAATAGACCTAAGCAGAGCCTTACAATCTGAACTTTTTCAATACTTCTGCTGTCTGCCAAAACCTTCATTTGTGTTTCCCTATCATATCATTCTCTTCATACTAGCACACACCTATGATGATACTCTTTTCAGTTAATAAATTATTCTAATGTATTGCATTTAGGTGGGTGAGTGTCTGATAAAACCCATGAGTTTATTAAGTAGAGGCAAATTATATAATTTACATTTTGGTAGTTTATAGTCTTTAGAGTTTATACCCAAACTACATAATCCTATTTGTTGTGTGAATTCTTAACAGTGATTTGAGTTGTCCTGAACAATGTGTCATCTGTCTTATTTTAGTTGTTGCTCTACTATCTTTACGTGTGGCTCTTCTTCATTGAGTCTTACAGTTGGACTTCAACTGTCATTACTATTAGACCAGAAACTGATATATAACCATCTACCAACCAATCAAATCACTCATGAAAATCTTATAAACCAGGTGCTGATCTTGGTTCAGTGGATACCAAGCCAAGTTTCTTTACCAGGGCACGTGCCTCCCACAATTCATTTATAGAGATACATCATTGATATGAGTTTTGAAGATAGAAGTGACTAAAGCCCTGAAGCCTGAATGAATATATAAAATTGGATCTTTAAGAAGATTCCAATGAACTATTGGGACTATATCCTGACATTCCAAGTCAGGATATGCCTGAGATGCCTTGTCCCTAGATTGTGCTCACTGTGACTCTGTTTTTCCCTCTTCCTCAGGTGATAATGACAAAGCAAAAAATACTAACATAACAAGGAATTGTATTAGGCATTTTTTTCCAAACTGGAAGTGTTTTGTCTTTGACCGGCCATAAAAATATGAAAAGGAGCTCCTAGCTCATATTGAGGATGTGTTGGAAAATCAACTAAATTCTGAATTCCAGGAACAATCAAAAAATTTCCGTTCTTACATCTTAACCCATGCAAAGATCAAGACCCTCAGGGAAGGAGTCAAAGTCACTGGGAATCGTGAGTCTACTTTTCTTAAATGATATTTCTATGTGGTCTAATATTTGTTGAATCATAGTACACGCTATTCAGTTTTTAATTTCTTTTTATACAGAAGTGTATAGACTATTTATCAATATTCATATACCACATGAAAATGTGTATGTGTTCATGTCATAGGATTTACAATTTCTTTTCCAAAACCTCAAATGTCAGTAGTATTAACAGTTCCTACATATGTGAAGGGCCCCATCTTGGATGAAATAGAAGTGATAGGGTTAAAAACAGACTGCATTGTCTTTTCATGGGAGGTCCTGTGAAAAAGGAGACTACATGGCAGTTTAAACCAGTCCAAAATAAATGTTACCTTATGAGGCCCTGAAAAATCTTTGAATGCTTAAAAATTATAAATAAATGATTTTTGGATTACCCTACCTCATTAGTCTACCTGTTTATCCTATTTTTCTTTTCAGGTATGTTAACCAAAAATAGTTTCTTTTTGGCACAACCATGATTATTTTAATCTTTCAAAAGAGAAAGAAGACTCATAGTATTATGGAATTTGTAAATAATCACAATTACCTACTAATGGAATGTGGGTGGAAACTGCCTAGATCCTACCTCCTTAGGTCCCTCAGCCACATCGATTTTCATGGTTTAATTGTTTTCATCACAGTAACCATTTAAAACTCAGCTTTGTAGAGATCTGAGATCATATTTTTAAAATATTTTAGAGCATTATAGTTAACATAGTACTATGGTTCATCCCAACAAAAATCACATATGTGCGGAATTCAGTTTCAGTTCCTCTCTCCCTTTCTTCTCTTCCCTCCTCCCTTTCCCCATTCTTGTTCCTCTACTCTACTGATCTTCTTATCACTCACCTATTTATTTATTTTTGATTAATTATTTATATTTATATATAAAGGTGAGATTCCCTGTGGTAAATTTATGTATGTATTTACCATGATTTTTAAAAATTCATTCCACATCTCCTCCGTTTTCTGTCTCTATTCTCTCCCTATCAATTTCCTTCTTCTATTGTCTATATTATTATATATTTAACCCTCCCTCTTTCATTTCTTTATTTTGCTCTAGCTTCTAAATATGAAAGAAAACATTTGACTTTTGATTTTATGAGGCTGGCTTATTTCAGTTAGCATTATGTTCTCCATTTCCATGAATTCACCAAAAATGATATAATTTTATTTCTTTATTTAGTTATATGAGTACAACTCCATTGTGTATATATACCACAATTTTTTAACCCATTCATCTATTGAAGGGTACCTGGTTTGATTCCTTAATTTGGGTGTTGTGGATTTTGCTACTATAAACATTGAGGTGGCTATATAGCTACAGTATGCTGATTTTGGTACTCTTGGATAAATACCAAGAAGTGGGATAGCTGGATCATAACCATGATGATTTTAGATGAAGGTTGGTATTCAATATTTTGAAATGTTATGTCCCAGAGAACAATAGAATAAAGAAAAGGTGTAAAATTATAGGTGCTGATAGAAAAAGTGTTAGAAAAATGCTGAAACATAGTTAACTTAGCCGGGAACACTGTGTTAGTGAAATAAAAGGGTTTATTGGGGTGCCACGTGGGCAAGGGTAGGGAAGGGAAGGGGGTTAGGGAAGGGATGGACGGGAATAGGGACAGGCAGGAACCGAGGCAAGCACGAACAGAGAGCGATTTCAGTCCGGGGCTGGTTTAAATAGAGTAGGGGTCATAAAACCCCCTTGGAGTGAGTCCTTGCCCTATTGGCCAGCAGAGGTCAAGGGGGCGGGTAGTGGACAGGGGACTTGCTGGTCAGGTTTTTTGGTCACGCTGAGGATCTTGGGAGGTGTAGTTTTTAACAAAGCACCTGGGGAGGTGTGGCCTCCTGCCTGGAATCCAACAAAAAGTATGCAAGGTACGTGTTTGTTTATCTTTGTTCTTTGGGATACTCTTAAAAAATACAATAAACTGGGAGTGTGAAACAACATACATTTATTTCTCCAGGTTTTGTAGGCTGGGAAATCAAAGATCAGGGTGTAAGCATGATGGAGTCTTTGAGAACTCTTCCAGGTTGCAGACTGTTGAGTTCTTGCTGTATCCTCACATGGTAGAAGGGGCAATTTAACTTTCTGGGGTCTCCTGTAAGCACACTAACCCTGTTCACAAGATCTGCTCCCCTCTGGTCTAATCACTTCACAGAAGGCACTACCTCCTAGTTCCATCACCTTCATGGTGAGAATTAATAATCAGTCCATGGCATTATGTGTGTGTGTGTGTGTGTGTGTGTGTGTGTGTGTGTGTGTGTGTGTGTTTGTACCAGGGATTGAACTCAGGGGCACTTGACCACTGGGCCATATCCCCAGCCCTTTTTTGTATCTTATTTAGAGACAGGGTCCCACTGAGTTGCTAAGTGCCTCGCTATGGCGATCCTCCTGCCTCAGCCTTCCAAGTGCTGGGATTACAGGTGTGCGCCACCACACCCAGCTATGTGTGGTTTTAAAAACATAATCTCAGACTCTTGTATCCTATTGAGTGAGAACTTGACGTGTATATCTGTTCTTGGCCTTATTCAGGGCTGGGGAGTTTGGTGGAGACCTACGTGTGTGCCATCAACAAGGGGATGGTGCCTTGTTTGGAGAATGCAGTGACCACACTGGCCCAGCGTGAGAACTCAGCAGCTGTGCAGAAAGCAGCCAACCACTATAGTGAGCAGATGGCCCAGCGAGTGCAGTTCCCCACAAAAACCCTCCAGGAGCTGCTGGAGGTGCACACAGCCTGTGAGAGGGAAGCCATCGCAGTCTTCATGGAGCACTCCTTCAAGGACGACAAGTTGGAGTTCCAGAAGAAGCTGCTGGTAATTCAGCTTAGTTTATACCCTTCCTGATCTTGTCCTAGAATGAGAGTGATAGTCTTTTTTGGGGGGAGGAGGTGGGTGCCAGGGATCAAATCCAGGGCCTTGAACATGCTAGGCAATCACTCCACCACCGTTCCACATCCCAAACCACTAACTTTACTTTTTCATTCCAGGTTTGTATCCTTCTCTCGGATATAACCTAGATTTTTGTAGATAACAAGACTCTTTAGGTTACAAATGCTCACTCTATCTAAAAGATGACACCTTGTTTTCTATTTCTGCAAGACAAATGATCATGTGCTCAGCAGCCTAAAACAGCATTCATTCATTAGCTTACAGTTAGGTCAGACCCCAGCATAGGGTATGTGGGGGTTTTGCTCAGTGCATCTCAAGTTGAAAACAAGATATAAGATGGGATTAGTTCTCATTTGGGCACCTGGGATCCCCTTTCATTTTCAAAGTATCAGTGATGCATCCTATCTTTCTCTCCTTTCTAGTCTCTGATTTCCCTTCTTCCAGAGAAAACTGCTTTAATGTGCTGTTGTAGTTAAGTTCAACAGGGTCATGTCTATTTATTAAATTCATCCTGTGAAATGCCACATATTGTAACCATAGGATTACTATCCATCATATTTATAGATCCAGGGACAATGCAGGACATGGACAGAGAGGAGAGAACTCTCAGGTGACAGCTTAGTTCGGGTGACCGGATGCACCTTCACTGAAAGTTTTTCTTTCAGACTATTTAGAATTGACCTTAATTTGACAAAATTATCTTATTTTATAGTGAGGAAATCAGCTGGATTGTTATTTACAAGTAGAATCAAACAAATGCACCTATTCCTATATCCTCACACACTGAAACTGTCACTTAAAGAACTTGTAAAATATTCAAAACACTGCTCAGAATACACTTAACTCATTCCTGGTGAGTAGGTGTGCCATGCATATATTTTCATCTGTAGCAACCCACATTCTCTGAGGGAATTTTACTTTCAACCAGAATTAAACATTAAATATTTTGTTGGTGATTATTAGGGTTTATTACCAAATAAACCACAAAGTTTATGTCTTCCAATCCCATCATTTCACATACATTGAGACTGATGCTGAGAGAGGTAAGAGGCTTTTCAGAGTCACACAGTGAATTGGCCAGACCTGGGACTGAAGCACATCTCTGGACTCGTTCCGTGTTCCAGTGCTCTCTGAGGCAGTCAGACTCCTTCTGAGAGGATCCCAGTTGGAACTTCCTTCTAACAACTTCTTTTCATTTTCCTTTTCTGCATTTCCCTTCCAGGATACTATAGAGAGAAAGAAAGAAACTCTCTTGCTGCAGAATGAAGAGGCATCTGTCAAATACTACCAGGATCTGCTGAAGCACCTTTCAGAGCCCTTGATGGGACGCATTTCAAGAGGAATGTTCTGTGTTCCTGGAGGCCACCGTCTCTACTTAGCAGCAAGGAATAGGGTGGAATTTCACTACAATCAAAAGACCAGGAAAGCCATGAAGGTGAGGAGAGAAAGCCAACAGAGCGTGGTCAGAGGGTCTGTGTTGCTCCTTCTGAAACTAGGCTCACAGCACCATTTGTGAAACAAAGGCAGAGAATGGTAATATGTTGACATTTATATATTTTTATATCCCCGTTAGTTAGATACTCTTCAGTAAACCAGAAACAGTTCCTCCCAGAGAGGATTTAGAACCAGGAATTCAGGTGAAACCAACTACTTCTTTTATTTATCAAAAAAAAAAAAAGGTTTTAATTTTTTTTTTTTGTGTGTGTGTGTGTGTGGTACCGAGGACTGAACTCAGGGGCACTCAACCACTGGGCCACATCCCCAGCCCTTTTTTTGTATTTTATTAGAGACAGGGTCTCACTGAGTTGCTAAGTGCCTCGCCATTGCTGAGGCTGGTTTTGAACTCACAATCCTCCTGCCTCAGCCTCCCAAGTGCTGGGAGTACAGGCATGCGTCACCATGCATGGCTGGGTTTTAATTTTTTTCTGATAAATACAGAAGATACAATATAAAAGAAATGACTTTGTTCTTGTGAAGATTAGCATATTTCAGTTGGACAAATAATACTTAATGGTGTATGGAGTGACAGGGTTATCTTATGTTAATGGTAACTGGTGTGTAGTGATAGTAGCAGACAATGATGATGAATGTAGTTGTTAGGAAACATTGAACATTCTCTTCCTACACCAGGTACAGTTTCTGGTGATTTCCTTGCATTACCCATTTAATTCTCAGAACATACAAAGTACATATTACTATCTTCCATCTTCATATCCTTGAGAAAAGTAGTGCATAGAAGGCCTAATAAGTGACCAAAAGAACATAACAGCCAGCTAGTGACAGAGCTGATGGGGCAGCCATTTGAAAATCAGAATCCTTTTTTTTTTTTTTTTTTAATCCTCCTGCTGTTTTTCATGATGGCTGCACCACTTCAGATTCCTCCAACTGTTCTACAAGTTTCCCTTCTCTCCACATCCTCAGCAACATCTGTTGTTCTTTGACTTACTGATAATAGGCATCCTCAAAGATGTGCTAAGATCTCATTGTGGTTTTCATTTGTGTTTCACTGGTATTAGTGATGTTGAGCACTTTTACAAATATCTGTTTGACATTTGAATTTCTTCTTTTGAAAAATGTTTATTCAGGTCCTTTGCTCATTTTGTAATCAGGTTATTTAATTTTTTTACTGTTGAGTTATGATTTTCTAATATGCTTTGCATATTAACCCCTTATCAGGTGTATGGTTTGCAAATATTTTCTCCCATTCTATACATTGTCTCTTTCATTTTGTTGATGGTTTCCAGGCTGTGCTGAAACTTTGATTTGATGTAGTTACATTTATTTACTTTTTGCTTTTGTTGCCTGTGCTTTTGGTTTTAAATACAAGAAATCATAATGAAGGCAGATGTCAAGGCTTTCACCCTAAGATTTCTTCTAGGAGTTTCATAGTTTCAGGTCTTATGTTTAAATATTTAATAAATTTTTTAGTTCATTTTCATATAAAGCACAAGACAATAGTCCAATTTCATTCTTTTCTGGTTCTCTATTCCAATCCACTGGTATATGTGTCTGTTTTTATGGTAGTACCATGCAGTTATGAATACTAAGTAATAAAACTATACATATCATATATGTGATAGAATATTATTCAGTCTTAAAAAAAAAAGTACTGCCAATAATGACAACATGGATTAACCTAAGGACATTGCACTAAATGAAATAAGCCAGACACAGAAAGATAAATTCTGTGTGGTTCACGTTCAGTGGTGCCAATCAAGAAAATGTGCAAAAAGCCATCAAGCTCATATTAACATAGTGTGGAGTTAGAGTAGAATAGTGATTAGCAGGGATTGAGAGTCGGGAAGGGAGATACTGGTAAAATATATAAACATGCAGCTACAGATAAGTAAGTGCTTCCCACCTGATATACAAATGTGACTGTAGTTAAAATACTCTATTGTGTACCTTAATGTTGCTAAGAGAGTAGACCTTGTGCATTCTCATGACAATGGAAAATGTAACTATGTGATGTGATCAACATGAAAATTGGCTTGATTGTAGGAACCATTTAATAATGTAGACATATACCAAAGCATCATGTTATATAACTTCAATGTCTACAATTTTTATTTGTTAATCTCAACAAAGCTGAAAAGAAACTCAGAAAGCAGCCTAGAAAAGCTTCCTGGTACAGGAGGTGGAAGATACAAGTCAAAGAAACTATAGATATGATCCTAGTTAAGAAAGGCTAGAACAGATCCAGAAAAAGAATGTGCACATCCCACAAAAAAATGGAGAGGGTGTGTGTTTTTAGGACTGCTCCTACATATGACTGGGGTGGCTGGTGGGCAGCATTCATGGGAGAGGAGTTTGCTGTAGAAGGCTTTCATGTCTCACCAGAGCATGGACTTTTGTTGTGTCCATAGAAGGAAAGGAATCACTGTGGGATACTAACTAAGAAAGATGCAAAATAAAGTCAGTTTTGTGGTCTATTGAATAATAACTTCCTCATCAGAAGACTAGATCTTTGATGCCTAAAGTGTTTTTGTTCCTTCTTGGTTCTCCAGGCAAAAGAGGTCCTCCAGAGCTTCCTACAGTCACAGTCTGCCATAGAAAAATCCATCCTGCAGTCAGATAAAGCCCTCACTGATGCAGAGAAGGCCTTAGCAGGTACAGGGGAGGTCACAGCTCTCAGAGGGTGGGGGATTTCCTGCACAGACTTTGACTTACCAGACAGGAAACCTTCCTGAAACCAGAAGCTTCTTCCTGCTGTGGAGCACATGCTCCGTTAAATCTGAGAGCAATAGGGAGGCCAGCAAATGAGTTTTCTATCACATTTGGAAACATACTGTGGCTATCATGGCTAAAGGGAGGATTCAGATATCCCTCTTGCCTTTTCTGAAATAAGTTTGGTTTGTGAAGCTAGGATGGTAGAGCTCCAGCCTGACTGTTGCTTCTTCTCTCCCTAAAACTTTTGTGGAGCAGCTGAGCGGGCCAAGAGGGAAGCAGCTGAGAAGAAACAGGAGCTGCTAAGACAACAACAGGAAGAGCAGCAGGAAATGATGGAAGTTCAAAAGGGAAGTTTAAAGGAACACATTGCTCAGCTGGAGAAGAAATTGGACAGGAAAATGGAGAACCTTCTGAGAAGGTTGGAAAGGATTCTGGACCATAAGCTGAAGGTGAGCCTAGACAGGGCTGGATGGGCAGTGCCTTGGTTCCTCAGGAAGGGAAGTACCAACATGTTAAGCATGGACATGATTTCAAAGGAAAACTCAAAACGTGCATGTTTCACTAACTCCTCACATATACACGGATCCTCCTCAAGTCTGTAAATCTATGTGACTCCAGCACCTTGTATATTAATAGAATCTAGAGTATACAATGTCCCCCAGGGTGATGGATTAAGGTTTGTTGAGATTATAGGATGGTCTTACTGTGTCCCAATTGAATAGTGTTTTAGTCTCCTGGTCTTTAGGATTCCTGTCACAGCCATCAAAGAGATCAAAATTAGATTCATTTGGACTACATGTATCACATTTAGCCTGATATAAAATGGGGGATGTTTGAAAGCTCTGAATTGGCTCCTTTTATTTCCATAGCCTGATTCATTCTACAACAAAAGTAAATTAAAGTCTTTGTCCCAACCAGGAGCTTGATAACCAGTGTTCTCTAGTAGGTATTTCCTATTATTTGTTAGAAGATCATAGCCATGCAACTTCAGTGGAATTAATAATCAGTTAGATCTCACTCTGCATGCCAAGTGGAATTTTTTTTTTTTAAGATTTTGAAATTATGAATAGTGACATATATTAATTGCCCAAGTTAATGGGATTCATCATGATATTTCCATATACACTGTGCATTTATCATGTCCACAGACCCTTCCTCAACCCTTTTCCTCTCTCCTTTCCTCCCTCCCACCCCATTCCTGGTCCCTAATATTCCATCTTCTACTTTCTGGTCACTTTTGTTGTTGTTATTATTTCCACATATGAGATGTTTACCCAGGAGTGGGATAGCTGGATAATAAGGTAAGTTCTAAGTTTAGTTTTTTGGCAAACCTACATACTGTTTTCCAGAGTAGCTGTACTAATTTACATTCCTGACAACCACATGTAAATATTTCTATTTCTCCACATCCTTTCCAGCATTTGCCATTAGTATTATTATTTTGACAATGGTGATTCAAATCTGAAGGAGATATACTCTGATTTGAATTTCCCTGATAGCTAAAGATATTAGTACTTTGTAACATGTTTATTGGTCATTTATATTTCTCCTTTTGAGAAATATCTGTTTAGATTATTTGCCAATTTCTAGTTGTATTATTTAGGTTTTTAAATTGTTGTTAAGATTTTTAAAGGTATTAATCCTATGTCAGAAGAATAGGTGGCAAAGATTTTCATGCAAGGTGCCTCTTTAGTGTTCTTTCTTTGCTGTGCAGAAACTTTTTAATTTGATGTGATCTCATTTGTTAATTCTTGCTTTTGTTTCCTCTGTTTTTGTAATCCTATCTAAAACACCATTGGCCTGTGCCAATATCTTAAAGTGTTTCTGCTGTTTTCCTCTAGTAGTTCCTGAGTTTCAGGTTTCATACTTTAGACTTTGGTCCATTTTGGGTTGTTTACTGTACAGGGTGAGAGATAGGGGTCATTTTCAGTCTCCTACATGTGGATATTCAGTTTTCCCAGTGCCATTTGTTGAAGAGTCAGTCCTTCCTCCATTGTTTCAGTTTTGGACCCCCTCATTGAGAATCAGTGAGGGGAAGGTGTGTGGATTAATTTCTGGTCCTCTGTTCTAGTCACTGATCTACATGTTTGTTCAAATGTCAATATGGTGTGGTCTTTGTTGCTATGTCCCTGTAGTATCTCTTGATATCAGGTATTGCTGAAGGCCGGCTTCCACAGCGGGGAAAGGGTGAATCCCGAACAATGCTGGTGGGGAGAGTCAGCGATACGATGAAAGGGATGCACATGAGTCAGGTTGCAAAAATCCCTCTGCTTTATTTTTCTCTCTTGCAAGTATATAAACACATTTCAAGGCAGCACACGTTCTATTTTTTTTTTTTTTTTTTTTTACATACAGTTACAAGACCCAGGGAAGCAGCGATATTCTTATCTTTTTCCTAACCTCTCAAGGTTTTGTACAAACATACTGTTTTTGAATCTTCTGCAATTTCGTTACGTTTATCTGCAGTAGTCTGAGTTCAAATTTGTCTCCTTAAGAATTCCTTTTAGCCATTCCCCCGGCACACCTGCACAACTGCCTGGAATACAAAGCGCTTTCTATCATGGTCTTGTTTATAGTCTAGGGGCAGGAAAAAAGGGAGGCATAGCCAGATGCTAGTCCTGAAGGACTTTGTCTTAACTAACTTCTATGTAACTATTCTAAGTTATCCTGAAAACAAAAGAAGTCCCTTTCACTTACAAAGAGGCTCGAATAGCCTCTTTTTGGTGCATAATGATTATAGCAAAAGAGGTTAAAATAATTGGCATTGATTAAGCTGCTTCTCTATAGTAATTAATATTAGTAATAATAATAATAATAAAAAGGAATGTTAATAAAATTCCAGCCACGGATTCCACAAGGCTTTAAGTTTCCAAATCAGTTTCATTCTATTAAGATAGCGATGTTTGGTGAGCACATGTGAGAACAAAAGGTGAAACATTAAGAATAAGGAGTAGCAAGAACATATACAAAGTTAACTCTTATAGCTCTGCACAAGAGTAGCATTTCTCAAGTAAGGAGGAACCAAGTTCGACTCCCCGAATTAACGGGAAGGAACTCGGGCTCAAACTCATTTGCATAAATGAGGAAGAACTCGGCTTCGACCCCCGAGCTAATGGGGTGGGGGGAACCTGGGCTCAATTCCAACATAGTGTGAGAGATGCCACAAGGTATTGTGATGCCTCCAATTTTGCTCTTTTGCTCAATATTGCTTTGTCTATTTGGGGTCTTTTGTGCTTTCGTATGAATTTTTTTTTTCTCTGAAGAATAGTATTGGTATTTTGATGGCCGTTGAATCTGTAGATCACTTTGCTTGTCAAAGCATATTAAGTCCTGATAGCCACTGGGGCTCATGGGGGAACAAGCCCCTGGCCCACCTGCGTGCATTTCACCCACTCCAGAGCCACAGGTAGTCACTGCCTCTGCCTGCAGGTCAGAAAACAGGACCTGGGCCCAGGAACAGGGAGTATTACATGGGGATACCTCTTTTGTTTCTCCTACTAACACTCTAGTTCCCATGATTACCCTCTCACTAGTCACATAATCTGATACCTCTATTTTCTTACATCCTACCTCACAAATGTCTTAGCCAACCCCTAAGTCTCCCCATTCTACCGTTAGATACTGTGAACCACCACACAAAAATACTGACTAAATGGTAGAAGATAATCGATCTCATCAGTTATGTTTAAAGTGTCAAAATTGTAAATATAAAAATAGAAACTAACTGATATATGGCAATACATTGGGTACTTTGAATGCTGTAATATTGATCTTTTCCTGAAAAGTGAGGCATCAGGTAACCTGTAGGGATGCTATAAGACAACAGGACAAAAGCAGTAATACCTCAGACTTACACTGCAAGAGAGGAAAACACATAGATATCATGAAAAAACAATGGAGGAAAATGCCCCAAACAAACCAAGATACTACCACAATAGAAGCCATAGAAAGCACAGTAGTTGAAATGTCAGAAAAGGAGTTCCAAATATACATAATATAAAATGATTCAGGATTTAAAAAATGATCTAAGTGAACAGATACAGGCAAAAATTGATCTTTCCAAAAATGAGATAAGAGATCAAATACAGGCAACCATTGATAACACCAAAAAAGAGATAAGAGAACAAATACAGGTAGCAAAAGATTATTTCAAGGAAGAGATAGAGAGTCTGAGAAAACAAACAAACAAACAAACAGAAATACTTGAAATGAAAGAAACAATAGGCCATTTAAAAAACTCAATAAATAGTATCACCAACAGATTGGATCACTTGGAAGATAGGACCTCAGACAATGAGGACAAAATATATAATATTGAAAATAAAGTTGCCCACACAGTGAAGATGGTAAGAAACCATGAACAAATATCCAAGAATTGTGGGAGAACATTAAAAGACCAAACATAAGATTTATAGGAATTGAGGAAGGTGCAGAGAATCAATCCAAAGGAATGCAAAATCTCTTTAATGAAATAAAGCAGAAAAATTTTCAAACAAGACGAATGAATTTGAAAATCAAATACAAGAAGCATATAAGATGCCAAATGTGCATAGTTACAACAGATCTACACCAAGGAACATTATAATGAAAATGACTAGCATACAAAATAAGGATAGAATTTTAAAGGCCATAAGAAAATAAAATCAGATAACTTATAAAGGAAAACCAATTAACATCTCAGCAGATTTTTCAACCCAGACCCTCAAAGCAAGGAGAGCCTGGAACAACATATACCAGGCTCTAAAAGATAAGGGATGCCAACCAAGAATCTTATATCCAGCAAAATTAAGCTTTAGATTTGATGATGAAATAAAAACCTTCCATGATAAACAAAAGCTAAAAGAATTTGCAACAAGAAAGCCAGCACTACAGAACATTCTTGGCAAAATATTCCACGAGGAGGAATTGAAAAACAACAATGAAAACCTGCAAAGGGAAGAACTACAATAAAGGAAAACTAACCCTAAGAGAAATCAAGTCAAGCTAAATACCAAAAATAAAATAAAATTAAAAATGACTGGTAATACAAATCATATCTCAATACTAACTCTGAATGTTCACGGCCTAAACTCACCAATTAAAAGACATAGGCCGATAGATTGGATTAAAAAAAGACCCAACAATATGCTGCCTTCAAGAGACACATCTCATAGGAAAAGACGCCCACAGACTGAAGGTGAAAGGATGGGATAAACTATACCACTCACACGGACTGCGTAAGCAAGCAGTTTTCCATCCTCATAGCAAACAAAGTAGACTTCAAGCCAAAGATAATCAAAAGAGATAAGGATGGATATTTCACACTGCTTAAGGGAATCATACATCAACAAGAAATAACTGTCATAAATACATATACCCCAAATAACGGAGCATCCACATTCATCAAACAAACATTTCTCAAATTCAAGAGCCAAATAGACCACAACACAATAATTGTAGGTGATTTTAACACACAGCTTTCACTACTGGATAGATCTTCCAAACAAAGGCTAAACAAAGAAACTGTAGAACTCAATAGTAGATTCAATAGCTTAGATTTAACTGATACACATATAGAGAGAATATATTATCCATCAACGAGTCAGTACACTTTCTTCTCAGCAGCACATGGATCATTCTCTAAAATAGACCATATATTATGCCATAAAGCAACTCTAAGAAAATACAAAAAAGTAGAGATACTACCCTGCATCCTATCAGATAATGGAATGAAATTAGAAGTCAATGATAAAATAAGAAACAAAACCTACTCAAACACCTGGAGACTAAATAATATGCTACTAAATGAACAATTGGTTGCAGAAGACATCAAGAAGGAGATTAAAAAATTATTAGAGGTAAATAGAACACCAATACAACATATTGAAATCTCTGGGACACTATGAAGGCAGCACTAAGAGGAAAATTCATTGCATGGAGTTCATTCCTTCAAAGAAGAAAAGGTCAACAAATAAATGAATTAACATTATACCTCAAAGCCCTAGAAAAAGAAGAGGAAATCAACCCTAAAAGCAGTAGAAGACAGGAAATAATTAAAATCAGAGCCAAAATCAATGAAACTGAAACAAAAAACACAATTGAAAAAATTGACAGAACCAAAAGTTGGTTCTTTGAAACAATAAATAAAATTGAGAAAATTAGCTATGCTAACTAAGAAAAGGAGAGAAAAAACTCAAATTACCAATATCTGTGATGAAAAAGGAGACATAAATCTGCAAATACCTCTCTGATTTGGTCAATAGTAGGGGATATGGCTAAATTAGTAAATGTAGCTAGTAACCTTCTTGCTGATATAGAAGGAAGAAATGTTTGTAATCCTCAAGTTAATAGTACAGTTTGGTCATAGTTTGAGTTAGCAAGGCAGGATAGTGTTGATGGTGTAAAGCTACAGGCAATAATTAAGGTTGTGGTTCCTGTAAAACTTCATGATGTTTGAATAAGAATAACTGCAATTATTATTAATGCTTTTTGATTTACAGGTTGTTAAGTAATTAATGACTTTTGATCTATCTGATGTAAGAAAATAAATTTTGTTATAAGTATGGCTCATAGAGATAATGTAAAAAATATATAGGCTAGAAGATCAGTTAGTGGATTTAGAAGTGTAGTGATTCATATTATGCCATAATCTCTTAGTATCCATAATATAGCCACAAGGACTACAGATCTGGGACTGGAGCCTCTACTATGCTTTTAATAGTCATAGGTGGAGACCACAGTGTGTTTTTGTATGAAAACTTTTATACATGTTAATCAAAAGATGTTAGTAGATCAGGAGTGTAGTTGTGGTGTAGCTGTGCATTTTTCAGCTTTTTTGCTGCTATGACTAAATAACCTGACCAGAACAATTGTAGAGGAGGAAAGGTTTATTTGAGGGCTCATGGTTTCAGAAATCTTAGTCTATAAAAGGCCGGCTCCATTCCTTTGGGCTTGAGGTGAGGCAGAACATCATGGCAGAAGAGTGTGGCAGAGGGAAGCAACTCATATGGTGATCAGGAAGCAGAGAGAAGTCTCCACTTTCCAGATTCAAATATATACCCCAAAGCCACGCCCCAAATCCCACCTCCTCCAGCCACACCCTACCACTTCAATTACCACTCAATTAAACCCTATCAGGGGATTAATTCACTGATTGGGTTAAGACTCTTATAACCCAGTCATTTCTCCTCTGAATCTTCTTGCATTGTCTCACATGTAAGTTTTTTGGGGATACCTCACATTCAGATCATTACACTTTGTGATGGTCAGTTAAAAACTTTAGTGATTCTACTATATTTTGAGTATAGATTAATGCTACAGGAAGTTGTAGAGATCAACAGATATGTAGAATAGAAAATAAAGTCCTGCATTTAATTGTTCTGTTTGGTTTCTTCACTGGATAATATGATTAAAGTTGGGATTAATGTTGCTTCAAAGAGCATACAAAATATAATGCTGTGGCTGTGAATGTTATAACTGAAAATATTTCTAAGGAGATTAATATTGCAACATGAAGTTTTTGTAGATCTGCTTATTTAGCTAGGTGATATTGACATGCTAGAATTAGTGGGGGTAGAATTCAGGTTGCTAGTATTAATAGGGTAGGTGAGTAAGAAAAACACTTTAGTGAAAAATTAAAACTTTCTGCAGAATTAATCAAGGAGAAATAAACTCATGGATTTTTTTTTTTTGGGGGGTTGGTGGGTACTGGGCATTGAACTCATGGATACTCAACCACTGAACCACATCCCCAGCCCTTTTTTTTGTGCTTCACCTTTGCTGATGCTGGCTTTGAACTCGTGATCCTCCTGCCTCAGCGTCCTGAGCCGCTGGGATTACCAGTATGTGCCATGGTGCCCAGCACTCACGGACATTTTAACAATATTAATTCTTCCAGATCATGAATATGTGGGAAGTCTTTCCACCTTTAATGTCTTTATCAATTTCCTCAAGAGTTTTGTACTTTTCATTGTAGACATCTTTCACATCATTAATTAGGTTTATTCCTAGGCATCTTCTTTTCTAATCTTTTTGGGGTGCTTGTTTCTGTCATCCACAAGTATATGCAAATTTGTTAAGGTGTCTTCTAAAGTTTAACAACTTAGTATCACCAGTAGTACACAGAAAGAAAATATTTGGGATAAGACAAAAATTTACATTTATCATTAGCACTTATCAAAGGGCAGTTTTCAGTAGAGTTGAAATAGGAGCAGTGTGTTTTCAGTCAGATCATTTGACTCTAAAGAATAATACAATTATTTTTGGTGGTCCAGCACCTACTGTAGATGCTTATCTCCTCTTTTAGCTTCTCTTGATACTAATAAGTCTCCTAAAGAAAATTAGAGTGAGGTTTTTGATAGTCATTATTTTTTATAAAGCAATTTTCATTTTATTTATTCATTTTTGCTGATGTTTATTATTACTTTATGATTATATGTAATAATGGGATGCATTATCATATATTATATTCATATGATATATTAATATATGTACAAAGAATTTGGTCTATTTGTTCCCCCATATTTCCTCTTCCTTCCCCTGATCTTCAACCTCTACTCTAGTGGTCTCTCTCCTATTTTCACTAGGTTCTTTTTCTTTCCTTTTTTTATCTCTAGCTTTCACATCTGAGAGAAGACATATTAACACTTGACTTTCTGAGTCTGCCTAATATCACTGATGTAAAAATTTCCAGTTTCATACACTTTCCTGCAAATGATATGATTTCATTATTCTTTACGAATAAGTAAAACTCCACTATGTACATATATATTTTCTTTAACCATTTATTTGTTGATGGACACCTAGAATGGTTACATAACTTGTCTGTTGTGAATTATGCTGCTATAAACATGGGTTTGCATGTATCACTATAGTATACTGGCTTTAATTTTTTTGAATAAATACTGAGGAGTATTATAGCTGGGTCATATGGTGGTTCTAGTCCTAGTCTTTTGAGGAAACTCCATACTTATCTCAATAGTACTTGTACTAATTTACAATCCCACCAATAGTGTATTATTGTTCCTTTTTCCATGTGTTGTTCTCACCATTTATTGTTTTTTAAAAATGTTATTGCATTTTTATACCTTTATTTTATTTGTTAATTTTTATGTGCTGCTGAGGATCAAACCCAGTGCTTCACACATGCTAGGCAAGTGTTTTGCCACTGAGCTACGATCTCAGCCCTCAGCATTTATTGTTATATATTCTCCATGATTGTCATTCTTACTGGAATGAGATGAAATTTCAGTGTAGTTTTGATTTTCCTTCCCCTAATTGTCACAAATGTTGAGCATTTTTTCATATATTTGTTTTTATTCTTTTGAGTAATGTCTGTTGATTCATCTGCCCATTTATTGGTTGAGTTACTTCTTTGTGGTGTTGTTTTTTGAGTTCTTTATATATTCTGGATATAAATCCTCTGTCAGAAGTATAAGTGGCAAAGATTTTCTTTAGTTCTGGAGGCTCTCTATTCAAACTCTTTTTCCCTTTTCTGTGCAAATACTTTATCATTTGATGTTATGCTACTCATTAATTCTCGAATGCATTCCCTGAGCTTTAGGGATCTTATTGAGAAAGTGGATGCCAGCTCCTATAGGACTGAATGTTGATCCTATGTCTTCTTCTGTACCTGGTCTTATTCCTACGTCTTTGATTCATTTTGAGCTGACTTTTGTGAAAGGTGAGAAATAGGGATCTAGTTTCATTCTTCTAAATATGGATATCAAGTTTTCTAGCACTCTGTTGAAAAAGGCTAAGACAAAGAAGAAAAAGGAATGAGTAAAGAGAGAAAAAGCATATAAAAGAGTAAGAGGAAAAGCATAAAAAGAATAAATTCAATTAACACATTATAATATTTTATATTAACAAAAGCAGTCAAGCCCAATGACTCCCATGTGCAACTGTAGCCACTCAGAAGTCTGAGGCAGGAGCATTGTAGGGCTAGGGTTGCCCTGCCAATAAACCCTGTCTCAAAGCTGAAAGGAACAGGGGTTGGGAAAGCACTTCAGTGGCAAGTTCTTCTGGGTTCAATCTCCAGCTCCATAAAGAAGAAAACAAAATTAAACACACACATTTATCAAAAAATTAATAAATGAAACAAAAAGTGGGGGGTGGATAGGAAGAGAAGGTAGACAAACAAGTATGAGATACCAAGGAGAGAGAAAAGTATGACCAAAGTACAAGAAGAACCATACCTCAAATACCTCCAGTGAACAGGACTGTAGGTTTAATTCAGTCTCCTGGAGGGGTCAGTATGCACTGACTCCTCCTCCATTTTCCTTCAGTATTTTATTTTCCTTGTGGCTATTTTGAATGGGATTATTTTCCTGATTTCTTTCTCATCAAATTCATTTTTGGTGTATAGAAGAGTTACTGATTTTGCATATTGATTTTGTATCTTACTACCTTCCTGAATTTATTTCTTGGTTACAAAAAGTTTTATGGTGGAGTCTTTAGGTTTTTCTATGTATTGAATCATATTATTTGTATGTAGAAATGATTTTTCCCTTTCCTGTTTGTATGTCTTTTATTTCTTTCTCTTGTCTAATTGCAATGGCTAAATTTTCTAGCACTGTAACTCTTCTCTTCACTGTTGTGGAGTGTCTTGTCAGGAGTGGGAACACAGAGCCTCCCTATTGTGCCCACCTGAAGTGTCTGTCAGGGTTCAAGTCTGTCAAGGATGGATCTGGGTACAATTCCCCTCAACTGGCCTGGGAATGCATCTGGACGACAGAGCAACCATGCAATTTGTGTAAGGTCCTGGGCTCAATCCAAAAATAAAATAAAATAATAAAAATTACAAAATTAAAGACAAGGAACACAACAGAAAAGAGAAAATATTATTACTTAAATAAAAAATTAAATTTTAATAAATTTAAGTAAAATAAAACTAATAAGAAAAGTTAAATAAAAATAAATAATAGCAAATGAGATAAAAGAAGAAAAGAAAAAAAAATTAAAAAATTTTTTTTGAAAATAAGAAAACAAATCCTCCCACTGGAGGTGCTCAGACAAGTAAGGATGGGCATGATTGCAGCTTGTCAGGGTTCCGGTGGCGGGAAGACAGCCAGCGTCTCATTGGGGGGTTCTTTTGCCCAGAGGAGTACAAACCACCATTAATCCTAAAATCTTAAATAATTAACAAATAATAAAACACAAACACTCAGAAATATATTTACAAACAACCAAACCCCCAATCATCTAGTCTACAAGAATTCTGGAAGTAGACAATGAGAAAATGGCTCTGGCGGTTTATTTAAGGGGGTATATCAAAGGCATGGATAAGGTTTCAAGGGCAAGTGATGTCTTGCAATCAGCTGGTTGAATGACATTTCTGCAAGTCACATCCATCTCAGGTGCTGTGTGGGATCTTATGCAGAGCTTAAGGGGGAAGTTTACCTGCATCAGGTGGTCAATCCCTGTGGGGGGTGCCCCAGGGAGTTCCCAATACTTGACTAATTCCCTCAGGAGGCTACTATGCACAGCATAGTCCACACACAACCCACAGTTGGCTTGTGACAAGCTTCTCTGCTAATCTTAGGCTATGATTCCCTGGGGTGGGTTTCTTTCATCCCTCCCCACCTTTTTTTCACTGTGGTAGCCACCAAGGAGCCAAAGGCAGTGAGACCCAAGAAGCTAACTGAAACTCCTTTCAGCTAGATGCAGGCCAGAGATAGATCTTGTGGAAGATGGGTCTTGCCAGGCCTGGATTCTCTCTGGCACATCTCAGGCTGTGTGTCCAGAGACAGGGCAAAGGTCTGAGCAAAGTGTCTCAGGGCAGGCAGTTGGGAGTGAAGGTGTCAAGAACAGTCACTAGAACCACAAAGTTTTGTGCTGGGAAGGGAACAGTGGGATCCACATAATCTGCCATCATAATCCTGGCATCTTCAGGCCTAGTACCCATGAGAGGCCACTTCAACTGCTCACTCCCTTTTTTCAGAGGACAAGTTCCCTGATCAGATGATTGTTGAGGGTGACAGCCTCTGCTCCCCTTAGCTTCACAGCCTGCATTCCAAGAGCATAGGACTCTTAGTGAGCTTGTGTCAGAGCCAGTCCCCTGAGCCACAGCCCTCTCAAAAAGCAGTCACCCACTGAAGATGCAGTGGAAAGTCCATGAGGTCCCAGAGATGAGAATATGCAGGCATCTGACCCCTCCTGAGCAGTGCAAACTCAGACAATAGGACACTTCTCAAGATGACTGCTGATTTGGCACCCTGAGAGTTTGTTGGGAGATGGAGTGGACTCCTCTAGAGCAAACCAAAGTGTAGACTCCAGGTCTCTTGTTTACTTAAATTGTATGTCTGCAACATTTTGGCCTCTGCACCAGTGGAGCTGGACTCTTTCCCCTTTATTCTCACTGAGAGGAGACTTCCTAATACCTGACCTCAGTGCTGGGCAGTAGGTACTGGGACATTCTGTTTCTCTTGCTATGGTGTTATTCCGAGATTCTGTATTTTCACCAGGTCTCCATCTCTCTGCTGGTGAACTCTAGTGCTCTCCCAGGGCCACTCACCTCCACATGCAGTTTCACACTATTGCTTCGTTTCTAGCCCACAGAGAAGGCGAGCGCTGGGTGCATCCATTCTGCAATCATATGGCTCAGGACAGTCTCTGGGCTGTGACAAAACATCTCTCCAACACAGCCAGGTGGTGCTGAGGAAATCTCACAAATGTGTGAACCATGGATTGTCCTGTTATCCAGGTCCAAATGTCTAGAGACATAAAAAAACATTCTAAGGTGGTAGAGAAATAGACACGTGGTTAACTGCTGAAGTTGTTCAACCCCAAACTCTGGCTCTTAGTAATGGGATTTTCAAAATTTGACTACTCCTCTTTTACAGGTCCAAGAAAAACTTCTGAATGAAGGATTTCAAAAGGAAGCTGAGAAGCTAAGAAAAGAGATAGATCGACTACGAGATGAACTAGATAAGACCCAAACCAAAAAACGCTCAATAATCTCACAGATCCTTGATTTAGTTTCCTCTGTGTTAAGGGTAGGAACTTCTGCTGAAGCACTCTGGGATTTACTGAGGAATATATATGATCTATTGCAAAGGGAATCCTAAGGAAATAATAAAATGAAGTTTTTAATTTTAATTGCATAACACTGTTACTCAATGTTTAAGTGAATTAAACAATTTAAAGAAATGGGAAACAAATAAGGAGATAATGAAATTATTACTAGAAAAGTTTTGAGTAAAGAGCAAAGACATATTCCAAGATGAAGAAAACATTTGCAGTTTGTATTTTAGACATGATGATATTATAACTAATGATGAACTCTTGTGAGAAGAGACAATCACATTTCTAAATCAGCAGAGATATGATAAAATTTTTGACTTTACTGATAATAAAAGTTGTGCAAAGTGAAATTATGAAGTTTCTGTTTCACTTCACTTATGGGTAAGGAAGAGTAATTTTGCCAGGACCCTGAGCTAACAAGAGTTTGGTGCATTTGGGAGCATCTCTTATTTGCTATTGAGATTGTGAATGGCTGCTACTGTACATTAAAAAAAATTGGAATGCAGATATCTCTGATCTAGCAATTATCCATTTAGTCATTTCTCTTATAGACCTATTTACCCAAGATGAAATGGGCATTGTTAATGGTATGTTGTAGTGACAAAAGACTGAAAATCAAAACTTTGAAGTCCCTCAGTCAGTGTTATTGTTTTGATCTTAAATGTCTCCCAAAATCTCAAGTTTTGAAATCATGATACCCAATCTATAAAGGTTTAGAGGTGGAATTTTAGGCAATGATGAGAGCTGTAACCTCATCAGTAGATTAATCCATTTGATGGATTAATAATTTGAGCTACTATTAACTGTAGGCAGGTTGTACATGCCTGGAGGAGGTAGGTGATTGAGGTTGTGCCCTTAGAAATTATATCTTGTCCCTGGCTCCTTGAGTGTCCTCTCTCTTTCTGTCTCTTTTCTTCCTGACTACCATGAGGTGAGCAACTTTTCTCTGCTATGCCCTTCCACCACGATGGTCCTTCTTTACCTCAGGCCTAGAGCAATAGAGTTGACTGACCACAGACTGAACCTGAAACTCTTCTCTCTCTCTCTCTCTCTCTCTCTCTGAGTTCTTGTTAGACATGGCCATCGTGCCATAGAGCTTACTGACACAATCAGGTATTAATAAGTCAACCTTGGGACATACTTTCAGTAGAATACTCTGCATTTTCACTAACATAAAAGGTGTAGCTTTATTAGTATTGATATGAGAACATCTCCAAGATATACCATAAGTGAAAATCAAAATGCAGAAATTGTATATACATATTATTACTGAATTAAGAACATAATGTATGCACACACGTGTTATTATCTACCTCTGGAAAAACACAAAAGAAACTAATATCCATGGTCACAATAGATTGGGACTTGGATAGCTGAGGAAAGAAATAAGAAAATAACTAACTTTATATTGTATATTCTTCCATGACTTTAACACTTTAGATGAATTTGTCACTTATTCAAACACTTATTCAAACAAATAAATATAAATAATGGATGGCTGGGAAAGCTCCCAGGACAAGATGAAAGCTTTTAATACTACTAGAAATAGTATAAGTTGGCCCAACAGAAATAGTTTACTCACAAGAATAGAGAACTAGAAAGCCCAAGACCTTCATCTTGATTTTGTTTTCATTATGGCTTTTCAATTGTCCTTAAAAGTTTATTCATCAGTATATGTTCAGATAGAACTCTCCTAAGCTACTAAACTGGAATGGTCTCTAAATTTCCTCCCAGATTTATAAAGATGGTGAATTAGAAGGGAAATTTTTTTTTCAGGGTTAATTCAGTATTTCAGGAATTCTTTTGAGCTGTCTAGTGCTTAAGACTTCCAGCCAGAATGAACTGTGTGTTAGTCTACAATTTTGCTAAATACCAGGTATGGGCTGATTAAACACACGAGTTGCTATCCACTAGGGCACCAACTGATCAGGTCCTCACCCTGTTCCTCAGTCTCTACTGCTCTCAAAATGAAAAACACAATTGTAGGAACTAATGCTGCACTCATTGAAGCAAAGGGACCTGTACATTAGTGTAACACTGCTGCTTGTTTGCTCTGACTGGGCACCCCATAAACCCTGAGTTCTTTGAATTTCTCACTCATAGTAACTACCCAGAAATGGCATCACTCACCATCTTTAGTTCCTAACAAAAGTAGGATGTTTAAAATAGTAAACAAAGTAATTATGCAAATCTCATTCCTACCATAGTCCTTCTATTGGTCCAGACTATTTCTCCTGAAATAAAATCACACAATTTAATTTTTTAAATTTTTTATATATTTTTATTCTAATTTGTTATACATGTTTGCAGAGTGCAATTCATTCCGTATTACATAAAAAGAGCACATTTTTTTCAAGTCACTAGTTTTACATAAAGTATTTTCATAACATTTGTGTGTTTTATACATGTATTTAAGAAAACCATGCAATTTATAAGAGGATCAAATTCTGACAGAGGGATCTGCTTAGTGTCCTCAGAGCCACGAGACAGCAACATTGTGAATACTCCTTATTTCTTCCTTCCCTTTAATGTCCTAACTAAGAGCACACCTGTGGTTATTTTAGGATCTTAAAGTAATGGTCAGTCACCTTTCAGTTTCCCCAATGATAACCACTGATGACAGAAGTCCTACCACTGAGCCAGTCCCCAAGGGCTTGCTGCTGTCACTCAGAGGAATGCCCTGAATGGTGCACATTGGGATGGTCTGGCGAAGGGCAATGAAGGGGCAGGCTAGAGTTCTGGTGTCCTTTCACATCTTCCCAACACACATGATGAGCAATGGAATGTGAAACCCTCAATAAGGAAATGTTGGTGTGAAATTATAGCTATTTATATATCCTGAAGAATTCACAAGTGAGGTAATAAAACAATGTAAGCAGAGCAAAATGATTCTCTACCCAGTTTAAATGTTAGTCACAAGTCATCACCTGTTGGGTTAATGTTTATATATATCCCAAATAAATTTCCAGGCAAAAGACCTCTCATATACTTGAAAATCAACACATATTTGTTGAAATTTTGAAGATATAATGGATCTATTTCAAGCACCTTCTCAACAATTTTTTTAGGAAGACCAGTGCACACCCACTCCTCTACATTGTATTCGGGCCACTTCTAAAACCCCTTGTTCCTGTTCTCAGATAGTGTCACAGCCTGCCTTGCTGTTGCCACATTCTCACCTATTGAACAACCCAGATTAAATCAGTGTATTCAGGAAACTCTTCTCTTATGGAGTAGAAGTTAGGGCTTAGAACTTGAAAATACAAAGAAATGATGCAGACCTCTGTCCTAGAGAACTGGAAATAACATAAAGAAGCAGAAAGCTGAGGAGAGAATTGCATGCTCTCTTTCTGGCCTCTTCAGTCTCAGATTACATTCTGTCATACAAGCATGCATTCCCCAGAAGGAGGAAGTGAGAACATGTAACCCAGCTGACTGCATCCCAGTGAGAGGCCTCTGAGAAGCAAAGTCTCACTAGGTAGGGGTCACAGGGAGGTTCTCAGGCAGGTTTTCTAGCCTGGAAGAATAACCAGAAACATAGCATGACTTCTGTGCGCTTCTAGGACTGCCATAACCCATGTCATGCTCATGAAAGAAAACAGGGACCTGTTTACTTCTCTTAAATAATCACATCCTTTAAGGCCTACTGACATCATTATTTCTATCAATCCTTGTGTCACTTCACCAATACTTTGTTCTTTAATATAAAAAAAAATTCTTCCTGGGTTAAGTCACCAGATCTTAAGATAATCATTTCAGATCAGGTTAGTGAGATGCCTGGAATCAACTTTTAAATCAACTTTTAAACAACTGTGGTGTGTTGTTTATACAAGGCAGTGGTTGAAAATTTAAAGCCCCCAAAATTCACATGTTGAAATCTAACCTCCAATGTGAAGGTATTATGAAATGGCTCGGTGACAAAGGTGGAAGCCTCCTAAATGAGAATAGTGTCTTGTTTCTCTAACTACACAGCTCAGATCTGCCCCTTTGTCCTTTACTATGGTACCATCATGGTCTAAGCCACCCTCATCTTTTTCTTGAAGTACTTGTTTTTGCCTACAGGTCTACTTGCTATCACATTGACCCTGTTTAATCAAATGTATTCAAAACAATCAGAATCATATTTGATCAAGTTGCTTTTAATACCCTCCTTAAACACCCTTTGGACGGATATGGAATTCATATTCTCTAAAGGTCTAATATAATCTAATGTTTCCAGTTTCAAAAAATGTATCTTTTATGTTTTGATGTTATGCTGCCACCATACTAATTCCTTTTTATTCTTGCAAATTGGAAACCCATTTCTTTTCCCAGTTGTCTGCATTTTTGATCCTCTGCCTGTAGGAACTGCTGGCAGGGCTGACTCATTTTCCTCAATGTTCTGCCCGAGTGCTAGGCTCCAAGAGGTCTTCTCTGACTGTCTTGTCTCATGTGTCCTTCATTTAAACTTAACCCAATATGAACACATATTTTAAAATCTCTGTCTTGTTTGTTTTATGTCTTTTCATATGAAAATATAAGCCTATAGAATAAGAAAACTTATCTGGCTTCTTTATTGCCAAATTTCTATTAATAAGAACAGAAGATAAAGCATATTAGACACATAATAAATACTTACTTACTTGAATAAAAGAAAAATAAATGAGAATAATTATCTTTGTTTCACTGTTTTTGTTATGTGGTTAAAGCTAGCTTTAATTAAATTATTGAGTAGGGTACATATTTTGGTGTTGCAGAATACCTTGTAGACTAGCATATCCAAATCTTACAATGGTGATTGTTATGATCCAGTGCAAAGAGTATCTGACACTAGGAAGATTTAAAAAAGAAAAAGAAAAATAGAGGGCAAGTTTCCAAGTCTCAAATGCAGAAAACTAAAATGTAGCAGTAGCTCTAACCACCCACAACACTTCTATCCTGGTCCCACGGGGGTACTGAGAGGTTCTCTTCCCTCAACATGGGACAAATTGGCTAAATGTGATGTGATATTACTGTTCTTCTTAGAAATGTATTAATTGCTGCTGAGATCCTTCATTAGATGTAATTTACAGTGACTTCAAAACAAGTGAGAAATGGGATGCAGACAATGTTTTGTGAAGCCTTCCAAGATTATTGTTTAACCCATTCCTTTCTTCCCCTACTTCTGTCTATAAAGAGCCAACAATACCTGACTGGCCCATAGCTGTTATAAATTAGCAGAGTCTTAGCATCCATAGGCTTTAGCTCCCCTGAAGGGCAGGTATTTCTGCCTGATTTAGTCACTACTGTACCTCCTGATACTTTAACTTATTGGTGGTGCCTGGAACATAATAGTTAATAAATACTAGTTGATTAAATTGGTTTGTTTATTCCTCAGATGATTGAAAAATCTTGTTCTAATTACAATACCTTCACTGGCTTAACTTCTTTTGGAAGTCAGGCTGGTTGAACAGGTAAATATTTCCTCATGTGCAGCAAGGCTTTTCTCTCATCCAGTGCACAGGTGGGCCACATAAAAATAAATACATATTTTCTCAGAATGGGAAAAGGAATTTGTTGCCACCTGCAGCAACGATACCGCGGGAAAGAAATCGGAGGCAGACTGGGAAGGAGTGGTTCCTTTATTATTCCTTCTTCTTCTTCCTTCCATCTCTATTTTCTCTCTGATTCCGCCGCCCGTTCCTCACTACCATCTGTTTAAATTCTCTTTACCCATCACAGGTGCATTAGTTCTCTTAACAGGCATACACGTGTCACAAGCTCGACCCAATGCTATAGCACGTAGTGGCCACAAGCCACCATAAAAGTCAGGTGTAAGTTGTAGTAAACAAAGCCTTGCTTTTAACAAACAAGTAAGCGCCACCTCTTGGCTCTCAGCTAGCCGCCACCTCAGAGCTACTTCCTCATCAAAGGCTCTTACATTTCCTTCTTTTTGTTTTAAAAGAGGGATAGCTTAAATGGATGGGTGATGACCCTTACCACATCAGGATCGACTGTGCCTGTCTTAGGCATCTGCATGTGCAACCGACATTCTTACCTGTCATCGGATAATCAAGGCCGTAGATAGAGTGCCCTTGACTCCTGTCTTAGGTTGATATGTTGGTCACATGAGACTTTCCCGTCTTTGACTACCAGCCATCCAATTGAGCCAACCAAGCATGAGGAGATGATCTTTGTGCTGACGAGCATGTATTTTACATAAGCAATAGTAAACAAAGCCCCAAAATACCTGCTCTTTTTTGACAGATTATCAAAGTTATGGTTCCAAGTTCCTTTGAGTAGCGTACTAAGTTCTCTAGACAAATTAGCTGCCCTACTAAGGTTAAGAAAAGGGATACTTGTAAAGCATTGTCCTGTGTAATGTCCTAAACATCCTATGGTAGAAAGATCTGCCAAAATGTCCACTTGCTCTTGGAGAAGGTCAACACGTTGATTGAGAAGAACAATTCCAAAATGTAGATGCTTATTTAGGAGGTCTTGTGTATGTAGAGCAGAGGCCACACTGCTGGTGAGGTTGTTTAATGCTTGAGCAGTAGGGATGCTTGTAGTGATTGTGACCCCTGCAGCTGTAGCAGCAGCAGCCATCTCTTTTATGTCTAGACAATGCCACTGGCAAGTCTTCAGGGTCCGCTGAGACTGGCATAGGGATGTACCTAGGAACTCGAGCAACAATCATTAGAGGAAAGGCAGTGCCATTCCAGCACTGAGCCAAGAAACAAGTTGTAGGAGTGCAATTCAAACTATCATTAAAAATACAACTATTAGATACTATGAATATGAACGGTGGGGCTATGCAAACAGGGGTAGGTTGGAAGGTCATATTGATAGTTTGAACTACCGAGACATTGGTTTCCTTGTATTTTAATCAGGATCTATCACTCCTGGAGTAACTTGAAGTCCAGATAAGCCAGTTGAATTTTGCCCCAGGATAAGTCCCACAGTCCCTAAGGGAAGAGGTCCCCTGACTCCCATGGGAATCAGTTGAACCCCCATCTCAGGTGTTAGCATTATTCGGGCAGTGGAACAGCGGTCCAGTCCTGCACCTCCTTTTGTCCCCCTGACAAGGGAGTTAATGGGTAAAAGGGATTGTGTTGAGGAATCATCTGGATAGGTGCTTGAGGATACTCCTTTTCTAATGCCCCATACATTTGTGGGCCCTGAAGCATTGGGCCCTGTGCCCCGTTTTTTGAATTGCCAGGCAAAATGTTACCATTAATATCAGTTTGGGATCTGCATTCATTAGTCCAATGGTTTCCTTTTTTGCACCTGGGGCAGTGGCCTGGGGCACAAGACGAGCTTGGTTTTATTTCTATTGTTTCTTGCCTTCTTTGGGGAGATTATTTTTTTTTTTTAAATGACCTGGTTGACTACACTGATAATAACTTTTAGGTCGAGCCCCTCTTGCAAGATTAAGAGGAAAAGCACCTCTCATGGCTGCTGCGATTACACTACCTGTAATAAATGCATCATTTATGTCCCTGCAAAGCTTTATATAAACAGAAAGGTCCTTTTTAGATTTCCAAGGTCTGATAGCATCTTGACAATATTTGTTGTCATTTTCATATGCCAGCTGAACAACTAATGGCATGGCTTGATCTTAACAGAGCCCAAAACTCTACTTGCTGTCTGTAAAAGACGATCAATAAATTTGGCATATGGCTCATTGGATCCCTGAATTACTTTAGACAAGCTACCCTGTAAGTCGCCAGTTCCTTGCATAATTTTCCAAGCCCTAACAGCTGTGGCGTATATTTGAGCATAACCTCCAGGATCAAACTGAGTTCAAACCTGTAAATCAGCATGGCCCTTCTCCAGTTAACATGTCTACATTATGACCTGGAAATCCTGCAGCCGCGTTTCTACAAGCAGCTTCAACACAGCGCTCTTGGAATTGAAACCTCCAAACTAAGTATTGTCCCCCCCGCTCAATGCTGCCTTACATAAGCCTTTCCAACTTAATTCTTCCTCACTAATATTACCCTCACTAGCCCTAACTGACTCCCTTTCTTGTACCTGTCCCAAAGCTTTGGCCCTTTCAGTAACACTTTCCTGAACCTTAGGTCTAGTTGAGAGCAGGCATTCCCTAACTAAATGCCACATTGGAAATGTCCCTTTTGGAAGGGGAAATCCTTGTTTTACTGCCGCTATTAGATCTTGCTTATGAAGTTCCCATTATGGTATGGTAAATAGCCCTATCATTATAAACCATAGGCTTACTTTCATTATCGTTTGGACGTATTTCTGCGCACTACTCAATTTTACTGCTGTTCCATTTTCTTCTTCCCTAACTATCTTTAACAAATCTCTAATAACCTTAACCATCTGGTTCCTTGAAATTTCTGAACCCATTTTCCCTAGCCCTTAACCGCTCTGGCCAGAGACTCCCGTGAGGTTCCTCAGTTTACCTGCCATGCCGATGAGCTCCCTGTATGGGCCACCACTTGTTGCTGCCTGTAGCAATGAGACCTCGGGAAAGAAATCAGTGGCAGACTGAGAATGAGTGGTTCCTTTATTGTTCCTTCTTCTTCTCCCCTTCTATATCTTCTGTTCTCTCCTTCCACCCCCACAGTCTCTTTAAATACTCTTTACCCATCACAAGTGCATTAGTTCTCTTAACAGGCATACATGTGTCACAAGCTTGACTTACAGGTGCAGCAAGCAGTGCCCACGAGCATAGAAAAATTCCTAGTCAATTCAGGTGTAAGTTGTAGTAAACAAAGCCTTGCTTCTGACAAACAAGTAAGCACCACCTCTTGGCTCTCAGCCAGCCGCCATCTCAGAGCTACTTCCTCATCAAAGGCTCTTACAGGAATTAGCAATTATGAATAAACCAGACTTTAAAATGAGGGAGAAGTTGACTGTGACCTATATGAATTGGTTGGATGGCACGAGATTGTACATCCTTGTCATGGAGAAAGCACTACCTATTATCTTGCAATACTTGTCATCCAAGTGTGGCTCTGTACCCCAGGCTGCTTAGGTGATCTGATGTCACTGTGTGTTGCTTGCTTGGCTGTGTTCAGGCTTTCTTCTGCTGAACCCCACAGTGCAATCTGAAACCAAGGGCATCTGGATGTGGTATGTGCCCCACTCTTCCAAGCCGAACCATACACTGTCTTCCTACATGCTAAGAACTTTGGTAATATCACAAAGGTGAGTCAGCCAGTCCCAGATCAATCCTTTTTATTCTGGCTTTTCTTAGCTCTGTGACATCCTTTGTAATTTAGCTGTTGTGATCTCTTCCTGAAATCTTGGGGTTCAGCTGTATGGAATGAGGCTTCCTTTGGTTTCTTCAAACATCCTATCATATAATATAATACTAGGAAAAATCTTTCATTTCTGAGTATTGACATGAATAATTTTATCCATTTTACTAAACATTTATTGATATACTGAGCTTAAGGTAATGGTCAAGTACTACAGATGTAGTCCAACAAGAAAAGGCTTTGCCTTTGGACAGCTATCAAGCCTGTTGAGGAGACAATGTGTTTTATATATAATATACAATATCATATGATCAGTGCTCTGATGTGAATAAACAAGGGGGTTTCCTGAAAAGCAGTCTAAGAGGCATACATTGACAGGAGGCTTTAAATTTTTTTTTCTGTAGTTGTAGATGGACAGCATGCCTTTATTTTATTTGCTTATTTTTTTGTATGTGGTGGTAAGGATTGAAACCAGTGCCTCATGCATGCTAGGCAAGTGCTCTGCCACTCAGCCACAGCAGCAGCCCCTAGTTAGGAAATTTTAAAAGATGTTTTTTAGTGTTTAAAAGATGTTTTTTATATTTGGGATGGAACAAATGAGAGCTTCTCTTCATTTCTGTCTCCCCTATCTATCTATCTATCTATCTATCTATCTATCTATCTCCCCGCCGCCTCCCCCACCAAATCCTTTTTTGGAGAGTAAGGTGGAACAAGATCTCCATTTCAATAGCCTTCCTTTCCACCCATGAAGAAGTACAAGTCTGTCATGATGTACAAAACAATGTACAAAATTAAGATATAGTCTTGGCACCAAAACCTATCATTGTTTCTCCTAAATTTGACTTCTGCTCTTACTCAATTGATTTTTAAAAATAGAATTTAGAAAATTGGGTACATTAATCATATTTTTATTTCCAAACTCCCATATTCCAGATTTAGATTAGAGTTTCCATTTTTATCAAAGGGTTTTCAAGAACACTACAAGGTTTTGACTGCATCTGACTGCAGCTTATTCAGTGTTTTAGGCAACACAAGAACAGCTTTTCCTTTCTTGAAGGCTATACATTTCCCAGCATCAGAGCTTGCTTTGAAGCCATGTCTTCTGTACCTAGACTCTGCTCTGTGCCAGTCAGACCTAACAACTCTATTCTTATTTTATTCTAATGTTATTTGGCTTCTGTAAGGCTTTCTTCTTGGATACTGCTTTTGCTTCTTCAGGTAACATATTTTACATATATTTTATCACCCAAATAAAATTTTCAGGAAATTCCACATCCTACACACCCTCCTCCTCTAAGTCCCATAGCTTTTGTTCTCCATTGATATAACATTTTTTGTTCAATAAAATGGCTATTAGTTTTACTGCTTAGATCTGTTATTAATATGTACATTCTTTGAACATATTAGGATCTTTGTTGCCTTTAATTTTAAATGTTTGTAATGACTTGAGATAGTCATCTTGAGTGTAGCAATTGCCATATTTATCTTTGTTTCCCTGCAGCTAATGTATGATTTCATTAAATTGAATTTGAATTCTCAATTGTGATTAGTGAAGTATATATAATATAGGTGCCTTATTGTCATATGAAAATGTTCTTTCTTTTATTGAACACTTATTGAACACTATTTATTATAATTATTTTTTCATTTTATTACATTGATTGAAACAGAGGCCCTTTGAGGAAAATATTGTTAGTTTTTTTTTTTTTCCATAGAGGAGAAAACTGAGTTCAAAAAAATGTCAATGTAATTGTCAAAGCAAGATTTGATGTTAACTTTGTTTTCAAGGTGCTTTGTGTATGTGAAATTTGTGCTGACTGCAGTAACAAATAAATAACGATTGAACAAACTTCTAGGTGCTTGTTTTAATATGTTTTCCAGGGTGACCTTAGGAATGACATGTGGATTGTTGCCCTGGCTGTGCTTCGGAGCTGCACATTAGTCTACAACAGCATGGGCACCATTAACAATAATGCCCTGGAGAAGCTGCAACATCCTTTCCTGTTGCTGTCAGAGAAATACTTTGCATGATATCTATTGAGATTTATTTTGTGACCTAATATATGGTTTGTTCTGGAAAATGTGCCCTCAAGATTTGTATTCTATCGGTGTTGGTTAGAATGTTAAACCCACTTGCTTCTTTACGTCCAAGACCTGACAGCAACAGGATAAAGGTAGCAACTGATATAGCAGAAGGAAAACTAGAAAGTTCCCACATTCGTGGAAATTAAACAATACACTCTTGAATAACCAATAGATTGAAGAAATCACAAGAGAAATTGGAGATGAAATATAATGAGAACATACCCAAACTTATGGGATGCAGTGAAAACAATGTTTGAGGGAAATTTAAAATTTCAACCAAATAATACCCAACCAAATTTAGAAGCATCCTAAAAAGTTATGCACCATGACCAAGTGGAATACATATGGAATATGACTTAACATACAAAAATCCATCCATGCATACATCATATTAACAGAATGAAAAAAATTAAAAAATCACATTAACTCAACAGAAATAGAAAAATAATTAAATAAAATTAAATACACTTTTCATGATTGGAAAAAAAAAAATTCAACACTCTAGAAATAGGAGGAAACTACCTCAAAATAATGAAAGCCTTGTAAACAAACTTACAACAAACATCATAGTCACAATCAATGGCAAAATAAGGAAAACTTCTGCTTTCAGATCAGAACATAAGATGCTACTTTATGCTATTTCTATTCAACATATTACTGGAGATAACCTCTGTCAGGGGCTGTGAATGAATTATGATTTTGTTTGAGCCATTTCAAGGCAGGGGCATTACTCTTCTGAGAACTCTCAGGGAAATTCCATCTATTTGAGACTGCTCAGTTTATTCTGACACCTTGCTCACTGGCTCGGAACACCCTGTTAATCATTAGAGATGTTGAACATATTTTCATATATTTGTTGACCATTTGTATTTCTTCTGTGAAGTGCCTGACCAGTTCCTTTGGCCATTTATTGATTGGGTTTTTTTAATTTTTATTTTATTTAATTTTGGTGTTAAGTTTTTTGAGTTCATTACATATTTTAAACTAAATCAGATAATCTATACACAAAATTCAATTACCAACACATATGGCTTTTTATCAAACACATATTACTTATATAAATCTATTTTTGGAGGATAATTTGAATTCATTAAATGTTGTTTGAGTGTGTACTCAGTGCCCAGAATAGGGACTAAACAGAGAAGATAGAAATGCACCTTATACTTTAGTGAAGAAAATTAAATTGTCATAAATAGTTAATTACCATCAATGCCAAGTTGTCTGACATTTTCCCAATTCTAGATGGTTGGTAAAAGACCCTTGATAGTCTCTTATACTTGGCAGAGTACTTATGTCATGTCCTGTTCCCTAATAATGTATGGACAAATCTACAAGATCAGTTGAACACAACTACCCCTAAAATTTATGTTAAAAATTGTATAAATTATTTATAACACATTTTAAAATTTCTCACAGATAAATCTGTTCTTAACTGACATAGTTACTCTAGTATTTGATCACAAAGGCCATCCTTGTAATTAATCATAGTCCAAGAAGCAAACACAGTTTCTTTTGAAATAGCAATCTTATCTGATGCATTTTTGTTTTTTCTTTTATTAGTGCATTATAATTATAGCTGAGTTCCTTTTGACAAAAATCATATGTGCATGAAATTAACTCTATTTAAATCCCTAGTGCCATTTCTTTCCCTTCCCTCTTCCCTCCCTCTGTTCTCCACAACACCCAAGTGAAATCAGGAAGTACCCAAAAGAGCAACAAGGTTATGAGGATAAATACTTGGGGGTTCACTGCAATTATAAGGAGGAGATCTTTATTTATTTTTAATTGGTGCTTTGTAGATATACATAAAGGTGGAATCCCGTGTGTGTGTGTGTGTGTGTGTGTGTGTGTGTACATATATACATATATATTCACATATATAAATTTTATCAAATTAATTCTGCTTTTTCTCCCCTTTCCCATCCCTCCTTCCTCCCTTTCAATCTCCTTCTTCTACTCCACTGATCTTCCTATATCTTTATAATATATACCCCAACATTTACCCCCTTAGTTTTCTCTAGCTTCCACATATCAGAGAAAACATTTGACCCTTGATTTTCTTGAGTTTGGCATATTTCATTTATCACAATGTTCTCCAGTTCCATCCATTTACTGAAAAATTCCATAATTTCTTTCATATTTATGGCTCAGAAAAATTCCATGGTGTATATGTACCATATCTTCTTAATCCATTTATCTATTGACAGGTATCTAGGCTGGATCCATCTATTGGTTATTGTCAGTTGTGCTGCTTTAAACATTGACATGGATTTATCATTGTAGTATGCTGATTTTAGTCCTTTTGGATAAATACCAAGGAATCCAATAACTGGGTCATGTGCTGGTTCCTGGCTAGTTTTTTGAGGAATTTATACTGCTTTCCAGAGTGGTTGCACTAATTTTCAGTCCCACCAACAATCTATGAGTATACCTTTCCCCCCATATCCTCACCAGCATTTATTATTACTTGTATTCTTGATAATTGCCATTCTGACTGGAGTGAAGTAAAATGTTAGTGTGGTTTTGAATTGCATTTTCCCAATTGCTAAAGATGTTGAAATTTTTTTCATATATTTGTTGGCAACTTGTGTTTATTCTTTTGAGAAATGTCTGTTTAGCTGTTTTTCCCATTTTTTTTTCATGATGTGGAAGAGTGCTATTTTTTTTTTACATTTGAATTTTTTAAAATTTATTTTTTAAATTTATAATAATTACAATTCATAGTGCCCACATATAGCATCTTTTTACATACAACTGTTTGTATACAAAGTATATTCATACAATTCAGGTCTTCAATCATGCATTTAGGATAATGATATCCATCTCATTCAACCACCAATTTTTTTTGTCCCCCGCCCCTTGCTCCCTTCCTTTCCCTCCCTTCCCTTTGACCATTCTAGTGTTCCTCTAATCCTCCTATGTACCCCCATCCAACAATACTGTGAACTAGCCTCCATATATCAGAGAAAACATTTGGTATTTGGATTTTTGAGACTGACTAACTTCACTTAGCATTATATTCTAAAACTTCATACATTTTCCTGTGAATGCCATTATTTTTTTTTAATTTTATTTTTATAATTTTTAATATGTACAACTCATAGTGCATATATTTAGTATCTTTTTACATACAACTGTTTGTATACAAAGTATATTCATACAATTCAGGTCTTCAATCATGCATTAAGGAAAATGATATCCGTCTCATTTTTTCTCCCCCTCCCTCATTATTTTATTGCTGAGTAAAATTCCATTGTGCTTATATACCACATTTTCTTAATCCACTCATTTACTGAGGGACATCTAGGTTGGTTCCACAACCGAGCTATTGTGAATTGTGCAGCTACAAACATTGAGATAGCTGTGTCACTGTAATATGCTGTTTTTAAGCCCTTTGGGAATAGACCCAGGAGTGGGATGGCTAGGTCATAGGGTGGTTCCATTCCTAGTTTTCCAAGAAATCTCCATACTGCTTTCCATAACGGTTGCACCATTTTGCAGTCCCACCAGCAATATATGAGTGTGCCTTTTTCCCCACATCCTCTCCAACATTTATTGTTTTTGTGTTCTTGATAGCTGCCATTCTGACTGGAGTGAAATGAAATCTTAGAGTAGTTTTGATTTGCATTTCTGTAATTGCCAGCGATGTTGAGCATTTTTTCATGTATTTGTTGATTAATCGTGTATCTTCTTCTGATAGGTGTCTTCTCAATTCCTTAGCCCATTTGTTGATTGGGTTATTTGTTTTTTTGGTGTTAAATTTTTTGAGTTCTTTATGTATTCTAGAAATTAGTGCTCTATCCGATGTGCATGTATTAAATATTTGTTCCCAATTAGTTGGCTCTCTATTCACCTCACTGATTGTTTCTTTTGCTGAGAAGAAGCTTTTTAGTTTAAATCTATCCCATTCATTAATTCTTGGTAGTTATTCTTGCGCTACAGGATTCTTATTAAGGAACTAGGGGCCTAATACGACATGTTGGAAATTGGAGCTTACTTTTTCTTCTGTTAGGCGTATTTGGTCTAATTCCTAGCTCCTTGATCCACTTTAAGTTGAGTTTTGTGCATGGTGAGAGATAAGGATTTAATTTCAATTTGTTGCATATGGCTTTCCAGTTTTCCCAGCACCATTTGTTGAAGAGGCTATCCTTTCTCTACTATACATTTTTGGCACCTTTGTCTAATATAAGATAGCTGAAATTATATGTATTAGTCTCTGTGTCCTCAATTCTGTACCATTGGTCCACCAGTCTGTTTTGGTGCCACTACCATGCTGTTTTTGTTACTATTGCTCCATAGTATAATTTAAAGTCTGGTATGGTGATGCCACCTTCTTCACTTTTCTTGCTCAGGATTGCTTTGGCTATTCTGGGTTTCTTATTTTTCCAGATGAATTTCATGACTGCTTTTTCTATTTCTTTGAAGAATGACATTGGGATTTTGATTGGAATTGCATTAAATCTGTATAATGCTTTTGGTAGTATGGACATTTTGACAATATTAATTCTATCTATCCAAGAGCAAGGTATGTCTTTCCATCTTCTGAGTTCTTCTATGATTTCTTTCGTTAGTGTTCTAAAATTTTCCTTATAGAGGTCTTTCACCTCTTCCGTTAAGTTGATTCCCAGGTTTTTTTGTTTTTTTTTATGCTATTATAAATGGGGTAGTTTTCATCATTTCCCTTTCAGAGCCTTTGTCGCTGATGTACAAAAATGCCTTTGACTTATGGGTATTGATTTTGTATCCTGAAACTTTGCCAAATTCATTTACTAGTTGTAAAAGTTTTCTGGTAGAGTTTTTTGGGTCTTCTAGGTATATTATCATGTCATCAGCAAATAGTGATTTGAGCTAATTTGAGCTCTTCTTTTCTTATCTGGATCCCTTTAATTTCTTTCATCTGTCTAATTGCTCTGGCCAGAGTTTCCAGTACTATGTTAAATAGCAGTGGTGAAAGGGGGCATCCCTGTCTTGTTCCAGTTTTTAGAAGGAATGCTTTCAATTTTTCTCCATTTAAGATAATGTTAGCTTGGGGCCTTGCATAAATAGCTTTTGTAATGTTGAGATATGTTCCTGATATTCCTAGTTTTTCCAGTGTTTTGAACATAAAGGGGTGTTGTATTTTGTCAAATGCTTTTTCTGCGTCTATTGAGATGATCATATGATTTTTATCTTTAAGTCTATTGATGTGATGTATTATGTTTATTGGTTTCCGAATGTTGAACCAGCCTTGCATCCCTGGAATAAACTCCACTTGATCGTGGTGCACTATCTTTTTGATATGTTTTTGTATCCGATTTGCCAGGATTTTGTTGAGGATTTTTGCATCTATGTTCATTAAAGATATGGGCCTGAAGTTTTCTTTTTTGGATGTGTCTTTGCCTGGCTTTGGAATTAATGTAATATTGGCCTCATAGAAAGAGTCTGGAAGAGCTCCCTCTTTTTCTATTTCTTGAAATAGTTTGAAGAGCATCGGTATTAGTTCTTCTTTGAAAGTCTTATAGAACTCGGCTGTAAACCCATCAGGTCCTGGACTTTTCCTTGTTGGTAGCTTTTTGATGACGTCTTCTATTTCTTTGCTTGTAATCGATCTGTTTACGTTGTGTATAGCCTCCAGTTCCAGTTTAGGCAAATCATACGACTCTAGAAATCTGTCAATATTTTCAATATTTTCTATTTTATTAGAATACAAGTTTTCAAGGTAATTTCTAGTTATCTTTAGTATATCTGAGGTGTTTGTTGTGATATTCCCTTTTTCATCACGAATGCTAGGAATTTGAGTTTTTTCTCTTCTTTTTGTTAGCATTGCTAAGGGTCTGTCAATTTTGTTTATTTTTTCAAAGAACCAACTTTTAGTTTTGTCAATGCTTTGAATGGTTTCCTTAGTCTCAATTTCATTAATTTCTGCTCTGATTTTAATTATTTCCTGTCCTCTACTGCTGTTGGTGTTGATCTGTTCTTCTTTTTCAAGTGCTTTGAGGTGTGATGTTAAGTCATTTATTTGTTGGTTTTTTTTTTTTTTTTTTTCTTTTAAGGAATGAACTCAGTGCAATGAATTTTCCTCTTACTACTGCCTTCATAGTGATCCAGAGATTTCTATATGATGTATCTGTGTTCTCATTTACCTCTAGGAATTGTTTAATCTCCTCTTTGATGTCCTCTTCAACCCCTTGTTCATTCAGTAGCATGTTGTTTAGCTTCCAGTTGTTGGAGTAGTTTTTCTTATTCCTTGTTTTTTCATTGATTTCCAATTTCATCCCTTTATGGTCTGATAGAATGCAGGGTAGTATCTCTATTTTTTAATATTTGCTGAGAGTTTCCTTATGACATAATATATGGTCTATTTTGGAGAAGGAGCCATGTGCTGCTGAGGAAAAAAAAATGTATATTTGTTTACTGAGGGATGAAATATTCTATATATGTCCGCTAGGTCTAAATAATTAATTGTTTTAAGGAGACTTAAACTTTCTTTGTTTAGCTTTTGTTTGTATGATCTATCCATTGGTGAGAGAGGTGTGTTGAAGTCCCCTAGAATAACTGTGTTGTGTTCTATTTTACTCTTGAACTTGAGAAGAGTTTGTTTGATGAATGTAGGTGCTCCATTATTTGGGGCATATAGATTTATAATTGTTATATCCTGTTGATGAATGGTTCCCTTAAGTAGTAAGAAATATCCATCTTTGTCCCTCTTGATTAGTTTTGGTTTGAAGTCTACCTTCTTTGATATGAGAATGGAAACTCCTGCGTGCTTCTGCAGGCCATGTGAGTGATAAGACTTTTTCCAGCCTTTCACTTTCAGTCTATTGATGTCTTTTTCTACGAGGTGTGTTTCTTGGAGACAGCAAATTGTTGGGTTGTTTCTTTTAATCCATTTTATAATCTGTGTCTTTTGATTGGCAAGTTTAGGCCATTAACATTCAGGGTTATTATTGAGATGTGATTTTTATTCCCATCCATTTTTATTTGTATTATGGTCTTTAGCTTGATTTGGTTTCTCTTCTGGTTGGTATTTCCCTTAGTTTAATATCTCCCTTTGTTGATTTTCGTTGTTACTTTTCTCTTCTTCTTCATGAAAAATGTTGCCCAGGATGTTCAGAAGTGCTGGCTTTCGAGTTGTGAAATCTTTTAACTTTTGCTTGTCGTGGAAGGTTTTTATTTCATCTTCGAATCTAAAGCTCAATTTTGCTGGATATAAGATTCTTGGTTGACATCCCTTTTCTTTCAGAGCTTGAAATATGTTATTCCAGGATCTTCTTGCTTTTAAGGTCTGGGTTGAAAAAATCTGAACATAGTCTGATTGGTTTCCCCCTATATGTAATCTGCTTCCTTTCTCTTGTGGCTTTTAGTATTCTCTCCTTGCTCAGTATATTAGGTATTTTCATTATCATGTGTCTTGGTGTGGATCTGTTGTGATTTTGTTTGTTTGGTGTTTGGTAAGCCTCTTGAACTTAGTTTTCCCATTCATTCCTCAAGTTTGGAAAATTTTCTGTAACTATTTCGTTAAATAAAGTACTCATTCCTTTGGCTTGAAACTCTGCCCCTTCCTCTACGCCAATCACTCTTAATTTTGGTCTTTTTATGTTGTCCCATAATTCTTGGATGTTATGTTCTTGATTTCCTACGAGTTTTGCTGTGTAATCTAAAGGATATATATTTTGTCTTCATTGTCTGAGATTCTTTCTTCCAAGTGGTCTATTCTGTTTGTGATGCCTTCAATTGAACTTTTATTTTGATTTATTGCTTCTTTCATTTCTGGAATTTCTGTTTGGTTTCTCTTTAGAGCCTCTATTTCCCTATTGAAGTAATGTTTTACTTCCTGTATTTGTTTTTGGAGTTCTTTGTCAAAATGATCTTTTGCCACCTGTATTTGCTCCCTCATCTCATTTTTTAGTTCATTCTTAAGTTCCATAACCATTTGGAATATGTAATTTCTAAATTCCATCTCTGGCATTTCACTAACTGTGCTTGCCATGGAATCTACTGATGAGGTATATTGATTTGTTTGTGTTACTTCTTCCCTTGTTTCTTCATGTTCCTTGTGTGTCTTTTCTTCCTGCACTGTGGGACCTTAACTATTTTGATTTTACCTTTAAGCCTTGTGTTGCTCCTGTAGTACAATGCTATCAGATCCCCTTATGATTCCTTTACACTTTAAAATCTAACACTTTCTATTCAGAAAATCCAATTTTGATCACAATGTACAGATTTAGTTAACCCAGATATTGTTTCCAATTTACTCTGTACACTTCTGATGGGGTTTTGTATCTTCATGTATTGGACACAGAGGTGATATGTTTAGGAAGAAGGAAGTGAGTGTATTGAATTGTTCTTTTTTAGAAAGTATGAAAAGAGAGTTCTATGGAAGTGGTTTAGTGGAAGTGGTTTAGTATCAGTAGACAAGAGAGGAAAGAGAATGGAGTCAACAATTAAGTGGAAAGACCAATTTATATATAAACCTAACTTATACAGCTGTTGAGAGAAGAAATAAAGTAAGATGGAAAAGGAAAAAAAATGACAAAAGAGTAGGAATTGGTGTAAGAGAGAGGAGAGAGAGAGTCAAGAAAATAGAGAGTAAACTCTATATAACAACGCTTTGCTATATAGTTCAATTGCGCCTGTTCTAGAAATCCCAAATTCTGTGTATAACTTGTTTTTTTGCCTCTGTTGAGTATGCACTGGCAGGGTGTAAACAGGAAAGATGCAGGAAGAAGAAAAGATGCAAAAGTGAGAAAGAAGAAAAGAGGAGCAGAAGCAAACAAACAAACACACTGGCAATCAATGCAAAAAACAAAGCAAAACAAAACAAAACCAAGGGGGGAAAAAAAAGAACAGAAAACCAACAAAAAAGCAAACTAACAAAAAAAAGTCGAACCCAGGAACAAGTCTCAAACAAAATGGACCCTGGGAAGCCCTCCTTTTTTTCCTTTCCAGTTTAAGCCAATTGTATCTGATCACATCTAGACAGTCAGCGATCCTGTTAGTGGAGTCAAGGCTGCACCTTTGGCCAGTGGCAGAATGGCACAGCAGAAGAGTGGCTCAGGGGGGTTGTGTGTCAGCAGATGAATGGCACTGGGAAAGGGACCCTCCAGAAGGCACCCTTTCCCCACACCCACCTACAGTTGTAGCTTCTTGGGGCCGCTGCGCCGGCCTCAGACACGCCCTGCCCTGCTGGTTGCCCGAGCCTCACCCAGGTGTGTGCTGTTCTCAGAGCATTAGCGGCTCCCTGGATGTCTGCAGCTGTTCTTCCTTTCTGCCTTTTTCCTTTGTCTGGGTCAGCCACTGTATTCCTCAAAGATTGCAGTGCTCTCCTCCCACTCAACAGCAGTTCCGCAGACCTTTTTGTCACTCCAGAGTGTGCAGGATCGGCTTGGCAAGTTGTGTGACAAAGCTCTACATGGACACTGCTCGTGCTTTCTAGGCTCCTTTCTATCCTTCCTCGCTGATCGGTTTCAAAGCTGCTGTGTGGATTGTCCCCTTACCACAATGTTACTGGGCGGCTGCGCCTGCAGCACCGACAGCGCTGTTTCAGACTGTGGACCGCTCCAACTCTGCCCCTGCCCGTCGGGGTCCGGAGATCAGTGTATTTCACCGTCCAGAGGTGCACAAATGTCTCAGCTCCCTTTCAGTTGCAAGAGAATTGCTAGTAACACGCTCAAACTTCCCACTAAGCGTCTTTTAGTAACTATGTCCAGAGAGCACCTCCCTCCTGTTGGCCATCTTCCCTTTTTCCCATTTATTAATTTTTTTTGGTGTTAAGTTTGTGAGTTCTTGATATATTCTGCTTATTAACCACTTGTCAGAGCAGCTTGCAAAGGTTTTCTCCCATGCTGTAGAATCTCTCTTTACATTCTTAAACATTTTCATTGCTGTGCAGAAGCTTTTTAGTCTGATTAATTAACTTATTAATTCCTGGTTTTATTTCCTGAGATACAGGGGTCTTGTTAAGGAAGTCAGTGCCAGCACCAAAATGATGGACTGTTGAACTGTTTTCTTCTAGCTATTGGAAAGTTTCTTGTGTCATTCCTAAGTCTTTGATCCATTTTGATTTGACTTTTGTGAAGGGTAAGAGATAGGGATCACATTTTATTCTACTACATATGAATACCCAGTTTTCCCAGCACCATTTGTTTAAAAGCCTATCTTTATTCCAACATATGTTTTTGGCACCTTGTCAAGGATCAGATGGCTAGAATTGTGTGGGTTTGTTTCTGTGTCTTCTATTTCACACACTTAATGTCTATTGATGCCAATACCATGCTGTTTTGGTTACTGTAGCTCTGTGGTATAATTTGAAATCAGGTATTGTGATGCCTGCATCACTCTTATTGCTCAGTATTGATTAAGGTATTCTGGATCTTTTATTGTTCCAAATGAATTTTAGGACTGTTTTCTTCAAGTTCTGTGAGGAATGTCATTGTCATTTTAATGGGGATAGCATTAAATTTATATATTACTTTTGGTAGTATAGTTGTTTTGACATTACTTCTGCGTATCCAAGAACATGGGAGGTCTATCAATCTTCTAATGTCTTCTTCAACTCAAGGGGGTTGAAGACTCAGCAGTCTTGTTACCTTGTTCAGACACACTGGGACAGAATGATCATCATATTCTCCAAGTCTCCAAGCAAGGCATCATTCCATTGTTGATGGGATCCACATAGGTCTCCACAGGACTGCCAGTCCCGAATAAGGCATAAAAAAGGGTAGACATGTCAAGTTCTCACTCAATAGGACATTAGAGTTTGAAATTATGCTTTTAAAACCACATTCAATGTAATGTTTTAATTATTTATGTCCCTCCAACATTTTTGTTTCCAAATTCTAACCACAAAGGTGATGGGATTAGAAGGTGGTGCCCTTTATAAAACGATTAGACCATGAGGGAACAGCTCCCATGATTGGGATTAATATCCTTACAGGAGACCACAGAGTGCTAAAGTGCCCCTTCTACCATGTGATGACACAGCAAGAAGTCAGCAGGCTTCAACCTGGAAGAGAGTTCTCAATAGACTCTACCATGCTGGCACCCTCGTCTTTGAGTTTCCATAGAAACTTTATGATTTTAAGTTAGGTTCCTTCTATTCTTAGTCTCTTCAGTGTTTTTATCATGAATGGGTGATGAATTTTCTTAAAATCCCTTTCAGCATTTATTGAGATGACAAAGTGATTTTTGTCCTTAACTTTATTTATGTGATGATTATATTGATTCATTTGTGTATGTTTAAACCACCCTTGTAAACAATCAACTTGGTCATGATGTGCAATTTTTTTTAATATGTTGTTGAACATGTTTACTAATACTTTATTAAGGATTTTTACATCTACATTCATGAGAAGTATTGGTGTGTAGTTTTTATTCCTTGATGTGTTCTTATCTGGTTTTGATATGAGTGTGATGCTAGGTCCACATAATGAATTTGAAAGTGTTCCAACACTTTATATTTCATAGAATAATTTGAGAAGCATTGGCATTAGTTCTTTAAAGGCTTGGTAGAATTCAATTGAGAGTCCATTTGATCCTGGGCTTTTCTTTTTTTTGAGAGGCTTTTTATTATTGCATCTATTGTATTGCTAGTTATTGATCTTATTAGGTTTTCTATTTCATCTTTTTAATTTTATTTTTTAATTTGTTCTAATTAGTTATAATGATAGTAGAATGCATTTTGACACATTGTACACAAATGGAACACAACTTATCCTTCTTCTGGCTGAACATGGTGTAGAGTCACACAGGTAATGTATTCATATGTGTATAAGGGTAATAATGTCTGTCTCATTCCACTTGTCCTTCCCATCCTTACACCCCTCCCCTCCACTCACTCCCCTCTGTACAATCCAAAGTTCTTTCAATCTCTCCCAACCTCCACCCACGTTATGAATTAGCATCCACTTATCAGAGAAAACATTTGGCCTTTGGTTTTTTGAGTTTGGCTTCTTTGTTCAGCACAATATTCTCCATCTCCATCCATTTACCTGAAAATGCCATAATTTCATTTTTCTTATAGGTTTAGTTATATTCCATTGTGTGTGTGTGTGTGTGTGTGTGTGTGTGTGTATGGAATATATATATATATATATATATATGTATGTATATATATATAAAATGGAATATATATATAAAATGGATATATATATATATATATATAAAATGGAATATATATATGTATACATATACATATGTATATTCCACATTTTCTATATCCATTTATCTGTTAAAGGACATCTAGGTTGGTTTTATAGTTTTGCTATGGTGAAGTGAGCTGCTATAAATATTGATGTGGCTGCATCACTGTAGTATGCTAATTTTAAGTCCCTTGAGTATAAACTAAGAAGAGGGATAGCTGGGTCAAATGGTGGTTCCATTCCAAGTTTTCTGAGGAATATTTCTTTCTATAGTGGTTGCACCAATTTTCAGTCCCATAAGCAATGTATTAGTGTACCTTTTCCCCCACATCCTCACCAACACTTATTGTTGCTTGTATTCTTGATAATTGCCATTCTGACTAGAATGAGATGAAATCTTATAGTAGTTTTAATTTGCATATCTCTAATTGCTAGAGGTTATGAATTTTTTTCATATGTTTGTTGATTAGTGTATTTCTTCTTCTGTGAAGTGTCTGTTTAGCTCCTTAGCCCATTTATTGATTGAGTTATTTGAATTTTTTGGTGCTAAGTTTTTTGAGTTCTTTATATATTATGGAGAATAGTGCTCTATCTGAGGTGCATGTGGTAAGGAATTTCTGCCATTCTGTAGGCTCTCTGTTTACATTATTGATTGTTTCCTTCACTGAGAAGCTTTTTAGTATGAATCCATCCCATTTACTGATTCTTTATTTTATTTCTTGTGCTTTAGGTGTCTGGGTAAGGAAGTCAGTTCCTAAGCTGACATGTGGAGATTTGTTCCTACTTTTTCTTCTATTCAATGCAGGGTGTTTGTTTTAGTGCCTAAGTCTTTGATCAACTTCCACTTGGTTTTTGTGCAGCGTGAGAGATAGAGGTTTAACTTCATTTTTCCACATATGGATTTCTAGTTGTCTAGCACTTTTTGTTAAATAGGCTATCTTTTCTCCCATGTATGTTTTTGGTGCCTTTGTCTACTATGAGATAACTGTATTTATGTGGGTTTTCCTCCATGTCTTCTATTCATGTAGGTTTACATGTCTGTTTTGGTGCCAATGCCATGCCATTTTTGTTACTATGGCTCTGAATTATAGTTGAAGTTCTAGTATTGTGATACCTTCTGCTTCACTCTTCTTGCCAAAGATTGCTTTGGCTATTCTGGGTCTCTTATTTTTTCCAAATGAATTTCATGATTGCTTTTTCTAGTTCTATGAAGAATGTCACTGAGATTTTAATAGGAATTTCATTAAATCTGTATAATCCTATTGGAAGTATGGCCATTTTGAGAGTATTAATTTAGCCTTTCCAAGAACATGGGAGATCTTTCCATCTTCTAAGGTCTAATTTAATTTCTTTCTTTAGTCTTCTATAGTTCTCATTGTAGAGGTCTTTCACCTCTTTTGTTAGCTTAATTCCCAAGTGTTATTATTATTTTTTTTAGGCTATTGTGAATGGGTAGATTTCCTAATTTCATTTTCAGAGGACTCATCACTGATGTATAGAAATGCGTTTGATTAATGGGTGTTGATTAAGTTTTCTATGTCATCTTGACTCAATTTTGGCAGGTCATATGTATCTAGAAATGCTTCCATTTCTTCTAGGGTTCCAATTTATTGGAGTATAAATTTCAAATAGTCCCTAATGTTTCGCTAGACTTTTGTGATGATTTTTTCTTTTTTTTATCTCTATTTTTATTAATTTGGGATATCTATTTTTTTTATTTTGGATAGTTTGGTTAAGGGTTTATCAATCTGTTAATCTTTTCAGATAATCAACTCTTCATTTCCTCTATCCTTTGTATTGTTTTTTTTAATTTCCAGTTTCATTGAGTTCAGCTCTGATCTTAATTGTTTCCTTCCTGTATTGGTTTTGGAATTGGTTTATCCTTTATCAAGGGCCTTGAGATGCATCATTAGGTTGTTTATTTGGGATCTTTGTGAATTCCAAGCCCTCTGAATTTTAAAGTTTGCTTTAAGAAAAAAGAAGTAATTCTGATTGGCTTGCCCCTAAAAGTGACCTGATGTTTTCTTCATGAGACTTTGAAATTCTATCCTTGTTTTGTATGTTAGGCATTTTTATTATAATGTATTGTGTAGTAGTTCTTGATTGATTTTGTCTATTTGGGGTTCTGAATGCTTCCTGATCTGAATGTCCATCTCATTGTCAAGGTTTGGAAAATTTCCTGTTATTATACCCCTGAAAAGGTTATCTATTCCAATAGCCTATTTCTCACAACCTTCATCAATTCCAATGACTCTTAAATTTGGTCACTTGATGTTGTCCCAGAGTTCTGGTATATTCCAATCATGGTTACTTATTATTTTTTTCTTTAATGCTGTCTGAATGTTCAAAGCTGGCCACTTTGTCTTCTAGCTCTGACATTTTGTCTTCATCATGGTCTGCTCTTTTATAGAGACTTCCAACTGAACACTTTACTTGATGTATTATGTCTTTCATTTTCAAGATTTCTGGCTGGTTCTTTTTCAATATCTCTATCCCCTTATTAAATTTCTTAGTTATATCCTATACTGACTTTTTAATTCATTCAGTTGTTTTTGTGTGTTCTATTTGAATTCATTGATCCTTTTTATAATCATTCTTTTGAATCTCTTGTCTGATATTTCATCCATTTCAGTATCTTTGGAGTCAGTTGCTGGTGAATTATGGACATCTATCTTAAGGCAATACATCTGTTGCTAACATTAGTGCTATTCCTGGATAGTCTTCCTCTTAGAGGGGTTGGAAAGTGATTAGCACACTTCAAGATCAGAGTAGAGATCCTGCTGCCAGGACAACAGCTCTGCCAAGCAATCTCACCCTACACATGAGCTATCACCATCTAATCCCTAACAATATTTTAACTCATAGAATCGAAGAGACAAAAACTCCAACCCAATAACTAGGCCCCAAGGAGGAACATCCAGGCTGCACCCTTTAACATGCAATCAAATATGAAAAACAGAGAGAAGTCCCAAAACAAAAAAGAAAACAACATATGAAAGGATGCATATAAAAGAGAAAGAGGAATCCATCTCAATTGATGCACAAGTTCAAGATTTCAAAATACATGAGGAAATAGGCAAATAATTACACCCCCCCAAAAAAAGAATTAACAATCCTCCACCAAAAGATCCCACAGATATTGTAGGGGATGAAATTCCAGGGAAAGATTATAAGAAACTAATTATTATAATATTTGATGAACTAACAGAAGATATAAATAATAAATCAAGAGAAGCCGGGCGCAGTGGCGCACGCCTGTAATCCCAGCACTTTGGGAGGCTGAGGCAGGAGGATCGTGAGTTCAAAGCCAGCCTCAGCAATGGTGAGGCACTTAGCAACTCAGTGAGACCCTGTCTCTAATAAAATACAAAAAGGGCTGGGGATGTAGCCCAGTGGTCTAGTGCCACTGAATTCAATCCCCGGTACCAAAAAAAAAAAAAAAAAAAATAAAAAAAATAAATCAAGAGAACAAATACAGGGAATAAAGACCATTTCAAGAAAAAAATAGAAATATTAAAAAGGAACAAATCAGAACTTCTGGAAATGAAAGACACAATGAATCAAATTAAAAATTCACTTGAAAACATCACAAAGTGTTTAGATTGCGTAGCGGAAAAAAAAAAAATAACTTCAAGGCTTCAAGATAGAACATTAGTCCTTAAAGATAGGGTACATGAATTTTTAGGGCAAAAATGATAGAATACGATCAGAATATACAAGAACTCTGGGACAATAAGAGACCAAAACTGAGACTCATTTGGATTAGAAATGAACATGAAGATACAAGCTAAAAGCATTCAGAACATTTTTAATGAGATAATTAGAGAAAACTTTCTCTTTCTCAAAAAATAAAATAGACATTCACATACAGGAGCCATACAGGATTCCAATGCATCTTAATCAGATCAGGAAAGAAGTTTTCTAAGCCATGATACAATCAAATATCTAACATAGAAAATATGGAAAAAATATTGAAATTTGCAAGAAACAAACAAACCAATAAGGCTCACTTCTGACATATCAATGTACATACTAAAATAAAGGAAATCCTGGATATTCCAAGCTCTAAAAGACCAAGATTGCTCTATGCTCATCAATGCTCTCTTTCATATTTGATAGGAAAGTAAAAAACCTTCCACGACAAGGATAAGTTAAAAGAATCCACAACCACCAAACCAGCACTACAAAGAATTCTCAAAGATATACTGCACACAGAAGAATCCAAAAAAACAAATCTCAAATAGAGGAATTAAATACAGTAAAAAATCAAAATTGTAGGAAATCACATATTACCACTGAATATAAATGGTGTCATTCTGCAATTAAACAACATGGATTATTAGAATGGATCAGAACACAAAATCCAACTATATGCTGTTTGAAGAGCCTTTTCTCATAAGCAAAGACATTCTCAGACTGAAGATAAAAGGATGGAAAAAATATCCCATATAAATGGAGGCCAAAACAAGCAGGACTAACTATTCCCATATATGACAAAGCAATTATAAAGTAACAATCAGAAGAGACAAAGAATGTCACTACATCCTGGCAAAGAACATAATTTAAAAAGAATATATAACCACAGTAAATATATGTGCCTCAAATGTCAGTGCATCCAATTACATTAGAAAAAACCTCATTGACATTAAATCTCAAATAGACCCCAATACAATAATACTGGGTGATTTTGACACCTCTTAACACCAAGTGACAAGTCGTCCAAACATAAAATCAATAAAAATATATCTGATCTAAAAAATACTATAAATAAAAGGAACCATATAGACATCTACAGAACATTTCACTTCAAAGCAGCTAATTTAACCTTCTTCTCAGCAGCGGATGGGAATTTCCCAAAACAGACATATTCTCAATCACAATGTAAATCTGAAAAAATACAAAAAAATCCTGTATAATCCTGGAATATAACTTGAAATCAACACCAAGAAAAATAATAGAAACCATAAAAACACATGGAGATTGAACAATACAATATTAAATGAAGAATAGATCACAGAAGAAATGAGAGAAGGAATCAAGAAATTTTTAGAAACAAATTAAAACAGAGGTATAACATATCAAAATCCCTGGGACAGTATGAAAGCATTTCTAAAAGGAAAATTTACAGCATTGGGTTCCTACATTAAAAAATAGAGATATTCCAAATAAATAAGCTTATTTGCCAATTCAGGATCCTAGAAAAGAAAGAAAAAACTAATTCTAAAATCAGTAGAAGACAAGAAATACTTAAGATCAGAACCAAAATTCAAGAAATTGAAAGTCAAAAAAACAATTTATAGGATGAAATTAACAAAGAGTCAATTCTGAAAAGATAAATAAGACTGATAAACATTAAGTCAAACTAACAAAAAGACTCAATGTAAGAAATGAAAAAGGAGGCATCACCACAGACACTTCTGAAATCCAGAGGATCATTAGAAACCATTTTGAGAATTTATTCTCCAATAAACTGGAAAATCTAGGAGCCACTGACAAATTTCTAGACAAATATGACCTGTCCAAATCAAACCAGAAAAATATAGAAAACCTAAACAGACCAATATCAAGGAAAGAAATTGTAACAGGATTAAAAGCCTGCCAACAAAGTAAATCACAGGACAAGATGTATTCTCAACTGAGTACCATTTGATGCTCTGACAAGAAACTGATAAGAGAAAGAGCAGCCATGTATAACTAATGAAAGAGCTTTGCAGATATTAGGAATAGAATGTGCAAACCATTGGGCTACATGTAAGCATCCTTTGAATGTGCAAGGAAGAGCAAGATGTGGATGAGATGATGAGGTTAGATGGAGAGCAAAAAAGAGATTTAATGAGTCCATATAAAAATTTGGTTTTTAAGGATCTTCTAGGGACTTGGGGAAATAATTGGGAAACTTGGGGGAACTGGATTACAGAATCAGATTACACTGTAAAGAGATCCCTGCAGGATAGTAAAATGGGGAAGAGAGAAAGAACAGAAGCAGAGGGACTAGTTGGAGTTTCCTGCAACCATCTCAACTAAGGAGGATGGTGACTAACTGGGGAGGTAGCAAAAAGTGCTAAAAAGCAGTTAGAGTCAGGATCCAGTTCAACACAGAGGTGTCACTTCTTACATACCTGTCATTAGATGAATAAGCACACATGGGTCCAGAATGGAACCTGAATATCTCCTGGGAGTGAAAGAAACTGGGAGCTGAAAGTACACTAGGAAGGAGACGCTCCTAAGCTCATTTTGACAAACTTGATATGTTCTGAATATTCTGGTATCTAAAATAGTAAATGCCAGTTTTCTAAGCTGTATTTAACCTGAAAGTAGAGCCTGAAATAAAGCCTTGCTTGCAGGTAATTTAATTGAGATAGGATACCAGGGATTGGGAATAGGGATAAAGTGAAATAGGGAGAAAGGGAAGTCAATAGAAGAATGGGTTATCAAGTTGGGCACTGCTGTGTTAGTACCATTCACCTCCATGGAAATATTTTGCAGAATGGGGCAAAATGCATTTCAGAATTATGTCCCCAAGAAGTCAAGAAAGGAAAGCATCAGCTTCCATCCCTTTGTGATGAAGACTGATCCCAAAGGCTTATCTTCTAGTTTGTACAAGAAGTGGGTTCTAATGCAAGATCCAGACTGAGCATTAGGGAAGCCTCAGGGCAGGAAAAATTGCATAGGTATGGGCCTAAAGCAGAGTGCTCACCAGCATGGTGCTTGTCCCAGCCCAAGTGGAACTGGATGCAGTAACACAATCTGGAGTATAAAGTGGGTCTATGAGGAATATTAAATGGTACATGGGGGTTCTGATATAGTCCCACTCATAATTCAGTCTACTTGCTTCTCCAGTAGGACCAGTCCTATATTGAGTCTATTCAAAAGGTGTGTGTGTGTTAGGTTTGTCACTGGGACCAAAATGCCTGACCAGAACAAGTTAGAGGAGGAAAAGTTTATTTTGAGTTCCTGGTTTCAGAGGTCAGTCTATGATCAGCTGATTTCTTTGCTCCATGCTGAAGTGAGGTAAAGCATCATGGCAGAAGGGTGTGGCAACAGAAAGAGGCTCGCTTCATGGTAGCCAAAAACAGAGAGAAAAAGCTGTGCTCTTCAGAGACAAAATATATGCCCCAAAGGCATGGCCCCCATGATCCATTCTCAAGCCACACTCTACCTACCTTCATTTACCACAAAGTACAGTAGTCCTTTCAAATTATGAATTCGATGAGTAGATTGATCCACTGATTGAGTTATAGCTCACATAATCTGCTTTGGGGGACACTCATATATGAACCATAACAAATGGGTTATCAGCAGGAAAGTCCACAAAAAAATTTAATAAAAACATGTTGGGGGAGGGGGAAACCACTTCTCACTTGCAGTGGCAGGTTTTAAGAACATAATTGCTATTCTTCATCTTTTTCTTTTATCACTTGCTTTAGTTCATTTTTCTTGCTCTAACAAAACAACATCGTAGACATGATAATTATAAATAATGGAAATTTATTTCACACCACTGTGGATGGCGGAAAGTCCAAGATCTAGGTGCTGGTGGATTTGGTGTCTGCTACAGGCTCACTCTGCCTCCAACATGGCTGCTTGTTGCTGTATCCTGACATGGTGTAAGGGCAAAATGAGTTGGCTCTCCCCTTGGACATCTTTTAGAAGAGCACTAATGCTATTTGTAATGTCAGACATTCATTACTTAATTGTTTCTCTAAAGCTCCCACCTCTAATTCTGTCACCTTGAGGGCATCTGATTGGTGCAGGGACACTTACATTCAAACCTGCTGCTTAATATCCTTATCCTCTGAAATGTCTTAATACTGTTTTTCTTCTTATGCCACCTTATGTCCTTGATCAGTTCCTTTTCCTTTCCCTCAAAACTTTGAACAAAGCTACAGAAAATAAATCAAAAGCAAACATAATAAGAACAACAACAATAAAAACATAAAACCTAAGCTAGACTCACATGGATTTAAAAGAGAATTGTTTTTTTCCAGAAAAATCTATTACCAGCATTTTTTTTTTAGCATTTTCTTTTAATTCTTGGTATTTTTCTTCTTTGTACTTTTTTCTCTCTCTCTCCTGCAAACCTCTCTTTTTAAATAGTAGCCATACAGATATAAATGTAGAGTCATTTACTTCCACTTTAGAAAACATAACTTTCACTTTAGGCTTAAAGAATTGAGTGAAATGCCAATGTGATAGCTAGTTACAGGGCTGAGAGATTGAAAATTAAATTTAACTCACTACAAACCCAAATGTGCATTTATTTTCTATGTTTTTTAAAAAATATTTTTGGTTGTCAGTGGACCTTTATTTTTTTACTCATTTATATGTGGTGCTGAGAATCAAACCCAGTGCCTCACACATGCTAGGCAAATACTTTACCATTGTCACAATTTGTTTTCTATGTGTTTTGATCCACTTTTGCATTGTTTTAATTTATAAAAGTCATGGGCTCTACCAGAGGGGGAGAGAATGCATCCCAGAGGCTGAGTTACAGGCTGAGTTGTAAATGGCAGAGCAGCAGTTATGTGTGTGGCTCAAACACAGAAAATATTCAAAGATGTGCCAGAGATTTGGTCTTCTAAAAGCACTAAAGATGTTATGCAGATAGAACCTGGGAACAATATATAAAACATTAATATTAATACCCACGCTAATGCTATTCCCAAGAAAGTCCAAAACCTCAAAACGGTTCCCTCTGATGTTAGTAACTTCTCTCTTAAAGCAGGAGAGTTTGTAAGCTCAGAATACCTGTATACGAATTTCATTATATGACTTCTCTTTTTATAGCTGATTAGTTAGTTAGCTGATTAGGAAGTTGCCACATCTTTCTAATCTAAATATGATTCTTGCCTCTGCTACATGTAAGTCAGGCAGCCAGAATTTCAGTAACATAAGGGGCCAATATTGCATTAGAAGTACATTAGAATGGAAAGACACCTGGCATCTGAGCTTGTAAATTCATCACAAAATTGCCTCTGTTTGAGTCAGGCTTCCACTACAACCATTCCCTAACTTCCATGCTCTGGCACTGTTCCATTTGTGAAGGCAATTTGTGACTTCCTACAATTTGCTTCCAAGCAGCAGTTTCTGTTTTAATTTGTCTTTCATCACAAGAATTGACAGGGCTTTGGCCATGGGAAAGGGAGAAAATGGATCTTTATGGTTGTGAAAACCAGCAACAACAACAAAGAAACCCACAGTTTATATAGTCTGCTAGAACAAGAGTCCAGAAGTTTTCATTTTACGATGTCCATGAAAATGAAGTCAAACAGATAGTGAATTTTTAGCTTCTTTATGAATTTTTAGCTTTGTAAAATGGTAGAAAACTCTTCTTAATAGCGTGACAAGTCAGAAAGCAAGTATTTGCTTATGTCTCTGTAGCTTAAATATATTTTACCTGAGACTCCTCAGGTTACAGGAGTTAAAGAACAGAAGTAGAAAGTAAGAGGTTAAACATTAATAAAGGAAGTTTTGTCTTCCACTCATAGAGCCAGTCATAAAATGATCATGTTTTGATCTTTTGTTTCAAAAAAGGAATTTATTAACTAAGTAAAAAACACTTCAAAAAGTACAGCTCTAAGAAATAAACACCTATAATTTATTGTATAATGCTAGAAAATGGCCTGGAATTAATGCAATGCACTTTGTACATGGACCTAAATAAGAGAAAAACAAAAATTTATATTTGGAAAATAATGGGAATAAATAATGGAGCTAGGGAGGTAAAAAGGGGAATATAAGTAAACCAAAATCCAGTGGAATGAGTTAGATAGAAAGAATCAGTAGGTAAGATACAGGAAATGAATTTTTCTATGTCCACCAAATATTTAAGTACAAGCAGAGTAGCTGATAGCAGGCCTAGCACCTACTTTACTGTGGTGGCTCTTTATTACTTTTTATATATTTTGTGTTTTAATGTCTTCAGAAACAGGCCATTCTGGGGAACAGTTATGTTTTCACCTTTAGTAAACAAAATGGCTTTCTCTGCTTAAAGACTAGAAACTGCTGCCCATCCTACCTCTTCCCTTGCAGACATAGTAACATCCCAGACACGGCCTCAGAGACCTATATGCCAGGCCCCATATGCCTCATTGAGAACATGGAGGGACAGTTATTGGTCAAGCAGGAAGCCCTGCAGATCCTGTTGTCCATCACACAGCCTGTGGTGGTGGTGGCCATCATGGGTGTCTATAGCACAGGCAAATCCTACCTGATGAACCAGCTGGCTGGGAAGAAGAAGGGTGAGTGCCACCAGCAAAGCTCTGCTGAGCACTCTGTCCATCATACTCTGGGTGCCTAGCATGGGGATGGAGGGGACAAAGTTAGTACCAGGGAGGGACAGTGAAAACCAATGTTTGGGCCATAGCTGGGCCTTTTAACTTGAGGAGATAAAGGGCAGGTTTTTGTCCCTGACATATAACTTCATTTTAAAAATGTTGACCTTAATGTCTTTCAGGTAGACACAATATATTCCCCTCATACAAAATGAGATCAATGAAATAATTTCCATATGCATAATTTCAAACTTTAACAAATTTCTAGCATATTATAAAAAACATAAAAATTTCCTACTTATAGAATTTGACATTATTTCCCCATTTCTCTATTGTAATGGAGACCAATACTCATATCTTTTGCTGTTTCCTTAAACCCTAAATCAGTTATCAATAAAATACCCAATTTCTAGATCCTCTTCTCTGTGCTGACCCCTGCACTTCCCTCTGCAGGCTTCTCTGTGGGCTCCACAGTGCAGTCTCACACCAAGAGAATCTGGATGTGGTGTGTGCCTCATCCTGAGAAGCCAGGCCACCCCCTAGTTCTGCTAGACATTGAAGGCCTGGGTGATGTAGAGAAGGTAAGAACAGAGGACTCTTTTATGATTAAACTCCTTATCACTGAACATGCTTTGTACAAAGAGTTTTTCATTTTGTTTTATTTTTTGTTTTTGTGTTTATAAATTTGTATTTCTAGTTGGCTGGACTATATTGTGCCTCATTTATTCTTTCTATTTTCAGTAATGTTTGGAAACCTGAAGTGAGAAAATATATTTGTAATGCGGAATGAGTATTAGGAGATCTACACTGATGTTTTGCTTAGTAATTCCAAGGTGCATAAAAATGGTCCCACTAAACTCATTTTACAAGCCTGGTCCTACACTGAATATGGTTAGTAGTAGGCTCAGGGTGAGATGAACTTCTGTTCAAATCAGGGCTCTGGCACTTTTAGCTCTCTGACCTTGAAAAGAAGAGTGAGTCTCCCTACATTTTTTTAAAAATTTATTTATTTATTTTTTATTCTAAGATGTTATAAATGACAGTAGAATGCATTACATTTCATATTACACACATAGAGCACTTTTTTACAAATCTCTGGTTGTATGCAAAGTATATTCACACCATTCGTGACTTCATACATGCACTTAGGGTAATGATATCCATCTCATTCTACCATCTTTCTTTTTTCATTCACCCTTTTGCCCCCCTCCCTTTCCCTCCCTCCCTATTGGCCATTCTAGTGTTCCTCTAATCCTCCTATGCTCCCCATCCCAACCCCATTGTGAATTGGCCTCCTTATATCAGAGAAAACATTTGGCATTTGGCTTTTTGGGATTGGCTAACTTCACTTAGCATTATATTCTCTAACTCCATCCATTTTCCTTATTGCTGAGTAATATTCTCTCTTATTGCTGAGTAATATTCCATTGTGTATATATACCACATTTTCTTTATGCATTCATCTACTGAAGGGCATCTAGGTTGGTTACATAGTTTAGCTATTGTCAATTCTGCTGCTATAGACATTGATGTGGCTGTGTCCCTGTAGTATGCTGTTTTCAGGTCTTTTGGGTAAAGACCAAGGAGTGGGATAGCTGGGTCATAAGGTGGTTCCATTCCCAGTTTTCCAAGGTATCTCCATACTGCTTTCCATATTGGCTGCACCATTTTGCAGTCCCACCAACAATGTATGAGTGTGCCTTTTTCTCCACATCCTCTCCAACATTTATTGTTGTTTGTGTTCTTAATAGCTGCCATTCTGACTGGTGTGAGATGAAATCTTAGAGTGGTTTTGATTTGCATTTCTCTAATTGCCAGAGAGGTTGAGCATTTTTTCATGTATTTGTTGATTGATTGTATATCTTCTTCTGAGAAGTGTCTGTTCAGTTCCTTGGCCCATTTATTGATTGGGTTATTTGTTTTTTTGGTGTTAATTGTTTGAGTTCTTTATATATTCTAGAGATTAGTGCTCTATCTGACGTGCATGTGGTAAAAATTTGTTCCCAATTAGTAGGCTTTCTGTTCATCTCACTGATTGTTTCTTTTGCTGAGAAGAAGCTTTGTAATTTGAGTCTATCCCATTTATTGATTCTTGGTATTAATTCTTGTGCTACAGGATTCTTATTAAGGAACTTGGGACCTAATCCAACATGTTGGAGATTAGAGCTTACTTTTTCTTCTATTAGGTGTAGTGTTTCTGGTCTAATTCTTAGATCCTTGATCCACTTTGAGTTGAATTTTGTGCATGGTGAGAGATAGAGGTTTAATTTCATTTTATTGCATATGGATTTCCAATTTTCCCAGCACCACTTGTTGAAGAAGCTATCTTTTCTCCAATGTACATTTTTGGTGCCTTTGTCTAATATAAGATAACTGAAATTATATGTGTTAGACTCTGTGTCCTCTATTCTGTACCATTGGTCTACCAGCCTATTTTGGTGCCTATACCATGCTGTTTTTGTTACTATTGCTCTGTAGTATAATTTAAGGTCTGGTATAGTGATGCCACCTGCTTCAATTTTTTTGCTAAGGATTGCTTTAGCTATTCTGGGTCTCTTATTTTTCCAGATGAATTTCATGACTGCTTTTTCTATTTCTATTAGGAATGTCATTGAGATTTTGATTGGCATTGCATTAAATATGTATAGTGCTTTTGGTAGTATGGTCATTTTGACAATATTAGTTCTGCCTATCCAAGAACAGGGTAGATCTTTCCATCTTCTAAGGTCTTCCATAATTTCTTTCTTTAGTGTTCTGTAGTTTTCATTATAGAGGTCTTTCACATCTTTGGTTAAGTTGATTCCCAAGTATTTTTTTTTTTTTTGATGCTATTGTAAACGGGATAGTTTTCCTCATTTCCCTTTCAGAGGATTTGTCACTGATACATAGAAATGCCTTAGATTTATGGGTGTTGATTTTGTATCCTGCTACTTTGCTGAATTCATTTATGAGTTCTAGAAGTTTTCTGGTAAAATTTTTGGGTCTTCTAGGCATAAAATCATATCATCAGCAAATAATGATAATTTGAGTTCTACTTTACCTATCTGTATTCCTTTAATTTCTTTCGTCTGTCTGTCTTATTGCTCTGGCCAGCATTTCAATTACTATGTTGAATAGAAGTGGTGAAAGAGGGCATCCCTGTCTTGTTCTGGTTTTTAGAGGGAATGCTTTCAATTTTTCTCCATTTAGAATAATGTTGGCCTGGGGATTAGCACATATAGCTTTTATGATGTTGAGATATGTTCCAGTTATCCCTAGTTTTTCTAGTGTTTTGAGCATGAAGGGGTGCTGTATTTTGTCAAATGCTTTTTTTGCATCTATTGAGATAACCATGTGGTTCTTATCATTGAGTCTATTGACGTGGTGAATTACATTTATTGTTTTCCATATGTTGAAACATCCTTGCATCCCTGGAATGAATCCCACTTGATCATGGTGTATTATAGTTTTGATATGTTTCTGTATCCATTTTGGTAGAATTTTATTGAGAATTTTTGCATCTATGTTCATTAAAGATATGGGTCTGAAGTTTTCTTTTTTGGATGTGTCTTTGCCTGGTTTGGGGATCAGGGTGATGTTGGCCTCATAGAATGAGTTTGGAAGTACTCCCTCTTTTTCTATTTCCTGAAATAAATTGAAGATTATTGGTCTCAGTTCTTCTTTGAAGGTCTTGTAGAACTCAGCTGTGTATCCATCTGGTCCTGGGCTTTTCTTGGTTGGTAGGCTTCTGATGGCATCTTCTATTTCGTCACTTGAAATTGGTCTGTTCAAATTATGTATATCATCCTGCTTAAGTTTGGGCACATCATACAACTCTAGAAATTTGTCAATGCCTTCGGTGTTTTGTATTTTGTTGGAGTACAAGTTTTCAAAATAATTTAGAATTATTTCCTGTACTTCCATAGTGTTTGTTGTGATATTTCCTTTTTCATCACATATATTAGTAATTTGAGTTATCTCTCGCCTTCTCTTTGTTAGACAAGAGCCCTCATATTCACTGATGATGAAATGTTGCTTTGTTTGGTTGCCAAATAGAAAATCCAGGTTTGGGGAATATGAAATCAAATATGGGCTTAGATACTGTGTTACTTCTTCTAGTTTTCCTTAATTATCTCAGCAACATAACTGACAGATCTTCTCAGGAGAAGGACGTTGCCTGACATTGGAGTGGGAGATGTTGATGATATTGTAAGCTTCTTTCCAGACTTGGTGTGGACTCTAAAAGACTTCTACCTAAGCCTGGAAATAGATGGACAATTCATGACAGAAGATGACTACCTGGAGAATTCACTGAAGATGAAGCAAGGTAAATATGTGCTTCGGTTTTGGAAAGAGGAAGAAAAGTAATCTAAGAAATGATCTCTTTTGGGTAGAAGGCTAAATGTATAGTTTTCCCTATTTATCCACCTAGCTGTTTTACAGAATAAATAATAAATATTACTAATTTCAAATGAACTAATACTACAATTTCAAAATTTATTGATCCCTTGTTCTTGGGAAAAATTCTTTCCTTTTTTCCTTTCCCTGATTAGTTACCCTCAATATTGTTCTAATGGTGTATGAAGACATACTAAATTGAGTAACACTATGGAAAGGACGTATATTCAAGGAGAATATATTAAAGTGAATGTAAATTCTAAAGAAAATAAATACTGTTTTTCCTCTTCAGGTAGTGATCAAAGCACACAAACTTTCAATTTGCCCTGTCTGTGCATTCAGAAGTTCTTTCCAACAAAGAAGTGTTTTGTCTTTGACTCACTCACTCACCAGAAGAAGTTTTCCCAGCTAGAGACACTGAAGGAGGATGAGCTGAGTCTTGAATTTATGCAACAAGTGGCAGAATTCTCTTCCCTCCTCTTCACCAAGTCCAAGATCAAGACACTTCCAGGAGGCATCAAGGTCAATGGACCTTGTGAGTATCTCTCTAAGGATTTTCCTTCTATTCAACATAATGTGTAACATGTAAGAAGGTCCTTGTGCCAACATTGAGAGATGCATAAGCAATTACCACTGTGCAAATCATGTGAACCATGTTTGTAAAGCTATAGTGAATATAAAAAATATTTCTAGTATTTCTTTTAATAATGCCTCTAAAGTTAAATGAAATAGGAACATGATGAAGTTAGATATTTTATCCTTCAATCTCTCACTGTTCATTTAGATTACTCCACATAGGTTGGCAGCATTTGTTCAACAAATAAAGTAGATGCATATGATGTGTCACACTTTTGATAGATATAGTGACACATACCTGCTCCCTGTGAAAATGGAACTTGGTTGCTACAAATATTGAATTAAGGCCCAATTGGTCTAGAACCTCTAAAGATATCCAATCGGACTTCTTGCTCTACCTTTACCTAACAACTTCAGGTTTCATACCTTTATAAATGATTGTTATATTATTGAGGGAAGTAGAGCACAAATGACAAAGAAGGAAAACCAGGAATTTCCAACAGAATAAGGGACAACTGGTCTAAATTGTACAATTTTCCCCCTTTCAGAGAAAGGTATCTATCATACTAGTTTAACTATTTCAAAAATGAGAGAAGAGGAAATTTTGAAGAAAATGGAAAATTGAGGAAGAGCAAAATAAAAGGAGGATCAAAGAGGCAAAAAACAATCCAACCACATGAATGTACATGATTTTATATGATCACCTGCTTATTTCTCCATGGAGAAGGATTAAAATCATACAATCATATATCTAGTCATTTTACCTATTTTCTTCATTAGCCCCTGTTTCTTTTCCCAAAGAAGGAAACTCCTGTCTTCTTAATCTCACAATTTCCTAAAGGAAGCTGTGAAAGCTTTACAGAAAGCTGAAAAATTTTGGGTAATACATTGTTAAATGAAGGTTCTCAGAATGAACTGACATTAATTAATCAATTAGTCAATTGTTTCATTGACTTTCTATGCAAATAACAAAAGCATCTCTGTGCAGGTCTAGAAAGTCTGAGTGCTGACCTACGTCAATGCTGTCAATGATGGGGATCTGCCCTTCATGGAGAACACAGTCCTGGCCCTGGCCCAGAGAGAGAATGCAGTTGCAGTAAAAAAGGCACTTGCCCACTATGACCAGCTGATGGGTCAGAAGGTGCAGCTGCCCACAGAGACCCTGCAGGAGCTGCTGGACCTGCACAGGGCCAGTGAGAGAGAGACCATAGAAATCTTCACAAAGAACTCTTTGAAGGATGAGGACAAAGTTTCCAGAAGGAATAACAGGTAATTTTATGTTTTATTCTAATTCATGGGCTTTATGGTTAACAGAAGGAAAAATATTTCTATGAATGACACAATAAATAGGACATTTTTAAGAAAAACAATTCCTATTAGACTGGAAAATAATGATGTTCACTTTTTGTGTCCACATCGTCACTTTTGTTTGTAAATAAAGTATAAATACTCTGGGCCCTTTAGAGTCTGACGTTTTCCTCTATGCACACAGCTCAACTTTATCATGTAACACCCAAGTGCTAAATTTGAATTGATTTTATTCCTTTAAAATATTGTATTTACAGGAGATGATGATGGCCAAAATATATTGTTATATTCTTTGCATGTTTAAATATGTAAAACAAATACATTATATACAACTACAATGCACAAATAAAAAATGTAAAAAGAAAAAAATTATATTTACAAAGTAATATTTTATCTTTTTATTAAGTGGAGAGAATTGTCATTTGGATCTACTAAAGTATGAGGTATCTAGGATTAATAGAGTAAGCTGACATCATTCCAGCTAACTATTCACTTCTACTTCTTGAAGGTAGAAAAATACTGAAACCAGAAATGCTGGAAAATAGTAGGCTGCATTTAAAAATGAAGGTTTGATGTTAGAGGTCTGTGGACATAAGATCACATCTAAAGTAGACATGTAAGAGAGGGGTTTCAGAAAATTTCATACCCAAAACCAAATGCCATGTTTTATAGACTATCATTCTTACAACTATTTCAGGTTTTCTGGGGAGGGTATTGTCTTGCTTATATTCCTTGAAGTTTCTAGAAAAAATAAAGAATCTCTTTTAAAATAAATTTCAGAAAGACTGAGGTGTTGCTAACATCTCTGTGGGTTCTTTCCCTTTGGAGACCCTACTAGATGCAAAGCAGAATGACATTTGTAAGCAGAATGAGGAAGCCTCTTCTGATTGTTGCTCAGCTTTACTTCAGGATATTTTTGGTCCTCTGGAAGAAGCAGTGAAGCAGGGGGTTTATTCGAAGCCAGGAGGCCATAATCTATCTTCAGAAGACAGAGGAGCTGAAGGCAAAGTTCCATCAGCAGCCCAGGAAAGGAATACAGGTACTTCCCAGGATTCTATCTATTAATTATGTGAAATGCTGGGGGCCCTGTTTAAAAAAGCCATTGAGCACAGAAGGATGGACATGCACACAGGAACAGAGGTAAGGCTGATGTCTCTGCCTCAGAGTTACTCTGTGACTGAATGAGCATGCCTGGGAATTATGTGCCTGGTGTTGGTATTCTAGCACAGGATGTGTGTGTGCTAATGATAGCTGTGCAATTAAACTGGACCATCACCATAATCACCAGAATTGCAAACGTGAGTATTAACTGCAACAAAGAGACCATTTTTGACCATAGAGAATTCCAATCATTATAACTTATTTAAGAAAAACAATTATTGGTTTATATATCTAAAATCAAGTTTTTAATTTAGTGTCAAGTACGAATACACTCCAGAGTTCAAACATTGTCCTCAGTTGTCCTGCTTTCTTCTTCCTTTCCACCCCTACTTCATTATTGGGCTTCATTTTCCTGATTATTGGCTTCAAACAGGTTTGCCCCACATGACAACCAAAAAGATATCACTGAATAAAAGTTCAACCCTTCTTAGTGCCCTAAGCTATCAGGGGCTACCCTGAACAGGAGCTGAGCATGCCCCATTCGCCTTGAGTAATGGGCACGTGGGACTGGCATCACACTGCATGCGAGGCAGGTGGGCCTCACCTTCGCTAGGCAAGGTAGTACAGCTCTGGGAGTGGGCTTCACCCAGTGAGACTGGGCTACATCCCCACGTTTACTGTAACACAATCCCCTTGCCTTATTTGGTGGAATTTTCTACCGAATGTCTCCCCCCATAAATAAAAACAGAGGTTGTGCTCGCTCTCTGGCCTCTTCACTCTTGCCTCCCTTGTTCCCCTTGCCCTCCAGCATGGGAGCGGAGGCCTCAAAGCTATCCTTGAACCCTGAAAAGTGTTTGTGTGGTCTTTTCATTGCCAGCCCAATTCACACGGAGTGACCCTGACTCCATCGTTCACACAAGACGTGGGCAATGCTAAGCCTCTGGGAACAGTGTATGTCTTCCCAGCATCCTTACCAGTCTTTAAAACACTCAAGTTGCAGTATTTTTTCCTCCTGTGAGTGAGTTCTTTTTCTCTGGTGGCCTTGGGTGCTATGATTGGCCCAGCCAGGTTCTGAACCCCATGTGTGGAGAGGCTTGATGGACATCTCTATCAGGTGCAGGCAAAGTACCATCTAAGAGGAAAAGATGCTTGATAGAACAAGAAATATAATTTTATCACATTGATAAGCACCATTTCCTCTTACTGCGTTTTTGGGGTTCCTAGGCTGAGGAAGCTCTGCAAAAGTATTTGAAGTCCAAAAAGTCAGTGAATAATGCTGTTCTACAGACAGACCAGGCTCTCACAGCCAAGGAAAAGGAGATGGAAGGTGAGAAGAAACAGAAACGATGTAAGAGAGATAAGAAATGTCAGAAATTTGAAATTCATGTGTCCTGCATAGGTGAAATCATTCAACTAGAGCAAGACAGGCAAAGAGGCTTCCTATTCCCACAGATGGTATCTGAGTATGGCAGGCTCAGCTGCAATATGGTTATCTGGAACAAGAAACAATGCCAGGGAATTTTTTCTCTGAGTTGGAGCAACAATGAATGAGAATGGGAGGCCCAAGGGAAGGACAGAGCAGTCCTAGAGGGTTTATCCTTTCCCTTTCACCTCAGAGGCACATGTGAAAGCAGAGGTTGCCAAGGCCGAAGCAGAAAAGTTTGGAGGTGATTTGTGGACAGAGGGCACAGCAACAGAGGGACGTGGCACGTCAGCTCCAGGTATTGATCAATTGTTTCAGCCTAGGATTGTGTTTCTGTCCTTTCTCCATAAGAATGAGAGCATGAACCAGTGAGGGGAGATGAAGAGTACTGAGGTGGCTCAGGGCAGGAACTGTGGGATCAGACTACTGGGTGTGCATCCAAGCTCCACTGTTACCAAATGCATGGTGTAAGCAAGCTATCTATGTCTTCTGTGACTGTTTGCCTCTTGCATAGAATGGAAATGGGGGTTAGACATATTTGTAAGGTTATTGTGATAATCAATTACATTAATATTTGGATTTAGAATGCTCTTTGACATAGACTAAGAATATAAATTATTAAATATATAGCAAGGCATTTCTGTCCCACAGTGATTAGCCTTTTCTGTTAATTTGCTAATGGTTCTGGAAAATCCTTTGCCCTGATCATACCTGTTACATCAATTTCATCTTGCACTGTCTTTGCTGTTGTCCTTGCTTTGGTCATCTCTCGTTCTGATGGCCTTGAACTCACAGTGCTTGTGTCACCAAATCTTTCAGTTCATCATCACTCAATAAGCAGGAGTTCTTATTTCCCATGCACTGTACAAAGCCCTCTGCATCTATTCTCTCATTTAATCTATTTACTGTGAAGCAGAACTGTTGTGTCCCCAGTTTTATATGAGCTTAGCGATGCCCCAAGGAGATAACTAGAGGCCAGTATCTCACACCCTTGTGAGCCATTGAAGCTGCCTTTCCCATTAGTGGTATCCTCAGTGTCGCTGCTCCTGAGATCCTTTGGGGAATTCCTATAGGAACACCTCATAAGTTAGACAACATGCCAACCTTTTCCCTGGCTTACCATGGAACCTATAGGTACCAGTTTTTCAGTAACTACCCCAGGGCATTTTGGGGATTCTCTTTCCTGAAGAGCATTATGGGCAAACTCTGGTGTTTGATCTCCTCAGTCTTTTCTTGTAATTTTCCCTCCAAAGTGTGGTGACCTGGACTATTTCCCTCATCTTAGGCTCAGACACCTCACCTGACTGCATGTCACCTAGACATTCTGTTTTTGTGTCAGTTTCTTGTCTTACAAACACAGTTAATATTTTTCTAAAAGTGGAAAAAAGAATTGGGAAAGAGGATTGAGGTCAAGATGTGACTAAGATTATTGAAGCAAACTGTGTGGTGTAGGTAAGAAGGGAGCCTTGGGATGGAATTCTAGAGACCTCAACATTTCAGGGACTTGATGTTTCTGGAACTAGAGAAAGAGGAATGTGAATAACTATAGAAGTAGGATGGACCTACATGAGTGGAAAAGAAAAATCTGGAAATGTCTATATTTTCTGTGGATTAAAGGTAATAAGGAGAAGTCAATGGTGTAGGCAATCAGATTGAAGCTGACCTTGCTTTTTGCTAAGTTTTATTGTTTTTATTTATTAATTCTTAGCAAAGGGGTGACATGACCCCTCAAGCTAGAATCACCAGGTTTCATGATCAGATCCAGCATCTCCATGGTACTTGTGATTCATGTATCATACTCTAATGTACTGAAAACATCAGAGCTTCCTCTTCCTATTTCTTTTCACTGAAGATGAGAAACTAGAAAACAAATGTGGGACAGTCAACATTTAAACAATCCCAAAGCCTTTTGCGTAATCTTTCAATTTGCCTCTAGGTATGACAAATTACCTGGGGTGTTGTTAACCACATGGTCTCAGTAAAATGGAAAGTGTTCTAGGTTTTGGCCTCAGTTCTGCATCACTCCTGCTGCTGGTCCTGTGCTAGATGAGATCAGAAGGAGGCATCAGTTGTAAAGTGGGAACAAAGAACACTTCTCCACTGGGTGGAGGCTGCTGTTCTATGGGCAATGGTGCAAATCATTAGCCTGTCAGTTGACCTCTGCATAGAGAAATTCCAAGCTCAAAGCAAATAATGTTATGATGAAATGGACATCTCTAGAGGATGAAAGGAAATACTATTGTGGAACTGTGTCATGTGATCAAGGGTTAAAGAAAAAGCCTTTTCCTTTGCATTCATCCTCACCTATTTCATAACTCAGAGCATTTTATAATAGGGAATATTGGTCTTAATATTTATGTATTATTTTAAATCCTCTAGACCTTGTAAATAATAGGCATAAGTAATGTTTAATGTGCTAAAATGGTGCTCATTTAGTTTTATACTTGCTATAGTATGAAAGTTAAATCATCACAATCTTTGCAGTCTTTTGTGAGAGGCTGCTGATTATTTAAAAATATTGATTAAATGAATGAATTACCTGTTAGTACATAGTTTTAACTCTAAAACATTTTTAAAGCCATAACTCTATTATGGTTTTAATTCTTTTTTTTTTTTTTTTTTAAGTTTCACAGTAGTTAAAATTCTATGGGGAAAGCTTCTAAATTTCCATCAGAAGATTTGGAATTTCTTTAAAACTAGAATTAAAATACACTTTGTTGTGCCTTTCTATTTGTTTTGTTTAACTCCAGTAAAATGTTTTAAAAATTGTAGGAATACTCCACAAAGTTCTGTTTGTTTATCCCTTACAACTACTTAATTATGTAAAGAAGTTCCAGTGGGGAGAAATTAGAGGAGCATCATTTATTTTTTAGTTGCTCAATGTGATTCACTTATCTACATAAGAAAAGCACATTAATGTAAATACCTGTACTTTTTCTTCTATTCTTTGAGAGTTTTATTTCTCTAAACTTATAGCATCAGCAAAGGTCTGCTCAGCTATATTTCTGGACTTGACCTGATCACAAGGTACCAGCACACTGGCTGAGCATTTGTTTGGCAATACTCTATAGGTACCTTTGTGAGCTATGCAGATCACAAAACAGAAAATAACATACGTTTTGCATCTGAGGAAATGGCATAATAGGAAAGAACAACTTTCTACTCATCTTCAACATACATTTAAACCTGGGACATAGCATGATCAATCCACTTATCCAAAGTTCCCACCATTGGTACTAAAAAGAATCTGACATCTATCCCAGTAATGCTTCTCTAGTATCACCTCACCAAATGAGGGGTTTTCCCCTTAGAAACTTCTAGAGGAGCAAGTGGCTTCCACCAGTGGTCCACAAACTTTCCTTCCCACCAGCTTCTTTGGCTCCCATGCATCCCCATAAACTCTGTCTCCTAGAATGCAATTGTATCATTGGGTGCAAAATGACAAGAAAAGGTACCAAAAGATGAACAGGGATAGATTTTTAGAACTTCTAGGAACTACACTATATTTTATGACCACACTGATCTTATTATTATGAAATTAAATGATTAAAATTAACTATAATTAAAAGTGAGGAAACAGATTCTTCCTTGGAGTCTCCATATGGATCACAAACCTGCTAATGCCTGAGGTTAGCCTTGCTAAAAATTGTTCACATTTTGAAATATGGAGGCTATGTGGTGTATCGTATTGAGCCATTAATTCGAACTTTTCTCAAAGAAATTAGGTGCGACACCTCTTCATGTGTTTGTACATTAGTTTTTTTTCATGTTTTGTGAGGTCTTTTTCTATCATGTTCTGTCTTTTTCTTGATTTTTAGGAGTTCCTTAAATATAAATAATATGAGTTTCTGTGTTTTATATGATTTGTCACTGTCATTTCTCATTCTGTGATTTGCTTTAACACTTTTTATGGAATTTTTGTGAAAAGAACTTTTGAGTGTTGTAAGAGCCTTTGATGAGGAAGTAGCTCTGAGGTGGCGGCTGGCTGAGAGCCAAGAGGTGGCGCTTACTTGTTTGTCAAAAGCAAGGCTTTGTTCACTACAACTTACACCTGACTTTTATAGTAGCTCATGGGCACTGCGTGCTGCACCTGTAAGTCGAGCTTGTGAGTATGCCTGTTAAGAGAACTAATGCACCTGTGATGAGTAAAGAGTATTTAAAGAGACTGTGGGGGCAGAATCAGGGAGAACAGAAGATAGAGAAAGGAAGAAGAAGAAGGAACAATAAAGGAACCACTCATTCCCAGTCTGCCTCCGATCTCTTTCCCGCGGTGTTGTTGCTGCAGGCGGCAACAGAGTGTAGTCAACATCATTTTACTTTATGGTAGGTGGGATGTATGTGTGATTGCCTGTGTGTATCTTCAGTAAGAAGGTTTTTTTTTTTGTTGTTTTGTTTTGCATCTATGGACATGGTGCACCTTATCTATTTATTTTTAAATGTGTATCATTTTATGTTTCATATGTACCTCTATATTTCAGTAAAAATTGAAGATCTAGGTAGTGTGAATTATGGGTTCAAAGTATTTTTCTGGAGAAAAATGATCTATTTTCCTAAAACAATTTAAACAGAAGATAGTCTTTGTCTCCAACTTTATGAAGACATTGTAAGTTAGATAACAATATATGACTATTTGTTTTGTAGCACTCTCAATTCTTGGGGCCTGAATTACCCACTCAAGTGCAAATATAATGATGTCTTGCAAACTGAAGAATCATAATAATTAAGTCTTATTTCTACTATATTCAGTTTTTCTACAACGTTTGTCAAAAGTTTCTTGACTCTACTTAAACATTTGCATTTCTATAAATTTTTGGATCATTCTGTACCTCCCAGAGAAAATCATATTTTTTTCTTGGATTACATTGAATACATTAATATTTGTTTCCATCATCTTTATATTTTTAAAAACTCTGTATTTAAAATTAATAGCCAAGTGAAAGGAAGGCTAGTATAATGGAGGAAAGAGAGGGGAGGGTAAAGTGAGAGGGAAGAGGGAGATCATGAACTGAAATTGATTTCCATTCATGTATGAGTTTATCAGGATGGGAACCCAGCAACTATGTGTAACCATGAAGCTCTAATAAAAAAATAAATAAAAGTTAAAAACTCTGTATTTACATTCATTTACAAATATTGTTACTGGATAAAGAATTTGGAATTGCCATTTTCCATTCAATATCTTAGAGATGTTTTTCTATTCTATCTCACTTGTAGAGTTTCCATATATGACTGCTCCTATTTTTATTTTTAATTCCCCATATGTAACATTTTCTCTAGTTGCTGCCAAAATGCTTACTTTATATTAGGTTTTATTATGTTGCCTATGATGTGCATGAGTGTGTTTTCCTTGCATTTATTCTGCTAGGGTTCTCTGAACTTATGGATCTGTGGTTTGTTATCTTTGAGTAGTTTGAGAAAGCATTCAGCCACGTTCTCGTTCCTTTCCATTTTGTCTTTTGGAATCCCTATCACATTTACAGTAAATCCTTTGATATTGGTTTTGGGGATGCCCTGAGCTACTGGGAACTCAGCTATCTTTGATTGTAGTCATGGATCTCTTTGTGCTGCTGGTTAGTTAATTTCTATTGACTCATTTCAAGGGCTCTGATTCTTCTCTCTGTTGTGTTCATGTCCAGTCTTTTGTTGAGCCCACTGAAGAATTCTTCATCACTAATACTGTGCCTTGTGTTTAGAGAGTTTCCATCTGACTGTTAACAGTTTCCACTTTCCTGCTGCAAATCCACATCTGTCCATGTATGTTGATCACCTTTCTGCTAGAATCCATAAACATCATACTTGTAGTGCTTTTAGAGGCCCGGTCTAATTGTTCCAACTCTTGATCTACCTGTTTCTGTACCTGTTGTTTGCTTTACCTCTTTAAAATCAATAGTTTTGACTTCATTTTTTCATGTGTCTCATATTTTTTTAAATCATTCATTGCTGAAAAAACAGTTGAGAATAATATGATAATATTTGTGTTGGAAATGGACATATCTCTTTTGTATTAAGATATTTGGGGCAAGCATGGGTTCAATGTAGTCATACTCAGCTGGATTTGGGTTTGGTTTTTATGGACAGCTACCTTCAAAGTACAACAAGCCTGAACTTTCACCAGTGATGTTCTGCAATGACATTGATATTTATATAAGTTCTTCTCTGCCAGAAAGTCTGACTCAATAAAGCTGTTACATTTCAGTTTTAGAAGACTCTGCATAGCTATCTCACATGGATGTGGGAAAAATGATACTATTTCTGTCTGAGCATATTCTCTAGGACCCACACTGAGTACATGTAAAAACAACAAAAAACAAAGAAGACACAAATTAAAGCAAAACCATTTCTAAAAGAAGACAACTACATTTATTTCTGGGGTTCAATTAATGGAACAGAGAAGAACTTCATTTCAGTTAAAAAAAAAATCCTCATTAAACTATAAGTTTAGGAAACCATGTCAGCAAGCTTTCCCTAGTCAATATTTTAACTTTTATGAGGCTTATCGAATATTATTTCAAGAGATGTTCTTTCTTGCAACAACTTCAAATCATGGAGTTAGAAAAATGATGCCAAATTTGCTTTTTCTTCCATTACCAAATAATGATCATAAATCATCCTTATGCTCAGAAAGAACAAATAAGCTTAGTATCTTCTTTTCTAGAGTCATATCTTAATACCTGCATGAATAAAATGAAAACAAACAAAATATACGAGAGAGAGAGAGAGAGAGAGAGAGAGAGAGAAAGAGAGAGAGAGAGAGACAGACACTGATGTTTTATATCCCATTAATAGAGAAAAGACTGTTGTTATTTAGGCTTGGACAATGTGCATGCCTACCAGGTAGTCCCTCTCTGTCTCAGTAACTATAAGGCCACATACTTAGCCCAGCTTGGATTCATCTCCAAAAATTTCCAAGTTTAATTTCATGATTTAAAAAAAAAACTTTATCTGATATGGTTGCACATATCTCAGAGTTATACTAAATGTTTGCCTCTAAATATTGTGTGATTATATTTTAAATGGGGAGTTTGGCAACCTAGAAAGAGATCATATTTTTCTAACTACATTGCAAGTTGGTATGGCTTAACAGAGTAAATATCGATTATTTGTATGTCTGTGTCATCGAATTTGAGCCTGCACACCACAAATCCCTCTTCCTCCTCTTTCTGTCTGAACCTTGCAGATGAGTATAATGGTTTTTTGTGAACAGAATCAAAGGATATCAGGATCAAGTTTCCCTGGATGGTCCTGTGGTGCAGTGCTTACACTCAAGCCCAAGAGGAAGGGACATAACATATTCTCCAAGATGTAGCAACAGCCTCTTGATGAGCTTTCTCTTTCTCCATTATCTCCTCTTTATGCTTTCTTTTTGCTCCTGCCATCAGAGTGGCAGTAGTGAAAAACAAAGGCTGTGGCATGCCTCTGGAATATAGTCCATAGCCCAGGTGGCCACTGATCTTTCAGCCTCATCCTCAGTAGCCCACTGCCTGCAGTGATGCAGGTTAGCCTGAACCATTTACTTTCTGTCATTATATACTTGCTCATTCCCTTTCTTTGCTCTAAAATATATGTTCTACAATGTCTTCTTGCTAAATTTGAGGCATCCTTCAAGATTCTAAAGAAATGGAACCTCCTAGTGATGTCCTCTGCAACTTATCAAATATAATTTATCATTGTTCACAGAGACACTCAAACACTTTGAAAGATTAACACAGACACCTTCTCACTTTTAATAATTCATGCCCTCTTCAAGATGTAGTTTTATTAAGAACTGAAAACACTGCTCTCAGGCAGGCCCAGGACAGCTCCACTGACACCTGCGGAGCTCAGGCAGGCAGAGGAGAGCCCCTGGGTGGAGACCTGGGGTGAAGTCCTCCGAGAGGTCCCCTATTTACCAAGGCTGTGGTCCACCCCGACTACCCCCTCCATCTTGGAACACTGCAGCCATCTCCATAGCCCTGCTCACGTGGGAGCCTCCACAACTAACAGGGACTAGAGTCAGCTGCCTGCTGTAGCACCACGTGCCACAGTGCTGCATCTCCGAACAGGTTGCCCAACACCATTTGATGGCCTGACCTTTCAGCCCCATCTCTGAAAATGATTGCATCCATCCTGGGACACCTCTATCTTGGGACACCTCTACCACCATCTCAGGTTACCTCCATGGCCACTGTCATCATCTTCAGTTGTGGCAGCTTCCATCTGGGAACACCAGTTTGGGATTGGAAGCCCAACACCAAGACGACACATCACTAACCTGCAGGGACACTATAAGATTAGAAAGTAGAAACCGTAACACCTTGAGTTCTGCCCACACCAACCTGTGCGGGACCCAGGCTCAGAGTGGGCCAGGGTCCATCCCACCACCAGCAAACACCCTCTGAGCTCAGGCTCTGCCATAGGACCACCTCTTCCAACCAGCAGACCACCATGGGAGCTCAGATTCGGCCAGTTCTGTCCACACCAACCTGCATGGGACCCAGGCTTAGGGTAGGTCCAGAGTCTGCCACCCTACCCTATAAGTTTTGAAAACTTGTACTCCAATAAAATACAAAATATCAAAGGCATCCACAAATTTCTAGAGTCCTATGATTTACCCAAATTGAATCAGATGATATACATAATTTAGACAGACCAATTTCAACCGATGAAATAGAAGATGCCATCAGAAGTCTACCAACCAAGAAAAGCCCAGGACCCGATGGATACACAGCCGACTTCTACAAGACCTTTAAAGAAGAACTAATACCAAAACTCTTCAATTTATTTCAGAAAATAGAAAAAGAGGGAGCACTTCCAAACTCATTCTATGAGGCCAATATCATCCTGATTCTAAAACCAGACAAAGACACACCAAAGACAGAAAACTTCAGACCAATATTTCTAATGAACATAGATGCAAAAATTCTCAATAAAATTCTGGCAAATTGAATATAAAAATATATCAAAAAGATAGTACACCACGATCAAGTGTGATGCATTCCAGATATGCAAGGTTGGTTCAACATACAGAAATCAATAAATGTAATTCATCACATCGATAGACTTAAAGATAAGAACCATATTATTATCTCAATAGATGCAGGAAAAGCATTCGACAAAATACAGTGCTGCTTCATGTTCAAAACACTAGAAAAACTAGGGATAACAGGAACATATCTCAACATTGTAAGTTATCTATGCTAAGTCCCAGGCCAACATCATTCAAAACAGAGAAAAATTAAAAGTGTTCCCTCTAAAAACTGGAACAAGACAGGGATGGCCTCTTTCACCACTTCTATTTAACACAGTTCTTGAAACACTGGCCAGAGCAATATGACAGATAAAAGAAATTAAAAGGATACAAATAGGTAAAGTAGAACTCAAATTGTCACTATTTGCTGATGATATGATTCTATATGTAGAAGACCCAAAAAAATTCCACCAGAAAACTTCTAGAACTCATAAATGAATTCAGCAAAGTAGCAGGATACAAAATCAACACCCATAAATCAAAGGCATTTCTATACATCGGTGACAATCCTCTGAAAGGGAAATGAGGAAAACTACCTCATTTACAATAGCATAAAAAAAAATAAAATACTTGGGAATCAACTTAACCAAAGATGTGAAAGACCTCTATAATGAAAACTACAGAACACTAAGGAAAGAAATTATAGAAGATCTTAGAAGATGGAAAGATCTGCCTTGTTCTTGGATAGGCAGAATTAATATTGTCAAAATGACCATACTACCAAAAGCAGATTTAATGCAATTCCAATCAAAATCCCAATGACATTCCTCATAGAAATAGAAAAAGCAGTCATGAAATTCATCTGGAAAAAAAATAAGAGACCCAGAATAGCTAAAGCAATCCTTAGCAAAAAAAATTGAAGCAGGTGGCATCACTATACCAGACCTTAAATGATACTACAGAGCAATAGTAACAAAAAAAGCATGGTATTTCCACCAAAATAGACTTGTAGACCAATGGTATAGAATAGAAGACACAGAGACTAATGCATATAATTACAGTTATCTTATATTAGACAAAGGCACCAAAAATGTACATTGGAGAAAAGATAGCCTCTTCAACAAATGGTGCTGGGAAAACTGGAAATCCATATGCAACAAAGTGAAATTAAACCCCTATCTCTCACTATGCACAAAACTCAACTCAAAGTGAGTCAATGACCTAGGAATTAGACCAGAGACACTACGCCTATTAGGCAAAAAAAAAAAAAAAAAAAAAGGTCCTAATCTCCAACATGTTGGATTAGGTCTCAACTTCCTTAACAAGACTCCTATAGTGCAAGAATTAATATATGGGATAGAGGGCTGGGGTTGTGGCCTAGTGGTAGAGACTTCGCCTAGCATGTGCATGGCCTGGGTTTGATCTTCAGTGCCATGTAAAAATAAAGGCATTGTGTACAACTAAAACAAATAAATAAATATTTAAAAAAAGAAAAAAATTGGGATAGATTCAAACTAAAAATCTTCTCAGCAAAAGAAACAATCAGTGTGATGAATAGAGAGCCTACTAATTCGGAACAAATTTTTACCATATGCACATCAGATAGAGTACTAATCTCTAGAATATATAAAGAACTCAAAAATCTTAACCCCCACAAAAAAAACAAAAATCAATCAATAAGTGGTCCAAGGAACTGAACAGACACTTGTCAGAAGAAGATATATAATCAATCAACAAATACATGAAAAAATGTTCAACATCTCTGGCAATTAGAAAAATGCAAATCAAAACTGCTCTAAGATTTCATTTCACTCCAATCAGAATGGCAGCTAGTAAAAACACAAACAACAATAAATGTTGGAGAGGATGTGGGGGAAAAGGCACACTAATACATTGTTGATGGGACTGCAAAATGGTGCAGCCAATCTGGAAAGCAGTATGGAGATTCCTTGGAAAACTGGGAATGGAACCACCTTATGACCCAGCTATCCCACTCCTTGGTCTATACCCAAAGGACTTAAAAGCAGCATACTACAAGGACATAGCCACATCAATGTTTATAGCAGCACAATTCACAATAGCTAAACTGTGGAACCAACTTAGATGCCCTTCAGTAGATAAATGGATAAAGAAAATGTGGTATATATACACAATGGAATATTTTTAAAAATATTTATTTACTTATTTTAGTTGTACACAATGCCTTTATTTTTATGTGGTGCTGAGGATCAAACCTGGGCCGCGCATGTGCTAGGTGAGCACTCTACTGCTGAGCCACAACCCCAGCCCCCCCACAATGGAATATTACTCAGCAAAAAAGGAGAATAAAATCATGGCATTTGCAGGTAAGCAGGTAAATGGATGAGGTTGGAGAATATAATGCTAAGTGAAGTTACCCAATACCCAAAATCCAAACAGCGGATGTTTTCTCTGATGTAAGGAGGCTGATTCACAGTGGGGTTGGGACGGGGAGCATAGGAGGATTAGAGGAACATTAGAAAGGCCAATGGGGAGGGAGTAGAAGGGAGCGGGAAAAAGGATGGTAGAATGAAATGGACATCATTATCCAAAGTACATGTATGAAGACACAAATGGTGTGAATATACTTTGTATACAACCAGAGATATGTAAAAATGTGCTCTATAAGTGTAATATGAATTGTAATGCATTCTGCTGTCATATATAACAACTTAGAATAAAAGAAAAGAAAAAAAAGGAAAACATTGCTCTTTTTTTTACATATTCTGTGGTTCTCACATTGGATTACATTTTTTATTAAATTATTTATTAAATAATTTGTTATATATGACAGCAGAATGCAATTCATTTATTATTACACATATAGTGCACAATTTTTCAAGTCTCTGGACACAAAGTATTTTCACATCATTCGTGTCTTCACACATGTACTTAGGGTACTGATGTCTAACTCATTCTACCATCTTTTCTACCCCCATACCCCCTCCTTTTCCCTCCCTCCCCTTTGCCCTATCTAAATTCCTCCATTTCTCCCATGCTACCCCCCACCATCGCCATTATGAGTCAGCATCCTCATATCAAAGAAAACATTAGGTCTTTGGTTTTTGGGGATTGGCTTATTTCACTTAGCATTATATTCTCCAACTTCAACACTGGATTACATTTTACCAGTATAATGTGCTCTCAACGGTTGAAGGAAAAAATAGCATTTTTCAACTTTATATAGACAATTGGAAGACTTGATCATGAAAGTTCACATGATATCATATAATAAGAGTATGTTTAAAAGTTGTGTTAAGAATTAGTGTTTATAAATTCACTTTAAAGGTGAACTTTCCAATAGAAGTGTTATACTATAACTTAGCTCATTGAAACTAGGATTAGGTTACAGATCTCATAATCTAATCATTTCACCTCTGATAATTCCTGCAATAACACAGGAGCCCTCAGTGTATTACTAATAGTCTCATTTTTTCTCCTTCAGGAACACTTTACAATTTATGGGAAATTAGGCCAACATATCCAAACCTTCCACCAGAGGATGCTCAGAAAATGTCCTTTGCAAAAATCTAGTCACTAAATTTACTCTGTGGTTTCAATTTCCTGTAGAGAAGTCTGAGAATCCCTTCTGACTTTTGGCGTGCTTATATTTCATATTCAAGTTATCAGCTGGGAGGTGGGAGCTGAGGAAGAAAGGAAATCCCCAGGATTGGGGGAAGATGCTCATCAGAACTCACCACAACTAAACTAAAGGACAACTATTGCTACTAACCCTTACCAAGCCCTCCTGGAACCAGCTTTTCTGCCAGTTCTCAAAGATCTCTGCTCGGGATTTTACGTAGATAAGGTAAGATCGCGGGCAGCGGTGGGAAGAGATTTGCAAGGTTCAGTCAGTTTTTAAAATACCCAGGAGGTGAGGGAGCCGGCGGCGCACCCGGAAGCTGCGGGTTAAGGTGAGAAAGACAGCCTCGGCCTCGCCCTTCCGCATCCCTCCTGCGGGTCCTCCGGCGCTCTCGCCCCGCGCAGGTCCCGCGGTCCGCACTGCCAGCGCCGCGCACCCGCTGTCCAGATAGTCCTCTGGGTACCGCGCCGCGGCCCTTAGAGTGGGGGGATGAAGGGGTCCAGGGTTTTTTGTGTGTGTGTGCGTGCGTCACTCCCAGTCTCTAGTTTTGTCCCTTCCAATATGGCGCCTCCGCAGGCAGCACTGCAGACTCGGGGGAGGGGAAACCAAATCTACCCGGGGCAGGGTGGAGCTTTGCCTGAAGGGCTGTATGAAACATAGCGGGACTAAACTAAACTTTGGTGTTATCAGAGAGGCAGCAGAATTCATTAGTTGTCTGGTAAGGTTGTTTTTTTGTTTTGTTTTGTTTTGTTTTTTCTTGCTGAATTAGACACAATACCGGTGGGGACTAACAGAGAGTTTGAAATGCCTTAACACTGTTTTTCTTCCTTTGCCATCTTCTGCCCTATCCGGGTTCCTATTTGCAACTTAAGTTACCTTTGTCTTCCCTAACACCTGGTTAATCTAGTTTAACCTGCCATCTGAAAGTTTGAAGAACTTTTTAATATTTTCACGAGAAAGAGCAGTGAATGAGCTAAAATGGAGGAGATAGCTAACAATGATAAAGTAAAAGAAAGAAAGCAACAGAACATTTGAAACCCAGGATGAACAGTGAAGAAGTTTCTTGAAAACGGCAATATATTTTTAGCCAATGTCTTATATTTTGAAGTTAGATTTCTTCCTCTAAATATGATATTTACTTATTCCCGCCCCCCCCCCCCCCAAGCTCACTTGTTAATCCTCTTTGTGTTGGTTTCTATTGCTTCTATTCTATTGTCTCTGCAGTTAGGGAAGGCTTAATTCAACAGCTCCCAAACTGGACTCCTCAATATTGGTCTGGAAACTTTGTCACTCTTTGGACCGCCTCCCTCCTCTGAACTTCTTTCCATGGCACACGCTCATGCATTTCATATTTGTTTGATTCCCATGTATCTCCTTGATCCAGCCCTTTTCTTTTCCCTCCAAACTCAGAACAAAACTACACAAAATAAATCAAATGCAAGCAATCAAAACAACAACAATCAAAACACAAAGCCTAAGGTAGACTCACATGCATCAAAAAGAAAATTGTTTTCTTTTGGAAAACCTCTCACCAACATTTCAGAGTATTTTCTTGTATTTCTTGGCATTTTTCTCATTGGTACTTCCTCTTTGGCAGATTTCTCTTTTTTGAGATAGTAGTTGTATTGATACAAATACAGAGTCATTTACTTCCAATATTTAGGAAACAGCCTTTAAGAGATGAGTGAAATGCCAATGTGATAGCCAGTTGCAGGGCTAAGAGATTAGAAATTAAATCTAGCTCACAATAAAGCTAAAATGTGTATTTTGTTTCTATGTGTTTTGATCCACTCTTGCATTGTTTTCTTTTGTAGAAGTTATGGGCCTCTACCAGAGTGGGAGAGAATCTATCCCAGAGACACGCACAGGCTGAGTTGTAAATAGCACAGCAGCAGTTACGTGTGGCTTGAACACAGTAAATATTCCAAGATGTGTCAGAGATTTGGCTCTTCTAAAAGCACTAAAGATGCTATCCAAATAACACCTGAGAACAACATATATAAAATACTATTATTAATATAGATACATATGCTAATGCTGTTCATGAGGAAGTCCAAAACCTCAAAGCTGTTCTCTCCCATATTAATAACTTCACCACGAAGTATAGAGTTTGTAATCCCATAATATCTGCATACAGATTTGGTTTATATAACTTGTTTTTGTAGCTAATGTGTGTAGATCATAATTGGAAGTTTCCACATTGTTCTAATCTAAATACAATACAAATATTGAACTAAGGCTCAAATGGTCTAAAACCTCTAAAGATATCTAAGCAAACTTATGGCTCTAACTTCTCCTAACAACTTTGTTTCAGACCTTTGTACACAACTGCTATATTATAGAGGAAAGTAGAATGCAAATGACCAAGAAGTAAAACAGGGAAGCTCCAACAAAAAATAAGGGAAACCTGTTCTAAATTGCTCAATTTGCCCTTTTCAGAGGATGGTATCTCCCATACCAGTTTATCTGTGTAAAGTGAAAGAGAAAGTGATGTTCTTAAGAAAATGGAAAACTGAGGAAGAAGGAAAGAAAGGGAGAATTAAAGAGGCAAAACCGTATAGCATTCCAATCAAATGAATGTGCATGACTTTTTACTTCTCCACTGAGAAGGATTAAATGTGCACCATCAACTATGAGCTGTATTTTGACATTTTTCCTAATTTCTTTGAACCCTGTTTCTTTTCTCAAAGAAGGAAACATCTGACTTCTTACTCTCATAATTTGCCAAAGGAATTTATGTAGACAACTTAGATACTGTTCAGAATGCTGAGAAATTTGGGGCAGTACATTGTTAAATGAATGTTTTTAGTTTTGTTTTGTTTTGTTTTGTACTAGGGCTGAGCCACATTTCTAGTCCTTTTTTATATTTTTTCAAAAAATACAGGGAGACAGGGTCTTGCTAAATTGCTCAGGGCCTCGCTGTGTTATTGAGGTTGGCTTTTAATTCAGTCCTTCTGCCTCAGTCTCCCAAGTCACTGAGATTACAGGCATTCACCACTGCACCTGGCTGTTCTCAGAATTAAATTGCATAGATCATAAACTGTCTCTCTAATAACACAAGCATCTCTTCCTTTGTAAAGGTCTAGAGAACCTGGTGCTGACCTATGTCAATGCTATCAACAGTGGGGATCTGCCCTGCATGGAGAATGCAGTCCTGACCCTGGCCTAGGGAAATAACTCAGCTGCAGTACAAAAGGTGCTTGTCCACTATGACCAGCTGATGCTCCAGAAGGTACAGCTGCCCTCAGAGACTCTCCAGGAGTTGCTGAACCTACACAGGGCCAGAGAGAGAGAGAGAGAGGCCATAGAAATCTTCACAAAGAACTCTTTCAAGGATGAGGACTAAAGTTTTCAGAAGGAATTATAGGTAATTGTTTTTCTAGTTCATGGGCATTAGGGTTAAAAGAAAGGAAAGCTTTGCTCTGAATGGTGTAAGACTTGTTTAAGAAAAGCAATTCCTATCATACTACAAAATGGTGGTCACATATGTGGCCACATTATCACTCTTATTCTGAAAACAAACAAATGTATAAGTACACTGGACCTTTAGCATCTGAATTTTTCAAATGTGCATGCACACAACCTTTTCCATGTTACACCCATGGGCTAATTTGAATTGCTTTAATTCCTTTAAAACATTGTATTTACAAAGTGTTAAACACATTGTATTTACAAAATATTGAGTACATTCCTTTATATCATTGTATTTACAAAGTTTTTTTTTTTTAATTAATAAAGCAGAAAGAACTTCCCTTTGCATCAACTAAAGTATAATGTATCCAGATTAATTTAGTAAGCTGACATCATTCCAGCTAACTTTTCACTTCTTCCTTCTCCTTGAGGGTGGAAAACACTGAAGCCAGAAATGATGGAAAACAGTAGGTTTCATTTAAAATGAGGGCTTGAGGTTAGAAGTCTATGGTCATAAGATCACATCTGAAACAGAAATTGACATAAAGGAGTTTCAGAAAATTTCACACCCAAAAGTAAATGTCATTTTTCTTTTTTTTTTTTTTTTTTTTTGGGGGGGGGGTGGGTACCAGAAATTAAACTCAGGGGCATTCGACCACTGAACCACATCCCCAGCCCTATTTTGTGTTTTATTTAGAGACAGGGTTTCACTGAGTTGCTTAGTGCCTCGCTTTTGCTGAGGCTGGCTTTGAACTCTTGAACCTTCTGCCTCAGCCACCCGAGCCTTTGGGATTACAGATGTGTACACCGTGCCCAGCTAAATGTTATTTTTCTTTTTTTGTTACCTGGGATTGAATTTAGAGGCACTCAACACACTGGGCCACATCCCCAGCCCTTTTTTTTTTTTTTAATTTTATTTAGAGACAGTGTCTCACTGAGTTGCTAAGTGCCTCGCCATTGCTGAGGCTGGCTTTGAACTTGCGATCCACCTGCCTCAGCCTCCCAGGCGCTGGGATTACAGGCGTGTGCCACTGCGCCCGGCTAAATGTTATTTTTCATAGACTCTCATCCTTGAAGCTTTCTCAGGTTTACTGTGAAGGATATAGTCTTGCTTATATTCCTTGAAGTTTCTAGAAAAAATGGATGTTTACTTTAAGATAAATTCCAGAAGTACTCAGGTGTGGCTAATATCCCTGTGGGTTCCTGTCCCTTTGAAGACCCTACTAGACGCAAAGCAGAATTGACATTTGTAAGCAGAATGAAGAAGCCTCTTCAGATCATTGCTCATCTTTGCTTCAGGATATTTTTGGTCCTCTGGAAGAAGCGGTGAGGCAGGGGCTTTATTCTAAGCGAGGAGGCCATAATCTCTACCTTCAGAAGACAGAGGAGCTGAAGGCAAAGTACCATCAGCAGCCCAGGAAAGGAACACAGGTATCCCTGGTTCTGTCTATTAATTATGATAAATCCTGGGGCCTCTCTTTAAAAAACCATTGAGGAGAGAAGAAAGGACATGTACAGGAACAGAGATGAGATTGGTGTCTGTGCCTCGGACTTACTCTGTCACTGAGCATGCCTGGGAATTATGTGCCTGGTATTTAGTTTCAAGTGTTAAGAAAAGCAATTCCAATTAGACTATAAAATGATGGTCACATTCCAGATTTCAAACAGCATCAGCAGTTGTCTGCTTCCTTTTTTCTTTCCAACTTCTACTTGATTAGTGTGCTCCATTTTCCTGATTATTGGCTTCATTTTCAAACATGCTCACTCCACATGACAACAAAGAGATACCACTGGGTCTAAGTCTAACTGATCTTTACAGCCCTGGTGACAGAGCTGATGTCTTTCCCAGCATCCATATCAGCCTTTACAATATGAGTTGCAGTATTTTTCCTCCTGTGAGCAAGTTTTTAAAATTTTTTTTAGATTTTTTTTATTTTTTATCTAGTGGCTTTGGGTGCTCTGATTGACCCAGCCAATTTCAGGCCCTCACCTTTGAAGAGTCTTGATGGACATCTTCATCAGGTGCAGGAAGATTGCCTTCTAAACGGAAAAGATGATTGAAGGAAAAGGAATCATGATTTTATCTCGTTGCCAATCATATTGCCATGTTCTAACTGCATGATTTTGGGGTTTCTAGGCTGCGGAAGCTCTGCAAAAGTATTTAAAGTCCAAAGAGTCTGTAACGCTGTTCTACAGACAGACCAGGCTCTCACAGCCAAGGAAAAGGAGATGGAAGGTGAGAAGAGAACAGAAGTAATGCAAGGAAGACAAGAAATGTCCAGAAATTTGAAATTCATGTGCCCTGGTCTAGCTGAGATCATTCAACTAGGGCAAGACAGGCAAAGAGGCTTCTTATCACCTCAGGTGGTATCTGAGTATGGCATGATCAGCTGCCAGGGAATTTTCTCTGTGGGTTGGAGCAATAACAGATAAAAGTGGGAGGCCAAAGGGAGGGAAGTCATAGAAGGTTTATTCTTTTCCTCTTTCTTTTCAGAAGCACGTGTGAAAGCAGAGGCTGCCAAGGCTGAAGCAGAAAGTTTGGAGGTGATTCGTAGGCAAATGCAGCAAATGATGGAAGAGAAGGAGAGACTCCATCAGCAGCAAATAAGACAAATAGAGATAGAAAGAGCAAACTGTCTGGCACAGCAACAGTTGGAGCAGGAACGTCATCTGCGGGTATTGATCAATTAATGCATCTCAGGACTGTGTTTCTTTCTCTTCCCTATAAGAATGAGAGCATGAAACAGTGGCCATGGGGGAGATTCAGACTACTAGGGTGGCTCAGGGCAGGGACTGTGGAGCCACACTGCTGGGTGTGCATATAAGCTCCACCTTTACCAAATGCATTATTTAAGCAAGTTATCTATTTCCTCTGTGCCTTCAGTAATTAGCTTTTTCTATTAATTTGTTAATTACTCTGGATAATTCTTTGCCCTGATCATACCTTGTTATGTCAATTTCATATTTCATATTATCATATTTCAGTGTCTTTGTTCTTGTCCTTGCCTCAATCATCTCTGGTTCTGATGGCCTTGAACTCAGTGCTTGTTTCACCAAGTCCTTTAGTTTATCATCACTCAGTAAGCAGTAGTTTTTATTTCCCAAGCACTGTCCAAAGCCCTCTGCATACATTCTCTTCTCTGTTTACTGTGAAGCAGAACTGTTGTGTCCCCACTTTATATGTGGTAAATGAGGCCCCAAGGAGATAACTAAAGGCCATTATCTCACAGCCTTGTGAGTTCCTTTTGAGTGAGTGGGATCTACAGGGTTGCTGCTACCAAGATGCTTTGGGGGAATTCCTATGTGAGCCTCTAATGAGACAGACAACATCCCAACCTTCCCCTTGGCTTATCAGGTAACCTGTAGGTACCTGTTTTTCAGTAACTGCCCCAGAGTTTTGGGGGGATTGCAGCTCTTTCCTGAAAGCCATTATGGGCAAACTCTGGTGTTTGATCTCCGTATTTTCTTGTATTTTTCCCTCCAAAGTGTGGTGACCTGAAACATGTCCTCATCTAAGGCTCAGATGCCTCCTGACTGCCCATCACCTACACATTCTGTTTTTATGTCAGCTTTTTCTCTTACTAACACAATTAATTTTTTCCTAAAAATGAAAAAAGAGAATTGGGAAAGAGGATTGAGGTCAAGATGTGACTAAAGTTACTCAGGGAATTTGTGTAGTGTAAATGGGAAGAGAGCTTTGGGATGGAATTCTAGAGAGCAACATCTCAGGGATTGAAACAATGTTTCTGGAAGTAGAGGAAGAGGAGTACAAGTAACTACAGAATTTAGCTGGAGGTAAGTGAGTGGAGGTGGGAGATTCCAGGAATGTTTACTGTTCTTGTGGATGAAAGGAAGTAAGGACAAGTCAATAGTTTAGAATGAAGCAGACCTTATTTTTTGCTAAGTATTATTATGTCTATTCTTCACTTAGGAAGAGGCTGAAAGGCTCAAGTTGATCCATCAAGCTGAAATGTCAAGGTTTCAAGATCAGATTCAGCACATCCACAGGACAATGTCTGAGCCACAAGTTTCTCGATGTATCATAATGTAAAGTGATGAAAATCAAAGCTTCCTTATTTATTTTCACCGAAGACACAAAGGAACTAAAGAACTTGGGACAATCAACATTTAAATAATCGCAAAGCCTTCTGCCTAGACTTCCAATTTGTCTCTAGGTATTGCAAATTACCACATGGACTCAGTCAAATGGAACGGTACCCTGTTCAGCATCACTACTACTTGTGGTCATGTGCTGGATGCCATCACAGGGAGGCACCCGTGGTAAAGTGGAACATCTACGGTTTTCACCTGATTGGAGACTGCTATTATATGGGCAATGGTACAGATTATCAGTGCTCTCAGTTGACCTTTTGCATAGAGAAATTCCAAGCTCAAAGGAAACAGTGTTATGAAATGGAGATCTTTAGAGGATGAAAGGAAATATTACTATGGAAATTGTGTCATAGGCTTAAGGACTAAAGAAGAGGCCTTTTCCTTTTACCTCATCCTCACTAATTCATAACTTAGAGCATGTTATAATAGGTAACAACTTACATGTGACTTAATATTTTTGCACTACATATTTATAATCCTTTAGAGCTTGTAAATAGGAATCATAAGTAATAGTGTGTAATGAGCCCAGATTCTGATGGTGCTCATAGAATGAGTTTGGAAGGGTTCCTTCCTTTTCTGTTTCATGGAATACTTTGAGGAGTATTGGTGTTAATTTTTCTTTGAAGGTCTTGTAGAACTCTGCTGAGAATCTATCTGATCCTGGGCTTTTCTTGATTAGTAGGCTTTTGATGGCATTTTCTATTTCATTACTTGAAAGTGATCTGTTTAAATTGTGTATGACCTCCTCATTCAGTTTGGGTATGTCATATGTCTCTAGAAATTTGTCAATGTCTTTGATATTTTCTATTTGACTGGAGTATAAATTTTCAAAATGGTTTCTAATTATCTTCTGTATTTCAGAGGTGTCTTTTGTGATATTTCCTTTTTTATCACATATTTTGGTAATTTGAATTTTTTTTTCTTTTTCTCTTTGTTAGCATGGCTAAGGGTTTATCTATTTTATCAAAGAACTAACTTTTTGTTTAGTCAATTTTTTCAATTGTTTCCTTTGTTTCAATTTCATTGATTTCAGTTCTGATGTTAATTATTTCCTGTCTTCTAGTACTTTGGTGTTGATTTGTTCTTTTTCTAGGGCTTTGAGATGTGATGTTAGGTCATTTATTTGTTGACTTTTATTCTTTTAATGAATGAGCTCAATGCAATAAACTTGCCTCTTATTAGTGCCTTCATAGTGTCCCAGAGAATTTGATATGTTGGTAATGTCTCTTGAATATACATATCACCAATGAAACAGAATAGAATGTTAAAAAAAAAAACTATATATGGAGTATGGAGGGTAAAGATGAACTTTTAAATGGGAAGAGACAACTACATGGCCACTTAGAAAAAGATCAAATCAAAACCAGCCTTTACATCATTCACTAAAAACAACAACAACAAAAGATTTGAAATGTAAGATATAAAACGTATTTCAAAAAACCAAGGTTACATTTTTTATGAACCTATAGGGGAGGGCTTTTCTGTGAGTCAAATCTATTTTGAAATGTCTCTTGATCTCAACTCAATCAGTTACAACAAAATTTCTTGATTCTTTTCAAAGCAAGATTCTGACAAATTACATACCCTTCTCTGTTTTTCAAAAATATGAAATATGATACATTCAGAGGTGTGCATCAAATATAAAGAATATAAATAATATAAATTATAAAACCAAACTGTAGACATAAATTCACCATTGCTAAAACCCCAAAGGAGTGTGTTAACAACCTCTGACTTCCCTGATAGAGACAACCACAATCATAACTTTTGAATTTGTCCTGGATTTTATCGTATACAAATGATATCTGAAATAAGGTAATTTAGTTTGACCCGTTTTTTTTGTATAAAAAGATATGATCAGATTTCGTTGGATGTCTTCTTTTCCACTTTGTTTCATTTGCCAAAGATAGATTAATAAGATTCTTCTATTTTATTGTGTAGTTGGAAAATATATATATTGTATAAAGTAAAATCCAGTTGTTTACCATACTATTGATAAACATGTAAATTCTCATGTTTATGTTTTATGAAATATTTTTAAGGATATTTTGAAATATATTTACATATATATGTGCACATGTACATGCAAAATTCCGTGTGTAACACCCCTCGGAATGGACTTCCTAGGTCATAGAGGAGGTGAGTCTTATCCTTCTACATCAGGTTTACCATGACTTCAGAATCTCTGTAGCAATTTACATACTTCCCAACACAGTATGTTAGAGGCTAAGTGGTGTATCTTATTGAGACAAAATTTTGCATTTTTCTCATACAAGTCAGGTGGAAGAACTCTTTGTGTTTTTCTTTACTAGCCCTTTTTTGTGTTTTGTGGAATCTTTGATGTCTTTTTTATCATGTTCTGTCTTTTTCTTGATTTTTAGGAGATTTTTAAATATAAAGGACATGAGTTTTTGTGGGTGGGATGATTGTCAAAGTCATTTCTCATTCTATTATTTGCTTTAACACTTTTTATAATTTTTGTAAAAAAAGTTTTAATTTTAGTGTAGTCAATATATTTTACTTTATGGTGGGTGGAGTGTTTGTGTGTGCCTGTCTGTGTGTCTCTTTAGTAACATTTTTTTCTTCTTTTTTTGAATTAAAGGACATCATGATACTTTTCAATGTATGTTTTTAAAACGTATATCATTTTCTTTTTCATGTGTACCTCTATATTTGAGTAAAAATTAAAAGTATATGTGGTGTGAATTTTGGATCCAAAGTATTTTTCTGAAGAAGGGTGATCTATTTTCCCCAATTTAAACAGAAGATATTCTTTGTCTCTAAGGTTATGAGGAAACAACTCTAAATTAAATGTCATTATGTGAGTGTATCTGAGTTTCTCTCAGTTGTTCTTTTGGCTTATTTACCCACTCAGCTGCAACTGTAACTGACTTTTAATAAGTTTTAAATTATCCTATCTTCAGTCCTTGTATAATGTTCTTCAAAAGTTTCTTGACTTTACTTGAACATAATCATTTCCATATAAATTTTAGGATCATTCTATACTTATTGAAAAGATTTGTATTTCACCAGGATTACATTGAATCCATTAATATTTTTTTCATCACCTTTACTTTAAAAAAAAAAAAACTCTTTGTTTATACTCATTTAGAAAAATTTTAACTGGGTAAAGAATTTGGGGTTGCTATTTTCTATTCAATATCCTAGAGATGTTTTTCTATTTTCTCCCACTTGTATAGTTTCCATACAAAATCGCTCCCAGTTTTCCTTTTAATTCAACATATGTAAGATTTCCTCTAGTTTCCTCCAAAATGCTTACTTTATATTAGGTTCCATTACATTGACTATGGTGTGCATGAGTGTGTTTT